>CAVNZK010000029.1:0-2400000 GCA_963693345.1 Pieris melete
AGAACGAAGTTTCAATAGTAAACGCCTCATTTCACGTCACACACTGGTCAGTACAGCCTTATGGTACTGGAATTTCCCGTATGAAGTACGTGGGTTATGTCTTTGGAGGTGACGTACTGAGGTTCTTCCATGGAGGTGATGAATGCCTCACGATACCCAGTACATGGAGCAAAGATGGGGGGCTAAAGTAAGTCAACGAATATTTACAAGTGTAAAACTTATGTTTGACAATTTGCTGTTAAATTGTGTACGCTACAATATCGCTCACTGAGTTACGTATATAAATAAATGATATTTTGTTATTTTTATGTAATATGTATCAATAATATTATATTCAAAATTATTAAGTATAGAACGCGTAGTATGCTAGTCAAAAGGGGCCATTATATTTTCATTTGTCAGATTAATAAAAAATACTTTTATTTTATACTTCATTTATTGAATTGTATCAACTACTAGCTGTGCCTAGTGGTTTCACGCGCATTAATTCGGTCTTAGTGATTTTACTGTCACTAAAGAGTAATTTTTTTTTAAGTTTACATCAGATTGTCAATTTTCAATGCATTTTCAGTATCGTGGTATATGAAGGTGGTTCAGTAATGTCTCAAGCTCGCTCTTTATGGCGACTGGAGCTGGCGCGTACCAAATGGGCTGGTGGTTTTATAAATTGGTACCACCCCATGAGGATAAGACATATTACCACGGGCCGCTATTTGGGAGTCAACGATCAGAACGAACTGTATTTGGTTAGCAGGTGAGTAAATTAATTTAAAAAATACTTCCATTTATATATTTTTTTTGTAAAAGGAGGCAAACAGGCAGGAGGCTCACCTGATTTTAAGTGATACCGCCGCCCATGGACACTCACACTGCCAGAAGGCTCGCAAGTGCGTGCCGGCCTTTCAAGGATTGGTACGCTCTTTTCTTGAAGGACCCTTAAAGTGGAACTGGTTCGAAAATACTTCAGTGGGCAGCTGATATTATACAAACAGATTATTGGTGCTGGTGAAATATTAGAATCCCTCAGATTGCATTCATTTCTTTGATCACTTTTATTTTATAGACAGACTAGCTGAAAATTAGCTGTTGTATGTATTTTTTAATGTTGTATCATAAATTTTTTTAAAAATTATCTAAAGATTAAAAAAAAAATTTGGGGGATGAAAAATAGATGTTGTCCGATTCTCAGACATACCCAATATGCACACAAAATTTCATAAGAATCGGTCAAGCCGCTTCGGAGGAGTTTAACTACAAACACCGCGACACGAGAATTTTATATATTAGATAGGTGATCAGGATTCTGTCTGACACATCTGGTCGATTTTTCTTTGAGGCATGTCGGTTTTTGTTAGATATGCACATAGACAGAAAGTCCATTGGTGTATGGTCGCTTTAGCCTACGACCACAGGATGAGAGTCTGACGCTAAAGCCTAATAGACTAGGCCAAAGTAAAGATTATCAAAAGAAATATACAAATAAAATTAGTCTAATCTATTTCAAAAGTTGTCTTAGTCTGTGGGTCCATAGCGGTTATACTTTTATAATGAGCGTTTGACCCCTGAACGGTGTCTAAAGTTATAAGATTTAGTGAAATGAAGGAATTTCTTATTAAACGAATTTTTTAATATTATATTTTAATAAAACGAAAATATTAATTATCACTTTGATAGAAATTTCTGCATTTACTAAGGTGTTCTCATTATATGCAGTGTTTAGTTTCATAGAAATATCATCACAAATATATTGCTAAATTAATTAATTAAAATTTTATACTACAGAGAGGAAGCTACAACAGCATCCTGTGCTTTCTGCCTCCGACAAGAGAAGGATGACCAGAAAGTGGTTTTGGAAGACAAAGACTTAGAGGTCATCGGGGCTCCCATCATCAAGTATGGAGACTCCACTGTCATTGTACAGCATTCAGAAACCGGATTGTGGTTATCTTATAAGGTATTTGATACATTCACATTTTAACCGACTTTAAGAAGGGCGTATGTTCTTAATTCCTGATACGAAACTATGATATTTATTAGTATTTAATTGTTGATCGCATTAGTGCTTTATTTCAAAACGAACATGCCACGTAATTCAGAGTATCTAGATTCGATTTTCATAAAAATAATTAGATAGCTTTCTGCCTAAGCTTTCGTTGCCCTCAATTGAACTCAATCTCTTGGGATTATATGTATATTAAAGTATTACTGAATTGATGTATGGTTCATTACTTTTGCAATTTACGCCGGGTTTTAAATATAGTTTCCAGGAAATATATAGTGTGTATTTTAGTATAAGTATAAATAGGTGCTTGCCGCATTGGGGTCACCCGTAATGGCAACTTATTTATAAACAATAAAAAGAGCATAATAATACATTTTCGTCCTAAAACGTTAATGGCATTTTTAACAGTATTTAGTGACTAAACACAATTTCCTATGCAACATTCTTACAGTCTTACGAAACGAAGAAAAAGGGCTTAGGTAAAGTAGAAGAGAAACAAGCAATACTCCACGAGGAAGGCAAGATGGATGATGGTTTGGACTTCTCTCGGTCCCAAGAAGAGGAGTCTAGAACCGCCAGGGTGATTAGGAAGTGTTCTTCACTCTTCACGAAGTTCATTAAGTGAGTGTCGTGTTTCTACGTATATATTAACTACAATATTTTTAAAGAAAACACTTTTTTTACGGATTGAAGCTATGTATTATTATAAACGTATTAATTTTTTACGTAAAATTTAAAATTTTACATAATTTAAAATTTTTACGAAAAAAAGCTCAAGACAAACAATCCGCGAAAATAGAGGTGTCCGTGAGTATTTTCTGCAAAAACCCATCATCTTTTTCATCTTTTTGTCGATATCAACTTCAGGAAATAAATACAGATAATATAACTTTTTCTACAGCTGTGATACTTTTTGACATCCAACTTTTGTCTTCAGTCACCGTGACCTCGCACGCTGTAAAGCACGCGAATTATGTAAAATAATTACAAGTTTATAACATAGCTTCAATCCGTTAAAAAGTGTTTTATTTAAATGTGCAAAAGTTATGTAAATAAAAGACAATACTTTGTACAATATTTTCGTCACTGGAGATTTAGTGAAGTTTTCTAAACCTTTTTAATAAAATAAAATGTAATGTTAACTTGTACGTTTTTTACTGTTTGTGATGAAAAGGGACGTAAATATCACTCGCCGTTTAACCACATTTAATGTTGAGCACCCCACTTAATAAAATGGATACATTCACTAACAAATAAAATGTATGTACGACTCAGATGTTCAGACTCGTTTTGAATTTGATAAATGTGCTCGGCTAAAAAGGTTTGCCATCTCTGTCATGTCAAAAAATTATAGTTGTCAGAATTCTGCGGAATTAAAAGTCAGGTATAAGTGTATTTTTATAATATGTGTAGCTGTATGTTATTATAAATAAATATGACAGTTTTAGTTTTTATTAATAATGTCATAAAAACTAACTTTCAGTGGCCTTGAGACATTACAAGAGAACAGACGTCATTCTATGTTCTTCGCGTCTGTGAATCTTGGAGAAATGGTTATGTGTCTTGAAGATTTGATTAATTATTTCGCACAACCCGAAGAGGATATGGGTATGAACCTTAATTAGAAAATTATATAGTAATCATTTCAAAGTAAAGAATATATTCATGTTTGTAAAATTTTGCATTGTATAATTTATTACCTTTATTTACTATTTTTTTAAGGAACATAAAATTTAAAAAAAATCAAATAGGGAAAGAGGTTTCCTTTCCCCGGCAATAGAACTCGAACCTATATATATGTGAAAAATAAAAGGCATCTGTCAGCCACAGAAAAAAAATATTTATTTTGACATAGGTGATCAACTTCTGAACCCGAAATGATTATTGTTTTGTAAATGGGATTAAGTAATCGCTTTTTTTCAGAACACGAAGAAAAACAAAATAGATTCCGAGCCCTCCGAAACCGCCAAGATCTATTCCAAGAGGAAGGAATATTGAACCTCATTTTAGAAGCCATAGACAAGATAAACGTTATTACGTCACAGGGCTTCCTTGCTGGCTTTTTGGCGGGAGACGAATCGGGACAGAGTTGGGATATGATATCTGTGTATTTGTATCAACTTTTAGGTAAATAAACATTCAGTTTTAGGGGCCTCATAGTCTAGCGGTCTTATTAAGTGGCAGCTAGGTGAGGGGTACCGGGTTCGATTCCCGGTTCGAGGGCAAGTTTTAATTTAATTTAAATTTGTTCTCGGCCTTTGGGAGGGTTGTGCGGTACCGGACGAATGCCTAAACCGTACATGGAGGACACGGTCGAATTTCTAAAGACAAGCACGATTATAAAAAATATTATACTTGACGCTGGATAATGCACAAACCGTGCCAGAGCCATTAAAAAAAAACCATTCGGTTTTATTGATTTAGGATGAATAAAATAAGTATTCAATTAAGTAGTAAAAATATATTTTGTAAAGTTTGAAATAAAGTCGCTTCTCATTTTAAATAAAGAAATGCACATTGTAATTCACGAGATTTAAAAATAATAATAAACAAACCTTGCAGTAAAATAAATGTCTTAATAACTTTTAATTTATTAGTCCCTGATGTGTTGTTGTTGTGCAGGTTTTCCAGGTCCATTTAACATCTAACAAAAATACATTTATAATTTCCAGCTGCGATAATCAAAGGCAACCACACAAACTGTGCCCAATTCGCAAACTCGAACCGCCTGAACTGGTTATTCTCTCGTCTGGGCTCGCAGGCATCTGGAGAGGGAACTGGGATGCTGGATGTACTACATTGCGTGCTTATTGACTCGCCTGAAGCGTTGAATATGATGCGAGTGAGTAAAAACTGCTAAACATATCTATACTAATTTAAAGCTCAATCAACGCGGTAATAACAGGAATTGTAATTGTTTATTGGTTTACCGAAGAAACCGATAGACTAAAAAAATCGTGCTTCTATCAAACAAAATATATAAGAGACAGACATTACATATATACAGTTTAGCTAATAGAGTGCCCTCAAGTATTCAGTAATTTCTACTCCAAAAACCACGGGAAACAACTTGGCGATTAAAAGAGTGGCGAATAGGTCCTTGCCAGTTCCTATCGTTCGATCTACGCCCTTGACTTGCGAATTGGTAATTAATATAAATTTAGAATCAATTTAACATATTTTCTGTTGACGTTCATAAGTGTACTTGGTTGCCTATCTGAATAAAGTCATTTTGAGTTTAAGTTTTGAGTTAGTGTGGCAATATTTTTCTTTTAACAGAATCGCTGCCATGTTGATTTATGACTTTACCCTTAAATAAATATTAACATTAATATTGTTATCAAAGTAATTTCAATTAATTTAAGTTAATTTTTGTGTTTTAGGATGAGCATATCAAAGTAATCATCTCGCTTTTAGAGAAACACGGCCGCGATCCGAAAGTATTGGACGTGTTGTGTTCGCTTTGTGTGGGTAATGGAGTAGCTGTCAGGTCGTCGCAGAATAACATCTGTGACTATTTACTACCAGGGAAGAACTTGCTACTCCAGACTGCTTTAGTTGACCATGTGTCAAGGTACATATTGATATTCTCACGCGAAATATATAGTACATACTCCCAAGCCAAATTAGAGAATTATCACTGAATAAATTAAATATGATATATCGATTTAAATGATTCTAATCCTTGGAATTGATTTGCTCCAGTTCAAACAATTTGTATGACTCAAAACTTGGCGATTAACAAGAGTGGCGGAGAGTTTCTTCCCCGCTCTACGCTCTTGACTTGCGAACTGGTAGTAAATGTAAATTTAGAATTAATTTACCATCTTTTCTCTTGACGTTCATAAGTGTACTCGGTTATCTATATGAATAAAGTTATTTTGCGTTTAAGTTTATTATGTAAAGAATAGTAGGATTAATTCAGAAAAAATATTGTGTAAAACACGAAATAATAACTTTTAATTATTTAAATAAAAAAAAAATACTTCAAAGTTCTACTCTTCCAATTGCAAAATGATGATTCAAAAATTTATTCAATATTGAAAAAACTACGGTTAGACGCATATATTGAATCTGTTTCCATTTCCACAGTAATCTGTACACTGCGAGTTTATATTTTCAGTGTGCGACCAAATATTTTTGTGGGTCGTGTAGAAGGTTCTGCCGTATACCAAAAATGGTATTTCGAAGTCACCATGGATCATATTGAGAAGACCACGCACATGATGCCGCATTTGAGGATTGGATGGGCAAATACATCGGGGTAAGTTATTTAAGATTCTACCATTACGTATTATGTATTTTTAAACATTGTCTTTTCACTGAGACATCAATATTACAATCTAGCTTAAGACTGTATAATTTAAATCTAATCTAATTTACTAATAAGAATATTCAACTTGAGAAAGTGTCCAATAACACTACTTACAGTCTCTATTAAGGGGAAAACACTCTACTTTGGTCTTCTATTTTATCACTTACCACCGTTTAGCACTTAAGACATAATAACACAAAAATACACTTGATATGTATAGAGTTTTTAAATTGAAAGTCATTTTAATTTAATCAAATTTTAAAAAGTTGCTCAGTCAATTTTAGTAAGCAGGTACGTTTGGTTTAAATTGGCAGCTAAACCATTTATTGAACGCAACGTCCTTTTGAGTAAGCCGTACGGGAGTCAAATTTGACGAATTTTGAGTAAGGGTCGTGCCTTTGCGTTAAGTGTGGCTCTTGTATGTCAAAAAAATATTAAATTTGACATACGTCGTACTTAGCCCTTAAATTACACATCAGATCTTATCCACGTTCTTTGTATTTGTAGTAAGTAGAAATATTTTAATTGATAATGTTACATTAGCATTTATACCGACATTAAGACATGTAACAGAAATATTTTTTTTCAACTGTTTTGTTTAACTAAGAATGTTATAACAATAATCTTAACAAGTGTTTAACGTGACTTCGCTCTGTTTTTGGGTCAGCACGTGGTCAAAAAAATGGATAGTTAACGTGACAACGTCATAACAAAATATTTATGAAATAATTGCTTTCTTCGAATGGAAGAGAGATAGATCCGGCGCAAGCGTACAAAGAGCGTAACGGGACAATGAGCGTAACGGGGCAATGAATCATGCTTATTCGTACGTGCAGCCGGCGTTCATCGATTTATTAGACGTTGTCACGTCTAAAAGTTGATATCGTATATCATACTCCTTTTTAACCCACCCACTGTATATATTTGTGTGTATGTTTAGTTTTAAATATTTCGAATTCCAGTTACGTACCTTACCCCGGCGGCGGTGAAAAGTGGGGTGGTAATGGGGTCGGTGACGATCTTTATTCCTTTGGGTTTGATGGGGCCTACCTTTGGTCTGGTGGGCGGAAGACTCAAGTCAACAAGACTCATGCTGAGGAGCCCTTTATCAGGAAAGGTATGATGAAAAAAAATCTCTTTAAGTCCAAATATCTCATCGATTTTAGAGCCGTCAAAGGTCAACTAAAACAGTTAAAGTATATATTGTATCCATGAAATCTGCGCTGGACAGCAACCGCTGGAAATATATAGTCCGATCCAGATGCTTCCTTGCTGACCACGACGCTCAGACTTGAGCTGCCGATTGAAGAGAGACAGATCCATGAAAAATATGATATTTTAAGACCTTTAATTTCGTCTACTTACTACGTATATATAAATAAAAAAAAATCAGTGGCGCTACCTTTTTAGGTCTGGGCCTCAGATTTCTGTATCTGTTACATGATCATTTGTCAATCTAATAGGCAAGTAGGTGATCAGCCTCCTGTGCCTGACGCACGCCGTTGACTTTTTGGATATAAGTTTCCGGTTGGCCGTTGCAAGGCCGGTTTCCTCACGATGTTTTCGTTCACCGTTCGAGCGAATGTTAAATGCGCACATAGAAAGTCTATTGGTGCACAGCCGGGGATCGAACCTACGACCTCAGGGATGAGAGTCGCACGCTGAAGCCACTAGACCAACACTACGTTATAATTTTTTAGGTGATGTCATTGGCTGTGCTTTAGACCTCACAGTCCCGATCATCAACTTCATGTTCAACGGAGTGAGAGTCACGGGTTCCTTCACGAATTTCAACCTCGAAGGAATGTTCTTCCCTGTCATGAGTTGTTCTAGCAAGTTGAGGTAAGGCCTTTTAGGGCTGAAGATTAATTCTACTGTGTGCCATTGAATAATAAACTTTAATACATACAAAATAAGATGTCATTACAATTTATAAAATAAATGATCTTGCTAATAGAGGTTACGGTCTTTTGTCATTTCTTATCTTTGGTCAAGTATACTTTTAAATAAAGTAACTATGTGTTTTCTTTGCGATTGATTATGTTGATTGTGACTATATTTATGGTAAAAATATTTAAATTTATTCCTTGAAAAAATAAAAAAAAATTAAAAGAGTAGTATAGTTCAACTGACTCTATCTCTCTCTATCTTGAGCCTTTTTCTACCAATCTTTCCCACCCACTTCTTTAAGCTCGTCAGCCCACCGTGCAAGAGGGCAACCTGTCTTTCTTTTTCCTGGTGATCTTGTTACCCTGCTTTTCCATCTGCCATTGTTCATGCGAGCGGTGTGGCCCACCCATTTCCACTTCCGTTTGCTGCAATTAACAATTTCTGGTTTCTTTCTTATTTCTGTCCTTATTATCTTTATTCTAAACAGAGAATACTTCGTTCCATTCCTCGTTGACAAGTTATTCCTTTGTTTGTGTTCGAGTCATATATCCATAATTGACTACCGTAAGAAAGAGTTGGAAATATTTTAACACGTGTTTAAGACTTTCTTTTTTAAGTATATTGTTTTCTCTGCTTTCAGTTATTGTTTGTGGTACTTAACTTCAATTATATATATTTGATGTAAAAATGCGAAACATTATTATAACGTGAAAACCAAATGCTTTCAGTTGCCGTTTTCTCATGGGAGGGGAACACGGAAGGCTAAGATACGCGGCGCCAGAAGGATACTCCCCATTGGTAGAATCTCTCTTACCGCAGCAGATATTGAACCTGGAGCCATGCTTCTACTTTGGCAACTTGGCTAAACGCGCCCTGGCTGGTCCGCCCTTGGTCCAGGATGACACTGCTTTTGTGCCTACACCTGTTGATACTGCCTCTGTAAGTATTTTCACAATAAGGTTCATTTTACCATAGAAGTACCTATTTAAGAGCGTTATTTTCTAAGTAAATATTTACGATTCGTAACTATTAACTGTTTTTTTATCTTTCTGTACAATACACTCGTGAGGTAGACATGTATTTTAGTCTGATTCAATAAAATACATTTAGAGAAAGAAACATTCATATCCATTAATTATAAACATCAGCACAATCAGCCATATAAAAAAGCCATGCAAATGTCATATTAATTATCATAATAATAATAATATTAGTTAAGTTACTTATATCTAAGTACTCGCCCATGCTTTAAAGGCACCTTGCCTTTAAAAATTTAATCACCTTCCTCTTGAAAGCATTACACGCAAGCATAGTAAATGTTTTTTAGTAAAGTGTTCGTAATAAGGTCATCAGTTTCTTGTAAACAATAAAAATCATGATCTTAGTTGTTAAGTTAACCCAGAAATTTTAAATCACTTTTTCAGATTACACTGTCATCATATATCGAACAAATTCGGGACAAACTTGCTGAAAATATACACGAAATGTGGGCCATGAATAAGGTGAAATATTAATATTTATATCAATATAAAATTAAATAACTACCCAAAGTTTTCTTGGTCATTTATTTCAACATGACTTAGTTCAAAATGATTATTTATGAATCAGTGTTTGTTGTTGAAAAGGTAAGGAGATAATATACCTCATAAATATTTTTTTTATGACCATATATTAATTTTAAATATACAACAACACAAAATATTAGATCAACAGTGTGTCCTGGGACACGTAGGCCTTTTTCACTCTGCACTTATTTATATTCCGAGCGACTCTAGGTCACACGGCCCTGCTGTGGTTTGTAGATGTATCGCCTAAGCTATTTACATCTTTTTGTCTAATATCAGCCATATACATTACAGTACATAATTTTAAAGGAGGGGCCTCATAGGTCTTATTAAGTGGCAGCTAGGTGAGGGGTACCGGGTTCGATTCCCGGCTATAAAAAGAAATTGAAAATAAATATAATAAAACAAAAGTTGTCTTAAGCATTGGCAAACTTTTAGTATGTAAGCAACGGGTTAGGTTAGGTTTAATTTCTTAAAGTTAGTCGCTGACCCAAAGTCAACTTTCGGTTTAAATAACACGCAATTAAAAGCGTTTGCAGTAATTTGAAAATCAAGTTTCATAACTTTAATGACGTCATAATAATTTTAAATGAAATAAAATCGTTTTGTAGATTGAAGCAGGTTGGATGTACGGAGACCAAAGAGATGATTTGCATAAAGTACATCCTTGCCTGGTCCCCTTCGAGCGTCTTCCGGCTGCTGAAAAGCGATACGATATCCAGTTAGCAGTTCAAACTCTTAAGTAAGTAGAGATGTATTATCACATTTTTAAGGAAATCAAAACAGTGCTTTTTGAACCAATAATTTATTAGCATTAGTCTTAATTTAAAAAAGGACAGGGTTTTTAGAGGTTCGGAGTAAGATTCAACGAGACTTAGGTAAGTATGGCTCCCTTATTTTTTTTTTTTTTTTCATTTTGGCTTTTAACAAACGGGAGTTCGCGTTCTCGGGTTTAAATCTTACCCTATGTGATTTTGCAAGTCATCTAGATAAGCAAGCCTCGTTTAATGTTAAGTTTCAGAAATACTAAGATTTTATGGAGCTACATTTCGAAAACTTATTGTATTACTCGAATTTTAAAAATATTAAAGTTATTCTTAAAAATTAATTAATTTAAACAAATGATGAACGAAGGAACTGGAACGAATGACACGACTCGTTTGTTTTTGAGAAGATTTTAATTATCACATTTCTATGTTTTTCTCAGGACTATATTGGCTTTGGGTTACTATATAAGTTTGGATAAACCACCGGCTCGTATCCGTAACGTCAGATTGCCCAACGAACCATTTATGCAGGTAATTTATGATAAATATAAAAATACTAGCTGACCCGCCAAACATTGTTTTGCCATGTATATTATTTCTAGGAAACATTTTTTTAGTTCAATAAAAATAACTATCTACTATAATAAAAATAGGGGTAGATCGAAGAGGGGAGAAAATTAAGGGTTGTTTGTATTTTTGTATGCCGTATCATAAAAAATAACAAATATTTGTATGAAAAATATTTTTTTTTGGGTGGACACTCCTTATCACTTAGGGGTTTGAAATATTTAAATATGCATAAAAAAATTCATAAGAAACGGTCGAGTCGTTTCGGATCGTTCGGAGTATGGGAACGAACATTGTGACATGAGAATTTTATATATATAAAGATAAAGTTCACACAATAGTCCTGAAATATTATTCTAATTTTAGTCGAACGGCTACAAGCCAGCTCCGTTGGACCTAAGTGCAGTGACCCTTACTCCTAAGATGGACGAATTAGTGGACCAATTAGCAGAGAACACTCACAATTTATGGGCGAGGGAGCGGATACAACAGGGATGGACTTATGGGCTTAATGAGGTATGATATTATTAGGTTGCTCTCCTGAAAGTTGCTTTGACTGATAATTTTTATTACATATTAAAACTTGCTTCCTTTATCATAATGCAAAAATTACATATTCCATTAACAGGTTCACTGTCCAAGCATAAAAGTGGACACATTGTTTCATCTCACCTCACTAGAAAAAAAAGTTTTGCCGTATGTCCCAGCACTTTTTAGGTTCTCAGCGATATGTCCTGTCAAGTCCGCGACGTATACGCAACTATTCCCGTACGTCCACAACTCCAAAAAGCCTAGAAGTTGTAGATCTTTCCGTCTACAGACCTCATATAGTCTGTGGACAGTAAACAAACCAGTGTATAATTTTTATTTTGTCTTCCGCGTTGAACTAAAGTTTTTGATTTTAAAGAAAAATAATTGAAGCTTATTTTTAAACATATAACAAGTTCAATGGCACTCAGCATTTGCAAATCACCTACAAAATGTGCCTTATTTAATCTCTTCATACTAATTATCAATAAAACAAACTCAAAGAAATATAGAATTTATTTTACTTAATCTATTACACTTGCTACAGGATCCCGATATGAATCGTTCACCACATTTAGTGCCGTATCCAAAAGTTGACGACGCAATTAAAAAAGCTAACAGAGATACCGCGTCGGAGACCGTAAGGACTCTACTAGTCTATGGATACAACTTGGATCCACCCACGGGAGAACAGCACGAAGGTGAGTTTTCCAGCTTTCCAGATTTTTTTATCCAGTAAGGGAGCGTTCAAGTATTACGTCACGCGATTTTTGGAGACTATTGCCCCCCCCCCCCCATGTAACGCGCCGTAACGTTTATCTGTACCCAAGTATAGTAAAACGTTTCGTGACCACCCAGTGACTCTTTATACGTCGTAACATTTTACAAAAGAAGAAAAATTCGTTACTTAATACTTGAATGCTCCCTAACAAGACCTTTTCCAAAATTTTCTATGTTATGTAATTATGGTTTGTATAGTAAATTCTGAGGTTATGTTTCGAGAGTTAGCCAAAGGTTAGTCTTCTCATATGTCAAAAACATATTGGATTTGTCTGATTGACATGGCGCCGAAAACATCCTATAATTTGCTTCCCCAATTAGAACGAGTCGTTAACTATGAAAACGGGTTTTTTTTTTACGAATTGTTGTTTTCATTTCAGCATTACTTGCTGAAGCCTCAAGACAAAAGCAAGCAGAATTTAGAACATACAGAGCCGAAAAGAATTACGCTGTTAGTTCTGGCAAATGGTACTTTGAATTCGAAATACTTACTGCTGGACCAATGAGGGTGAGTCTTCATCTTTCAAGTTAAATTTATTGTGGCTTTTAATGGGGGTGAATTTTACCTAATTATTCGGATCCTTTTTAATAATGTTCCAGTTTTTTATACATAACTAGCTGATCTGGCAAACGTCGTTTTGCCATGTTTATCATTTATAATAAAAAATAGGGGTTGTATGTATTTTTTAATGCTGTATCATAAAAAAATAAAAATTTATCTAAAAATAAAAATTTAGGGGTGGAATACTCTTAACATTTAGGGGTTGAAAAATAGATGTTGTCCGATTCTCAGTTATACTCAATATGCACACAATGAGAATCGGTCAAGCCGTTTCGGAGGAGTTTAACCACAAACACCGCGACGCGAGAATTTTATATATTAGATTAAAATTGTGATATTCAGAGATTAATGGTTGAATATTGTGGCTTTATATACTAGTAACAATGTTAAAAAAACTTGCTTTTAATGAAACAACGTTTTTGCAGGTTGGTTGGGCCCATGCTGATATGCCTCCAGGTATGATGTTGGGGCAAGACGAGAATTCCTGGGCATTCGACGGATATAATGTATGTCATCGTATTTTTTTAATAAATAATTAATCTTATAAGTTATTCGGTTGTCAGACATGATTGTATCTTGAGTGTGATATAATAAGTCTAGATTCTGGCTAAATATTTACGTATTGTAAAACTAGACGAATATATAGTAAGTATGTAATATATAGAGACGCCAATCACAGACACTCCCCTGCTGCCAAGTTTTTAGACCACAGATCTGCCTGATCGGGTGCCTATTAGGTTATGTAGGGGTCCTAAAATTAAATAAGTATGTTATATGTGAATTAATTTCGTTTTCGTGGACCGATGAACGTTCACTATAAAATGATTAATGGATCGTTAACACACTGTTAAAACAGACTAAAATATAAAATATTCTGAACTTATAATAAATTGCAATGCAGTCGTTAAAATGGCACGGTGGTTCAAGCGACACGTTTGGACAGCAGCTCAAAGTAGGCGATATTGTCGCCTGTTTCTTAGATGTACCAGATCAAACAATTAGTGAGTCAAAAAAAGAAACTGAACGTTTTTGTCTAACTATGACCAGATGGAACTCGATATCGAAAATGTAAGCTGTCAATTTGACACTGACAGGAGTGACAACTGACAGTCTCGAGCAATAAACTTTTCTTGATAGTAAAGTTTTATTAAATTTTTAAGTAGAATAAATAAATAATTTACGAATTTTTACAATTTAAAATAATATTATTCCTTCTTACAAAATATTTTATTGAATTATCAATCAATGTTATTAGAAGTGTTGCCAGTATGTTTTAAAAGGGTTTAATAATAGGATGGTCTTGGTGGACTTCTAAATAAAAACCAATTATTTGGGAGTGGCAACACAAAACATACATTATTGACTTCGAATTCCATCTCCGAGTATATTGAATATCTAAAATATATTAACTTAAATTTTTATGTTGTCCCTTCCTCTTTTTCTTCTTATAATGTATATAATTCCTTTGAGTTTGTGTTGAATTGGTTTATCAATTCCAAATTACTAAATAATAATCACATGGTCACATTATCTAAACAAACATTTATATTGGATATCTGAAATTGGTTATATTAAAATTATGTAGGAACATGAGTGCAAACCCATGACAATATTGAAGTCATAGATTAGACCGAAACAAACTATTTATAATAAAACGCTTGTCTGGTTTGTGAAATAGATGGACTAAGACTTTTCAGAAGACTTAGACATAACTGATGTTACAACCGGTAGAATTCGAACTCTTGACCATTGTGGTGACCAGGTGCCAACGAAAGTGATCTTGGGGTGAGATATATAACAGTTGACGCAAGACAAAACGTTGCGTTCGATTGTGTTTGGTCAAAAGGACGTTATAACGTGACGTATCATGTCACGTGTCAACGCGACAATTGACTAATTAGGCTCAGTTGGATTCTGATTAGTCAACATTCGGTTTACCTACTTACCTTCCTACAAGATAGAACGGATTCCTATAATAAGATATCTTTTTTGTTATATAACATATTTGTGAATACTCGCACTACAGAATTATATACAACATTTTGGCTTTCTTTGGGGCTTTTTAAATCAAAATGTAATTGCAAGTTACATTTCTAATTTAAGGAGGAAAAAGTGTATTCCGGTAGCTTGGAGTCGTTTGGGAAGCAATGGGCGGTCGGTGATGTTGTAGGCGTCTTCCTAGATCTCATAGACAAGACGATAAGTACGAATTTTGCTTACCGCGAATCATACAGGCAGGGGCATTTTCAAGCTTAAATAAATTTTTGGAAATCACGAATTTCCTATAGCACTAGTATTTTCCAAACACCAAATTGGTATGTATTATAGATATTTGATACCATATATTAAAAAAAGGTTTTATAGTAGTACGCTGGTGCTAATAAGTTATATTTAAAGTATTGGTAGGACGTAGGTTAGTCCAGTTGCGTTGGTTGTGTCTGTTGACTGTTGATTTTTTTCTTAAGCATTACGCCTAAAACTGAATATATTCTAAATGTATGACTACCATCTTAATTTACGCATTACACTAGCTTTTATAAAAAACTTATAACTTAAATATTATCTTTTGATAATTACAATTTAATATTTTTATACTTTCATTATGACTACTTAGATTATCGTAAAATGTCCCTGCCGAGGTTTATTCAAGCTTAGATTTGTCTGAAATTAGCTTGCGTTCGATCGAATAATAGGCATGATATAGGTTAGACAGCAAAACATCATAGCTTATAAAGTAACATCACGTGCTTCGCTTTGCAAATACTTGGTAAACGCTTATGGAATAAGCCTCTTTGGGGCACGAAATATTTTTAATTACACCGATTTTTTTAGATACTGATATGACACGGTTTTAACTAATATCCTTATTATACAGTTTCTTATCTGGTTTGAAATCTATAGGATATAGATAATACTTTCTGGCATTGTTCTGTACCATAATGTACAGGTTCTAATCTCAAACAAAATTGCAATCTGAAAACTAAAGTATTCTTTTGTTTCTTTCTGTCAAATCGTGTTTACGCTGACATGAAATGATACGAAACTGTATGGTTTAAATTAATTATAATATTCATGCTTGCTGCTTTGTACTAATGAGTAATATTGACAAATTTTAGGCAAGAGTTTGTGAAATATACTTTCTTATTTTATATTAACTGCATTGTGTATACTTATCGTAGAATTAATAGACAAATGTATAAAAATCTTATTTCCATTTTTAAACCATTTTCTCTATTTCATTTTAAGGAGCTGTCGCCTTTTTACGTAGATTTTAGAATGAACTGTAGATAATATGACTTATATAATACAAAAAATAGCTAAATAATTAATTCGGTTAGATTGCCATAAGGACTTTACCAAAAACAGAATTTGTAGTCTGATATATAAAATAGTAATTAAAAAATATTGTGTATGAAATTGTAATCAGGCTTTTCGCTAAATGGTGAATTGTTGATGGACGCGCTTGGTGGTGAGACTACATTTGCGGATGTCCAAGGAGATAACTTCGTGCCTGCCTGCACCCTTGGAGTCGGTCAAAAAGCTAGGTAAATTATAATAATAATAAGCCTTTATTCATCCACATCTTATTGAAAAATAGTATATTTCATTACGAGTGCGGAAAGCTTGTCATTGCAAAGAGTTCCGACAAATGTCTACCCGAGCCGAGGCGTAGCCGAAGGTGAGGGTTGACAGTCGGAACAAGTTGCAATGATGGTTCCGCACGTGTACTGAACGACTATTTTTAATACAGTTGCGAAAAAATTAAGCAATTTAATAAAATATTAAAACACAATAACCTCAACTAACTAATCAGTTATTTCTTATAAAAGGTATAATTCACATATTCATCGAAATTACAGTTTTTTTACTTACTGGGGAAGTTTTAGGTTGCATATTTACTGTTTGAGACAAACTATTATTAATTTCGTATGATTGACAGACAAACTATTATTTAATATATAATATAACAAACAACTAAACTAGCAAAGAACATTTTTGGAAAATGGCGCCAACTGTAAAAGAATATGAGCAGAGATTTTTTTTTCTTCACCCATTCTGGGTAGGCAAAGGGAACTCTGCCCATATAGCCAAATCTTCAGTAGAATTTTTTTATTGATATGAAATTTAATGAGATGAAATGAAATGAAACCTAACCTAAAACTCATTGAATCAAATCATTAAATCTGATATTAAAACAAATGAGTAGCTTCTTTTTTGAAATATTTGCATGAATTATAAAAACTTCTATGATTTTTTTTAGTAAAAACTTCGTGGTTGTTTTTTTCTTTTTAATAGACATTATCTTGACAGTTGGGAAAGAAAACGCACTAGTTCGGAAAAGGTAAAGAAAAAGCACGAGTGTGTAATAGCCCACATCCCGAACGCTATACGTCCCTGCAATACGCCACTTTTTGAGCAACTGTATTAAAATAGTATATTTCATTACGAGTGCGGAAAGCCTGTCATTGCAAAGAGTTCCGACAAATGTCTACCCGAGCCGAGGCGCAGCCGAAGGTGAGGGTTGACAGTCGGAACAAGTTGCAATGACGGTTCCGCACGTGTACTGAACAACTATTTTTAATAGAGTTGCGAAAAAATTAAGCAATTTAATAAAATAATAAAAACACATTAAACTCAACTAACTAATCATTTATTTCTTATAAAAGTTATAATTCACATATACATTGAAATTGGTACAGTTTTTTATACTAACTGTGGAAGTTTTAGGTTGCATATTTACTGTTTAAGACAAACTATAAAATAAAAATAAACAATTCAAATAAAATATCGTCGAAATTACTCATTTTGTGCAACAAACAACTAAACTCGCAAGAACAATTTTGGAAATAGGCGCCAACCGTAAATAAAGATGAGATAAAAAAGAATATAATCAGAGTTTTTTTTTTTGTTTTCACCCATTCTGGGTAGGCAAAGGGAACTATGCCCATTCAGCCAAATCTTCAGTAGAATTTTTTTATTGATATGAAATGAAAATGAAATTTAAACAGATAAAATGAAATGAAACCCAACCTAACTCATTGAATCAAATCATTAAATCTGATATTGAAACAACTTAGTAGCTTCTTTAAAGAAATATATGCATGAATCATACACACTTCTATGATTTTTTTTTAGTAAAAACTTCGTGGTTGGTTTTTACCTTTCAATGGACATTATTTTGACAGTTGGGAAAGAGAACGCACAAGTTCGGAAATGGTAAAGAAAAAGCACGAGTGTGTAATAGCCCACATCCCGAACGCTATACGTCCCTGCAATACGCCACTTTTTGAGCAACTGTATTAAAAAATATATTAACATTGTATTTATATATATATTTAACAAAAATAGATATAAATATAATTTTTACTGCTCTAAGATGCGGCCCCTGTCCGGGAGAAGGCCCCCTCCAACTTTTTCCACCCTAGTTTACTTTGTGCCTTCGTCATCCAATTTCTTCCAGCTTCCCTTTCGATCCCGTCGACCCATCTCTCTATTGGTCTTCCGCTGTTCCTTTTTCCTTTTGGACCAGTCCATCCGGTTAATACTGTTTTAAACCTTCTGTCAGGTAAATTATTTATTTTATTTTAGCTAAGAACAGCGAATCTAAATATATTTGAGAAGGAAAATTAGGAATGCCTTAAAATAATAACTATGATTAATTAAATGACTGAATTCCAGGTTATCCTATGGACAAGACGTCAACTCTCTAAAGTACTTCACAACCTGCGGTCTCCAAGAGGGTTACGAACCTTTCTGTGTGTAAGTATCTGCAGCTGCACATCTAGTATCTACTAATTGGTATTAACATAATTTTTTTATAATAGGAAACAGTTTGCGGATGTATTTTTTGTAGGCTTTTGCTACACACATTAAAAACGGACTGTTGTTCGGACTAATACCTCAAGCTGAGTTTCACTATCAGACGTAAAGGCGAAATACAAAGTATCACCTCGACGTCCGTCGTTCTACAACTGAGCGTTTCATAAAGCAGTTTTTGACGTTGACGTTGAAGGAAATACTTCAAGAAAAGAGAGTACCAATTTTTAAAAGACCGGCGACGCACTTGCGAGCCTTCTGGCAATATGAGTGTCCATGGGCGGTATCACTTAACATCCTAGCCTCCTGCCCGTTTGCCTCCTATTGCATAAAAAAACGTTTATGACTCAGCTTACATCCCAAGATATAGTAAAAATAAAGAACAAATATTTGTATATCAATTTGATTAGTATGTACATTTCGATAATATGTTGTCCAAATTTGTGGTTAATATATAAGGTTATATGAAGCCTACTACCAGAAATGTGCTGTCTATATTGTTCTCGCGGTCTCATACAATACTAAAATACCCTAAAATTATTTGGTTGTAAAGTATAGTCAACGTGCGGTAGGACCTACCCACTTTAACCTTAAAATCTACAGTGTTGATGATTTTTGCAGCAACATGAACCGTGATGTAACACATTGGTATACAAAAGATCAGCCGATATTTGAGAACACAGATGAAATGATCGACACGAGAATCGATGTTACCAGGATTCCAGCTGGCTCTGGTAAGGATAAATATTGAAAGTTCTACGAATGACAATCTAAAGAGAATGATCAAATGATGCCGCGTTTCGTTCGATAGCGATTGATCGAACTGATTGGCGGATCGTTTCACGTGTATCAAAGCCGTTGACCAATCAGAAGCGAACGAAACGTGTTGTTTCGCTCATAGTTCATTATAGAGAATTAAATTCTATTTTTCAAAACTTGCCTAAATATTTAGTAAAAGTTCTTACGTTAAATCAATGCTAGCTACTATTAAGTTAGAAGTTAGGAAGTAGAAACAGCTATACTGATTGTATAAAGAGTCTTAATAATTAAAATAATTGTGATTAATATCAATAATTTTATATTTGTAATAAGATTAGGTCGTTTTTTGATACGGAATGATTACTGGTCAAAAAGGTGTCTAAAAATGTGATCGATTTCTTCGCATTTGATTCGTAGATTTTTATCAATAGATATTCGTTTGTTTTTATCACAGACACGCCGCCATGCTTAAAAATATCGCACAACACATTTGAGACGATGGAAAAGGCGAATTGGGAGTTCCTCAGGCTGTCGCTACCTGTTATATGCCATGCTGAATTTATTGAGTGAGTGTTGAGTCACTTGGTTTTGAAAAAAATAACCTAAACATGCTTTATTTATATTTTAATTATTTTTAATCCATGTGCGTATATACTTTTATAATAAAAAAATAAAAAAAAGCGTTCTCTCCGGCGGGGAATCGAACCCCGGTCTCCCGCGTGACAGGCGGGGATACTGACCACTATACTACCGAAGATGTGACTAAGGTTGCGAAATAATAGGACCAATAATATATGAAATTATGTCTGAGACAGTAGGCAAAGGTTCGGCTTTAACTCCATTTAGAGCAAGCAAATAAAAAGTGTTAGACAGGTAGAATAGTTTTGTTTCTATTTGATTAAAAAAATTACTGTTTTAGTTAAACGATACTCAAATGAATAAGAAATTGAGGTTTTGTCATTTAATCAGTAAAAAGTGTTATTTATTTAATTAAAATGCTTAAAGTGAATCGGAAAAAGCTCGCCGCTGGGTGGAGATCAAGGATCGTCAGCAGATTCTGATGAAGGAAGCGGTCGAAGCTCAAATGCCGGCGCATATCGACCAAATAATGAGAAGTGGCTTCACCATGAACGATATTAAAGGTAAAACAAAGATGGCGCCACTATTGTGACAGTTTACAAATGTCACTGTCAGTTGTCATGTTTATAGCCTCTTTGGCAGCCATATGCTGATGAAAATATATCTATCTAGTTATGAGATTACTATATTTTTCGAATATATTGAATGTAAATATTCCTTAGTGTATAAAATGTCACTAATAAATAAAGCACTTTTAACAATAATTTAAGCGTGAGACTTAGATACTGCTAAACCGATTTTGTTATTATTTTATAGCCCATTTATCAGCGAGAATAATTGTAATATATTAAAAGAATATCGACTTGTATAAAGAAATAATTTTGTACATAATATTTTGTGGTAATGCAATTTGTATGCACCTGCATTCATCCCACCAATTCCCATAAATAGTACTGTACTCACACTTCCTGTTTAGTAGAAAAATCAAAATATGAAATTGTATATTAAACACCAAAAATCATTTAGAAAGTCTTAAATATTTCTTTTAGATTTTCGTAATACTATCATTTTAAATTCAGAAAAAAATTGACCCCAATCTTTGTTCTTTGTTAGAAAACAATTAGATTCATATTTTTTTATCTGTACATATGCAAATAAAATCGTCCAATACCGTATGTCCAAATTCTCAAGGTCTCCACTACGATGAGAATCAAGAAGACGTAAAAATCAAGAGGCAGCCCTCACGTCCACCCCGAAAAGGGTCTATCACACGCAACGTCACAATACAGAATTACAATTTACAACCAGGTTCTCTAACAACTAACTGTCGTTGATAGAATAATCTGTGTGATCCTTTAACAATGGCTAGGTGTTTTCAGGGCTGGGCCGTGAGACTTCTCTTAGTACAAGATTCTGAGAGGCATGACCCACCCGTACCTTAATACGCTTTTAATTATACATATAAAAAAATCCACGTAATCCTAACTAATCTAGTACGTACGTACACGTACGTGTACATGTTATTTGTATGGAGTTAAATTTAATTTAATAATTTTAGCTCTGGAGCCCATGCCTAACCCAATGCATTTAGCGTGTTAATATTTCGCTTATGAATAAAATAATGAATAAACGGTATTTAAATAAATGTTATTTAAAAAAACATTAATATTTAAATCCCGTTTCCATGTCAAGATAATAAATTTTGTTGTCTGACCGTATCAGAATAGCACATATCACAGCTTCTGTCTGTATTATGAATTGTAGTACTAAAATCTAACTCTAGAGATATGAAGAAAATGTATGAGTAACGTTAGCTGAAATTACTTTAGGTCAAAATGGAATGAACCGGTCGACAAGTGAGGCGGAAATGTCAAAATATGAACTCGGGGTACAAAATCTGCCTGAAGATACTAAAAAAGATAAGAGAGGAAGGTCGCCATTCAAGTAAGATTTTTAATATACATATTTTTTTTAGGTTTTACTTCACCAGAAACTACATTCCACATGTTTACGGACTACTTCATTGAACCTCAAACATCACGCTGCACAGAAATGTTGTACTAGTCTTTCTATGACGGCTATAATATATATACGGTTTATACTTTTATTTGTAGTGTTCGTTCGTTGCTTTTAACTGCAGTTTAGGCTGTCTGACTGATCAATAAATAAATTTAAGAAATATAAACGTAATTGAATTTTATTTCCTTTAAAATACATAAAGCACAAAATTTAATAACGTAATATTACTTTTGATTACACTTACGAGTAATTATTAACATAATTTGTGTTTTTATTAGCCTTTTACCAGGTTCGTTTGGCCATAATATAATTTTAGAAGTAACCTACCAACATATGGAACATTTTTCTATGTTGACCCATAGATACTGTTCCGCTTTTCCGGAGTAAAAACCTAAGTCGTGCATAAATTTAAATTAAAAAAAAAAACAAAATCTACCTACCTCAGAGTTCAAGGAATAAATAAATAAAAAATACTGGAATTTGGGCTAACAGTTTTCGAATTTTCTGGTTTAGACCAAGGTTATTCTTTGTTATTATGTTTCTTCGAGTTTTGTGCTTAGCAATATATAGCGATTCCGTTTCATTTACATAGATTTAACCATAACCCTGATTATAGGTTCTTTAGAAGTAAAAGAGGAGAGAGTGGGGATAGAGGTAAATCAAGGAAGTCGAAAACCCCTGATCCCTACACAGATACGGAGGTGTCCCCAGATAGGACTCGGCGACCCAATCCACAAATCAGGGTATCACAGGTATAACAATTTTAATAACAGTATTGCTTGTATATTTTTCCCAAATTATACACAGTTTTTTGTTTGTTTTTATTCCTGATCCAAAAATTAATAGCTAGTGTAAATGCGAAAGTTCTCTTTTTACTTTAAATTCGAATTCTTTTTCATCATATGCATAAAACTTTAAATAATGTGATTTGTATAAAACAAATAGTTTACCGAAAAAACAAATTTACTGAATAAAATAGTCTCGCAACCAAAGCGTCGCAGTTCGGCACAAAATTACTTACAGAAATAAAATAAGTTTAACATTCGCATTTATAATATAAAGGGCCACTATATAAAAACACAAATCCTATCAAAAATCCTTAAAAATAGCTTTTCCATAGACACAGGGTTTTTGTATGATAGTCCCAGAATTATTATTTTCCATGCACACTTTCCTGCATGTAAATTTTATATTTATTTTTGTTTTCCAAAGGCCAATCAGAGGTATAACATGCAAAATAGAAATAATGGGGCCAATATGTACGACAGTCAAGGCGCTTTAAACGTAAGTTATTAGAGAATACGCTTGTTTCTTCTGTTTCAGTGTCATAGAAATATCGTGATCTGAACCTTTCTAGTTTAAAACTTCTTAAAGAGTCCTAAACTTGTCAAAAGCGCTGTGTACTTATAGGACACGTACTTGGGCCTTTTAGTTTCATTTCATTCATTACCTCTTATCCTTGCACCACCATCTCATTCATTTTTACAAACTTTATTTTACGCCTTTTAACTTTTAAACTTTCAACCTTGGCTAAGTTTATATGCAATGTTTTTCTGCAGTCTGAATGTATCTTAAAACTGAAGTGATTTAACAAAGATGTATACTATTAAAGATTCAAATCTCACCATTGTATTGGTCATAATGGACAAAACTACAAAGGATTTTAAGATTTCTAGCGCAATTACGAATAGGTTATTAGATAATAATAATAATTTATTAAATATTTCAGACAAACTTGACAGTGCCGACACCAACACAGGATCGTAAGCAAATGACAACGGCTACACTCGACAAGTCTGCCACAGAAACGATTGGGAATGAAATATTCGATGCTGACTGTTTGAAACTTATCAATGAATACTTTTACGGTGTCAGGTGAGGAGCGCCATATTTAATATCAATTCAAAAACGTATAGCCCTAGAGGTTACATAGATGGCGCTGTTTACGAAAAACAGTTTTGAAAAAGTTTGAAATAAGATATTATTATTAGATAATAACGTTCTATATTTCTAATGCAATAGTAATCAATATTCTTGTTTTAGTCAAATTTATTTTATTTTACATAACTTACTTTTGCTTACGTATAAATGACATATATATATTTTTTAAATTCCAAAGGCTTTTCTTTAAATTACAGGCTATGCCATTGTCACATAGCATTACCACTATCACTTTTAATATGACAATCCTAAATTTAAAAAATATTTTTCAGAATTTTCCCCGGTCAGGATCCCACTCACGTGTACATAGGATGGGTGACCACTCAATATCATTTGCACTCCAAGGACTTTAATCAGAATAAAGTCACCAAGTCTTCAGTTATCATCACAGACGATTATGATAGAGTGATTGAGAGGTATGTCCAGGAAACCCAGGAAACATTTTTTATGTCTTCTGGAAAATTTTGGATTAAATGCAGTATGAAATGTCAGTGGCTGAGAACGTTTTATCAATACGATACGATTAACAATGCTTTACTAAAAACAAAAGCTAAATGTAATAGAAAACGTACTAATTCATGCATCCACGATTACCACTATGTGGAACTGCCTACTGAAGTATTTCCGAACCAATTCTACTAAAGGTCCTTCAAGAAAACAGCGTACTAATTCTTAAAAGGCCGACAACGCAATTGCGAGCCCACTGGCATTGAGTCTTCATGGGCGGCAGATAAGCCTCCTGCCCGTTTGCCCCATATTCTATCAAAATATCCAGAGAATAAATGTTTATCGGGTTTTCCAACTTAGTCTAAAAGAGACATAACCAGATTTCATATCCACACATCATATTGTTGCTTCCAGTGTAAACCGCCAGTCGTGTTATATGGTGCGAGCTGATGAATTGTACAATGAAGTGATGGCAGAAGCAACAGCCAAAGGAGCTTCCCAGGGAATGTTCATTGGTTGTTCTGTTGATACGTCGACTGGTACTGTATCCTTTACATGTGAGGGAAAAGATACCAGCATTAAGTTTAAGGTACGATTATATATTTTAGCCAGAATCTGTGCCCATGTGATTTGCTTTCATTTGTGTGGTTAAAAAGTTATTTATTACTAGAAATCAACGTTGGAGTTTAAACATTATCAATAAAGTTAGTTAAGAAAAAAACTGCGTAAAACAATTCAAATTAAATAATAAAAATGTTTGCGTGTACTAGGTGTACACACGTAAGTAGTGAAACTTCTTTATGACCTTATTTTTCGAAAAATGATCTACTATATGCAACTTTACAGAAATTGGTTAAATAAAGTTAAATTAGATATACATGATATATGATTAGATAGACATGAATACAAATACAATTATTTCATTTTAACTTATTACTGTACTACTATGTAAAGGGTTTTTCAACAAGAACTTTGTTTTCTAAAACAAAATAAAACAAAGAATTTAGAGGAAAATGAATAAAATTTTTATTGTATTACAAAGAGAAAAGTTTGGCAATTATGAATGAAAAATGATATCTGGCAAATGTCCACCACGACCACGCTGACAGATGTTGATTCTTTCATCAAAACTTTTAATCACTTTTTGGCAAAATGGAGGGTCTATTTCGTTAATGACATCACGGATTTTGAGTTTTAAGGCTGCAATCGATTCGATTGGCTCCGTATAGACTCTGTCTTTAACATAGCCCCACAAAAAATAATCCAGTGGTGTTAAATCACACGATCTGGCTGGCCACTTAACAGCTGAATTTCGCGAAATTATGCGCTCGGGAAATTTGGTTTGCAATAAATTGATCGTTTCATTGGCTGTGTGACATGTGGCACCGTCCTGTTGAAACCACATTTCAGTGATATCCATGTCATCAATAATAGGCCAAAATTTAGTGGTTAACATCTCGCGATACCGTGATCCATTGACTGTTACCGCATTTCCAGCCTCATCTTCGAAAAAAAACGGCCCAATCACGCCTCCAGACCACATAGTGCACCACACAGTAACACGTTGAGTATGCAAAGCCTTCTCAATAATTGCTTTAGGATTTTCAGAAGCCCAAATGCGACAATTTTGCTTGTTGACGTACCCTGACAAATGAAAATGGGCTTCGTCTGAAAAAATGATTTTTTCAGAAAAACCAGCAGGTTGTTCCTGAATGAACTGAGCGAATCTGCGGCGATTTGAATGGTCGATCAGCTTTAATTCCTGCACCAGTTGAATCTTGTAAGGCTTCAAAGCCAAATCCTTTCGCAAAATTCGCCATGTTGTGCTTTTGGATAACCCCAATTGTTGAGAACGTCGTGAAATTGACAAATTTTGATCTTCTTCAACACTGTGGCTCACGGCGGCGATGTTTTCTGTTGAACGACCCGGTCGAACACGTGTTGGTGTTGGCACATTTTGTACCGAGCCTGTCGACTCAAATTTCGCGACCAAATTCTTAACAGCGGTCTCAGAAGGACGATTATGCTGGCCGAAAATATCACGAATTTTACGAAATGTAACTTTAACAGAACCACCATTTTTATAGTGGATTTGAATTATTTTAATGCGATTTTCGAGCGAAATTGAATTCATTGTAATAATTGCCAAAGCACCTGCTACGAATACCGCCAAAAACTAAATGTCAAAACTATCACGTTCTCGGTGTTGCCACAATTGAAAAACAAACTTCTTGTTGAAATACCCTTTAGAACTAAGATTATTACAGAATTTCATTAATTGTAATAGAATTATTAGTATTACTATCATTGTGATCGTTATTATATATTTTTGTTACTAATGGCTTCGAATCTCTTCGGATCAAGTGTGGTAGGGACAAGAAAAAGATGGCGCGTAACCGAAAAATGTGACAAATGTGTGTAAATTTTTTTCCAACGCCGATAAAGAAGTTTGACTTCAAAACCAACATGGCGCGTAACCTGCTACAAAATTTCTCCCATACGTCGATAAAGAAGTTTCACTTCAAAAGATGGCGGTTAACGGAAAAATGTGACGCGTAACGAAAAAATGTTACATTTTTATCCAACCCCGATACAGAAGTTTCACTTCAAAAATTAAACGAATCAACAAAGGAATTATCAAGACTAATTCATTTGGAAAATTTCAGATGGAACCAGAAACAAAACTCTTCCCGGCGATATTCGTTGAGGCCACATCGAAGGAAATCCTGCAAATAGAGCTGGGTCGGTCCTCTACCAGTCTTCCACTTAGTGCTGCAGTGCTGCCAACTAGCGACAAACACGTGAACCCACAATTCCCACCGAGGCTTAAAGTGCAGTGCTTGAAACCGCATCAATGGGCTAGAGTGAGTTTAAATTTAGTTATTAATTGTTAATGTAAAATGAAAAGACGATCGCGATGGTGCATTGTCAGTTGTGATTCGTCAAACGAAAGATCATGGAGTAAACTCGTAACATAGAATTTGTGCCCAGTATAATGATTTATATTCTGAATTTGACTTCCTACTAAAATGATATGCAAAGTAATTTAAGTAAATAATCACGCACAAATACGTACGCACACATCAATATTTAGAAGTATTATATTTTATTTTCATTATGTTTTGTAATTTTTATAAAAAAGTAAAAACTTTTTGACCGGATTGAAGTTATGTATTATTATAAATTTACAACTATTTAACATAATTTTAAATTTATCCGACGTTTCGAGTGCTTTACAGCGTGCGTGGTCTCGGTGACTGAAGACAAAGGTGTTGGATGTCAAAAAGTATCACAGCTGTAGAGAAAGTTGCATCATCTGTATTTATTTCCCCGGAGTTGGTATCGACTAAAAGATGGAGAGTTTTGGCAGAAATGGCTCACGGTGTCCTCTATTGTCGCGGATTGTCTTCAATCCGGTCAAAAAGTTTTTTCTTTAAATGTGTAAAGGTTATGTCAATCAAAGACAATACTTTAATTTTTATAATATGTTCGTCTAGTAAATTCGCCGTAATATTTAAGTATGTGATGGATTTAGGGTAACTAAGACTTACCCGTGAACCTAAAAAATATTTATTAAACCCGATAACCCACTCAAACTTATTACCAATATGATATTTATGATCTGCTATGTTCTATTAATTGATAAAAGTGATTATTAGTGTTTTTAAATTAGCGTTATTTAATTAATATTTATGTATGTAAATGTGGAAAAAATTGTTCGGTAATTGCGGCCCACCGGGACCGGTGAGAAAATATTTAGACGTTGTTTAGAGTCTGAGAGCGTTAAGAGGTGTTTAAACGTAAACGACTAGTATAACGTAGAAACTTTTACGGACGTGAAGTTAGGTATCCGTTTTGGTCTTTAGATATTCTTAATTATTTTTTCACCTTTTGCAGGTACCGAACCAATTCCTTCAAGTTCACGCTCTGAAGTTGTCTGACATTCGTGGTTGGTCCATGCTCTGTGAAGACGCTGTATCTATGCTGGCTTTACATATTCCAGGTATTTAGAAAAGTAACTCTTCTGTACGCAAATTTATAGTTAAACAATTACTTTACTAATACGAATTATACTCAAAGATGAGAAAGAAGTTATTTTTGTGTGTTGCCTCTTCTACCATTATATTTATCTTATATATAAATTTCTCGTGTCACAGTTTTCGTTGCCATACTCCTCCGAAACGGCTTGACCGATTTTGATGAAATTTTTTGTGCTTATCCGGTATCTATGAGAATCGGCTAACATCTATTTTTCATCCCCCTAAATGTTAGGGATAGTCCACCCCTAAATTTTATTTTTTATTTTTTAGACAAAGTTTTTAATTTCTATTTGTTTTCTATTTGTTAATTTTCACCGCTCTACGATCAACCCCTATTTTTTATTATAAATGATGGCAAAACGACGTTTGCCGGATCAGCTAGTATATTATAAATTTTGGCTAGAAGATTAAAGCCGTTAAAAAACCGAGTGCCTAATCAGTGGATATTTTGGTTAATAATATTGAATTTCAGAGGAGGACCGATGCATAGACATCTTAGAGTTGATAGAGATGGACAAACTTCTAAGCTTCCACGCCCACACTCTCACATTATACGCCGCTCTCTGTTACCAAAGCAATTACAGGTATAATAATGTTAATTCATAATGACTCACTGTATCTATTTAATTTTTTTGATAGATTCGATCGGAAATACAGGAAGTATTTCCGATCGAACGCTTCTCTCTAACTACATAATTATAATAATTAAAATACTATTAAATTACAGAGCAGTGTTGGCCTAGTGGCTTCAGCGTGCGACTCTCATACCTGAGGTTGTAGGTTCGATCCCCGGCTGTGCACCAATGGACATTCTTTCTATTTCACATTTGCTCGAACGGTGAAGGAAAACATCGTGAGGAAACCAACATGTCTTAGACCTAAATGGTCGACGGCGTGTGTCAGACACCGGCTGATCACCTACTTGCCTATTAGATTAAAAAAATGATCATGAAACAGATTCAGAAATCTGAGGCTAAGACCTAAAGAGGTTGTAGCGCCACTGATTTATTTTTATTTATTATTAAATTACAGATGATTTCATCGATAACTCTAAAATACATATTATTGACGAATTTTTCAGGGCTGCACACGCTTTGTGTCAACACGTCGATCAGAAACAACTGCTTTACGCGATCCGATCTCAGTACATGTCGGGACCTCTACGTCAAGGTTTCTACGATTTGCTCATCGCCTTACATTTGGAGTCTCATGCCACTACTATGTAAGTTTTTTTTCTCTTTAAATAACAAATAAACGGACCATTTAAATTAAATTTAATGAAAATAAATTCAATTTCAGCAATAGGTGCAATTGCTACAATTGAATTACCCTTTTTTAATTTCTTATATCTTTCTAAAGGCAAGTCTAAAAGAGAGGGAAAAAGGAAGATATGTTAGGAATTTAATTAATTTAATTGTTAATAAAATATTAAGTGTCGAAAATTCATACAAACTATAAATTTAATTTATTTCTTCAATAATAAAAACACGTGGCATTTTAATTTACAATTCGTCATTTGACATTTCAATAAATTATTTTGCATAAAATATAAAATACTAATATTCCATAAATTCTCTTTACGAAATTTTAATTTTAAAAATATAATTTCTTTCTAATTCGCCCTTCTCGCTCTGTCTCAATCGATCTCAATCGCTCTCTCTTTTCGTCGACAAAATCGCTGCACATCTTCGTGACGTTTCATCCGTAAACATTTTACCCTCATAAAGAAGTTTCACTTTAATAATTTATTTTCAGGGAAGCGTGTAAGAACGAATTTGTGATACCTTTGGGACCAGAACTGAAGTCGTTGTACGAGGATCGGGAGATGTGTCACAGCCTTCGATCTTTGCAGACTGAGAGTGTTCGGCCCCATATGAACATGACTAATATTGCGTGAGTAGGAAATTATAATATGTCATACTTACTGCTAACAATACCTACTGGAATTTTGTCTCTGCAATTCGCATGCATTCATTATTCTGAATAATAATAAATTTATATATTATGAAGAACATTCACTTACATTATGAAATATACAGATACCGGCAAACATCTTGAACAAATGTCCTTGCCTGCGCAGAAGCGATTTTTAGGAGGGAGAGCGATGGTGCGCGGCGGAGGTAGAGTAACGTGTCGATCTCTTCAAATAAATCAACGAGGAATTTACTCACTAAAAACCCGCAAATTACTCGCAGAACTACAATAATTATCACACACAAAATACTTCACACAGTACTTCATCTCACTCACTTGTCTTCACTATTCGCACTTTATCTCTTAGATGTTAATCTCTCGGCATCGTACTCGAAACTGAATTAATTCGTCGGCTCTAGAATATTTATAATTAAATCAATGTTTTTAATTGCCTTCATTAAGTGTAACCTAGCAATTATATTACAGAGAAAACATATCGGACATAAGCAACCTCTACTCCCCCTACTTCCCCCTCGAAGTGGTTCGGGAATTCGTCATGCAGGCTTTGGCCGAAGCCGTGGAGACCAACCAAGTACACAACAGAGATCCTACTGGCGGAAGCAATGAGAATCTTTTCTTGTAAGTATAATACAAAAGGTTTACAAGTAAACATTTTTTTCTGTAGGTGCTGAATAATTTAAATTACGAATAGACAAATAATACATTTAGAAGAAACAAATGCTATAAAAAGGGAAACAGTTTATCACTGTTTTAAGCGCTTTTTTATTATTATATTATATTCCGAGAAAATTTAACTTCAAACCCTCTTCTCTATAAAAAACTTAACGGAAGTACTTATTTATCTCTTTTCATCACAGCGTACATACAATTTAACAGAACGGGTTGATGGATTGAAGGAGGATGAGGTTTTAATGCTACATTTTCTCCAAAATGTCAATGGATACATAATGTTAAACATTTATGGTATACAGTTTGCGACTACCTTCAAAATAATATTTTCAACATTTCTATGGATTTTTGTCTAACTAAAAAAATAAACCTTTCTCGAATTCACTTGATAACACAAAAAAATCAGTTCAGCCGTTTAAGAAGAGTCCAATTACACACACACACACAGAAGATTTATATTAAGAGATAGTGAACGTCAAATACTGTTTTCTTTATAACAATCTTAACTGTGTGCAATAATTTTTCTTTATATTTTGTAGGCCCTTAATAAAGCTGGTGGATCGCTTACTTTTAGTGGGAATGATGAGAGATGAAGATGTTGAGAAACTTCTCATAATGATCAACCCTGAGACTTGGGATCCGACGTTTGATAAAGGTAATATATCTCCTCATCATCATAATTAATAACTATTGTTATAAGAACAATTTATATAACCTTGACTTTCTTGCCCGTTCTTCTCAGAACAAGGCCTCCTGGTAGTTTTGCGAACGGATGGCGTAGTTTTGCTCTTTCGCGAATTTTGTAAACGTTTTTGCCATTCATAAGCATGCGCTAAGACGCATCTAAGCAGAATAAACGTATGTTGATTTGATTTTATTAAAATTCTCTGTAGGATTTCAAAAGTACCTTAAAGTGTATTTTATTAAATTTAAAAAGGATTAATAACTCGCATGTTAAGTGATACCGCCATACATAGACCACACTACCAGAAGGTTCGCTAATGTGGTGCCTGCCTTTTAAGAATTGGCTTTTGCCATAGTTTTATTTAATTTTATATTGGTATTATTATAAACTTTCAGAGGGCAAAGATGAGCACAGAAAGGGCCTTCTCCACATGAAAATGGCGGAAGGTGCGAAACTCCAAATGTGCTACTTACTTCAACATCTCAACGATATTCAGTTAAGACACAGAGTCGAGTCAATTATTGCGTTTGCGCATGATTTTGTTGGAGAACTTCAAACTGATCAGTTGAGGTAAGATTTTTGTTTTACAGTTATTTACTGAAATGTTACGTTCGTAAAGAGGTACATTAAATGCTCCTCTGTAAGATATACATTGATAATAATTATATGACCTATACAGCAGTGCAGGTCGTAACTTCGAACCCCGGCTGTGCACCAATGGACCTTCTGTCTTTAACACTCGATCTTACGGTGAAGGAAAACATCGTGAAGAAACTACATAGATGTAAAGGAATGTCAGGACTAATGGCCTACTTGTCTATTAAGAAAAAAAAATGATCACGAAAAGGATACAGAAATCACAGGCTCAGACATAAAACTGTTTTTTTATAGGACCTTAGCTTCTTCGCGTTTGTCGCCAAGGTATTTCCAATTGTCGTCCTCTAACCCAATTCTCACATATAGGCTTCAAACATAATTGAAAAAAAAAATATCCTAAATTTTTTGCAACGGACACTTAAGCTTAAGCAAGATTAAATCGAACGCATTAAACGTCACAATTTAACTTCAACTTGTTTCATTAAAAGATAATATAGATTGTATTTTGTAACTAATTTCAGACGTTACACAGAAATCAAACAGTCAGATCTGCCCAGTGCGGTTGCTGCTAAGAAGACGAGAGAATTCCGTTGTCCGCCGAGAGAACAGATGAATGCTATTCTAAGTAAGAGTTTTATTTAATCAATAGTTTTAATATTTTTCAAATAAAATTATACATATATTGCTAAAGCAGTGCTGGCCTAGTGGCTAAAGCGACCTTCGTCCCTGATTTCGTGCGTTCAAATCACGGCTGTGCACCAATGGAATATTCTTTCTATGTGCCAACACTTGCTTCTACGGTGAAGGCAAACATCGTGAGGAAATTCAAAAAACCGGCATTTCACAAACCAAGGCAGAAACTTGTCTAAGAAATAAAAATGATCAAAGAAAGGGATGCAATGTGCGAAGATCCATTAAGGGTTGTACTTTCACTGCATTATTATTATTAATCACTAACATATACACAACTGAGAAACTTTTTGTCATGAACAAACATGTATGCGTCCCGTATATTCATATGCAAAATTATACTATAGTGATTAGGACAAAATATTCTAATTGAAGCTTAAAGTGCGTTTATTTAAGTGGATTTCGCATATCCAGTATCCACTTCAACCTAATTAATATGGTCATAGTTTTATTCGGGTGAGATTTTAGTTACATTCAGGTGTTTTATTTTTAAAATAGCAAATAGGCTTTTAATCTTAGCTTGCTCATTTTCAATAACACTGCCACAAAGCTCGCGAGTAAGTTGCCGGACCTTGTTTTTGAGGCTCGTATTGGCACCACAGTTTGAAAGGCACCATAAAAGATCGCTCTTAAGCTAATTAAAATAAATTGTATTCCAGGTTTCAAGCACTTAGAAGATGAAGATCCGGAAAACTGTCCATGTGGTGAAGAGCTCATCGCGAGAATGAATGAGTTCCACGATGCTCTCATGTCACACGTGTCTTTGAGTGCTTTGCAAGAACCGGATGGTGATGTAAGTTCGTTCTACGATTTATTGATATGAGATTAATGGAAGGTCATTAAATATAAATCGCCGTTCATGTATAAAGCTAGCCAGGAGTCGAGACTTGAGATTCCCATATCTCAAATCCAAAAGGCCTACTACGTATCTTCAGAATGTTGTACGCAGTGGTACGCGCTTTTGAATCCAACTAGCGACAACAGTCTCATAACAGACCGTACGGTATATTTTTGAAGTGAAACTTCTGTAGGCGCATGAGGGTAATTTTTTACGAAAACGTCACGCATGTGCAGCGTTTTTGTGGAAGAAAAGGGAGAGAGCGATTGGGACCGGTATAGAGAGAGTGAGAAGGGCGAATCATCTTATAGAAATTCTATTTTTAAAACTAAAATTTCGTAAAGAGAATTTATGGAATATTAGTATTTTATATTCTATGCAAAATATATTATTGAAATCTCAAATGACGAATTGTAAATTAAACTGCCACGTGTTTTTATTATCGAAGAAATAAATTAAAAATGTTAATTTATAATTTGTATTAATTTTTGACACTTAATATTTTAATGACAATTCAATTCATTAAATTCCTAACATATCTTCCTTTTCCCTCCTAAAGTTTTAGATTTGTATAAATATGAACAAGACTTAAAAATTCGTTTACCAAAGAAGTTTCACTTCTGACATGTGTACTTTGTACAAGTCGTCGGAAATATCTGCGAACCTGGCTTAATGACGTCATACAAACTGGAGAGATAGCAAAAAAATTGAAGATGTAAAAATAAAAAATATTTTATTTGTGTACTTATTTTTATTGATTACTTTGAGCACTAAATTCCGCTCTGCACTATGTATAGTCCTACCCATCTTACATACAGCACTAAATAGGTAGTTTATGTAATATTTCACCAAACAGAGAAACAATAAACACTAAAATGCGATTACGAAAGCAAGAATAGTACACGTGCGTCGGCGATTGCGTTGGCAACGGTACTGGATAGGCGAAAACGGGGCGGGGTGCGGGGAAGCGCCAGGGGAAGCGCATTCCAGCGAGGTTCGCAGATATTTCCGACGGCTTGTACGCACGCACTTTTTTATATAGAACAGAGCGCAAACGGGCAGGAGACTCACCTGATATTAAGTGATACCGCCGCCCATGAACTCTCTCCATACGGCTCGCGATTGAATTGCGGGCTTTTTGATAAGAGAGTATATTAATTAGTTAGTCTTTTATGATTTGAATGTGATCTACTCTTATTTGAATAATTCCTTTACAGCAATCTAATGAGCCGGAAGTGAAACCAGGTGCATTTGGTAAACTTTACAACATCATCAACACTGTGAAGGAGTTGGAAGACGAAGCCAAGGTAGGTTTTTTTAGATGAAAATATAGAAGAATAAAACGATAATTAAAAAAAAAATTATCAAAGATTATCTGTCAAATTATGTGTACTAACGTGTCATAACTGATAGAAAAATACAATTGCTATTGCTAAAATTTGTGCAAAAAGAAGTTTTTTATGAATAAATCTTCAAATTTTAAAAAGTTTTTGTCATCAGTAAGACCACACAATAATAAAACCTAAAAACCAATTAATTTACAGGAAAACACAGAAACAGTTGAGGAGGTAAAAGTAGATCAATACTGTAGTGTACCCAGGGTAGAAACTAGAAAGTTTATATCGAATATACATAATTCATATAAATTCGAATGTATTACATCCTGTAAAAATTTTATAAATAAGAGACAATTTTTGAAGTCACAACTTAGCATTTTTGTATTTACCGCCCTGCAAAGATCTTCACAAGAAATTTATTTTGTCACGGTCCTCGCAACGTTTCACAAAATTGTCATACAGCCGAATTCATACACTATACGACGTCTGAGTTCGTTGCTTGAGGAAATCACTACCACAACTACAAATAGATTCTAACATTAGAAAGTGTTTTAGTAGTTGATCCAACTAAACTCGGCACAGAATTACCCTTTCGTGGACATATTCCCAATTATTGTTGTTAGAAATTACACTAAAACTTTAAAAAAAATGTTACATATTAAATTAATAAACACCAAAACTATGTTGAACATATTATTTATACAGCTATTATTTTATTAACAAAACCACCAAACAAAGTTATTACATTAAATTGTAATATAAATAATTATGTTTCCTCCAGGCCCTCGAAGAAGAAAAGAAGAAGACTCCAGAAGAGAAGTTCCGTAAAGTTTTGATTCAGACAATCGTCAACTGGGCTGAGGAGTCGCAAATCGAAACGCCTAAACTAGTTAGAGAAATGTTCAGGTATGCATCTTTCCAAATTCTGTTAAGGAATTACAACTTCTTTCACTTTAAAAAAACAATTTCTGAAATTATACCAAAAGCCACGTATTCTACTCCTTTCTTGAGGCAATAAACTACTGAATTATAAATGGCTAGTAACACTTTTAAGTGGAATTCACCTGTCGACACTATTTACCTATATTTATATATTACTAGCCGTTTCCCGCCCGCTTTGCTGGGCGAATTAAAATAGGAAATAAACAAAATTTTATGTTTCATTATTATTATTTTTTTCATATTTTTATTATTCTTCTTTTTAACTTCCCGCTAAGAAAATTGAAAATTTTCGAAAATCGAGTTTTAACAGATGTTGACGTTTTGAGGTTCTAGGAAGCCTCCCCGAATGTTTTGACATCTCTTAGAGTAAATTTTCATAAAAGTAAAACAGCAATCAAATAAATAGCCATAAACCATCTAGGAAAAATTTCGCATCGAATGGCAGTAGTTTCATGTCGATACGATCAGTGGTTTAGGAGTGAAGGAGCCTCAAACGAAGACCATTTTTCTTATATATATATATATAGATTATTATTATTAAAGCTTTATTAATCCATACAACATTTGGTTAGTTTACATTCCTTAATATTACTATTAGTTAAGTGAGTATGAGTTTTAAATAAAATTTAAGTTACATTTATTTTTGATTTATTTAGATTTATTTGTGGTCTAGTTTTTGTATGGTAATACTACGTTAAATTTTAAGTAGTTCGTTGAGGTTCACAATCTTTCGACAGTTTACAATCTCGCGAGATAGATTACATGTAATCTAACGGTGTTTACAATTTTACGGTGACATATACACTTTCTTTCCATTTACATCAATTCACATACCTCCTATTATAGTCGGTTAAAATAGACTTAACGCTTGTTAAATTGAAAAGCATTTATGTTAATTTTTTGTGTTACTCTACTAAACCTAGTATACATGTCTAAATTCTAATTTTCAGTCTTCTGGTCCGTCAATACGATGCGGTGGGAGAACTAATCCGTGCGCTTGAGAAAACATATGTAATCAATGCGAAAACCAAACTAGACGTAGCAGAAATGTGGGTCGGACTGAGTCAGATCAGAGCCTTATTGCCCGTACAAATGAGTCAGGAGGAAGAAGAACTTATGAGAAAGAGATTGTGGTAAGTTAAAAAAATATTGGTTGTTTGTAAAGTAGGTTTACGATCGAGATGTTTACGTGATAACGTCTTATTGGTGATATAAGTTTTTGGGAAGTAAGGAATTAATGAAGATAACAATTTTTTCAAATTTTAAATTACATCTATCGTTTTATTCACACTTTTGATGATAAATTTCGGGTGTAAAATGACAAGTTTACTTATTCGACTATGATATAAATTTTTCTTACAAAACTTAACCGCACGAGAAAATCTCCATTCGTTTGTATGCCGCTAGAGTGAGATGAGACGGGAGATCGGTCCGTCTCTCTCTCGTTATACCTGCGATCGCGCTCGTGAGGTTTTGGTGTGACACAAGTTTCTGAACATGTCACCCGACTAAAACGATTTTAAAGACGTTATCACGTCAAAAATTACTGCAAGCGCCAGCTCATTAATGAAAACATTATGAATTTAGGATATTTTTGCTATAATTACATGGCTCTTGTTAGTTTACGTCTATAAATAAGTATAATTCTACAATCTTAAACACAAGCGAAAAATATTAAATTCAAATATAAGAGTCTTTCCTCCAACTTTGATGTTGTTCCCTTTGGAGTCTCTAGCGGGGTTCAAGTGTACAGGCGCTAATTAAAAAATTAAGTCGGCGCCTGGTAGACCCCAGAATAAACTTCTCAATACAGCGAGGAAATGCTGCCAGTATTAAAGGTACACTGCTACAGGGACCAAAGTTTATAAATTTGTTTTAATTTTCTATTTATTCGTTTTTAATTGTTAATTTTATTATTACTATGTAGGTTGAGAATATTGTAAATAATGCATATTAGTATGTTGGAAATAAAAACTTAAAGTTAGTTAAAAACACCTGGAGAAGATAGACTTATCTCGTTTTAAACTTCACTCGTTGTTATATTATGCGTCATATTATTAACCCATTTTCAGGAAACTCGTCAACAATCACACTTTTTTCCAACATCCGGATTTAATCAGGTATGTTCTTTATTGAAAGCCTAAACATTATTATTATCGTTATCTTTTCTTTACTTTTGATTTGAGAAATCGTTTTTTTATAAATACTTTTTTAATTATTAAACTCCATATAGAGTGTTACGTGTACACGAGAACGTGATGGCCGTAATGATGAACACGCTAGGCCGACGTGCGCAGGCGCAATCTGACGCCCCTGCCACTTCACCGCCAACTCCTGAGGATAAGGAAAAGGTAATTTAAGTAAAAATGTACGAAAAATGAGAACTTTCGGCAACAATCCGGTTAAAGCGATACCGATTTCTACAGGAATTGGTACACTCTAATAAAGTGCTGTTTCGAGTGCTTTTCAGTGAACTCGCTGGCCACAAATTAAATAAACTAGATTTAAGTCCAGCGATTCAAGTTAAAACAAAAGAAGTTTTTTTCAATCTTATAAATTTACGTACAGGACACTTCTCACGAAATGGTGGTGGCATGCTGTCGTTTCCTCTGCTACTTCTGTCGCACGGGCAGACAGAACCAGAAAGCCATGTTCGACCATTTCGACTTCCTTCTCGAGAACTCCAACATTCTGCTCGCTAGGCCATCTTTGAGAGGATCCACTCCGCTAGATGTCGCGTACTCGAGTCTCATGGAGAATACTGAACTGGCCCTTGCTTTGAGGTTAGTTCTTATGGTTTTGACATTGTGGGTCAATTGCTCTATTGATATTTAGAACGCCTGTTCGATGCTTAATCATTTTTGTTTTATTATTTTTATTTATTGAGAATATAGCTTATTACTAACTAAATATAATGTTCTTTTTAATATCATTAAATAAATTAACTGGATTGGTAACAATAAAATGATTTTATTCAACTATTCAGGATGGCCAAAATGTCGTGGATCAAACGCAAATAGGGGATAGATGACGTCATCAGCGGCAAAAAATTGTTGTACGGGAGGTCTCTAAGGTCAACCCCTGCAGAGTTATGATTTATTTTGGTTTTTATATGAAACTTGACTTTTATTTACTAATTCTTATTAAAATTCGAAAATATCTACATCCCGTATCTTTCTCATAATATCCACTAGATTGATACTGATGAGTTCTTGCGTTAGACATACTATTTATAGTTGTTAATTGAGTGTATTCATGATAATATTAAGTGATACGATATAACATTTTTTCAAATCATAACTTTTTCTTTACTTCGGACCCCACTGTGAAAAAAAAATACTCCACCGAAAAGTGACCCTGTACTACAAGTTTTGGCGCATTTAATAGTGATCCTGAAAAGGTGTTACACATGGCCATGAGTCGCTCTAATATCTTTCTAGGAAGAATTACAAACAACGATTGTGAAATAATTGTATTTAAACAATTATTTCTCAATTGTTGTAGGAAACAAAATATTTTACAATAAATGCTCAAAATTCCTGACTCTGACCATAGTACTTAGTCTGCACCGTCTAATCAAATTCCTAAGTAACACTCCAGCCATCTGTCCAATTATTTGAATCTAGTCTGATTCACAAAGCACTGGTCACAGGTAGGTAAATAATCTATCATAAGTCCGAATCGTTGTTGTTGTTTTTTCGTCCTAGAAAGATATTAGAGCAACTCATGGCCATGTGTAATACCTTTTCAGAATCCATTTTAAATGCGCCAAAACTTTTAATACAAGGTCATGAGGGGTAATTTTTTTTCATATCGGGGTCCGAGGTAAAGAAAAAGTTATGATTTGAAAAAAAAATATATCGTATAACTTAATATTATCTTCAATACACTCAATAAACAACTATAAATAGTAAGTCTAACGCAAGAACTCATCAGTACCAATCTAGTAGATATTATGAAAAAGGTACAGGATGTAGATATTTTCGAATTTTAATAAGAATTAGTAAAAAAAGTCAATTTTCCTATAAAAACCAAAATAAATCATAACTCTACAGGGAGAACTTTAGAGACCTCCCGTTGAACAATTTTTTGCCGCTGATGACCTCATCTATCCCCTATTTGCGTTTGATCCACGACTTTTTGGCCACCCTGTATAAATATACATCAAAGAAAGTAATAAACTAAGTAAACATTAACACACAACATTAACATTAACTTAAATTTAAAATTATTATAATGTTTTTTATATGGGCTTGTAATCTTCCAGAGAACACTATTTGGAGAAGATAGCGGTGTACTTGTCTCGTTGTGGTCTTCAAAGTAACTCTGAACTGATAGAGAAAGGTTACCCAGACTTGGGTTGGGATCCAGTGGAGGGAGAACGTTATCTGGATTTCCTAAGATTCTGTGTTTGGGTAAGTGACAATTTTTGGAGTTTACTCCTTAAGAAACGATTTGAGTTATAAGCCGGTACGGAAATTTTATGAGGAGTAAAATCAAGTGTTACACGAAAAGTTGAGGCGTTATGTAGAAAGTTTTGACAGCCACGTTACAACATTGTCAGTGTTGACAGGTGTAAAAAATAAAAGTAGATTGTCTAGCGTGCCATAGAGTTTTGTCAATATAATGGTCAGTGAAATTAAAACTAAAAAGATTGTTCATTTTTATTCTTCTTTTACTATAAAGGTAACTTTGGTCACAGAAAGAAAATCCTATTTGGGCATAGATGATGTAGGTACGTTTTATTACTACTACAAACATTTATATTATAAAAACATATATTCTTACCACCTTTAGTATGAAAGTATGGTCGACAGCCACAAAACATCATCGCCATTTTATCGTTCGTAAGGAGTAAACTCCAATCGTGCGTCGTAGCTGACACACACACACTTTTTTAATTACTAGCTTATTAAAAGCCGCTAATAAAAATAGTAATAATAATTTTAAATTAAAACTAATTTTAGGTCAACGGTGAAAGCGTAGAAGAAAATGCAAATCTTGTTATCCGTCTTCTTATCAGGAGACCGGAATGTCTTGGTCCAGCGTTGAGGGGTGAAGGCGAAGGTCTATTGAAGGCTATAGTAGACGCTAATAAGATGAGTGAAAGGATCGCAGATAGAAGGAAATTAAGGGATTTAGAACAGGAGGGAGATATCAGTGTAAGTATTCTTTTGAACTACTTACACAAATACTGGTTTATGAAATTTTAAATACGACGTAATGGGTCGAAATTTTAATTAACTACGAGTTAAGTTCGGTGGCGGTTGTTGGAGCCTGGAGGGATGTTGAAATAATAGAAACACTTTTCGAAGCTAAGTGTCAACTTTAAAGGATTAAAACCCTTGCTTATACATACAATTAGGACTAGTGAGGTTGCGATCCTGGACTAACAAAAACTTGTAACTTAAGTAATTTATGGGTTCTTAAAACTAAGTTGCACATCTTTTACCTATAATGTATATAAATGATGTTGCCCTACTGGACATTCTCGGAAACGAAAATGTTATATTATAATTTGTAAATGTATAAAAAACTAAAGGGCTCGCTTAATATTACCAAAACGAACATTTTAAAATTTATGGGTGGCATACCCACAAATTATGATTAACTAAAACATTTATGATTAACTAAAACATCGTAAGACCTAAATTTGATATCTGACCGCAGACAACAGATACAGAAATTTGAGGCCCAGACCTAAAAAGGTTGTAGCGCCAATGATTTGTTTATTCATTTCACGCTAGGTGGCATTTACATAACTGGCATATCTTTGGTTAAGTTATTATTTTCACAATATTTTTTTTACAGTTCAGCCACCCGTTACCCGAGTCAGACGACGATGAAGATTACATAGACACAGGCGCCGCCATTTTGAACTTCTACTGTACTCTCGTGGACTTGTTGGGACGCTGTGCACCCGATGCAGGTGTTATCGCACTGGTAACATATTTCTGTATTTTATACATAATTATATATATTTTTTTGGTTTGATAGAGGGCATACAGGCAGGAGGCTCATCTGATGTTAAGTTAAACCGCCTCCCATGGACACTCTCAATGCCAGAGGACCGCGAGTGCGTTACCGGCTTTTTAATATTAAAACAGCATACTGAGATCCACATATAGGTATTTTCTAAACTCTGTTATTTTTGAATTCCAATAGAAAATCTTGCTATACTTTGCTGTTACAGGGTAAAAACGAATCCCTTCGTGCCCGAGCCATCTTAAGATCCCTGGTCCCATTGGAGGACCTCCAAGGCGTACTCAGTTTGAGATTCACTCTCAACAACCCGGCTGCTGGCGAGGAGAGACCAAAATCTGGTAAGGTTGTCTGTAAAGTCGGTTTACTGACGATAGTCGAATGTGACAACGTCATAAGAAAATACTAATCGAATGGTTGCATTTCTAAAAAGAAAATTTTAATTTTTTTTGTTAGATAGATATATTGTATGGATATAGAGAAGGTAAACGGAAATCACAATTGAATTGATCAAGATACATTTGTACGCATAAATACAACTGTCATGTCAATTTTTTGTGCCTCTTTGTCGCTCGTTCCGCGCTCTCGCTTGCACTTCAAGCCTTAAATGGAAGCCTCAGAGCGAGGTAACGCCGCATGCGTCATGTTTTCTCGTGCGTGCAGCCGGCTCCATCGGATCATAAGACGTTGTCACGTCAAAAACTATCTAAAGTCTTTACTACATTTAAGAAAGTCCAAAATAAGAACGCGTTACTCTTCTTGAGGCAATTATTATTAAATCCCAGTCTGAGTACTTTATTTATTGATTTTTTTTCTAAGTATTTCATCAGTTCCATGACATCAAAATCCATTTTTGGCATCTTTTGTGGCGTCAGGATTTTTAAAATTAAATTTACACGTTTTCATATACAATTTTATGTTTTAGATATGCCATCCGGTTTAATACCAGGACATAAGCAGAGTGTAGGACTTTTCCTGGAACGTGTATATGGAATTGAAACGCAGGAGTTATTCTATCGACTTCTGGAAGAGGCGTTCCTTCCTGATCTAAGAGCTGCTACTATGTTAGACAGGGTATGTTTTAATATCAATTTTTAAAATTCTTCTGAATAAGACAATCTAATATATAAAATTCTCATGTCACAATGTTCGTTCCATACTCCTCCGAAACGGCTCGACCGATTCATATGATTTTTTTACGCATATTCAGCAAGTCTGAGAATCGGCTATCTATCTTTCAAACCCCTAAGTGATAAGGGGTGTCCATCACAAAAAAAATGTGGGACATGGCAAAATAGGTTGGGAATCACTGGTTTAGACGATGCGTTTTGTTATACCATTTGATAAGAAAGGTTCTTTCTTTCTTCTTCCTAATATTATAAAATTTTTCAGAACGACGGTTGCGAGTCAGACATGGCCTTATCAATGAACAGATACATCGGCAACTCCATACTCCCGTTGCTTATCAAACATGCTAACTTCTACAACGAGGCTGAAAACTACGCTAGTTTGCTTGATGCTACGCTTCATACTGTGTATAGGTCAGTATGAGTTTAAGATTTGCTTCAAAATTAATGCACTTTTGAAAATGGTCTTTAAAGCTTGACTTTGTGTTCGTGTTTTACAAATAATTTGAAGATTTTTTTTAAATCATGGAATTACGTCATTCTCACTTATATTTATTCATTACCTTTTCTGTCATACAACAACACTTATTAAATAGACACAAAGCCGGTCTTACGTTCTTATACAAATTGTTAAATCGTCAAATTACATTGTCGTCCCATATACATTTCAAAATCAGCAGAATTTTCCAAATTCCGTCTGTAAAATCCAACCTAGGAGTTTACCTCTCATAAGAATCGTCGCGAATATAACAGAAGAAATACTACTTATCCAGAGCTTGATATATTCGATAGTTGGCTGATTAATTTATAAAAATGTTAAGCGCCTATCTGAGACCTAATCCACATCTTAAGCAAAATTTTACTAGTTAAAACTAAAGTGTGAGTAAAAATTTTATTGTATTTTTTGTAAAATTTATGTTCACCATAATTGTCATGTATTTTGTAATAGGTTTGTAATATATACTGTAGAAAATGCATTATATACTTCAATAAATAAATGACATTTCAAAAAAATTATTATATTATCTAGAAGACGCGAAGTCCTTCTCTTTATAAGAACTCTATAACAATAGTGGTCATCGACTATAGTCTCTAGTCTATGATAAAGGTAACCTAAACATTTTCATACTGTTACACACTTTATTAATTCACTCACTCATGCACTCAGGCGTTTTAATAACAGTTGAAAAATCAAGAACAAAAATAAATAAAATAAAAGATAATAATTATATATAAATATATTTTAAGAAATTTATAATTAAGTTTGTCATGGAAGAGCTGGGAACCCTGGCACAGGTATTTCTTACTTAAAAGGGTTCCCAAATCTTACACATTGTAATGCATATGAACTTATAATAAATTTAACAATAAGTACCTAAATTTTATTTACTTATTGTTTTTAGATTATCAAAGAACCGTATGCTGACAAAGGGTCAGCGTGAGGCCGTGTCAGACTTTTTAGTTGCTCTGACATCCGCCATGCAGCCTTCCATGTTACTCAAGCTTTTGAGAAAACTTACAGTTGACGTCTCCCGATTGTCTGAATATACTACTGTGGCTTTAAGGGTATGTGTTATTGATGTATTTGGCCTTGTCTATCCATTATTTATAACAGGGTAGTCACAGCCTTTTAGATCTAGGCCTCAGATTTCTGTATCGTGATATTTTTTTTCTAATAAGCAAGTACAGGTGACATATGTGTCTGACACAAGCCGTCAACTAAAGTATAAGGTATGTCGGTTCCTCACGATGTTTTCCTAAATACCAACTAAAACAATATTGTTTCTTGTGTTATGATTTTTAAATGCCCTAGTATTTCTGATTCCTTTAGAAGTAAATGTAAAATATAAAAAGAAGATTAAAGAACAAGTCGGTGCTGGACACAATTTTAACTGTGTTTCTCTAATCATGTTTTTATCATCACCACGTCAGCGCCTTCCAAGCGCAAAACCAAATCCAGAAAAGTTTTTAAATGAAATCAAATATACTGTGTTATTTTAGCTTTTAACATTGCACTACGAGCGATGTGCAAAGTACTATGGCAGTACCAGCGGTCAAGGCTCCTACGGATCCTCGTCTGATGAAGAAAAGAGACTCACAATGATGCTCTTCTCGAACATCTTCGACTCTCTCAGCAAGATGGACTACGAGCCAGAGTTGTTTGGAAAAGCTCTGCCTTGCTTGATTGCTATTGGTAATTATTAGTTAATTCTATTAAAGGTGATCTTTATAAAATTACCGAAAATCTTTTGCTATACAATAATCTTTTCTAAGTAGGTTTTTAAATCACAGTATATTACGCCCCCATACGCTGTCCAAACAGGTAGGACAGAAGAGTCAAGAAAACTATTAAGCTGCGAGAGCAAGTGGGGAATGGGAGCTTTTCCGATATGTTACCAGTCTTACTTAGAAATTATAAATCAATTCCTTATGCGTTACATGATATAGTAGATTTTTACTAAAATGTGTATCAAACAATTAATAAAATTTGACTAAAAAGGGCGTATTAATTTAGCTGTGACAGTAATAATTCAATAAACCAAAAAATTTTTCTAAATACCCAAGCATTTACCAGTGAAGTAAAAGATTATATAACTCAAAAATACTTTCAGGTTGCGCTCTCCCTCCTGACTATTCGCTCTCAAAGAACTATGATGACGAGTTCTATGGCAAGGATACTCAGGCTGCAGGTAATTTAAGATTTCAATCACAAATATTTCTAAAACGAAATATTTTATAGTAAACCTTAATATCGTTGTTTTTGTCAGGATTCTTTTGTTTTTAATTTCCAATATCATATACACATTATGTTCTTTTTTTAAAGAAACAGGCTCGTGGCTCTATAACCAAGGAGTTTAAGTCCAAAGAGATTGTATATTTTTATTTAACGAATTTTAAAGAGTATTTTGTATTCAGGCGCAGACAATCCGCAGTACGACCCTCAGCCCATCAATACCTCATCGGTGGCTCTCAATAATGACCTTAACACAATCGTTCAGAAGTTCTCCGAACATTATCACGATGCTTGGGCGTCAAGGTTAGAATTTTATAGCTTTTTGGTTCAAATATGCATCGATACTTTTAGTAAGTATTTTTTTAGGTTAACTTATTTATTTGTGTATAGGATTGGGATAAGAAAAAGGGGGCAAATGGGATGGACACTCACCTGATGTTAAATGATATCGCCCCCATAGACACTCACATTGCCAGAGGGCTCGCAATTGCGTTGCCGACATTTGGTACGCTCTTTTCTTGAGAAACTAATTCCTAATTCAAAATTCTTGAGATTCTTTAGAATATGAATATTTGTATAACGAATACAATATATTATCAAACATTATATTAGTATATAATGTTTGATAATAATAATTAACAAGGCATTATAAATATAGGAAATATTTTTCAGAAAAATCGAAAATGGTTGGGTCTACGGTGAAAATTGGTCTGATAGCCAAAAGACGCACCCACGCTTGAAACCCTACAACATGCTCAATGACTACGTAAGTACAATGTAATCTCGTTATTTTAACAATTAAATGATATATTAGTTAATTACATATACCTACTTATTTATTAAAAATAAAATGTATGTTTATCGTGATGCCGACAATAAACCAAAAGAAAATTATTGCCGCTTCAACCCTTGGTCTCTGCTATCAAGTTATCTATTTCTATTATTATCCACCGGTATTTTTTAATTGATAAGCAAGTGCCGAATTGATACCGCCGCCCTTGGACACTCTCAACGCCAGAGGGCTCGCGAGTGCGTTGCCGGCCGTTTAAAAATTGGTACACTCCATTCTTGAAGGACTCTAAATCGAATTGGTTCCGAAATACTTCAGTGGGCAGCTCATCAAGACTGGTACCTAGCCACCAGGACAACATACATTAACAGCCTGATAATCGATTGGAGAATTCAGACATGAAATCAACGATAAATACTTTTATTTCAGGAGAAAGAACGTTACAAGGAGCCCGTTCGTGAATCCCTTAAGGCTCTTCTTGCTATTGGCTGGTCTGTGGAGCATTCGGAAGTGGATATACCCAGCAACAATAGGAGTTCCATGAGACGACAGTCTAAGAGTGGCATTGTAAGTAGACAAATTGTTGCTAAATAAATTTTTGCTATTTCTATTAATTTCTTTATTTTATTGTTTTTATTGACAGTGTAAGGTTTAAAGTCACCATGACCACGCACGCTGTAAAGCACGCGAAACGTCGGATAAATTTAAAATTATGTTAAATAATTGCAAATTTATAATAATACATAACTTTAATCCGGTTCAAAAGTTTTTACTTTAAATGTGTAAAGGTTATGTTAATCAAAGACAATACTAAGGTTTTAAGTGTTTTGTTTATCTAAATAACATAAATTTGACTTACGTTTCAACTTTTAAATGTAAAACACATTTTGTTTCATGAAATAAGGAAGGAGGGATGGTAATATAAATTTCCTTATGGCTTTAGAAGTAATCCAAATTATACAACCATTAATTTATTTCCCTTTTGGTTTGCTATCAGAGAACACCAGATTCTTTGGTAAGATAAATATGAGATTTTTAACATTAAAAATATAATACTATATATATCGAAGAATTAAAAAAAATGTAGTGTATCTCTTCAAGTTTTAAATACATTGCACTTTGCACATTATATTATATTATATTATATTATATTATATTATATTATATTATATTATATTATATTATATTATATTATATTAGAGCTAAAAGACAACAATATTTTTCACTGTTGAAAACTTTGTAATTATGATTTTTCATTTAGGACTCAGCAACTCCCTTCAACTACAACCCACATCCAGTGGATATGACCAATCTGACTCTGTCAAGGGAGATGCAGAACATGGCTGAGAGGTTAGCTGATAACGCGCACGACATCTGGGCGAAGAAGAAGAAAGAAGAACTTGTTACCAATGGAGGTAAAATTATTCGAAATATTTACATATATTTAATAAGAGTTGATATGTCTTGACTTGCCGTTATTAACATATCGGCTAAATATGAATTAGCCTTAATGAGATTTACATATAATTATATAATGTACATTGTTCTCTTCTACTTAACCTAAATCATTATAATTAGTGCATAGACTCAAAATGGATTGCCATGCATTTTGTATTATTAAAATCATTGTCAACAGAAGTATCTAGTTAAAGTAATTAAGTAGTATTAAAAAGTAAGTAAAGTAAAGTCGGTAAAGTAAGTAAAGTAAAGTCGGTAAAGTAACGTAAGTAAAATAAAATAAGTAAGTTTTGTTAAACTATAAAAAATATGCTTCACTTTAAGGTGGTATCCATCCGCAACTAGTTCCTTACGATCTCTTAACCGACAAGGAGAAGAAAAAAGACCGCGAAAGGTCTCAAGAATTCCTCAAATACCTTCAATACCAGGGTTACAAACTACACAGACCCAGCAAGGCGTCCCAAATTGACACGGAACAGACCACTACGGGTGTCGCGATAGAGCTCAGATTCGCGTATTCCTTGTTGGAGAAACTTATCCAGTATATCGACCGCGCGACGATTAATATGAAGCTTCTAAAACCGTCTACTACTTTCAGTAGAAGATCCAGCTTTAAGACAAGCACTAGGGATATTAAGTTCTTCTCTAAGGTATGTTCACAAAGTTTTATATTTATATATCTTTACTGACAAGTCATAAGTGTACAAAGTTACCTACATGATTAAATGATTTTTGAATTTGAATTTGAATATAATTACTATAAATCTAATCAAAAGTAAAAAATGTTTTTAAAGTTATACTTCCTTTGGCGCGTTAGGGAAATATGATGAGAGTAGATTTTTACGATGCGCGCGCCGTCACAAAAAACCGACACCCTGTAGTTAGCTATAGTCAAGATTTTAGTTTTTTTGTGATATTTAAATAAGCTTTATTTAACTAGATAATGCGTTATAATAAAACTTCAATTAAATACCTTTTTTCTATTGTTAGTGTCGTTTTTTCTACAAACGTAGAATAAAATTTTTGAAAAGATCTTGTCACGCCAAAGAAGTTTAACTTCTAACGCATGTACCTACGTTTTTTTTTGTATAAACACATGAAAATGTGGTTAGATGATTATTTATTTTAAATTACAAGCAAGACAAAAGGGAACTAAGATACTTCAAGAAGGTATAAACAATCATGGTGTCATTAGAATGCTTATCATGGCCGTTTCATATATAATAGATGTATCAATTGTAAAAAATCGCAAACACATCGCGAAACAAATCACGCTAATCAATTGTGTTACGCAAAGCTTTTTGTTCTGTAAGATCATATAGTAGTGAAAACAAATTGGATAGTTATATATATATATATAGTTATTAGCTTTTCTCGTGAAGAATATTAATATAGTGATAGAGCAAAAATAGATAAATGCAAAGTAAGGAATTGGTAAAATGTTCTTTAAACATAATTGTGTTAAAAACAAAAACATTTCGCCATTAAAACTGGTTTCAATTCACAAAAATCTGCCAATTTCAAATAAAAGCATTTACAAACAACACAACATAATAAAACGTTGTCACATGTGTATGTAAAGTATATAATAACGTTATGTATGAAAATATTGTATATTATGTACTTTGTGGTTTCATAAATAATGCTTAATGCGATGTATTAGAGTCTCGCTAATGAAAGAAAATAACAAAAAGCGCGGCAAATTCAATAAATTTTAGTATGGTATCCCTCATAGTTTGATATATTTTGTGGATTAAAGTTACTTGATACTTGATTTTATTTTATTATTTTTTATATGAATAGTAACTGTATTTCTATGAAATTAAATACTATACGTATTTAGTATTTTACTATTAGGCTATCACACCTGTTAACTATTAGGAAAAAATATATTTTAAAAATAAAAATGAGTAATTGCATGAACAATAAATCATACTAACCTAAGAAATTCAATGACATTCTGGGTTGCCATCCGAAAGTTTTCAAATATTTCAATTATCTTCTTTCATTAGCCAGACTGTAGTATCATCTACCTGAAATGACGTAACGTATATATTGGGCGTGTGTTATAGGTTGTACTACCTTTGATGGAGAAGTACTTCTCAACACATCGTAACTACTTCATAGCAGTTGCCACAGCGACTAACAATGTTGGTGCAGCGAGTTTGAAGGAGAAGGAAATGGTGGCTGCTTTGTTCTGTAAATTGGCCAGTCTATTACGATCTAGGTAAGTTTGGAGTTAATCACGAATTTTTATAATACATGTATTACTTTCGGATCGCTTGACGCCTATTTCTTGAAATGTAAAATATAGTATACAGGGTGGCCAAATAGTCGTGGATCAAACGTCATCCCCTATTTGCGTTTGATCCACGGCCTTTTGGCCTCGGCCTAGATATAGGCGACCTTGTACCGTTCAATCCTAAACAAGTATTGTTTCGACGGGATTTAATTTCTCCCGTGCGATTCTGTTAATCCGTGAGTTCACCTCGCACTAATAACTCTCCCTTCGTCACTCACGTAATTTTTGGAATCTCATGGTATTCTGTTAAGCAATTTCAAATTACGTCTTGACAAGCGGAGGGAGCTTGTAGTTTATTGTTTATCAAAATGCCAAATCGAAAATTGACTGCTTCACGACCGCTGCGAAAACCGCTGTGAGAGTTCGAAAACGAAAAGTTACAGAATCGTAAGGCTGGGGTCATATACTGACGCTTTAACACAGTACGGTGTTAGACATGTCATGATAATCTATTTTTTATCTTTTTCTTATTTTTTAATAAATTTTAATCGATTTCCTCAGACACGTATTATAAAGTATAGAAATTTCTTATTTAACCAAACGTTTTTGTATATAGGTTAGCAGCGTTCGGCCCGGACGTACGTATTACCGTCCGTTGTCTACAAGTCCTTGTGAAGGGCATTGATGCTAAATCCTTGGTGAAGAACTGTCCGGAATTCATCAGGACCTCCATGTTGACATTCTTCAATAATCTCGCTGACGATTTGGGGCATACTATATTCAATTTACAAGAGGTATGTTCTTAAATGACTTTGCTAAAGGAATAGTAATGATACATTTATCATATTCTTTACTCTAATTTCTTACAGCATTATATAATGTAATGAAAAATTTATTTCATCTTATCAATATACACTTTTTACCAGTGGTTTTGTCATTTTATATATCTAATAAATAAAATTCTCGTGTCGCGGTGATTGTAGTTAAACTCCTCCGAAACGGCTTGACCGATACTCGTGAAATTTTATGTGCATATTGGGTATGTCCGAGAAACGGACATCTATTTTTCATCCCCCTAAATATTAAGTTACCCCTAAATTATTTTTTTTATTTTAGATAATTTTTTATTTTTATATGATACAGCATCCTCCCCTCTACGATCAACCCCTATATTTTATTATAAATTATATACATGGCAAAACAACGTTTGCCAGGTCAGCTAGTATATTATATATATTGTTTCTTCCTGTTTTCAGGGTAAATACGCACATCTCCGAGGTACCCACCTCAAGACATCGACATCTTTGGGCTACATCAATGGAGTGACGCTACCAATATTGACAGCGATGTTCGATCATCTAGCTAACTGCGAATATGGAGCGGATTTGTTGCGTAAGTCATCATCAAATTACAAACAAAGGTTTAAAAAGTATCTGTGGTCTTCATATTTATTTTAAATAAAAGACATAATATTACACGCAATTTTTTAAACAAAGTTTTTTTTTAATATTTTATCTCAATCGCTACCACTTTCTGATCCAGAATCATCGTCACTGCCACTCGATGCTTGGTAAAGATTATATGCAGTTTTACATTCCGCCTTACAACCTTTCTTAAATCCTTTTTTCAATGAGTTTTCACAAGAATGTGTTAAACAAGCTGCGTCGTACGCAAATTTGCATGCCTTTTCACATTTTTTCGCTGACAGCTTTTTACATGCCTTTTCAAATTTATCCCGGAGAATGTTTATGTTTTTAAACTCGTTAGTGCCCTTTAGAAAATCTTTACTCTGGAAGGAAAAACAATTTTATATTGAAATTATTACTATTTATTAACCTATCATTAATCAACTTACGGTGGTTTCGTATCTGAGATGAGGTAAACATAAGTCAATATACTTCGAGAGATCTGTGCCTAGAAGAATAAAATCTATAAAATTAAACTTTATGGTAATTAATCAATTTGATTAGTTTTTTTATAAATTTGACGATTATTTAAACAATCCTAATCCTTGGGATTTATTTGCACCAGTTCAAACAATTTGTATGACTCAAAACTTGGCGATTAAAAAGAGTAGCGGAGAGTTTCTTGCCCGCTCTACGGCCCTGACTTGAGAACTGGTAGTAAATCCAAATTTAAAATCAATTAAACATATTTTCTGTTGACGTTCATAAGTGTACTTGGTTACCTATATGAATAAAGTTATAAAAACAATCAAGTGACTGGTATCACGGGATACGAACGAATGAATTACAAACAATAGATAATATTAGAATTATAAAACGCATACCACCACTCTTATTAATAGTTCTTTCAAATATAATTTCCTGGGCTTCCTTGTCGTCTAGTTTATTTTTTCCATTAACAAATTCACGAATGCATCCCTTTTTAGCATTTTCAATAAAACTTCCCTTAAGTGAATTTTTACACTTAAATCGTATTTTACAAACAGATTTTCTCACAGCCTTTAAAGCCTACAAGATAAATAATAATAATATTTTTTTAATAATAATAATTTATTTAATTAATAATATTTATAAACTTGACAATAAGCTTAAAGCTATGTATTATACTGAGAGACTGGTGCTTGAAAAAGGTTGGGAAAACCTGTTATTACAAGTCACCAGTCCCTCTTGAACATAGTGGCAAAAAATATTGCTAATACAAGTTTTTTTTTTTTTTAAAAACGAACGATCATAAATAATTTATAAAAATATATAAAAAAAAAATATATAAAGGAAGGGTAATAATCGTACTTACATTTCTACTACTTTATTATTTTACTTACTTTATAGCATTTTCTAACGGTGACTTGTACACAAGCATTGCCATAGGCTTCTCTAAGTAACATACTTTTAATCTCTTCTTTCTTCATTACGTCATCAGGATTTGATTCTGAAGGAGAATCACTTAAGTCTTTTTCTGCGCCAAACGTTTTCGTGTTTATGCTAGAGAGATCCTTTTTGTTACTAGGAGTTCTAAAATTTGAATGATCTTTATAAATTTTAAGTTCAATAGGTTTATGTACTACTTCGTGCCAAATCTTGTCTGGAGAGAACACCTCAGCGTACACGATGCGTTTAATTGCTTTGTTGTCGTTATGCCTTAATATTGGACGGTCGAAATGCCTCTTTGCGTCTTTATGTTTTATGCTAAACCGTGTTTTGTTTTTACTATATAGATGTGGATCTATTTTATATGTTTCTATATTAAAATGAGATTTTTTGCGGTCTTTTTGCGTTGGTGTTGTTGTGTTTTCTTCAATGTTTTGAGGTTTTTTGGAGACGATTTCTGTTTCGTCATAGTCATCTGAAGAATCTTTGTCCGTATCGTTAAATTCTTCCGTATGGTCGCTTTCAACAGCAATAATATTGGATCCATTATTTTTATTACCGGGTGACTGTTCTTCAGTACTTTCATCAGTTTCACCGACATATATTATTTGTGTAATACCATAACCTTTTGTAGTATGCCTATCCTCCTCTGACGATAGTGCTTTAAAATTTCCACGTTCATTTTCGCTCTCATCATTAAAGCTATCGTCGCCTGATTTGTAAATTTTTTGCAGTTGCTCGTAGTTTTTAATTAAATCTTGTAATATCTGGTTGGCGGAAGTAATGTTTTTCAATACGTCGACAAATGCATTCTGTTTCTGTTCTTCGCTTGTTCTTATTATAATTGTTTATTTACTTAGTATCTAAAATTATTCAATAAATTTAGTAGTTTTAGTTAATTAAGCAATTAATGTACTTCGAAAGTGTCCTGCGTATTACTAAAATACTCACCCAAACAGGTTTTAATAGTACCAACAAGAGTAATCTGGAAATAAAAAGCCACATTTGAATTTTCATGCATAATGTAAAAATACAAAGGAAATTGGTTTTTTACTGTTATTGAATTTTATAAATTTTATTACATTGATTCGGTATGTTTTTTACGTTTATATTTACGTAGTCGTATTCTCACCAATTTACTACTACTACTAAATTACTTTATAAATAAATAAGGACAGTCTGAGGCTAGTAGTTAATGTATGATTCTCAACACTGATAACGTGGGTTTGACCACCGGCGGTGGATTGCACTAATTGATTTTTATTTCAATGCCAGCATATATTAGACCAAACACAACAACAATCGACAACTTTTGTTAGGCATATGTAAATATAGAGTGATTTTTAATTAAATTAAAATTTGCTTACACTTTAAGGAACTTAACATTTTTGCACTTTAGTTAGGCTAATAAATTATTATTAGTGTATTTAATTATAACAGTAGGTTGTTTTATCATCTTACAGTTGACGAGATTCAAGTAGCGTCTTATAAAATGTTGGGCTCACTATACACGTTGGGAACGGATGTAACACTTACACACGACAGAAAATACCTTAAGACGGAAATCGAGAGACATAAACCTGCATTGGTAAGTTGTTTCATAATATTTATAGCATTTTTACGACAATTTAGCTAAATATCTGATTGATATAACGAAAAATATTAGATAAATTATTAATATACTTTATTTTATTTATAAGGGTTCATGCCTCGGCGCATTTAGTTCAACATTCCCTGTGGCCTTCCTGGAGCCGCATCTCAACAAGCACAACCAATTCTCGTTACTCAACCGCATTGCTGATCATTCATTGGAAGCTCAAGGTATCGTAAAATTACAGACACACATTAAATTTAAAAATAATACCACAGTATATTTATTTTATTTATATTTCGTAAAATTAAAAAAAGAAAATCAAATAACATACAAATTATAAAGGATGCAACGGGCGGCCTTATCTCTTCCAAGCAACTCTAGTGAGAAACTAAAAAAATAAATTTTAATGTACTTCGGAATTAATTTATTTTCAGTACTCTTGTCCAAAGTTCCAACTATTTGGTAACCAAGTAGTGTGAAGTATATTATAATTAACTTAACTGTTCTTATTATTATTATGACATAAGGTACTAGCTGCCCCCGCGAACTTCGTTTCCTTTTAATGTGTGATTTTACTTAGCCTACCTTTTTAGTACATACCAACATGAATCATTTTGCTATCTACCCCAGAGACTATTCGGTTTTCTGGAATGAAAACTTTCACGTTTTTCTGTGATTTTTCTCTATATAATCCTTTTTTTGTATGCTGTATCATAAATAAATAAAAACAAATATATTGTTAAAAAAAAAAAACATGTTTTGGGGTGGACACCCCTTATCACTTAGGGGCTTGCAATATATTAGCCAATTCCGTTTCGGAGGAGTATAGGAACGAACATTGTGACACGAGAATTTTATATTATGACATAATTATATTTAATATGACATTTACTTGCCTATTTTATATCGTTGATTGTGCAGTTTTTTAAATTAATCACTCCGAATGTATCTTTGGAAATAAACGATTTATTATTATTATTATCGATATATATTGTGAGCATAATGATAATATTTCCAGCGATATAGAAGACTACAAGTTGAATTAGTACCCGAAGACATAGAAATACCCATTATATACCCAATTATTCTTAATTTTCAGATATAATGGCGAAAATGGAACAATCAATGCCAACTCTAGAAACAATTCTGAACGAAGTCGATCACTTCGTGGAATCAGACAAGACGTATAGTGAAGCACCTCATATCATTGATGTGGTCTTGCCTTTGCTGTGCTCGTATTTGCCATTCTGGTGGGCACAGGGACCAGATAATGTAACACCTACGGGCGGGTAAGTTGCCACTATTATAGCTTTATAATAAGAGTTAAGAAAATTATACACACTAGAAGATATTTCTTAAGTGATAATATAATATACAATAATTTTGTATAAACATAACATTAAATCAATGTTTACTTGTAGTGATTACATTTATTTGCGTAATAGCAGATCGAAGATATTGTATAAGTACGGTACCTAATTTTAAATTAAGGGTCTAATAAAAAAAGGGTGCGTGTACTTATGTACGCGCGTAAGTTATCCTTCTTTGGCATTATTAAAAATAGTTTGTGATTGCATGCAAATAATTAATTACAATTAAATAATCAAAGACTGGAAAAAGAGTCATTATAGTCAATAAAGTTCAGTTTACATTTGAAAAATTAAAAAAATAAATATTTATTATTATTCTCTTACATTAAGTGTAACATAAATTCTATTATTATTAATATTCGAATGTTGTTTTTAAATTATGTCCAATGCCGTAGCATCTTCCGTGGGCAACTTCATTCTGTTAATTTTGTGTCACGGTGAGCGCGCATCGTACAATTTCACATTCATCAATTTTTCATAACGCGTCTAAAGAAGAACTTTAAAAACCGCTTCGACACAAAGTGTTTTTATATTTCAGGAGGTAAATGGGCAGGAGGCTCACCTGGTATTAAGTAATACGGCCGCCCATGGACACTCACACTGCGAGAAGGCTCGCAAGCGCGCTGCCGGCTTTTTATGTACCATAGATTTCCTCTTACATATTTACTTTCTAAATATTGTTGTTGTTGTTAATTACAATGATTTTACAGCAACCACGTCACCATGGTAACCGCGGAGCACATGAACCAGCTCCTGAAGAATGTCCTAAAGCTTATAAAGAAGAATATTGGCAATGAAAGCGCACCCTGGATGACCCGTATTGCAACGTATACGCAACAGATTATAATAAACTCTTCTGAGGAATTGTTGAGAGAGTCGTTCCTTCCATTGGCAGAACGTGTGCGGAAGAGGACGGATAATATGTTCCATAAAGAGGAGAGCTTGCGAGGTTTTATTAAAGTACGTATTTAATGTTTTTTTTTATGTTAAAAAAATGTTGTATATTATATATAGTAAATATTCACCCAAAATGAAAAGTTGTATTAGTAGACAGTAATCAATTTAAAAAAACTTTAGAGGTGTCAAGGGACACCCGGATGGAACGAAATTCCTTTCGATTAATTTATATGTTAATTGGTATCATAACAGTATGATAGATTTTCTCGACACCAATCTTACGACGAAAAAAAAAGCCAACATCACGAGGTGTTCTCAGGCGGTCACCCATCCAAGTACTGACCTCGCCCGACGTTGCTTAACTTCGGTGATCGGACGAGAACCGGTGTATTACAATAGCAAATAGCAAAAAAGTGTCGTGACAACTTTTCGTAAGAATTTTTTCCGTCTAGCCCCCTTTCACAACGCGCGATAAGGAACTTCGTTCCAAAAAAACATGAATCTAATGTTTTGATGTTGACTTTGTTAGTTATATAATAATTTTGATTTTTGAAAATTCAATGTTCTAATGTATTGATTTTTTTTCACTTGTATAACATATTTATAATTATATTTCTTCTATTAATTTTTTTAGTAGGTAAACAGATTGTATAGTAAATTTAATTTTACCCATTTCATTCCCAGTCATCAACAGACGACACATCCCAAGTAGAGTCGCAGATACAAGAAGACTGGCAGCTATTAGTAAGGGACATCTACTCTTTCTATCCCCTTCTCATCAAATACGTGGATTTGCAGAGGAATCACTGGCTCAGGAATAATGTACCAGGTATGAATTGACTGATGATCACAATTTCATTATGAAGTTTTCTCTAAGTATTAAACATAATACTTGACTACTGATAACAATCAGGATTCAATTTTTAACCGACTTTAAAAAAACTCGAAGGAGTATTTTCTCTTTTTCAACATATCATCATCACCTCTTCGTCCGTTGACAGATGATCGTAATGACGATTGATTCGAATTTGTAACGTGGTTACACAGAGGGTTTTGTACTGACATCCTATAAGCCTAATAGGATCTTTATACCCTTGTACCTACATAAATAAACTAATTCACACTAAATATTATTAATAAAGCCTTAGGATAATAGAGTATTCTCAATATTAAGTCTTATTCTAATGATATATCTAGCACTTGCACACGCGCAACGCGCCGCCATAATTCGATCTCGCATTAATTTATTACTGAAACATTTAATTCTCTTAACGACGACGATACCAATTAATATATTTAGAAATATTGTTATTTAATACTTTTAGGGCAATTTGTGTAACATTTGTTATTTGTATTACGTGTATTAAAATTATAGGTACAGTAATTTTTGAACTTATACTTCTTTAGGCGCGTTATGAAAAATTTATGAAAGTGAAATTTTACGATGCGCGCGCCTGAGACCTGAGACACAAAGTTGTCAGTGTGATTATAGCGTGCGCGAGCGAGATGGGAATGAGAATCAAAAAGAAATAGAATATGCGTAAAGTTAGCAGCTATGCCAAGAATTTTGAATGAACATAATGACATTTACCTTTTAAACAAATAAAGGAGTTTTTATTATTTTTTCAAAGAAATTTTGCAATGCTTTTTCACAAAGACCTATTGTTACTTAGTTTAAAGGTTATGAAACATACGTAGTTATTAAATTGAATGAATAATATAATAAAATAATTATTATTAATATTAATTAATAATTTAATAATATACTAAATATTAAACATATTAAATTATTAACGTTAAATATTTGTTATTAATTATTTAATATTTAAAAAATAAAGAAAGCCAAAGAAGTATAACTTCTTACAGTCTTCTTCGTCTTCAGTACACGCAACTTTTTTTTTTTAATTAGTCCATAATAGGGACTAATTTATAAAAATGGCTGTAGCTTATAGTTTATTTTAGTAATTATGCGTCCGTTTTCTTCGTTATATTTGCTGTTCACTTCTTTTTATGTAAGTCCAGTATCCAAAAAAATTGTACAGGGCTATTGGTAATTATTTATTTGGGAAAATTTTACTTGTGTACATACAAAAACAAAAATCATGCTCTATTTACTAAGTCTGAAAGTGGGTGAACAGTTTTGAAATTATTGCTTTTCTTGTTACAGAGGCCGAAGAACTATACAACCATGTTGCAGAAATATTCAACATTTGGTCCAAGAGCCAGTACTTCCTCAAGGAGGAGCAAAACTTCATATCAGCTAACGAAATCGACAACATGGTAAACACAAAAAGTTTTTTGAAACATCTATATCATTGCATACAATTATGTTCTTTATTTCTTTTCTTTAAAGGCGAAAATAGATTTACTGTAGCCTTTTAATTTTAAGCACTTTTTGGTACATAGGTGTTGATAATGCCTACTGCGACTAGAAGAGTGACCACCGTTGTGGATGGAACTCAACAAGGTGGTGGAAAGGTATTTCTTTTTTGTTCCTTTTGTGTTTGTCTCTTTCTCTATCCTTTATTTGGTCCGCGTGTGCTCTTCTTACTGCAAAAAGTAATGTGCTTAGAAACTAGTAGTTAATTTTGATAGTTTTACTGATTGTGTGATGATTTTTATTAAATTTTTTCAATATGTTTTTAAGCCGAAAAAATATCTTAGAATGATTTCTATTTAACACGTTTATTGTAGAGTAGTTAGTTTAATCTTATTATGTTTTTGTTCACGAATATTGTTGAATGAAAAATAATATCGCATTTCAAAGTATTTTTTTACTAGAACTAGATTAGATATATTTTGATATGTTTCTAATAACTCTTAAAGCATTATTTCAGAATTCTTATTTCTTGCATCATGTAAATACATAGTATTTCTACCTATGCTTTGTTTTTCTTGTTGTAGCTTATTAACTATTAATTATTATATTTTATTGAAAATTCCACTTAATAGTTAAAACAGATTTCCCTATTATTTAAATATATTATCTCTAGAATAAAATTGATGTCACAGAATGAATGTTACATTTTTCCTTAATTACGTCTAAACGAATAATCAATATTTTTATAAAACACCTTATTAAAGAGTTCAAGGTTTAATCAATATTAATAAAATCCTTGAACTCTTTCGTAAGATGTTTTATTACGAACTACAGAAGAAGAAAAAGCATCGCGATAAGAAGAGAGACAAAGACAAGGAAGTTCAAGCCTCTTTAATGGTGGCCTGTCTGAAGAGACTTCTACCGGTTGGTCTGAACCTCTTTGCGGGTAGAGAACAAGAGTTGGTGCAGCATTGCAAGGACAGGTTTTTGAAGGTAAGCATTTTAATAATTGATTAAATTTGTTATGACTAATGATTTAATGAACATTTTTGTGTACAATATTCTGCAGTTAGAAATCATCAAATCTATATATCTTAAATATGTCAAACTATATACATATATTATAATACACTATACTACTAATAAAAAATCAGTGGTGCTACAACCAAAGAGGTCTTGGCCTCAGATTTCTGAATCTGTTTCATGATCATTTTTAAATCTAATAGGCAAGTAGGTGATCAGCCACCAGTGTCTGACACACGCCGTCGACTTTTTGGGTCTAAGACATGTCGGTTTCCTCACGATGTTTTCCTTCACCGTTCTAGCAAATGTTAAATGCGCACATAGAAAGAAAGCCCATTGGCGCACAGCCGGGGATCGAACCTACGACCTCAGGTATGAGAGTCGCACGCTGAATCCAACACTGTTCTACTAATACCATTATAAATGATTTATTTTAACATTCTGATACGTATTAAAGTCATAACCTTCTTTTGTAAATTGTATTACATTTTTACAGAAAATGTCAGAACAAGATGTGGCAGAATTCGCGAAGACGCAGCTAACATTGCCGGACAAAATTGACCCGGCGGATGAAATGTCCTGGCAACATTATTTGTACAGCAAGCTCGGGTCCAAGAGTAAGACAGCGATCACCGTAGAAACTTCAGAAAATAAAGCTAAGATAATAGATGACACCGTGGAGAGGATTGTGGCAATGAGCAAAGTGTTGTTTGGCTTGCATATGGTGAGTGATTGAACGTGAGTCCCAAAACCTCAAAGAACCTTCCTGTGTTTATTATTTATATACAAGTAAATTGTCAGCTTTTGTGCCTACCACCAGACAGACATTTAGTTAGACATTTCTATGGACTTGGTGGCTTCGGGATTAAAAGGAAAGATTAATGAATGCATAGTATTCTAATAAAAATATATGAGATACTTTACTAATCCAGTGCGTTTTACCTAACAATTAAAGGTGACAAAATACTAAAAAAATGTTTTTGATCAAGTATATACATTTTCTTTACTGGAAAAATACAGTCCCAAAATATAAAATTGACACGTTTTCTGCACTACACTACTGGGTAACCAGTGGTTCTTTTTTTCATTAATTATTCTTTATTAAACTATAGATCGACCATCCGCAACAAATGAGTAAGAACGTTTATCGTTCTGTTGTTTCCATACAACGTAAACGCGCAGTCATCGCCTGTTTCCGGCAAACTTCACTCCATTCCTTGCCAAGGTGTGAAGATGTGTGTCGTGTTCTCTACTCCCTCTCTAATGTTGTAATTTCTTCTTCTTTTTCTACTACTTATCCATAATTATCTAACTTCATTAACTGTCTTAAAAATTCCTTTTTGTGGTTGTGTGTGAGAGTGTCGTTACTGCTACTAATTAGTAAGTGAAGTGCATCTATAATTACCAATTTTTTCTACAAAATTGTGTACAATTAGTCATTTAAGACTTCAATAAAATAGGTATATATGACAAATCTTTGTAAGATTCGTATTAGCGATATCATTTTTAGACGAGATTCAAAATTTTTTTAACAATTTACTACTACTCCCGAATGTCAAAATCCAATACATTTTAGACGTACGCATGTGGACTGTGTTTCGTTTCTAAAACTTATACTAATGCGATTTGAACTAAGAGTACTGCAAGAGTGATATAATTTTTGTGAAATTATTTCTTTACGAGTGTATTGTTATACCATTGCTTTAGTAACAATTTTTTACAACTTAGCACTAACCCGCATGAGTGTATTGCACGCTGCGTGGACAGGCGACAAAGCCTAAACCGGCTACTGACATTTGGAAGAGAGTTCTCTGTGCTGCAAGAAAGAGAGCTGCCATAGCTTGCTTGAGATCTATACACCTGTATAAAATTAGTAGGTATGAAGATTTTAATGATTATATTAATAACCATTAAGTTTTTATCGCTATAAGACCAACGTTGGTCACGTGATGATGTAAAATGGAAGGTAGATCTTCCTATAGTGATTATCAAAAACAGTTGTCTAAAGATAGTCCTGCATCCGAGGTTTGTGAGAGGTTCTTTGGAGGAGTTGCAAAGACCAGAAAAGACTATCGGAATTCTGAGTAACAAAGTTATATGCTATGAAAACTTAAACCATTATTTAAAAAAATATTTCTGTAAAACTTTTCTAAATAAGTATACTCAAATATTTATAAATCGTTTAAATTTGTTTGAATTACAGGCACAGGGCATGTAATATCTTCGCTAGAACTTATTATGAACTTTGGTTAGAAGAAGAGAATATCGGACAAGAAGTCATGATCGAAGATTTAACGGTAAAAACAAATTTATTTAAGCCACAATTCAATACAAAATTACATGCTTTCATATCATAGATATTACTCTGTGTTTGGTAACTGCAAGAAGAAGAAAAAGAACTATAAAATTTCGTACTATTTGTACGTGTAATGTTTTCTTATTTGGTACTTTAATAAATAGTCAAACAGTTTCCATTAACTCAGATATTTAGCCAGGACGATACGAAACAGACTAACAAATACAGATCTATGTGAAGGCATTGAAGAAAACTTACTTAAACTATGTTGCAGCAAACGTTTGAAGATGCTGAATTAAAGAAGAGTGATGTTGTGGAAGAAGAGGGGAAACCGGATCCACTCACTCAACTCGTTACAACTTTCTGTCGCGGGGCTATGACTGAGCGCTCCGGGGCTTTACAGGTGAGTAAGAGAGAGTAGTAAGAGAGTCGTGGCGGTTATGTTAACTAATATAACTTGAATTATATTATGTACATCCTATAAATTACTACTAATAACTATATTTCTATGTGGTTTTTACTTTGAAATATTAAGTAATATGTGTTGTTTTAAATGTTAAATTTCAGTTTTGTTTCGATTTTATATATATTTTTGTCTATTGATGTACTTACTTGTTTTCTGTTTCATATATATTGTTTATCTATGTAATCTGTTTTGGCTTTCTATATTGTTTAAATGTTTTGTTTTATAATATGTATGTTAGGTGGAAGATTACTAATAATTAAATAAATAAACTATTTTTTATTAACCTAATTAAAAAAGTAATTTATCTTATAATCCTATGACAGTTCTCTTTTCGCACTCGACTTCAATTCGACTCTACCGATTTACAGATATAATTATTTTTATTGCCTACCACGAAATTCAACTTAAAATTGTCAAAAGTTTTCCCTTGAAAACGCTAGTTGATTTTATTCTGGTAGCGTCAGAGTTATCATTCGTTGTTTTTAATTATCAAAACGTATGAATTCATGATCATTTCTGATGTTCACTACATGTATTAATAAATCACCTTATTCTAAATTAGCTATTTGAAAATAGAAAATAAATCGATTGAATCGTGAACAAGAGTTGTTATCAAGTTGTCTACACTTTAATATAAAATTGTAATAAATATATAACATTTAACATGATTACAAACATACCACAAGCCTCAAATGTTTGTTGAATATTTTGTCATTATTATTTGCGTAAAAACATTACATTTCTGTAAGTAATTACGACCTAATCAAGAATACGCGTTTTAGGAGGATCCCCTATATATGTCTTACGCGCACATTATCGCAAAGTCCTGTGGGGAGGAAGAAGAAGAAGGGGGAGAAGAGGAGGAGGGGGGAGGGGAACCCGAAGGAGAAGACGAGGGAAAATCCAGTATTCATGTAAGTCGTATGAAAAAGATACTTTTACATAATAATTTAATTAAAACTTTGTCTAATGTTGTGATGTTGTTTATATTTCTTTAAATATTTTAAAAATAATTTATAAATAATTGATAATTAATTAACCTATTTTTACTACGCTTCGAGTACTTTTTATGGACAACGTGAGACAGTCTTTATATATTACTGTGCTAGTTATGTAAGTATTGTAGTAATTTCGTATTTATCGATTCGTTCTCGCGTAAACTTCTCTGTACTTGATAATAATGTACATTATTTCTGAAATTGTGTTAAATGATGCAAATGTTACATGCAGAAGACAATGGATACATACATGGTATGTAATTCTTGAAATAAAATTACACTTTACGAAGTAATTTTATTAAGTAAAATATTCATTAAGAGTTAAAAACGCTGCTCCTTTTCTGTATACTCTTTATCACCATACCAAAATTGTTATTGTTATGGCAGAATATTTTAAATTTAATCCATTAAAGTCATAAAAAAACAAATTTACGCACCCAGTAGTGAACTTGTTTTTCAGCTTTCAATCTTCATAAAAAATTTTGTGTTCTCAAATGTATTATTTTAAATGATGTATTACTTATTTGGTCAGTTATATTGATTAAAAAATACAAAAAGTAAATGATTTTGATGTAATAGGAACAAGAAATGGAAAAGCAGAAGTTGTTATTCCACCAAGCGCGTTTAGCCGACCGAGGAGTAGCCGAAATGGTCCTACTACACATCTCCGCTTCAAAGGGCGTTCCCAGTGACATGGTGATGAAGACGTTGCAATTGGGGATATCAATTTTAAGAGGGGGCAACATTGACATACAGATGGTAAGTGTTAATATATAGCATATAGCTTTTTTTAGTAGTATTCTTCAAAATTATGATAAATATATAATCTTTAATGAAATCGACTTCAAATCCGTTTCAACTTTTTTTACTGATGTATCTAAAGATCCAATATTATACATGTCCCTCCAGAAATGAGTGGAATATCTTAAAAACTATTAAACCGATTTTGATAAAACTTTGACAGTTTTCTTAAGTTGGAATGTACCTGTATTAAAATCAAAATTGATCATCTCGATGTGGTCTTTAGTTACTGAGAAATTCGTGAACAAAAATGCATAGCTAAAACTGTGGCGCTACAACCTTTACAGGTCTAGGCCTCAGTGGGTGATCAGACTCCCATGCCTGACACACGCCATCGACTTTTTTGTATTTGGCAAACCGGTTTCCTCACAATGTTTCCCTTCACCGTTCGAGCGAATGTAATTGGTGCACAGCCGGGGATCGAACCCACGACATCAGGGATGAGAGTCGCACGCTGAAGCCACTAGGCCAACACTGCTCTAACCTTAAACAAGCCTAAATATTCAAATATTCTCGATATCAGAAAGATACAGGTCACCGTTTTTTTAATCGATTCAAAAGGAAATACTCATTTAATCTTATTAAAAGTAAAGATTTAACGGCAAAAACTGTACGCCACGTTTTATAATGATACCGTGACAAACTTTCTTGACATATTATGACAGTTATTAATTATTATTAGCGCTAAGTAGGTACCTACCGACTCTGTCGGCAGAGGTTGTGTTACAGTCCTAATTGAACATTATTTTACAAATTATTTGAAGTAAGTATTATGTATGAGCATGAGCAATTATTTAATCAATTACCGTCTAAAATTCGTAATTACCATACCGTTTAACCAATTTAAAGGGCATTAAAGATACATATCAGAATGAGCCTAGACTTGGAACGGCTAATAGCGACGTGTGAGATACACGGTCATATTCCGTTCAACCATTCAGCGCACGAGGTGCGATCCGTTTCACAATTTGACGGTTTCACTTCGATAGATTACAATCTACCGAATAATAATACGTTACATTGTAAGCAGTACGTTGAGTTGACAATCTTCCGACAGCTTACAATTTCGCGAGATAGATAACAATCCAACGGTGTTAACAATTTTACGGTGACATATATAATTAATAAAGTTTTTCATGTAAATAAAATACATTCTTTTTGTAATGAGAAATAAAATTCTTTAAACGTCTTGAAATCTTCTTTCAGGGTATGCTGAATCACCTCAAAGATAAAAAGGACGTGGGCTTCTTCACATCAATAGCTGGACTCATGAATTCCTGTTCCGTGCTTGACTTGGATGCCTTCGAACGGAATACTAAAGCTGAAGGTACATAACATAGTTTTGTCTAATTTACTGCGTATGAATACTTTAAAAATGAAGCTACTCAAACTACACTAACAAGAGTCTTCATTATTGTGTTATCATCTTTAATTCTTTGTTTTAGAGTATATTTTGCAATGCACAATTAAATTATGTTGTATCTACGTTGACGACTAAAGTATTAGTCTAGAGTACTTTCCAGTTTAAATTAAAAGAGCTGGTTGATCTAGTATTTAGGGTGGGAAATTAAACACTCCAATAATGACTTGATTTACTATAATTCACTTCTTTCATTTCACTGACTTTATATAAACTGTATAACTTCAAAGTTAAACAAATGCACGTGCGCATGTGTAACAACTTATTTTATAATCTATTCCCTACTCCGACTCGACCATCCCACTTTGGGCAGTTTTTGACGTTTATTCGTAAATGACCGAACGAGTCAAATGAGCAACTATGGCACATGCGCAATTGTAGCAAGATTCCTAAAAATTTCATTAAAATGTTTAGAATTTTATGTAATAAGTATTAAAAGCTAACGAAATGTATGTATTATTTTGTTGATTTTATTTACTAATTTCTCATTCACAAAACACGTTGCAAGTAATTTATTTATTTAAAAATACTTAACTATGATACAACATAATTTTAAAATCGAAACGCCAATTAGATGTATGCGATAAAATGTGCATTTGTGTGTTGTGTAACTATTTTGTGTGTGTTAAAATCTTCTTCATTTAGTAACATTGAGTCTGTTTCAAGTTTGATAGTGTTTTAAGGATATCTTTTATGGTATTAATACTATTTTATTATTTCAGGGCTGGGTGTAGGCTTAGAGGGCGCGGCGGGTGAGAAAAATATGCACGATGCAGAATTTACATGCGCCCTCTTTAGGTTCATACAACTTACCTGTGAAGGACACAACTTGGGTAAGTTATAACTTAAATGACATTTTAACTTATAATAATGTTAATTTAATGTATATACACTTAAGTAGTTTTTGTTTAAAATGTGTGATTTTATCAGCTATTTATTGCTTATTTTAAATTGAGCCGCGTTGGCCAAGAGGTTTCAGCGTGCGACTCTAAAAGTACAAAGTAAAAATCATTTAATCATGTAGGTAACAAAACACTTAAGACTCGTCAGTTAAGAAATACATATTAATGCTTCTAATTTTACATTTACTGCCAGTTCTCAAATCAAGGGCGTAGAACGGAAGAGAAGAACTGTCAATAAACTCTCCGTTACTCTTTTTAATCGCCATTTTTTTTACACAACGTTTGTAAGGAGCTGCAACTCTCATCCCTGAGGTCGTAGGTTCGATCCCCAGCTGTGCACTTTATTTCTATGTGGGGATTTAACATTCGCTCGAACGGTGAAGGAAATCATCGTGAGGAAACCGGCTTACCCAAAAACACGAGGGCGTGCGTCAGGCACAGAAGGCTGATCACCTACTTGCCTATTAGATTAACAAATGATCATGAAATAGATTCAGAAATCTGAGGCCCAGACCGAAAAAGGTTGTAGCGCCATTGATTTATTTTTTTGCTTATTCTAAATATATTTTTGCAGAGTGGCAGAACTACCTTCGAACTCAGGCTGGTAACACTACTACTGTGAACGTGGTTATATGCACAGTAGATTATCTACTAAGGCTGCAGGAGTCTATCATGGACTTCTACTGGCATTACTCTAGCAAGGTTATTTTAAATATTGTATTTATCACTACATAGTATAAAACAAAGTCGCTTTCTATGTCCTTATATCCCTATGTATGCTTAAATCTTTAAAACTACGCAACGGATTTTGATGCGGATTTTTTAATAGATAGAGTGATTGGTGAGGAAAGTTTATATGTATAATAACATCCATTAAATATGGATGGAGAAATACTGTTATTTTTGAGGTTTCTAATGTGATGTCGTAAATAGTAAATAATGAAATTTTTTCCGCTTACATTGCGAACCCTACGAGATTTATCAAAATAATATACTAAGTATTGTACACATTGGAAGGGTCCACAGAAAATCCGCGATGGTATATAATATGTCTTATGAATATCCCACAATAAATTTTTTTTGTCATTTACTTTTTACGACAAATAATGGCTAATTTTCGAAGCGATTTAAACCAATACAGCATTAATCCTTCTCCAATTAAATACCTTAAATACATTGTTGATTTAATATAGATCTATATGGCCTTGTACAGCATATGTGTTAAATTAATATTTTCGAAGATTTTACAAATTTAAAAATTGCGGGACGCAGCGCGTCGGAGGCCGCGGTTCTCCCTATACTCTATAGCACTTTGAATTTAGTATCAGCTATTAATTACCATCACTTAGTACATACATATACTATTAATTCTGCCTCGAATATTTACAGGAACTAATAGACCCAGCAGGAAAGGCGAATTTCTTCAAAGCTATTGGCGTGGCTTCACAAGTCTTCAACACCCTCACTGAAGTCATTCAAGGACCTTGTACGCAAAATCAGCAAGCGTTGGCTCATTCCAGGTGAGATTCCTTCAAAATTACTTCAATATATTGTTACAATAAGTGAGATTATTAAAAAAGGACGGTTTGATGATTTGTGTTCTGACTTTGACTGGGGCAGATACAATTGTATGAGACATTTCTTTATAGACAGAGGTTCTTCCTAGACTCTACTATTATTTCGTCAAGAATTAATTTCAAGTTATTCAAAACAAGATTCAGTGAGTGACAGAGCCGGTTTATATTGCTATTTTAACTGATTAAAGATATCAAATATTCTTCTGAGACTTGAGTACGTTCTTATACAAAAATGAAGTCAATATTCATGAATTATCATGATTGTGAACTGGCTTATGTGAATAACATTTAAAAAATTCGCCCGTTCTCCTATGTCCCAGTTTGATCCATATTTATCAATATATAGTTAACACTGAAATATAACATATTAAACTCAAACTCAAAATATCTTTAACCAAGTACACTTTTGAATTGTCAAGTTAAATTAATCGTAAATTTACATTTACTACCAGTTCGCAAGTCAAGGGCGTAGAGCGAGTAAGAAGAACTGGCAAGAAACTTTCTGCCACTCTTTTTAATCGCCAAGTATTGTCATACAAATTGTTTGAACTGGAGCAAATCAATCCCAAGGATTAGGATCATTTAAGTAGTCCTCAAATTTATAAAAAGCTTTGTTGATTAATTTTCGTATAACGAGGGCTTTGAATTAATTTAGTGATAATTCTCTAATTTCGCTTGGGAGTTTGTTGTAAAAACGAATACAATTTCCATATAAGGAGTGGTATTAAGCTTAAATGATAAAACAAACTAATTTGATATGGACTAATAAATATAACTTTTATTTTTGATATTAGCGCATAATTGCCATTTAAAAAAGAAAATTTACTGTATTGATATCATAAGTTGATTTGATTAGAGCCGCGCCGCGCCTTTTTAAGTTCTCATGTCATTTTCACACGTGTAGTGGACTTGTTCGGACTAAAACCTGCTGCTGCGTTTCATTATCAGACGTCAAGTCAGATTACAAAATACCATCCGTATCACCTCGACGTCCGTCGTTCCACAACTGAGCGTTTCTTAAGGCTGTTTTTGCCGAGCACCACCACCAGGAACCAGGACTTAGGGTCCTTCAAAAAATAGCATACCAATTCTTAAAAGGTAATAAGTTATAAGTTATTCGACTTTCATCTGAATGTATTGTTACAGGTTATGGGACGCAGTAGGTGGTTTTCTTTTCCTTTTCTCTCATATGCAAGACAAGTTATCCAAGCATTCTTCCCAAGTAGACCTGCTGAAGGAACTGCTAAATCTCCAGAAAGACATGATCACCATGATGCTGTCTATGCTGGAGGGGAACGTTGTTAATGGTAAGAACTTTTCTCGAATTGGTTTAATAATTTTTTTCTTCTTTTGTCTTCCTTTTCCATTCTTAATCTTTTTTTATGAATTGCAGGAACAATTGGTAAACAGATGGTGGACACTCTAGTAGAGTCCGCATCTAACGTGGAACTGATTCTGAAATACTTTGATATGTTCCTGAAGCTGAAAGATCTGACATCAAGCGCTAGTTTCAAAGAGATTGACGCTAATAATGATGGCTGGGTTCTGCCAAAGGACTTTAAGGAGAAGATGGAACAGCAAAAGAGTTATAGTCCGTAAGTCTCTTAGAAACATATTTTTGAGGCTATTGTTTGTGAGGTACGGTAAATACTGTACAGTGGGATAGGTAAGTTAGCATAGGAAGGAAATTATATAGGAAGCATTTTTTTTTCATTTTGAAGAGTCTAGTTTGCAACAAAGTAAAATAAATTTATTCAAAAAAAAAACAAAAATAATTACTACTTTTAACCAATGGTCCTACCAACTTTTAAGGTCTGTGTCTGAGATTTCTTTATCTGTTTTGAGATAATTTGTTTTTTTTTCAAATAGGTGATAAGCCGCCTGTGCCTGACACATGCCGTTGGTGTTTTGGGTTAAGGCATGGCGTTTCCTCAAAATGTTGTTTCACCGTATGAGCTAGTGTTAAATGCGCACATAGAAAGAAAGTCTATTGTTCCACAGCCGGGGTTCGAACCCACGTCAGGCGCTGATGACACTAGCCCACTGTTCCAGTATTATTTCGAATCTCTTACTAAAAATTTACTTGGTGTTTTTATATATTTAACTAATTTTTTTTAAATTACTATTACACTCGTATATTTTAAAGGGAAGAGATAGAGTTCCTTCTGGCTTGTTGCGAGACAAACCACGACGGTAAACTCGATTATATCGGCTTCTGCGATCGATTCCACGAGCCTGCCAAAGAAATTGGATTCAACTTGGCCGTACTACTTACTAACCTATCAGAACACATGCCGAATGAACCCAGGTCAGTATTGCAGAACACTAATATTGGCGTTTGGTGATGATGGTGCAATTACAGAGCCCATCTCCCCCTTCAATGGCCAGCTAATTTTTTTTCAGCTAACTTTTTAGTTTGTAATAAATTTCTACTGTGGTGTAGCCCTTCAGGCACCAAGGTAACCCTTTAGTAAAGGCACCCTTTAGTGTGTTTTAGTGTTTCCTGTACCTTTATAACTAAAATTTAAATACTTTTTTCAATAAGGAACAAAAATGGTTTCATACTTCTGTCCCTGGCGAATAAATATTAAGTAAAGAAATAGAATTCAAAATATTGCCTTTTTTAGAAACATTTGTTATGATGTGAAAATATTTGGCAAAATCAAGTGTTATTAGTGAATTAGGTATATTAAACCAAATTTAATTTTAGGCTTGCTCGTTTCCTGGAAACCGCCGGATCAGTTTTGAATTACTTCGAGCCTTTCCTCGGAAGAATTGAGATAATGGGTGGTTCTAAACGCATAGAGCGGGTTTACTTCGAAATCAAGGAATCCAACATTGAACAGTGGGAGAAACCACAGATTAAGGTAATATATTAAAAATAAAGTTTATCACGACTTGTTTTTTCGACACACACCAAAATTATTAATGAGTATTTATATCTTTTCGTATCTTTTCGTAATGACACCGTTCTAATTGTTATTTATATTACATATATATTAATACAATGGTTGTAGTAGTTTTGGGGTAGTAAGTGTTGGTCGAGGGTAAATAGTACCTACTACACTATAACAGATTATATATCGCAACGATAGGGAGTGGAGGGTCATTGCAACTGCGGAAAAGTTGCTGCATTTGGTACAAGGACAAGACACGCTTCAAGATACTGACAGCCAACTTCCAGTAATGGAAAGACTAAAAGAAGAAGATAGTAGATTATACTACTAATACTCCGCTGGCGCAGTGACCCAAAGCGAACCTTGGTCTCCGATCGGCCACAGTCAGATATCGCTCTTCAATTGGCGTCCTTTAGTTGCGGGCACAAGGCTAACAGATTATGTTAAAGTATTAAATTTAGATAATAATAGCATCATAGTTGACATCTGTCTAACGTCACGGAAACGGTTATTTGCATATAAATTTTACTTTTTATCTGAGTTTTATTCAATTAAATTTTAATAAACGTTATAACCTAATGTAAACTAACATCTAAGACGTCATAATATAGCGTAAAGTCGATCTATTTCATATTAAACCGGTACTTTTGTAATAGGTTCATCGTAATCCTTTTGCAGGAATCGAAGCGCGCGTTCTTCTACAGCATAGTGACAGAAGGCGGTGACAAGGAGAAGTTGGAGGCGTTCGTCAATTTCTGTGAAGATGCCATCTTTGAGATGACTCATGCATCGGGATTGATGGCCGCTTCAGAGGAATCCGCAAGTGGACCAAAGAATCGAGAGGCTGCGTATACTTACTTGGGAGATGATGATGATGAACGGTGAGCTCTTCTGATTTGGTTTTTCTGCTTTTACAGATTGTTAGCTCATCTATACTCTGATTTTTCATTCCGTAGAATTCTGACATTTTTATAATTGTTGCTACAAAAATGTCTCCACCAAGAACGGGACAAATTTGACCCACTTGAAGGCAATAAAAAATAAATTACTACGTATTTGCTATGATTTACCTACAAAACGGTAAATCTAAAAATTTACTTACTCAAGTGACAATACAAAAATAAATAATATTTCAATATCACGAACAATATATTATTTACTTTATTTTATTCGTTAGCTGGCATCACTGCCTACTAATTCCAGGTTTAGTGAACCTTTTTAAAAAAATAAAATGTTATTTTTACTTTTGCGTTTTTACTGTTTGTAATGAAAAGGGACGTAATTATCACTCGCCGTAAAACCACCTTTTAATGTGAGCACCGCACTTAATAAAATTGATACATTCACTAACAAATAAAAATTTTGTATAAACTCAGGTGTTCAGACTCGTATTGAAATTGTAAAATGTACCCATCAAAAAAGGTTTGTAATCTCTGACATGTCAAAAATTGATAGCTGTCAGAATTCTACGGAATAAAAATAAAAATCAGAGTATAAGGCCATAACACTTCTAGCTCCATAGGGCTAGGTTTACTATCGAAGTAAAAACCTGCAGTTCTGCACATTCCTCCGTTCTTTGAAAAATTGTTATACAATTTAGAAATTTAATTATCTACGCTTAGTTTGTGCCTAAATGCAAATCAAATCTTAATGAACGTTTTGAAAAATGAAATGAGCGTTATTAAAAGGCCGGCATCGCACTCGCCTCCTGCACTTTCCTCCGTTCTCTGAAAATTGATATACAATATAGAGGTGGAAAATTTAGTCTGCTTTTAGTTTTGTGGTGTACCTAAATGTGAATCAACTCTTTATAAACGATGGTAAATCTTGCTCTTGAACTTGATTATATTTCCAGAGCCGGCAAAGACCCATTCCGTCGTGGCTACCAATCAGTTAAAGATGCGATAGCTGCAACATTTTCGTTCTTATCGCCCTCCAACATAAAGGCCAAAATCGCGGACATGCAACAAATGCCACCTGCGGAACTCGTGGTCGGCTTCCTGAAACTCTTCTTCTATCTGTTCTACTATATTGGATATGGATTTGTTGTTGTTATAAGGTAAGGTTTTGAAATGGTGTAAATTTTTAGAGAATTCACTCAGTTTCCATATATACAGATAAAAATTCGTTAAAAAAAGAATACTTGTAAATTTATTTTTGCTTTAATGTAAAGTGTATTTTACGATGGACATAAAAAAGTTATATTATATCATAATATTGTCTTTGATTGACATAACCTTTACACATTTAAAATAAAACGTTTTTTTTACCGGATTAAAGTTATGTATTGTTATAAATTTACAATTATTTAACATAATTTTAAATTTATCGGACTTTTCGCGTACTTTACAGCGTGCGTGGTCACGGTGACTGAAGACTAAAGGTGTTGGATGTCAAAAAGTATCACAGTATAATTGTAAATTTATAATAATACATAACTTTAATCCGGTAAAAAAAAAGGTTTTCTTTAAATATATTCTATCATTTATGTCACAGTCATCCCAATAAAACCGTTGCACTTACTTGAGTATCAATAACAATGATGAATTGATAAAATTGTTTTGGATTGAGAATAGGAATTTTAGTTGTAGTTATGGCAAGTAAATTGGCAAGAGTCGATACCAGGATGGAAAGCTTCACGTTTAAAACTTGACAAACTACGTAACATTCGTAAAAAATTCAGAATAAAGTGTTTAACAAATACAGATGCTCATACAAAATTGTGTTTCATTCCATGCTTAACTCGATGCACAGTCATTGGTAATGGTCACTAAATATTCTATGAAATATTTTTATTTCAAGCTTATATTTTGCTTCTATTTATGTAAAAGATTATTAATGAATATTAAATCATATGTACGTTACGTTTTTGTGAGGTCATAGTAAAGAAATAGCTAGAATTCGTTTCATGTGTACAACTACTCATTTGTATCATCACACATCGCTTTATTTAATTATTGACCTTTTTTACCACGTTACTTCGCCTCTGCTATGTATATATATGCTAATAGCACCCCCAATATACTAGACTGTATCTAAAACCCAGATCTTTTTTTAAATCTTTTAAATTTGTAAGCAAATATTAAACACAAACATTTGACTTAGTTTAATTTTTGAAGTGAAACTTCTTTATCGGGGTTGGAAAAAAATTTAGTGTAACATTTTTTCGTTACGCGTCACATTTTTCTGTTACGCGCCATATTGCTTTTTGAAGTCAAACTTCTTTATCGGCGTTGGAATAAAGTTCTTTATCGACGTATGGGAGAAATTTTGTAGCAAATCGTCACGTTTTTCGGTTACGCGCCATCTTTTTCTTGTCCCACGGTTGATCCGAAGAGATTCGAAGCCATGAATAACAAAAATGTATAATAACGATAACAATGATAGTAATAATTCTATTACAATTAATGAAATTCTGTAATAATCTTAGTAGTAATAAGGTAAAATGAAATAATTGTATTTGTATTCATGTCTATGATAATAAAAGCCTTTTGTTAAACTTTATTTAACCAATTTCGTTAAGTTACATATAGTAGATCATTTTTTGTAAAATAAGGTCATAAAAAAGTTTCACTTCTTACGTGTGTACACCTAGTACACGCACACATTTTTTTTGATCTATTAGAATAGTCCTGCAATAACATTACGTAGCACTTGGTGGTCTAGTATAGATGCTGGTAATTTTAATACAATGCTTAATTTACGATTTTAATATATTTGTATATTACACAACTAGGTATATATTCGGCGTATTACTCGGCTTGATGCGTGGACCTCATGTAGAGGAACCTCCCCCTCCGGAGCCTACTGAGGAGGAGAAAATCGGTCAGTTTAAACACAGATTGATCACACAAAGTAAGGGACAAAGGTACTAGCGTGACAGCTTGGCTATGTTCGGTCACTAAATGAGTCTAGCGTGGTCTATACTCCATAAATAAAAGTATTTTTTGAAGTATGTATAAAGATAAGATAATATGTAAAGATTTTCATTTGCATAAATATTTTGGGAAATTTTGTCGGATGTTTTGCTTAGGTAACTTCCAATAAATATAATATTTTAAATTAAATATGTATGTAAAATTTAAAAAAATAATTTTCTTTTGTCAATCTGATATTAAGGCTAGGTGTAATATAAAAATAAAATTGGTGACCGAACGCTTAAAAATCATAACGCAGAACGCAAAATCTAACAGTTTCAAAAATTATCTAACATTGGCTTCTAATCGAAATTCAATGATAAAAACTAATGGAAAAAGCTGCGTTAATATTATATTGTTGTGTGTTTAATTAAATTAATATGATAATTGCACCTGCGTATTGAAACTAGTACCTACAAATGTTAAAATTAAAATTTTAAATTTGAATAAAAAAAATTTTGTTATAGAAATCACAATATCGACAACAAAAGTATCCAAATTTTGATTATATTATTTTCTAAAGCTATTCCAAACACCAAATCACCATTATCTCATTGCAATTATTGTTACTACTGTGTATTTAAATCAAGTTTGAAATCCAGGTCCGTCTCGCCACCTACCCGCATTGCCTGCGGCAGATGATACAGGACAAATGCAAGTTTCTGCTTTTGGTCTAGATATTACTAAAGAGGATAATGGCCAGTAAGTACAAAATAAATATAACATATATATAAGACAAATAAACTATGAAATCCGAATGGAAAGGGAAAAAGTAACACGACAGATATTTGTCAGTAATTTCTAAGAAAATTCATCAATAATTATTATAATAACTAGTACAATTTAAAAATAAACTGTTTTTAACATGTCCCATGTACCACTGACTAATTGTTATCTAGTTACCCACATCACAGGTACTCTCTAGTGTGGGGACTAGCGATATATGATTTTTGTCACAACCTATTTGTAAATAATGAATAAAGTTTTTATTATTATTATTAAAATTCCTCTAGATTTCGTCAGTTTAGAAGTTTGGAGCAGAATCTCAATGTTTTCACGATCGTTTGTCTTATCAGAACTAAATTAAGACTTCTTACTGTCTACAATATTCCGCAGTCAAAGTCAAAAATCATTTAATCATATAGGTAACACAATGTACACTTATGAACGTCAAAATATAAATGTATATGAAATGCCTCTAACTTTACATTGACTGCCAGTTCTGAAATCAATAGCGTAGAACGGAAGAGAAGTACTGGCAATAAACTCTCCGCCACTCTTTTGAATCGCCATGGTTTTTTTATACAACGTTTGTAAGCAACCATTACACCATGTTCCACATGACATCTTAAGTAATTAATAATAATAAAATAAATTAAAAACAAAGACATGTCCTCTATGTCAAAGACAAACTATAAAAATCCAAGACAAACATTCCTCCTACTTCATATTTTCAGATACTTTCAGACTTAGTTGTAAACTAAAAATCATTGAATAATTAATTATGGTGATGCGAATGTAATATTTTTTATAGGATACAAGTTAAGCCCCACGAGTCACCGACCACTTCGACGCCATCTTCAGGTGAGGAGGCAGAGGTGTCCCTAGACGAGAGTATTGAACATACTGAGGAACAACAACCGCCTTCACTCATCGATTTGCTCGGGTAAGAAAATGGACACAAACTTAAATCACATGTCGTTAATCATTTTTATCATCGGACATGTAGGCATAAAATAGATTACGAACTTCCACCCGTTTCAATCGACGTCCGTCATTCCACAACTGAGCCTTTTTTAAGCCAATTTTGCCGCGCACCACCCGTTTTCCCTAAATGTTTTATATATAAAAAAACCCCACTATGTGGAACCAGTTGCCCACTAAAATATTTCTGAACCAACCTTTAAGAAAAGAGCGTACCATTTCTTCAAAAGGCCGGTAACGCACTCGCAATCCTGACATTGTGATTGTCTATGAGCCTCACATCAGAGCCTCCTGCCCGTTTGCTCTATAAAAATCTGTAAATAATAATAAATAAACTTCGGAATAACCTTTTTTCCAATATACTTTCTATATATTTTCCTGTGTTTGATGTTCGTTTGTTCATTTTTATTTACAAGTTAACATTTAAATTTCTGTTATTTAAAAAAACAACTTTTCAAAATGTAAATTACTAAAATATTTCAGTGGGGAACAAGCAAAGAAACAGGCCCAAGAACGTGTTGAAGCTCAGGCAGCGCAACAAGCTGCTATGTCTGCCATTGAAGCTGAAAGCAAAAAGGTGAACATTATTTTATTAACCTACAAATATTTATATGTAAAGTACACCTAAAACTCGAACAATTTAATTATTAAACTTAATTAAACATACTTGATCATGCAGCGTGGATATGAGAACATTTATCGATTTAAAAAGGTATGATTTATTTTGAGAAATTTAAATAATTCTACACATTTAGCAGTGTTGGCCTAGTGGCTTCAGCGTGCGACTCTCAACCCTGAGATCTGCACTATGCACAGCTGGGGATCGAACCTGCGATCTCGACTTTATTTATATTTGCGCATTTAACATTTGCTCGAACGGTGAAGAAAAACATCGTGAGGAAACCGGCTCGCCTTAGACCCAAAAAGCATCGACGTGTGTCAGGCTGATCACCTACTTGCCTATTAGATTGAAAAATGATCATGAAACATATATATAGAGATACAGAAATTTGAGGCCCAGACCTAAAAAGGTTTTAGCGCCACAGACTTTTATATAAACAATTGTATAATTCCTGTATTTCTATAGTCTGTAGAGAAATATTAAGTAATATATTTATAGATATAATTAGAATAGAATTGAAGATAATAATTAAAATAGAACAACACAAGATCAGCAGGTATCTTCTTTCTTTCTCTATTCTTCATAATCGCTCCAGGCAGTACAAGTTCCCGCTCCATCCGCCCTGTCCCAAGTAGACCTCTCCCAGTACACGAAACGGGCCGTATCCTTCCTCGCGAGAAACTTCTACAACCTGAAGTACGTCGCTCTGGTGCTCGCCTTCTGCATCAACTTCGTGTTGCTCTTCTATAAGGTAAGTCTAGAAATTAAACTGATTTTTTTAATAAAGGGCTTAGTTTTAACTGACGTTAATGTACATTGTAAGAATTGAATTAAATAAAAATTTAATTATGATATGTTGTGCCAGATGCTATTGACCAATCACAATCAAGCGAGGCGATCTGTCGTTTTGTTAACTATACGTTCTAACCTTTCAATTGACTGGTATCTACTATAGACAAATATATATTTTCAGGTGTCGATCCCGGATAGTGATAAAGAAGGTTCTATCGGAGACGTGGATCTGGATCAGGCCAAGGTTCGGGAAGTGGAGATCTACTTAACTGGTAACTACGCGAAACACTACACTATCTGTATCTACGCAAAAACTACACTACACACTAACTACACGAAAACTACACTACACACTAACTACGCGATAACTACACTACTACACTAACTACGCTACACTACACACTAACTACGCAAAAACTACACTACACACTAACTACACGAAAACTACACTACACACTAACTACGCGAAAACTACACTACACACTAACTACGCAAAACATACACTACACACTAACTACTCGAAATGAATATTCAATCTCTTGGCCAGGTACCAACGTTACGATCTTTTCTAATAATTGTGATATTCTCGTTTACAGGCAGCGGTGAAAGTGAGGACGATGATAGCCTAGAAGTGGTGCGAATAGACGAAGACTTCTTCTATATGGAGCACGTTATCAAGATGGCCGCTGCTCTTCACTCTATCGTATCGCTTGCTATTCTCATTGGATATTATCATCTGAAGGTATGTGATTTAATTTCTATTATACTGAAAACTCTTTAAGTTAACGTGGCTGTCTATGGAACTTATTGTAAATTATTAAATAAAGCAGTTATATTAATGTAAAGGTTATTATTTATTCTTCAGCATAAAGGTATGGTGTACATAGAATGAGTATACATTTTTATGTCCAAAAGACTTTATTTTAAATGTGACCAGTCATTTTCCGTGCGGCTTCATACCTTGGCGTTGCGTAGAGATGTGGGGTTTCTCTGCATCTTCTACCATACAGAGTGATCAGAGGAGTTGTTCGGACTAATACCTGCAGCTGAGTTTCATCACTGGACGTCAAGGCAGAATAGAAAAAACCATACCTCGACGTCGAGGTGAAACGAGGGGAAACGGAAGTTCTGAAGTTTTTCCTGCGCAAACCAGTTCGACTTAGGGTCCTTCAAGAAAAGAGCGTACCAAATCATAAAAGGCCGGTAACGCACTTACGAGCCTTCTGGCAATGTGAGTGTCAGTGGGCGGCGGTATTACTTAACATCAGATGCCGTCATCAGCCCGTTTGCCTCCTATTACTTAAAAAAAAAGCGACACCTACAAATTGCGACGACGTCATACTCTGAATCGCGCTAACAAAGTTATTCCGAACACTTTATTTTTATTAAACATTTTAAAAACCTTTATTATAATTTCAAAGGCTTTATTAAAAACCTTTTAGCCACTGGGGCCAGCCAGTGGTTAAAATGGTTGAGCATCCTCCCTTTAGATTGGGGGAACTGTACACCATCCGTACAAAGTACTTTTGAACATTAGATCTACAACTAACTTATTATACCCCCTGTATAGGTACTTATGGAAATTGATTTGATGTGTTGCCTTGAGGGATTCCATTTATGAATATTAATGCTCGTTCCAGGTGCCTCTAGCCATATTCAAACGTGAAAAGGACATCGCTCGTCGCCTGGAGTTTGACGGCCTCTACATCGCTGAACAACCGGAAGATGACGACCTCAAGAGCCATTGGGACAAACTTGTTATTTCTGCCAAGTTAGTTAAAGCATTTATTGGAACTCTTACCCAATACTTTAGTGTTATATTGTCTTAAAACTAAGTACGAGATTATGTATACGTTCTTGATAATCTCAGTTTAAATGTTAAACATAACTGGAGTTAAGTTCGGTGGCGGTTGTTGGAGGGATGTTCAAAAAAATTTAACTTTTTGTTTGAAGCTAAGTGTCAACTGTCTTCAATCGTTTAAAACAAGGGTTTATAACATAAAATTAGGAGTAGTGGGGTTACGATGCTGGACTAACAAAAAACTGTAAATTTGAGGTATAAAACTAAGTAGCACATATGTTACTTATAACGTATATAAGTGATGTCGACCTATTGTTTATTCTTGGAAAATGAAAAACTAAAGGACTCATTTATTACTACCAAAAGTTACGTTCGTTACGTTCGTACGTACGTACGTACGTAATTTATTGGCTACAAGTGTAAGATGATTGTTAACATTTGGTTTGCGCTTTTTATTACTACTTACATACATAGCTTAACTAATATTAGGTTAAATAAGTCAGATTTGACGACTTTTAATCTAAAGGAGGAAAAGCTACCAAAATGAGTGGATAGACTGCTAAAATCGATTCCTACCATTGTGGTGTTTCTTTATAATTCAGACAGGACATGTTTCACTGAATCAATATAAGTGTTACGTTTTCTTTTTTACAAATAAAGACATCTTTCAGATCATTCCCGGTGAACTATTGGGACAAGTTTATAAAGAAGAAAGTCCGGGCCAAGTATTCTGAGACTTACGACTTTGACTCCATATCCAATATGTTGGGAATGGAAAAGACTTCTTTCTCGGCCCAAGAAGAAGAAGGCAATAAAGGACTATGGAACTAGTAAGTGTTTATTAAAAATAATATTTATCTTATTTTTTTTTAATAAAACCTTGAGATGAGAAATTTGAAATTAAACGAAAGCACATACATAATACATATACGTTCGAATTCAAATCGTATTCATATACACGGACATTCGACTATTGTAAAGTTCGTACTAAGGGCCCCGGTTGCAAATGTTCAGAAGAATCTGACGAAAAGCGGAAACAAGACAATGTGAATAAACTGATTATGTTATAAAAACCCATTGGAAGTAATTTTTTGCATGAGGTCTTCATATTATGTTCCAACGCCATTAAAACATGTTTGATCTTTTGTCTATTGCTGTGTTTAAATTTTTGTACCTATTATATTGTTTTAGTTTTAGTTGTGATACTCATACGTGTATGAAAAACGCATCTGTAAACAATTTAAGAACACTTCTTTAATTATAACTTGTATATATTAACATATGTATTTGTGATGTCTCTGTCATGTTTCCTTATTGATAAATAAACAGATATTCATTATTTTTTTCTGACGTGTTCGTCTATTGGATATTTAAACAATATTTTATATAATTTCAGCATCGTTAACATCGACTGGCGCTACCAAGTGTGGAAGGCGGGTGTCACCATCACAGACAACTCGTTCCTCTACTCCCTCTGGTACTTCAGTTTCTCCGTGATGGGCAATTTCAACAACTTCTTCTTTGCCGCCCATTTGCTGGATGTCGCCGTCGGATTCAAGACGCTAAGAACCATTCTACAGTCTGTCACGCATAATGGAAAACAGGTAACGTTTCTTATTTACATTATAAAGGGTGTCACACTGCCGATTTTAAACTTTAAATATTTATTAAAAAAAAACAAATTGTTTTTGTGATTATTATAATTATAATATATTAGTGCAGTAACTTTGGGACTGAATAATATTTTCTGATGTTTTTGTTTTGTATTGCTTCATGACCAGTAACGGCAATTTTGACAATTGACGTAAGGTACCCTTTGAAAGTGTGACTCATCACTAAAATAAACATTGTTCACCCCATTTTCGTCAATAGAAGAAATATCTGAAAAAGTTTTGCCGATTTCAAATGACTAAAACCGCCACCGTGTTCTTTCCATTCGCGTATTTGGCCAAAGTTAAAGTGAGATATGATATATATATAGTAACATATTATATTATTATTTTTATAGTTAATATACTTAAATAGTGTAACTGTCTTTGTATTCACTTGTTTATCTCGACTCTTTTGGTTTCAATTCTACTTCGCCATCTAGCGTGGGTTGGAACACGTCTTCTATATTGGTTCCTGATGCCATATTACACACAACACATGGTTAAACGTAAAGAAGCCCAACTCAATCATTTTGTTAACACTGTTTTTATTTAACTTTGTTCTAGTTGGTGTTAACTGTGATGCTATTAACAATCATAGTATACATCTACACGGTGATAGCGTTCAACTTCTTCCGCAAATTTTACGTTCAAGAAGAGGATGACGAGATCAACAGGAATTGCCATGACATGCTTTCTGTAAGTTTAATAATTTGAAATAATAAAATATATATTTGTAAACATTACACAGAAATATATATTTGTAGACATTGACACACAACACAGTTTTATTTTTAATAAGCTTCACTGACACTGATATAATTTGGAACATAATTACTATGTGATATTTCAGTGCTTCGTGTTCAACCTATACAAAGGCGTACGCGCAGGAGGGGGTATCGGGGACGAGCTGGAACCCCCTGATGGAGACGATTCGGAGGTGTACCGCATCATCTTCGACATATCTTTCTTCTTCTTCGTCATCATTATCCTGCTGGCTATCCTTCAGGGTGAGTTTTAAATAGTTTATATTATCTAAGTAGAATTTATATCCTCTATAAGATGAGTATGTTCATCAAAATTGGTGTTTTAGCATACAGCGTTATTAAAAACCCTTTTAAAACTGACGTAACTAGATTTTTTATTTCATTACTTCGGATAAATGTACGTACACGCTTTGCTTGTGAAAAGCACATATATCTAATGTGACAGCGTCACACGCACGAAAAAGCATGACACTTTGGCCCGTTACGCTAATTTTTCCGTTACACGCATTGTCCCGTTACGCTCGTTGTACCGTTACGCTTATTGTACCGTTACGCTCATTTTACAATTGCGCCACATCTATCTATCTTCCACTCGAAGTATGCAATCATGTTTCGTTATGACGTTAAACTTTCGCCGGTAAACTAACTTTACAGACAACCGTTTTTTAATTTACTTTTTTTAATACATTTTTAGGATCGTATTATTAATTAAAGTGGTATTATCCTTTTTTGATCAATTTAATTTTAATGGAATACATCAATTTATTACTATAAAAAAAAATCTTTCAGGTTTGATCATCGATGCGTTCGGAGAGCTCCGTGACCAACTGGAGTCAGTCAAAGAAGACATGGAGTCCAACTGCTTCATTTGTGGCATCAATAAGGACTACTTTGATAAGGTCAGGCTTTGGCAATAGTTATTAAGACTACCCAAAATCTGTCATCCAACTGATTCCTAAAAAAATCTACATTTTGTTTCGGGAATATATAGTCTATGTAGTATTTGATGGCCTTTCCATCCAATAAACTGGAATGGTTTCAGATAAACGCCATCATTCAGATATTACCTAAGATAAGCTCTATTATTTCCGAGTATGTCTGAAGTTCTTTACTGTCCTTTATCTGAGGCATAGAGTATAATTTCTATGTAATTGATATAATCTGTGTAAACAAGTAGGTTATAATAGGTCATAGACATGCCAATTTCCTTACGATTCATTTACGATGCGAATATTATTTGCATACATAGATAGAAAAGAGGTCCACAACTGAGGTTAGAATAATAGTAATACTGTTTAATAGTGCTAGATTTTATCTTATTAGATACGATTTTAGACATGTTAAAATTTGTTGTTAAAAATAGGGAAAAACAAAATCATAGACAATAATTTGACATGACAGGTGCCGCACGGTTTCGACACACACGTGCAACGGGAGCACAATCTCGCAAATTACATGTTCTTCTTGATGCATCTAATCAACAAACCCGACACTGAATATACAGGTATGTAAACGACGTCCTAAAACCGCTAAACCCGTTTTAGTATATTTTAGGATTTGTATTTGTGCTGAGACCAAAATACCTCTTAACTTTTACAAGCTCGATTGTCCCTGCTTTTAAATTTTTACGATGACAAACACAATATGTGTGTCTGTATGACAAACATGTTAGACTTCTTTCTTGAAAGGCCGGCAACGTACCCACTATAATGGGCGTCCCGTATGCTTGTTTGACCCTCTATAATATTTAAAAAAATACAATCTTAATGTGAAAAAATAATCTAAAATGAATTTATTTCAGGTCAAGAAACATTCGTATGGAACATGTACACGCAAAGATGCTGGGACTTCTTCCCAGTGGGAGATTGCTTCCGGAAACAGTATGAAGACGTCATGGGAGAATAGTGTTGTCTCCCTCTCATCGTATTGTCATCTGTCAATAGCCACGATAATGGCTTCCAAGCCGATGCTCAATGACACCAATTGTAAATTTAAAGCAATATTGTTTTAAGGAAAGTTAAGTGTTAAGATATTTTTCCTTTTGAGATAAATTTGGTAATCGGATGTTAATATGTATTAAGATTAAAAGGGAATTATTGCCGAAAAATGTATTTTGTGGCAGATTTTAAAATTTAATCGTTGAAACGTTTTCTATTAAATGGTGGCCTTTCCAAGTATGTAATATTTTCTATTTTAACTTTTTCGATATAGTTTATGTAAGAATATAACGTGCGTTGAATAAAATTAATTTATTCTGAACTTGTTTTTTTTCACTTTGAATGTTCTACGAGATGTTTCTCAGATAGATAGGTGTTTATACTTATATAATAAAAAGTATGTTTGGTTGGATCAATCTCTCACAAAAGCATCATTGTTTTTCTATACAATTTTTCAATGGACGTATTTGGACCATAACGTCGCTGTAGAATGATAACTTCGTATGTCCAGAGAACCTTACAGGAAACGATAAAAACTTCATTTCGTCAATATTCGTTAAAATATTTTGTGTTTTTGTCCATAGTTTTAGATGGTAAAAAGGACTTATTTATTAATAACACAAAAAAGTCCTTACTTCTTGATTATACTAGGTAAATGACATAAGAGTCTAGAAATAAAAAATGGTTTTTTGACATACGAGGTTATCATTCTACAGTGACGATAAAGCAAAGCAACATTTGCCCAAACACTTCTAATAAAAAATAAAAGACAAACGAACATTATAATTTGTATTTATTTCATAATATAATACAATATTAAAATACGATTTGTATAATTGTGATTAATAAGTGTTAATAACGCGATGAACATAACTATATAAAAACTTTTACTTAACAAAACATGATCACATAACTATAAGAACTAACCATTTTCACTATCATCAGAATGTCGAAAGAATTAAAAGTATTTTAAAATAGATATAATTCTGGTAGTCGACTTTCGACTTCAAAGTTATGTATCCAAAGAAATGTTTTACAATAAGAATAATTATTTTCAAATAACGTGTGTAATAAATTTTATAAAGTCAAAAGATAATGTACAATATTGTAAAGAATTTCGTAAATTTGGTGACAGAATTATCATCTGACATTTCTTTATTCAGTGATAGTGAACGTGAAAGTTCTATAAAGTACATAACGCCTTAATTAAGTACATTCAAAAATTCATTGAAAAATTCTCAAAAACTAAGTCAATGTTGGCAACATTGCGTTTGGAAGACTGTTCGGTACAACCACGCTACAGTGGTATTCTAAATCTCAAATCAATAAAGTCCACTTGGAATTGGTAATAGATCGAGGTGTAAAGATATTGGAATACTAGAATACCTAGTATTCCAATATCTTATAACCCAAACCAAATTAAAATTCAAAGACGCTCCATAGACTAAGTTTACTTTTAAAGGTTCACCGTTAAACCAATATATTGCCGCCTAACCTTATTCAAGCATAATTAGAACGGTTACCGATTTAACCTACAATAACACTACAATGGTAATACTCTTTTCGGACGGAGTGTTTGTGAAATTTCTCTTGTGACATATAACTAAAAACTACAATTTTCTCTCACAACCGAACTACGTTATTCAAGACTTACGAATAATATAATAAGGCACTTTTTCATTAAGAAATAAAGGTCATTAAACTCCAGAGCTCGCATATAAATATATATTTTCCCGCCATAGTTGCATTCACCAAATGCGATCCGATTTTTAACAGATTTATAATTTCAAGGATTTAGCAGTGAAAAAAGACAGAAAAGACAACAAAAATGAGAAGCAGAAATCTAAATTTGGATAAATTAAAGAAGTTTCATATAAGACCTACTTTCGGATATAACTTTTAGGTATTTAGGTGAATCTGTAAATTATCTCGCAAAGGCACTACGTCTTTTACAATTGCCCGCCACTTGGACTTCGCGAGCTACTTTTGATGGACGTAACAGAAATATTTCCCGTGCTGGTGCTTAATGTTAAGGGTGGAGAACGAGGCAGTGAAAATTGTTTATCAGTCAGATTCTCCTGACTTAGAGACTTTTGTGTGGAGAACACCGGTATTTTAGAAGACACCAAACCCGCTAGCGGTTTTTTGTCGGACGCCTTCACCGGAATATTACTCGGTTTAGCTAAAATTACCGGTTTAGGACTTGAAACAGTTGGCACTTCACTCGGCGCTCGCAATTGCAATTGATCCATTTGCGATAAGCGTCGATTTTCTAAATCTGTGCTCGTGACGATTGTGCCTTTTGGTGATTCGTAGGTTGCTGTTCTGAATTTAATATGGCTGTTCCTTGGTAAGTCGAAGTCTGAGTGGCGTTTCTTTGGTTCGCTTGTGCTGTGAGTCGTTTTCGTTCGTTTTGCCGCGTCAAAATGCTGTTTTGCTGAATGATGGCGTTCGTTTAATATGAAATCGTTCAATAGTTCGATGTCGAGCTCATATGATAACATTGGTTCTTGGTAGTTGGTAACAGTTGGAGGTGCTCGTTGTCTGTTTAATATTTTGTCTTCTTTTTGGCTCACATTTTTCTCGGAACGTGGCGTGAGTACTTGAATTTCTGTTATATGTTCTTCCTGTTCTTTAGATGTAAGTTTACATTGCTTTTCGGATTCTGATATGGCGGATGGATTAATGGAATATCTTGTTTTAGTTACTTCGAGCCCGTCTTCGGAAGCGATTTGTTTGTCTTCTAAGTCCTGTATTATTCTAATTCCAAGTCTAGATAATTCCTCAGGAGTCTTTTGTGCCATAAAGCTGGGGTCGTTTTGCAATCTTTCCATAAGCAATTTCGCTTGACTTTCATCCATATCTGCTGTGTTCAATATTATAGTTTCCGTTCTAGTGAACGATGGTTCATCTGTCGTGAAGTGCATGTTAGGGTTTTGTCTTTTTATTTCTTCAAGCACTTTACTATCTATGTCCTGAACGTTTCCTTCTTCCAAATCGATTTCGTCTATGTTTCCTGATCCCTTCATCATACCAAATGTAATCTGCTCAACTTGTACAGGAGCTTCCGTTCTCGTTGTGATATATTTTGTTGAAACCTTCTCGACATTTTGTGTGATAACTTTGTTGCCAAATTCATCTTCAGAAACATTAACAGTGACAGTTTTTTGAACAGGTTCTTGTTGCATCGTCAATGATACATTCGCGGGCTCCATGTATAATGTCCTAGTTTCTTTCTCGCCAGTCTTTTTGATTCCGTCAACTAAATCTGGTATAAGTTTAATACTTGGTTCACCAATCTCTATAGACTTCGTGTAAGTTCTTTTTTCCATAGGTACACTTTTATCGTTTGTAGATATAGTTACGACATTGGTGGTTTGTATATCCTGATCCTGTTTACCCTCACTCCACTCAGTTGTCAGAATTTCTTGTGATCTCCGATTTAACTTTAAACTGTTATTATTTGAACCTACTCTTATATTGCTGACAAACTCATCATAATCTCTACCTTTTGGTTCTGAAGTCTTCAAATCAAAGTTTACTATATCCGGTTGGTGCAAAGCAGATTTATGTGAATCTGTCATAGGTGTAGGTATATCTTTACTTGTAGTAACTTGTTGCTTTTGGGAATTTTGATCGATATGAACATTGAAAATAGGGTTTTTAGCAAGTAATTTTTTCATCATTTCTGATTTAGGCCTTTCCAAGCTGTTTACGTATGAGTTCCGAGAAACTTTCATATCGTCAGGTACATTGGTATCGTAACTCATTGTGACCTTCTCTTGGTAATTAACTGCCGTAGTTTTTGTATCGTTAGCAGAGTCATCTTTGTGAGCTTGTTGGGTGCTTTCTAAAGAACTAACGTTGCCACCATCTGAAGTAGATTTCGCGAATTCTGACACTAGCTTCAAATGAACTCTCATGTTTTCATCCATTATTCTTTTTGCCAAATGATCTGATGATTCATGTTCGCTTTCTTGGGTTGTATCTAAGCTGGTGTGGGATCGCGTTTTGTGGATTTCTTGAGAGCTATGCTTTTCTGAATCTATGGAGCTTGATGACCCCTTAACGATTGCATCTTCTAAGTTTCCAAATTCAGAACCCTTTTTTAGACGATTTCTTTGGAATGTGTTCAAACCTTCAATAGCTGAAGTTTTTGCTATGTTCAAGCTCAAGCGAGGTTCTTTCTGTTTTAATAGAACACTCTTCTCAGGATTTTCTGACAAAACATCTTCTGTACCGGAGTCGAAAAATGTAGTTTCTACCACAGACATAGCCTTTCGTTTTTTAGGCGACAAAGTGGTTTCCTGAATTTCTTCGTCATCGGCCGATATATCTAAACTCTGAGCTCTTTCCAGAGTACCTGTGCTTATCTTTGTTGTTTTAACTCTGAGGTCAAATCTTGAAAGATCGCCTAAAGATGCAGCCTTCCTTTCATTGTCTTCCATAGATACGTCGTCGGACTCAGATCGTGCTGTTTCATTTAGAGGCGAACTATGAATTGTAATATCGCTATTATTCAACTCGATTGTCGTGGAGCCCCTTTCACTTTTGTCACTGTTATTAAGAGACACTACCGAAAGTCCATCCAGGTTTGATAAATTAGATTTCGAATCCTGGAAGAAATTATTCAGTGAATCGCTCTCGCGCTTAAACGGTTTTGTTACAATATCGTCAATATCATCTTGACTGAAATTGATAGATTCTTCTAAGCGTGGCTTAGTCTTATTCACTTTTGGTGTTGAAGTGTTATATGAAAGTCCTGAAGTTGTGGTTGATGCGGAAGTATCAAATAGCAAACTCGAATGTTGCTTTTCATATTTTAAAAAGTCGTTAACGTTTTGCATTTGCTCCATTATACTGTCGTCCGTTTTATTTTTTTCAACAGCTGGTGGTGAGGGTGCTTTTCCTTTAGACTTCTTTGCAGGTTTAGGCGCTTCATCCTTCCTTTCCTTCTCTTGAATGAGATCGGCGGAACTCTTTCTGTTGTTTCTAGCAGCTTTAGCGGCATCGAACATATGTTGAGGTAATTCCTGAGGTATGCCATTTTCATCTCTTTTAATTCCACTTGAATTCAAATCCGTTCTGGTAAAAGATTGTGAGGAGTCTGAAATTTTTGTCGTTTCTTGGCTGATACTTGTGTCGCTTTCATTTACTTTTACTCTTGCGTTTGGCACTGGAGGCGCCATCTTTTCTCTACGTTTAGCAACGACTGGTTTTTTATGCTCGACTTCATTTTCGTGCTTAAAGTGTGTGGTAGGAGCAGGTCTTTGTGGCTCAGGTTTATCTGGTTCATCTACCGCAATCTTTTCTTGTGTAACCCCACCATTTTCGACTGTTTTCTGCTTAAGTACGCCATCATCAGGTACGTTAGGTGGAAGGACACGAATTCCGAACTTCATGCCTTTCTTAGGGTCACTTTCTCTCTTTTGGACTTCTACGTTTTCAATGTTATATGCTGTTCCGTTTTCTGTTTGAATTATTTGTACGTCACTTCCTGTAGAGTGTCTGCTTTTGTTTCTTTCTGGTTTACTGAAAGTTGGTGGGATATCTGAATGTCTTTGTTTATTTGCCAGTTTTAAATTCTTTTCATTTTCTCGTTCCAGTGTTGTGGATCCTTCCTTTTTCTCTTTCTTGTTCCTTTCGAGTGTTGTGGACGTGATGATCTTATCCGCAAGTATTTTCTTAATGCCACCTTTACTTTTCGTTTCTAATGTGGAGTTGTTTGAGTGCGACGGGTCCGGTGAGCGTGGAGGATGTAAGAGTTTCCCTTCTTTTTCCAGCTGAAATCACAAAAGCAATTTATTAAAAAAAGACTGTATATATGTAATAGTAAAATACAACTACACCTGCTACTTGTAGTTCTTGTGTGACTTAAGACATCATTTATGTATTATGTGAATCATAAGTTTTAAAGCTTAGTCTTTATATAATATAAACTGTACATATATGAATGAAAATGAAATGTAAGTGCGCATTACGTTCGTCCATACATTTTCTTTAATGAGCTTCAACACAATAGACATTCCATAATCAACAATGTGATTGAATTCCGAACATGACAACATCCTAACTACAACACGGTTGTTATCGGAAACACATCCTTATTTTGTTTGTAACAAAAGTGAAAATACTTTAATTAAGATATATTTAATTTATATCGTCATTACTTTCATGGAGGCGTTGCTATATTTCGTGGCTTTAGTGTAAGAAGTCCTTGGTTTCCGAAGAATCAGACATTTCGTCAGAACGACTGAACGGCCGTTAATCAATTAGGTACATGTTTTTAATTAGTACAAGCAGGTGCTTAGAGTTTCGCGTGAAATTCAATAGATTTTTCGCACCGTCGTTTGACAAATCTATATATATATATATATATACACTAGCAGACCGGCCAAGCGTTGCTGTGGCTAAGGTTTATGTTATATTACATAGTAGTAAGCTATTCCAGGGAAACGGGAGGAGAACACCAGCCATAGGGACCACCATGCCTTTTGGTGGTAATGCCATTAAATTGTAGCTTATGTGAAACGTTGGTACTTTTAACTCAGCGCCATCTATTAGAATTGTGACTATCAAATAATTTGCAATTAAATAATATTGCGGGTATAAATTGAGATGTAAGCTATCCTATCTTTTAAGTTAGATTAAACCGCACACGGTGTGCAAATTTGATTAACATCGGTTCAGTAGTTTAGGAGTCCATAGCGGACAAACAACGTGACACGTAATTTATATATATTAAGATAAGATATAATTGTTCTGGAAGTTTTTTACGTGAATAGAAGATCACGCATTCATACGCTAATAAAATACGTCTTTCAACCTCATCTAGCTTTATAAAATAACATCAAAACTCCTCGATTAAAACATGAATTGAAGCGGTTTTTGCTAGACACTTGAGAATTATGATCTCTTCTCAGTCGTATTCTTTATTGCATTGCTTAGCTTCCCTTAGCACAGCTCTTATGGAGTAGGATTATGGTTAAATATTCTAATTTCCCCTAGTTTTATTTTTACTCTTGTTCACTCTTTGATCCTTGTTTAGTCGTTGGGCATACCGTATGCATGGCTACAACGTTGTACGGTTAGTCTATTGTATTATTCATATTTGGTTGTAACTTACACTTCTGGGAGTTCAGGAAAATAATGCAGTGACTATAGAATTGGGGTCTCAGTCCAGTTACATTGCTAATTTAATTTATAACGCTTATTTAAATGTTACATCAATTATGTTTCTGAATAATTTGACAGCATTTAGCATATAAATTTACTTAATTACATCTTTCAACACTAATGTGTTACAAAACGCGCCATTTTGTCGTGTTTTATCACATATTTATGGTAAGGACTTCAATTGAAACCTCTTTAGACAATTTACAATAATTTTGATATCTTTACTAGAAAAGGACGGGTTCTTTTTAGTGTGACTATTGATGATTGATGATTGATTTAGTAGTCAAAACGTCGAGTTTTTTTATAGACAACAGAGGGAAACAGGCACTCGTTGTAAAGTGATACAGCCGTCTGTGGACGCTCTAAATGTGCGTTGCCGGGCTTTTAAGGTTCCCCTCTCGGTTGGGAGCTCGTTTCATGTAGGGTCCTAATTCAAGTTGGTTTGGAGATAATATTATAAAATCGCGTTCCCGTTAAGGGAGCGTTCAAGTATACGTAACGAATTTTGGGAGGGGGCGTCCTTTTGTAAAACGTTACGATGCGGGGCGGGGATTGAATTACGCGTTATTGTTTATATTATTTTCGACTTTCCAGTACTTTACACCACATAATGGTAACTTTTAGGTATAAAAAGTCACTGGATCGTCACGAAACGTTTTACTATTGGGTACAGAAAAACGTTACGGCGCGTTACATGGGGGGGGGGTCAATAATCTCTAAAAATTGATAATACTCTGGAGTAAATGTACTTACTCCAGTAAATCAGAGAAAGTATTTGGTCACCCCAGATGGGAATTTAAAACTGTTGTTGCCAGTTGTGACGAGCACATTTGTCTCATCGAATAACGCTACACTGAATAATAAAATCAACTTACCGTGCTAACATCGCCAGTAGATCCAGCTCTCTTCATCAGTGGATGGTGAACCACCCAGCCCTCGCCGCTGACCCGACCACCCTCAATGACCTCAAGCTCTACTGGGTACGGGGAAGCCAAGGACAAAATTGACACCGCGTCTTCTAATGGTGTACCAGTGAATTCGATTTTGATACTCTTTATTTTGTCCCCTGTAATTTAATTAATTTATATATATATAATCTTTAGTAGCCTGGACTTTTTTATTTTATAAACAGGATCAGTCTTCTCTGACTCACGTATTCACGTACACATATTTGGATTGAGGACATAGCGTACGGGATAGTGTTCATAATATATAATTAAAGATCCATTGGCGCTGAAACTAAATTCAGTCTTCACTCACTCACGGATTCACGTATACATATTTGGGTTTAAGACAACGTACGCGATAGCTCGTAGAAGGTCCATTGGTGCAGAAGCTAAATTTCAATGCAAGATTGTCGCTAAGATATAACCATATAAATACGACTTCCGGGACCTAGCAAGCCTACTTCCTTAAAAGCATAACCATAACTTCATTATTTATTCGGTACGAAACTTATCAGTGAAATAAACAGATAACTCAATAGGAAGTCACAGAAATGTATTTCTAACCTGGTTGTAACATAGCTGCCGCGGCGGGACCACTACGAAGTACTGATTGTATGCAAACTCCAGCCTTTGCTCCTCCACCACACGTCAAACCCAGGCCCGTGAAGTCTCGAGCCCATAGTTTCACCCGACGAACACGAGCGCGCTGAAATATCATAAAGGCCTCATCAATAAAATGGTATGTTTGGTTTTATTTTGAAATAGTAATATAATTTAAGGTTGTATGTAAGCTAAACTAAATTAAATTTTGTCTTAGAAAAGTTTTGGCTTTTGTTTTTATCGTGTCGCAGCCAGACAAACATACAATACGTTTTTAGTTTTATTAATTCAACTGACACTTTTTACTGCACAAACGTCAATGCCATTTCAACTTTTAAAACTATAATGATACCAATGGTCAACTCCAGAAGCTATAATCAAAACTTAAAATTTAATTTACTGACCTTTAAGTTATAAGGAAGTATCTATAATGACTTGTAAAAACAGCTAAGAGTTTTTGCTACAGATTTATTGCTATCATGAACTCATTTGATGAATTATCAAGCAAACATTTCCATTTGAATGGAACTATATTGTTGTAATACGCAAATACGAGGAAATAGACAATCAAACAAGCAAATCGCACTTCAAATTGTATTTGTTTCAAACGCAATATGACACAATTGGCTTAAAGATTTAAATTATTTATCAAGTGCTTTAATTTTGTTTAACAGTAAATGACAATGTAACAAACCCAAAACGAAACGCTTTACCAACACACATAAAAACAAGAATAATAAACATACGCACCTTCCTACATACTAACCCAAAACATGTTAAGAAAAAAATCAATCGAATCTTTTATTACAATCAAAACAATAGTATACTATAATATAAAACAACGATAGTGATAATTTCATCACACATAGCACGTTGTCATTATTATATACAGCATAATATTATGCACAAGATAATGGCTTAAAATATAATAATGGAGGCGGGCCCGCAAGACCATTGTATCAAATAGCAAGTCCGGTACAGTCGTCTGTATATCAAAAAACAAATATGAATATGAAAAATCAGAGGGATAATAAGAAAATATTCTACGGATCTGTAATTGATAAAATTAAACACTTATACTGAAATGCAGCAGTGGTGGCCTAGTGGCTTCTGCGTGCTACTCTAATCCCTGAGATCGTAAGATCGATCCCCGACTGCGCACCTATGTGCGCATTTTATATTCGTTCGAACGGTGAAACGTAAACTTGGTGAGGAAACCGGCTTGTCTTAGACCCAAAAAGTCGCCGGCATGTGTCAGGCACAGGAGACTGATCACCTACTTGCAGATTGACAAATGATTATTAAACAGATACAGAAATTTGAGGCCCAGACCTTAAAAGTTTGTAGCACCACTGATTTTATACTGTACTCTATAATTCGATGACATCACTGATCGCATCCGCATGAACTAAGCCTTGCGGAATGTTATAATGTTTCTCTTGAACCTTAGATCTTACAGCAATGCTACTTTTTGCGAACTGGTAGTAAATGTAAATTTAAAATCAATTTAACATCTTTTCTGTTGACGTTCATAAGTGTACTTGGTGACCTATATGAATAAAGTTTTTTGACGACTCATTGGTCCAGTGGTTAGTACCCCTAACTGGGAATCCATGGGTCCCGGGTTCGAACCCCGGCTAAGACGAACATCGATGTGATGAGCATTTGGTGTTGTGCTTAGGTCTTGGGTGTTTAAATATGTATTTATATTTATGTATCCGTTGCCTAGTACCCATAACACAAGCTTCTCCTTCCAATAAAGATACCGCCAGCGATCTTCTGCGATGGAAGATATTCTTCAAATGTTTATTTACACCGCAGAATGTTATGAGCAGTTGCAAAAATCCCCAAGACATTTTGATTCCCCCAAAATTTGGGGAAGAAACCCTCAAATGATGCCATTACTGTTGCTACATCCGCTCTAAGGATAAGAGATATTATAGGTTGGTGGACTCATTTTCCGCACTTACTCATAATTGGTCCGTTGTACGTGAAGTCCTGGCTAAATTAGCCAGCCTAGCTCCTTCCAAAAGCACAGAAGTCTCCTGGGCATTTCACAGGATTCACGGAGCGACCTCACTGGGATATTAAGAGATCTACAAACTGTTTTTTTTTTATAGAACAGGGAGCAATCCCAGAGAACAGGGTGATACCCGCCGCTTATGGACGCTCTTAATGCCATAGGGCTCGCGAGTGCGTTGCCGGAATTTTAAGAATTGGTCCGCTCTTTTCTTGAAGTGACTTAGATAAGTCGACCCTAAGTCGAATGGTTCAGAAAACTTCAGTGGGCAGCTGGTGGTGGTGCGCGGCAAAAACTCCCTTAAAAACGCTCAGTTGTGGAACGATGGACGAGGTGAAACGGGTGGAAAAAAACTTGGGTAGGATAGGATGGTATCCCTGTCGCTATTGGGAGTTAGAGTAAGGGCGCGCTTAACAATTCAACAATATGACTTGTTGCGTATGTTTTCAATTCTATAATATACAAACATATACATAAAAGTGGATTTTAGTAACTTTGAAAATGTTGATACTAATATGAAATGATTCAACGGCAGGTTTTGGTGCATCATGGTTTAATTTCATAGCATCTATAAACGATTAGAGATTAATTTTTAATTTACAAATACTAATTGCTTGACCGCAATAAATAGAACATTAAAATTAATATAACTCTCAATTAATTTCCAATTGACCTCAAAAGTTAAGCCATTAACTTAATTATTCGGAAAAAACCACAAGTTCTGATTATTCTTTGTGTATAATTTTTTTAGTATGTAATAAGCTTTTCATTTTATTATTTACTAGCTGGCCTGGCGAACATCGTACCGCCTAACAGTCGATGCTTTATTTTTTTTAAATACTTATTCTGCTATTCGGGACACCTGTCTGTCTGGCTAGTAAGATAAAAAAAAGAAAGTTTATAAGACAACAAATACATTATGTCAAAAAATTAAAATTTACCTTCCCGGAACCCCTCCACTAACACTTGAACTTTATGATATGGTATTAAAGTTCAAATTGACTTTTAAGTATTATTACGAATATTTTGTATGGGAATATAGAAAAGTGTTGTTTTTAGACTTTTTCACTCTTTTTTTTTTAATTTTTCTCTCTTATTTAATATTATAAAAAAAAGAATCAGACAAATCGGTCATGCCGTTTTCATGTTATGTCGTGACAACGGAAAACGGGTTTAATTTTTATATATATATATAGATTATCGGATAACGTTCACAACGTTTAAAAAGGATTTGAAACATCAAATTCAGTATATAAATGAGTAATAGCCTTAAAAATTATTAATTTCTAGAGCGGTGTGTGAATAATTAGATATTTTCAACATGTTACTTAATGACACTAGGATTTCTAGAAGTATTAAGAGATATCCAAATAGGTACAAGGCCATCCATATCTCAAATTTAAGCGCAAAGATTATAGATGAGCTCGTCTTCTAAGCCACATAGCATCATCTTTGTTGACTATGTCCTCATAAACGCATTTCATAACTAAAATAAAAAAAACAATGGCGCTACGGTCTAGGCCTCAGATTTCTGTATCTGTATTAAGATAATGTGTTAATGTAATAGGCAAGTAGGTGATCAGCCTCCTGTGCCTGACACACGCCATCGACATTTTGAGTCTAAAGGCAAGCAGATGGCAAAACGAAAAAAAAGGCAAAACAATGTTTTTCTTCATCGTTCTAGCGAATGTTAAATGCGTGCATAGAAAGAAAGTACATTGGTCGGGGATCGAACCTACGATCTCAGAGATAAGAGTCGCGCGCTGAAGCCACTAGGAGGCCTACACTTCTCTGATTCCATAATATTACTTAAAATTATTATATTCTAGATTTAGGAATTAACTTACAGAAAGTACGATCTATTATCTAACAGTTAAAAAAAGTTAATAAAAATACATTAAGTTGGTACCTTGCCATGCTTTTAATCTGATTTCCATTATAGAGTGTTAATTTCATGGCAATTTAATAATTAATAATGTAGTTTTAATACTTTTCTCGATCTAGAAATCTGAGGCTCAGACCTAAAAAGGTTGTAGCGCCACTGGTTTATTGAAGTTATAAACCTTTTGGCGCGTCAGGGAAAAGTGATGAGTAGAAAGTAAATTTTTACAATGTATAGTCAACATTTTAGTTTTTCCATTGTAAGTGTAATTTTCTTTACAAACACAGAAAAAATTTTTTGAAATTTATTTATCTCTTTACGCCAAAGTATAACTTCTAACTCGTCTACATAAGTACAATTACGTTTTATTTTAATATTACTCCGAAACTATGGTTTTTAGATAAAAAACCCTTACCTTATTATAAAAGTACGGCTTCTAAATACGATAAAGGAATTGTATCATTATATTAAAACATTTCCGTGCTACTATACTATACTATACCGGCTAACATTCCAAAATCTTTAAGACCATATTTATCCAACATTAATTTGGAACTCAAATTTCTACCAACGATAATAATTTGACTTATGGAGACGTCTATAAGGTATCATTCCTTATCCCGCCGCGTTCGAGTTAATCCCAAAATCCCCTGGGCTCCCGACAATTACCACGTGCGCACGGATTTATACCGCATTACATCGGAATGTGGAACTCAAATTTCTACCAACGATAATTATGAAGGCATCTATAAGGTATCATTCCTCATCTGCCGCGTTCGAGTTAATCCCAAAATCCCTTACGCTCCCGACAATTACCACGCGTGCGCACGGATTTATACCACATTACATCGGAATGTGTATCGGAATACGCAGGTAACAAAACAGGTTAGGCATTACAGCTATTAACTTTAATCTACTTTGAAGTATAATGACGATAAAAACAAAATTTGTGGAGAGTTAATGTCATAAAGTATAGATAATGATGTGGTCATAGACAAACGTTAAACATGTTACAGATATTTTTGTAGTCATTTTTCTTTTTACACGCTTTATATGTATTAGCTTCATCTGTATGTATGTATGTATGTAACCGACTCCTTCGGACTCGATTTTGACCCACTTTTAACGGACAGATTTAATTCAAACTTTGCGCACCTGTCAAAGATCGACAATGCAATAACCCGATAAAAAAAATAGTTTAAAATAAACTCTCTGGTCCCTATCGAGCAACCCACGCTTTTTCACAATAATACCAGTATTTTTTGTTCATTACCATTTTGAGCCTAAATTAGGAATTATTTTTCACTTTTAGTTTGATGTGCTTTAAAAGCGTGTGTTCTAGTTATTTTTAAACTATTATTTATTTGAGTTATAAAATTTAATTAGTGGTATAAGAATTTAATTATTGGTCGATTTTTGTGTGTATAAGAGATCGATTTTTGGAAGATAAAGGCCCGATTCACTTACCTAAGAAGTGTTTGACTTTCTTTATGACATATTAATAAATCTTGTAGCTAATTAAAGCTAACATGGCTTTTTCCCGAACAACATATAAGGTATGGAATTTAATGGTAAAGTTTGTGTAACGACGGATGTTACATCAACGATTTATACGTTTTATGTAATGTAAGCGTTGCCAACTCAAGAGATTAAATACTAACTAGTGATATTTGAATACAAAGAACACTAGTTAGTATTAATAAGTTACATTAAGGATTGAAAATATCATATATCACAAATATCTAATATAATTATTTATTTATATTTAGGATTTCCATGAACGAAAACGTATGGAGTTTTTCTGGTGAAAAACAATAAATAATCTGACGATTCTTGTATAGAGTATAGTGCTAGCTGACCCGGCAAAAGTTTGTTTTACCATATACATATATATATATAACATTCCATATTTCTAGGAAACATATTTTTAGTTCAATAAAAATAACTATCTAGAAGAATAAAAAATAGGGGTTGATTGTAGAGGGGTAAAAATTAGGGGTTGTATGTATTTTTCATAAAAATTAAAAACAAAAAAAAACTAAAAAATAAATTAAAAAATTGGGATGGACACTCCTTATCACTGGTTGGGAGGGGGTTGAAAGATAGTAGCCGATTTTAGACATACAGAATATGAATATAAAATTTCATAAGAATCGGTCGAGCCGTTTCGAAGGAGTATGGGAACGAACATTGTGACACGAGAATTTTATATATATAAGATAATCTGTATTGATGTTGTATATATGTAATAATTTGACATATTAACTTCATTACTCTCCCATAGTCACACTTATATTTATTTATGATGGTTCCTAGATTTTTTTTTGTTAGGTAGATATTAATTTCTAATTAAATTAATTCAAGGATTCCTAATTGTTTGGTATGCATAATATAAATTTACAAATGTATGTTATCTGTGGAGAAATAATAACAAATTTAGTTACCTGTATATATAAATCGTCTTTGCTCTGTTCTGGCTTCGTAAACTCGGCGTGTAGAGCATGAGTCTTTCCTCCCATGGGAAGAGTAGGTGCTTCACTGTGCCAGTTCCTCTCCTCCTGCCGGAATCCAGGGTTGTCGAAGGCGAACTCATCTTTGACGGACTCTGGGTCTTTTGCGAAGATTAGGTGCTTGCCTGTAAACAAGAAAATTCCTTGAGTTTTGGACATATTACAAGTATAAAACAAAATTTCTTCTGTAATAAAATTTATAAAAGTTTTTAATCGACTTCAAATAACTCGAAAGAGCTATTTTTAACAATGTGTCATATTTATTTTAAGTGCTTGTAAATTTAAGAAAACATATTTCAAATTTGTGTAGATATAAAGAAGAAATATTGTATGTTGCAATTATTTTCGGACTTATTAACACTTTGGGTTGACATTTTCAGCGCTTAAGGTTATTTGCAAAGTATACTCACCTTCGCAAATATTAAACTCGACAACACGCATTTATATTGAATTTTTCATGTCATCTTTAAACTCAACCAAATAATTTGTTTAATTATTAATAATCTTACTAACACATATCAATCTTACTAACATAAAACAGACAAGATAGATAAACAACATATATTTTACTGTAAACATAAGTACATTTATGGACAAAAAAGAAATTTAACCTTAAAACGACAAATAATACTTAGTATGCTGTATGGCGTGTTTCTTTAATTCCTTTTTTTGTCTGGTGAATGTTTTCTTCAAATTTATTAAACGACATTATTTATGTTAAACATCTAGCCGCACGTAAAACCTATTTCTGGTGCGGCGACGCGTCGCCACGCTATATGATTGTATATATAATATACATATTATATACAGTCCATATGCAGTAATGTGTACGGTGTGTGTATTTCGAAGTCATTGATTAAACAAATTAAGTAGTCACGATTTGAAATAAATTCGTACATTTTTGTATTTAATGAAAATAAATGTTTATTCAATAAATAGTCATCGTTATCTGGAAAAAAAATCGAAATATATTATTTTATCATTATGACATATTTAGTTCCTATCACAATCTGTTTTTTCTGCATATTACTTTTACAAAATAATGTCGATGTTTCACTGTCCCGTGACGGCTCACATTTTTTTCTCTATACTTTAACCCTTAATGAGTATTTTTATTTCGCTAATTTAGATGCCAGTTCATCCAAGTCGAGAATATAATAATAACGAATTCAATTAGAAAGCTTGATGTTTTGATAACGTATTTGCATACAATTATTAATTTAGTGTGTTTATCACAAAGTTTCTAAAAGTTGCCGTTAAATGATAGAAATCACGCAACTTCACACGTCATTTACTTTCCTTGAATGTCGTACCATGCTGCACATAGACCAAGAGATAGGGAACAACAAACATAAAATCATTTCGTTACTATAACTATTGAGAATATTTAAGTTTGGAGTAGACTCTTGGGCCGTGGGGTTCAAGTGCACAGGCGCTAATTAATGATTTAAGTTGGCGCGTAGATAGTACTGGTGACCCCAGAGCTGGTGCTTTCCTCGCTCAACGAATAAGTTTCGCAATACAGCGAGGCAATGCTGCCAGTGTTAAAGGTGCCACAAAGACCCAACTTTTTAAATTTGTTTTAATTTTCTTTTTATTAATTTTCACTTATTTTTATTATTACTATGTAGGTTAAGAAAATTGTAAATACTGTATATTTGATTATTAGGTTTAGTGAATAATTGTAGATACTAATAATAAAATGACCATTCAGGATATAATTTCATTTAATGAACATTTTACTAAAATAAATATATTTCCAAGAATTTTACCTACTAATATTATAAACGCAAACGTTTGTATACGTAAGAATTGATGTTTGTCACATAAAAACTACTGAATGGATTTTTAATGTAACTTTACAATAATATAGCTAATACATCAGAATAACACACAGGCTACAATAAAGATATTGTGTGAATTGTCCAAAATATGAAGTAAGTAGAAAAACATCTACCATCTGCGAGCTATTCTGGCGTTCGCTGCCAAAACCGCTAGAGTTATAACGTATGTAATGTATGACGGAAATCTTTATCTTAAATAGTCAATATTTTTAGTAGCAGACGAAGTCGCGGGCACTAGCTAGTAAATAAATAAAATTGGTTGCTACCCACTGAAGTATTTCCGAACCAATTCGACTAACGGTCATATAAGAAAAGATCGTACTAGTTCTTAAAAGGATGGCAACGCACTTGAAATTTCTGGCAGTGTCTCCAGCAGCGGTGGTATCACTTAAACAACAACTGATTTTACCGATAACAATTACACTGCGTTTTGTGAATAAAACTAATCATGGCCTACCTGAGAATGGAACATAAAAAAAAACGTGTGTGTACTTATGTACACGCACTTATACTGTCTGGCGTAACCAGATAAAAATCTATTCAAAATTTCATTTTACGTTTGTAGAAAAACTACACTAACAATAGAAAAAAGGTATTTAATACATTGAAAGTTTTATTATAACGCATTATCTAGTTTAATAAAGTTTATTTAAATATCACAAAAAACTAAAAGGTTGACTTTAGCTAACTTCAAGGTGTCGGTTTTTTGTGACGGTGTGCGCGCGCGTCATTGAAATTACTCTTATAATTTTTCCCTAACGCGCCAAAAGAAGTATAACTTCAATAAGGAACTAAACTTTACGAAGCAATCGTATTACTAGCACATATTTTAAGTTAAAACAAAAAAAGTGCAAATAGACAATAAATAAAACGTCAATTAAGTCACGCTAACATTGTCCTATATGGGCACAACTTTCTCCCCTTTAAAGATACCTTTCACTATTTTTAATACACTTCCAATTTCATAAATAAAACAATATATACTTTAAAAATTAAGTTCTGATAATTTTTGATTAGAACAGTTACGAGGAGTTAGTCTCCATTGGCTCTTGTCATTTGCGGGGAAGGTATGGAAGTGCAGTGTGTACGCGATAAGTAAACTCTATATGTCCTTTTTTTTAATAAGGTAACAATGCGCTTACGCAGGCCCGCGCCATGGATGTTGAGCTTGATGCGCTGTGGGGCTGGGTCTACATTCAAAGCCTTCTGCTAATTAGAAGGGTACCGAGCCCCTTAAGATGGGCCCTCGGGCTTCGCCATGGCATTCAGCCCAAGGAATCCGGGCTCATATCCGACATAGACCTAAATCAAGGTGGGTCCAGACTGCTCGAGAACCCAGCCGCGAACCACCGGTCAGTCTACATTCTATAGGTCCTGGATTAGCATCGGTACTATGGATTGCGATTATGACTTCATTCTTGAGTAACGTGTGATCCAAAGGTTGCGAGAACAATATTATTGCATATGAAAACACTGGGGCCGCTGTTGCTATTGAAAGTTACATTGCTCATGTCTGGGAGAATGAACATCTGCAAGAAAATTACAATATTTTTTTTATTTAACAAGTGATACCGCCGCCCATGGACACTTACATTGCCAGGAGGCTCGCATGTGCCTTTAAGCATTACTTAAAAGGCCGGCCGGTACGCTCTTTTCTTGACGACATATTACTGCTCGCTAAGCTAATTCGATTCCATATTATTTAAAACCTGATCTAATATTTAAAAATTAGTTAGAAAATATAAAATATAGAAGAGCTTGTTATACACGTTTATTTGATGTGACCTTGAGATATTAAAATGATGTTTATGAATATTAATATTGGAATTTCCACTTCAATAGTGTGATTTTCTATACGTTTATTGTATTTGATCTACACATTATACTTAATTTACAAAGATATGGTTAACGCCGCCGTATGAATACAACTGACATAATATTCGTTCTTGATCATCCTTGATATAATCCTTGACTATATCAAGGATTGAATGACGCTTGATAAAGCTTTGACTCTTACGCTATAGAGATCATAGACAAGTCGGTCGGTAGCTTTCACAAGTCTACTCCTTTTTTACTTAACCTTCCGAGATCAAACCAGTCCATTAACTTTCTTTGCATTCACTATAGTAATTAATATGTAATGCAAAATCAATCAATTTAAATGATTTGCTCATTCGACCGCTCTTACGTTTTATTTATTTGATTTGACAACCAGTCGTGCACGGCTCTGTGGTTGTCAGTTGTCACGTATCATTTGTTTTATTAAACTTTGTTTTTTATTCTATTCAATATTACTTACATCAAGTAAAATACTAGCGAAGTTTATGTTATTCTTGACTAAAAATACCATAATTAATAATGGAAAAAGCTATGGCGCCCTACACTACCCTTTAGGTCTGGGCCTCATCTTTTTGTACTTGTTCATTTGTTTTTTCTTTATAGGGGAGCCTAGTCTAGTCTTCTGTGCGTAACACACGCCGTTGACTTTTTGGATCTAAAGCAAGCCAGTTTCCTTCACCATACAAGCGAGTTTTAACTGCGCACTTTTAAAACTAAAAAAAAATATTTAAAAAAAACATACGCAGAAAATCCACATCGTGCAAAGTAGATGAGAGTCGCTTGCTGAAGGTACTAGGCCAACACCGATAAACAATAATTAATAAGATACCTGTCTTTTATTCATTGATTTTTTACATTCCCCAAGTAATAGATAAGCACGATGTTATAATGTTTACTGTTTCGCAAAATTTTAGTATCAAGCACAAATGAAAATAAAAAGTATAATGCCATGTTATTAAGAATTGAAACCAAGTATGAAGCAATTCGATTGCATTCTATAGAGCACAATGATGTCATACATAATCATTTGATCAATTGTTATTAAGGCATCGACGCTGGCAAACATTAAAGACGCTATTGCCCGCTCCAAAAAGTCTTGACGACGCTTAGTTGTGGCAGTGATGCACACTTGAGTGTTTCCCCCCAAATTTAGTGGGAATCAAAAAGTCCAGGGGGGTTTTAGGGTACATTTATATAAATTAACGCAGGATTCTATAACATTTATTTAGGGTACTTTTTGGGAAGTACTTTACTCAAGATTTAGGTTCTAGGAGTTGACATCTCAGTGCGTGGCTCAAGAAAACTTACATGATGCCGAGGCATTGTGAAAAGTAGACATCATATGATCAGAACTTATTTTTTTATCAATTTTATTACTCTCACAATAAGTTTTCTGACTACAGTGAGTATCAAATTTTGTATAACTGATATTTTATTCTGATAACTAAGACAATAATTTAGCGAAATATTATCTAAAGAATTAGTCTAAACTACTCGGAGATGATACGGAAGTCACCAAACCCATTGTTTGAACAGAGTTCTCACGTTTAAAACTTGTTTCTGATTTAAACGTACCTGTCACTATATCCTGCAGTGTTAATACAATAGACAATTATAATAAGGCTATTTTATAACAGTGAATGAATCAGGTGCAAATTACGAAGCGCTATTGAAAATCTCTTTATGCGCGGATCTATAAAATAGCTATAAAGAAAGGATGACCATATGAAACCATTGTCTAGTGGCTAGCGACTCTTATCCCATGACTTTCGAATCAAAGCTGTGCCGCCAATCGATTTTGTATCTGGAAACTTCCTCGTAAGGAGGAAAAAATCGTGAAGAAACACGCTTTAAACTTAAATCGACAACATGGCGAGCCACAGTTGGCTCATCTACCTGGCTGTTAAGAAAAATAGATGAAGAAAAAGATACAGAAATCTAAAGCCCATATATAGCCAAATATATTTATCTAGTTACCTTAGGCGACAATTGAAAATTCAACTATATTACACAACAAAGTATCAAAGACGTTGCGCCTACTAAATGCTGTCTCCGACACTATCGACATATTCACAGTAGCGATATTGTGTATATAATGTGTTTAATATTATATACTTTATTATATTTTATTTTTCTCGACATTATCGTATTGGCATAGTCTGTAAGGATAATGTATGTATTTCTGTAATAAATAAATAAACAATAGAGTAATAGTATTTGTTTAGATTTGTAAAGTAAGCTAAATTTAACTATCCCTTAAATTACGTCATTGCGTTTGACAGTTGACATCGATGTCAACGACCCACCGCGTAGGGCCCTTATTTATATTCTGTTCATATTAATAACCGCATAGAATTACTATGATTGGTATGCGAGGTGTAATATGCTAAGATTCAATGGGAAATATATTTTATCATTGGATTCCTTCCGCTAGTAGCCGTATCTTAGTACCACAGGTACAGGAATATTATTCTAGACAGCAAATTTTTCGCCCCACATTAACAAGGAATTACATAATAACAAAATGGGTTGATCGAAGGAGTTGCGTTACGACCTTTTTAGGTCTGGACATCAGAGTTTTGTATCTGTTTCGTGATCATTTGTCAATCTAATAGGCAAGTAGGTGATCAGCCTGTGCCTGACACTCGATGTCGATTTTTTGGGTCTACGACAAGCCGGTTTATTTACGATGTTATCCTTCACAGTTCGAGTGAATGGCATAATGCACACATAGAATGAAAGTCCATTGATGCACAGCCGGGAATCGAACCTACGAACTCAAGGATGAGAGTCGCACGCTGAAGACACTAGGCTTATACTACTCTAATAAGCCACAACGTTGATATCAAGAAATAAAAAATCTTTTAATGTATGCAATAAAGTTCTACAGCGATCTATATATTTCTAGGAACTATGGATCTCTACTAAAATATGCATAATACGATATGTATCAGAGAAATTAATTTGTCAATTAGACATAATTAACGTTTGATAATATCACGTAATCTACAATTAATAAATAACTGAAGATCAACCGATGATTATCACAAGAAAATGACATTCTAACATGCACTGATGAAAGAGTAAAGACAATGCAGTATTCAAGTAACCTAATCTGAATATATTAACGAAACAATCTAGTGTTTAAATTCGTTTATTTTCCCAAAAATAATTATAACTTTGATTTTGTTACCTTTGGAGTAGACACTTGGGCCATGGGGTTCAAGTGCACATGCCCTAATTAAAGATTTAAGTTAGCGCCTGGTAGATAGTACCAGTGACCCCAGAGCTGGTGCTTTCCTCGCTTATAAAGTATCGCACTACAGCGAGGAAATGCTGCCGGAATTCAAGGTACACTGCCACAGGGACCAAACTATTTAATTTTTTTTGATTTTCTATTTTTTTTAATGATATATTCAATAAGGTAGATATGTTTGTATAACAGCCAACCAAGGTCTTACATTAATTTAAAGAAACAAACATTCAAGCTTAAATTTTAGGTTAGTTTCGTGTAAAGTGTATCGTGACATTTAAATCATTTTACAACATGGTAACACCTAGCATGTCTTCTAAGACCATTTCCCAGTGTTAATTTACGACGATTTACACACTTAACCTGAGAAAATTCCCACGATTTAACAACCTAATTTAGTTACATAATTAATTACTATATAGTATATACATATTATATGTATATGATTACAAATACATAATACTTAATATTATTTACTGCAGCCGCTAGTGAGAAAACAATTTAAAACATATTGTAATAAACCAGAAAAAATACTTTAACGTTAATGTTGAATTAAAGTCATTTTGAACAAAAGCCTATTTATTTAAGGATGTTTAGATCTGAGACTAGAAACACTATAGTGATGCTAACTCTAACCCAATGTTCCCTAAGGCCAACTTCAAAAACCTCTAAATATCAATGAATAATACCTAAAGCGTTTGTTGTACGTTTGGTTTTAGAGGTAATTTAAAAATGCATTAAAAATACATTCAATTAGTATAAAATACCTGTTCTTTCGATCTTGGAGTTTTATATCTTTTTCATATTTCAGTTATTGCCATACCTATTTCGAGGCTTTGTATATATTTTACTTGTGTGTAAAATATTATTGCACTTGTGTGTAGTAGTTATAACCGTTTGCCTTGTTTGTAATGTATTCATGTTCGCCAGTCCAGATCCAGTACTTATCGCTCGTAATAATAAATATATTTATACACCGATTTTTTATTGAAGTAAGACAAAGTTGGACGTAACTTACATTGACTTCATCAGTCTTACATTGTTCTTACAAATTGTATAAAATAGTGCATTTCCCTTCCCCAGTTACACGAGTAATATTACAAGATGGCGACCAATGTGAGATATATTCCGACCGATACTTGATACTTGAATGAACGTATTACCTAACAAACAACCTTTTACTTATTATGTGGTTGGCTTTTGACCTTATTAAACGCTAGCACTAGGTATATTTAATATTAATATGTATTTAATTCTTTAAAGATAATTCAAATCGCAGGTTTTTAAGTCGATAATTATACAATATCTTGTGCGCTCTACAAAATCAGTACTAATTCTCTCACGCTTTAAGATTAAAATTGTAGCGTTAAACAATAATAGTTATGCAACAGTTTGGTTGTAGACCTTGACACTTCACGCTTAGGCCGGTACGTTCTATGGATTAATTGTCAGTAATCAATAGGGCCTTCGACAAATTTGAAACTTGTGTCAATTTCAGCAGGACTTTTGGTTCATGAATATCATCGTAAGGAAACCGACATGTCTTAGACCCAAAAAGTCGACGGCGTGTGTAAGGCACTGGAGGCTGATCACCTACTTGCCGATTAGATTAAAAAATGATCATGAAACCGATTCAGAAATCTGAGGCCAAGACCTAGAGAGGTTATAGCGCCACGGATTTATTTTATTTTTTTCATAATTCAGTTATTGCCACACCACTTTTGAGGCTATATATATATTGTATATCTGTATTTCATATTTTTTTTGTAAAGGGGGGAATTAGATAAGTTATTATAACAATAATAAAAAATTAAAATTAATGGAAATTTTTAGTTGGTACCTTATTTTTTTATGCACAATTATATACAATTTGTAAGAACACTGTAAGACTGATCAAGTCCATGGTTACGTCCTAACTTTGTCTTACTAAATTAAATTGTACCTTAAATTTAACCGGAACAAGTATCGCAGTGCTTAATCAAAATTGTATGACGGAAAATTTGCCGCGCAGTTTCCTTGTCGACATAATTAATTATTCAAATGCCAAATTGCATTTTTTATATTCCAAGCAATTAGTGTTTGTAATATGCCAGAGGGCTCGATATGCCAGAGGGCATAAAATTAAAAATTCTTATAATTTCTATTAGGCAGTTAAGATAGAAATTAGATTTGTAAGTGTTGACACAATTTACGTTAAAAAACAAAATCGAAGAACAAAACAGCGTCGATCGACTGTTATCTAACTATTGTTACAAAATTCTTTAACAAAAAAACTTGGTGTTTGACAGGCTATTGTTCTTGGAAGCGCACGCGATGGAACTAATAATTTTTACTATGTCTTGGTAGCTTCTTAAATAATATTAAAATTTAAAACCTTATTCATGGCAGAAATGTGGTTGTGACAAAATTGATCTAACGATAGTCCCCACACTAGGGAGTATTGTTTAAGGTATTTTTTTTTTAACAATTTCTTCAAGAAAAAAAAGTCTTAGTGTTATATCTAATAAAACAAAATTTGAATGAATGAGTGAATGTATGAGTATTTGAATGGGTGTGTGTGTGCGTATTTTACTCTGTATTTAAGAGTTGTTGTAAGCGTGCACTGCGTCTGTGTTAGTTTTTGGAACCTCAGAGTCATGCCAAAATACCTAAAGTCTGTTAAAGAAAGGATTAAAAATAATTTACAAACGTAAAAACATACTCAATAGATAGCAGCTATGAATTTAGTACTGACATTGTTACATTTTATTAGATAAACACAAGTGTATTTCTACCGTCATAAATAAATTAACTTAAACACTTAACCACTCGACGGTACCCGAAAAAGGTACCCTTTCTCAAGATTAACTTCAATCTGTAGATAATGCAGTTAAAATATATGAATGTTTTATTATATATATATATAATATATGAATGTTTTATTATATATATATATAATATATGAATGTTTTATTATTTTATTTATTACGGTTTTAAACGTATTCACAAAGTGACTTAATAATCCAGAAATTACAATCGAGCCTTGACTTAGAAATACATAAAAAACTAATCTAATATAACCACGAACACTAATTATTTCGAACATAAGAAATGCAATTTGGCGTTTGAATAATTAGTTATGTCGAAAGACAAGAAAACTGCGCGGCAATTTTTCCGTCATACAATTTTGATTAAGCACTGCGATATTTGTTCCGGTTAATTTTTTAGATACAATAATAGTTTGTGGGCACATTCTATGGGGAATCAATTGCCCACTGGAGTATTTTCGGACCAATTCGACTTACGCCCGAACCCAATATTTAGCCACAATCTCAGATTGTGTTCAATGACAAATGTTCAGACCGTGACAGTCGATCGATCTCTTATCTGCATCCCAATAACCAAACCCTACGAAGACAATCCACTTTTGGCGACGGATAAAATGCTCTTTGTCGTTCCATTTTACTGAGTTTACACTCATATTACTCATACATGTATATGTTTTAAACACAACAGACAGCTTTTTTAATTATTTAAAAAACGGCGTTTTTTAAAATAATTTAAAATAATTAACTGTTGGAATTGAGCTTTCGTCAACTGTCATTTTCATACAAAATCTATCCAGACACCGACCCGACCTCCCATGGATAGCTTGTAACGACAGACGGCTATTACAATCCGTCGATTGGTTATTGGCACACTTGTTACAACATTTGGATTAAGAGAGTCAAAAATGCATTGAAATAGGTTATTGGGTTCGGCCGTTAGGGTACTTCAAGAAATGTGCGTACTAATTCTTAAAAGGCTTGCGGACTCGCGAACCTTCTGGCATTCGAGATGAACATTGCCTGCATATATATTTAATTTAGATAGCCAACAGCTTTTATTGAAATCACAAAACCAAATGTTTTGTATGTTTGTAAGTAACAAATGCCACAAACTGCCTAATCCTAGTATAAACCAATAATATAATTTTCGATAAGTCTAATCGGATTACGTATTCATCATTCATTAAATTATTTATGACTTTCGTAGAATAGGTATCTACAGATTGTTTTTTCTTTTACTTGTACCTAAGACATTGTTATAAATGTGGCAATTCTTTTCAGACTTCCTACTCCAGTCAAATAAATTGTATATACATACAGTGTAAACTCTTTATAACGAATTTCAAGGGACCGAAGATTTTAATTCGTTATAGAGAGTATCCGTTATAGGGAGGGAAGAATTAATCTATGGCTTTTGTGTTAAACCAAACAAATTTATCTCCTTTTCACGTTATGGAGAGTTTTTCGTTATAACCAATGAGGTTATAAAGAGTTTCCACTGTATTTATAAATAAACCTCATCATTTCATTACGAAAGACGGGCCTCGAGATTTCTGTATCTGTTTCATGATCGTCAATCTAATAGGCAAGTAGGTGATCAGCCTCCTGTGCCTGACACACGCCGAATTTTTGGTCTAAGTAAGGTTTCCTCATGATGTTTTCCTTCACCGTTCGAGCGAATGTTCAATGCGCACAAAGAAAGTCCATTGGTGCACAGCCGGGGATCGAACCTACGAACTCAGGGATGTGAGTCGCACGCTGAAGCCAACACTGCTTATTAAAGCGATGCTTTAATAAAATGTTTTAATAAAATATATAAGCATTGTAAGTAAAGAATGTTCATTGTGCTTTATCTTGTAATCTGCATATTAAATATTATTCATACATTATCTCTCAGTCACGTACCAACATCCTATGAGTGATGTCATTGTTTTAAAACAGTCTACAGAAACTATAGTATTAACGTGTTGAACATAATTTGAATACCTTATGGTTGAAATCGGCTATTCAAAGGTTCATAACTGTATGGCGTTTTTGGACTGTGGCTTAAATGGCGTCAACTGCGCAGGCTTTGACTTTGATTATTGTCTGTATGCCCTCTAAGGCTATACGTACATATATTTTATAAGAAAACTGACACGATATATATATTATTTGCGCAACAATTTGATTTAACAACTACAGAAATTCAAATCTTTTGTAGTTACTGGCATATTTGACACTTAACCACTGAATAAGTGTATAGTTACCTGTTTGGTACCAACAAATTTTTGTACCTAAAAAAATTACAACTTTTTCAACATTTGTACCTTAAATCCTAAAAAAAATAAAATACATCAGTGGCTCTACAACCTCTTTTAGGTCTTGGTCTCAGATTTCTGAATCTGTTTCATGATCATTTTTAAATCTTATAGGCAAGTAGGTGATCAGCCTCCAGTGCCTGACACACATTTTGGGTCTAAGACATGTCGGTTTGCTCACGATGTTTTCCTTCATCGGCGCACATAGAAAGAAAGTCCACTGGTGCACAGCCGGGATCGAACCTACGACCTTATTTTTAAGGAAGGCTATATTATAACAATATTAACAAGTTAACTGTTTTGGAAACTTTCACGTTCAGACATAAAAACATCGCCCACGCAAATTTCAAAACTGGTTAATTTTACTACATACTTGTGAGCCCATTAGGGGGCGTCCATAAATTACGTGAAGTGTTTAATGGGGGGGAGGGGGTTGAGTCAAATCTCATTTTATCGTACGTTGGAGAGAGGGGGGAGGGAGAAATATCACGCAATTTCTTTCCGATTGCAAAAAAAAATAGGAAAACGGTTGACCCTAAAAGCTATCTCTGCAACTTCCCGCTAACTCCATACCTAAACGCTCAACATTTCACTTATTACTCTTCGAGCTCAAAAGTACGAATTTTTTGTTATTTTGAGTTCTCCGAGCTCAAAGAGTTAGCTAGTTGTAAAATCTCACGTGAGATGAGACGTGATTGGGGGATGGGGGAGGGGGTTGAATAAAATCTCACCAGTGGGGGAGAGAAGTACCGGAAATTTTAAAAAACACCTCACGTAATTTATGGACGCCCCCTTACATTCCTGTTGCAGATAAAATTGCACGGAACATTCAGTATACAAGTACTTCTTGAAGCCTTCGCAAGTCGACCTTGTAACACACCATGACGAATCGGGCGTACGGTTTAATAATAAGTCGAAATAGTTAATATTATATAACAGTTTATAAACAATACAACTTAAGAATTTAGTTCGTAAGTTAAATATTCGTTTACTTAATGTTGCCTAAACCGTAAAATATACTATATGTTTATATGTTTTTGCATTATCATGACTGAACATTCTTCATTCTTTAAGAAAATGTAAAAGTTTCTGTGGGGTAAATAACGATTTCTACAAGTACAAATGTGATGTTTTTTAACCGAAACTATTGAGCTGTGTTGGCTTGGGTCGTAAGTTCGGACCCCGGCTGTGCACCAATGGACTTTCGGTCTATTTGCGCATTTAACACTCGTACCGTGTAGGAAAACATCTTTAGTAAAGATGTGTAGAGTAAAAAGTTGACAGCGTGTGTGTGGCACGGAACAGATACAGAAGTAGGAAACTTGTAGCGCGTGTTTTTTTTTTAAATTAGACCAAAGGAAGAGGTTATCAATTCGACTTCTTGTATATGTTTTATGCTCTGTGCATGGACCTGGAATAAAATTTCAAGGGAATACCATAGAAATAGTTTTGTAATAAGATCGATTGTAATTTAATACCTTTGCATTTCGGATTAGATTCAACTTATACTTTTTCTCATACACTTTGAAAAGAATTAAAAATAACAACCAAGTCGTTCCTTTGACATCTGAGTTCTTTTATTAATTCGTGCAAAGGATTCAGATATCTAAAATCTATAGTTAGAATGACTATAAAAACAATAAAACCAAAGCCCAATTCCAAAGACGACTAAGTAAGGTCCAATTGTAAGGTTCCAATGATAAGTAAGGTCTTCCATTTAAATGCTTTATTTTTTGCAATTTTAGCGTTTAACCCATTAAAAACTGTTAATTAAATATACGCAAAATTAATCTTTTTGTTTATTCAAAGAACTACGTAAGTGTTCAGTTATTCGCGGCCTTGTGTTATTCAAACAAATTATCTCAATAATTAACTCTACATACTACAGTAAGGCTACGAGTTTAAATAAAGTGAGTCATAATAGTTAATCGTTTAACTTTTAATTACTTAAGATGTAAGTCATGTGGAACAATGTCATGTGGAACATGGTTTAATGGTTGGAGCTCCTTACAAACGTTGTGTAAAAAAGGTGATTAAAAAGAGTGGTGGAGAGTTTGCCAGTTCTTCTCTCCCGTTCTACGCCCTTGATTTGAGAACTGGCATTAAATGTAAAATTAGAAGCATTGATATGTATTTCTTTACAGACAAGTCATAAGTGTACAATGTGTTACCTATATGATTAAATGGTTTTTGAATTTTGAATGTTGAAGAGTTAAAAATATAATATGTCAAATAACTAACCTTACATATAATAACTATAATATATTATTAAAAGGAGTCCCTTTAGGCAAGGTTCTGAAGATACTGGCAGAGTTCCCCCTTTGAATAGCTAGACTTATTCTTTGTCCGAGGTAGCTGCCAGATCTTCTTTGATTTCTACTAAACTTTTTGATATTTCTTTAAAAAGCCTTAAAGCGCTTGGACCCCGCTTGGACCGCTTGGTCGGTACCAAGGGTCTCGACACCGAATGGGACAAAATCATATTCTGATTAATCGTTTTATATATTTTACGAGAAATAAATGTTTACACTATCACCCTATATTCAGGCTTGTATACATTTAGCAGATCTTTTGCGCAACTAAATCTGAGAGCAAATATCTTTTATATTTTGTGTTTAAAGTTGTCTGCAAAAGCGTTTTTAGCATTAACATACTTGGTTTTTTTTCCTGTTATGTGGTATTGTAATGTAAATATAGTATGTATAGGTTTAGATTCGGTCAATATATACTTTCAGCCTTGTTGTATGAACAAAAAAAATAACCTTTTTTAAAACAAATTATGACTTTCGCCAGTATAATACTCGAAACAGAACTAATTTAAGCCTACGACCAACTAGGCTTCAGAAGACAAACCACTCCTTATTTGGAAATTGTATTCATAATTAATATATTGCCTTTCTAAGATTCTAAAGTTAAATCAAGTATTATGTGGGATCGGTAATTTATATTTAGAAATTTCACAGTTGTCCGTCTACGATTGTATTCAAATGACTTATTTTCTTGCTGTGAGTCTCGCATAAGAATATGGCTATTATCTGTCTCGGAGACACGTTGACAAGAACATGCCAACAAGAAGCTGCTTTAATTACAATTCAAACTAATTCGTACCTCAGTTAACGCACACGGCGTATATAATTATAGGTTCTATCCCGTGGAAAGGAATGCTTTAAAATGCACTGCGGGGTATTAACACGTAGGAAGTTTATCAAAGCGTGTTACCATTCAGAAAATTGATCCTTTTTGTCGCTTCAGACAACCAAAACAATCTTTTAACAACCTTCAAGAAATCGGAAACAATTTTTCCTCATTTTTATCTGCTCAGACCTAGATTGTGAATAGAATAGAATTAATATTTGACATAGACATTACTACTAACACATTTACTAACAAAACACACAGAGAGGAATACACAAAATAACAATATATTTTTTTTTTAATTTTTAATTTTAATGTGTCCGTGTTGTGGTTGTAATTGGCCCTGGCTCAGCATTATGCTGAGGAGGAGACTGTTCCACGGCGCTGGTCGTTCTGCTAGAGACCATAGCAGCTAGTTTGCGTCTCAGTCGCAAAGAAAGAGATTTGGAGACCAGAAAGTACGCCTAGGTTTATAGCGCTGATAAAAAATGAGGTCATGTTTACTTTCTTATCTGGACTAGTATTATCTATTGTGTATACATTAATGCAAGAATTTCATTAATGTCCGAGAAACAGACTTTATGAAATGATATTGAAATTAATATTTTATTGCTTAAAGATAATACCGTTATGAAACCAGACTGTGAAACAAGTACGTGTCAAAAATTACCAATGAAACAAAAGAAATCTAAGGTCGAAAACAACGCCACTAGATAAAAAGCAAATTCAGTAACTCCTATTGTTCACCCTAGAAGGGTCTAGTGCCCTGTGGAACTTTTGGAATTAATAAAATGTCGGATTACATGATTCGAGATTCCAGTTTAGACATCAAATTTCACACAAGGACGCAGGAAAATAACAGCCATAAATACTTAAGGTCTTATGCGAAGTTTGTGATAACTTTTTTTTAATAAGAGGCAAACGGGCAGGAGACTCACCTGATGTTAAGTGATAGCGCCGCCCATGGACACATACACTGCCAGAAGGCTTGCAAGTGCGTTGCCGGCCTTTCAAGAATTAAAAATGTTTGAAACATACCACGGAATAATTTCTAGTTACAACAGGAGAGTGTGTTGGGACTAGCGTTAGATTGATTGTCACAACCATATTTCTATCATGAATGAACAAAATTTAAAGTACATTGGATGGCAAATATAAGTGACAAATTTTTGTATATTTCCCACAATCAATTGTTTTATAACAAAAGCCACAGTCTCTCAGAATCATCGTGTTTGTGTATCGGTAAATAAATATTTTTTACGTCTGACACTTAGCGGACGCAATGAAACGGAATGAATTGCGTGCTAATCAATGTAATTGTTATGGTAACTAATTAACTGTTTACCGATCTTGACCTAGTATAAACAATTGTTGCGGTATCCGCAAATGATAATAATAATAATAAACTATGTTACTTGACTTAGGTCCATGTGCAAGAGGGGATCATGAATCGAGCGTCAGCTAAAGCAAACAGTTATCAAACATAATAATAATAACACTTTACAACATGTTACATATCCATTGCACTCCTTTTGCCCCACATATCCAATACCTGTACCCCTCTGACGCAACACAACAAGAAATGGACAACAGATACCAACAGCTTGGATCGGATACCTCACATCGGACCGGTCAAATTCTCAATTAGTAATAAGTCTATAATATAGATTATTTGTCGTGCATCTCATATAGGGCCGATGAAATAGTCATATTTATTTATTTTCAGTAATAGAAGTAATTTATATAATTTTGTTTTAGAAGTGAAAACTTCTTTAGCGGCGTTGTACACTTTTTTTGGAACGGGTAAAAAATTTTAAACTCGCGTCAGGACACGTGACCTGATCGAACATTCGTAAGACGGAGAGTAGACAGCTGGCGCGGCGTATTTAATGCAATATAAATTGTCATGTTTGTGTACGATAGTGCAATAAATAAATATTGTATTCTACCACATAAATGATAGAACTTTTATACTGATAATTAATTAAAGCAATTGGCGCAAAATTATTCCCTAACCGTTTCAAAATATCAAAAATGCACAACGTTAATATTCAAGTTTTCACTTCTGCCGGCACTCCGGGAGTGCAACCCGTCGTTTTTTTTTTGGAGATTCAACGCTGGCCCTTACTTAAATAACACAATAACACAGGAGAAAAATAAAATTAAATAAATGAAGATAAATTATGTAAATGCGGTCTCACTGGTTCTTCCAGGCAACCCAATCATAAATAATATTGAAAAAATACAATACCCAACTTGAAACTACACTACACTCATAAAAATACAAAGGTTTATTAGTTAGTTATTTCTTAAAAGTAAATGATTTTGAACAAAAGGTATTATAACTTCTTTATTCTATTTTTGCTTTAATTGAAGTCCTTAACAATAAAACACATTTTGTATTGAAACATAATATTACAATTCATTCATTTCTAACTGCATATTTTCATCAGGGCCCGGAGGACTCGACTAGTTGCGACTTTTTGCGTTCACGTTTATTCGGTCTAAGCGTGATGTTGCCTTCCTCGCTTTGATGTTCCTAAGTTCGTTGAACTCTTCAGCTTTATAAAATACTAGCTGTGATCCTACCCGCATTAATTTGGGCGTAGCACGTTCAATAGTTTAAAGCTAGTTAAAAGTCAATAGTTGAGTTACATTACTAACGGTGATGGAAAACATCGTGAGGAAACTGGCTTGCCTTAGACACAAAAATCGACGGCGTGTGTCAAGCACAGGAGGCTCATCACCTACTCCCCTATTAGATTGACAAATGATCGTGAAATAGATACAAATATCTGAGGTCGAGACCTAAAAAGGTTGTAGCGCCACTGGTTTTTATATGTTACTCAGGGATAATGGTTCTAATGGTGAAAGTGCTGATAAGACTGAAATAAGCAAAAATCATGTAATAGAACAATACAATGACTTCGATTTCGTCACAAGACATTTAGTTGTAAGGCCGCTAAAATCACGCAATACCTTGGGACCATATGGAATACAAATTGCTTATCACGATCACACATAGAATATGTTAACTTTTATTGCAGATAACTTGAACGATAGCTGGCAAAGTGAGTGAATGTCACAATGTATCTCTTGAGCCCCTTACACCAGCGCCCAACAAATCATTCAATCGCCAAATAAAAAAATATTAAAAAAACATATGTAAACTTTAAAAACTTTAAACTTAAAAAATGTTATGAAGGTGAATTAGCATTTTAATCAATTTGTGCTTATTTTTAGTTATTTAACAATTAAACTAAATAAATAAAAAATAATCAGTTACTAGCATAATTATCCTTAAAGTAAAGGAAAAAAATTACACGAACATGATTCTATTCAAAGAAAACATTTTTATCAATAATAAAACAAAGGTATGTAAATTGATAACGATAAGCCATGTTTTTTCCGTCTAAAGGTACACTAAAACCTGGTTTCCTTGAATACACATTTATATCTTTCTCGATCTCTTTAGCCTATACATATGGTATATGCTACATATATATATACAGAATCATGAATAAAATATATGAAATTTTCGTCTCCAAAGTTAATTTAGACACCATGTCTAGTAACTTATCTTAGCAATTAGACCGCGCTTTTGCGCCTATTGCCTATTTATATTATTTGTGAAGCGAGCCGAGGGTAAAGTGATTATTTAATATTATTATAACAATGACTATGGAAGAAGTTTTTATACAATCCAGTGGCGCTAAAACCCTTTCAGCCTGAGATTTCTGTATCTGTTTCGAGAACATTTGTTTTTTGTTCTAATAGGCAAGTAGATCAGCATACTGACACGCCGACGACTTTTTTTAAGTCACACGGTTTCCCCACGATGTTTTCCCTTACTGTACGAAGGAGTGTTAAATGCTCAAATAGTGTGTCCATTGGTCCACAGATCACGACCTCAAGAATGAGGGTCGCGCAAGCCACTAGGCCAGAACTGCTCTCCTTTTAGCATACTTTATAACAATTGTATAAGAAATAATGTCTCTATAAGAATGCTATCAGTATAGCTCATGAATTTCTACACGATTTCTACACTCACCTGACCTTGTGGCTAAGATTACTCAGTAAATACTTTATTTGTACAATGTATGCCACTGACGTGCAACGAATGTGAATGATTTTACACCTACTTACGAAACGAATCTTTACTGAATATATTTTTTATAACTTATACGAAACATACAGCTGCTGCCGGAGATGTCAACTTTACTTAATAACGTAGAATTCATCATCGGACGTCGAGGAAGAATACGAAATTCCACCCGCATCACCTCGACGTCCTTCGTTCCACATCTGAGCGTTTTTAAGGCAGTTTTTGCCGCGCACCATCACTGTGTGGAATCAGCTGCCCACTAACCAATTCAACTTACGGGCCTTTAATAAAAGAGCGTCGTAGACCGGCAACGCACTTGTGACCCCTCTGGCAATGTGAGTGTCTATGGACGACGGTATAACTTAACAGGTGAGCGTTCTGTCCGATTGCCCTCTGTTATATAAAAAAAAAGTTTTTGGTCATACTTGATACATTTTTCATAGACTATATACTTTCTACTTTTGAGCAGTGTTGGCCTAGTGGCTTCCGCGTGCGACTCTCATACCTTAGGTCGTAGGTTCGATCCCCGGCTGTGTACTAATGGACTTTCTATGTGCTCGAACGGTGAAGGAAAACATCGTGAGGAAACCGACATGTCTTAGACCCAAAAAGACGACGGCGTGTGTCAGGCACAGAAAGCTGATCACCTTCTTGCCTATTACATCGATTGATCATGAAACAGATACACAAATCTGAGGCCCACATCTATAAAGGTTGTAGCGCCACTGATTTATTTAAAATGTGTATGTTGAATATAACTTGAATTTCCTTTTCTGTAGCATTTTTTGAAAGATGAGTACGTAACTCATCTCTCGTATAGTCTAGATTAGATTGATTAGAAAGCAATGCTTCCGGTTCTTAATTATTCATAAAACACGCGATCTTAGTGATAAAAATCGTGACAGTTGTCAATCTGGAAATGCATTCACAAAAATGGAAGTAGGAATAGGATGATACAAACTTATGATTTGTAATGTTTTAAATTACAAAATAGGAAAAAATTAAAGAAGATAAAAATAAATACTAAATGGTTCAAAGCATTTCTTTCCAGACGTTAATTTTTAATTAATGTAAACTTTAAAAAATACAAATTTATTCTACTGTTTGTAGAATACAGAGAGAGACTTGATCTCTAGGTTTTACAATACTGTCATTCTACTTCTTAATATTGGTGCATATGATACACGATCTTCATTACTCATTTTCATTACTCACACTTCTAACTTTAATATTATTGTAATTTTTTTTACGTGGTATTATTATTATTTATTTTATTTTATTAGAGGCGCAAACTAGCTGCTGCGGTCTCTGGCAGAATGACCAGCGCTGTGGAACTTTCTGCTCCTCAGCATAATGCTGAGCCAGGGCCAATTACAACCACAGTACACATACATTGCACACTGGAAGCGAACCGAATGGCAAAAGGGATTTTTTTAATTTTTATTGTTTTTGATGTCTTATTTTATTTTTTTTCTTTAAGTATTGTTATTTTGTGTGTTTATGTGCGTGTGTTTTCGTTTGTAATAAATGTTATGTCTATGATAAAGAATGTAATACTTGATACTTCGTTGATTAAACAGAATCAACGAAGTACCATAAGGAAATCACGTTAACATGAAATAAGAAGAAAAATGTACGTGAAAGTAGATTTCCATCCGTTTTTAGATTCGGCCTAAAACTAAACTGAAATGGAATAAAATTGTATCAAAAATCGTTTAAAATTGTTTTAATAACCAATGAACAAAAAAAGACGAAAGATTATTTATCTCTTATATAAACACAATTTAACTGATCATTTTTATTATCAACATCAATTACGCAGCGCGTATATACGTAGCCCATAATAATATAATGTATAATAATGTACACAAAAAGAACTACATGTTTTATCCAAGATCTTTACACGCATCGATGCTGTATTAAAACATGAATTCACCAGAAAAAATACGTAAATTTGCCAAAACCGATCAAACGCTGTCTACGCACAACTTGTCTCATCTCGGTACAGGTAGGAGCGGCCGGTGTAACCACATTCCTCGCTTGACCCACATAACTCAATATAGCGATACAGCTGCGCGGGTTTTTTTTTTATTCGCGTGTAAACAGAATATATGGATCTAGACAGCTGTCCATACTTAACGGTTCCTATAAAAAAATATTATATTGTATAAAAATAGCCTATACTCGAGTACTATAATACGGATGTTATTATTGCATTTAATATTAGTACACGACCTCTCGAGAGAATGCCTCCTCCAAATTCTTCCGCTCTTATCTTCGTTCCAACTTTTCCTCGCTATCTCTTTTATCCCTTACAAAGTTTTATAAGGGCGTCCTCTGTTTTCTTGCCACTGGGCCATTCCAAGTGAGGAATTTTGATCTGTCATCACGAACGCGGGTAATTGTGCCTACAATGTGTTTCCTACGTGTATCTGTGGCTATGCTAGCCCTCTCGCGAGTTTTCGCAACAATAGAAAACTGGGCAAGTCAAATCATGTAAATATAATAAGCGGGAGGAAGATAAGAAAATAAAAAAATAATACAACGTGTTTGAGATTGTGTGGATTTTATAATGATGCTGTGACGAAAGTGTTGATGTGATTCTGTCACTTCCCATTTTCGTCAACACTAGCCACTTAAGGTCCTAAGTTTATGGTGTCTATATTTTTTGTCTGTTATTGTTTTCGTGTTTTCTTTAATGTAAAGCAATATAGTTTTAAATCGTTTCTATACGACCTGACCGTAGTTAGGGCTTCCCACTAATTTTAAGTAATCCAAAGACATTACAGATTTAATAATTACTTTTTTTTTTTTTTTTATAGAATAGGGGGCAAACGGGCAGGAGGCTCACCCGATGTTAAGTGATACCGCCGCCCATGGACACTTTCAATGCCAGAGGGCTCGCGAGTGCGTTGCCGGCCTTTCAAGAAGTGGTACGCTCTTTTCTTGAAGGACCCTAAGTCGAATTGGTTCGGAAATACTTCAGTGGGCAGCTGGTTCCACAAAGTGGTGGTGCGCGGCAAAAACTGCCTTGAAAAACGCTCAGTTGTGGAACGGCGGACGTCGAGGTGATACGGGTGGAATTTCGTACTCTGCCTCGACGTCCGATGACGAAACTCAGCTGCAGGTAACTTACTAAGTAAAACTTACTGAGTAATATATATGGACCACCGATACGTTCGTCACATCTTTATTGTTCATGTAGAAAAACTTTGCGTTGAATAGGCTCCAAAACTACTGGGCCGATTAGAAATATTATTTTATATTATGTTTATTAACATATAACATAGGCACTATAAAAACTTCGATAATGTTACCAGAGGTGTAAATAAAATAGTAATAAATTTCCCTATAATTTCACAATAAAAAAAGTTTACTAGTTTTATAGAAAGCAATAGTAGAAAATGTTCGATATACCAAATGTCTAACAATTCCATATTTAACAAATAAATAGCTATACTGAACGCTAGAGACAAATTTATTTTAAAACAAATATATATGTATTAATATACTAAATTGACGTTTAGTAATCATAACAATCAATATACAAACCTACATAGTAAGAATAAAAATGTATAAAAAAATAAAAAAAAAGGGAGCGTGTACTTATGTACGCGCATAAGAAGTTATACTTCTTTGGAAATATTAAAAATAGTTTTTGATTGCATGCAAATAATTAATTACAATTAAATAATCAAAGACTGGAAAAGGAGTCATTATAGTCAATAAAGTTTAGTTTACATTTGAAAAATTAAATAAATAAATATTTATTATTAGTCTCTTACATTAAGCGTAATATAAATTTTATAATTATTCGAATGTTGTTTTTAAATTATGTCCAATGCCGTAGCGTCTTCCGTGGGCAACTTCATTCTGATAATTTTGTGTCACAGTGCGCGCGCATCATAAAATTTCACTCTCATCAATTTTTCATAACGCGCCTAAAGAAGTATAACTTCAACAAATGTAATAAGTTTGGTCCCTGTGGCAGTGTACCTTTAACGCTGGCAGCATTACCTCGCTGTATTGCGATGCTTAATCGTTGAGCGAGGAAAGCCCTTTTTATTCCTACACACAGGAAATCATACTTTCTAGCTTAAAAACAGCAAGTTTTCTTAAAATCAATGAATTTACAGTTATCGTATCCTTTTTAGTATACAATACAACCCATACATACGGCTTTAGGAATGTGTTGTCCCTTTTTTAATTATAAAGTCCCACGCGAGTGATAAGGACTAATGCTAATTGAAAATTTTTGTAATTTTACGAAATCATATAACTATGTAAAGCGATGAATATTAAAATACATAGAAATTATAAATTGTCACGCGAGGCATAAACTTACTAGGATCGTAGAAAAACAACTTTTTATCTCCAAACGAGTTATGCTAGTTTATGTACCAAAGAAACTCGTGTCAAACATTCATATATATGTATATAAAGTATCAGGAACCCTATAACCTATCGCTGGGGCCATTTTACTTTGAATGAATATAGGTGTTTCTCGGCTTCAAACTTGTAATTTTATTTTTGTTGATTTGGTTACGCATTTCTTACACTATACGCTTAGTATTTTGTTTAGTTTATTTTCTTACAAGGGTTGCCTGAAAGAGCTCCGTTGCATCACTAATAATATTTTATGTTATTAGTTTTTGTTTTAATGACACGAATTGAATTAACAAGATTACCATGCAAATTTTAGTTAATATTGAGAATGTTTGGTTACATTATATACGTTAATACGTTACGTTATAAATACCTTTGTATGATTATAGTCTATATAGGATTTTGTTATGATTCGTATTCGTGAATTACTAGTGAATACATTATTTACTGGGATGCTGTAACAGATTTTTTTATTTTCGAAGTGTGTTTTTTATTGAATTGAATTAATTGAATTTCTATATCTACAAACGTGAAAATGGACGTAATATTTAAATTAATAACGTTGTAATATACATTCATACACAAAGTTTTACATGCAGTCAAAACCGTTTACGACGACATCGTTTAGAACAAGATACGGTTAGATGAACCAAAATCAAAGGTCCCGGCTGAATTCTATTGTATTAGGTTATTAATAACAACGTCATCGGCTGTTACGACTATCGGTTTTTACGACCAAATATGAGTAGTGCCTTCGATGTCGTTATAACAGATTTTGACTGTATATTGGTTAATAATAAAAAGCGCAAAAGAAATGCTAACTATCATTTTACACTTGTAGCCAATAAATTGTAATAGGTCAGTTTTGCTAATAATAAAAAATAACATACATAGTAATAATAAAGGAATTTATTAATATTATTTTTTTAATTTTAAGTTTGGTACCTTTGTTATATTAAATTGGCAAGAATACATATTGAATAACTTATTCACCATTGATAAAGACACCATTGCAAACATTACCACATCTCGGCCTTGTATTTGTTTCACGTTTATTTGTTTTAATGATAACACACGTTCACAAATAATATTTTTTGTACCTCAAATGTTAATGTGCCAAACAACCAAACCAGAGCATTTAAAACTATGAGAACTAATGTAACATTTGTTAACATTTCAGTTGAAAGAAAAAAACTGTAAATTTGTCACTTTAAGAGTCCCAAAAAATTTTCTATCGTTCTTTACGATTTGTACCCCACATAATATTAAGAAGGTGCATGGCTTTGGACCTGACTGAACTGATGATATAACATGCATGATGTAAATGATATTGTCTCAGTTCTTAGTGGGTTTGAGAAGAAGTTGATGGTAATTTTTTTTTGAATTGTTAGTGATTTTAAGTAGTTAAAGAGTTGAACTACGAAGTTAATCACAATCTACACCATGAAGGTTATAAGGGTAAGATTCAGAAACGAGAATTAGCACGAACTAGGAATCGACGTAAACTCAGACTTCGAAGTATCGTTTCGTAATTATTTTAATAACCTATTTTATTATTATTAATAGTGAATAGTATTAGTGGCTTTACAACTCTATATGGGTCTTGGCAGATTGCATTCCTTTATTTGACCATTTTTATTTCATAGACAAGTCTTTTTTATGGAACAAGGGACAAACGGGCAGTAGGCTCATCTGATGTTACGTGATACCCATGGAAACTCTCGATGCCAGAGGGCTCGCGAGTGCGTTGCCGGCCTTTTAACATTCAAAAATCATTTATTCATATAGGTAAGAAAATGTACACTTATGAACGTCAAAAAATAAATATATAGGGTCAGGTGGGGTAAATGCGAGTACCATAACTAAATTGACTTATTATTTTGTGGTCTTTCACAATATAAAAATAATTTTTACTGTGAATATTAAACATGTTTTAGGCTTTTGTTTGATGTAATTACTTATATTTAATTATGAATGATTACAGATTAACTCTCTGTTGCATTTTCCCGGTGTAAAGGGGTAAATGTAAAAAATATGTTAAAATTCTAACAGTGTAGATAGTTACTAATCTGGGGTAATTGCAATAAAATACGCAAATTGAAATATACTTTGGTTTTTATTGCAACGAGATTGGAGAAAATCTGTCAATCCATCAGATTCAATAAGTTGTCAGAGTGTAGTGCAAGAAGTACTTTACGTGTATAAGAGATGCCAGCACTAGTTTATTTTGTGTGTAATCAGTTAAAGTTATGGTATTACATTTACCCCGTTCATGCATTTACCCCACCTGACTATATATGAAATACTTCTAATTTTATATTTACTGCCAGTTCTCAAATCAAGGGCGTACAACGGAAGTGAAGAACTGGCAATAAACTCTCCGCCACTCTTTTTAATCGCCAAGTTTTTTGTTTTACACAATGTTTGTAAGCAGCTGCAACCATTACACCATGTTCCACATGACATCTTAAGTAATTAATAATAATATAACATTAAAAACAAAGATTTGTCCTCTATCAGCAGGAGGCATGGTGAAATAGGAGCACGCACTTACATTCTCGTGGGAACAACATGCAAGTAAGACTAAGTAGGATCAGCCTTCTATCTGACACTTTTTAATTTGTGACATGTCTGTTTCCTCACGATTTTTTCCACCGTACAAAGGAGGGTTTTATGCGCACATAGACAGAAAAGCTATATACATATATACATATATATATATATGTATATATGTATCGATTAAAGTCGAACCTACGGCCTTAGGGATGGGAGTCGCACGCTGAAGGCAACAATTTAAAAACACCGATTAAAATCTCAATTTTTTTATTAATTAGAATTACGTAACGTTGCATCAGTCCTAATAGCGCCACTATCAGGCGGTTTATATTTTAAATTACTTAAGATATATTAGCTTGTTCCAGCGACTGTATGCGGAAAATATTTTTATGGATTTGCATTTATCAGATTTATCATACGAAGAGACAATATGATATGTGATATATCTTATTTAGATATGCTGGTAAAATAATTTTATTTACGCTCTAATGCAAAGCTGTCTAGATGTGTCTAGATTTAACTAGATTATCATATAAATACCAAGTAAATATATTAATTACTAGCTGACCGGGCAAACGTCGTTTTGCCATGTATATCATTTATAATAAAAAATAGGGGTTGATCGTAGAGGGATGAAAATTAGGGGTTGTATGTATTTTTTAATGCTGTATCATAAAAAAATAAAAACAAAAAAAATATCTAAAAATTAAAAAAAAATTAGGGGTGGACTACCCCTAACATTTAGGGGGATGAAAAATAGATGTTGGCCGATTCTCATAGATACCGGATAAGCACAAAAAATTTCATCAAAATCGGTCGAGCCGTTTCGGAGGAGTACCTTTGGCAACGAAAACTGTGACACGAGAATTTTATATATTAGATGATAACATTTTGCTACTTTGGACTACTAAAAAGATTCAATAAAGCCTCGAACATTTAACGATTCGTTACACACCCGAAACCAATTATTATACCTGTTTGGTTACGTCACCGGCTCAAGCGCAGCCTTCGAATGCCAAAGATTCCTGTACCTTCGAGTCCCGAATTTTTCGTTTCTTTTTTACATTGTTTGGGTTATGGAATTCTTGTCAGGGTCAAGTTTTTTATGAACTTGCTAAAGGATATTAAAAACGAATAGTGGTTATTCGTTAGGAATCAAACTTTGCACGTAATAGGTCATAGACAAAAAGCATAGTGAATCAAAATCTAAAATTGCTAGAAAGACATACACTAGAGTAGCATTAAATTGTAAAAAATACATCAATTTCTCTAATTTATTGTTAGAAAGATAATGGACAATTCTTATCCTTTTCGCTACATCACTTATTTAATTATAAAACTTGCCAGTATTATATTAATATACCATATAAATCTCGTGTGGTTTATCCGTCTCTTTTCATCACGACATGAATCCAATTTGATAGAAAGAGATGAATGCAACTAGACTATTTTGTTGGTGTATGTGTACACTTTAATCAAAGTTGAAGAAGCATTCCATTACGATAAATAAACAAACACGTAATATCTATTTATTCCTTACTTTTTTGTATCGTCAGATTAGAAAAGTGTATATATAAATAGAAATATACATACTCTGTCTTATATTCCTTCTGGGAGCGGGTACGGGCACTTTTCCATTTTCCATATTAAACAAAAGACACACGCAAATCGCACAGAGTATACTAAAAACTGAATTATATAAACTTGATAAATGATAATCTTATCTATAACCTTATCGATCGTGGAAAACAATTTTGTTTATAGAATGACAATTAAAGAGGTGAAATCAACATTTTTGATTTAAAAGTTTGAAGTGACAAAACATTAAATTTAAAGAGTCCGTAAGTTGCGTACTTGGGCCTCTGTAGCCCGATACCACCTTTTATAATAAGTAAAATCCAGAGTAAACAGCGTGTTGGTAAATAGCTTAATGTTAGGAAGAGTTACTGCATTTAGCACAGGACAAGACATGCTTTACGAGACTGACGGACAACCTCTAGTTGATAATGGAGTGTCAACAAAAGAAGGAATAGTCAGGGAAACTATATTTCTTTAACTATGCGATAGAGTAATATGTTGGGTAAGTAAAAAATAAAATCAGTGGCGCTACAACTTTTTTAGGTCTGGGCCTCAGATATCTGTTTCATGATCATTTGTTAATCTAATCGGCAAGTAGGGCAGCCTCCTGTGCCTGACACCCGCCGTCGACTTTTTGGGTATACGGCAAGTCGGTTTCCTCACGATGTTTTCCTTCACCGTTCGAGCGAATGTTAAATGCCACATAGAAAGAAAGTTCATTGGTGCACAGCCGGGGATCGAACCTACGACCTCAGGGATGAGATTTGCACGCAGTAGCCACTTGGCCAACACTGCTCGCTTATAGTTAGGTACGTACTCGATACAAAAATGTTACGAAATTCTTAATATTTTTGTCTCCAAATTTCGTCTTGAATTTCGTAAATGTGTTATTTTATTAAAATTTCTTTGGAGAGAGTAAATTAAAGTATAGATAAATGAGTGAGCCACCGTCTGCACTGTGGGACTGCTAATGTGTTATGTACATATGTTTACATAACATACGTGCCATTAGCATGGGAAAGTGAAAACATTGCGACCGATGACACTAGAGTGACGATGTGATCTTAAGTATAGAGATATTCCTCTATGCGAGAAACTTAAGAAAGAGAGATGCGGGGAAATTCTGCCAGCATTAAAGATGACTTATTTTAGTTTCCTATTTATTTTTAATTAATATTATAATGAACAGCTTAGGAGCCCAATATTCAACATACATAATGTTTATATAAATAATTGAATTGTTGACTTTATAAACCTAATTTAGGAAATTGTTAACGAAAAGCAGTAAGTAAAGTTTCAAAACAACGGAGAAGTGATATTCAAATTCAAATAATTTTAAGAAAAATTTTAAAAGCCCCCCTTAACAATAGAATTGCCCTCCTGTGTGCCCCACTGATTCAGAGAGTTACGCATTATGTAGAATATTTTACTGTGAGAGAAGAATGGTAACCCTAGTTTTGAGCTAACATGAGAAGTGTTTTCCTTTGACGAGATACTTTCGTTATTTAATAATATGTTTTCTTTTCTCTAGTAATGGCAATTATTGGCACACATTTACTTAGTAAATATCAATAGTAGACTTTCTATTAATTATATTGGAGAAAGTTCGATTTTAAGACAACCGCCGTGAATTGCATATACCGCTGCAGATTTAAGTGGTAAGTGATAAACTTCCAAATGGATGTATGACAAAGCCGAAAGAATTATTTTTCGCAGGAAATTGAACCTGAGCCTTCTTGTTAAATGCAATAAAAAGGTTTTACAGTTTTTTTTTTTAAATATTGGCTGTTTAGAAATACATTTTACAGAAAAAAATCTCAGTTAAAAAAAATTATGGTTGCTTATCAACTTTATCTGTCTAATACTGTCTTAATTTTATACGTAAACTAGCGGACCGGACACACGTTGTCCTGCATGATATTTCAAGCGATTAGTTTATTAAACAAAGTATGAAAGTTGCTGCAGCGCCACCTACCGGGTTGATTTGTAAATCTAAACCATTCCCAGATCCCCTTGAACACACACAAAAAATTTCATCAAAATCGGTCCAGTCGTTTGAGAGAAGTTCAGTGACATACACACTCACAGAAGAATTATATATATAAAGATAGTCTTTTCAATACTTACAATTTTGTGCTTACTTACTTTTAAAATACTATAAAATCTATGTTTAAACAACAAAAAAGCCTCAGATTTCTGTACCTGTTTCATGATCATTTGTCAATCTAATAGGCAAGTAGGTGATCGATACACAGTTCGGCGTGTATTGTGCCTGATACACGCCGAACTTTTTGAGTCTTAGGTTTCTTCACGATGTTTTCCTTCACAGTTCGAGCTAATTTTAAAGGCGCACATAGAAAGAAAGTCCATTGGTGCACACCCGGGGATCGAACCTACGACCGCAAGGATGAGAGTATATATATATATAGTTAATTAATAAATATAGTCTTTATACAAAAATAAATAAAAGTAATAATAATAAACATACATTTTAATAGTAATCATACATACAAAATGTATGATGTTATAAATTCAAACAATAAAGATCAGCGTTCTTATTAAACGTTACATAAACCAAATGTAGGTTACATTTTGATTGCATTTCACGTAATTCTCTTATTACTTAAGATTACCATCAAAACATGCGGAAATTCATTGATTATGATACCTAGATAAAACAAAATGACATAAAAAGTTGGACTCAAAGTAGACTGACCATCTAATTTATATTATATATATATAATATATATTATTATATATATGATATATATAGAGGAATAGAGAACCTATAGCAATTATATATATATACGTAAGTTCATATAAAACAAAAATCTTTAATTTACGACAATCGGTTCGGAAAGTGTTCTACCGAGAAGAGATTAGTTCAAAGCCCAACATAATACAATTCACAAAATAGAAATCTAATACAAGAAATTACCTAAATAAAACTTGATAAGATACTTTTTTTATATACATGTACTGTATATTTAACGGGACAAACGGGCTGAAGGCCGGCCCATCTGTTGTGAAGTGTACCGCCCATAGACACTCGAATTGCCAGAGGGCTCGCAAGTGCGTCGCCAGCCTTTTAATATTTATTTCTAGGAAACATTTTTTAGTTCAATAATAATAACTATCTACTATAATAAAAAATAGGGGTTGATCGTAGAGGAGTGAAAATTAAAGGTTGTATGTATTTTGTGTATGCTGTTTCATAAAAAAAATTGTCTAAAAAAAAAATTAGGGGGATGAAAAATAGATGTTGTCCCGATATGCACGAAAATTGGTCGAGCCATTTCGGAGGAGTTTAATTACAAACGTGACACGAGAATTTTATATATTAGACTTATCCGAAAGGTAATAGAAATGAGCGAAGTCGCCAAGTCTAGAATGAAATACGTTAAAAATCTTACTTGTAAAGTTGTAAGAACCTGTTACTGAGTATCACTTTGAGCCAGGTATTCCATAATTCATTAACTATTCATTGCACTCGCCGGGTGTCTGTGTGGGTAAATTCCTGATTTAACACGTTTCACCTACAGGGACTTAATATTTGTAGGCATGCCTGTACGAGTACGTTTAATATTAACCAGATAGTCCTTACGATTAGGTATATAAATAGGCCTAGACCAGAAGTGGTATTTCTCTGAACTGAGTTTTTTATCAAACTCCAGCAACCCATGTACAAAATATGTAAGCAAAACTGAAGTAATAAATCAGTACATGACACTTATATTAAACGAATTAATTAGTATTTGTACTTACAAATGCTTTCATACATTAGTATAGGTAAGATACGGAAACGTAACTAAGCGCTAAATCCGAGTTCAGCCTTGCGATTCTGTAACTCACTTTTCGAACTCACACAGCGGTTTTCATAGCGGCGGACACGCTCAAATCAGTCGTGAAGCAGTCATTTTACGATTTGCCATTCTGATAAGGCGGGAGCTTGTAGTTTATTGCTTATCAGAAAGTGAGTTACAGAATCGCAAGGCTGTACGCCAAAAATGGAATACAACACGCGGCAGCCACAGAGCAAAATTTTGTTTAATTTAATAATACAAAACGAGTTATCTTTCAAAAACGTAACAAAATTTTACTGCCATTTTGCGATCTATCTTTAATTTGCACAAAAATAGTTTAAAGGTTCACGATTCAAACACTAACATGATAACTTAAAGTTGCATTTGAAAGCTCACTTCTTAAATCAAATGCGCGAACGCGAGTGAAAGTTATGTTTATTTAGAAATTCACAGGTCAATCGTGTTTTAAGAGCCAATTAAGATCCAATGACTTTTTGACCATACTATTTGAAACTGTATAAATTCTCGTGTTGGTAAAAATAGTGTACCCCCAGTTGTATAATCTAACATAAGTTTAGTTACATATATCCACCAATATTTTAGTTAATTAGAAGCGCAAACCAAATGGTAACAATTATCGCAAACTTGAAGCCAAAATTTGCCCTTTAGTTTTTCCCCACAGGCATAAATTGTAATATAACATTACATTCTTTACATGAAACATAAGTGTCACTTAGATTTAAGACCGCTTCAATAAGTCAAGTTGTTTTTTTGTTAGTCTAGGGTCGAACCCCTAACTTTATATTAGTTATAATATAAGCTTAAGTTTAAACACACCCGACTTCAAACAAAGATTTCATTTCACACACATTTGAAGTTTTTTTACAGATCGACCGATTTTTCATATAGATTACTTTACAAATACTATTCGTATGTACGTTCCTTTGATATCACCCACGCATCGTTACGTTTTCCATAAAAAAATCGTCGTAACTGTTAGAAAACTATGCATAGCAAAGTCATATTTTTTATCAAAATAACGTTAAGAGAGAGTTCATGCGTGTTTATTTCGATAAGAGTAATCCATCTGCAGTGGTAAACTAGACAACTTTTGTGATAAGGCATACATTGCTATCTTATCTATCAATCTTTACATGAGTCAGTAACCCATGATGTGACTGGATGCATCTTATTTCATATCAAATTGCTTGTCTTGTTCTTCAATTTATCATTCTAAGCTATCAAAATCTGATTTGAAATTTGAGGTAGGTAAAAGTGAGTAGAAAAAACACAAGACCTTGTAATGTATGAGTTATGTAAATAATTGAATAACTATTAACAATCGTTTGCAAATAATTATAGACGATATCAAATGATGATGTAAATTGAGAATTTAATGATGTAATAAAATTGTTTGCAAATTGAAAAGGAATACTTAAAGAATGATTACAAATCCGTATAGACCGTATTACATAGTTATAAGAGAATAACTTATACGTATAATAAAAGGCTTTATTATAATTATTTAGTATATTATAGTGTAATAAAATATTCTCCGAAAAACTCGATAGGTATAATTTATAAAATTTTGCGAATTATATAATTTAGTATTTATTACAATAGTTTTTATGCTTACTGTGAAGTTAGCGATAACCTTGAGTTTTAATACCCACTAACAGTTTCATTATAAAATGATAACATTTAAATTATTATTAAAGAGTTAAAATACTATTTAAATTAATGAATACCTTTAGATAAGATGCGTCCATTTCAATGTATAGATGTTTACGTCCTGTTTTTTTTAATGCGAAAGTAGTATGTAGTTATTTGAAAATCACGTAGGTACTTTATGTTATTTAGTTTTATATGAGGTAGGTTTTGTTTGCAGTTGCACCTAAACCATTCATTAGTACAACGGCGGATGTAGGGGGGGGGGGTCATAGTGGTCATGTCCCCCCTGGCCCCTAAGGCCTAGACAGAATCTTGCTATATATTTTTTTTTAATTGATACCGTTACAAAAGTGCCTTGCACGTTACAGAAACGGTATAAAAAAACTATCCAAATCGGTCACGTTACTAGTGCATTAACACATAAACGTGTGTACTATACCATTTTTTTTTAAATTACAACTGATCTGATAAAAATGTATTTCTATAGTTAGTTGAAATGAATTAACAGAAACAATTTGAAAGCTTTACAGTTTTAACTACATTACGAGACAATCATCATACTCATTATTACTGTGTACCTAGCAAATACAGGCCAATTTAATATAATACCTTCATGTATTATTATTAATAATGTAGTTACTTTGCCAGTCCGTGTTTCTTATTTAAACTTAATGATTTTCGAACGTGACCGTAAACACCTTCATCATAAAAATTCCGAAAGTTATACCTAACTTGTACAACAGGTCAACGGTCCAAAATTCAAGTTTTGAATACAGAGAGGCATCACACATGAATCGCCCAAAGCGTCAAAACTTACCTTTCTTAGATTTTAAGTAGAAATTCCTCAAGTAATACAACGCGATGATCAGCAGGATTCCAGCAATAAAAGACCCAATCGCTGCCCCGGCGACACTTCCAGCTCCAAAACATTCTTGTTGACCGAATACACACGGTAAAATTATCGTCACAATAAAAAAATATAATAAAACACCCATTTTTACACAAACATCACTATATATGGCACAGTTTGATCGAATTCACATAATATTATAGCATTCAGAAATGTTACTCGAAACGTAAATTTAAATACAAATTTGTGTAAACGTCCGCCGCGTCAACCAGCGCGGACAACTATGGCGCGCGCGGCGCGCGGGCAGGTTTTCTCGTTTCGGTTGAGTAAAGTCAAATGAGAAATGACACTTGACAGGTACGTACGCTACGTGTTGCCCGCGACTTTGTGTATAATAAGGATTAAGGAGAGTTAGCCCTATATTTATTTCTAAGGTTAGTCCTTATATCATCATCTAGGCTATAAAATTATTGAAATTCATTATATATTACCATATTATGTATATTATATGCAAAGTTTGTATATAATATGGATTGCAAACAAGACCCATGACAATTGTTCCAAATAAGCCATAAACGACTGCGCCCGTTAATTTATTTGATGTTTTTTTTTATGGATTAATGGACAAATTAATGTAGGTATATCCAGCATTGTTACATCTGTTACCGAACAAAACAAAATCTACAAAGATTTCTTTACTTCGTATAGCTGAAGCGGTAGTTTGTCTAAAATTGACTATTTAATAAAGACTTACTTATTTACTGCACAAAAATTAAAAATAACAGACCATCCTCTCAAATTGGTACCTATTGTAATTTATCAATGGCATTTTTTCTCAATTGTTTTCAATATCTTTTGTCCATTTCACGTAGTTCAACCTTTGTAACTTGAGACAAATGATGATTATATTTCTTCTACGAGCCGTTAGGTCGTGCTCACTTCCGGATTTTTGTAGAAGGAAATGGAATGAAGAAAATGTGAAAATTCGTTTGTTATAGTTATATCTCAAAATACAATTTTTTTTTGTTCAACAAATGTCTGAAGTGTAACAAAAAAACAAACAACAACAAAGATGTAAAACTCGTATAGTCCACACAGAGGGTTTCACGAATGTGTGGTGGAATCACTAACAAAACCAAACAAGCCTTCGTTTGCATAACATTAGACCAATGGTATCTATGTCAAATGTAGTAGAATAATATTGTGAAATAAAGTTAAAAAGTATATCGTAAGTTAAGAAAAAAAATTGTGTTGTTAACGTAAAGATATTTTTTGCGCCTGTCAAATTTGGGATAGGATTCGAAAAAAATTTAAAAGTAAAACGAACCGAAGTTCTTAATATATTTTTATAAACATTAGGTATTTTATAAAGTTAACTAATTTCATACAACTAAATGAGGTTAAGTATTTATATTCTTAACTTTTTAATGTTTGTGATTGGTCTAAGTAATAGCTCAAAAAACATTAATATAACATCTTTTGGAATACAAATTTATTTGGAAACGTTTGAAACTTTTAATATAAAATAATACACAATATGTAATTTGTTATATTAGTGACTAGTTTGGCTATAAATACCTAATACATTATTAACAATAATTGCTTTCAAATAACTGGCTAATATGTATCTATAAACAAAAAAAAACAAATTCTTCACAAAGTTCTTTGTGAAGAATTATAAGAATTATAAACAATTTAAAATATTATGTTATTATTTATCATTAAATCTACCTAAATACAAATGAAGCCACCTAAATATGATGGCATTGCAATTGGATAATCCTTGTTATCTATATTCTTATACTATATTAACACCTGCTGTTGCTAAGTTTATTGCAATCTTTCCTTTAGGCGTCTTAACCTTTTGTACATGTTTAGTTTATTGTTTGTAAAAGTATTCTTCACTGTTGTTTCCTGTTAACAAAAATTTGTTGTTAATATGTATGTAGTTAATAAAACAATGGTCATTATAGCTTAAATAATGGACATCACACATGTTTTTTTTAAAGTTAAGATAAAATATTATTACACTGTACACAATGGATTATCTAGAAGTGCTGGGATAAAATTTAATTATTATATAAATAAATGTAAGAATATTAAGTCATATTGAAAATTTAACACAAATGCATAGGTTAAAATATACTTACGCAAGGGAAAAACTTAACATCAATCATGTACAATTCAAAAAATGTTGCTGCAACAATCATAGGTCCTGATCTTCTTTCACAAACATCTAGCTGTACAGCAAATTTTCCATCTGGTAACTCAGCTAATTTTTCAAACACAGGCCTCATAGCTTTTTTTTGACTGGATAATCTATACACAAGAATACTTCCGTCCTTTAGACCGATTAATACAATATCAATATAAAAAAACAAAGCAGTTATTGGGGGAAAATCAAGGTATAAATGTTGATAGTCATCAGTTTCTATTTTAAATAAGGTTCTAGAATAGCAAATAAAATTTTTATCATCAATTGCATTTATATTCTTAATGTGTACTATCCATTCTGCTGGGCATTTAATTTTTTTTTCTGTCACAGAATTATTGGAATCGAGTTTTAGAATTTTACCACAATCAGTGAATAGATATATGTATGCATCACAATATTGAATTTCTTTAATATCATAGTTGCAGTGCAGTATTAAATTTGGTGTTAACTCTTTTTGCAATAAATTACATTTATAGACATCTCTATTATTGTAAAATAATAAATCCCCATTTAAGACATATTTATCAGCTTTAAAGTAATATTCAGTATTATAATTGGGGTCTTTTAAAGTCCTTTGAACATAAATCCCAAATTTAACTTGGATTACAGTGGCATTGTCATTATTACTTATTTTTAAGTAGTTTTTCTCTGGTAATGCAACAGGAATGTATTTTAAATCAATCATGTCGTAAAAGACTGTTCCTTTTACATCTTTCAGTGGTAAAACACCATAATTTATACCTAATACATGTGAGCGATCATGCAAATTGAATTTATAAAATTCTCTTACGGAGTTTTCGTAAGAAGAAACGTCTGACCACAGTTTTAGATTTCTGTAAACATGATACCAACTCAATGTATGCCCACTTTTTTCCTTTGCTATTCTCGACGATTTTTTAAATTCCTTTCGGCAAACTTCTTGCCAGAGAATGTCCGTATTATCGATGGCCTCTTTCCACTTTCTACACACTTCTCTACACTTCATTAAAGTGTAGCCATCTATTTTGACAAGAATTTCTATAAATGTCTCAATGGGTAAACTATTTATCGTTATTAAAGCACTCATTTTACCTAAAGTAACTTATAATTTGTTTTAATTTACAAAAACACACTATTTTATTTCACACACTTTTTATTTACATACCTATAAACTTTTATTTTGGTTTGGTTTTAACATGACTTTTTATGTGCAATCAGCTGATATCTGCCTCGTGACTTTGACGTCTTATACCTTTCGCACTTATGTTGGCACTTGGCAGTCGGAAGATATGATTTAATATGAACCTAGAGTCCGCGCCAGCCCGCGCCACCACTCATTGCCGACGGGAACCCTGGGAATAGTTCCCAGGGTTCCCGTCGGTCTGTCGTCGGTCTGTCGTTACAGTGAAATATTATTTTATTCGTTTTAAGGTAAAACATTAGAAGCAAATCTTGGAGAGTATATATGAAATTCGTGAACTACTCTTTTATGTTACGTTGGGGTAAAATAGCCATGCACTTAACAAGAGTAACATATTACTACCAACGGCGGATCCAAGGGGGGGGTCATGGGGGTCATGACCCCCCCCTGAGCAGGACTTAGGTGGACCACTAATTGAACATAATGATTCTATATGTATATAAATTTGTCACCATACAGATTATATGTAACTACATACCTTCAATATTTCATTAATTTAATATAATATAATAACTTTGTATGATTTTACGTTTGGGACCCAACGCATCGAAAATTTGAATTTTCCGCGCCACACTTGCGCGCGCTTGTCGACTATGAAACGTCTAGCTAGACCTTACCTCAATCGGAATCGGAACGACTAAACTTCAACATATCACAACATAGTCTTATTTTAAATTGTGACATCAATATGTATCTTAATATAGGAAAATTGGATACACTACCCTGTCAGCGAAGCGACGGCAGAAAGGTCTTTCTCTACGTTGCGCAGAATTAAATTGTGGCTAAGATATTGAATGGTTGAAGATCGCCTAACCGGACTGGCACTTCTCCACGTTCATAAAAACTTACCCGTTGACGTAAATAACGTAATAATGCGTTTCGGGAAAACACGTTAAAGAAAAATTGATTTAGTTATTAAAATATATGTATTTTGTATGTTTCTATTTTGTTTGATGGAATCCTTTGTCGTACCTCTGCTCACTTTTGCGGAGTTTAGCGTAACCCCTCAACATACCTCTAGCTGCTATGACAAATCATTCACCTCGGTTATGTGATTTAAATAGGCTGCCTCATTCCGTACGTGATAGTCAGGCCGAGCTAAGCTCGCCAAAACAGGCCGAGCTGAGCTGTAAAGGCCCTAAAGGCCAACAGCGAGATTCCACTTCAAAAAAAAAATACGTGATAGTGTTTCTCTGGATGTCTTGAAGAGAAGATGGTAATATGTATGTGTATACAGGGTGGTCCAACTAGTGACGTCAATATTTTTTTTAGATTCATCACACCTGGGGGTATACGAAAATACCCCATGTATGTTCCGCGATTTTTTGTAGTTTTCGAGTTATACATTTTTTTGTGTTTTTTGAATGTTTCCTGCCAGCGAGGTTTCAAAAATTCATATCTTTTTTGTTGTAAGTATTTTACAGTTTTTTCTGTTAAATGATTGCCTTAAATGATGTTCAAGTAAAAAAAATCCCAGCTTCTTAAAATTAGTTAAAGCTACTCAAAAAAGGTACTAAAGTTAGAAGTTTTTAGCAAGATTTGCCCAAACATTCGACTTCAATTTAAAAATACAAAAAGAAGTTTCCATAGCTTCTGGCTAAGTTTAAAAACTCCACAGGGTTCTGAGCTACCAAAATCATAGAAAAATGGTACTTAATCGGTCTTTTTTTGTTGTAATCGGTGGATTTTTTTTGGTGGATAGGCTAAAAATCATTCAAGCATTAAAAATGTTTTTTTTTCGACTTTTATTATTCTTATGGTAAATTAAACTTAATAATGTGGTTTTTTAATTAATTTTAATACCCGTAAAATAAATGTAGCTGTAATTGGCCTTTTAATGTGGATAGGCAAAAAAATCATTGAAGCATTAAAACTGTTTTTTTTTACTTTTATTTTTGAAATTTTACGATCTACTTTTGACTAATTTTAATACCCGTAAAAAAAGTAGCTCGTGTAATTCTTACAATAATTTTGGTCTTACGAAAAGACCAATTAAGTACCATTTTTTCTGTGATTTTGGTAGCTTAGAACCCTGTGGAGTTTTTAAACTTAGCCAGAAGCTATGGAAACTTCTATTTGTATTTTTAAATTGAAGTCGAATGTTTGGGCAAATCCAGCTAAAAACTAAACTTCTAACTTTAAAACATTTTTTGAGTAGCTTTAACTAATTTTAGGAAGCTGAGATTTTTTTTATTTGAACAACATTTAAGACAATCACTTCACAGAAAAAAAACCGCAAAATACCTACAACAAAAAAAGATAGGAATTTTTGAAACCTCGCTGGCAGAAAACATTAAAAAAACACAAAAAAAATTATAACTCGAAAACTACAAAAAATCGCGGCACATACATGGGGTATTTTCGTATGCCCCCAGGTGTGAGGAATCTAAAAAAAAAAATATTGACGTCACTAGTTGGACCAACCTGTATGTAGGACAATATTATGTGTTAATTTTTCAAGTGTACAATAAAGAATTTTAAGTGCAATTCTTACGTACATTAATAAAATACCTACTTTTTACTTGTATCTATTGTTATCAAATTTAAATTATAAGTTCTTGACTTGACCACCACTATGTGACCCCCTCCTGGCGCCAAAGCTGGATCCGCCCTTGATTACTACACTGCGCTACTCGCTAGCGCCGCGTCTATCGGCATTCAGTGGTGGCGCGGACTCTATTCTGATTTCTGGGGCTTGAGACAAAATTACTTTTCGACATGCGACTAACGCCTAACAAATTTGTATGAAAATGTTCACGAAAAAGCGAGATTGATGTAGAGATTTTTGAAGTTATACTTCTTTAGGCGCGTTATGAAAAATTTATGAGAGTGAAATTTTACAATGCGCGCGCACCTGTGACACAAAATTAGGAGTGTGATTATAGCGTGCGCGAGCGAGATAGGAATAAGACAATCTACAAGTAAAAAGAAATAGAATAATATAGAATAGAATAATTTTGATTAAAAAAATGACCACATTGTTTAATCAAAACATGTAATTTTTCTGATTTAATCTAGCAAATATAAGGACAAGAGACAAAAACAATTTATGAATCAGTGTAAGTGCACTAAATTGAATACAAAAAAAGAGTTGTCATCTTATCGCTGTGAAACATCTAAAACTGGAGGTGGAACAAAGCCAAACTATTTTTAATAATGCCAAAGAAGTATAACTTCTTACGCGCGTACATAAGTACACGCACCCCTTTTTTTTCTAATGTCATGTTAGGGGGTCACGCCTATCTAAAGTGATTTTGTCTTTGACTTTAGCTTTTTTCAGTTTATTCGAATAATTTTATCTCAAATGATATCGATTTGTCTCGAAAACCAATTGTTTAAATCGAACAACTAAAACACATATGATATTATTTTAAAGAACAATATCTTAATTTATTTCGTTTTATGTTGCGCTATTATTATCATCACCCGCCCGCAGGTTATTGATTAAATTTTTTTTTACGTACGATAGATATATTTGCTCCGCAAATGGAATTGCGTAGCAAACTGTTCGGTGTTCCAAGTCATCTTTATAATTACAGGCATTTTCAAATATGACAATGCTGCGGTTATATTTATTCAATGCTCAGAGATATGCTTGTGTATCGAAGAGAATATCTGATACTACTGCCACTTAATCTCGTTAATCCTACGAGATCTCTTCACCTTATGCTTTGCTTCGGATTAAACTCGAAAAATGTCACGAAATCTTGCGGGATCGGGATCTCGCTCGGGATTGTATTAGGTACCCATAACTCAGTTGTGGATCTATTTGGTGAAATCGGCAAAGTCATAAAAATGGGGGTTTTGAAATGAAATTTTAACTTTTAAATAACCAACAATCGTTTATTTAAGCATTATATAACAATTAAATCAATTAGAAAATTCATATTTAAATGATCACTCAAACATATAAATCTGTGATTATAGCATAGAATTCTTAATCCTTCCTTGGATCCGATAACATCATACATTAACCACCAAAATAAAGCAGTAAAATTGTCAAAATAAAGAATCTAATAAGTATAAAAAACAAACGAATGAAAATTATAATATCACATTGTTATATACTAAATGCCTTAAAAAATTTATGGACCCAGGAATACTTGACAAGGTAATGCTGCACATGAATATAAAAAAGTGGTAATAAATTATTTTTAATTTAGTCATACAAGAGAATGAGATGTTATTAGGAAGTGGACCAAATTTCTCACATGCGTTTATAGGAATGGCAATATTACACATACTTACACACAAATGGTTGTATAATATAAAATATTGATACACTTATTTATCATTACCAAACATGTATATAACATTGCATTGGTATTGTTTTCTACTAAACTTTAATTGATTTTACAATATTTGGGTGTGCTTCATTGATAATGATGATATTAATTTATCTCTAATGGGAAAGGCAAAGGACTTTAGTCCATACAACAAGGACTTGTTCTTGCTTTAATTATATTTTTTTTTTGGCGCCAATACAGTAATGTCAACCGTCAACGAAGTCCTCGTAGTCGCAACGTCAAACTGACGTAACCTATAGTCTTTACCTGACTATAGTAAAATGGATCACTGGCCGTATAAAGAAAAATATTATGAATCTACAATAGGGTTACTACTACTAATAATTAATTGATTATAAATGTCATTTTGTATAATTAAAGTCTTTTCAATACATTAATAAAACCTAGAAATCTACAATGATCTTTAAAATACAAATTAATTACATGATGATTGAACGGTTTCCTTTATTAATTATATATATTAAATTATAAAATAAATGCTTTAAACACAAATTTCGGAGCTACTCAATTTTGGGTAGCATTCAAAATCGAGACTTTGTGTTTAGTATATTAAAAAGCGTATTGGAAGTTGACATACGGAAGTCAAAGTTGCGCTAAGTGTAAACTCTGAATTTTACTGTGAACGTAAACTCATACTTGTCAATTAGTACACTATCACATTATGAACATGAAATGGCTTTTTTGGTTATTACTTATTATACAGAATTAAATCGTATTAGATATAATATAAAATAAGAATTGCTAGCAGTTTTAAAGTAAATCAAAATTTGCTCAGTTCAAACTAGCAATAAAAACATTATAATGTATCCGATACAACAAATATTTAGTAGTGGTGGTAATATTAAAAAGTGTTGCCTGTTTAAAATACTGTACAATGTGTCAAGTGACTGAATTACAAAATCTGTGTTAAAGATAATCAAGTAAGTAAGTTTACATGGCCCATATGTGAAATACGTTAGTATATAACGACTTAATTAATATATGACATTTTGGGACTTAGAACCTATCCTGCAATCAAAAAAAATATTCTTAACACATTATATGTTTATAAATGCACAAAGTTTTGTTAATAGATTGAGAAATAGATGATTTTACACATAATATACATTAAGCCAAGTAAAAATATTTACAAGCTTTACACAATATCAACTTAAAAATAAAAAATCACAAGCCGCACATAGGAATTCCATTTTAGGTGTAATATAATAATTTACTAAAAAAACAAGGTCTTTTAAAAACATTTTGATTAAATCATCTTTTGCTTATCTAAAACTATAAAAACCACAAATATAAGTACAATGGTATGTCAAAAGGGTTTAGTGGAAATGGCAAAATAATTTACCAACTTATCACCTATTTTTGAGCATAGAAGATACGACTAGCATCGCAAAACTACCGATCAGGTAAACCGTAGCGGGAATAGAGGCTAACAGCCTGTATCTTTCCTCTGAAAAAAAAAGAAGTTTCATTTTCACTAAAGCACATTAATTGACCATGGATAACACAAAACTGGCAATAGTATAGCGTTGCCATAGAGTATAAAACCCACACCTTGCACAAACGCGTTAAGCATACATGATTTTTAATATGTTATTTAACTTACAGGTTGTTTTGATGTAAAACATAAACAAACAAAAGAGGAAATAAGATTTAACACGAAATAAATTATAGGTACTTATCTTTCCTTTAGATATTTAAGTTATATATATATGTTTTCAATTGTTTTATTTTGTCCCTTCTAAGAATATTCAGTAGTAAAAAATATTTTGAAGTCCATCAATAATCCATTAATAATTATCCCAATACATGCAGGTAAATTTATTATTAAAAGAAAAACTAAACAGATATAATAATATTTTTATTAACTCGAGTTAGTACCAGTCTTATTAATACTGTTAAGTGAAGTAACATTATCTAAACAAATAAAGAAAAACATAATACAAATAAGAAGGTATTTTTAACTCTAAATAACTTTCTATTTTCTAATACTAGCAGCCTGTCTCGGCTAGATATTTATTTGGAAATACATTTGTTCCTCATGGAAAGTGTGTGTAGCTGGGCCAGAAAATGTTTGATACCGATTGAGTAATTTTATTTTATTTTATATAAAGTACAAGGGAATAACGGGCGGGAGGAAAAACCAAATGTTAAGTGATACCGACGCTCATGGATGAGTGTGAGAGTACACTCCCAGATGACTCGCAAGTGTTGCCGGCGATTTAGGAATTGGTATTCTCTTATCTTTAAAAGGACCTAAGTCAAGAATTGGTTCAAAAATACTGATATAAAGCTGGTTCCACATAGTGGTGGTACGCAGCAATACACAGGTGGTATTCGTGATATACATCTTCCCTCGTTATAATATTAGAATAGAAAATGAAACTACAATTGATAGAAATATCAGTAGTTAAAGTTTGTAACAAAAAACCGTCAAAAATCACCAGTTATGTCACTGACGTATGTGACAGTTTGGAACAAAGATTTTTAAAAATGGCGGGAAGCCTCTCAAAATGCATTCGGCTTTTCATACGTGCTATTAAAACCCCCGCGTCCATTTGCATATCGTGTTTCGCCTCAACAACAATGGGATTATCATCAGAATCGAAAATTATTTCCGGATCATTTTCAATAATTTCCTCAATAGTTGTCCAGTCGGTTTGCAACTTTCTTTTATTCTTGCAACACTGACACGCCGTGTCGCCACATTTACTTTTACTCTGGCAACATTGGCATATGCCGTAATCGCATTCCTTTTTGCTCATAAAATACTCAGCGTCATCTAGTATCGTATGTTCATCTTGGGGTGACTTTAATGGTACAAAAATAGAGAATTTCCTAGCGGAGTTTTGAATTAATTCGTCAATGCCATCGTCTGTGCCGGGATTGTCTATGGACGCTTTTCGGCTGGAAGGCGGGGAAATTGTGTCAAAACTTTGTGTGGTACTATTTTTTCTTTTCTGACCTGTCATTGCGATGGATTTCTTTGTAGTCGCCCATCCGAGTGAGCGTTGCACGGCCATTTTCCATTTCGTGTATCTCGCGTCACGATCTGCAATTCGTAAGGATAATATAATTATTCTTCTGTTCAATATTAAACTGCATAACTTTTTGGTACCTTTGTATATAGTGTATTTAAACTAGATTCTAAACATTAATAGAACCTAGGACCAACCGGAGAGACCACACAAAGCCGAGAACAAATTTCAATATAATATGCGCCGGGAACCAAATCTTAGCCAATGTTGGAAAATATTATGAATAATGCTCAGAATGTGCCTTACCATCATCTGTGGTGGTAGGAAGGAATGTATCAGTGGGTGTGGCATGTTGCTTCCATCGCTCGCAACTCCAAACTCCAACCGAATTTCCAGCCATTATAGCCACGCCCAACGCCGACATGTCCCACGTGTGTGCACGCACTGGTAACATAAAAATTCAATCCATCCAAAAATTGTAAACTATATTTAATTAATTTTATTTTCTCTGTGATTCCAAAAAGTTCACTTTGATTTCAAAAAGTTCTTATAAATGTCAATCAAACTCAACAAAAAAGATAACACTTATAACGTATTAATAAGTACAACAAAGAACAAACAAATATATTCTAAAACGTATCTCAAGTTTTAATTTTGCTTTGAATGCTGTCCAAAATAATTTTTGTCGTGTCAAGTTATACTACGCTATTTGAAAGATTTTAACACAAAAAAGTCAGTTTCTTAGAACCTACAGAAGTTATTATAAATTTCGTTAAGTATTAGTGTCAGTATTAGATAGGGGTCATCGATTATGTGTCACGTGATTGACGTAAAAATAAATATTTATAATTATGTATTGTTTTTTTTTTTATAATCATCGTATAAATAAAATACACTTGGAAAGAATACTCACTGACAGGAATACCAATAAGATCGGTCTGCAACTGCATTAATAAATCGTTGGACGTCATTTTCCCGTCAACATTGAGCTTTGACAGGGGCATACCACAATCTTTGTTCATGGCTTCTAATATATCTCTGGAATATGTATCTATAGTTCAAATATGATATGAGACATAACATTTATTGAAAACAAAAACACACAAAATAACAATAATCAAAGAAAATAAAATAAAATGAGAGATATTGTCTTTGATTAACATAACCTTTACACATTTAAAGAAAAAACTTTTTACCGGATTAAAGTTATGTATTATTATAAATTTACAATTATTTAACATAATTTTAAATTTATCCGACGTTTCGCGTGCTTTACAGCGTGCGTGGTCACGGTGACGTGTCACCTTTTTTAAATATAAAAAATTCCCTTTTCCCATTCGGGTCGTTTCAAGTGTGTAACGCGTGAGTGCTGTGGCTGTTTAGTTTTTGTGTTTGTATTGGCCCTGGCTCAGCATTATGCTGAGGAGCAGAATGTTCCACAGCGCTGGTCATTCTGCCAGAGTCCACAGCAGCTAGTTTGCGCCTCAGTCGAAAAGAAATAAAAAATGTCATAGTATATCTATGGACAGTATATAGTCTATGGAAAGCATCATTCCTTTATAAAAACAATTAATGGCGATACACCCTCAGATTTTTGTATATATGTAAAAAAAAAGATTACAAAACTTGTAATCTTTTTTTTTTTCTTAAGATGATAAGCCTTCCGTGCCAATACGCCGTCAAATTTTCAGTCTTAGACGGTTTCCCCACGACGTTTACTTTACGACACGCAAGCGTCCTTTATTTTCAAAAACCAATGGAGGTAATTTCTTTAATTTATGTAATTTTTTTAAGCTTTAGGCTATGTTCAGATGGCAAAAACTTGACGCGCGTTTTCAAATCGCGCGACTAGAGATTATAGTATTTTCATACAACTGTTCACATGTACGCGCGTCAACGCGGCGCTCAGAGAAAAAGTCTCTAGACGCAGGTGATCGCGCGTTGACGCGCGCTTTGATATTAATATAATGTCCGTTTGCTGTTCACATGAGCGCGCGCTTTCATCGCGATCGCATGTAATTTTGTTAATTTTCGTAATTATATTTTGTTCTCGCATTTAAAATGAGTGAAATTGAAGATATTGACATCGACTTACTAATCGATGAAGTAGAAAAAAGGTCAGCAAGTTGGAATATAGCAAATTTGTATAAAAAATATAATATAATTTGTATTTTTTTTCAAAATTGGATGAACCCAATGTGTACGTTTTCTTTTTCTATATTTTTCTTTATAATATAACCACAAAATAATAGCCTCTTCCACGTCCATTTTCTACGTTCTACCGAACTAGACTGACGAGTACTCTCGCAACGCGCGTTAGCGCTCATCATCTGAACGCTCTTCAAATTTGATCGCGCGTTGACGCGCGTTAACGCGCGTTACATGTGAACATAGCCTAAAACGCAATCAAATTGCAGTGATGTTGCTGATAGAACAGTTTTTAGATTGATATGACAAAGAACCGCGTATACAGAATTAAAAACCATATAGTACGTACGTAAAGTGTTTTAAAGTACACAGTTACAAATAAAATGGTAATTCACTATCTATATGAATAAAAATATGATGCTCAAAACTCGCAGACGGCTGGACTAATTCAAGTAAATTTTATTCTGTACCATGGTTTTTATTCCGAAAAAGCGAACTGTCTCTATTGGCATAACAAAATGTTCTATATGTTGGTAATATCCCTACTAATAAGGTAGGTTAATAAAAAAAGGCAAAAAGAAGTTCGCGGGGCTAGTAATATAATAAAAATAAAGTTATACAGTTATTTTTCCATATTGCGAAATATCTAAAGCGCTCTAGAGTCTAGAGTGTAAATATACCCTTTTCACACAATCCACAAACACAACGCCATTTATTCAAAATAATCGTGATTAATATTATCTATAAAATTCCAAAATATATACTAAATTCACCAATGTATTAAATAACAAGATTCCTCTTTATATTGATCTACTTATTGAATTGAAGAGAATTTAAAGATATTTTTTATATTTTTCTTATTAGATAAATTTCAGGGGTTTTCGAAGTTTCTTATTTAAAAACTCACCTAGTCTGAAAACAAACGGCTTCTAGGGCAGCGCGAATGATGTGATTCTTTGTAGTGAACGCAGTGAGACCACAGATTATTCTAAAAAATATTTACCCATTTTTACGTTTGTTTAAAAAAAAATGTTTAAAAATAAGAGAAACATATCGCATCAAATATTTAAAAATGTATACATTTTTTAAGATTCTAAAACAGTAAAAATTATTACTGACTGTTATCAGTTTAGTTGAAACTATGTATGCAGAGTTAATTAGTTTGTAATACACGTTTTAATGATTACATAACCTTTTACGATGAATAAGACACACATTTAAAAAAAAACGGAAAAATAATAATATAAATTAGACGACTCATTGGTCTAGTGGTTAGTACCCCTGACTGCGAATCCATGGGTCCCGGGTTCGATCCCCGGCTGAGACGAACATCGATGTGATGAGCATTTGGTGTTTTGCTTAGGTCTTGGGTGTTTAAATATGTATTTATATGTCTATCTATCTATAATATGTATGTATATCCGTTGCCTAGTACCCATAACACAAGCTTCACCAGCTTAGCATGGGACTGGGTCAATTGGTGTGAATTGTCTTTAAAAAAAAAAAAAAAAAAAATGGTACCCTCTAGCATCCTTCCTCCAATAGGGCGCATACAACCCACTAAACGCGGGTACAAAATACACATCCCCCGTCGAGAAAACTTGTCCCGCTATATGCTCCGTATCTTGGGCCACGTCCTTAATCAATTTCAGATTATCCCGAAGGAACTTCATCGCACCACCAGCTACTGCTATCGAGCCTGGAACACATTATTTTTTTATTAATTTATTAACGGACGCTAACAAGCGATCTCTTCTAGGTAACCCTATTATGAAAACATTACAAAAATAAAATTACAAGTAACAATCTACACTTATACTAGCGACTGTGGCACTCGGGGACTGCCGTATTTTTTATTATTTTATGCAATTATAATTATTTTATTTCTATTTTATTTATGCAGTATTTTTTTCTTTGATATTAATTCAATCTAACACGCCTATACACTCTAACGATTACCGGCTGCACCGGCCGCGCTTAAGCTACGTCACCGATCTCGTCAGAGAGATGTGAATTCGTAGTATGCGTTCTGTCCCGCTCTAACGCGTATTGGCCGTACCTATAATTACGTCATCGCGCTACCGCGATAAAATCTATGCAATAGCTGTAGCGTTCTAATTTAAATCTGAAAATCAGTTGAATGTGCGACGTCTTTGACACTAATCTAGTAGTTGGAATTTTGTATATACGTGTTCTGTAATCTATAGATTGCAGACAAATTTTTAATTTTAATTTTTACTTGATGCTTTAATTTTTATTTTAATCAGTTTCATTAATTGACGATTAATTTTATTTCGACGCCTCTTTTAAAAACCTACCATAGTTTTTGTCCTTATTGTATGAGCGCCGTTAATATTGACATTAATATGCGAGTGATAGCACATATGACACATAAAACAGAGTAATATTAAAAATATAAAAAAGAGGGTAGATAAGTTATCTTCTTATTCTAAATAAATTTAATTCTGAGCTTGTCTGATATAACCTCTTTATAAGGACCCTCAGACGTAGTACTTGACTTAAAAGAAATCTTAGAGCGAGTTTTTTGACCAGAATAATATCTTACCTTCCAAGGCGTAAACTGCAGGTGCATTTGGTCCCAACTTGTATGCAACAGTTGTCAAAAGCCCATGCGTCGATTGCACCCGTCGTGTACCAGTGTTGTATAAGAGGAAGCACCCGCTCCTATACGTGTTCTTCGCTTGCCCGGCTTGAAGGCAGTTTTGACCCACCAGCGCTGCTTGTTGGTTGCCTAGTATCTACAATACATAGATAAAATATTAACACGTTTAATCATAGTCTGTGCAGACCGGGATTATCTGTTGACAAGCCTGTTACGTCATTATAGTTCGAACGTAATTTTGTTAATATGAAAACATTAAGTTTATAATTTTTGTAAAAAAAAGGAGTAGCAAATAAGATTTATATTAGTAACCGCCACGCCCATTCGCACTTACTACCAGATTAGGGGCCTTACAAGTATTACTTAAGCAGATTTACTGCAATTTATCCCCCCCCCCCATTAAAGAAATAATGGTGTGTCTAGACATACAAATTATTCTTACCCCAGATATCCGAATGCCATCTAGAACTGATCCATCCCTAACTATTCCATATATTTCCGAGCTGCTTCTAATTTGTGGTAGAGACTCTCTATGGATGCCAAATAATCTGAAAACACAGTTTTTAATTTATTTTTCATAAAAACATTATTTTTAATAACTTAAATCCAAATGTTTTGCGATATCAGCGATACGACTAGATGCAGCATTTAATGATGTGCAAATTTCAAGGCACATCATTAAATGCTGCTCAAAGTTGTTACCAGCCAACATTTAGAAATAAAATGGCACCAGAAGAAGAAATTGAAATAAAAAAAATGAATCTCAAAACATGTTGCTATCACGCAATTTTTGAGATTATTGACCCCCCCCCCCCCGTAACGCGCCGTAACGTTTTTCTGTACCCAATAGTAAAACGTTTCGTGTCCACCCAGACTCTTTATACCTAAAACTTACTATTATGTGGTGTAAACTACTGGAAGGTGGAAAATATGAACAATAACGCGTAATTTACTTCCCGCCCCGCATCGTAACGTTAACGATAAGACCCCCCCCCCCACCCCAAATTCGTTGCGTTATACTTGAACGCTCTCTAAGCTCAAAACTCGAAGACGGCTGAACCAATTCAAGTATTTTCCATATTACATAGTGACATTTCCCCATGCTCTGGAAATAAAGTTATCAATTTCAAACTCACCTACACAACATAGGGTCCCAATTCAAAGTCTCCAAGTTCATCAGCAAAGTCCTAGACGCGTTCGTTACATCGGTTATATGCAGACCTCCGCGTGGACCGCCGGTGAGGTTCTAAAATATTCGGTTTTTGGTTTAAAAAAAAGTATTTCAGTACATCCGCCCGAAGTGGGATGATGGTCGTCGGAGTAGGGAATGGAATTATAAAACTTGCTGTGGCACGGGCATTCTTCGACTTTGATACACTTTTTTTTTTGTCTCATTTAATTTTTGCTAAACACTACTATTTACACTAAATACATAACAACAATGTTTAAATCGTCTATTTAAATAGCTTTCATTTGATATATATATTTGTATATGTAATCTACTTAGTATCCTAGTAATAAAACCTGTAATAAATATTTTAATAATAAAACATACTCACCCATACAATCCACGAGTCAACTGTACCGAACATAAGCCGCTTATCCCTACTGGCTCGTCTCACGGCTTTTATGTTATCCTTCAACCACCGCATCTTGAGAGCGCTGAAGTAGGGGCTGATAGGTAGACCGCATATGTTTTTTAGATAATTCTTGTTCCTATCCGGCACTTTCGCTAGTATTGCATCGACTGTGCTGTCTGTGCGTATGTCGTTCCATGCTGAAGTCAAAACAAGTTTTTATTTATTTTTTCCAGTATAATATTACATGAAAATACACTTTAAAGGGATAATTCACACAACAATTTTACTTCTATTGTCTTTGATTGACATAACTTTTACTCATTTAAATAAAACACTATTTTGACCGGATTGAAGTTATGTATTCAAACTCAAACTGAAACTCAAACTCAAAAATATCTTTATTCAAGTGGGTAACCAAGTACACTTTTGAATCGTCAAGTTAAATTAATCATAAATTTACATTTACTACCAGTTCGCAAGTCAAGGGCGTAGAGCGAAGAACTGGCAAGAAACTTTCCGCCACTCTTTTTAATCGCCAAGTATTGTCATACAAATAGTTTGAACTGGAGCAAATCAATCCCAAGGATTAGGATCATTTAAGTAGTCCTCAAATTTATAAAAACTTTGTTTATTAATTTTCGTTTAACAAGGGCTTTGAATTTATTTAGTGATAATTCTCTAATTTCGCTTGGGAGTTTGTTGTAAAAACGAATACAATTTCCATATAAGGAGTGGTTTATCTTTTGGAGCCTGGTTGGTCGTACACTCAAATTAGTTCTATTTCGCGTATTATACTGGTGAAAGTCACCATTTGTTTTAAAATCGTTTATATTTTTTTGGACATACAACAAGGCTTCAAGAATATATTGACCAGATAGTGTCATAATATTTAATTCCTTAAACTTATTCCGTACCGACTCCCTTGGAGAAACACAACAAATACCCCGAACAGCCCGCTTCTGCAGCACAAATATGGATTGAACCTCTGCAGCAGCACCCCACAGTAAAATACCGTACGACATAACGCTGAGGAAGTAGCTAGCTAGCTAGCTCTGTTTTCGCGGATTGTGTTTCTTTTTGAGATTTTAATTTGGATTTCCAAATTAAAATCGAAAATAGAGGACGCCGTGAGCCATTTTTGCCAAAACCCTCCATCTTTTAGTCGATACCAACTCCGGGGAAACAAATACAGATAATACAACTTTCTCTGCAGCTGTGGTACTTTTTGACATTCAACATCTTTTGTCTTCAGTCACCGTGACCACGCACGCTGTAAAGCACGCGAAACGTCGGATAAATTTAAAATTATGTTAAATAGTTGTAAATTTATAATAATACATAACTTCAATCCGGTCAAAATAGTGTTTTATTTAATTTTACTTCTAGTAAGTGTTTAGTTTCATTAGAGCCAAAACTTTTTATAGTATTTATTGAATATTTATTGTGTATTATTTCATAGTATTTATTGAATATTGTGACATAAGGACAAAATATATAACATCTGTAAATTACGTATATTACCTATGGCAGGATGGAGTGGTTCACCGGTGAATTTATCCCAGGCAATCGTTGTCTCTCTCTGATTTGTAATACCAATTGTCACTAAATCTTCTTTGGAATAACCTGAAAAATAGTCTTATTATAGAGTTACCTATGAACGTATTTTTTTTCCATTCTTATAAAAATATATTATTCTATTTATATAATAAGGGAGCGTTCAAGTAAACGAATTTGGGGGGTCCTTATGTAAAACGTTACGATGCGGGGCGGGGATTGAATTACGCGTTTAATTGTTAATATTATTTTCGACTTTCCAGTACTTTACAACACAGAATGGTATCTTTTAGGTATAAAGAGTCACTAGGTGGTGTGTTTTATATCGCACAGAACACAACAAAATAGCACAGTTAATAATTGCGTAGTCATATCTGTAATATGGATCTATTTCAGGTTAATGAAGAAATTCGAATAGAAAATTGTGCGAAATCGCGAGAAATGCAAAACTTTAATATATGTACAGAATAAAGACAAGTCAGACATAGCAAGAGAAATTTTGTATACTTTTTTAACACAATATAACAATATAAAACGAATGTGTATAAGAATATGACATAAACTTTTTATGAATAATATAAAACAACTGATAAAATAATAAACAAAATTATAAATATTATATTACATCAGTTAACTTCGGAAGATCAAAGATACCAAATCAAGATTTTTCCGCTCCCCTGAATATCGAAGAAGGCTTATAATTATCTACATCACAGCGTTTGCGTTTTCAGAAATGTAACTTTATGAATGATATTTTATTTTTAAAAAATATTTTTACATAAAAATGTTTTGATTTAGGAGCAAATTTGCTTGCTGTGCCTTCTGTATTGTTTTATCAAAATTGCTGATATTTTAAAAAACTTATCAGATATAAATTTATTATATCATTTATATATTACATAATTCGAGTGCTCGTAGTACCATTAAATAAAAAAAACAATATTAATACATCATCTAAGTGCTGTTGTACTGAAAGCTTGTACTGGAAGTATCTACAATAAAATAAAAAAAATTAAAAACGCGAGCGCAGTGTCGTACGTTTCAATAGCCGCGTCCACACCGAACGATCCAAATTGGATCGGCGGTTCCTCGATCCGCGATCCAAGATCGAGCGCGGTCCGTCGCGCCGCGCGTACGTCAATCGATTTAACGACAAACTCCCTAAAGCATCGAAATCAAGTGGGTTTGGTTGGTTTAGCTTGCCTTCCATACAATGATACACTTACATAGCATGATACCCACTCTCAATAACAACAACAATTATTGTAAGTACTTTTTGTTGTTGTTAAAATTAGTAAAAACTGCGCAGCTGTGTGCGTTCTTTTGTTGCTTTATCCTAGCCCGCAATAAACTCGACTGTCGGTATCATGCATAGGAGTCATGGATTATCTAATAGGTTGGGGAAAAAGTTTCTTCGCATTTTTTAATATACTTTATTTACATTTTTTTTTAATATACTTTATTTACATTTAACTAAAGTATGTAGGTACCATTTTGTTAGATAACTTTTTGCCATTATTTAGGTAGGGACATGATCCCATTTCTATAGAAATTTTGGGGCTTCTGATCAAAATACCGCGATAATTGGTTTTGGCAGTCCTCTCGTGATGATAACCTGACACTGCCTAAAGAATTCTGAAGAGACTGAAACAGGTGGAAATCTGAAGGTGCAAGGTCAGGACTATACGTCGGATGCATTATCACCTCCCAGCCAAGCTCTCTCAGTTTTTGCTGAGTGGCCAAAGATGTGTAAGGTCTAGCGTTATCATGATGAAAAACCACACCCCTTCTGGTGATTAATTCCGGCCACTTTCTCTCAACTTCTTGCTTTAATCTCATCAGTTGTTAGCAGTAGGGTTCAGAATCGATGGTCCTGCCTGGTGGTAATAGCTCATAATGAATAATGCCCTTCCAATCCCACCACACACACAGCATCACCTTGTTGCGAGTTATCCCGGGTTTCGCCACAGTCTGTGAAGCCTGACCGGCCTTTGACCACGACCTTTTTCGCACGTTCTTGTCGTACGTGATCCACTTTTCATCATCAGTTATCAGCTTCTTCAAAAATGGTTCGGTTTCATTAAGTCGTAATAAATAATCAAAAATGCGTACACAGCTCATTAGGTTTCTTACAGTGAGCTCGTGAGGTACCCAAGTATTGAGCTTTTTTGTGTACCCAGTTTTTTCAAATGCGCCAAAACTGTTTTGTGGTCAATTCCCCGTTCTTCAGCTACGTCGTAACTACTGATATGCCGATCTTGCTCCACTTTTTCAAAAATTGCACCTATTTTATATGTCATAGGGCGACCAGATGGACTTGGATCTTTGACATCAAAATTTCCGGATTGAAAACGCTTAAATCATATTTGTGTTACTCTCACAGACACTGCACTAGGTCCATAAACATCGCAAAAAGAATTCGCGGCTTGTGTTGCATTTTGACCTTTTTTGTAGTAAAATTTTAAAATGTATCGAATTTCTTCATTCGATTCACTCATCTTGACGGTACGAAAAATAAATAAAAAACAGTCATTATCCTCATTTGATTTTGGAATTATCTTCTTTAAAATCTCAACTTTCTACTATACATATAGTATAGCCAAAGAGATATTATTACAAGTTCATACATACTATAATGCGAAAAGACTTTTTCCCCAACCTAATATACATTATCAAATTCTTAGTTGCTCACCAACTTTCAAACTGTAAATATGGCTAGTAAAAGAAAATAATTCAGATTTTTCTTCACTCCATTTAACGAGCACTCTCTATTACGACATAAAATGCATTCAGTTGTCCATTCAGTTTCGTTATATAGAGTGTAGACCGTATTTAGAAATTTAAAATCAAAATAAAATTTAACCCACCTATTTCAATGAGTTGGTCGATCGCGTTTTCAGCACACTCCCTGATGTGATGCAAAATTTCTAATGGGTCCTGCTCGTACCAGCCTTCCTGTGGCTGCAGTTCCGTCTTATCTAGCTGATGAGCTGCCAATTCTTCTGACTGTTCTGCTTCGTATATCTGGAAGATTAACATAGCTTTATTATTCTTGAGTTTCCTATCATTTAAATACAATGCGCCAATATTGGTATCCAAATATTCATCACATGCAGAAATTAATATTATTTATATTATATATACCATCTTAATGTCTATAATTACAGATGCTTTATATTTCATAACTACTAACTAATTACTAACTATAATATTAAAATAATATACATTGAAATAAATTACTAAACTTAACATAAACTAAAATATATCATTAAAAGGAGTCCCTTTAGGCAAGGTTCCGAAGATACTGGCAGCGTTCCCCCTTTGAATTGCTAGACTAATTCTTTGTCCGAGGTATCTGCCAGATCTTCGGTCTCCTGTGATGTTTCCAAATATGTATATCGTGAAAATATATGGTGTTAGCAACACTGACGTCATTTGCGTGTTGTTCCCACGCGAATGTAAGTGCGTGCTCCTATTTCAATAGATAGAGGACAAATCTTTGTTTTTAATTTATTTTATTATTATTAATTACTAAAACGTCAGGTGGAACATGGTGTAATGGTTGCCGAACCTTAAAAACATTGTGTAAAACAAAAAACTTGGCGATTAAAAAGAGTGGTGGAGAGTTTATTGCCAGTTCTTCTCTTCCGTTCTACGCCCTTGATTTGAGAAAGTCATATCATTCCTAAGTTTGTGTCACATTTATTTAAGCCTAGAATTTCCTAGATACGAATATATATTGTTTTATTAAGACATTTCAATAAGTTACTAAGTTAGCCTGCATGACTTTTATATTTACTGATAACTTTTATTTACTGGCATTACGGTAATATATGGAAAGCATATATTCACCATGGTAACATTATCGAACTTTAAATGAATTAGGTTAAAAATTAAATAAGCTACATAACAATGAGCTTTTATTATTAACAATTATAGGTCTCAACATATCCAATGCACTGAGACAATTTGAGGATAGAGTAGTGTCGAGGAAGCAAGTCGGTGTAAGACAGGCAAGAATTTCAGTAATGAACACAATACATAGAAATATACATGAGTTTTAGACATTTTATCGTAATTAGCAGAGATAATAATATAATAATAATCCTCATTAACTAGCTCATACATTATCAGTCAAGGACACAACAATCTAGTATTATCCATGATACTGATAATTTTACGCAAAAATTAAGAGTCATATTTATGAACACACGGCATTTCCTTACGCTGTATGTGAAAACATTTGGGATTTTTACAAACGGGACTTTCGATCGTGATCAACTCATTTCAGAATCTCACCCTAGGATTTGCGAGTACATTACAAGAGTTTAATCTGGGGGCACGGCAGTGCAAACTCAAAATATCTTTATTCATATCGGTAAACAAGTACACTTATGAACGTCAAAAAAAGAAGTTAAACTAATTGTAAATTTACATTTACTACCAGTTCGCAAGTCAAGGGCGTAGAGCGGGCAAGAAACTTTTCGCCACTCTTTAATTGCTAAGGTTAGGTCTTCCTTATTTTCGAGACAATATATAGCTATTACGATTCTTCGTATTATAAACATTTACTTACAACAAATCTGACAGTCTTGGTCCCATCATCAATGGCTCCCACTAGCGACTTCCCCACACCCTCGCGTACCGGCATTTCTTCACCTGAAACAAATTTAAAACCTTTATTAAGGTCTTGTCACGGAATATGAACGTAATGCAGACACCTCAAGGCACGTTTAAACAATCATACTTTATAGTATAACCAGCGGCACGTAAGTCTAGCGCTGGCCGATACGCGGAGTGGATTGCTGCGCATGTGTACTGTCGCGCGGGGGACAAAATGCGACTGGAGAGCCAATCGACGCTCTTCATTCCGCTAGCCCCCCTCAGGTACCTTATTTTTTACTTCTGCGCAATAACGGTCAGCGCTAGAGTTTCGTGCCGCTGGTTATACTAGCATTCTTCTATCCTCACGCTGTTTTCCTTCACCGTGTGGGAGACGAGGGTTGAGAATCACGCGTTAATTATTGCTTAGTTAATAAGAGTTTTTAATAGAGATATATCATACAAAAGATAACCAAAACTTTCGGACAGTTACCATTGTTTTTTAAATGTAAAAAAGTCGACAAAGAGTGTAAAGTATTGCTCTACTAAAGGATAGGCAACGACCGTAATTAATTTTTAACCGATATAAAAACAAGTAGGTTATCACGACCTGGATTTTATTAGTGTACGTTCTAGCATTCATTGGCGTTTACTCCGTCGGAGACAGTATACTAATATTAAATACAAAAACTTAATGTAATCCGTAGGGTCTGTTTCACAATGTATGGATAAAGTACCAAATAGCTATGAAACACATAAATTATTTGGAAGATAAATTGTGCTATTTGACATTCATCGGACTCATAACTTATGATTGACTTTTTGTGACGAATAGCGCTATCTGACAGTCGTGAAACGCAACAATAGTGTTTATCCTACCAATAAGTAATAAATAGCTAATTTTGAACTTATGTAGAACTTATCCGTACATTGTGAAACAGACCCTTATTATAGTAAACGAATATATTGTGTGACTAGGGGTGTAACTTGGCTATTTCTGAAGAGGGCGAGAGTTGTCATCGCCCCGGTCTGAACTCGCTGTTTCAATGCATGTGATATGAAAAGAATATTATATGTATGATGAGGTGTGGTCGGTGTTTGTTTCTAAAAAAGTTTGCATTTTGTTGTTAAGTATAAGTACAACCGTTAAGTTTTGTTTCATTGTGCAATTGAAGAGTAACGAAAAGGTTTCCTATACTTCGATCGGGCAGTCAACTCTCGCCCTCGTTAGAAATAGCCTTGTTTCACCCCTAGTCACACAATATACTATATTGTGCCACAGTAGTTTAATTATAAAATATGTTATTTAGAAATTATTGTCAAGTACCGTTAACATGTCATAATGACTAGGTGTTACAGGGAATCCTAGTGTGGGGTGCACTTTCTTTTTACCTCAATATCTTTATTTTTGAAGTTATACTTCTTTAGGAGCGTTATGAAAAATTGATGAGAGTGAAATGCGCGCGCACCGTGACACAAAATTAACAGAATGAAGTTGCCCACGGAAGATGCTACGGTGTTAGACATAATTTAAAAACAACATTCGAATAATAATAGAATTTATGTTACACTTAGGCCTACAACGCACTAGCGGCTGGCCGCAATGCGGTGTGCCGCTGCGGCGGGCCTTAATTATGGGCGGTAATTAATTATTTGCATGCAATCAAAAAGTATTTTTAATAATGCCAAAGAAGTATAACTTCTTACGCGCGTACATAAGTACACGCACCCTTTTTAATTTATTTTATTATGTTCTAGCGTAGCTCCTCCGTCCGTAGAGGTTGATCTAGGTATGAAATGTTTTGCAGATGAAAGCCCATTAGTATGGCAATCATATTGATTGTAAATTGTCTCGTGGAATATCGGAACCTCGACGCATGATTAGCCACTCATAAATCCATGATTTATTACACTATATGAACGATTACATCGTCATACACATTGATTTTTGCCATTTATAGCCTAATCTGATCTCCATACACCCACATATAACTAATATACGGTCCATAAAAACAAAAAATAATGTTATTAAATTAAACAGTTATATTATTTATTAAATTAATACAAATACGTTAAAATTTTCCACATTGTTATCAAAGTCATTAACACTTATCGCTAGTTGTTAATCTTAAGCTATAGCGATATTCTCTATTAAGAAATACCAAGTAAATCGTAATTTTCCATATCAATTTATTACAAATAGTATTAACTTTTAACCATGAGGTGGTATTACCGTCTGTTGATGCACAGGTTGGATGTATAAGTCACAAACTCAAACGCAAAATAACTTGATTCATATAGGTAAACAAGTACACTTATGAATGTCAGAAAGAAGTTAAATTAATTCTACATTTACATTTACTACCAGTTCACAAGTCAAGGGCGTAGAGCGGGCAAGAAGAACTGGCAAGAAACTTTCCACTCTTTTTAGTCGCTAAGTTTTGAGTCCTACAAATTGTTTGAACTGGAGCAAATCAATGCCAAGGATTAGGATCATTTAAATATTCGTCAAATTCATAAAAAGCTTTATTGATTAGTTTACGTTTAACGAGAGCTTTGAATTTATTTAGTGAAAATTCTCTAATTTCGCTGGGGAGTTTATTGTAAAATCGAATACAATTTCCATATAAGGAGTGGTTTATCTTCTGGAGCCTAGTTGGTCGTACGCTCAAATTAGTTCTGTTTTGAGTACTCTACTGGTGAAAGTCACCATTTGTTTTAAAATCGTTTATATTGTTTTCTACATACAACAAGGCTTCAAGTTTATATTGACCAGATAGTGTCATAATATTGAACAGAAGCCTAAAATAAATATTGTCAATGGCGAACACCAGTTGAGGCCCAGACCCTGTATGTGATATGCTGTATACCCTGTAGGTACGTACCAACAAATCTGACACTACATTATCAAAAGCGTGGAGGAAGATCACATAAGCGGGGATGAAATGTTCACAAACATGATGGGAAAATGACGTCGCGTGCCGAGCAAAGATTGCGAATAGACAAGAAAATGGAAGGTTTGTACTTTGTACCACTTGACAAGCGAATAAGGAGCTTATGTTAGATAATATACCGTTAGAAAAATACTTTATACATTGTTTAATCACGCATTTTACTTAGGACGGGAATTTGATAAGAAAAAATATAATAATCTCCATATATCATAAAAAATAAAAATACCTTACCGTACCTAGACCTTTTTACAAACGCATTAGCGAATTTAGAGTTATTTTTAGTTTAATTATTAAGGCAGTGCACGAATATTCTGTGTGAATTTTTATATTTCTAGAATGACCCAGGTTCAACAGCCCCCCAGTATACGTTTTGTATTTTATGTGTATAACATTAGACAATTACAATGAATGACACATTAACATAAACGCGATAAATGGGCGGACTTTGTTCGGCGATAAACAAATTCGTAAAGAACATTAAGACAGTAACGGAAAAATATAGCATGTCCGATTGATTTCTTTAAAACATGAAAAGTTTTTTGTTAATAAATATATTTAATGAGAGATCGTAACTTTCTCTTGAACATAAAAATACCTATACAGAGAGTAAAATGGAATCTGTAGAAATAATAAATCAAAGTCCTTGTAACAATCTTTAAACAATTTAAAAATAGAATAAATATAGTTGTTATTTCTTCGCTTTATTTTATCGTCGCGAAAAGATCAATAATAAAAAAAGGTGCTGTGTGTACGTACTTCTAAAATTACTTTAGTTCAAAGAACATTTAGGTTTTTATGCATTGAAATCTGGAAGGCTCAGACCAAGCTTTTGCAATCAAATCACTGGCATACGATAATTTATAACGCCTGCCTGTTAAAAATTGCTACAAGGGTATGATCTACAAAACGGTGCAAAACTACTTAAAAACATTCAATTACAAATGCGTTTGTAACAAAAAGGTCACAAAAACAATGTTTTCATACAAATTTATCTCATATAGAGGCATTGTCGTATAAGCCACTTAAGCTTTTGGCAGATCGCCAACTTGACCTTATTTACACGTGAAGTTCAAGGTTTCGTTTCAAGAGACTTAGGGTGGGTTGTTTCAAACCATTTGCTATCGTAACTTACGTTCGTTAAAATTTGACAGACACGTATGAACTTTAACGTCTGTTAACTTGTAAGCGTTGCTTCATTGTTAAAAAATGAGTCTGTCATTGTTAATGGGGTTGCCTGTTTGCGTAACGCTATTTGGACCTAATGTTTTATGGGAATATTTTTTAGTAATAACAACATTGATAAAAACAATGTCATTTGAGACATTCTGTCAAGTTTGACATCGATGTTTATTGTTTTGTACGTAAGGATAATTTTAAAAAGTGTTTAATTTTAATATAAATAATGGAAACCATTTCGCCAAAGTAAGTATAAAGATATTATTTTATTATTATATTGCATGAATTGTATATGCGCAAAGTAAATATAGCATATTGAGAGATATAGTTAGAAATGTTTTTATTTACGTGACTCATTGACTTTCAGAGAACGTTCGGTAAATTTTGGAAAAGCAGAGGACAGATTTAGAAATTTAATAGAAAAACATAAACACATATTATTTAATAAAAATACAGACAGTATTAACAATTTGCAAAAACAGAGGGCATGGAGTGCGATTCATGCAGAATTTAATGCCCTTTCAGATAATAAATTTTTGAGTTGCGTATTCAACATCTAAATGAGAAGAGGAAGAACGATGAAATCATTTTTAAACTACAAGAAAAAAAAATTACTTACTATTAATTATACTAAAGGGATGTAAGATTGTATGAAACTGCCATTTCTAATGTAAAATGTATGAAAAGTGGTACTTATTTACCTTTACAATAAAAAATAACTTATGTTTATGATCAGAATTACTTGAAACTTAGTATAAATGCTCTTCAAAATAATTGAACAGTTGTGTGTATCAATGTAATAAAATTAGTGTAAAAAATAATAAAAACTGTAAAAAAATAGGTTTTTTAAGATGAATTAATTGTTATGTGCATAGGCAGGCATAACTATGTAATGTTATAATTCGGTAATAAAAAGGCATATTATTTTTGTCAAACATTTTATTTCTCCACCAACAGCATGCAATAGCAATATATTATGTTAATCCTTCACCATATTTCACATCCATACCATAAAATAATTATAATCTGAAAATAAGACAGCTTTTAAATTATAATTTGAGATTTGTTTTCTTTGAAGTTAAAAATAATTTTAATATGAACATACCTTGCAAAATAATAATAATTAAACTATGTATCTCTAATATTAGAATAAAATTTAGAGAAAACTAGTTCTGTTTGTTGTCAATGAAGTTAACTTTTGGTCTAAATTAATAAAATCTGTAGGCTGTAATTCAGTTAGTAAAGGCATATTATCTTCTTCTTTTTCTTGTCAATTATTTTATTTCTTTACCAAAGGCATGCAATAAGCAATATAAACAGTATAGAATATGTTAGTCCTTCACCATACCACCCATACACCCATGCCATAAAAAAGTTATAATCTGAAATATAAGACATCTTTAATATTAAATTTGCAATTTATTTTTGAAGTCAAAAATAATCGTAATATTAACATACCTTGCAAAATAATTATTAATCAAACCATCTCTAATATTAAATTCAGAGGAAACAGAGTTTAGGAAGTACGAACTACGAAGTTACAAACCAAAATTTGACGATTACCAATGGTTCAAGCACTGGTTAACGTAAGCGTAACTTTTTAACGAACGTAAGCTGTCATAGATGGTGAATCAACACTTTTTTTGTCTAACGTTCGTTAGCGCCATATTTAACGGTTACGTGTCCGTCAAAATTTGTTGATGCAACCCACCCTAAGCAAATAAAAAATAACGAAACAAACACGTTACGAACATGTTTTGATTGCTTACTAAAATGCAAGTATCACAATGTGGGCCGGATAAAGAGGTCTGGTGGCCTCGGGGCAATAAAGGAGTGGAGGCACCTGCCCTGCGATTCTGTAACTCACTGTTATTCCGTGAGTCCACTACGCACTAACAGCGCTCCCTTCGTCACTCACGTAATATTTGGAATCTCATGGTATTCTGTTAAGAAATTTTACATTACGTCTTGATAAGTGAAGGGAGTGAACCTAGTGAGTTGTTGTCTATTAATATCGTAACAATTGACTCATTTTATTTATAAAAAGAGTTAATTGTCAAAATTTTCATCATACATAAGCAAAATATTTTTAATAAAACAAAATGGTCGACGTTAAAAAAAAGATAAACTGTGAAAATATCTCAAAAATGATTTATCTGATGGAAAATAATAGAATAGCGAGGAAAATTATTAAAACCCATCTGGCAATGGGGCCGCTTAAAGGTAAGTAGTGAGTTTATTTATTAGTCAATCGTAAGTTACGTATTTTGTTTATAACTTCCAATAATAATTAAGAGTTTATATTTCGTATTTACCCGACAACTGACCAGCCGTGGTGTATATGAGCGACAGAAACTTAAAAATATTAATTATGTTTCAGCACGAAACAAGGGATACCTAACATCTGGATATATTGTAAAAAATTTAAGAATATTATCTTAACAAAAAGATAAAAGATGATGTCATGCTAAAAGTGATTCTCTCAGCAAATGGGCTACGGATTCAAAGTAAACAGGATGGATAGGTATCTTAAATTTTCAAAATGTTACTAAAGGTAACCAAGGTTAATACCAATGTTTTCATATAATATTTTGTTGAGTAATTATAAAAAGTGCAAGTGTTGGTACTTTTTAGATGCCATGAAACTACTATTGCAACCTTTTTAAGTGATTCAGAGGTCAAACACACTACAACAATATTACCTATGTTTTTACTAACACTCATAAAAACTGAATTCTATTAAAACTATTTTAGAAATATAACTATCATAGTAAATAAATAGGAATAAGTAGTGTCTAGTAAAACAGTTAACAAAGTTTGTTTGTTTGATGGCAAATTTGAAGTCAAATGTATTAGGTTAAATCGAAGCGACATTGTAAAGAATAATGAAATTGTTGGTTAAAAATGTCAAATAAAAAAATATTTTTAGGTTTCCTAACTTCAAATTCCATTCATGAAATATAAGAAGTATTAATTCTAACTGATCAAGTTGAATTTAATTTAATTGTTCAGATTTCAGAATACAAGTATAAATAATCATGTTAGGTATGTTGCATCAAATATATAAGCTTTCAATTGCTCAAATTCATACCATTTCAAGTGATCAACGTTAACTGTGCACGAAATTACTAAGCTTTGTTACCATAAAACTTTAAATAATATTTGGCTTAGTTATAATATTATCAAACATGTTTTAAGATACTTTACTTAGAAATACAAAGATATCCCATAAAGTTTTTGTGTGTTTTATGCAAGTTTTTTTACTATTTTCCTTAACTTTACAATAATTAAATTGTTATGCAATATTATTGTGTCAGTACAGTGACCTACCACATCTCCCTATTTACAATTTTAACACATAACTATTGTATTACAGCCATCAGCGGTAGTTGTCAAGAATGAGGAAGAAAATGACCAATTATTGAAATGTTAAGAAGAGATATTAAACCGAGACCACAAATCTATTTTGAATGCAGTTTGGACAACTATGATTTTTATATAATAAATTGTATTACCGTGTTTAAGATAATTGTGTACTTCATAATAATTTTTTTTTTGTATCTAATAATATTGTTATATTAATAAAATGATTAATTAAATCTACCACTTATTTAATGACTGCCTATAGAAAACGTAGTAACCGAGTTAAATACATAACTAAGCCAAAATGAAAAATTTATAAGCCATGTTACTTTATAGGTGAATAAAAGAACAATATACAAATAACTTACATTTTATTTAATGATTATAGTAAACTTTTAACACAATACAAAATAACTTTCAGTAAAACAAACTTAAGTATAATTAAAACCCAGCCTCACATAGAGCTAATCAGTAACATCTACTTTATTTTGTAGACAAATATATTAATTTTAATATATTTTCTAATTAGTTTGTAAAAAGTAATAGTTATGAACGATAAATTTAAAAAAGCTTAATAAGTACTTAAACCATCATGTATGTAATGATGGTATTTCATACTTGTGTAAAGCAGAATAATGTTTTTATCCAAAACCTTAATGTTATATCAATATATTTTATAAAAATATAGGAACTGAAATTGTACTGTGTTATCATTTATTATAAATTGAAGGATAAGTAGTAGAAATTCAATAATTTGAAAATGTCTGCACTATTGTCTTTTTATATCCAGGGGCCTTGTCGTATGATACAAATGTAATATTCTTCTTCTTCAAAGGCAGAATGTATTTTTCTATCAGAAATTTTGAACATTTGGTGATCTCTGAAATTATTAGATTTATAATTTTAATATAGTAGAAAAATACAAATATAGGTATAACAAAATTTACCTATCTTAACTTATTTATCGTTTTCTGTTCGACTTATCTCTGCTGGAGACAAGACATGATCAAGACTGCATCGAAAAATTGGTTCTAGGATCAAAATGATATTTTTAATGCTAAAATAATCAAAATGTTTACCTTAGATCTTCTATTTACTAGACTCTTCGTTCATCTCAGCAGCATATGTTCTAGGTTTAGTCAATACCATATAATTTCTTGAGTATTGGAAAAAAGCGATAGTAACCAACGCCGAGAAACCAATTGGTCGTTTCGTGCCTACATTTTCTTCGCCATTTATAGATATTATATTAAGTATTTTTTAATGGTTTACATCATTTATTTCTTGAAATAGAGGTTTAAACTTTAAAAGTGGAAACAGGCCTTCTGTAACAATAACAAAGTTCAATTTCACGAAGCTTAATGTTTATATATATAATTTTTTTCGTAAAATAATGCTGTATTGATAAATATTATTTTATAAACTTACCCCAAGATACATATAGATTGTCCTATGTAAGAATATTTTCACATAAAACAAGTTTTAACTTCGCTAAAAATGGCTAACTCACTCGTAAATGACGATTTCAGCGAGGGAAGAGCAACTTTTAATTTGACGTACAAAATGAACGTTTAAGTGAGATGAGATGTCAAATGGTATGTATCAGAATACCAAATACCAACAATTTTGGAGCGTAAGTGTAGCAGTGCCAAATTTTAGTTCCAAATGTGAACAATCTCACTTGAGCGGCGCTTTTGTCGCGGTTATTGTTTATCAGAATACCAAATTGTAACATGACACCGAAACGAACGATTTGACAGCAAAAATCAGCGCTGAGGGTGAGTGAAGTGAGTTACAGAATCGCAGGGCTGCCCTGCGATTCTGTAACTCACTTTTCGAACTCACACAGCGGTTTTCGCATCGGCGGTCGCTCTCAAATCAGTCGTGAAGCAGTCATTTTATGATTTGGCATTCTAATAAACAATAAACTACAAGCTCCCACCTTTTCAGAATGCCAAATCATAAAATGACTGCTTCACGACTGATTTGAGAGCGACCGCCGATGCGAAAACCGCTGTGTGAGTTCGAAAAGTGAGTTACAGATTCGCAGGGCTGGCCCAGAATTATTTTCCAAATAAAATTTTAAATAAATATAGTCGAGCTTTTCGATCAATTTATTAAATTAATTAATTATTGTAAAACCAAGTAGATTCTTTTAGTATTTAACAAACATATACAAATATATCAAAAGAAATGCTGTTTCGGTAAGTCGGAATTTAAAACATTTTTTTTCGAAGGCTCTTTTGTGGAGGCCCCGAGAATCCAACAAGTATATAAATTATAATAATAAATTTTATATCACGGTGTCCCAGTAGCATAAGATTCTATTTCTACGTGTTTGTACTCCGTATCTCTCAACTCAATAGACAAAACAAAATACAACCCACGGGGATAGAAGTTTGGTGCATGCATATATGGATAGCTGTCCTTTTTTGACCTACTCGGCTGGGCTCGGATTTTGCTCCATCATAACCAAATGGCGATAATGAGGAGTTTGTTAACAGCCTAGACACAAGGTTATGAATAAAGTACAATGAACATTAAACAAGAAGAACACTTAAATAGCACCAAAAAAACAGATAATTCTCTCAATATCCGTAGATGTAAAAACCTCATGATTAAAGTCAGGAGTAATAGGGCTGGTCGACAAAGAAAGACAATTTATACTTTACAGAGAAATATAACAACACAGCATAAAAGCAATGAATGTTTATATAAAGGATTTTCCTCTAAGCAGGGGAAGACCCTTGGGCAGACGTGCTATTATTTGCGATGATAAAAACAGCTTTGAAACGATATCGTAACACAAATTCTAAAGAAATACATGGTTTTTAATGTCAAAGTGACAATAATGTTTCTATTCTTATTTTATTATGTATTGTACAGTTATAACGCGTTTTCCGTCCCCCATAAAACGCGGAGATTTCTCAAGTTTTATTTATGTAGTGTGAAATTTATAAAGATTTGTTAAGTCCATAATTATTTTATTAACTCCTATTGTACAATTTCCTATAACGCGGTCCAGGTAAACCGCGTTGTGGGGGGGGGGGCATGAACATGAACCACGGAAGAGGAGCTGGTCATCTACAATACAGCGATATCCCTAGTATGGAGACTAGCATCTATAGGATTAGTATTATATTTTTTAAATAAAGTATTTCACGATGAATTATATATAATAAAACCTGACCTTCATATTGAGCAAAACAATCTACAAGTACCTGTTATTTACAAAATTATATGACAGCTACACCATTTATCCGCAATGTATACTTTTATTAACAGAATACAATTAAAAAATAACACAAGATAAAATTATCCGAGATGGAAATACTCCAATAATTGGAGTTGGCACCACTGCCTTCATGCGAGACAGCGGTATCTGACTCCCAAACATGAAAAATCTATTGGAATTCGACTCTTTTATTTTTAATAATGCTTAAACATAAAATGTATACAAAAATAGTGATAAGTTTACTAGAATAGAACATACGCACAATGTTAATACTCGGAACAAACGCAGGCTGCAATTTTCCCGTACTAGATTATCAAAAGTTAGTAATTCTTTTTTTGGAAAAGGGATCTTCTTTAATAAAATCCCAGAGGCTCTTTTATCTCTGCCTTTTAATAAATTTAAGAATTGTATTTAAGAAAAGCTGTGTAAAAAGGCTTACTATAAAGTTAACGATTATCTAGTTGATAAAAGGGCCTGGGACTAGTGCTAGACAGGCTACTTCTAATTAATTTGCGATATATGTTTTAAAATAAGTGTTGTTTGATGATTTGCTATTTTAAAAGAGTACCGAGAGTTTTTTACGCCGGCGTTTTCTCTCAGCCTACACCCTGTCTTCTTTGCCGATGGGTAGGGATGCCTACAAATTCAAATTTAATGACGTGGAATAAGTGATACCTGTATCTTATGTTCCATAATAAACATATTTTATTTTATTTTAATTTTAAACCTTAATAAATTAACTTATAGTACAAAAAATACAAAAAACACTAATGTGTTTCATCTTGAAGGCCTACATGGACCACAGTACAGATTCCTTTACTTAGAAACTATACGTAAGGGGAAAAAAATCAATAAAACGAAACGTTTTATATATCTTACATATATGAAATTTATAGAGCCAAGCAATCACACCCCAGGTGGTCCAAAAAATATCGCGGAACAATATATGTTTACATATAACAATATACATACGTTGACTATTCTCCATATGAAATTGCGCGGACTGTTTGCACTCACTTAATTATTTAAAAAATCAGTGGCGCTACAACCTTTTAAGGTGTAGGCCTCAGATTTCTGAATCTGTTTCATGATAATTTGTCAATCTAATAGGCAAGTAGGTAGGTGATCAGCCTCCTGTGCCTGACACACGCCGTCGACTTTTTGAGTCTAAGGCAAGCCGGTTTCCAAGAATGAAAGTCCATTGGTACAGCCGCGGGGGATCGAACCTACGACCTCTGGGATGAGAGTCCCACGCTTAATCCATTAGGCCAACACTGCTCTTACTTAATTATAAGTTAGAACTTAAACCTTTTTAAAGTACAAGTACTTGTTATTTTAATTAATGCGACTTACATTAATATAGAACATAATGTAAAAGTTACGCTTCATTTCCGTAAAACTACTTATATTGAAAATTTTAATTATGCTTTGATTTAAATTAATGAGTAAAGAGGTTTAAAGTATAGGGATAACCAACACAAGCTGTTTACGGCTTTATATTATTATTTTATGACAACAATTTACTTTATAATAAAACTAAGGCTAGATAAGGATATCTTTGGCTTATCGGATAAAATTCTTGTCGTTGAGGATCATTATACCTAAAAATTACAAAATTTATGTTGATAAATTCTGTTATATATATATTATTAAGTCTTGTATTATTTAACGAATTTATTTCCAGGATTCTAAAAAGAGGTTTTCGGATGTGTTTCTAAAACTCTTATGATATACGTAACATTCATAATTTAATTGTTAAAATAAAATAAATCAGTGGCGCTACAACCTATTTAGGTCAGGGCCTCAGATTTCTGAAACTGTTTCATAATCATTTTTAAATCTAATAGGCAAGTTGGTGATCAGCCTCCAGTGCCTGACATACAACGTCGACTTTTTGGGTCTAAGACGTGTCGGTTTCCTCACGATGTTTTCCTTTACCCGAGCGAATGTTAAATGCGGACATAGAAAGAAAGTCCATTGGTGCACAGCCGGGGATCGAACCTACGTCCTCAGGGATGAGTGTCGCATCAAATCTTCAAAGGAAGAAATTTCAAAACATAACGAAAAGTAGAACATCAACGTTGGGAAACACTGTGTTAGTCCATAATACCAAAGACAACAGCATCTCAAAGTACACAGTCAAGCGTTTTCAAAGTACAAAGTTTCCATGATTAAGAATAATTGATTATAAACAATCTAAAGGTGAAGAAACATAGTATACTAACTGACAGACGTGAGGTAAGATCCAGAGTCAAGACATCGCGAACTATGACTGACATATATGTCAAAATCCAAACGTTTTTGAACGCTAAGAATATAGAATTCAATTTTAGCTACTTTTATTTGACATCAAAATATGTAAATTTAGAACTTAATTTTTTAGCTAATTTACTTCGGTGATAAATGTAAATTAGATCTTAAGTTTTTTAAATTCAACGTTCATACGTTTGTCAAATTGTTAACTAAAGTTTTACGAGGGACGATTTTCATGTGAAAAGACATCAGACTGGTGTCATTCATTTTCATTATAATAATATATTCATTACACTGTAAGTTCATAAACTCTGGTTCGATAAAAATTCATTAGCGAGCATCAGATAGTACAAAATGTGAGGCAAAATATCACGAAGTAATTAAGTGTCGTGTCTCTTCTCCGAAGTAATTAATTTAGTTCTAATTGGATTGTATATGAGCACATACCCACTGCTTTGCCCGTGCATGTGTCTAGCACCACCGTAAAATTTAAAACAAAATTGAGTACTAATAAACAAATTATGCCGATTTCTATAGAATTATTTTAAAACTTGTATAAAAAGGTTTGAATTCATAATTCGGAATAGTTAAAAACACTACTTAAAGAATCAATTAATATCATCATATCTCATTAAAAAGTGTAGCTTAAATTATTTATTACAAATAAAATATTACTTATACTTATAATAATACGTAAAATACCGAACGCGACGTCACAATAAATAAAAATGCTGTTTCGTGCTACGGAAATGACACTAGCGATACTGATATAAATTAAATAATATTTAGTCTTACCCTCATCCATATTTAAAATAAGCTTTACACAAATGCGAACATCCAATCAGAGCACCTTCTAAATTCGAATTTCAACTTTCGAGACGCGCTTTCCCGCGCATTTTCCGATCCGTACTGAGGAGGCGCGGTCCGTCACACCCGCGACATATCATTCAACCTCGCGTGACGTAGCTTAGACGTCATCACAAACAATACCGACCCTGCTGTTTTGCAATTTTTGTCACCAAAAGCAATAATTTTATTGAGGTCACCCGTAACTTGATAAGTGGTTTTCGTTGGTATTTACAAGTACTATCTAGATAACATTTGAATTTACATATAACACTTGTATGAGACAGTAGACCTTATAATTGGGTTCAATGACCTTTGAATTTTAGGCAAAAATAACTAACAGCTCTTTGTTATGTCAAACTAGAGATTTAGCTTTTGATACGTATTTTTAATTTGATGATTTAAATCTAATAAGTCAAGTGCTTTATTTCACGATATACGGTATAATTATTATTATAATTACTAATTCCTAAGTATTATTTATTAGCCCATTATTATACTAAAAGTTATCGGCAGTTATTAAACCACGAAACACGACCGTTGCATAAGATACATGCTTTTTTGTTTCTACAATGTTTGTAACGCAATAATATTCTCAAATGAAACGATTTTGTTTTAATATGCGATATAAAAGAAAACAAATATCATAAAATATAAAGAAAATTACTTTACCGTATACCCGTTGCTGACGCTTCAAAACTCGCTTCATTCTTAATTAAATATATTAAAATCACACACATCCGATCGTTTAATAAGAAGCTGGCAGACTGCATTTTTCGTCAACAATGCCAGGTCAAAAATAGGCTTAAATCGTACACGTTATAATCGAATATAAATTCAATGATGTATAACATTACGATAAAATTAAGGTAGAATATCGTGGCTACAAAAATTGTTAATTTTACTTAACACGCAAGTTTTAAATAGATAAATCGTATTTCATTACACGGAAGTTTTTGAAGTGACTTTTTGGTAAATCGCCAAAATCTAGTTTGAAATAAATCAATATCGTCAGTAAATTCTGGCAAGTGAGGTAGTTTTAATTACCAAGTAATGTCTCGAATACACCATGACTACAGTCCATTGAAATGTTACAATTTGAGGGCCAAACTGAACATTTGATAGAGCACGCAATTTTATTAAACATGTAGGGTATCAATTCAAGCTTAAATCCAAGTTTGTGGGGTTGGCTTGCTTGTCCCCGGGCGGCCATCTTGGAAAAAGGGGTTAAAACACGTTTTCGGGTATATCTCCTAAACTGTCCATCGAACAAAAAATTTGAAACGACATATTTTGTAGCAAATCGCTTTGCCTACAATTATGTCTCTGTGACTTTTTATCATAAAGCCTGTTTCTAAGCGTTTGTTATTATGATTTATGAAATTTCGTTTTAATGTTTCATGTGAAGCATGGTAAAATGGTTGCAGTTCCATAACACGAAAACTTCTAAAAAAAAAGAGTGGCGGAGAGTTTCTTGCCAGTTCTTCACATCCGCTCGACTCTCTTGATTTTAGGAACTGGTAGTTAATGTAATTTTAGGTGTTCTTTTTTTAAACGTTTTTTTATTGACGTTCATAAGTGTACATAGTTACCAAGATGATTAAATAAATTTTGATTTGAATACAATCGTATTTGCTATAATAAAGTATCCGTATTAACTATCTATATCCCTAGTAGGGATATTACACCAGTCATTATAGACATTCGAAATCGAAAATTTGATAATAATTCCAAAAGTTTTCAAACTTCGGTCAAGTGAATGGTACATTGGGACGACAATAAATCTCATTTTGCAACCTTGTCCGCAGTCCGGAACATTGTTAAAATTGCAATTAAATTAATTTTATGTCTGTATGGTCGTGAAAAAAATTCCAAAAGTTCTGCAAACTTGGGGAAGTTTTCAATATAATATTTCATATCACGTATAAAATTTGCAACCAACCTAAGTGTACGGAACATTTTTTGTTATTTATTTTATTTTCGATATATCTGTCAAATTTGCAGAACTTTTGGAACGTTTTCCTTCAGTTTAATAAAGAACAACATTAATTAAATAATGTTCCGTACACTTAAATTGGTTGCAAATTTGACACGTGATGTAAAATAATATATTTAACACCACTCCAACTTTGCAGAACTTTTGGAATTTTGGTCTCAAGAACTAAGCAAATTATCATTTATTGCTTTTTTAACAATGTTCCGGACCGCAGAGCAGGTTGCAAAATTTTATAGTTTGTTTTAATACCACTCCCGACCTTACATCAAAATTTGAAAACTTTTGGAATTATAATGAATTAATTGTCTTGACTGACTGGACTATATAATATAATAGTTATTTTAATATATTATTTAAGTAGTACTTTAGAGTATAATATTTTGATGTGCCATTTTCGCGAAAAAAACAATGTTTTATACTACGGCGAATTTTCTAAACAGGGGACGTAAAATAGATTGTTTCAAAAAAATCTTACTTTTAAATAAACTAAACCTTATACTAAATTCCGTGAAATATATTATATATTTATATTTTAGTTCATATAAAAAATAGCTTATTTTTTTAATAACTAATTTAGTTTAAAATATTAATAAAACGCAAAACTACACAACTTCTTAAAGTCGAAAGTAACAAAAATTTATTTTAAGTTGCATTTTAACACCTGACACTTGAAAACACCTTTTTTGGAATGCTAAATGATATGAAGGTTACATGAGAAGTTTAGTTTGTAAATTTTCATACACAATGCACACGCACTTATCATAAGAGACAAAAATACCCAAAAATTTGGACCCCCCCCCTCCAAAATTCGTTACGTAATACTTGAACGCTCCCTTATGAAGAAGGGCATTGATAAAAAATTATAGCTACTTAGTCGTCAACATTCATCATTTTAAAATGATTTTCTTTCATTTCATTCATTTTCTCATTAATTATTCAAGTCCATTAATAGCTGCTCTAATTGCTATAACGGAAATTCGCTTTTCAATATCCTGTCTCAACATTCCTATTAGCTGCCTTCAATAAAATTATATTGTAATATTATTCATGAGCTTCTTCAGAAATTAAATAAGTAAATGAAGCAAATTGTTTATAATATGATTTGTCTATTAAATATATTTGTTAAGTAAATCTGATTATACTAATATGTAGAAAATTATTAGGTTTCCAAAATTAAAACAAAATTGTTTTACCCAATATTTAACCACATTAGCCACTGAAGTGACCAAATTTTGAGTGAAACATAATGGTCAATTCTTCATGACATATTAAATACACAGAAATATACATTTAAATTTGGTGTTGAAACTCAAACTTCTTAATATTATTTATTTTATAAGTTAATATACGCAATTATTGTATTTTTAAGATTTCATTTGAATATAAACACAATTAATTTATAAAATTTTCCATGGTCCAAGTGTCCAGTTTAATAAGCCCTAAGAATAATATATAAATTCTGTATAATAATATGTATTTTACTGAAGTTTTTGTAGTAAAGACTTCCTTTTTTTGGTAGAAAACTTTGATACTAAAATCTTTTAAACAATAATTTAAATATGTACTTAACATAATATTTAATAAATATATAAGCAGCAAAATGTATGGCATATTATATCAAGTATAAATGTTCCACGTTACTTAATCCAAATAATAATTTCAGTTACATTATGCACATTATGAAATACAGCACATGAGAAACTATTGCAAATCACATTGTGAACAGGCTGGACCTTTTTTATATAATAATTTACAAGTAATAATAGCCTATCGAAGACTTAAGAAATTGGAGTTAAGTTTATAAGCATTTCAAACATACAAAATCTCAAATCTTTTTCTTTTTGTTGCCTATTCATAATATTGTTATAAATTAGGTACACCACTTTAAAAGATGATCTAAATTTTCTGAACATTTTATTTTTAAAGCTTAAAATAAACTGAACTCTTAAAAAAAACCCTATAAATTAAACTTACATACCTATACATATATATAGGTATATATACCTTATGATTATGTAAATAAATGCCTTTGGTTATATCAAATGGTTTATTCTAATATCAGGATTAGATAGCTAATATAATATTACCTATTGAGTAATCATAGAACTTATCAAATCTATTTAGCAACTGCTGTTAGACAGCTGCCGCTGGTAATGTGTGATTAGTCATACAAATAAATTATATTTTTCTAATTTTTAATTATTATTCTGGAACGGATTATTAGATTCTGTTAGCGTTATAAAAAATATTCTCCTTTAAAAAGAAAAAAAATAAATTGTTTCCCAACTTTACCTCTTTAAAACACCGAGACCAAGTGCACAATGTTATATTAAAACAGCATTATTGTTTATTTAACTTTAACTAAAATTTAATTTAAAAGGAAACTACAAAAAGTCACACATAACCCTGGAACACAGAAATTCAAGAAACTGATTTTTTTATTTTCACTCTAGAAGTTGATAACCTGATGACAATTGACTTATTGATAAGTTAGTTATATTGGTTTTGAGACAAAATCACCTTTAAAAAACGTGACCTACAACCGCCAAAGGAATTTGTATTAAATTTAAACTATACATTTATATTTTTTAAATTTAAATAACATAGCGTAGTTTATGTCATTTCCATGATAATTTTTTAGGGATCAACGATATTAAACGATTTGCAAAATTTGAATTACATCTGATAATCCGTTTGGACATAATGTTTATTCGTTTTTACAACAACAACATACTGTATATAGTATGGATAGTTCCCATTGATAATTTTGACAAAAGACGTTGCATTTCTGTGTTACGCTTTTGTGCGAAAAAAAAGGAAATATCCTAATAGTAGGCAAAAGACCCCGTGGGGGCAGTTCCCTACCCTGCCTTACTTTATGACCTCTTAGTCGATTTGTGGCTGTGACCGAAATTGGTTAATTATAATTTGTCCACGAGCAGGTGCCGATACCTCATAGCGCGTAATAATTACGTTAAAGTGTGATTTGTAAAAACCCAATATGAACTTATAAGTAATGTAATAATATTGGTAGTAGCTTAAAAATCTAGGAGTAGAAAGACCAACAAATTATAGGTACAAATAAATGTGAATTAATGTTTGCTAACAACAATTTTTTTTTTGCCATAACTTAAAGTTATCTTCAGCAAGTACTTTCTTACTTAAACCTTATAATAATAACTTTCATACACAAAATAATCGTGCATGAAACATAAAGTAGATCGACTCAATTTTTATGATCGGTTATCCTATTATAACAAATTTTGAACAATGCACAAAATTCTTAATTGTCGCCGACAGTTCTAATTGAAAGCTAGTCCCGCGCCGCACACTCTTCGTGCGTACGTGCTATTTTCTACGTTGTATTAGCTCACGCCTGTCATCATGGATTTATATCGTTAGATAGGCCCTTACCGCAGTGAGACCGCGCCGTGTTGTCGCACAGTCTAAGTGAGTGAGACTCACTAACCTGGGATCAGTGCACCCCTAAACACAGTGTTAGCCGGACGTGTTGTAAAGGACGTTTGCGAGCAGTTTAGTGTCACAAAATGCCATCGTGTGCCTTTCTAAAGTGCAACAACAATTCTAGAAACACAAATAAAGCCAGAGGTGTTACATTTAACTCGTATTGCGATTTGATTTAAAAACTTTTATTTTTCCTTCCGCACTGTCTAAAATAACAAATTTAAATGGCGAGTGCACGAAAGAGAAAGTAGTGTTTGCCACTAATGTAGGAGAAAAAGAGATGACACTAGTTTTGACCGTCCCTTCTACACAAATTGCACTGTTTTAGGACGCCATGTTGACACACACATTCAAACGTTTCCGTTAACGCACACATTCAAAAACAATGCCACAGTTTTTGGTGTCGGGGCCTATCTAACGATGTAAATCTATGCCTGTCATGATGTGACTTAGTATTAAGTGCTATTATTATCTACTTTATTAATTTTATTAATGATAACTCCGTGACGTAAAAAGACTAAATCATACAAAGAAAATAGAGGTCTGGAAATATCTCCAAAAAAATATATTGTATACTTAAAATATAAATGTCCCTGGTACTTATCAGGATCTGTATTCTATATTCTGTACCATTGTACTTGACTAATGACTGATGACAGATTTCTAATGTACAAAGTTCTAAAAATGTATTTTTGAAAAAATTGCAATATTTATTACGATTTACGTTTTATTATTGTAGACTGAAACTTAAAATTAATAATTTACTATAAAAAATTATTATCCCTAGGAGTAGTGTAATCGCAATTTTATTGTTAAATCAATAAAATTGCACCTACAATATGGCATTGGCAAACTTACTTGCAACATTATTAAATGGACATGAGTATTGCGCTCTGTGTTTCAAAATTATCATAAATGAGACGAAGTCAGAATTACATGAAGAGGTTACGGTTTGTGAGAATAATACAGAAAGCTCTTTAAAATTATTAGATATACTAACCCTCGTCTTGGGTGATGAGGTAATAAAGCAGAAAATTTATTCTTCTATTAATTATTTGTAAAACTGTAACTCAAAACCTTAATAACTTTATAAATGCTATCTTTTTTCAGATTTGTCATAAACTATCACCAAACAAGACCATATGCAAAACTTGTATAAGAATAGCAGTAAATAGTTATATATTTATCAACACCACTAAACAGAATTTTACATCTTTAAATAAAATTCTTGACAGTCTCCTTAATAATATTAAATTGGAATCATACTACGATGATCAAAAGAGTTTATTTCTTGTTGTAGATACAAAACACTACAGTTTAGAAAAGTATTACCACAAAAAAATTGCTCCATCTAGCAAATTAGCATTGAAAAGAATTGACTCCTTAATTCAAGATCTACATTTTAAAACAGATATAGTGAAAAATGAAATAGTAGAGAATAAAAAGAAACAGTACTCAGTAAAGATACAAACACAAGATATGCTTTATGATAAAAATGATAGACTGAATTTAAAATGTAAAGAATGTTTGAAAATTTATCCTACCATATCCAATTTAAGAAATCATTTCATTAGAGTTCATGCACCTAAAGACTATGAATGTACAATTTGTAAACGGTGTTTCGGTTCAATGGCCTTACTACAATCTCATAAAGATGAAAGTCATGTTACTCTTGTATGTAGTGAATGTGGTAAAACATTTAATAATCGCCATACATTGAAAATGCATGAAATTAGTCACTATTTTAAAATAGTTTGCAAAGATTGTGGACGGGTCTATAAAAGCCAATCTACATATAAAAAGCATTATGAGTTAAATATATGTAAACAAATATCTAGAGCTTCACCGTCAGATGCAAAATTCACTTGTGACTATTGCAATAAAAGGTATACTCAGAAAGTAACATTACGAGTTCATATTCAACATGAGCATTTAAATTATAAGTCACATGAATGTGAGTGGTGTAAGAAAAAGTTTTGGGCACCAAGCCGATTAAAAGCTCATATAATTAAACATACTCAGGATAAAAAATTTCCATGCAATGTCTGTGGTAGGAAGTTTGTTACCAAAGAGTCATTATTGTATCATACAAGATCACATACTGGAGAAAAGCCATATAAATGTGACTACTGTGAACAGAAATTTGTATCAGCATCTCGCAAAGCTGGTCATTTGAAACGTTTTCATGCTGATGCTATATTTCAGTGTACAGTATGCAAACACAAGTATACTACAAAAATCTGTTTAGAAAATCATATGAAAACTCATAAAGAAAATAAATCATGTTTAGAAGATAATGTAATTGAAACAAAGTTAAAACTTCCTGTAGTTGAAAATTTATACTTTATGTCTGATGAAGAGCCGTTTTGAGCATATTAGTATGCAAATTATATTTAAAGTCACATTGAAGCTGTTGTCACACATTAAAAATGAGGACAATCAAACACTTTGGTAATATGTTAGACTAAGAATTACACACCTAAGGATATGAGAGTTTTAAAGAAGGCGCAGCGCGCTGACGAGATCTGCAGCTCACAAATCCCGAGGGGACTTTTTGTATCGAATAAGTCGCCAAGCATCCGCGAATATAAAATGTTAATACATAAAAAGCAATAAGATAGGCATATTGCTTAGCAAAAGACAACAATTAACAATGCAAGGTTGCTAAAACGACTTAATGGAGATGCTGAAAATGTCCACCAAGTTATTTTTCGTCACAGGTTTATTGTAAACCTATCATAATACTTTAACAGAACAATTTAACGAGCAAAAACGAGAGACAGGCGTTTAAAATGGATATTTGTTTCTAGTCAACCGTGTACTGCATGCAGCAGATAAAGATACTTAATAGTAAGATGAGATGTTAAACGCGTTCAAATCTTTTAAGGCGGGAGTCGAAGGTTTGTAGCCAATTGAAATTGTAAAGATATTAATAGAAAAATATTTTTTTTATTTTATCTATAATTTCCCCACCTGTGTCCAACATTTTCATAAAATAAACATACTGTATATATTATATAATATATAACCTTGACTATTTTGTATTGCCTTACAGTCTGTATGTATATAATGTAGTTATAACACGTGCGCGATAAGTTGGGACCTCCTAGGAATGCGGCTTCCCGCCCGCTTCCCCTGCACTTCCCCGATGGCGCCCGTATTGTACCGTTCGCATCGCAAGTTTTTTACTAGTTTTTTATCTCGAACATAGGAACGTTTTATTTTACAACCTTTACAACTTGATCATTTGGAATTTATTATCTCTATTGTTCGAACAAAAATAAGTTACCGACTTTAAGAACTTGCCGACAATGTGAGTACACTATTGTTTCTTAGAAAACATTTTAGGAGTATACAATAATCAATTTATGACTCATGGAAACACGTGTTTGCTTGCTTTGTGTCAGGTGTTCAATTTTTTTTTAAATTAAAATAAATGTATAAACTTAAACATTGTATTTTTATTCATTACAAAACGATACCTTCCTTCACTTTCTGTGATACATAATTAAATAGTATTCTATTGTATTCAAATAGTGTAAAAAAAATAAAGATAAGATAAAAAGCAGCATCATGCCTGAGTAACATAATAAATTACAGTAGCTACATTTAATTTTGCGTATGCAAGTTCATAGTTGCCGCCTTAAATCTTACAAAAAATACATATAACTGCGCGGTGCATCAGAAGTGGAAATGAAGGGACATAGCATAGAGAATGCGACGAGTCACTCTTGTCGTAAATATTTTTGTCTAAGTTCTAAGCCAAGTTGTGAGATATATTAGGTCGATCTTTTGACAATGTTGAGTCCAGTCCAAACTCCGATTCGATTTTCGGTTTGGCAAAGCCAGAGGGAATCGCCTTGAAAGCTAATTCTCTATTCTTGTTCGAATCCTACTAAAAAATGTAATTATTTTATTGTATGCTTTTCGATCTTTCTAGTCTGTGCTATTATTTGGTGTAAACTGTAAACACTAAACTGTAGTCTGTTACCAATGACCATTGACCGGTGTTGGGTTTTTGGGCGGGAACTCCAAAAAGAGCGCGCGTACATTTTAAGTTTTTATCAATTTTATTTTAAATTTTAGTTATTTTAGCTTAAAATTTAGTGAAAATATCAGAATTTAGAGGTGGTGTCTGTTAGAAATGGAGGGTAACGAGGGGGGCGGGGATAACCCGCCCACCTCAAATAAACGTCCTCGCGTGGAGGATCGTGGTGGTGACTCCAAGGAGGACTCTGTCGTTGGCGGTGGCGGTGAGCGAAAAGACTCCTATTTACCGTTTTTCAAACCTAACTATAAAAGACTTTATCCCGAAAACTCAGTTAATACTGACTTTAAAGTATTTGTTGAATCTACCAATAAGGATAGACTGGGCAACAAGAGCCCCATGTACTTAAATCACATTTTTTCAACTGAAATTAAAGGTGTGACGGCAATTCAAAGAGTGAATGCCAATAAAATTGCAGTTATATTTAAACAATATAATACAGCAAATAACTTTATCAACAATGCATCATTCTTAAAAAAATACGACATGAAAGCTTCCATTCCTGCTGCGCAGATAGAAAAGACAGGAATCATAAGATTCGTTCCCACTAACATTTCAAATAAAGAGTTATACAGTAGGCTAACGTCAATTTATGAAATTATTGCAATCAGAAGATTCACAAAAAAAGTAGGTCATGAATATGTTCCGTTACAAACTGTTAGTATTACTTTTCTATCCAATATTTTACCTGATAACATTCAATATGATTTATTCTCTTACAGAGTTTTTGAATATATTCCACCATTACAGCAATGTTTCAAATGTTTCAAGTTTAACCATTCAGCAAAAATCTGTAATGGTAAACAAAAATGTTCAATTTGTGGAGGTGAGCACTTATATAAGGAATGCGACAAGCCAACTGAAATCTGTTGTGTTAATTGCAGCGGACCTCATCTAGCAATTTCAAAGTATGTCCAATTAAAATGAAGAAAATTATGGAAAAAAAGACTAAAATTACTTATGCAAGTGCTACCTTAACTAAACAAATAAATGACAATGACTTTCCACCACTACCAACATCGAAAACACCTGTATATAATAATGTAAATAAATCTGTATATAAATCTGTAAATAAGCCTGTAAATAAGCCTGTATATAATTCTGTAAATAATCCTGTAAATAAACATATAGATAATGTAAATAAACAACAAGACATTAAAAATCAAATTGTCTCTAACAATGATGTACTTATGGCCCTTGTACAGACATTGGTGGAGCTAGGCAATAAGGGTGATAATTCACCTACTACAATGAAAACAATTAAGGATATCTTAATTAAAAATCTAAAATAATGGATCTAGGTCCTACACAGTCTAAGCTACGTATTGCTCAATACAACATTCAAAGTGCCAATAGTAAAAGACCCCTGCTCATTCAATTCTTGAAACAACAAAACATTGATATATGCCTACTTAACGAAACGTGGTTCAAAGATAACACATTTAAAATACCGGGTTACAATATCTATAATAAAAATTCAAAGAATAGTCATAATGGTGTGGCAATATTAATTAAACCATACCTCAAGTACAATTTTATTATCACTAGATTCTATGAGGACATTCAAACTGCTGCTCTGAATCTATCAACAATAAGCGGTAATTTGACTGTTCTTTGTGTTTACTGTCCACCGACTAGTCGTCATATCAGATTAAATAGATTACATAATATAATTAATAATCTTCCAAAACCAATATTTGTAAGTGGTGACTTTAATGCTCACCATATAGCATTTGGTTGTTTATCTAGTAAGAGTCGAGGCCACAGCTTATTTAATATTATTGATGACTTAGATTTATGCATTTTGAATGATGGTAGTTTTACAACTGTCAACCAACCCAGACGAAATCCTTCTGCTATTGATGTTAGCTTCATCAGTGCTAGTCTTGCATCTATGTGTGAATGGTCTGTACATGACAATGCCATGGGTAGTTATCATTACCCTACAATAACAGAAATATCCTTAACTATTGATAAATATCACATTGGTTCACCAGTAGACAGATTTTTATATAAAAAGGCAGATTGGATTAAATACAACACTCTTTCCAGAACAGTTTTCAATAATTTTATCATAAATTTTGATAACCCAATATTAACTTATAGTGCTTTCTGCTCTTGTTTGGATACATTAAAAACTATGACAATACCTAAACTTTCAAAATCAAACAGTTTCAAAAGTAGATTGCCCACGCCCTGGTGGAATGATATTTGTGAACAAAGTGTCATTGCATCTTATAATGCTTTAAAATTATATAAAAGTGTACCATCCATAGAGAATTATATTAACTATAAAAGAAAGGATGCACAGAAAAAAAGAACAATAGCAGAGCAGAAAAAAATTGGTTGGAATAATCTAACTAATACTTTCACTAGAACAACACCCATTAGTAAGATTTGGAATTTACTTAAAATGTTTAAACGTGTTAAAACTGGCAATAGGTCATGTAGAGATGAATTCATACCAACCTTTTTAGATAACATAACAGATAATAGTAATTTAAGTGAGACTAGTAACCTGAATATTTATTTTAACTTAAACAATGACAATCAAAATTCTAAATTTTTACTTGAACCCTTTACTTGGTCAGAATTTTCAATAAGTTTACAATCTAGACGTAATACAACACCTGGTATGGATGACTACCCTTATCTATTGATTAAAAATTTGGATGAATCAGCTCAAAAAATATTTCTAGACATTCTCAATCTTCTTTGGCTTAACAACTATATTCCACAGGCATGGAAAACACAGTGTGTTATTCCAATACTTAAACCAGACAAAGCACCAGAACTTGCTAGCTCATATAGACCAATATCTTTATCTTCATGTCTTGGCAAAATTTTTGAATCAATGTTAAAAGTCCGTATTGACTGGTATGTTGAAGCTAATCACATCATTCCCAATGTCCAATATGGCTTTAGACGAGGGCGAAGCTGTGCTGATAGTTTCATCTCTTTAATATCTGATCTGAAACATGGTAAGGAAAATAATTTACATACTGTTTGTATATTCCTTGATGTTCAAGGTGCCTTTGACAGTATAGATCCTGGTATACTTGTGAAAGTTATGTCAGGGCTGGCAATACCGGGACAACTCTGTAAATGGATTTATAACTTCTTAAATGAAAGGACAGTGTATGTAAAACACAATAATATATTATATGGTCCAAAATCTGCCTCGAGAGGCACAATGCTACCTTATCCCCTTTATTGTATAATATTTACACTAGTGAAATCTGCAACTTCTTAGACAATGTAAACAATAATGTAAATATTTTACAATTTGCTGATGACATCGTTTTGTACAGTAGTAACTATAATTTACAAGTAGCAATAGACAGTATTAATGTAGCTTTATCCCAATTGTTTTATTATTATAATGACTTTTTACATTTAAAAATTAACCCATCCAAGAGCAATGTTATGATATTCAGCAAGGATACACCAATCTATAATGTTATTTATAATGGTGAAATTATAAACAAGGTAACCAGTAAGAAATTTTTAGGAATAGTAATAGATCAGAAATTAAATTTTGAATCACATATTAAACATATTTCCAAAAATGCTTTAAGAGGTCTTAATATTATGAAATGTCTTGCTGGAGTATCATGGGGTGCAGACCCCAAAATACTATCTTTAATATACAAATCGATTGTCAGAAGTCATTTTGATTATAGCTCCTTAGCTTATTTAAATAGTCCACATGTAAATAAACTTGATTTATTACAGAACAAGGCTTTGAGAATAATATCTGGTGCAATGTGCTCAACTCCCATAAGGGCCATGGAAGTTGAGACAAAAGTTATGCCATTAATATTAAGACGACTCTTACTTGCACACAGATATTGTCTCAAATTACTATCTTCTAATAATATGCAAATAGTTAAAAAGATTGCACCATATCTAGACATTACTCCTTCTTCATTATTAACTGGAATAACTCTTCTCAATAAATATACACCACCTTTGTCCACAATATATCTGGAAATAAATAATAAGTATAAAAAGACCAGAAAACAGTCCCTTTGGCCATGTTACTTTAGCAGCTATCACTCCATTTCACATCCAGTAAACATTATCTCAAGTACAATTAATAATAATTCTGATATGATGCAATTCTTGTCACAAAATAATAGATATTACACTATATATACTGATGGCAGCAAAGGAAATAATCACGTTCATGCAGCCTTTTATGATTCAAATGCCAAGTTTTCTCAAAGCTTTGTTTTGAATAGATCTTGTTCCATTTTTACTGCAGAGGCTTATGCCGTTTATCAGGCTTTACTGCAAATTAGTGTAATTAATAACTATAAATATTTTTTAATAATAACGGATTCTTTAAGTCTGATAAAGAGTCTAAGTAATGTTTCTGTAAAATATAAAACCAACTATATTTTGTATATTATAAAAGACCTATTGTTTAAATATCATCTTAAGAATGTAAATATATATTTTATGTGGGTGCCTTCACATAAAGGCATAACCGGCAACGAAAAAGCTGACGAAGCTGCATGTGATGCTATAAACAGTATTGACGTTACAGACTCAGTATCCGTTCCTTTTACTGATTATTTTCTAAATATTAAGGAAAACATTTACACTCTGTGGACAGAAATGTGGAAGAAAGACCAGGAAAACAAGGGAAAGTGGTATGGAAGTATCCAAGATAACATACCTGTTAAACCATGGTATGACAAATTGAAATCTAGTGAAAGCAGAGATTTCATTACAACAATAAACAGATTGAGATTTGGTCATAATATTGCGCCGTCACACCTAGCAAGACTTGGGATTGTTTCAAACAATCAATGTAATCATTGTCAAACAGAAGAAGGAACGATCCACCACATTATTTTTGATTGCCAAAGTTTTCTCATTCAAAGACTTGTGCTGGCTAGTGAACTTAGTGTTACCAATGCATATAAGTGTGTTTCTTCCTCCCGCCCGCCGCTCCTCAACGTTTTACTAAAAGATCCAACATCCTATAAACCTATTTATAATTACATAAAAAATACAATTCAAACAATTTAAGTGATGAAATTTAGTGAAGTGAAGTTAGTGTCGCCAAATTATATGAACATACATACTCCAAATAAGTCATGACTTAAAGGTCTTTGTTACCAGGTCATAAAATTAAAAAAAAAAAAAAAAAAAACCGGTGTTGGGTTTTTTTGGGCGGGAACTCCAAAAAGAGCGCGCGTACATTTTAAGTTTTATTAATTTTATTTTAAATTTTAGTTATTTTAGCTTAAAATTTAGTGAAAATATCAGAATTTAGAGGTGGTATCTGTTAGAAATGGAGGGTAACGAGGGGGGCGGGGATAACCCGCCCACCTCAAATAAACGTCCTCGCGTGGAGGATCGTGGTGGTGACTTCAAGGAGGACTCTGGCGTTGGCGGTGGCGGTGAGCGAAAAGACTCCTATTTACCGTTTTTCAAACCTAACTATAAAAGACTTTATCCCGAAAACTCAGTTAATACTGACTTTAAAGTATTTGTTGAATCTACCAATAAGGATAGACTGGGCAACAAGAGCCCCATATACTTAAATCACATTTTTTCAACTGAAATTAAAGGTGTGACGGCAATTCAAAGAGTGAATGCCAATAAAATTGCAGTTATATTTAAACAATATAATACGGCAAATAACTTTATCAACAATGCATCATTCTTAAAAAAATATGACATGAAAGCTTCCATTCCTGCTGCGCAGATAGAAAAGACAGGAATCATAAGATTCGTTCCCACTAATATTTCAAATAAAGAGTTATACAGTAGGCTAACGTCAATTTATGAAATTATTGCAATCAGAAGATTCACAAAAAAAGTAGGTCATGAATATGTACCTTTACAAACAGTTAGCATCACATTTCTATCCAATATTCTACCAGACAATATTCAATATGATTTATTCTCTTATAGAGTTTTTGATTATATCCCTCCATTACAGCAATGTTTCAAATGTTTCAAGTTTAACCATTCAGCGAAAATATGTAACAGTAAACAAAAATGTTCAATTTGTGGAGGTGAGCACTTATATAAGGAATGCGACAAGCCAACTGAAATCTGTTGTGTTAATTGCAGCGGACCTCATCTAGCTATTTCAAAAGTATGTCCAATTAAAATGAAGAAAATTATGGAAAAAAAGACTAAAATTACTTATGCAAGTGCTACCTTAACTAAACAAATAAATGACAATGACTTTCCACCACTACCAACATCGAAAACACCTGTATATAATAATGTAAATAAATCTGTATATAAATCTGTAAATAAGCCTGTAAATAAGCCAGTATATAATTCTGTAAATAATCCTGTAAATAAACATATAGATAATGTAAATAAACAACAAGATATTAAAAATCAAATTGTCTCTAACAATGATGTACTTATGGCCCTTGTACAGACATTGGTGGAGCTAGGCAATAAGGGTGATAATTCACCTACTACAATGAAAACAATTAAGGATATCTTAATTAAAAATCTAAAATAATGGATCTAGGTCCTACACGTCTAAGCTACGTATTGCTCAATACAACATTCAAAGGGCCAATAGTAAAAGACCCCTGCTCATTCAATTCTTGAAACAACAAAACATTGATATATGCCTACTTAACGAAACGTGGTTCAAAGATAACACATTTAAAATACCAGGTTACAATATCTATAATAAAAATTCAAAGAATAGTCATAATGGTGTGGCAATATTAATTAAACCATACCTCAAGTACAATTTTATTAACACTAGATTCTATGAGGACATTCAAACTGCTGCTCTGAATCTATCAACAGTAAGCGGTAATTTGACTGTTCTTTGTGTTTACTGTCCACCGACTAGTCGTCATATCAGATTAAATAGATTACATAGTATAATTAATAATCTACCAAAACCAATATTTGTAAGTGGTGACTTTAATGCTCACCATATAGCATTTGGTTGTTTATCTAGTAAGAGTCGAGGCCACAGCTTATTTAATATTATTGATGACTTAGATTTATGCATTTTGAATGATGGTAGTTTTACAACTGTCAACCAACCCAGACGAAATCCTTCTGCTATTGATGTTAGCTTCATCAGTGCTAGTCTTGCATCTATGTGTGAATGGTCTGTACATGACAATGCCATGGGTAGTTATCATTACCCTACAATAACAGAAATATCCTTAACTATTGATAAATATAACATTGGTTCACCAGTAGACAGATTTTTATATAAAAAGGCAGATTGGACTAAATACAACACTCTTTCCAGAACAGTTTTCAATAATTTTATCATAAATTTTGATGACCCAATATTAACTTATAGTGCTTTCTGCTCTTGTTTAGATACATTAAAAACTATGACAATACCTAAACTTTCAAAATCAAACAGTTTCAAAAGTAGATTGCCCACACCCTGGTGGAATGATATTTGTGAACAAAGTGTCATTGCATCTTATAATGCTTTAAAATTATATAGAAGTGTACCATCCATAGAGAATTATATTAATTATAAAAGAAAGGATGCACAGAAAAAAAGAACAATAGCAGAGCAGAAAAAAATTGGTTGGAATAATCTAACTAATACTTTCAGTAGAACAACACCCATTAGTAAGATTTGGAATTTACTTAAAATGTTTAAACGTGTTAAAACTGGCAATAGGTCATGTAGAGATGAATTCATACCAACCTTTTTAGATAACATAACAGATAATAGTAATTTAAGTGAGACTAGTAACCTGAATATTTATTTTAACTTAAACAATGACAATCAAAATTCTAAATTTTTACTTGAACCCTTTACTTGGTCAGAATTTTCAATAAGTTTACAATCTAGACGTAATACAACACCTGGTATGGATGACTACCCTTATCTATTGATTAAAAATTTGGATGAATCAGCTCAAAAAATATTTCTAGACATTCTCAATCTTCTTTGGCTTAACAACTATATTCCACAGGCATGGAAAACACAGTGTGTTATTCCAATACTTAAACCAGACAAAGCACCAGAACTTGCTAGCTCATATAGACCAATATCTTTATCTTCATGTCTTGGCAAAATTTTTGAATCAATGTTAAAAGTCCGTATTGACTGGTATGTTGAAGCTAATCACATCATTCCCAATGTCCAATATGGCTTTAGACGAGGGCGAAGCTGTGCTGATAGTTTCATCTCTTTAATATCTGATCTGAAACATGGTAAGGAAAATAATTTACATACTGTTTGTATATGCCTTGATGTTCAAGGTGCCTTTGACAGTATAGATCCTGGTATACTTGTGAAAGTTATGTCAGGCCTGGCAATACCGGGACAACTCTGTAAATGGATATATAACTTCTTAAATGAAAGGACAGTGTATGTAAAACACAATAATATATTATATGGTCCAAAATCTGCCTCGAGAGGCACAATGCAAGGTGCTACCTTATCCCCTTTATTGTATAATATTTACACTAGTGAAATCTGCAACTTCTTAGACAATGTAAACAATAATGTAAATATTTTACAATTTGCTGATGACATCGTTTTGTACAGTAGTAACTATAATTTACAAGTAGCAATAGACAGTATTAATGTAGCTTTATCCCAATTGTTTTATAATTATAATGACTTTTTAAAGGATACACCAATCTATAATGTTATTTATAATGGTGAAATTATAAACAAGGTAACCAGTAAGAAATTTTTAGGAATAGTAATAGATCAGAAATTAAATTTTGAATCACATATTAAACATATTTCCAAAAATGCTTTAAGAGGTCTTAATATTATGAAATGTCTTGCTGGAGTATCATGGGGTGCAGACCCCAAAATACTATCTTTAATATACAAATCGATTGTCAGAAGTCATTTTGATTATATCTCCTTAGCTTATTTAAATAGTCCACATGTAAATAAACTTGATTTATTACAGAACAAGGCTTTGAGAATAATATCTGGTGCAATGTGCTCAACTCCCATAAGGGCCATGGAAGTTGAGACAAAAGTTATGCCATTAATATTAAGACGACTCTTACTTGCACACAGGTACTGTCTCAAATTACTATCTTCTAATAATATGCAAATAGTTAAAAAGATTGCACCATACCTAGACATTACTCCTTCTTCATTATTAACTGGAATAACTCTTCTCAATAAATATACACCACCTTTGTCCACAATATATCTGGAAATAAATAATAAGTATAAAAAGACCAGAAAACAGTCCCTTTGGCCATGTTACTTTAGCAGCTATCACTCCATTTCACATCCAGTAAATATTATCTCAAGTACTATTAATAATAATTCTGATATGATGCAATTCTTGTCACAAAATATTAGATATTACACTATATATACTGATGGCAGCAAAGGAAATAATCACGTTCATGCAGCCTTTTATGATTCAAATGCCAAGTTTTCTCAAAGCTTTGTTTTGAATAGATCTTGTTCCATTTTTACTGCAGAGGCTTATGCCGTTTATCAGGCTTTACTGCAAATTAGTGTAATTAATAACTATAAATATTTTTTAATAATAACGGATTCTTTAAGTCTGATAAAGAGTCTAAGTAATGTTTCTGTAAAATATAAAACCAACTATATTTTGTATATTATAAATATTGTTTAAATATCATCTTAAGAATGTAAATATATATTTTATGTGGGTGCCTTCACATAAAGGCATAACCGGCAATGAAAAAGCTGACAAAGCTGCATGTGAGGCTATAAACAGTATTGACGTTACAGACTCAGTATCCGTTCCTTTTACTGATTATTTTCTAAATATTAAGGAAAACATTTACACTCTGTGGACAGAAATGTGGAAGAAAGACCAGGAAAACAAGGGAAAGTGGTATGGAAGTATCCAAGATAACATACCTGTTAAACCATGGTATGACAAATTGAAATCTAGTGAAAGTAGAGATTTCATTACAACAATAAACAGATTGAGATTTGGTCATAATATTGCGCCGTCACACCTAGCAAGACTTGGGATTGTTTCAAACAATCAATGTAATCATTGTCAAGCAGGGGGTCTAGCCAAGATGGCTTAACGGTAGTGTATGTAGAAAGTCGAAAACTAAATTTGTATGAAAATGACAGCTCGTGTCGACAGTCGGTAGCCTAGGCCCTAAAGGCGTGAGTCGGGATACAATAAGCGACGCCATGACAGTGCTACGAAAAGACACACATTAACGCTTACGCTATTCGGTAGCCAACGGCCAATTAATGTTTCGGCAGTGTAGAAAAAACGGCGTTTCTCCGCCATGTTTTAGCGTGATCTCAAAAGCTGCTGTTTGCAATAATTCAGTACAACTATTGCCATCTTTAATGGCTACTGTTTTAAAAACATGTCATATTTTGGACGTTTTAACGAAATGGTTTTAATTTGTTATCTGTCTTTTTTTAACGTTCTCGTGTAATTATAATAATTTAAACTAGAGTTAATATTTTTAAGTTAAGAGTTTTAGTTTTTCCTATGAATCAATGCGAGGATAACATAATAGACAGATAAATATGAGGATATCAAGAAAATCAGCAAATTAGTTGAAGTAAATTCTAGTTATATTGGATATCTTTTATTGATATTTATATTGCATGTAAGTTCATGAAATTGTTCTTTAATTTGAAAAATAGGTACATATACCATTTAATATTGCATATATTATGTAATCACAAAGTAAAATGATTGTACATTTTATTTGTATATTTCAGATGAGAAAGCAGTCACTAATGAACATAATTAGAAGTCCTAAATATATTTTATTGTAATTATAATAGAAGTTGATAATGATTTAAATTAATCAAATAAAGTGGATTTATACTTTATGAACTTTGGAAATATAAAATCTAGTGAGCAATACTACAGTAAGTAATGGTAAGCAGATATTTTCTTTAATTATTTACTAAGTCAATATACTAGAGAAGTTATTATAATATTGTTAATGAATGAGAAGTTTGAATTCAAGTCCCTTGGGAGTTACTGACATTGTTTGGTTAATAAAAACTTTAATTGACAATAAGCAGCAAAGTGACAAATTAAATATATTTTTAAGTTTAGAATTAAGTAAAGAGTTTTAATATTAAATTTACCTATTGAACAAACCTTGGACCGATCTTACAGTTTAGTTTGTCAGTTTTCTATTTGATCAAAGTACTAACTAAAATATTTTCTTTTCAGAAAAAGAGAAGCTAATAAGACAACTAAAAGTATTTAAAAAAAACACAAATGGACAAGTTTTATTTAAGTCTTATATTTTAATTAATTTAAGTGTTATATTATGTACCTGAAAATGAATTTGATAATGTGGAATGAAGCATTTTATGAATAATGTAAAAAATAAGACAAGTGGAGTATGAAATAATGGTTGGTTAAGTAGCATTACCTCAAGAACAGGAAACAGGAATTGAAACTATGTTCTTCCACATCTAATCTTAATAAGTTCAGTATTTGGAATGTTAATGAGATATTATTATAAACAAACTGGATTTGTAGATTTTGGGAAGAATTATATCTTTAAAATAACTATTATTATTTACAGTTGTTGTGTTAAGGAAACAATCACTGTTTTTTTAATCGCCCAGGATGTATTCATAGTAACTGTAGGTATCATAGTAATTTTATGAAATCATCATAACATCTAACATTAGGTTTTATGAATTGAAATTTTTCTTGTATATAATAGCACACAAACATGATATTGACTTTGCTGCAAATTAACACTTACATTTATTAGTTAATTATATACATATATAAATATGAATAATTTAATACATTAGGTAGTAATGCATTGAATTTGGTACACCTGTGTGTGTTCAGTAGTTATGTCTGTATTTTTTAATAAGTTGTTAAATATGCTTATTTTTCTTTGTAGACTGCATTATGTTAAGGAAGATATTTGGTGCCTTATTTTAATAAAAAATAACCATAACTGAAACATTTTTATTTTGCTACCTATTTGTTTAATATTCCTAACTGTTAGTAGGTACGGGTCATTCATATATGCATTATCTGTATATATTTGTAAAATAAACTAATATTGTTAACCACTTAAATGGCTTTTCCTACTAAAGAAGACACAAGTAAATTACCAAAAATAAAACTGACAAATACATAACATACAATGTTTATTCATTTCTTACTTAAACAGATTTTGCATTTACAAATTAACTATGTAGTAGCAAATCACTGATACAACAAAAAGTTAATAGACATAAATATTAACTTAAAATCAGCATCAAACTTAAATTTATATCTAAGATGTTGGAGCATCAATATGGAATCAAAGGTTGAGTAAGGGTTTTAATTTCATACCAGGCTAAGTTTCTATTTTATCATTTTTATTAATCCCTCTTTTCATTTCATTGAGTACTTGCTGCTTTTCAATTCTCTCTTTCTAAAAGTATAAATTTATTATAAACAATCAACCTTTGACTCTAACTTAAACTGAAATTGTTTGTTGGACATAAACAGAGATAATTCCAACTAGTAGCAAATCACTAATAAAATCTACACTTTTATATAAATCTGCTTACAAATTGACATTAAAAATGTTCAAGCACAAACACCAAACCTAATTAAAGCTTAAATCAAACTCTAATTTCAGTGTTCACACTAGTCTACGTTTTTTTTTCTATTGTTTTTTAATTCCTTGGACTACCCTTCTATTCTTTATCAACTTCTAGACAACCTTATTTTCACTCTTTATTTATCAATCCACAGTACTATTTCTATTGTTTCTTCTAAGCGGTAACAAAATATGTTGCTTCTTCATTTTGCGGATTAGTTGTGAGGTCAAATCCTAAAAATATCAAAGTATGAGTACTTCTTATTATTATATATCGTGATTATGCAATTTCAAAATATTGTATTAATTTTATAATTAGTAATATTCAAAATTTGTAGCCTTAAATTTCTGAGAAAACATGAAACAAACCATAATTAATTCAAACATGCAATTAAAATTCATATATTTACTTTGCACCTTCCGTAAATTCCACTTAAATCGAAAATTGTTCCGATCTTTCTGACATTCTAATGTCCCTTTTGCAGCTTCCAATAATTGGAATTTGCAATTATTGCAAATTTACAATAATATTGTAGTTTTAACTATTATTTGTTTATAAAAGTGACATTAGGAATACATTTAATCCAGAGACAATATGACGGAAGAAGGTGCTACGAACAGCAGCTCGCATCTACGCTGTCGACTTTGCGGTAATGTATCGACATGCCTCTTGGCTACGAACGAAGCGTTTTCGACAGTACAATTACGCAAAAGCGGTAGTGTATGTAGAATACTTTTCGACACTAATATGGCTAGACCCCCTGAAGAAGGAACGATCCACCACATTATTTTTGATTGCCAAAGTTTTCTCATTCAAAGACTTGTGCTGGCTAGTGAACTTAGTGTTACCAATGCATATAAGTGTGTTTCTTCCTCCCGCCCGCCGCTCCTCAACGTTTTACTAAAAGATCCAACATCCTATAAACCTATTTATAATTACATAAAAAATACAATTCAAACAATTTAAGTGATGAAATTTAGTGAAGTGAAGTTAGTGTCGCCAAATTATATGAACATACATATTCCAAATAAGTCATGACTTAAAGGTCTTTGTTACCAGGTCATAAAATTAAAAAAAAAAAAAAAAAACCGGTGTTGGGCTAAGCTGTGATTAAGATTAATAAAAACATTTATAAATATTTAATTTATAACAAGCAGTGTGCTAAAACGGAATAAATAATAACAATCAAAAAGTAGAATAATGACTTTCCTAGAAGACACATTAATAGTTTTTATATCTCAAGTAAGAAAATTTAGTTTTAAGTTTCTCTTTATATCTGGTCCATTCCCGGTTAAATTAGAAAACAATAATAAATATCAAATGGTCCCAAAATCTTCATAAGAGTAGATTCTTAACAATTATAATATACAACTTATTCATATGATTTGTTTCATTTTAGGCAATATTTTTTATAGGCGGTTGGATATTCTTTGTGAAACAATTATTCCGGGATTATGAAGTGCACCATAGTCTTGTGCAGTTGATATTTTCTGTTACATTTGCTTTGAGCTGTACAATGTTTGAACTTATCATATTTGAGATTATTGGTTATTTAGATTCAAGGTAAGTCTTAAAATTACATTTTCTAGCTTGTAAAGTAATGATTTTACACATCACCCAAGTGTAGTTTAGGATAATCTAATAGCTCTCACATTTATTTATGGGATCACTCATATCTATCTTCCCATAAATGGTAAGAATTACAAATATAAAGACAAATTGCATTGCTTTAATATCTTAGTTGGTCCAGTACTCAACTTATTTAACATCGAATATTAAAAAAGAATAGGCCATGGACTTTCTAATTGCATACACATAGAATAGCATTTTTAAACATAAAAATTATATTTTGTTTGATGAAAAACTGACTAAACAATAAATACTATAATAATTAACTTAAAATGTTGGTTTACATGCTGTTTTTTTACAGTTCAAGATATTTCCATTGGAATTTGGGGCTTTATTCATTGCTATTTATGGTGATTGCTCTGATACCATTCTACATTGCCTACTATTGCATCAGTAATATACAATTTTGTGAGTTGTCATCATATTAAGAAGTATTGTTTATGTTAGTTGTTATTTTATAAACAGATTGATATTAAGAAAGATAGTACTTGATTATCAAGGATTTGTTATTTTGTAATAAAGAATAACATGGTAGATATAGCTTCTCCTCAGTGTTTGAATCTAAGACAATGTTACCATTGCCAATTATTATTAATAAGTGAAACTTTAGATAAAAAATGTCTTATTGTAACTTATATTACTGTTCCAGTGTCAAGATCGCACATACGGCCATTGACAATATTTGTTTGGCTAGTATATTTATATTTCTTTTGGAAGATTGGAGATCCATTTCCCATATTGAGTCCTAAACAGGTATTTAATTACATTTCTACTTACATCAATTTTAGTACTACTAATAGCAAGATTGAGGTACCTATATAATTTCAAGCAAAATGGGTTCCATTTAGACACAGAAGTCTAATCACCGACATGCTTTAAAGACATTAATGAAACTGATGATATTTAATTTTTTAATAAATATTTCTAGGGCATATTTTCTATAGAGCAAGGAGTATCTCGTATAGGCGTAATAGGAGTGACTGTAATGGCGTTACTATCTGGTTTTGGTGCTGTCAACTATCCATACACATCCATGGCTATATTTATCAGGTAATCATTTTAATATAAGTTAAGTTAACGCCACAAGATTATTATTTTAAGGAATAGAGTTACAAAGGGGGTTATCTTTCTTAAATATGGTTGATTTAGTATAGCAGAAAGAACTGAAATTTGAATAAGTAATTTCTCCGCATACTATATATATCTAATCATACTAGTGTGTGACTACTACATTTAATGTAAAAACCAGGAATATTATGTTGCCATGTTTAAAATGCAAAAACGGTAACCATAGTAACAATACCATTAATCTATGCTATTAGCAGTTTTTGGGTTAGCTTGTAACAATACATTTGTAATTTATATTAGAATATATTCTATCTTATATATAAATATTATTTGAAATATATTGAATTCCAGACCAGTTACCCAATCAGATGTATTGTCAATAGAAAAAAAGCTGCTACAAACAATGGATATGATTTTAGTTAAAAAGAAAAGGATAGCATTAGCTGAGTCTAATAGTGTGGGAGCGAGACAGAATTATATGATGGATCAGTCAAATGTGAAGAATAGGGGTTTTTGGACAAATATTTTGTCTAGTGTTGGGAGTATTACTAACCCATTAAGTCAGGGGACTGAAAGTAAGACTAGTAGACTTGTTTCTCAATTGTATAATAATAATAAAGTTTGTCGACGTACGTGTTTTTTTACGATATTACAAATTCTATGGGACCATAAAAAAATACTCATAAATATTTTTTTATCTTAAAAGGGTAAAATCTGATTTGAATATGGAATGTGAATATTCTACGCGCGGAACAATTAGAAAAAAAGTAAAAACGCGCGAATTGTTTTCTGATTTTTGTAATTGTTCGTTCTAATTCAATCCAATCCTCTATGGATAGAACAAAGACAGATAATATTAAAATTTTAATTAAAATGTATTTTTAGATATTTCTCAGCTTCGCCAAGAGATAGCTGGATTGGAAGAGTTAAGTAGGCAATTGTTCCTCGAAGCACATGACGCTAGAACTATGAGAGAGAAAATTGAATGGTCAACCACTTTTCAAGGGAAATACTTCAATTTCCTCGGATACTTCTTCTCTTTGTATTGTTTATGGAAGATTTTCATTGTAAGTATTTTAAATTAGCTTTGAACAGTTATGACGCTTGCGTGTAACATTTCATATATTAGATGTTTCACACTAATTATAAAATATTTATTTAGTTTAACTAATGTTTTTAATTGTTGAGATTTTAATGGCCTGTTAGGTGTGTTTGGAATGGCTTTAGTCCAATACGAAATACGATTCGTCCGTTTCTTTACGAATCATTCCGTTGAACTGTATAATTCCACAGCATTAAGTACCTAATTACTTAGTAATTTACAAATCGGAGAATTTTTGGGACAAAATAGGACAAATATTAAATTCAACAAAGCATGATTCTTTATTACGAAAAGAACTGTGAACAAGAAAAAAAAATTGTGCAGTACACGCACAATTTTTTTGTACGTGGACACACGTAAGAATTAAAACTTCTTTATGACCTTAAAATGATCTACTACATGCAACTTTACAGAAATTGGTTAATTAAGGTTAAATTAGATAAAGTTTAATAAAAGGCTTTTATTATCATAGGCATGAATTCAAATAATGCAATTATTACATTTCACCTTACTACGACTAAGATTATTACAGAATTTCATTAATTGCATTTACTTGAAGTAATCCGACTAATTTCAAGGTTTTCTCGCGAGATTTGCCGCCGATATTTTATTGAAAGTTTTGAAATGGAAAAGTGAAAATTACGCGCCATCTTTTTGTTGTCCCTACCACGGTTGACCCGAAGAGATTCGAAGCCATCAATAACAAAAATATATAATAACGATAACAATCATAGTAATAATTCTATTACAATTATAAATGAAATTCTGTAATAATCTTAGTAGTAATAAGGTAAAATGAAATTATTGTATTTGTATTCATGTCTATAATAATAAAAGCCTTTTGTTAAACTTTATCTAGTTTAACTTCATTTAACCAATTTCTGTAAAGTAGCATATAGTAGATCATTTTTGAAAAATAAGGTCATAAAGAAGTTTCACTTCTTACGTGTGTACACTAGTACACGCATATATTTTTTTTAATTCTCATTTTAGTCGACAATTAACATAGTGTTCGACCGAGTTGGTAAAAAGGACCCTGTGACGAGAGGCTTAGAGTTGGTAGTGCATTGGCTCGGATGGAACATAGATCTTGCGTTTTGGTCCCAACATGTCTCATTCATCTTGGTCGGTTGTATTGTGCTGACCAGCATACGTGGATTACTATTAACATTAACTAAGGTGAGTTTAAATATATGAAAATATCATTAAAAAAATGGCAATACAATGGAAATATTCATCAAAATAGCAATGCAAGTTTTGTTGGTTAGTACACAATTTGGGAATTGATACTGAATAGTATCAATTCCCAAATAGTAGTCACCGTGACCACGCACGCTGTAAAGCACGCGAAACGTCGGATAAATTTAAATTTATGTCAAATAATTGTAAATCTATAATAATACATAAATTTAATCCGGTAAAAGCGTTTTTCTTTAAATGTATAAAGGTTATGTTAATCAAAGACAATACTACTGAATAGTAGATAAACAAAAAAAATACAACTTCAGGGTCAAAAGCTATAATAGTATTGTGTTACAGTATCAAAGAACAAGAACTAGTATAGATAGTGCGCTAAAGTAGCAAACGACGAGATATGTCGGTCCTTTATTTTTTAAGGCTACACTAATGCATAAGAAGGAGATAAAATTATGTTTGTCTTGATATTTATTTTTGCATTAGGTTCAAATCTAAAAATAAACGTTATGCGAACTGATATTATTTGCTACGAGTCATTCCATTTCTTTATTTTTCCATATACCTACAGTATCAAGCTTACTATCAAACTATTTAGGCCAAACTGTCAAACTATAATGACTTAACAGTGTTGTCAACATAACCCACGATTTCCTTACACACAGACTACTACCAACATGATAATTATCATGCTAATTGTTTACTTTAATAAAATAGTAATTTGTTTCAGTTCTTCTACAAAATATCGTCATCAAAATCATCGAACATCATAGTTTTGATACTTGCTCAAATTATGGGTATGTATTTTTGCTCGTCTGTCCTTTTAATGCGGATGAATATGCCACCGGAGTACAGGATTATCGTGACGCAAGTGTTAGGTGACTTGCAGTTTAATTTCTACCATCGCTGGTTCGATGTTATATTTTTAGTGAGCGCTTTAACAAGCATTTTTACACTTTATCTTGCGCATAAGCAGCCATCTGTTAATTAGAGTTTAGAAACATCTTGTCATAGTAGTAGAATAGTGACGGATCTGACAAATAGAAAACTTTATAGGGCAGCCATTTCAAAATAATATAATCATGTTAGATTTTTGTCATAACTTTTTTAATTCATATTCTGTAATTATGAAATGGCATACAAGCAAACAATAGCGTTTCTTTTGAAACAAAATAAAAAATAAATAAAATACACAGTTTTCTACTTTACCGACTGATTAATTTGAAATTTAAAACACATGATTTTTTTTTAATGTAGCCAATGTAGCCAATGTAGTATCCAAATATGATAAAAAGTGGATATTGGATTTTTTCAAATCCGACATTGTTCTACGATCTTGACGATCTATAAATCATTTAACTCAACGTCCGAAGAGCCTGTATTAATTTAATGCTCTTTAAAAATATTTACACTATTTTTTTTGCCATATTGAGTGAGAGCAATTGAATAAATTAATACATTGGACACTATCAAAATTCATAAGGTAACGGCATGATATATTTATTAACTCGAAGTTAGACTTTATTGTAATAAAAACAATAGAACCATTTTAAAAATAATGAACAGTTTTCGTTCTAAAGAGTGAACTGAATGTTGAATTACAATGTGTCAGTGGACGTGAAGCTAAAACTGACAGCTGTCAATTATGGTCTCTTTATTTGGCCCTATTGTACCCCTAACCTACATAAGATAAGTTTTTATGTAAATATAAAAGGTTGTTGGATTGAATACTAAACTACGTTTTTAAGACCACAACACTCCAACTTATGCCTCTGTCATATAAGTTTCCATTTGTCAATTGTTGACGTTTTTTACCATCCGTATCACCTCGACGTTCGTCGTTCCACAACTGAGCGTTTTCTAAGGCAGTTTTTGCCGCGCACCACCACTATGTACAGCTACCCACTGAAGTCCGAACCAATTCGACTTAGGGTCCTCCAAGAAAAGAGCGTACCAATTTTTGAAAGGCCGGCAACGCACTTGCGAGCCTTCTGGAAATGTAAGTGTCCATAGGCGGCGGTATCACTTAACATCAGGTGAGCCTGATGCCCGTTTGCCTCCGTGCCTCATTTGTATTACATAAAAAAAATTGACAGTTACAATCCATTTAAGAATGCATATTCGCCCAAATTCTATTTAAACTATGCACTTATCCAAATACGTCCACGGAGCGCTTAACAAGTTTTACATATAAAAATCTATCACTTTTGTTATGTTGCGTTAACTTTTAAAATATGTGTATATGTTATTAGGATTGTAAAATAGTGCTCATGTATATAAATTTTATATTCCTTTGTAAATAAGACTGATTAAATCGGTTACTGTAAGTGAGAGTATAAAGTAAGTGTTAATAAATGAAGTATTAAAATATGTTTTTATTTAATATCCCGAATAGTTTTGTATCAAAATCGCTTTAACTTTGTTTAAAAATCATCAAAGGACAACAAACTAATAAAAAATTATGTTATTGATTTTTTATTGGTATTGATAAAATTATATGTAGGGATTTTTGAATGATAATGCCTATTGTCATAAAATCGAATTTTTTTTAAAGAAAGGTTTGACAGTTATATATATCCTAGCAAATTTAATAACTAAACTTTACGTATAAAGCCATAAGTACAGTAAGGTATTTTTTAAATAATATTATGCAATAAAGACAATCATATCGTTCTCAATCAGTATCCGACCGTGAGCCGGAAGTAAAGCGCCCTCTACAGTTCCTTTTACACTCTCTTTTGAAGCTTCGTTTCATACCTCTCTTACACAAATATGCACCACATACAATTTTGTATGTACTGGTACAAGCTTTCCGACAGAGTTTAGCTGCTTTTCGGTTGCAGGAATCACGCCATGATCTTCTTAACATTTCTACTTGTGTCTTACCAAGTTGTAAGCCGCCTAGAAATTCTAATGAGTCGTTTGATGTATTAGAACCCTTGGGAAATGATCTATAAGGTTCTATATCGTTTGGCGATAATTCCGTTCTTAGTTCGTCCTGTAAATTAGTGCATTTTTTTAGTTACGAAAATGTCTTGCGTGAATAAAACCGTTTTTATCTCAATAAAACCATGTATGTTTAGAAGTAAAAGCGAAATGAGAGAGCACAGAGCTGGGTCGAGAACGATGTTTAATTATCTTAATATTGAATGTATTATTAATACTGGTATCAACATTTTAAAATAAATAATCCTTACCGGTGCCACAGCTAAAAGTAAAGTATCAATATTTTCTGTTGCATCAATGTCACTTAGATCTATCGGTTTTAAATATATGCCTGCGTCGCAAATATGCTAAAAAATAGGTTTTTATAAATTTAACTCTGACGCAACTGTAATAATAGCCTTTAAACAAGTATTATCCTAAAAAGATCCAATGGTTTATAAAAACTGATTTATAATATATTTAGTATAAAAATAGGAGTAGGTAGGAAAAAATTAGAAGGAAAAAAAATATACAAACCATTGCAATCAATACTCCAAGAAAATAGAATCCGTTGATTTTTATTTTCAAGTTACACATTATGTTTTTGCTAAAGTAGTATCAAAACTTGCTACTCCATACCGTGAAATTGCAACGGAATAAATTGATTGGTCGTATAAGTTTTATTTTCAAAAGGATTCCATTTTCGAAAACAATTAATTCAGACATTGTGTTTATTAATCATTAAAAAATTATTTTTTTTAAAAACATGCCGAATTATCTCAATAATTTATCTTCGTGGCGGTTCATTAAAAAAAAAACCCGATATACCTGCTTTGTTCAATTTCTAATATAAGTATGGTCTGTTTTACGATAAAATAAGTCTGTATCAGTGGACATGTTATTCGTGCTTGTACTAATAATATATTTTGGATCTTAAGAACCCTAAGAACAGCTGAACCGATGAAGGTTGCGAGCTATATGTGATGCAACCACGCACTCTGAGCATTACCCGTATTGTAGTACGTCAGTCACACTTTAATATAGTTCCAAGAGATGTCAACTATAAGGTAGAAAGAAAGTTCTACAACTTTCTCTTGCTCTAAACAATAATAATTGTATTTCAGATATCAAATCCAGGAACAATGTCCTTAAAAATCTACTGGCAGACAGACTAAGAAATAGCAGTTTTAATAATTAAGATTAAAAAAAAACAATAAATATAAAAAGACTTTATCAGTATATTTTTATTTCAAAACCTTCTACGACAGGCAATACGACATTCTTTTCTGAAATATTTTCGCATTTCTGATGTGCATTCAGTTCTAAATCTCCTGCACACGCTTCTATATGCGTTACGGCAGGCATAGCGGCATCTAATTCTTGCATTTTCCATAGGTATCTTATCGTTTGGACCATAAATAGTTGGTTCTTTTATGAAGAAGGAGTCTGAATCTGAACTGTCTCTGTATCTTAAAGGATTTTTAGGCTCAATGAAGTTCTCTTTTGATGTTATTTCTGAAAGAGATTCATCTTGTGCAGTGTCTTTTTCCTACAAAAATATCTTATCATAAAATAAATAATTAATATTATTCTATCATAAAATATATTTTCATTTAATATTAGATTTTAAAAGTTGTAATAATTCCACTCTGCAAGGATTTTATTGTGCAACCTAGATGGATGATAAAAAAGGAGCCTGAATTAAAAAAAAAACATACATTTAAAATGACCACAGCTACATTTTCTGGTTGTGCACGCAGTATATTCCGTAGGAGATCACCATAATTTATATTGTCCAAGTGAATTAATTTATTGAGTGTTGCCATTCGTTCTTCATTCTTATCAACAAGAGAGCTGAGTAATGATCCATATTTTTCATTTAAACCATTCCACTTTAGTGCTTCTATGAAAGAAAACTTAAAAACCTTATAAAATAAAACATAAAACACATTATAAATCAATAATTTACTTCATTCTTCATACAGAGATATTAAGTATGTCGATGTGGGCTTAAAAACTTATTCAATCTTACACAAACAATTACAGAAATATATTTAAATCACTATATACAATTACACTTTCACATCATTCCAGAATGTGAATTTTAAATTATAATATGTTATTTATAAGGCATTGTGAATTTGAGTCAGTTATATAACAAGTATATTCAGATACTTTATACATTAAATATAATGTCATAATAAATGTTTAAATTTTTTATTAATCTTACCAAAACTATAAAAACAAAATATGTTTTTAAATTGTTTAAAAACATTTGTTACTTATAGTCAGAAACAGCTTAACTAACGACTATTGCTAATTCTCAATCAAAATTATATACTCTTTTTATGACTGCAAAATAATAAATTTTTAAATTAAACATTATTTCACTTAGTTTCACTCAATTTACATATTTTTTAGTTATGTTTTAAGTTTTACAAAGGAGCCATTTGTGCTAATTCTGATAAACAGCAAAATGACTAACCTATATTTAGTTGATAACAGCTGTATTTTTAGGAATAGTACTTACTAAATGTAACAAAATTATGTCTAGTTAAGAAAGTTTTAAGTCAGAATTAAGCACTATGAGGTATAAACACTATGTTGAACTTTGCCTATAGTTGGCTGTTTCTAATATTTTCTTTCCACACATAGCACAAATTCCTTTTTTGTAGGCGCATGCTTGGCAATAATGTGATCCAACTTGGTGTACTTTAGTTCGACATATCCTGGAATGCCACAAGAATAATTATTTATTATGACAATGTTTAACACCTTTAAATTTTTGCCTCAGTTTTTTAATTTTAAGACAGTACTTACTTGCATTCATGAAACTTAGAAGTGTATGGATTATATCTTCCTTTTTTCGCAGTTAATGCTTTATTTTCCCCAACTTTTCTACCACCAGATTCAACAGTGTTTCTAGCGCCGGTTTTCCAAGGATCCGGAGTAATAACACGACCTAGTTTCTTCTCACATTTGTCACACACCATTGTATCTTAAAATATTATTTGTAAACTTTACAAATAATGTTTATTTTTGTTATTGTACCAACTGTGTGTTGTCAGTTGTGAAACTGGTGCATGGTACTGACAGTTGAAAGTTGACACTAACCAAGTTAGAGGTTCACAGAAATAGAATTCACAGAAATAGGTATTGTCAATTGACAATATTATATTATGTCTGACACATGACTATGACAGCCATATATATTTGTGGTTATTAATTATTATTATGTTTTATTTAGCCCATTGCATGTTTATTTAAGTTTTATTTGTGATCGTTACTTTTTGTTTACCCACTAAAATTATTTCAAGTCTTGATTTCTAATATGACCGTGTTGGTCAAAAAGAAATAGGCAAGACGGATAGGTATCCGTAGTAAGAGCTGTACAAGATGACGGACAATCGATAAATTAAAATATGCGTCTTGCCCTAAAAGATTCTTGATCATTAAAAACCTATTATTTGGCATACTTGGCATTGTGCGCGCACAATTACATGTGTTGGCTTTGATAGCGGAAGAAGGACTGAGTTTGCGAACAACGAGTGCGTGCGCGACGCCAGTCGACACGAGTCCAGTGTCCACTACTTGTACCGTGTGCACGCACACAAGTGCACCGTTGTGCGCTAACTTTGCTGAATTATTCGCGCAAAATTTGTTATGTTCGCTTGAGTGAGTCGACCAAAACAAACATTTGTGCCGTACTCAGTGCAACACTGTGCCGCACAGGTCGGCACACTGTTGGAATCGTACCTTTAGGTACTGTCGGCCGTCAGCCGTCGAATTATTTAGGCTTATAGGCTATAGCGCAATCTGCAATACAATGAATGCAAATCTTAAGATAGTCCCTTTCGTACTTACGGCTGGTATATTTTAAACATGTAAATATAAAGTTGCATGTTTTTATGCTTTTAGGGAGGTAAGAAAGTCATCAATATCACGTTTTAAATTCCAAAATACCGTCTTTCAGCTATAAGTTCCGCAATATCCGAAGCTATTCCTTTGAGTCCCATCTCGTAGAATCTTATCACATAATCTGAGATGTTGTTAAAAACATTATTAAAACTTATAAAACTTGCAAGTGTCTCAACAGGATTTATCGCTGGCTGAGTTCCAGTAACTTTAAAAAGTTCACCGTCTGTGGCGGCTACGGATCATAATTATAGTTTTGAACTTTATAAAGACGCTTCCGACAGCGCGGCCGTTGTTTAAATATTCATTAAACGTACCTACAAGAAGCAATTAATATAATTTTAAGTTAGATCTACTAAAGACGTGTTTATTATTAAAGGAAGTGCAAATTTCTTAAGCGGTGACGATCCTTATCAGAAATGTAAGTTAGACTTAAGACGAAACTGTAGGTTTTCATTGAGAGAGAATTTTATGTGGTTTTTATAAATAAAATAAAAAAATCCTTTTTTTATATTATGTTCTGTTTCATCTGCGTTATTTCGGTGGTAACGTGATGTGATACGTCACAGCCGTTACGATAAAGAGAAAGAGTGGGAGAGAGAGAGAGGAAAAATAGCTTCATGATGATATTATAATGGATTTTGAGTACTTCTTTGTAAGGCCTATATTATAGGATAACACACGTATTCTAAGCTTGACTGGATTACGTTAATCGATCTTTATCACTCCTAAATCATATTGAGACACCACTTAGTCAATGATTTAAAAGCTAACTTAGGTTTATTAGTAAGAACTAAAATACGTTGGGGTTGCAACAAATAAATTTATCAGTTTTACTCGGTTTCAACCCAAGACTTTAAAAGACCAAAACTTTTTATACTGATTTAAAGTCAAAGAAGTAAAGTCTTTATCATGTGTAAGACACTCGGCGGCATGGCAAACCCCTTGGCCCCCACTTTTTTCCTTACTCTTATATTTTTTTTTTAAAACAAGTTCTATTCTATTATGTGGCTATGGTTGCTGCTGTGCCTAGCTCACAATATTAATGGCAACAGTTATCAAGAGGACTATAAAGTGTTTTGAAATTTTCAATGAAATCTGAACATTAGCTGTGGAGGGACTAGGGCACATCGTGTGGCGGTATGCGGACAAGACACGGCATCTTGCCAATGGAGTGTTGGTAGGTCTAGCGAGATAATCTGCACCAAGTGATCTAGACGTGTTCTTACCACATAAGAAAAGGTTCTACACACGTACAGATTATATCGAATAAATTGATCAATTAAAACAGCGCATAAAATGTCCGCCGTCACCATTTTACCAGCGTAATTTTCATAATATTTCAGAAAAGCTAAGCACGATTTATATTTCCGTGTGTTACCCATTTTCATTAAAGAGAGATTTATAGTCAGCATAAAAACTCGAGACTTTTGATGATTGCTATCCGCCCATTTAGGTTTAAATCATTTTAACAGTCACGTAATTTAGGCTAAACGATAAAAACAGCTGGGGTGGGAGAAAGAGAGAGATATAAGGTCCATATTTATTGTATTGAGACACCTCTCCGATACTGTTTAGTTAAGTTAATCTATTAGACAATGGACAATGTATCGCTAAAAATGATTTGTATATAATATTATCTTTCCTTAATTTAGTCGTTAACAAATTGGCCATTAGATTTCGCTTGTGTTACTCAGACAAAATGGCAATTAGTTGATCTATTATAAACGAGTTTTATCAAGAAATTTACGGCCGAGGTCTATTTGTTTGTACCCTGGTTGAGTTCACAAGAGTGGCTAGTTTCATTATTAGTTATAAGATATTTTATTTATTTATTCAAACTCTTTGCACAAGAATTAAATAATAATTAACAATCAACTAAAAAATTAGAAAAACATCGCAACCATAATTAAAGGCACTAAATGTAAAGCTAGAAGCATTTCATATATAGTTCTTTTTTTTGACGATCATAAGTGTACATTTTGTTATCTATATGATAAAATGATTTTTGAATATTTAATTTTGAAAAGAAAACATCTAAAAAACACAAGTGCAAAAATGCGATACCTAATTTAATAATAATATCATTGTTATAAACAAAAAGTTATAATCATGATATTATATATCATAATTATAGATATAGCTTATTTTTAAACTTACCAAAACAGAGAGGAAACAGTAAGGACAAATGTATCTAAAGATAAAACATGATTATAAAAATGTTTGAAAATGACGACAGCGTCACCAAGTTACAGTTTTGATTGTTATTTTATGTAGAAGTTAGCCAGGCTTAGGTATTATTGTCTTTCTATACTAGTTAGATAGATTACTTACGTAGAATAAAATATAATAATCTTATTTTATATTTTTATTAGTATTCTATGCAACACGCTCGTTACTGCTACAGAATATAATACTTATTGCTATACGATTTCTATGATTATTCGAATCATTTTAAGGCCTACAACGCACTAGCGGCTGGCCGCGATGCGGCGTGCCGCTGCGGTAGGCCGCGGTATATACGGTCTGCCGTAGCGGCATGCCGTATTCCGGCTAACCGTCCCTATTGCGGTCTGCCGCAATCGTCACTCGTCAGTGCTTCTTGAAATATTGCACATGATGGACGTTGAAGAAGTTTCGGCAGCTATTTATTTATATCATCGTAGAAAATATCGTCAAAAAACCTCTGCGTAGTGTCTAGCGCAAGGAAGAAGCGATGACTCAGGCGGGTAGGACGCGGTATTTGCGGCTAACCGCGCCGAGTGCGAGGAGGGGACGCGGCGCGCCGCATCATTCAACCGGTGGGGCTCGCCGCAGCTCCAGATCAACCGGAGCGGTTGACGGTTGTCCGCAAATCAGTGTGTCGTTATCTTGCGGTTTCATGTAATAATCGATGTGCGGCCTACCGCAGCGGCACACCGCATCGCGACCAGCCGTTAGTGCGTCGTAGGCCTTAATCCTAGAAAATGTGTGTTTTTTTTTCTAAATCTATATATGTATATGTTATTCATGAACAACGTTTGAGAGCAAAAATATCTACCTACTATGTAGACACGAAAAGACATTCAGTTTTGAGTGTTAGCCCTAATTAAGACTCGTATTAGATTTTGGCTCACGAAAATTTCGCGCATAAATCTCAACTCTAAATCACGTAACGATTTTTTATATAAATAATCTCTTTTATCGTGTCCTAAAACCTGAATTACACTGGCATTTTCATTTGACCCTTTAAAACATCTATTGTTCCATCCCAAAAGCATAAAACCACAATTTAAATAACAAATAACCGCTGTTCTCAAATAAAGTGTCGAGTTTCTCGTTAATTAAGGGAAATATAATGTAAGCATAACAAAATAATTCACCAAAAATGTGATTTTCGCGCGAACATTGGGGTACATTATTAGAAATTAATGTATTCTGTGATTTTAATCGTTACTTTTCGGTTTTTGAATTTATTTTGGTCAATGACCAATCGGTCGGAGAAAATTAGCGTATATATGTTGGTACATATACTATTTTAACAAAAGAAATGTGTAACCAGAATGTAAATCCTTGCGCCAATTCTTACTTCTTAGATAACAATGAAACTGATACAAGCTATTCCAAGGTAACATATAAGTGCAGTGTGCCGAGCGTTGGCAAGCTTTTCTAAATCTAATATATAAAATTCTCGTGTTACAATGTTCGTTCCGATACTCCTCCGAAACGACTTGACCGATTCTTATGAAATTTTTAATGCATATTTAGTAAGTCTGAGAATCGGTTATATCTATCTTTCAAACCCCTAAGTGATAAAGGGTGTAAACCCCAAATTGTTTTTAGGCAATTTTTTTGTTTTTATTTTTTTATGATACAGCATACAAAATACATACAACCCTTAATTTTCATCTACCCTCTACAATAAACCAAATTTTTTTATAATTGTAGGTAGGTAATTATTTTTATTGAAGTAAAAAATTGTTTCCTAGAAATAATATATTATGTACAATGTACATGGCAAAACAAACGTTTGCCGGGTCAGCTAGTAAATAAATAAATCTAAACCATTCTCCAATCTCCAGTTGAACACACAAATTTATAAATACTGTGTATTTGTTTATTATGTTTAGGTTTTAATAAACCATAAATAAAGATTTTATTGTATATAAGACGTGTGTACAGATAACATCTGTCGGGTCCGCTAGTATATGCGATTTTTAGTACCTAATCCCAAACACACAACGTAGGTATTTTTATGTGAAATATATTATATATAGTACGTAGTTTTTTGAGTGTGTATGATATATTTTTACTTTTCAATACTACGTCATTACAGCAATGTCTTTCGATCCCACGTATCTCATTATCACAAGCAGTCTAGACTAGAAAGTTTAATGCGTGCCTCGTCGCATCAAATATGACGTTATTAGATTTTTTTGGTGTTCCATTCTTAATATAATCTGATTTATCACGCGTTAAAATTAGAAATGTCTTTTTCTGAAGTAGCTTTAACTGGTGGTGTTTTCAGTATTAGGAAATAAACTTTTACAATACGGATTTTCCTTTTTTCCCTACAACAAGCATGCATGCTCGCAGGTGTGTTGACGGCCTTTAAGGAGTGGTATGTTCGAAAATACCTCTTCTGGCAGCTGGCAGTTCCACATAGTTGCAAAAAGAACCTATAAAAACGCTTCTTTTGCTTCTTTTCCTAACTTCTTAAAATCTTGTATTACTTATTATTTGTTTAGTTATTACGTTTATTGTCAGATTTTTTTAAAGTTTACTCCCCCTGCCATAGTGTCCAGGGACGTTATCCTTCTGTTATATTTTCTTTATCTGTTATTTTCTTTTTTCTGCCTTGTTTCCTACTGACTAGTTTTTAAACTCGTTTGTGTTGCGTATCTCGCGAGACAACAAGTCCCGACTACATCGACAATATTATTACTAACAATATTCATGGGCGAGCCGGGGCGCCATCGCTCGTGAGATCCGTCTCTTGTATTACTTATACCAATTTCCTATTAAATTTGTTGATAAAGTAACACAGATGAAATGTTAATACATCTCTCGGCGATAACACGTAGAAGACACACATCATTCTTTCAATGTATAAACAGCGCAAGAAACAGCAGTGTTGCCTTCGTGGTTTTAGTGTGCGATTCAGCTGTGCATCAATGGACTTTCTATTTGTGCATTTAACATTCACTCGAACGCTGATCAGGAAACCTTAGACCCAAAAAGTCGATAGTCGTGTGTCAGGAGGCTGATCACCTTCTTTCCAAATAATAACAAATAATCATGAATCAGATACAGAAGTTTTAGTACCAGACCTAAAAAAGGTTGTAGCGACACTTTTTTATTTTATTTTATTTAAACAGCGCAAGAGATAGAAGTGGCTGAAAAATGACTAATATCGACATAACAAACATGGCATCTTTCTCAGTTACACCGTCTTCAAACAATGAGCGTAATGTCTACCGGGCATACAAGGAAAATACGCTTTTCTTTACATTTCACGTCGAAAGCACTGAAAAGTTCATGCACACCACTCGCTCTGTCTGCACTTTGGCTTGTGGTTTAAGTTATGAGTGCTGACAGGGACGTGTCTGGCGCCGAGTGTGCGGCGATAATATATTCTTGTGTTTGTTTAGTCTCTATGGTTTGTAAATTTTTCTTGGATTTATTTTTTCCTCCGTTTTTCTGTATCTACTACTGTTAAGTGTTCAAAGCGTTGGCAACCATTTGAGTAATGATGCAACGAATACTAATTTAATGAATACGAATATTTCAACAAAGCAACAATTAACACACACTATTTTTTTAATTAAAATATTAACTGTAATTACCTACTGACTAATTTTTGTACAAAAAGCACAACATTTGTAACTTTTCAATAGGCGATTTCTTTTAGTTTGTCCACGTTCTCAACGATCGGAAATAATCTTTCTGAGGCGACTTTTGGGCTAGTTTTGGCGGGAGATTCGGTTGTTTTAGATACTTGTATACTTGATATATTTATATAAAATATCTGCCTGAAACATGTAAATATTTTGATTATCATTTCACTAATAAAACGCTACAGCTCATAACTCAGGACCCGTCAAGGAGACGGAAGTAACACGTCTAGTGTAGCATCTCGCACTAAGCATTGTTACTTTTGCACATACTTAGCTAAAGTACATAAGCACTCGTTCTTTTGAGTGTTTTTACGGCGGTAATGACTGTCTGCTGATAGTTTGACAGCTATGTACCAGCACGGTTGATGGGCAATTAAATAGCCAGAAATATCTATATAGTAAGGTAGAATTTTCAACCAAAGTAAACCCAAGTTTTTGCCGCGCACCACGACTATGTGGAACCAGCTGCCCACTGAAGTATTTCTTAACCAATTCGAATAAGGGTCCTTCAAGACAAAGCGTACCAATTCTTAAAAGGCCGGCAACCCTCATGCGAGCCTTCTGGCAATGTGAGTATCCATGGGCGGCGATATCGTTTATCTGCTCGTTTGCCTTCTGTTATATAAAAAAAATCAATCACAATAGGTGAATACTTGCATATACATTAAAACAGACCACTTTTCATTATTATTGGTAAGCTATATATAGCAATTTTCCAAACGCAATTGGGTAAAAGGTGGCTTTCCTATCCATATTCTGTGAGAGATCGATACATTTCTCTATTCCACAGAGATAACAATAGACAATTATTAGCGTATCAATTTCGTATCGCCAAATACAATATTCTGTGGTCGAAACTAAGCCACTAGAGAACAGAAATGCACAGATGTTATTTAGGCGTAACCATTGTTTTCGCGCCATTATTTCAGTCGAGAAATTAGCCCAATATTTGGTGTCAATTAATGTGGTTATAACAGTCCCAGATGATTTCATAATGCCTAATTATCAGGTGGCGTGAATACCAAATAAAATAACTCCACATCTGATAAAGACGAAATTATATAATGGTTAATTACCAATTTGTTTACTGACTCGTTTTATTGGTATATTTGCGGTTGCGTCATTAATTATTTGTATCATGATATTTTTTTATATTGAATTATAATTCAATCAATTAATCAATTCGTCAATTTATGCTTGCAGTCAATCATGGAAATTATAACGGTCCATCATCAGCCATTTTACATGTGTTCTAGGCCTCCTCCATCTTCCTTCGGTACCACCAGCATTATGTTAGTCTTACACAACTAAAACAAACATTATTAATAATTCTATACTTATAATATATTTATAGTAACCTATTTAAAACGGATGTTGAAAAGTGATAATTTTTCGTTATAGACTATTTCTAGCTGTGAGGTGTTGGGAACATATATATGTTTTATTTAAATGTAACAAGTATGCGTAACTTCAAAACTGCATTTAAATTCATCGCGGGCACTATAGAAAAACAGCAATATTTCATAGAGTATATTTTCTTTTACTAATAAATAATACGGTTACTTTCGTATCAGGTAAGTAAAATTATGAATAACAACAAAAAAATATACTAAATATAACCAAAAATGAAGTACAAATAACACAACCTTGTTTTTACTTAAAAGGGTTTGCAAATCTCACAATTGTTACATGTAAGGAATAAACATATTTCTATTTTTATAATTTAAACATTTAAAAAACTTTGGTAACAATAAAAATAAGCAAAATACATTTATAAATATACCTTATTCGTATGTGTGCGATGGAATGTATATGTTAACGTAAAATTGTAAACACCGTTAGATTGTAATCTATCTCGCGAGATTATAAACTGTCGAAAGATTGTGAACCTCAGCTTGCTGCTTACAATTTAACATATTATTATTTGGTAGATTGTACTACACTAACTTAGTTATCATTCAAACTTCTTTGGTCAATTACAGATTAATTTTACTTTCCAACAATTAAATATAACTACCGAATAATAATACGTTAAAATGTAAGCAGTTCGTTGAGGTTCACAATCTTTCGACAGTATATAATCTCGCGAGATAGATTACAATCTAACGGTATTTACAATTTTACGGTGACATATATACATATATATAAACTTCACAATACTAAAATAACTGTAAACATGCAATAAATTTTATATTCTTCTACAACATCGTAGCTACAATACAATAAAATCCACGAGGCCAATTCCAAACAGGTTATAAAACTGACCTGCCGCGAAGCTAAAGTATTCACAAATTACTCAAGAGTTTTCCCCTTTTATAATGTCTCGAAACCGCACTGAAAGCCGCAGGCGAAAGGTAGTTGTTAATAATTCTCTCAATAAATACAGTTTCCACATCTTTACTGGCCATTTCCGCAGGCGTTTCATAAAAGCTGTTGAAAGCTCCGGCGATTTCCTTTTTATTTATCGCGGATAAATGCTTGGCGGAAAGGATTTTTATGCGACAATATCGTACATTTTAGTTGTATTCCAATCGCATTTTTACTACGCTTAGAATGGGAACATTATCTTTAAAGTATTGCAAGCTAATGTCTTGCCTTTTTTCTATTTAATAAATGTTTTTATGTTTCAATTATCGATAGAGTAATTTATTACGTACTTTTTGAGGTCGTAGATTCTATCCCCGGCTGTGCACCAATGCACTTTCATTATATGTGCGCATTTAACATTGGCTCAAACGATGAAGGAAAACATCGTGAGGAAACCGGCTTGCTTTAGACCCAAAAAGTCGACGGCGTGCGTCAGGCACAGGAGGCGATCAGCTACTTGCGTATTAGATGAACAAATGATCATGTTGTAGCGCCACTGATTTATTTTTTATTTTAAAATTATTTACATTTTATAGAAAGTTAGGCAATATACTAAAAAGGATGCCGGTTTTTATTATATAATGAATTCAGCTCTACAATAATAATAAATACAGGTGTGCGTAAGTGAATTTGTGATATCTCTCTTCAATCAGTAGCTCATGTATGAGCGTCGTGGTCAGGAAGGAAGCATCTCTTATGACAGTGTATAGTTTTGAGGACGATGAGTCTTTCACTTGATCAGTCCATCTGGTTGGTGAACGGCCACGTGATCTTTTGCCAACCACGATCAGTTTCTCCAAGTTCTGCGTCCTCTACGCATGTGTGGTAATGAGTTTCTAATCATGACAAGAAAAAAATTATAAGCTTAGATTATTTTACATTTTTTCTTTTTTTTTTCTTTTGCTTGCTATCTTATACCCTAGCCTACCTTCAGTACCGTCGATCGGAACCCCTTCACGTGTAAAGGCCTCCTTCAGCTTTTTCCAACTGACTCTGTCTATGGCTCTCTTTCTCCATTCGTTTCCTGCTACTGCTTCTATTTCTTCTATCCACCTTTTTTTGGGCGACCTGTTCTCCGTCTTCCTCTTAGTTCTTTCCATACTTAAGGTCTTTAAGGTCCACCTATTATCTGTGTATCTTGCTATATGCCCCGCCCATTGCCATGCAGATACCAAACAAAAAATGTCCCCGATATCTTTAGTCAAACTAAATAATACCGTACTGTATTATCGTGTATTTATTTTCCCGGAAAAAGAAACGAAACTCGGGAAGTGCGCACTAGAAATGTAATTGAGTTGCCTTTGTACTTACATTGATTAAAAAGACGGTATTCGCTGGAGAATTTACGCTTTTGTAACATTTACTTCCCTCACCTTTTTTATTAGCTAGATTTTTATTAGATTTATTTCCAATAAATTTCTACTTCTACTTTTATATGCCTAACATGCTTTAATGATGGAAAAATACTATTTGATTTCTTGATAATTCTTTGATCTAATATTACCTTATATAGGTATAAACAATTTATTTTTTTACCAACTAAAAACTTCCAATCGGTCTTTGTTGACTCTTTTGAATAAACCTGGAGATATATCAGTGAAAGACGCCGCGGAGAAGGACCTACGCGAGCTCCAAGTGCCCGATTGGCAATCGGGAAAAGCGATGTTCTCTTGTTTCGGTGATCAAGGCTTACTTTAGGTCGCTGCACCAACGGATTAAGTATTTCATAAGTCATTAGAACCACTTACCAATATTAACATAGCTCCTAGGACTGAATTATAATTGCCTAAAATATATATCCACGGATCCACCATCAACCATATGCCGACAACCCATTTCATACTTTGGTCACATAATGCGTAGGGGCAACGAGAGCCCAGAGAAGCTCATCGTGATTGGCAGCACCGAAGGTAAAAGATCGCGTGGACTGCGCCAACGAGATGGACTGATCAAGTCAAAGTCTCGTCGTCCTCAAAACCATAAAAATACAAAAAAAATAAAAAAGGCCTTTTATTTCTTGCAAAAGAACAAAGTAAACTTAATACTATTTATTACATATATATTTTTTAAGAAAATAAATTACACAATTTTTTTAAAAAAACTATTAATAATATGTTTCTAAAAACTATACAATACTGTAATTATTTATACTAGTGCATAAAATGTGAAATACTAATAAATTAACACTAAGAAATAATAAAAAAAAACCAATAATTAATCGGCAAGCCGGTTAATTTCTGTTATACAGCTTGTCCCTGGACATACACCTCCTCTAAGGGCTTCCACTCTTCTCTGTTCCTAGCTCTTCGCGCATCATCTTCCCATCTTTTTATTTGTCTTCCTCGTTTTCTTTTCTTCCCTCAAAACAATACACACTTGTAAAAGAAGTGCAGGACCGAATTGGTAGAGGAAAATTATTCCCGCCATATCTCACTATTCAGACCACGATACTCGGACATGTCGAGTTTCGACCCAGAGAGAGAGAGATATATATATAATACATATATATATTATATATATCTACATTCCGAAATATTATTCATTAAAAGGCTTCCGTTTAATTGGTTGCGTTAATTAATCAAAGTTCGGAAAAAAATCAAAGCTACATTTGTCTAACTACAATTATCCGTGAAAAATACATTTAACTATATCCAATTCAAAGAGGAACGATTCAACTGAATAAAGTTACCTCGGTTACGATAAAAGTGTCCGATCGTGGTCGCTATATTTACGAGCTGTGGGTTTCAATGATGTATGTTCTACATGGATTTATAGGCACTTTAAATACAGTTTTTCTCACTTTTATTATATTAAATAAATGTCATGTAACATTTTGTGTCTATACTGTGTAGACTACTAATATATTTGCTACGATTGTATTGATTGACTTTAAAATCCCGAGTGATTACTTGATATTTAAAATAATACAGCCTTGCGATTTTGTAACTCACTTTTCGGGTCCCTTGTAGTTTATTGTTTATCAGAATGCCAAATCGTAAAATGACTGCTTCACGACTGATTTGAGCGCGACCGCCGCTGTGAAAACCGCTGTGTGAGTTAGAAAAGTGAGTTACAGAATCGCAAGGCTGGTTACATAAATAGTTTACTTACATTGCAATCAAACACAATTTTACATTTATTTTAAACTATGATGTCCCCACGATTTGCATGCATTACAGCGGGCTTCGGTTAACTGATGATAAAATTGAACCACTATTGTATATTACTATTGTGAAACATATATTTTAAAATAACTAAATTTGGAAATGTAATAGGAACCTTTTTAATAAATTATTTTACAGTTAAACATACGCTCGATTAGTGAGGAATTAAAAACCTCTAGTTTTAAGATATCAAAGACAACAATACAGCTTCAGGTTACGTATTGATTTCACAAACTTGAGTGTGTTTTTTTTACTACGAACCTTAAACATTTTGTTCTTTTTGGCGTCTTTCTCAGGTATTTTCTGTTTGATATACATCCTAGAGAAAAGTTGTAGAGGTTGAAATACTTAAGTGGGCAGCTGGTTCCACATAGTGGTGGTTCACGGCAAAAAATGGCCGGAACGGCGGACGTCGAGGTGATGCGGGTGGAACTTCGTATTCTGCCTCGACGTCCGATGATGAAACTCAGCTGCAGGTATTCATCCGAACAACTCCTCTGAACACTCTCCATGGTAAATGCGGTAAATGCAGAAATGATAAATGCAGAGTGACCCCACATCTCTATCAGGGATCAAGATCCCTTGGCGTTGCGTAGAGATGTGCATCAGATATAGATCGCATCTTGATATAGAGATAGCATCTTGATGCTCGGAAAGATTGGGTCGTCGACGATTCGACCCGCTCTTCGTTGAATACGGTCAAATGGAAGGAGCTGGTACTGGGCGCTCCCGCCCAAAGGTAAGAACAGTAAATATTTAATAAAAATTAACACTATCCATTCTTTATCTTCCCGGACTATGAAAGTTCTTTAAACCTTTAGTTAGTTTAAGCATTCCGTGTTCCAACAATCTGTTTAGTGAAAGACTTATGCGCCATTTGATACTATCAAAAGATGTCTGAAAGCTCACTAATGAGGAATTGAATATCAAAAGGCTTTTAATCTTTTTTAAATGAATGGAACTTCAGTTTTTACGCTTGTAGAATACCGATTTGCGTTATCGTTTTATTTAAACGCAATTCACGTTGACAAAATTTTGCGACATTTGAATACCTCAAAAGGACTTTTTGTTTTTTCAAAATAGAAAATCTGCCGATGACTGAGTTGTCATGCTGTATGTCTAGAGAGTCTATTAAAGGACATTGAACCCTGAAGGGCGATATTCTTATGAAATGACTCACCATCGTAATAAGCCACGTCAATGCTTTAATTTACGCGCAATAAAATTGCTAGCGTGAACGTATGGAGGCTCACCCGATCTTAACTCTTAAGTCATACCGCTGCCTATGTAAACTCTCAATGTTAGAGGGCTCAAGCGCGTTGCCTGTCTTTTAAGTCTTTGGTACGCTTTTTTTTGGTAATACTTGAGTGGGTAGTGGTTCCACTTAGTGGTACGACTCAGTTGTGGAATGACGGTCATCAAGGTGAGACTGGTGGACTTCAGTCTCGACGTCCGATGACGAAACTCGGCTGCACATCCAAACAACTCCTCTGAACACTCTCACACTCACCGCACGGAGAAAGAAAGTTCATTGGTACTCAGCCAGGATCGAACCTACGACCTCAGGGATGAGAATCACACGTTAAGCCACTTGGCCAACACGCCTCTAAAAACACACTATTAACAGTGTTACAAAACAAAAGAAAACAAGATAAAAGGTTACTAATAAACAACAACAATGATAAATAGAAGTATAGTAATTTAACAAATAACACACAAATCTATATTTTCAGTAATAAAGAACGCCATAAATATCCAATCTAGTTTATATGTACCAAAGGTATAGGCATAGACTATAGACTTTCACCAAAAATTTTGACATGACATATGATACACGGTAATTGTAGAGCTCACATTTATTATGATCCAATTTATAAAGCAGAATTTTTCTAGCGCCGTCCAATCAAGAAGAATCGAATCAAAGGCCAGGACGAGATTTTCTTTTTTGGGTTTTAAAATTGGAATCCAAAATTGTAGTCGAATTTACATATTGTATTTTCTTGTTAAGCGTACAATACTAGAAACTTTGTATTGAAACATTCAAACGAAATTGTATAGTTTAGTTTTGTCGTGACAATTAGCCCTCTGGCGGCAGCACAGATTAAACTTGGGACATTAATTATTAAGTTTTCTTGAAACAAAAGTTTTATAGTCAAAGCGACTGCAGCGTTAAAATAATTAAAATTTTCTCTACAATTGCACGATTCCTTTAATTAATATTGTTCAAACAATGGCATTTTAGATATTTATAGAGACTTCTCAAACCAACGCGGGTTTTTAACACAATTATTCGATTTGGGTTGAGAATCACATCACTAGATTAAAATTGATTGTCTGATATGAATCGTTAGATATAATTATATAAAATTTGTCTTAGAACGTGAACTCAGCTTTTTTAATACAAATTTATGCCCACGAGTCCAAAGTCTATTTTATTGAATTATAAAAAAACATTTTTTTCTTTAAATATATGTCCTTAAATTAAAGATTACAAGAGCCAACCTTAAAAATTACATGAAATTGTAAACGTTTACGAATCGGATAAGGTTTTATTAAAGTTATATAAAAATTTAAAGTTACTACGATAAAACATGTTCTTCCAAATATAAAAGCGAGTATAAATATCGACTGTATAAGCTATATATATTTCTAAGACAATCTTTCGAGTAAAGTGAAAAATTAAATGAATTTTGAAAGTTGGCTTTTATCCTAAAACATTATTAAGCCTACATCAAACGTTGTCGTTGTCGTTTTGAGGAAAAAGATGAAAAAGATGTCGTTTTGAGGAAATGCTCTATTCAATCTATTTATATACAGTAAATAAAATGAATATGTTGTAAAGCGATTGCAATTCTTGTAACCTTGCATAATTATATTAACGAGGCTCTGAACATATGGATTATTAAGTTTGAAATTACTTTAATTCTGACCTGGACATAATACTATTTAAACAAAATTAACTTCCATCATTTTTACCTAACGCGCCAAAAGAAGTATAACTTCCAAAAGAAAAATAAAAAAAATATGAAGGATTAGTGTAAAAAGTGCATAATAAAAATTATGAAAGCACCTTAATGTAAAATAATACAAATAATGTGTGTGTACTTATGAACACGCGTTAAATACTTCTTTGGAGTAACAAGATAAAAATCTTTTCAAGAACTTTATTCTACGTTTGTAGAATAAACTACACTAACAATAGAAAAAAGGTATTTAATACGTTGAAAGTATTAACGCATTATCTAGTTAAATAAAGTTTATTTAAATATCACAAAATAAAATGTTGACTATAGCTAACTTCAGGGTGTCGGTTTTTTGTGTGCACGCATCGTAAAAATTTACTCTCATCACTTTTCCCTAACGCGCCAGTAGAAGTCTAACTTGTCGAAGTAATGGTGTTGCACAGGGTTTAGAATATGAATTATAATATAATTAGGTATGTAATCTTAAGATTAGTGAAGTAGACTCATTGATAGCTACAGAACTTCACTTATTCCGTATGAAATCTCAGATAAATCATGAGAACCAAACACGCAACAAGACAAACGAAAATTCAAACTTAACACGTATATGCGACGTGTGATGTAGCCCTAATTTCAGCTGACTCATGCAGCGTCATGTCATGGATTATCCGTCTTTTTATTCCACTGGACAAATATGGAAACTTATTGAACATAGCTCGTGTTACGTCAAAGCATTTTCCGAACATTTTTCTCTTTATACAACGCTCTTTGAGCTCAATGTTTGCGAAAATCTACAAATTTCAAGTATTCAAATAAAAAAATCGATGGCGCTACAGCATTTTTAGGTCTGGCCCTCAAACTTTTGTATCTGTTTCATTATTATTTGTCAATGTAATAGGCAAGTAGGTGATCAGCCACTTGTGCCTGACACACGCCGTCGACTTTTTGGGTCTAAGGCAAGCCGGTTTCCTCACGATGCTTTCCTTCACCGTTCGAGCGAATGTTAAATGTGTGTGGATTTAGAAAATCCATTGGTGCACAGCTGGGGATTGAACCTACGACCTCAGGGATGAGAGTCGCGCACTGTAGCCACTATGTCAACACTGCTCATTCAAGTATTCAAACGCTATATAAAAAATTACACCAATCGAAGTTAGTATAAAGTTAAAATATACTAGGATTTTACAATTGCCGTCGAATTTTCTCTCTAATTCTATACACTAAATTTTTCGAAAGTACTCGCAGGTGTTGACTGTAGGGCAAATCAACGCCAATTCCGTTTAATAAATCATTGGTTTTTAAGCTATTGCATAGATTTTATCGCGGGCTTTGAGCGCCGTGACCGAATCAAGAAATTCTGTAACGAAATAAACCTAACACACGATGACGTAATATAGGTGCGGCCAATACGCGTTAGAGCGAGAGCTGCGGGACAGAACCCATACTGCGTCTCACATCAGTAATATCAAAGAAAAAAAATACTGCAAAAATTAAATAAATAATTATATTGCATAAGTTTATAAAAAAATGCTATGCAATAGCTTTACCGCGGCAGTCCCCGAGTGCCACACGTATTTTTTTAACAACTGATGTAGATCGACTGAACTGAGCAGTGATGGCCATGGCCCGTGCGACTCTCATCTATGCGGGCGTAGATTTGATCCCCGGCTGTGCACCAATGGACTTTCTTTCTATGTGCACATTTAACATTCGCTCGAACGGTGAAGAAGAAACATCGTGACGAAACCGGCTTGTCTGAGACTCAAAATGTCGACTGTGCCAGTCACAAGAAGCTGATCACCTACTTGCCTATTAGATTGATAAATGATCATGTAATGGATACAGAAATCTGAGGCCCAGACATAAAAAGGTTGTAGCGCCACTGATTTAGATTTAATAAATATTGGTGTTTAAACGGTACAAATGTAACGTCGAGTTATGTTGAAATATGAGTTTTTAAGTTAAATCAAAATAATACAAAAAAATAAACTTTTATATATCCATATCTTATTAACATATAAACGGATTATACAAAGACAATTATATAAAATTGTATTATTCTAAGATGTGTCCCCGTCCGGAAAATATATATAAAAGTGTATATGTATACAAACGCGAGGAAAATTTACGTAAAAAAAAATTAATTGTACAATTCCTTGAATACTGGTTCTATTACCAGTTTCAAAATGGGCAGTTTTGTGCGAAATAGTTCCGGGCATTCGAAAATCGAGAAAGTTTAATTCGAAATCCACATCATATTTTACAGATGTAACGTTTGTGCAATTTTCGTTTCAACATTCCGCACGTTAAGGAATTCGACTTTATTTAAATAAAATAAAATTTGTTTCACTTTGTACGGGTTTTCGAAGGTGTAAACCACAGGTTATGTTATGGGTAGTGGCGAAAAACTTTTCATAATCGTAATTATTTTGACGTTTCGCATCTTTTGTAGACCTGGTGTCGGGTTTTAATCTTTTTTTTTGGACAATTCACACCAATTGACCTAGTCCCATGCTAAGCTGGTGAAGCTTGTGTTATGGGTCCTAGGCAACGGATATACATACATATTAGACCTAAGCACAACACCAAATGCTCATCACATCGATGTTTGTCTCAGCCGGGGATCGAACCCGGTACCCATGGATTCGCAGTTAGGGGTACTAACCACTAGACCAATGAGCCGTGAATGATCTGTAAGACTGTCTTGTATATCTCGATGTTTTTGCGTAATTATTTTAAAATTGAGTAATTAAGTCAAAGCTATAATTATATTCTAGCCTAGATATACTAATGTTGACATATTAAATACAAATAAAAAATTTAGTTAGTATTTAGTTTAATTAATACGTAATCAATTTTTTGGGTGTAGATTGATTACTATTGTGATGTTGTTTCACCAGGAATTCGAATCTAGTTAAATAAACTAACAATATTAGGTGTATAACAGGCCTTTTATAAGAAACTAGCAAACTCGGCGAACTCCGTTTCACCACCAGATGGCTTTATTTTATGTAACATGGTTATTGTGCCTCACTCGACATAGATAGGTATAGTGTGTTGCGGACTTTTTTGTAGATATTTATAAGATCTACAATTACTTAGAACATTTTATGGTTCTATCTTTAATAGTTTAGGCAGGGTACGCAAAATAAGAAACTTTTTTGGTTGATTTTTTACACCTTGTGTCCAAAAAAAACTAATATCTTACGGAACCCTATTTTTGTTCAAAATTAAAAATAGTCTATATTACTCGTGGATAATGTAGCTTTCGAATGGTGACAGAATTTTTGAAATCGGTCCAGTAGTTTATGAGCCTATTCATTAAAATCAAACAAACAAAGTTTTCCTCTTTATAATATTAGTGTAGATTCATGCATTTCTAAACAAGACGAAAGAAATTGTATAATTATGTAAACTGTGGTAATTAATTTACGACTTGAAGCTGGCCAATTAAAAGTTTAGCAATTTCAATACTTTTATTAAAGTCACCTTATTGTTGTTTTCCTTTTGTACATTTGTTACTAATTAATTTAATTAATATCAAACGTAAATAGGATTTTGTAATTAGCACACAGATCTTTATAAAGTTTGGTTGGATTTAGCGACTGATAATGACAAAAATACGGCGTGGCCGAATAATAGACCAGCTATATTTAGAGTCGAACAGCAGTAAGCAGTGTTGGCCTTGTGGCGACTGTAGGTTTGATTCCCGGCTGTGCACTAATGAACTTTCTTTCTATGTGCATTTAAGATTAGCTCGAACGGTGAAGGAAAAAGATCGTGAGAAAACCAGGTTACCTTAGACCTAAAAAGTTGACGGCGTGTGTCAGGCACAGGAGGATCATCTTCTTCTTCTTGTAGTGCCTCTCCACGACTGGAGATGGGCAGTCAGCTTACTTTTACGTCAGTCATACTTCTTCTTATTCTTCGCCAAGCGCATCAGCTGTTCTACGCTGGCCACTCTTTAGTCCTAATACTTATTTGTATTTAAATTTCGTCGGAAACCGTTTGTACTAAGTTCAATACCTATCAGAAAAGAAGTATCAATTTGTATCTATAGGTTTTATAGTCACTGATAAATGATCTATAATAGTTTTTATAAACTTTTCAAATAGCCCGTTGTCTTGCTTTAAAGGCAACTGAGTACCTTTGCCTAAAATAATGTGTTAATTAGATTCTGAGGAGTGCGAACGAAAGTGTCGTTAGAGCGTTTGTACACACTCGTTTCTCGATCAAAGCATCATGAACACACTCGTATACGTGCAAACACTTTTAGCGACACCAAAGACAATTAAAGTAGATTCGGCTAGCGAGATTAGAATATTGCATCATGCTAACGCTCAACTCATTTCGTGACAAAGAAATAAACTCAAACTCAAAATATCTTTATTGATATACTAAACAAGTACGCTTATGAACGTCAAAAAGAAGTTAAATTAGTTGTAAATTTACATTTACTACCAGTTCGCAAGTCAAGGGCGTACAGCGGGTAAGAAGAACTGGCAAGAAACTTTCCGCCACTCTTTTAATCGCCAAGTATTGAGTCATACAAATTGTTTGAACTGGAGCAAATCAATCCCAAGGATTTAAGTATTCGTTAAATTTATAAAAAGCTTTATTGATTAATTTACGTTTAAGGGCTTTGAATTTATTTAGTGATAATTCTCTAATTGCCCTTGGGAGTTAATTGTAATAATAAAAATAAAAAATTAAACATATCAAATAACATTTCATTTTACAATCTTAGCTCTAAATCTAATTGCTTGGTAACAATTTTGAAAAAACCATACAAACAGCTTTAAAATAAATGTAGCTTTGATAAGGAGTAAACGATGAGGCTAAATGAGGTAGGCACTCGAGATTTTCTACGCCAGAAGCGCAGCTCCGATTTACATTTCTCCTCAATTACAAAACAGATTAAACATTTTAAATTGATGATAGTAAGAGATAAAAAACTTTATTATTCCCAGTAATATTAGGTAAAATAAAGAGCACTAGCCCCTACATTAGGATTCCCTGTGTTCTGGGCAGCCAGTCTTTTGCATGTTAACTGTACTTTACTTTATGAGTTCTACATAACACAAATTTTATACAATAAGAATATTTTCCAAATATTTTTAAAATTATTTTTGCACAATAAGAATATTTTCTGTATCAGCATAAGACAGGTTGACAAGATATTGTTTGAGATTTTTAATGTAATGTGAGTTTTTAAATGTGAGTGATAGTTTTGTTTAAAAAAAATGGGTAATAATGGAGGAGAATAAGCGTTGGGCGAAGAAACTGCGTTTTTTGGGTTGCTTATATATGGTATGCGTTGTGTTTGATGTGGTGTGTCGGGTGATGTTTCCAAAAAAGTAAAGGAGGCTCAAATGTAAGTTTCGTTAATTTTCTAAAGCTGATATTATCAGGACAACAATCTACCACAAAACTCTTTGACATCTCAATTATCTAATTAGCACAGTAAAAATGGTGTAAACCTCTATTGTTCCATTAAAGGAGATCTTTATTAAGTTCCATCTTTGATTGCAACGCTTTCTAATGATTGGTCTATTCATCGTGAGCGGAGTACACTCAAGGCTAATTAGTGTGTATTGACAGTACTCAAACACCGCCCGTTGAAAACATCGAATAGAAAACTGTGAGAGAATCTATACAGAGTTGTGAAGGAATCGGAAATACATATTTTAACTTAAAAACTTCCTTAAAGTAAAAGTAAATCTTTGTGAAATATGTGATGAGTTAGCAATCTCATTTGTTAAACTTAATGCTTAATTCTCAAATTAAAAATTGTGTACATTAAATGTGTTTGTTTTAATTATTTTCTTCATTTACAACCAATGTCTAGACGAAAAGAGCAACGTGGTCCTAGGTGTTCAACATTCGACTTTCATTCCTTAGGGCGTAGGTTCGAACTATGGCAGTTCACAAATGGGTTTCTTCTTTTATATGCGCATTTTAACTCGTACTGGACTCGTAGGAAAAGGAAACCGGCATACCTTAAATGCAAAGAGTCATCCTCGATGTCAGGAACAGAAGGCTGGGTTGAACAAATGATCCCGTAACATAGAAATCTGAGTCTCAGAACTCACAAGTTGTAGCACCACACATCACACATTATTTGGTCTAGGTAAAAAGTCTATGTTGACAGTTGACTATTAAAGATAAAAAAAAGCTCTTCGAAATGCTAAATATCCATCAAGCTTCTTAATAGGTTATTTTTATCATTTTTTATTATTTTTATTCATTAACTTGCTTATAGTTTAGGCGCACCTTCAAAAACATACAAATTTCTAAACGAACCTAAAACTATTTGACAATAATTAAAAAAAAAGTCATGAATTGTAGTGGAAATGTAAATTATTTATGTTTATTTTTTATAATAAATTATACATGATTCTCATATAAACATTTTAAAATAAAAAAAAGCCATTCTCGAATTTTAGCGAAACAAACGAACAGCAATTAATTTTTTTCATAAGAGTAATTAAGATTAAACATTTAATAGATTAAATAATAAAGAAAAATAGATTAAAATACTGGATTTATGTAAATGTCACTAAATACTAGTTAGTATAAATCCTTTCAGTGCATGATTAAATAGCAAAATATCCTCTATCTATTTCCATGATATCCACCATTATTGTGATAGCATGTTATTCACGAAATGTCGGATATTGGTCCATATTAAAAGGAAGCAGAGCGATTGCGAGATTTCCTTCCATTCGCTTGGTCAGTTTCCTGGTAATGTACGGCTTTTGTTATATAAGAAACTTATCATGCGATGACAATGGGAATAGTAAAAATTAAAATAAGAGATCCTGAAAAAACCTCAAAATTTATAATTTCACGGATATTTTTCACATATTAATTCAAAGTTTAACTTGATATATATATGATACATGATACGTATCAATTTATATGTATATTTTTCAATGTCCGTTTACCTCATGTTGCAACGGGATTGCGCGGTACAAAAACTAAATACATACAATACTTGGCGATTAAAAAGAGTGGCGGAAAGTTTCTTGCCAGTTCTTCTTACCCGCTCTACGCCCTTGACATGCGATCTGGTAGTAAATGTAAATTTACAATTAATTTAACTTGACAATTCATAAGTGTACTTGTCTACCTACATGAATAAAGAAATTTTGAGTTTGAGTTTTAGAGTTTGAAACTGGAGCGCTATTTGAGTTACAAATATCGGCTAATTAATTGTTTCCTTATTCCTTCGAATTTAACTGTGATAGTGACTTAGAAATACGGTCATGCTAAAGTTCCACAGAACTTTAACATGACCGCAAAACGCGGACTGCAGACAGTCCAAAATGTCACAGGACCAAACCCGCTAGCGACAAAGCCACTTCTAAGCTTTAAGAGAATTAATCTCAAAATAATAATTACCACTGACTCCTAAATAAACATCTCTTTATGTAACATCGTTTACCAAACAGAAATCCTCGGAGCAGTGAGGTCGCTCCGTGAAGCCTGCGAAATACCCAGGAACTTTCTGAAATAGGCTGGCTTAATGAGCCATGTAACGCACGACGGACCAAATGGGCGACTGAATGCGGATACTGAGTCCACACTACGTACATACCTACTCGCTTTGACAGCAATGGCATCAATCACATTACTCATAAAAGCAAAACACGATGTTCCAACGAGTCTACTACAAATATTTTCTTCCACTTACGTCAAACGTCTACCAAACAAACACTCTTCGAAAGAAGGAAAGTCGTTAAATCAGTTCAAATATACAGCGAGTGCCATTATTTCCTTTGGCATTAGTTTTACCAAGAAATGTAAATTATTACTTTTGTACCTGGAAGTAAGCTGTTCCCTCAAATTACTATCTTTATTTAAGTCTGGAAGCTGTTCTATCCTTTCCAGCTAAAGACCACGGCCTTGCTAGTGATGTACCTGGTATTAAATACTAGGATATTGACGTTGATAGTAGGCGATACAGTAATACTTTTGTTTTGAGACCTGTATAAATTTTGCTTATAATAAAATATAAACATGAGAATTGATTTGAAGTGCATTTGGTTAGATAGTTAAAATGTTATTTCAATAAGATGAGATACCTATATTAATAGCTTTGAAATAAAACAAACATAGTGTTAATAAATTATCAATGACAAAATAAATTTCTTAAATATTATCGAATTTTCTTTTATTTCATATAATCTACATAATAATAATTAAGAATGGATAAATAGAAAAAAAAATGTATTAAAAAGGTTGGACCCTGTGGCAGTGTACCTTTAATGCTTGCAGTAGTTCCTCCCGTATTGGGATACTTATTCGTACAGCGAGGACATCACCAGCTCTGGGGTCAACTTAACACCTGTACACTTGAACCCCACGGCCCAGAATCTCTACTCCAAAGGGGATAAAATCAAAGTTGGAGGAAGGAATTTCTTATATTTTAGTCGTATCGAATTTTCTCGAGAATTATGTACACTAGTCATTACATACACTGTGATGTATATACAGAAAATTGTCTTTATAATTTTTTTAATTACGCCTACCTAGTTACGCTCTGAATAAGCTCGATAAGGTTATACTAGAATAGTATTTTGAGTCTTTTTCACTGTTCCATATCTGACAACACATCCCTATTACTCGAACAACGGAATTCAATCTATTCAAATTGTTTGAGGTAATTCTACTAAATTGTAACATCCAATCAAGGAAGTTTTAACAGCATAGTCGTATATACTTAGTACTTAGCCAATATCATGGTAATCAATGATACCAGAGACAATAAATCCGTTGATACTAACTAGAAAATTGTTTTTATTTTATTTTTATTGTAATCATGGTCGAGTTAAATCGAACTGGTAGAGGGTAATAATACCATGCAAGTAGATTCTTCGATTTTATTTATATACTACTAGCGGCCTGCCACGGATGGATGTTGTTCTAAATATTAATAATAATTATTATATATAATTATAGCCCTAATGATTCATGAATCATTCTAATGGAGAAAGAAGTTTTGAAATTGGTTAAGTTTTGAGGTTATTATTAAGGCAGTTGTGTTCTTCCTCCAAGCTAAAGGGAGGATCGAACAAGATAGTCACTGAGTGGCTCTGCTGATCATTGACTGGCCTGGCTGACCGGCACTTTATTAACGACCGACGATAATACAAGAACAGCCCTGCAATTCTGTAACTGCAGTTATTTTATGATTTGGCATTCTGAAAAGGTGGGAACTTGTAGTTTATTGTTTATCAGAACGCCAAATCATAAAATAACTGCTTCACGACTGATTTGAGAGCGACCGCCGATGCGAAACCGCTGTGTGAGTTTGAAAAGTGAGTTACAGAATCGCAGGGCAGCACGGGACCGGGCGCGAGCGGGGCGTGAGCACGACGCTACACATTGTGTTTTATGGGTATTCGTTTTAGTAGTCAAACAGATAGCGGTACGGGAGAGATTTCGACTACTTTGCTGCTGTGGCCATCTTTATAACACCAATGACACAATTGAAAATAAAAGCACCCCAATAAAGGCACCCCATTCCACACTCACCGTGAACTATTTCCGAACCAATTCGACTTAGGGTCCTTCAACAAAAGAACGTACCAATTCTCAAAAGGCCTGCAACGCACTTGCGAGACTTCTAGTAATGTGAGTGTCCATGGGCGGCGGCGGTATCACTAAGCATCATGTGAGCCTCCTATTGCATAAAAAAAATAATTAATTAATCAAGACATTATCTCTTCAACATGAAACAAAAAATCCCGGTAAGTCAAAGGTACCTTATTCTGTTAATCTTCCGTAAAATTAACCGTAATATTTATCTAAATTAGGTAGAGATAAGATAGTCCCTTCTGTATTAGCTCTCGGAGCCTGGGGTCTATTCTGCGTAAATGTGTCTACGTTGGCGTGAATAAAGTATTCGTCTTCCAAGATTATTTTTATAAGTTTATGTTTATTTAACAAAGAAACGGAGAGTACATATTTTTAAAGCAAACATAATACATTTTTAATGATGTTGTAAGTGTACAAATTATTACTCGCACGTAAAACAATTTTGTAACATTGAAATGACGCAGAAATTTGGCACCTAACCTCCCTCCGTACTAGTAAAAAACTGTATGACGGCAGAGTAGTGCGGCCAGCTCGTTGTCGCTAGTATGCGCGCGTTGTACGCGTAAACAATACAGATAAATAATTGTAGTTGCAGTAAATGTTATTGCACGGAATATAGGCAAGTGACTTTGGTATAGATTATTTTTATATCGGGTCGTACTTTTTGAAAGGTTGGTTAAAACCTGCACAGCGAAAAGCCATGTATCGTCAGTACCCTATCTTGAGACCCTCATCTGGGCACTCATGTCCCCATATGAATATGTATAATGGTTATGGAATGGAATATGTATAGTGGTTCGATGTAGGAATACTGTATCTTCAAGGACTTTATTGGTTTTGGTTGAGGTGTGAATGGCAGCCTGTTTTTAAAGAATCGTGATGTCTATAGAGCCATTTAACTGTTGAATGTATTTAGTAATACCTTTAGCTACAATTTCTGTTGCGCCTATATATTATAGCTAAGTACTTGCTTGTAGCTAAGGTGTTATTATTCAATTTATGTATTTTAGAATTATTAGGGTTTTTTCTTCAGAGGAATGGTGTTATAATACATTTGTTATTTATGTTATATATTGGAAACTGTCCTGCTTACATAGGGTTATTGATGCAATTCCATTTAATTTATTATAGAATTCGTGTATCTAAAATAAGTCATGTTAATTTTATAACGATTGTCGTAAGTTTGTCTTATTTATTCTCTTTTACGTCGACTTCATAGGTTTTGTGACAGGGATATATAAAGGCAAGCGCCATTCAGAAAACTCAGTGTCTAGGGTCCGTGATAAAAATATCGTGGAGTTCAGAATGTACCCTTGACTTCGTATAATTAGAGGTTTAAGCTAAATTAATTCTACAGATTGTATAAGAAAGTGTACAATAATTCGGTGTAATCCTAATTTAATATGTATTAAACTATCTCCATATTCATTATTATAACTATCATTTGAATTTACACATACACTTTTGTAAGAATTATAATTAAATGACAAGAAACCCTACAAGTTTCTAGGGTTATTCTTCTAGACCAGTGTGGTGAGAATGTAAAACAAAAGTGTGTGTTGCGTTCGATTGTGATTGGTCAAACGGAGCTAATGACGTAACGCACGCATGACACACGTGCTGTTGACCGATAACAAATAAACAAAACGCGACGTCGTCTTTTGTTTTACATTCTCTCCTACACGACAACTTCCATCACGTAGACTCATTCTCTTGCCTAAGAAACCTTTGCGGTATGCAAAAGTCCCAATATCCAATATCAACAAAAATGTCCATCTTTCACCTCTCACTTCTAACTTCTTTAAACCCAAAAATGTTAAAATCCCACCACATTCGCCTATAACAATAAATAATGTACCACTAATTGAAAAGAAAAGTGAAAAATATCTTGGATTCTATATTGACAATAACTTAACATGGACAACGCACATAAATCATTTAATAACTAAATTATCTTCTTTAAGAGGTTCCCTTAGACACATAGTTCGAAGCCTTCCTCGTGAAGTTCGTCTTCATATTTATAATTCTTTGGCAAAATCACACCTTCTTTACCTTATTGAAATTTGGGGAGCCGCGACTAAAACTAATATTTCTCACCTTCAAATTCCTCAAAATAAAGTAATTAAATTGCTTTTTCATTACCCATACTTAACTTCTACACAAAAAATTTACAGTGAAACAAAACTCATGAATATTAAACAATTATTTAAATACAATACCAGCTTATTAATCTACAAAATTTAAATGACCATATACACACTAACATTACTTTCACTAAAATAAGCCAAATTCAGAAGCGCACTTCACGACGCCCTCACAATCTTATTATACCGAAGCTTAGAACTAAAAACGGTAGAAAAACATTGAGCGTTGGGGGAGTGCTGCGGTACAATAGACTACCACAAAATATAAAAAGTGCAGACAGCCTGGCAATATTTAAACTTAAACTAAAAGACCATCTTCTGAGTGATCCTAATTACCTACGCAAATGACAGTCCACCCAAGTTATACTTCGATGATTGATCCTTGACGCTTACACACGACGTGATAAATTGTATTTTTAGTCTATAAGTCTCATGTAAGTGACCATTGTCTGTAATGAGAAAATAAATGTCTTTAAACCTAACTTTTGTAAGAAAATAGTAAAAACATCTTCTGGCTTAGTAAATTACCCGAAAAATAAACTAACACATCAAAACTTAAAAATAAATAAATACTTATAATGAATAAAAAATTCCTTCTCCTTATGCGACAAGACACACAAAATTGTTCCATGTGCCTTGTACGAACTCGAATTACCTGCATAATTCACCAATGTTTCGGGTTTTATCTATGACACTAATTATGAGGATACTGATATTTTCCACCTCACCAAAGAAGATGTGAGAAAATATTTGAAGAGGCGGGAAGACTCTAATTTTGTTTAGGTAGTGATATGATATATGTATTTAGTATTATTTGTTGTTATAATGTTAAATTTCAGTTTTCTTTATATGGTTTTGTCTATTGATGTGCTTATTTGTTTTATTTTTCGTTTATAATATTGTTTATCTATGTAATCTGTTTTGGCTTTCTGTACTGTCTAAGTGTTTGTTTTATAATATTATGAATGTTAGCTGTAAGATTACCTATAATTAAATAAATAAATAAACACATTTTTATTTAATTAGTTTTATTTTAACAAAAATAAGAAAGTTAATAAAAATTTTGCAACAGAAACCAGAAAACAAGTGAAAAATCATAATATACAAGAAACTTCTTTCTAGCAACCTATTCACAAGAATCATCTTATTGATGATTAAATCTGTTCTTGAGTCTTGACTTACTTTATTAGGTACTTTACTCGTTTAATCGAGTACTAAATCTATTTTTAGAAAATAATCTTAACTAGCGATTAAAGATTAGGTTTTTGTTTATTTTATTATTTTTTTTGTATTATTTTAAATAAAGGTTGGTGATTCTATATTTTTTTATAAGATTTGGTTATGCACTTCTTTCTTCAATCTATTTTTAGAAAATAATCTTATCTAGCGGTTTAAGATTAGGTTTTTATTTTATTTTTATTTTTTTTGTATTATTTTAGACAAAGGTTGGTGATTCTATAATTCTATAAGATTTGGTTATGCACTTCTGGCACTTTAACCGTCATATTTCTTTTTTTTGTTCTTTCCTTTCTAGGGTTGGCTGGATGAGATCGCTTGTTAGCGATTAATTTTATTTTCGACCTAACCAGGAATTTGAACTTTAACTTAAGCTACAGAGGGCAGCACCAGTACAATGCTCATAACAATATCGACTGTTCTAATTCGCTATCGTACTTAATAGACCCTTTAACTTTTATTAGATAGATAAGAATTGAGTATAGGATAATCTTACTAATATTAATACAATTTATATGCAAAATTTTGTGTAGATTTGACGTTTACGGCCGCTTCCTATACTCGATCTATAATCTAAAATTATTTCCAATCCAGATTGTTTTCGATCGAGAATCTGCATTTCAAATTATGACAATCCCTGTTTCGAAATGCTTGTAAAAACTGATAGGCCGTAAATTATCGACCCTAATGTGGTTTTGTTTTACGGGTTGACCTTATTTGTGATGAACTTTATTACTACATGAACACGTGATTATTTACATATATATATATAAAAATCTGTAGCGCTACAACCTCTTCAGGTCATGGCCTCAGATTTCAGAATATGTTTCATGATCATTTTTAAATCTTATAGGCAAGTAGTTGATCAGCCTCCAGTGCCTGACACACGCCGTCGACTTTTTGAGTCTAAGACATGACGGTTTCCTCACGATGTTTTCCTACACAGTTCGAGCGAATGTTAAATGCGCACATAGAAAGTCCATTGGTGCACTGTCGGGGATCGAACCTACGACTCAGGGATGAGAGTCGCACGCTGAAGGCACTAGGCTAACACTGCTCGATATTAATTATCGTTATGTATATAAAATATATAGATTTATTGTAAAATCATACCGTAAAATACCTTAGCAGCAAAGACTTTGTTTTGCATGTGTCTTGAAAAATGAAACTGGGCTCTTGCCCAAGAGATATTATGTTCTATGGATGAATGTGAAGTATTCAAAACGAATTGGGCTAGCGTGGGGACAACATACCATTCCCTCTCGCCTAAGAGAGGAGGCCTATGGCCATTAGTGGGACATAAAACTATCCAGATATAAATAAGCAAGTCACATAGAAACTACACTAGCCAAATTGGATTTCGAATCTACAGAGGCATTACTACATATCTTGGTATGACTTTGAGGTTTCCTAAACTAACACAGACACAGTGCACGATCATAACAACTTTCAGCTACATTCTCAAATACATGCGCAAACTCACCTATTCACACACTCACTCATTCACTTCATTTGTAACACTAAATTTATAACTATTATTAGTATTTTTTTATTTTTTATTATCATCTTTTTTTTTAAACTAATTTTAACATGTACCACGAAATAATTGTTTTCTAGTTACCCACAACACAGGGCCTAGGGAGGCCCTGTGTTGTTTACTAGCGATTTATGATTTCTGTCACAAACCCTACTGTCATTTATAAAGTTTTTATTATTTTATTATTTATATACAACGAGTGTATATTGAGTACGCTGAAAATTTCGAAGTTTATGAAAATTAAAATGAGAAGGGACGATTTTTACTGATTCCATCAAAAAAATTGCCACAAAAGAAGATTTGCCACGGGCCCCAGATGGTATAGTTATCTACGCTACTGGTTCGACGATACGGATGTACTCGTACAACAAATATTTGCTTTTAGTTACAGTTGAACTAGACTATTTAAATTTAAATAAGCAATGGAGCCTGAAACTGAAAGTATTAAGCAGTAGTAAGTATTTATAGCATTTAATAAAGAAAGCGTGTCTTAATAAAAAGTACACTTATAGTATTGTCTTTTATTGACATAACCTTTACACATTTAAAGAAAAAACATTTTAACCGGATTAAAGTTATGTATTTTACAATTATTTAACTTAATTTTAAATTTAACCGTCGTTTCGCGTGCTTTACAGCGTGCGTGGTCACGGTGACTGAAGACAAAAGGTGTTGGATGTCAAAAAGTATCACAGCTGTAGAGAAAGTTGCATTATCTGTATTCATTTCCCTGGAGGTGGTATCGACTAAAAGATGGAGGGTTTTGGCAGAAATAGAGGACACCGTGAGCCAATACATAACTTTAATCCGGTTAAAAAGTTTTTTCTTTAAATAAGTACACTTATAATTATGTAATTTGTTTCTAGAACAAAAATAAAGCTCTTTCAAGGGTCTCATCCTTCTTCTTCATATTCAAGGACCTTCGCTTATTAATTGAGGGACCGCTCAATTTTATTGAATACCTAGCTGACCCGGCAAACGTTTGTTTTGTCATGTTTATTATTTTTAGGAAACATTTTTTGTAGTTCAATAAAAATCTACAGTAATAAAAATAGGGGTTGTAGGTATTTTTGTATGTTGTATCAAAAAAAAAACAAAAAAAAAATTTGGTGGCCACCCCTTGTCACTTAGGGGTTTGAAAGATAGATTAGCCGATTCTCAAATTTACTAAATATGCATATAAAATTTTATAAGAATCGGTTGAGCCGTTTCGGAGGAGTATGGGAACGAACATTGTGACACGAGAATTTTATATATTAGATAGAATGTTATATTATATAATATCATTTATTGGAAGCATGGCAACCTCTGTACGCGTACGGCTTTTTAATTGGCAACCATTTGTATTACATTTAAAATTAAACAGATGATATATAATTAACAAAAATATACCAACCTTAACGTTGTTTGCTGACTGAGACCCCGCAATAATTTTTTAAAAACTCTTTTTATCATTTAAAGTAACGTAGAATTAATAAAAAAACATAGTTTCAATTTATATCAGCAAATTAATTATTCAAAATTTATTACACCTTTTAAAGAAACCCTATCGATATTAAGAGAGTAATTTTATACTACTTTCATAAAAATAATATCTGCTGAATCGAACAGTGGGATCGTAGTCTAGTTTGAAGTTTGAAGACGTAGAAATTAAAATGGCGAAAAATTTATAAATTCCTATATAAAGCCTCTGCTGATAATAATTTTCGCGAGAAATAAATAACCGTATTAGGATTTTTAAAAGGCCGGCAACACGCTTGCAATGTGGAGTGTCCATGAGGATGAGGCGATCCTGGCCGTTTGCCTCCTGTTACAAAAAAAATGACGGCATTAGGAATGTTATAAAAGAATTTAAGTATAGATCTTGGTACTGAGTAATTTAGTCACGGCTCATTAACAAGGGTAAAATATTGCGAGTCGCAAATAACACGGAAGTAATTTGTTCGCGACGATATCGTCCTACAAGATTTGTTTACCTTGTATTAAGATTAAGAGTTTAAACGAAGCAAAATCAGGGTTAACTTATTACGGTGTTAGTTGGTTTTAAGTAATAATAATTGCTTTATTTCAGATTATATCCATAGTGTAGTTTTAGTTAGAGTTCGTAACAATGAAGAGCTGCTTGTCAAGATTGATCGCCTGCAGAATTTTTGCATACTGTGTAGAAATAGCTTTTAAAAACGAGATTTGTATTCGGAGCAATCCAAGACGGATTATGAGTAGGAATCAAGTAACTAACGGCTATTGTTTAAATAAGATATATAATGGTTATATGACGAAAACAAAAAAAAATCAGTCTAAAGCAAAGATATATATATGTCACCGTAAAATTGTAAACACCGTTAGATTGTAATCTATCTCGCGAGATTGTAAACTGTCGAAAGATTGTGAACCTCAACGAAATGCTTACAATTTAACGTATTATTATTCGGTAGATTGTAATCTATCGAAGTGAAACCGTCAAATTGTGACACGGATCGCACCTCGCGCGCTGATTGGTTGAACGGAATATGCCCCGCGCCACCATATTAGTTTGTTAATTCGTTTGTTGTCGAATGTATATATATAAGCTAGTATATATATTAAACAACACATCATCATCATATATTAAATAACAAAACATCGAATAGACGCCGACCTGTTCTCTCATTTCTTCTCGACTCTAGCCAATCGCTTTATAACAGGAGGCGACTGGAACTCCAAACATGTGCATTGGGGGTCAAGATTAACAACAACTAGGGGAAGACAATTGATGTTGAGCATCGATACAAATCACCTAAACATAATTGCTCCATCAGAACCTACCAACTGGCCAGCTGATCACAATCGAATCCCGGACATACTCGATTTCTTCCTAACAAAAGGACTCTCTAAACAATACATGAAGATCGAATCATGTGCTGATGGTTCATCTGATCACACTCCAGTCTTATTAACTGTCAGCTCCACTATAATTGAAGTCGAGAGACCGATAAGATTATATAACCAGCATACTGATTGGCCTTCCTTCAGGGAACACATAGATGAAAACCTTAACCTTAATGTCAGACTTAAAGAAGCAGAGGAAATTGAAACAGCACTAGCGCAGTTTACTAATCTCATACAAGCTGCTGCGTGGAGAAGCACGCCTACTACTGAACACAGAAACCAGCACACAAACATACCATTGGAAATAAAGATGATGATTCAGGAGAAACGCAGATTGCGCAGAGTTTGGCAGCTGAGTCGTCATCCACAAGACAAGACAGCCCTTAATAAAGCCATTGTAGAATTGAAGGAAGCTATAAAGAATGTTAATGACTTAACAATGCAAGCAAAGTTGGAGTCTCTAACCGCTACTAAGGCCAGCAACTATTCGCTCTGGAAAATCACCCGTTCTTGTAGCCAACCTAACAAATCAAAAGCCCCAATTAAAAACGAAAACGGCTGGGCCAGAACGAGTCAGGACAAAGCGGACTTGTTTGCGAACTATCTAACAAGCTCCTTTAAACCTAATGTAACACTGGACAACTCATCAGAAGAATATGTTGACCAAGTTCTAAATCAAGACCTTCAAATGGATCATCCCCCTAGACCTGTGTCGCCTGCAGAAGTCATAAAAACTATCAAATGCCTGGACAGTAAAAAGGCACCAGGTTACGACCTGATAACTAAAGAAGTATTGATGGAACTACCGAGAAAGGCTATGATCTTCATCACTATACTCTTCAATGCTATGTTACGAGTAGGCTACTTCCCAGTTGCGTGGAAAATCTCAGAAATCATCATGATTTATAAGGCTGGCAAACTGATGACCAAAAAAACATCCTACCGACCAATCAGTCTGTTGCCTACTCTTTCCAAGGTATTGGAAAAGACAATACTTCGTAGAATTGTGCCAAGCCTTGTGGAGCGCAAAGTAATACCAGATCATCAATTCGGCTTCAGACAATACCATGGCACAGTGGAACAAGCTCACAGAGTATGTGACGCCATAAGAAAGTCCTTAGAACAAAGGGAATACTGCTCATCAGCATTTCTGGATATCCAACAAGCATTTGACAAGGTCTGGCACAAAGGCCTACTATGTAAGATCAAGCAGAATATTTCCCACTCTTACTTTCCAATATTCAAGTCTTACCTAGAGGATCGCATATTTTATGTAAAAGAAGGTGACGCCACTTCGGAATTTCAAAACATTGATGCCGGGGTACCACAAGGATCTGTTCTTGGCCCCATGCTCTACACGTTGTACACTGCTGACCTACCGCTATTGCCAGGAATAACCACAGCAACATTTGCAGACGACACCGCTATATTAGCAAGCAATAAAGACCCAGGACTTGCATCTGAGGACTTGCAGAAGGGCCTTGACAAAGTTAACGAATGGCTGCAAAAATGGAAAATAAAAGCTAGTGTCGCGAAGTCAGTACACGTGACCTTCACCCTTAGAAGAGGAGACTGCCCACCTGTAAAGTTGGACCAATGTATTCTGCCCCACAGCAACCATGTAAGATATCTTGGCTTACACATTGATCGTGGATTAACGTGGAGGCACCACATCAAATGTAAAAAGCAGGAGCTACAGCTAAAGTACAACAGCCTTTACTGGATGCTAGGAAGAAACTCAAGACTTTCTCTAGATAACAAACTTCTTATATATAAAGTCATCCTTAAGCCCATTTGGACATATGGCCTCCAACTATGGGGCAGCGCAAGTGATACCAACATAAACATACTCCAGCGACAACAGAACAAGATCCTAAGAGCAGTTGCAGAAGTACCCTGGTACATTACAAACAATGAAGTTCACGAGCACCTTAACATGAGAACAATCAAAGAGGAAATCCAGAGACTGGCAGCTAAATACAAAGAGCGGTTAAGCTGTCACCCGAATAAACTTGCTCGCCAACTCACCATTAGACAGTATGTGAGTCGACTAAAACGTCACCATGTTCTAGAGCTAGAAGACCGGCAGTAGCTCTAGACAGAAGATGAGTAGATGCTTCCAATGGGAAGTCACTCCACATTACAGCACCACAGAAAAAATTTGCTCATAGCCTTGGGGCTGATTGCAAATAAACGCAGAGGAAAAAAAAAAAAAAAAATATATTATATATAATATTTGGTCTTAGGAAATATGACCATGTGTCTTAAATCCGCAGGCTGCAGTGGCTACCTGTTCGAATGTTCCTCCTTTTCAATCCCAAAACTCCCTCTTATCTTATCTTTACACGGGGCCCTGATTTAGAACCCTTGACCCACTAAATAGTGCTCATTGTTATCACAAACATATAATTCCAAACAAGAAATGGCATAAAATTATAATTTCGTTTCAAGGATTGTAATTCGTAACGGAAATGTTTTCCGTAAAATATGAATGGATACCATTCAACTTATTAAACTCGATAAAAAATTCACGATCGGGGAATACTCTTTCGAAAATTGAAACAAACTAAAAAAGGATTGTGGAAAATGTTAGACGCAGGTGTTAGAAACCTTTGGTGCGTAAATTACGACTATTATTGCCGGAAATAAATTTGTTGTGTTTTACTAAGCATTGAGCCAGTTATAACAAGATGAAGGAACATAGACAGATCCAGGAGGGGGTGGGAGGATTATGGGAGTTATGACATATGACGCCCCTGGGGCTTGGAAATAGTCTGTATTACAATTTTTGTTATCAAAATATCTATATATGTTGTATGTGAATATTTGCTAATTGTTTTATTTTATAATAGGAGGCGAACGGGCAGGACGCTCACCTGATGTTAACTGATACTGCCGCCCATGGACACTCATATTGCCAGAAGGCTTGCAAGTGCGTTGCCGGCAAAACTGTGTTGGTATATTACTGGTATTTATTAAAACACGTAAATACACCAATGGAACTACAACCTTGGTGTGGGCCTTAAATATCAGTATCTATAGGTTTTCTGATCAGCTTTCTGTTCCTGACACAGCCCATCGACTTTTTGGGTCTAGTTCCTCACGATTTTTTCCCGTACGGGCGAGTGTTAAATGCGCACACGGAATGCCGATTGTTGAGGTCCAAAGCTATGATACCTCAGCGATGAGACTCGCACACTGAAGACACACAGCACAGCTTGTTGTATTAAAACATATGCTTTTGTAAAAAGGCCGCATTTATAACAATTTTACAACATACTTACTTAAGTGTTTAATTTTCTTCCTGCCTTTTATATGTAACATTAATTTTAATATTGGCGTTATTAGTAGTTTTATAAAGTGGCCGTCGCTGTCTCTAATTCAATAATTATGAAGATAAGTATATAAATCATCATTTAAATTTAATTGAACTAGTTAGTAAACGGGTAAATTATGATAAATACGGAAACCGATGTTTCATATTTAAAACTTAATGCTCATTCATTAAAAAATATTTTGTAGTACAAATTGTAATGAACAGTCTCTTTGGAGCTTAATGTATACTATCTTTTTATAGAACAAAAGTTCACTGAAATGGGCACAAGAATCATGACCTGAAATTCATTTAAAATCAAATGAACTACTATTATAAATAACATTTAGTTTGAACGGCAAATTTATGTCTCCATTTTTATCGATTGGCAGAAATAAATTTAATGCTTTTAATTTAAATTAAACATTAAAATTGAGATGGACGGATTTAAGGAAACAGCAGGTGGTAGAGAGTGGCACAGTCCAGGGAGGAATGGCGGGGTTTAGATGAGGCCTTTGCCAAAAAGGGTCACACAGATACCTAAAAAGAATGAGAGAGATAAATGTGTTTGTGTGTAAAATATCCGAATAAAAGGCTATTATTCTTATTGTGACATTAAAAAGTGTATTGAAGGTTTCGGTGGTATTGCTTGTAGGGTTTTTCTTACCCAGTCAGCGCCCATTTTTATAGATCAAGAAGATTAGAGAAGTATAATTGAATCCTTTGCAAGGTCATAAAGTTCTCAAATGTTTAGGTTTTTATAACAGCCTTGCGATTCTGTAACTGACTTTTCGAACATAAGGAGGGAGCTTGTAGTTTATTGTTTATCAGAATGCCAAATCGTAAAATGACTGCTTCACGACTGATTTGAGCGCGACCGCCGCTGTGAATACCGCTGTGTGAGTTCGAAAAGTGAGTAACAGAATCGCAAGGCAGAAGACCAACTGGCAGAAGGCTCATCTGATGTTAAGTGATATCGGCCTATCACACTGTACGGCTCGCAAGTGCGTTGCCGGCCTTTTATGAATTGGTACGCACATTTCTTGAAAATGCCTAAGTCAAATTTGTTCAGGAATTTTTCCCTTATAGGTTCAAAACCCCTGCCCAACAAAAACAGGAAGCATATCTTTATTTAGTTAACTCATAGCATTAATCAAACTGAGCTTTCTTTGTTCGTAATTTCGCTAAAAGCTCCATACAACTATGTTTAACTTACATTATTGCTACGTTTTCTTGCCTTCTAAGTTTCCGAGTACTTATATTAAGTAGAGCCGACCAAGCGAAGGCTAATTAGGATTTTATCTAGGGTAGAAAGGCTTTTAGTGTTGTCAAGTGAAAGTTGACACAATTCTACGAATGTTTCCTGTAACATTTTGACAGTTGTTAGAGAGGAATAGGTTAAAAGACATTTATTCTCATAGCAGACAATAGTTACTTAGATGAGAACTTATAGGTATACTAAAGATACAATTTATCAGATCGTGGGTCATTGGAGAGTTTCAAGGATGAATTAGCGAAGTAGAACTTGGGTGGAATTTCATTTACGAAGAGAACTGGGATCACTCAAGAGATGGTCTTTTAGTCTTAATTTAAATATTGTCAGGCTGTCTGCACTATTTATATTTTGTGGAAGTCTATTATACCGCAGCACTCCCCCAACGCGCCATGTTTTTTTACCGTTTTTATTTTAATAATTTTAGAATTAGATTGTGAGGGCGTCGTGAACTGCGCTTTTCAATTTGATTTATTTTAGTAAAAGTAATGTTAGTGTGTATATAGTCATTTAGAATTTTGTAGATTTATAAGCTGTATTAATTAAAATTAAAAGATTAATATTATGTACAAACGATAATAGGTGTTAAGTATTTAATTGAATAAATGTAATCTTAACCAAGTAACTACTTGTTCCTATGAATGCTATATGAGCAGTGGTGGCCTAGTGGTTAAAACGTACGAATTTCATCCCGTGGGGCCGTATTACGTACAGTAGGTTTGATCCCCGGCTGTGCACCAATGGACTCAGTGTCAATACGCATTTAATATTCGCTTGTACGGTGAAGGAAAACATCGGCTTGGCAGGCCTTAGAAACCCAAAAAGTCAACGGTGTGTGAGGCAAAGACGTTTGATCACCTACATGATCACAGAACGGATACAGAAATCTGAGGACCAGAGCTAAAAGGTTGTTGGTACTTGGTCCTCTATAAGACCAACAACCATATATATATTTCTTTAATCGAAAATAATTTAAAGTATGCGTAAAACTTTATAGTAATAATCGTATCTACAACCAACCAGGCTCCAGAAGATAAAACACTCCTTATATGGAAATTGTATTCGTTTTTACATCAAAGTTCCAAGCGATATTAGAATAATTATCACTGAATAAATTCTCTCGTTAAACGTACCTAAATTAATCAATAAAGATTTTTTTTATAAATTTGACTATTTTTATTATTACTTTGACTATTTTAATGATTCTAATTATTTGTTCTTGGGATCGGGATTTGCTCCAGTTCAAATATTTATGTCTATAAACAATTTGTGTGATTCAAAACTTTTAAGCAATTAAAAACAGTGGCGGAGTATGTAAATTAAGAATCAATTTAACATCTTTTCTGTTGACGTTTATAAGTGTACTTGGTTACCTATATGAATAAAGTCATAAAAACAACACAAAAATATAGTAAAGGGTTACTTACAGACAACAAATGAATAAAGAAAAAAAATTTAAGACATTTAAAAATAGGTAAATTAAGGCTTATGTTTGCCGTTTAGCGTTTGTTCCAAAATTGGACATTATTGGTTCGTGATGTTGTATTTGTTTTAGTATATTTAATACTTATCTATATATATATCAAAATGAAACCCGTTTTCCGTTGTCACGACATAACATGAAAACGGCTTGATCGATTTGGGCAATTCTTTTTTTATAATATTCTTTGAAGTACGAGGATGGTTCTTACGGAGAGAAAAATTAAAAAAAAAATTGAATGAAAAAGTCTAAAAGCAACACTTTTCTATATTCCCATACATAATATTCGTAATAATACTTCAATTTGAACTTTAATACCATATCATAAAGTTCAAGTGGTAAGAGGAACCCCTCCAGGGTTCCGGGATGGTGAATTTTTATTTTTTGACATAATGTATTTGTTGTCTTATCAATCTTTTTTTATCTTAGCTAGACCGGTGTCCCGAATAGCAGAATAAGTATTTTAAAAAAATAAAGAATCGACTGTTAGGCGGTACGATGTTCGCCAGGCCAGCTAGTAAATAATAAATATTTAATGTAAAGTCATGTTTAACGGTTATTTAACGTTGGACATAGTAACGATGGATAGAAACGCCCCGAGCCTTGTCAGTCAACTTCTTGACATCCCTGACAGTTACTTTGTGTGTAATTACTATATCTAGGGCCTAGTAAGGAAGTTATTAATAGGTATTAAAAATAACTTGCAAATTAGTTTCACGCAAATATCAAGATACACTTCACTAACAGTTATTACTTCTTTAATATGAGTCTCATAGAATAAGAAGTAAGGTGTAATAGCCTTGATGTTATAACTAATATAACACAGAACGCAACGACTATGGCGGTTAAAAACTTGTTATGTACGATAGGTGATGGTACATTGTGGAACCCAACCTCAACCCCACAACAACACAACATGCTCCAGGATCCGAACCCAACACTTCTAGATCTCTTCTTATTTCGGCTATGTGTTTGCGTGTTGTTCCCACGAGGATGTAAGGGCGTGCTCCTATTTCACCATGCCTTCTGCTGATAGAGGAAAAATATTTGTTTTTAATTTATGTTATTATTATTAATTACTTAAAATGTCCCATGGGACCTGGTGTAATGGTTGCAGCTCCTTACACACGGTGTGTAAAAAAAACAAACATGGCGATTAAAAAGAGTGGCGAAGAGTTTATTGCCAGTTCTTTTCTTCCGTTCTACGCCCTTGATTTGAGAAGTGGCACTAAATGTAAAATTAGAAGCATTAATATGTATTTCTTTACTGACAAGTCATAAGTGTACATTATGTTAACTTTGTGATTAAATGTTTTTTTTACTTTTTTTACTTTTCTAGACTCCTGTATCATCGGAGATGCTGTGAGGTAACAATCTGGTCTAAGCTATCGAATTGCCATTCATATTCACATAATAATAACTTACATTAGTCTAAACGCGCTAAGGCGTCGTGGAACAGAAACCACCCTGCTGACGACCATTCTAAGAGAGAGAAATTGTCTTAAACAAGTAGATACTCGGACGCCAAAACAAAAGGCCTAATTAAGAAGAAATCATCTTTGAATTGCAAAAAAACAGAGATTACTTGCTACTGTTTTACAATTTTAAAAACATATTTCCATTGAGTAACAACATCGATATCTTAAAAATAAAGTGAGTAGTGACTCTTGGGACGTGGGAATCACAGGCGCTTATTAAAGATTTAAGTTGGCGCCTGATAGATATTACCGGTGACCCCAGAGCTGGTGCTTTCCTCGCTCAACAAATAAGTATCGCAATACAGCGAGGAAATGGCAGCATTAAAGGCATAGTGCCACGGGGACCTTTTAAATTTGTTTTAATTTTATATTTATCAATGTTTAATTATTATGACTTTAAGGTTAACAATATTGTGAATACTATATATTGGTGTATTAACATACTTATATCAACTCTAAGTAAAGGCTTAAGAGGTGGAAATACCTAAATTTGTCACCTCTTGCTCTCGACGCAATGTGTTTCGGTGCCTGAATAGACGCATTCAGAGATATGGGTCCAATTCTGTGGTTCGTAATACCTCAGAAAATTGTGTTAAGGCTGAAATTAATAAAATGTATTAAGATTTTAAAAGTTAAGTGATTGGGGATAGAAAGTAAGAATGTGCCAGAACTGAGCCGGGAAACTCTTAAAAAAAAAAAAATGTTTATTTTGGAACATAAGATACATGTATCACTTATTCCACGTCATTAAATTTGAAGGCATCCCTACTCACTTAGTGCAGAAGGACCATAGATTCGGATGCTGAAATTACACTAAGCAAACTGCCTAAGCCTGTAAATAGTAGAAGCTTTATAAATATTAGCCTACAATACGGTTTACATAATTATAGTGAACCCTGCTTGTACAGTTAATCCAAAGGCGCGTAAATCTTCTGACAATATGCAAATTTGATATCACAGAACAATACAGTATATTTATTTTAAAAATTTTAATAAACAAAGAAGGTTTTAGTTTTTTACTAAAATCCCATTTTATTTTCATCACACTTTGCCAAGTCATAGCAAAAAATATTTACTTTCATGAATAAATGGAAATCGTGAGTCAGGGTGGCCTGAATTATTTATGATCTTGAAATAGACGTTTTTTTAATATTAAATGGGGTAATTAATGGTCTTAGGTGGCTTTTAACTCTAATAATCGGCACAAATTTTGTTTAGAAATGGAAACCTTTCGGAAGTTTCAAAATTTTTGATTAATGCGTAAACGATTTTTTTTAGCCGGGAAGTGAAACTCGGTATGCATTATAAGTTAATTCATGGCGAACAATTTGTAATTATTTCAGATTTTCAGAAAAAACCTAACACACGATGACGTAATATAAGTGCGGCCAATACACGTTAGAGCGGGACAGAACGAATACTGCGTATTCACATCTCTCTGACGAGATCGGTGCAGCCGGTGCCGTGAGACAGACTATATACTAGCGTCTGGTAGAGTGGTAAAATGAATTAATTTATCAAAGAAAAAAATTGAATTAATATCAAAGAAAAAAAAATACTGCATAAATAAATAATTATAACTGCATAAGTTGCAAAAAAAAATTAAGCAATAGCTTTACCGCGGCAGTCCCCGAGTGCCACACGTTTTTTATTATTAAAAAAATAATCAAATTCATTGTCGTAACATACACTTTACTGTTTATTTATAAACGTTTAATAATCCTTATCAATTCCGTAAAATTAACAAGCAAAGGATTATATAACTAAAAAGACGATTTCTAATATAAAAGCTTCAAAATAATATTTTAACAAAATTATCGCTTTGGCCTGTAAATGTTAAGTAGATCTTGCAAATATTTTCTTAAGAAATGCTTGGCTAACAGTTAATACAGGCAAGATACAATAAAATATAGGTCAAGAAGAACTTCTGCATTGAGTACGTTCAAGAACATTAGTTTTTCTCTTATTTGCCGGCTTATTAGCTGGTTTTATTTTGTAATTACAAAGTCTTGAACTTGGATTCTTTGTCGGGGAACACAAGATATTGCTAGGTCAAGGTTAAAAGTAATTTCTTCGTGGACATCGTATAAATAAGTACAGAAAGTAAATAGTGGGAATATTATTCGAAGGTTCCCGTTGCGTCCATGTTCGTTCGTTCATTGATCAACAGTATTTCTAGTCACGTGAATTACTAGAGACGCAACATAATGCGTCTTTCTGTTCGGCTAATCAAATGTTTTGTTTTTTGTTTCACATTTCCGATATCCGTTAATAGCTCAAAGTTTTTTTTAAATTAATTGCTAAAGGATTAATATATCTGTTAACCGATTCCCGGGTGCATCAAGCATTCAATTAGAATTGAAAGAAAATTTGTTTCCCACTCAATATCTGTGTTATAAATATATAAAAATGTCGTGTTAAGTGTCAAGATCGTCTGGACAACTGTTAGTGATCTCTGGTGGTTTAGTGGATTCTTCTCCGCTCCGAATAGCAGAATAAGTAGATAATAAAATATCGGATGAGTTCTCGATCTGTTGACAAAATTACGCACATAAAAGAATCCTACCACTTTGTTCTTGCGACGGATAACAAAACAAAAAATGTTGTCAGAAAGTGCTTTATCATGCAGTATCGCAATATTGGCGCTAGAGCGAAGAGGCCTAATCTGTAAAATTGCCATTCTTCTTTCGCAATGGCAAGCAATAAAACATTTCTATATTTACAAAAATAGTTGTATTATTCTTATTACCTTAATGAAATCCTAAATTAAGTTTAACTAAAGTTAACCAGATATTATTAGACTGTTAGGCGGAACGAAGTTCGCCGGGTCCGCTAGTACAATATACAACTTACAAGTTAGGTGATAACTTTTTCACTGCTTCTAAACACAAAATGTATTAAATCAGGCTGTGTTAGTAATGTTTGTCTAGTAATTGTTATAGGAAATTGAATGATTGGATACGTTTTGTGTATTTTCCTCAAGATTTCATACAATACAACCCAATTATGAAGAAAACAAGTAAACAATTACAAATAGAAACTTGAAGAGAAAATAATGGCATTGTTAGAAGAAACGGAAGGCGGATTCAAGACAGCAAAATAATGTTAGACTAGCCTTACTTGGTCTTAACAGTGTGGTGATTTGAACTGGTTTTAATAGTATTTGAACCTTGTTTATATGACTTTTACATACCACTCGCATAGATTTCTACAATGAATGTAGGGTGTAAGGTCGCTCGTTGGCTACGGCCGTCAAGGAATCGGAACATGCTCTGCAGAACACAGTGGGATTTCCTGGGCCTTTCTGATATTGATCTGATACTGAACACGAAGACTACTTCTTTTATACACCGGAAAGAAAAGTGGAAGTAGTGGTATAGGATTTTTGATTAAATAGAATTTGAAATAAAATATTTTAGATTTTGAGGTTATATCAGATAGAGTAGCAAAACTTAAAATGTCGTTTGATAAATACGATTAACACAATACAAGCCCCCACAGTGAAATCAATCCAAGAAGACATCGATACTTTTTTGCTAGAAATGCCCACTAGAATATTTTTTCGGTTCAACACACTGAAAAGTCTATGAATATCGAAGAACAATACAATAAAATAATACAGCGAATTAAAACTAGTGTCGAAAAGTCACCTGGTCCACGACAGACACGAGTGGAATCGGATGGAGTAGGCCTATGTCCAAGGTGGAGAAACCAAAACCTGAAAATGCAATCATTGGTCCTTAAATGTTACATTGTACTTTACTTACTGTAAAAAGTAATTTTTTTAGGATCCATATAAATTAAAGTTCAATGTTCATAATAAAGTTTTGGAAATAAAGGCTTTCTTTTTATTATTTTACAAAAGTTCTACACTGTTGCCAAAAAAAATTGTCTTAGGCATGCTGGTTTCCTCACAATGTCTTCCTTTAAGAAGAGAGCAATAAACGCGCACTTAGATAGAAAAAATGGATGGAATCCAAGTTTGAACATATGACTTTAGGGTGAAGTATCACATCATTGAACACTAACTAATATAGTTGAAATTAAATATGTTTTGTATCAGAAAAGGATTATATTTTTTTTTTCTGATTTGACGCTCTAGGCTTAATAGAAAGTGTATACAGACAAAACCGGAGACAAAGCCTACTAACACATTAGCATAGCCGCTAGCAGAGCTCGTCAAATCAACGGCTTACGAGCCGCATCAAAAGAAAACTGCCACATGCAGTTAACATTGCCAGTTCTGTTTTTAAAATCACCATAAAGTGAGCCATTGTTTTAAGCTAAGCTAGTTTTATACAGGTAAAATATACAATATATATGTGTTATTCATGAGAAATCATTCCGTACATATCTTAATATATGAATTATCCTTCTTCAAGAGTAAAATATAATAATGTCTAATACACACACAGCCTCCTATGATGCTTGCCATGCGCCATGCGTGACAATAAATATGTTAATTTCTTTCTACTTGAATTATTCCTAATTTTAATTTATTAGTCTAAACCAATTAAATATATGTAAACACGTCTTAAATACAAAAAAATGTAAATCTATATACTCGAATCCACTTGAACAAAGCAAAAAACATCAAATTCCAGCCGATAAGGAGTTGAATCGCACACGCACAGAAGATATACAAAGATTTAGATAAAATTAATAAGCGATTTAGATACACAAAAGCATTTAGAACGCTTTCAATTACTTTATTGTTCCCGAAGTTTTCGGAAAAATATTGCGAACTGGTAACCCAACCACAGGGGCTAATTTTCAATTCGCCTCAAGCGATACAAGCACGGTAGGTAGAAATTACGGTAGAATGCGATACAGACAAGATGTTAAGTTCGGATTCAAACTTAATGACTACTTGCGCAATCTCGTTACTTGAGGTCCAATAAAACTCAATTTTGTACTATTAGGGGCGATAACCAAGGCTTTTTAACACAGTTTGAAACACCTTTTCGAATGCCTTGGAGAATATAAACGAACTTTTGTCTACTAATAAATTAATTGAATAAAAATATGTGTAAATTAGTCGTGGTAATTTGTTATATAATCCAGTGGCGCTACAATCCTAGGTCCTTAGATTACATCCATATCTTCAATGTTTATTTTATACACAAGTAGGTGATCTATCACCTGTCTCTGACACATGATTTTTGGGTTCAAGCCGATGCCTTCATATTAGCAACTAATTGCGCACATACAAAGCTAATTCCATGGGAGCAAGCCGTCATTCAAACTCATGATCTCGGGGATGAGAGTTACTTTCACAACCTTAGACCAGCCAGCCAGCTCAGTTGTCCTTGGTCTCCATGTGGTGATTGTGTAACAGTAGCTAATTAAGCATATATAAAACTATAGTCAATTTTGATGCCTTAGCTTCGAGGAAATAGCTAAGAAGAAATATATGACGGAAGACATATGGTGCGGGTAGAAATAATCGTCTCGTTGTCTCTCAGTCCCTGAACAAAAGGCTGCGTGTGATGAAGGAAACCGGAAACAGACTCTAATTCAAATTCAAATTCAAAAATCATTTATTCACGTAGGTAACACAATGTACACTTGTGATTCGTCATTAAAGAAATACATATTAATGCTTCTAATTTTACATTTACTGCCGGTTCTCAAATCAAGGGCGTAGAACGGAAGAGAAGAACTGGCAATAAACTCTCCGCCACTCTTTTTAATCGCCATGTTTATTTTTTACCCAACGTTTGTAAGGAGCTGCAACCATTACACCATGTTCCACATGACATCTTAAGTAATTAATAATAATAACATAAATTAAAAACAAAGACTTGTCCCCAAGCTGGAGGCATGGTAAAATAGGAGCACACACTTACATTCTCGTGGGAACAACACGCAAACACATAGTCGAAATAATTAACATCACCGCATACACGAATTCAAGTACGACCAGTCACCACAAGTAGCACCCCGTCACCAGTATGACGCATGGCCAGCCATCGGCCCCCTCGCCATATTTTAGGGAGAGAGACAACCCGACGCATGGACGCCGCCACAAGCAATGACATTTAAGCGAGCATGACGATCCTTGAAATGTGGACTTGGCTACAATTCTAGACGCAGTCGCAATAGTTCTGAGCTTGAACTCGCGCAATATGTCACATTAGTATGCATAGTTCGTTGATCACGTGACACAGTAATGTGTCGATCCCATTTGCATTGTCTGACACCTTAAGATAGCTGGTATTTCCGTCGCTTACCAGGAGAATCCTTTTTTTAAAATTTCATATATTTAATCATAAAATGGTTCGGACAAAACCACGCACTAGAGTCAGTATGAATGTCGATTGTAAGCGTATTATTAGTCTCGAGTCTATTCAAGATAATGAGACTGCTTTTTGGAGTGGAAATGCGGGCTTCCATTACAAGAAGCGAAGAATAAGAAAACTTATTGATATTTTCACAGATTGCACATAAATTGGATTATTCGAATGTCTTCCATAACGAGCTATTTCGTAGCGTAGTTATCTTTTTATTTTCTGTATAAAAGCCATAGATTTATATCGTGAGATAGGCCCCGACACCAAAAACTGTGGCATTGTTTTTGAATGTGTGCGTTAACGGAAACGTTTGAATGTGTGTGTCAACATGGCGTCCTAAAACAGTGCAATTTGTGAAGAAGGTACGGTCGAAACTAGTGTCATCTCTTTTTTTCCTACATTAGTTGCAAACACTACTTTCTCTTTCGTGCACTCGCCATTTAAATTTGTTATTTTAGACAGTGCGGAAGGAAAAATAAAAGTTTTTAAATCAAATCGCAATACTTACGAGTGAAATATTACACCTCTGGCTTTATTTGTGTTTCTAGAATTGTTGTTGCACTTTAGAAAGGCACACGATGGCATTTTGTGACACTAAACTGCTCGCAAACGTCCTTTACAACACGTCCGGCTATCACTGTGTTTAGGGGTGCACTGATCCCAGGTTAGTGAGGCTCACTCACTTAGACTGTGCGACAACACGGCGCGGTCTCACTGCGGTAAGGGCCTATCTAACGATATAAATCCATGATAAAAGCCTTAAAGATTTTGTGTTAAAAAAGCAGATATTACCCTCGTTTGCACAGGACAGCCATCTACGAAGTAACTGAAAATTCAGATTTGATCTCAATCGATGTCAAGTGACAAGCTATGATCGGTTTTTCATGCTTCAATCAAAATTCCAATTTAAATCTCCTCTGTGGACAAGCTATCGTGGCGTCTGTATTTACAAAACAAATTATACGGGCAGGAGGCTCACCTGATGTTAAATGATACCGCCGCCCATGGACACTCTCAATGCCAGAGGGCTCGCGAGTGCGTTGCCGGCCTTTTAAGAATTGGTACGCTCATTTCTTGAAGGACCCTAAGTCGAATAATCTTAATTTATCATTGATTATAAGCTTAATTTAGTCAAAGACAATTTCGTCACCAATATTTATTCTTATCTTCAAACTGAAATCCAATTTTAATCTACTCTGTTTCTAAGTTATCGTGGCTTATTTTAAATTATACATATAGTATTAACATATTATATGTCTTGCCTATTTATTTCTTATCAAATATCATTTACAGCCAGTTCTCAAATCATCATAGAACGGACGATATGGCAACAATCTGGTGACAAGAGAAAACCCGGTAGACCGAGGTTGCCTTCGTGGGATGGAGTTGTCAAGGTCATCGAAACAATAGATTTCGATGGCGAAATATACTTGAGGACGCTAAGGCCCACAAGGGGCTGTATAGCCGTATCATCACCATTATAATAAGTATAGGTCATATAGTGTGTTTGCTTCAGCGCAATTCAGAGAGTACCAACCAAAACATCATAGTCGTTCGTCGGAACTTTAAGAGTACCGATGCTTTGAAAATATAATTAAAAGTGACACGATAAACTGTTCATAGTATAGCCCAATAGTGCTCTGTATCAATCAAGTGTCAGTCGTTTAATGGAAAATCAAAAATGGAATACATGATGGATGTATGAAAATAATGTCAGCGCTAAATATAGAACAATTTATTTCCTTTAAAAAAATCCTTAGTAACTTGTAGATATGCTATTGTTGTTTTCGTTATTTTTAGATAATTATTTCCTTAAAAAAATTATAAATAGTCTCTGCACAGACACAATTTCACATTACGATTTGTCCTAACGTAAGACTAATAATTTAAAAGTAAACTAACCTAATTTTCTTTTATTGACATCGTTTATTAAAACCTAAACATAACAATCAAATATACAGTGTTTACAATTTTCTTAACCTACATAGTAATAATAAAAATTATTAAAAATTAATAAAAAGAAAATTAAAACAAATTTAAAAAGTTGGGTCTCTGTGGCAGTGTACCTTTAACGCTGGCAGCATTTCCTCGCTGTATTGCCATACTTATTCATTGAGCGAGAAAATCACTGTATATTTGATTGTTATGATTACCAATAAACGTTATTTACTAAAAAGGATATTTAACATAAGAAAGTGTCCAATAATACAACTTACAGTCCCTATTAAGGAGTGTCTTCCCTCTTGTATATTTTTTTTTTCCCACTTACCACTGTTACGCAATTAAGACTAACGTGCACTAACACTAATTTACTAATTCTAATGGTCGTTTTTAATCTTCACACTAGGCCCGTGGAGTCGAGAAGTTGAAAACCCTCGACATTCACGTGTTGCTGGAGCCTTCGATACTCCGGACTCCAGCATTCATTTCATTTTCATTATTGTGGTGACGTCCGTAAATTAAGGTCTCGGTGGAGGCTGTTGCGAATGTACTAGGGAGCATTGACGATTCCTCTGAGCTTATTAGCTTTTATAGTACAGTAGTAGCTTTTATTGGTACAGCCCCACAGCTGGCAACCATAACTCTATACAGACATCAAGCCTTGTTTAATAATAATAATAAAGCCTTTAATCATCTGATTAAAATTATGTAATTATTTTCTATCTAGAAAATAATTACATACATAATTTTAAACTTAACACTAGTGAGTCGGTGACACCGACAACCCATCTGTTTGCCCAACTTTGGCAAAGGCCTCCTCCATTTCTCTCCACTCTGCTCTGTTCTGAGCTTTCCTGGTCAAAATTTTCCCAGTTACGGATTTTATTTCGTCTTTCCACCTTCGAAACTGTCTACCTCGTTTTCTTTTATTATTTCTTGGGTACCAATATAAGATCTTTTTGTTCCACTTTTCTATACCTCTTATTATATGACCAGCCCATTTCCATTTCAATCTTCGTATCCTCGTTGTGAGCCGTGTTTATAGACTAATAATTATTTATTTTTTTACTGATAATTGGCCATCCATAAAGTACGTCACACGTTAATGGGGAGGGAGGGTATCATCGTATGACAAGGGGCATGGGGGGGGGGGTCAATACTTTTGTGACGTCACATGTTAAAATTTGTAATACTAAAACGCAAAGTTTGGATGTGAATTAAAAATTTACGAACTTGATCTATATTTATTATTAATTTAGCATTCTCGCTATGCTAATCTCTCATGCAACGTCATTTTCTTCTAGAGCGGCGTTGTAATGCAAGTGAGACACTCTAATGCACGAGAATTTTGAATGGTAAGGATTTATGGGTTTAAGTCGTCGGCGAGTGCTCGTGAAATGTTGGACTTAATGTTGATTTTATTCGATTATTATTTAATAACAATAAGTAAAAAATTAAAATAACTGTTTTCTCTCGATTATTTTTAAATACATACATAAATTTAAAAAATGTGTGATTTCACATCAGGAGGGGGGTTATAAAAATGTGACAACCTGTGACAAGGACGGGGTTCAAAAGTCCTAAAATTCGTGTGACGTACTTTATGGATGGCCCCTAACGTGAAAATATGTCTTTCGAACAACCAGTACAATTTACTGGAACGAAGTTTCGTTTCTTTTTAACATGGGCATTCCATCGGAGTTTTGGTATTCAGCGTCATACCGAGGTACTTAGCTGAATTTTAGAACGACATTATGACGATATAATAACTAATGAGGCCGATAATTAAACTAAAAAGTTTTTTTTTTTAGGAGATTTTTCATGACACATTTCAGTTAATATCATAATAAGAATAAATCTATGGGACCAATTCCCTGTAATACCGAATCATTTGACATTTCCATTTGACACCTGATCATCCTGATCGGTACACGGATGGAGAAGATATGCAAAGATAAAAAAAAGTTTAAGCTTCTTGGGATTTTTGGAGTCGGCTTAAAACAGTTCAAGTATTAATACAAGATAGAGTAAGAGAAAATTTTATTGCAAGAATGAATTTGTAATTTTGAGCGTTGGGGGAGTGCTGCGGTATAATAAACTTCCACATAATATAAAAAGTGCAGACAGCCTGTAAATATTTAATAATTAAGACTAAAAGGCCATCTCTTGAGTGATCCCAGTTATCTACGTAAATGAAATTCTACCCAAGTTCTACTTCGCTAATTCATCCTTGAAACTCTTCAATGACGTGACGTGATAAATTGTATCTTTAGTATATAAGTTCTCATGTAAGTGACTATTGTCTGTTATGAGAATAAATGTATTTAAACCTAATTTTAACTAACGTTTCCTTAAGATTTAATTCACAATAAAATCACATCTAGCTACATTAAAATTCGCATTACAAAGGCAACCATTAATCACAGCACTCAGATATCAAGTACATATTAGTAACAAGTGCTGTTCATAATAAGCAGACACTGTGCAGAACTGTCTACTCAAAATATTATAAACCTTACGTGTACACAGTTTCAATATGAACAGTTTGACTTGTTTATATACATTTTTATTCAAACAAGAAAACAAACGTAAAAATTGCTTAATTAACTAAAGGCCCAATACCAAGAGCGGCCTTAAAGCCTTTAGAATTTAGGCTACTTTTAGAAATATAATTAAAATATGTGTAGGCTCTTCACAACTTTTATTAAATACATAAATGTGTAATAGCGCCATCTACATTTATTAAATGTAACTATTTTATGTGTTTTTGGTATCTGAGTTTGAGTTTGTCAATTGAAATGTTTATTTCCATATCTTTTTGTATTTCGTCAATATTAAATAAGGTAAATACTTGTTAAGGGTAGTAGATAAACGGACGTACGGTGATTGCAGCGTTGGTTCTGTGATGCATTTGTGAAATGAACTTGAATTAAGTGGGTTTGGAATTTGTGTAAGAGCTTCTGGAAACCCTCTCTAGTAAGCACCGTACACTTTGTAGTACTTTATTTGATGACAATGAGCAATTAAAAAGTTGGGTGGGATAATCTTAAAATCCTCATGTCATAATAAATGAAGTTACTGCTCAATTTTACTTTTATTTCTATCAAATATTACAATGACTGTAGGTATTAATTCTTTTAGTTAATCATTTATTTTTGTTTTATTTTACTTAAAATACCCATTAATTATTTTATTAATTATAAATGCTACCCGCCCATTGAGACTAACACAAAAGGTATACAAAAGATTTTAAAATTTTATTATAACATGAAAATAGCTTATGCTTTTCAGAAAAACAAATAAAATCGACTACGAGTACCAAAAATCTTCTTACCAACCCCTGAATTGACTTCACGTCACATACAAGGCTCTATAGCCGACTAGCGACTATGTAAATCTAGTCAAAGTACGGTCAACAGAGAAGTCTCTAAATAAAATGAGAAAAAAACCTTTGATTTCGGAACCAACATAACGCAAAACTTCAATAGAACGCGTTCAATGAAGCCCACATAATGGTGACGGATTCTATGCAGGCACAGTATAAGTGAAACAATAGGATTATAGACAAATAAACTATGTTGGGACTGAAAGTTTACCTACAACTTAAAGTTTCAATTGATCACTAAAATTCTAGAGAAATTTAATAGAATTCTTCAATGCTTACGCTTGGTTGCTTCATTTATTCGGTTATATACAAAAGCCGAGTATACACTATTTAAATCGTTTACATATAGTTGCCAATGTCTTACCTATAATATTATATGATATGGAGAAGATAAAGGTTTATAAATGTAATGTAATAATTATAAGCCGTGGTATTGGCCACGTATACAAATACATATACTTAATTGATGTTCCATAAGTCTCAAATGAAATGAATAAGTAAAAACAACTCTGATTCCAGCTACATGGCACTGGGATAAGGTGAATACTAATTAGTAAACACTAATTTATATTAAAAACAGCCATTAAAAGAGTGGCGTGTTTTCTCACCTCCCTACTGTTGTTATTAATATATGATCTGGTTTCCGTTCAATGTAAGTAGCTCAAGAAAGTAGGCGATATTTATTACCAGCATTCGCGTGGGAAAAATCGAATAGATTTTGTTTGGAGTCGATACGGTTTGAATCGAAATGGTCGTGTTATACCGACGGGATTTAAGATAATAGTTTTCCCACAAATTTAAGCTAAGTTTTGGCATTTTAACAACGCTTTTGACGCTAATCTATAAAAATATTATACAGAGGTTGTAGGGGGTAATCTCTGGATGTATTAAACCGATTTTGAAAATTCTTTTAGCATTAGATAGCCACGTTTAGTGAGTATCATTGTACATAGCTAATACGAAAAATGAATGACTTTTTCGGGATAATAAATTTTGCAAAGTTGAGAAACCGGTGGAACGAAAACGATGAGTCCTAGAGAAAAGTTTTATAATGTGTATGTCTGTTCACGATATCTAGAACCTTCACAGTTTTCTCTATTATCTGGAACCTAGAGGCAGGTTTAGGAAATAATTTAACAAGGTTTACGCGTATCGGTCTGCGTAGCCGGGGCGGGTCTCTTTTTTAAATAAAGGATTTTCGTGGTTGTATCATGTAGTGTTATCGCTGCTTGGGATTATTTGTAGTGCACGCCATAACCTAGGGTTACACACATAATCCAGCGAATAAAAAATGGATTTGAGAGTCAATGAAGGCAAGGAAGTATAGAACTACTTGCCGAAAAATCTCTTCCTCATGGGCGGAAGGTACATAATGGGAGTGCTTGAGACAACGCGAGGCAGAACAATAAAAACATTTTTAAAATTACGTAAACCACGATATTATCTTCAATTAGCAGCAATTAATTGGGATTCCGCAAGTGTTTACATAACACGAACTTATACAATTTAGGTCGAGTCAAACAAACCGCAGAGTGTTTTAAATGTTTATTTTACGTTTCTAATGTTTCCGCAATTACGTAATATCATTTGTAAATGGATTCTAATATAAATTCAAATATTATAACTATAAGTTCTAGTTCAACGCAAGAAGCAACGAAAATTTAGTAACACCTTATAGAAAACATCGGCGGCAGTCGAAATTTAATTGTTATTATATCAATTTTTAATTTCCTTTCTGTAAGGTATATAATGGATAAATGAAACTGTTTAATGGACTGTAAATCAATGAAAACCTGTCGAAACTTCCCCAAAACGTCGAGCGGTCATGCGGCAAGCATATACACATATATTACATACATTACAATAAACAATCCTAGAATAGAAGAAACAACTACAAAAATATTAAAATATTTACAAAGTACCTATATTTTTCTTTCACTAAAGGAACTGACATAAAGCAGTTCATTCAACGGACAGTAAAAAGGTCAGTTAATCTATTAAGCACGTTGCCAGTGCGTTCTTCTTACCCGCTGCCAGTTCTTCTTAACCGCTCTACGCCTTGACTTGCGAACTGGTAGTAAATGTAAATTTACAATTAATTTAACTTCTTTCTGACAATTCATAACTGTACTTGTTTACCTACATGAATAAAGATATGTCATGAATTCGCGTGCTGGTTATTACTTTTTACTATAAAGTAATTTCAATACATTCAAATAAATTACCGTTACAAAATGGTGTATGTGACAGCAACATTCCTTCTTCTTTCTTCATCGATTTAAAGCTTCTGTCTCTACATTAAACGATTATTGTTGCCTCATAAATCAAACCCTGTAACCAAGAATACTCGCCATATACGATCTGTTCGTTCTTTCTCAAAAGACGCCCCAAATACACTGTTAATATATATCGACAAACCTTGTTATTTCAAGAGACAAAGTTTTACAAAGTTAGGGATCTTTACTACATACAACTCGATTTCGGATATAAGATGAAGTAGCGAATCTCTAACGATCGTCAATATTGACATCTCCATCAGAGACCCTTGTCTGGCCCAGATACGCCGAATAAGATATTGTATGAAACATTTGTATGAAGGTCAGAGTGACACCCGATTCTCTTCCATTGTTTTTTTTACACGCTTTATATTAGCTTCACCTGTATGTATGTATGAATGTAATCGACTCCTTCGGACTCGATTTAGACCCACATTAAACGGACAGATTTAATTCAAACTTTGTACACTTATAAAGAATCAGCGACAATATAATAATTTCATAGGTTTATCTCGAAAAAACAATGAATTTTTTTTAAGTCAATACGATTTAATTGAGACAACACGCTCTGTGCCATATTTTTCGTCTATCGAGCAACCAACGCTTTTTCACAATAATACCAGTATTTTTTGTTCATTACCATTTTCAGCCTAAAATAGGAATTATTTTTCACTTTTTAGTTTGATGTGCTTTAAAAGCGTGTTTTTTAGTTTTTTTTAAACTATATTTATTTAAAAATATTCTTTGCTTATATATAAATCGATTTAAACATGTTTAAATATTCTTTGACACAGCAACATTCGGAACTTTTAATTCTAATTTAAACTAAGGCTACTATAGAATTAATAGCCAATGTGACCTAAGTCGGCCCGTGTCCTAGACAAAATAGTAATTAGTTAATCCCTGGAATCCCTTTAGGCAATGCTTCGGAAAATGTAGTGTAATTTGACAAAATTTAATTAAAATTAAAATTTAATTAATAAATAGAATTCTAAATTCTATTTAAAATTAAATTATGTGTACCCTAGATAATCCCAGATGAGGCTCAGTATTTTTGTTGATGTCTAAAGTGTAAGTGTGTGTGTTTGTGTAAATTCGTTAAACATGAAGGAAGCTGTTATGCTTCTATGTGTTTTCTTCTTCTATGTGTGTCGTACTTTTAAGGAACGTAGAATCCGAACGTAGAATGAAAACGTTCAGCACAGGACAGGTTAAGATGTTTCAAAGGTTTAAAGTAATAAAAAGAAACAATTATTAATAATGTCTAAGGAGTCCCTATAACTATTGACTATCAAATAGTCGGTAAATTGTAGATCTATTAATATTGACTAATAAAACACAAGTATGATTAGACTTTGATGTTTTAATTTATGAGCTTTATGACGTATGACAATGACAGCTGACGGCAATATTATTTCTCCGACAAATATATACATATAAAAATAAAGGTCTGTTCGTCTGTCTCGCAAAACTCGAAAGTGACTGGACCGATGGATAATTATGATCATGGAATATTTGTAGAAGTATAGGAATGGTTTATACAGTGGAAATAAATAATAAAGAAAAATACTAAAACGTCAATTGAATTTAGTCCAATAAAAACTGTTCCTATCTAGGAAATATTTGATTTCGTTTTAGAAAAAAAAAATGTCACGTGGTTGTCATAATATGTTTATGGATGACCTCAGAAATTTGGGTTTCATAGCTATAGTAGAAGGTTCGATCTCTATAGCCTCTTTAGCCACTAGGCCAACACTGCCTGTTTATATTTAATAATTTTAAATACTCTACGAATAACATTTATTTATTTGTCAGAAACATATTAAAAAAATATTATTTTAATATTTCACCCGGATCATTGTGATGTACCATCTACCAGAAGGCTGTAAAGATCGATAAAATTCGGCATCTGTTGTTTTGGAAACGTTTGCTAAAAATTGGAAAACTTTTCTCGGCATCTGTCTTAGAATCGACAACTGTTTATAAAGTCAATAGGGACTTCGGATTTTGTTATTGCACGTATGCTTTAGATTTAGTTTCAAAGTGGGCCATGGGCCAAAACAGCCATTGTGTTTGTTATTTGTAGTCACGTTATTGATTCATAATTTAAACTAAAAATATTTATTTTATTTATTTATTATCACTTCGTTGCATATACATTAATATAGTACAATTGACATAATTAAATAAAAAGGAGAGCAACTGGCGGCCTTATCGCTTTCAAGCGATCTCTTCCAGGCAACCACTGTGAGAAAACAAAAAGTATTAATTTCATAAGATAGGCAAGAAGTGCAAAAATACAAGTATTACATTTAGTTGGAAACAAGGAACAAAAAACAAACTAAACTAATAAAGAATACATGAAAAAATAATAATACTAATAATAAAGTGCACATGAATCATTTCTAATTTCTCAAATTAAGATCAGTCTCAGTAGGTACCTATTATTAAAGTTAGGGATACGAAGTGGACAGGTAATGTTTGTAAAGAAGAAATTTAAAGGAAGATAGAGAAGGAGCTAAGCGAATAGGGACTGGAAGTGAATTCCATAGCCTAACTGCAGAGACCTTAAAGGAATCGCCAAGAAAGGAGGAGTTATGACATGGAATTTCAAGGATATAGTTTTCGGAAGAGCGTAGGCTATAGTTATGGGATCCCAAAAATTTGAAATCATTTTTAAGATAGGAAGGAGTTTTAGGGTTGAACAGGATGGAATATAAGAGATGGAGAACATGAGCATCACGTCGCTGACGAATGGGTAACCAGCCCAGCCGCTTACGGAACTCAGAGATATGATCGTACTTTCTTAGACCGAATATAAATCGGATACAGAAATTTTGGAGACGATCCAGTTTATTTAGCAACTCCTCATTTAGATCGGAAGAGCAAGAATCGGCGTAGTCCAGTAATGGCAGGAGGAGAGATTTAGCCAGTGAGGTTTTAGTACTAAAGGGAAGAAAATTACTAAGACGCCGAAGGATACTGGAGGCACCGTACAATTTGCGGCTAACTTCTTTAACATGCTGCTCCCAGGATAAATTTTGATCAATTAAAACCCCCAAATTTTTTACTGTACGGCTAATATTCAAAGTCACACCGTCGATATGTACAGGGGGTATTCTGGCCCAATCAATTCTCGACGTGAAATAAGGGCTGCCAATAATTATTACTTTACTCTTGTTGGGATTGATTAGTAGACCAAAGTTTTTACTCCAGTCAACTATCTTTGCCAGCTCATAATTAGTAGATTGTATGGCTTGTGGGAGATCATCGAGACTTGATTGGACGTAGATTTGAAGATCATCGGCGTATAAATGAAAATTGGTTGAAAGACGGAAAGTTAAGGAGTTAATATAAATAGCAAAAAGAAGAGGAGAAAGTACGCCACCTTGCGGAACGCCAGATTCAATCAAACTCCACTGAGACATGCAATCGCTTGTCTTAATGCACTGGCGGCGCCCATTAAGATAGTTAGAGATCCAGTTAACTGCAAGAGGAGAAATATTGATAGACCTAAGCAACCCCTCTAGAATTTCGAAATTAATTGTATTAAAAGCAAAGCAAATATATTATGCTTCAAGATCAAAAGCTTGCCGTAGAGATGTGTATCGCATTGCGCGATACGGCGTAGAAACTTTGACGCTGACAGAGACAATGTCCAAAAAACTGGAAGCGTTTGAGATCTGAGTTGTATGCTTAGAATATTTTGCACATACCGCATACGAAATACAACGGTGCTGGACAGAATGCAGAAGAACAAAGAAGTGCTTATGACGGTTAATAAAAGTAAACTTGAGTATTTCGGACACGTCTCACCAAAAAATACGAGCTCCTTCAACTAATCATACAAGGCAAAGTGGCAGGTAGAAGGAGACCTGGCCGCAGACGCACGTCCTGGTTGAAAAACTTAAGAAAATGGTTTGGTCAAAGCACCAAGTCATTGTTTAGAAGCACGGCGTCCAAAATCAAACTAGCCATGATGATCGCCAACCTACGCAAGGAGATGGCACTATAAGAAGAAAAAGAGATGTGTGGTCCCTCTGCATCTTTTACAACATTCACCATGGAGAGTGTACTCTCCTTAAAGGAACGGAGGAGTTGTTCGGATCAATATCACAGCCGAGTATCACCCATACATCCGTTCCTCCACAATTGAGCGTTTTTTGAGGGAGTTAAAGACGCGCACCACCACCATATGGAACCAGCAGTCAATGGTAAGTATTTCCGAACCAATTCGACTCAAGGGGAATAGGCTCGTTCAAGATAAGGGCGTACCAATTATTACAAGGCAGGCAACGCATTTACGATCCTTTTGGCGTATCATTTAACATCAGATGACCCAAGGGTTAAATTTTGTAGTATGTATTTTACTGCGAGATAATTGCGACTTGGACTTAACTATATTTAAACTTACTATCACATACATGAAACTACTCTTTATACGATGAATTTGTCTTGATTTTAATATTATTTATAATAATATGTACATTAAAAACTTATTAAATAATTTATTAATTTCTTGCAAAAAGCAAAGTAAACTTTATCCTATTATATTTTTTTTAAAGAAAAAACCTTTTTGTCTCTTATAAGTTATATCTATTTGCTAATAACTTTTCAAGAACCCTGTCCTCTGGTGAAGGATCTCCAGGTATCTCTGTTATGCGTGAGTTGCATCCAGCTCGAGCCAGTCGTTGGTAATGTCATCCACCCATCTCGTGACCGGTCTTCTTCTGTATTGTTTCCCAATAGGGCCTCCACACCGGGTCGCCCTTATAGTCCATCGATTGTCTGATAGTCTTGCTACATGCTCTGCCCATATCTATTATTAAGGTTAACTCGTTCTAAGCAGTGTTGACCTAGTGGCTTCAGCGTGCGACTATCATCCCTGAGATCGTAGGTTCGATCCCCAGGTGTGCACCATTGGACTTTCTTTCTATGCGCGCATTTAACATTCGCTCGAACGGTGAAGGAAAACATCGTGAGGAAACCGACATGTCTAAGACCCATAACAAAGTCGACTGCACTGGAGGCTGATCACCTACTTGCGTATTAGGTTGAAAAATGATCATGAAACTTACTCAGAAATCTGACGCCTAGACCTAAAGAGGTTGTAGCTCCACTGATTATTATTATTATTAAACTCGTTCTATGAACGTTTTAGCCGTAAAGAATCTTAACAAAGGGAAGAACTGATATCAAATGCATGATATAATTAATATTATGTGTTCTTTACCAAACTAACATTACAAAACGAAGCATTAGCTAGTTTAGAAAAATTACTTAATAATATTTTTAGTCGGTGTAATATTAATACCAATGAATCTTCAAATAACCTATCAATGACATCGAGATTGACCCCAAAACCTTTTTCATATCATTCATATAGGATTATTATATTTGTACGGGTTACCAACTTCTCATTTCATCCTTTGATAACTCCATATTCATAAACGCGAGTAGCATATGTGGGTAAGACACGAGACTTTAATACTTTTCTAACAACTTTTTGTCACCCTCAGACACTGATCACAGGTCTGGACACTTAGCTATAAATATAACAGGTCGGTTTTAGGATTTGATGCCTATTGAAGCTTAAGATTAAAATTTTCAATAAATTTCGCAAATAATTGATCCAAATTGAACTTTTTTACTTACAATAATAAAAAATGACTTACTGTATGTATTATCAAAAATAAATATACGAAAATAGATCAGTGTTGGCCTAGTGGCTTCGTCGGGCAACTCTCATCCTTGACGTTTGATGCCCGGCTGTGCACCAATGAACTTTCATTCTATGTGCGCATTTAACATTCGCTCGAACGGTGAAGGAAAACATCGTGAGGAAACTTGCCTTGGACCCTAAAAGTGGACGCGCGTGAGTCTGGCACAGGAAGCCGATCACCTACTTGTCTAATAGATTGAAGATGAAACAAATACAAAAATCTGAGGCGCACAACTTAAAAGGTTGTAGTGCTATTTATTTCTTTTAAATAAAAGCAAATTATAAAATAATCCTGATTTGTAATAAATTTGTATTTACAATTAAATTATAAATCTAAGAAATTTAATTATTTCACATATTGGAAATACTATTTGCAATACATTTTCATTTGAGGCAAATATTCGGGTCGTACGTGTTTCATACTGAATTTGATTACATTTTATGATAAGCTTTCTATTAGAGATATTACTATTACAATAATTTTCTTTTGAATAAAGGAATCGTTGAATCGCAATACGAAATAGTACGTACTAGTAAATGATCGCGATTTCTTTGCGTATTAGAAAATGTTCCTGTTAGATAAACTGTAGGTTAGGACGCGGTGCGCTTCCTTCAACCTAATGGGAGGATCCAGTCTTACCACTGACCCTGCCAACGTCGAGTATACAACTTGTATATGTTACTGTAAAAGCTCGAACTGCAGTAAATCCTAAGGTATTCCAGTAAAACCTAAGATCTACCAATTCCTAATGGTAATATAGATGCTTAGCGGCTGGAATAACTATGTATAGCGGCGTCCATGCGTCGGGTTGTGTCTCTCCCTAAAATAGGGCAAGGGGGCCGATGGCTGGCCATGTGTCATACTCGTGAACGGGTGCTACTCGTGGTGACTGGTCGTACTTGAATTCATGCGGCGGGATTTCAACTACATATGTATTTGCGTGTTGTTCCCAGGAGAATGTAAGTGCGTGCTCCTATTTCACCATTCCTCCTGCTGGTAGAAGACAAATAATTGTTATTTAATTTATTTTATAATTATTTATTACTTAAGATGTCATGTGGATAACCGTTTCCGGCTGTCATACTGTAAGCATCGTAATTGTGTAGCTCCGTAATATTGAGTGCTAAAAAATAATTTCGTACACTGTTCTTGAGACTGCGACGTCACAAAACACAAATCGAAGTGTCGTCCGTGTAGTGGAACTACCGATTTAACACAATATCACGTAAGTTCTTGAATTTCAACAAAAGTATCTCCAAAAAGTGATAATTAGAGGTTAGAAATTCACCAATCATATTGAGCATACAAAAGATCAATGGCATTGACACTTGTCACAGTAACAGCTAACTAGTGTTGCCAGAGCAAGTAAATAAAAACTACCACTAATTACGTTCCATAACACGCAGATTTAGTTTACAAGAATGGAGGACCAGTTTCAACTATTGTTTGATAAAATGAAGAATGAAATCTTGAACCAAACAATAGAATTGAAAGATTCGATAACAAATAATATAATGGAGAGATTAGACGAAAAACTTCAACCTATTATAACAGAAAATAGAAACTTAAAAATAAAAGTAGAAAATCTCGAAAAGGAAGTAGAAAGTTTAAAAAGAGGAAAGAAGCAAAACAATTTGATAATGTTTGGAGTAAATGAAGGCGAAAGGTCTACACAAGAATTAATACAAAATACAATACTTATTTTCAAAACTGACCTTGACATACAATTACAAGAACATGAGATAAACAAAATATATCGTCTAGGAAAGGGAAAGTCTTCTGGAAAACCAAGACCAATTCTGATTTCCTTTACGAGCGAATGGAAGAAGAATGAAGTTATGGGAAAGAAGAAAAACTTCAAAAATGTATATGTTACAGAAGACTACACAAAGGAAGTAATAGAGAAAAGGAAAACGTTGCAGGCGCAGCTAAAAGAGGAGAGAGAAAAGGGAAATATCGCGTACCTGAAATTTGACAAACTAGTAGTAAAAGAAAAAAATACTAACATAAATAAGGATAAGCGCAAAAGAGAAACATCATCATCCCCACAAAACAATGCTCAACCAAGGAAACAACAAACTCTAATGCCGCCGATTAACAATAGACCAAATGCTTTCGACGTAATGAGGATTAGAGCTAATTCTCTTTCGTCTTTTCCCGCTAAGACAACAACTAACAAAGAATAACAATTAACTGTCGGTAAACGGAAAAATAAACAGCTCAACATGAACCAACATAAAATAACAAAACAAAATACTTCCCCAAGCCGACTGGTCATCGTGGGGAAAAATGACCACGACCCTCTAAAGGAAAAAATAACACTAACATGAAAAATAACACTAACATGAAAAACAAAGTAAATGACATCCACATAGCAACTATTGCCCAATATGGACGCGCATAGCGAAAAATAGAACAGAGTGGAAATCTTTAGAGGAGGCCTATGTCGAAAGACAAGCTGAAATGTAGAAACGACCGTTTACCGATACCGGATTTATGAAAAGAAAAGAAACTGTTAAAAGTTATAAACGTATTTGTAAGAAAAATTACTGTAAAAATAAGTTCAGCAATAAAGGCTATTTTATTTTATTTTATTTTATTTTATGTCATGTGGAACATGGTGTAATGGTTGCAGCTCCTTACAAACGTTGTGTAAAACAAAAAACTTGGCGATTAAAAAGAGTGGCGTAGAGTTTATTGCCAGTTCTTCTCTTCCGTTCTACGCCCTTGATTTGAGAACTGGTAGTAAATGTAAAATTAGAAGCATTTAATGTATATTTCTTTTTTGACGTTCACAAGTGTGTGTTGTGTTACCTACATGAATAAATGATTTTTTGACTTTTTTTTACTATAAGGGTATAAGGACATAATTTTAAATGTAATGTACGTGTCGCTAGAAAACATTTAAAGGTTTATGATGGCAACGAGCCTTTTTTTTAATATTGTACAGCCCGCTAGGACGTACCTATCGCAAATGGATACATGAAAAGTGGTTTAAACATTATTGTGACAACAATACTTCTTCACGTGTAAAAGCCACGCCTAAAACAAAAGACAACACAACACAAACAAAAAGTTTTACGCAATTTTTCCACTTAAATTAACAATTCTCAATTTTCTTAACAAAGGAGATTTTTAGTCTTTTTTTTATTTCATAAATATTCAACCTTGTGTTATGCAGGAAAATTGTTTTGACGTTTTAATGTTTTGAGAGTCATTTTATAAATAAATGTTTTGGAAAACACACAAAATGTTGCGTTATACATAGACTATATTAAAAAATTAAAGAAGGTGAAGTGAGTGCCTTTTTCTTGAGGGAGACGGAGCACTCAAGAGTGGCGGAGAGTTTATTGCCCGTTCTTCTCATCCGTTCTACGCCCTGGATTTGAGAACTGGCAGCACATGTGAAATTAGGAGCATTTAATGTATATTTATTTTTTGACTTTCATAAGTGTACATTGTGTACCTATATGAATAAATGATTTTGATGAGATTATGATGAGAAAGAAAGACATATTATCCACTCAATACAGAAGTCACGCGTACCAGGAGCAGTAGCTAAAGGAAAACAAATGCATTTAACAATGAAATGCGAAATGCTTTGATAGACATCACCAAGTATTTCTACATAGCATCGGTAAACCACAGACTAATACATAGACTACAAGAAATAATAATAAAAAAAACAAAGTTAAAAAAGGGGAAGGCTTTTTACTCCGTGCAGGTTTTAATATATATTATAATTAATAATAGAAGAATTCATAAAATCCTTTAAAACAAATAGAGTCGTGCAAAACAAACGTTTACGGTACATAATTACCAAAACACACGTAACATTTAAACTTTTAACATAGAAAAAATTAAAGTGCAATTCGCGTGCAAGTTGCAACTGCAAATCGCTTGCAACTATTCACGAGTTTAAAACAGGACTTTTTAAATGTAAAACAAGACCTGGAAAGCATGGAACAGGTGTTTATGGTGTGATTTGGTTAAAAATAAATTAAATATTAAAATATGCCTTAGGCTCTACTGAGATCACCAATCAGCTTGTCTCTCGACAAAGGCCTCTATTGAAATGATAAATAGTTATTAAATTATTATTGCATATTTTATTGAAGTTTTTCTGATTTCTTAAAGAATAGGTTAACACAGGTTTAACTTATAAAGTTTAAATAAATAAAGAAAGATTCGACACAATTTAGATATAATATTGTACTCTTTTAACTAAAGCACTCTTTCGTCTTTTTCTGACAAATTGTTTACGCTGTGATAAAAAAGAGACATGCCATGAAAACAGTACCTACAATTAGACTGATTATTTTTTTAGAATAAAGGGTATTTTTTATCGAAAGAAGCACCATGAACGAGTATCATTTGAATTAAAGTACAATATATAACTATAGAAAGACATTTTGTTGAAAATATATCAACTATAAAACAATTTGGGTCCTTTACAGCTGGAAAAATTCATGGTTGTACGAAAAGCGCCATCTCTTGGTCTCTCTCCTAACTGTTTATTTACCGCCTAAAAATTATGACCTGACGACAATCTCCCTTTCCAGCGATTAAATCTAGTTTTATGTATATTTTATTTTTGCTCTAAGACCTCACACATGCAAAAGAATTGAAAACAAATTTCTTCATCATATTACAATTGACAATTAACTAATGAAAATATGTTAGAAAAATTCCAAACAATGACATTCCAAAAAAGGACAAGATAACTTATTTAAAGAGGGCCCAGCGCTAACCAAATCACTCACATGCACTTCCTCACTATGTAGCAGCCCGCGATAAGTAGGTACTTTTTGTATGAAAGAAGTCTCATAGTCCGCCAAGCAATGTAAATGCATAAAATATGCGAAGGAATTACACACATTATTTATTATAGTATTTGATAATGTGTGTTAGAATTTTATTCTACATTATTTTACCATGGCCATATAAAAAGTATTCGCTACCGTATATTTATTTTTCTAAATTTTGTTTAGTTTTATTCTGTCTGTTTGAACCGATTAGGATAAAGATTCGTATATATATATATATAAGATTATAGGATTATCGTATATATGTTAGAGATTATGCAATAAGAGAAGAAGCTGGTATTTGGAAGCACCAGGCAGTGAGTAGTATTCCATATGAGGTCGTACACTTAACCTAAACATGTCAAATTTCATGCAGAAAAAAATATTTGACAGCTCTTGAAACTAGGTTTAAGTCTGATTGACCTTACACCCGGAAACCAATTGCGTATAAAAAAATATTACTAAAATTATCACTGAAACATTATTTGTCTCGTAATTGTGTCCGTAGATATTGTGGTGCAAATTACTGGGGGTTATAATCCCCAAAGAGAATCCATCGACAATAGACCGATTTGTCATCTGTCAATATTCACTGTACTCTTTGCTCCATAGCTGTTTTGGTAGGACAAAATAGGTCGGCATTATTACTAAGCCACAGGCTGCGGTGTAATTTGTGCAAATCCCCAGTGTCAGTGACCTATTTCGTTGATTCAGCACTTTTGGTGCTAAGGACTGTTGATTTATTCGATTGCTCGCTTGACAATGGCTAAATATTTTAAGCGCTTTGCGCCGCATTGAAGCGCTTCTATTCTCACATTCAACTGTCAAAGTCCGAAACGTTTGGTTCAACTTTTAGGGCTTAGACGTAGTTTAATATTATTCTATGAAGAATTTTGTAGAGACAGATTATTTGTTATATATGTATTGGAAGACCGGCCTACAACCGAGGTTGACATAAAGTTATTTAAATAAAAAATAAACCTTTTGGTATAAAATACATATACGTATATATATACGATTAAGTATGTTAATAATACTGTTAAAATTAATTTATTTTCGCTATAACTAAAATAATTATAACAAAACAAGAATCCTAAAGTCAGGGCTTTAGAGGTCTGTAGGCCTCGGGGCAACAAAGGAGTGGAGGCCCTGGCCCCAAATTATTTTCCAAATAAAATGAAAAATGTTGTTCAGTCGAGATTTTCAATCAATAATAAATTGTGAAACGAAGAAGATTATTTTAGTATTTAACAAACATATAAAAATAGATCAAAGGAAAAGTTGTTTACTAGTTGGAATTGGGGCCCTTCTTTGTGGAGGCCCGGGGTCTGTAGCCCCGGTTGTCCTCCCCTAACTCCTGCCTAAAGTAATGCTTTATTGTTAGATTGCGATGGAAAGTGCCTATAATAATAGCGATGTTCCTACTTCTGTAACGCTGATACTGCAGTCTTGAGCAACGCAAAAGCTAAACAAAAAATCCGCAGTCACTATCGCTTGTGGGCTCCCCATACCTACGTAGAACTTCGTTAAACGCAGAAGATTTTTATCCCATTAATAAACAAAAGTTTAAAAAATACAAACTAACACGACAAACTTTCAAAAATAACAACCCGAATTTGTAATTTTAGCAGAAAATATGTTCAATATACTACACCCATCAGTGTGTAGGTAAACAATTTTAATTAAAAACCTCGCTCCCATGTTAATTAATAGAAATAACATCATGTTACTAATATAAAAACAGAACCGCTTCATTCACATTTTTAAGAATAATGCAACTTCTACAAAGGGTTAATCAAAACGCCTTTGTAACGGGTTCGATTTTTGAAACATTACTTGTTACAGGTTGCGAATTTGGAACTTAACACGAGGGCTTTATAAGGGGTGGGTTCTATAATTTCTGATTCTGCAATACCAGACTGGATCTGAGAGTAAGTCCTACTGATAAAATCTGCTGTTAGAACGAACTTTGAGTTAGGTCAATAAAATAGGTATGTTTGAGATCCATATATCTTAATATATATAAATTACGTGTCACGTTGTTAGCCGCTATGGACTCCTAAACTACCGAACCGATATCAATCAAATTTGCACACCGTGTGTAGTTTGATCCAACTTAAAAGATAGGATAGCTTACATCTCAATTTATACCCGCAATATTATTTTATTGCAAAATATTTGTTTATTATTTGATAGTCACAATTCTAACAGATGGCGCTGTGTTGAAAGTACCACCGTTTCACATAAGCTACAATTGAATGGCATAACCACCAAAAAAGCATGATGGTCACCATGACTGGTGTTCTCCTACAGTTTCCCTTGAATAGTTTACTACTATGTAATATAACAAACACCTTAGCCACAGCAACGCTGGCCGGCCTGCTAGTATATATATGTGTATATATATATATATATTGCATGCATCTGTGATCTATAATAATAGATCACAGATGCATTTGTGTTGGGGTGAGGTGGTGGTTACGGCCAGTCTTCGCAGTCAAAAGTCAATAAGTCAAAAATCATTTATTCATGTTATCCTTTATCCTAATGTTTAGGTAACACAATGTACACTTATGAACGTCAAAAAAGAAATATACATTAAATGCTTCTAATTTTAAATTTACTGTTAGTTCTCAATCAAGGGCGTAAAACGGAAGAGAAGAACTGGCAATAAACTCTCCGTCACTCTTTTTAATCGCCAAGTTTATTGTTTTGAAATGCAGCCCATGAGAGAGAGAGGAGATTCAGCTTCAAGGGCATGGAAGGTTACAACTACTCATGTTAATTGATTTGTCTTTCGATCAGAACACAATTCAATCAGTTCATCGTACATTCAATATTCATTTTTAATTTCATCGAGATCTAAGTTTTCTTTGATACTAGTTTATAGTATCGAATCCCAATTCATTTGGGATTTAACTTACTTTATGAATTCTCACAACGTTAAATTGCACTGTATTACTGATTTTATTAAGGTCCGATACCTTTTGCGTACCAATTCTTAAAAGTTCGGCAACTCACCTTCGAGCACCAACGAGCCTTCTGGCAATGTGTATCCCCCATGGATTCGTTTGCGGTATCGTTTTATAAATACAACTCATTTTTGTATTGTTTTTGATTAACATAACCTTTACACATTTAAAGAAAAACGCTTTTACCGGATTAAAGTTATGTATTATTATAAATTTACAATTATTTGACATAATTTTAAATTTATCCGACGTTTCGCGTGTTTTACAGCGTGCGTGGTCACGGTGACTGAAGACAAAAGATGTTGAATGTGAAAAGTATCACAGCTGCAGAGAAAGTTACATTATCTGTATTTATTTCCCCGGAGTTAGTATCGACTAAAAGATGGAGGGTTTTGGCAAAAATGGCTCACGGTGTCCTCTATTTTCGCGGATTGTTTTTCTTTTTGAGATTTTTACAACTCATTTTTGTCTATATAATGAATTTAATAAGTTACCAATATTTGGGGTTGTCTTTATAAATGTGCTTTTAAAAACTCCCGTTCACTGGCATATAAAAACCAACACCAAGTGTAAATGTGTGTTAATACACGGAGTATTCTAAGTAGTCAATTGTCATAATTATAAAGTTTTAAGTAATAACGTCAGCCTAGCGGTCTTATTAAGTGGCAGCTAGGTGAGGGGTACCGGGTTTGATTCCCGGTTCGAGGGCAAGTTTTAATTTTATTTAAATTTGTTCTCGGCCTTTGGGAGGGTTGTGCGATACCGGGCGAGTGCCTAAACCGTACATGGAGGACACGGTCGAATTTCTAAAGACAAGCACGAATTACAAAAAATCCTATACTTGACGCTGGCTAATGCACAAATCGTGCCAGAGCCATTAAATAAAAACATCTTAATAGACAGCATTCTGCACACAATATTTCAGTTAATCTTTGTAAATGTTCTATCTTCTACGTCATCAATATTGGATAAAATAATACGAAAAACTTCTTTCACATTCATATTGCTATTAGTATGTTGTTAAAATCAAAACGAAATGTAGTAATACTCCATGTCAAACAAATAATTACGCCTAGATAGATAGACGATTGATTCTATTCCAACAGTTTGAAAAGGCAATTTTGAATTTCGAACGAAGGCCACCCAAGTAGCAAACTCGTGAGGCGTGTGAGCACTTGTTTTTATCGCACTGTTTATTGTTTTTTTATCCTGTGGGAGCGTGAGCTTTTTAATAATGGATAACTGGAACGTTGGTACACTTAGATACATTGATTGAATCCAGTAAGAATAATTGAATGTTTTTTTAAAATTAAGTTTGTAATAACTCAGTAACTTCGATATAATTATGATGTATGAGAGAACTAAATCGTCATAAGAGCGTTAAATGTGTAAGAAATGTATGTGTAAAGATGACATTCATTTGTTTCTGAATAGCAGAATACGTTTGTATAATGAAAAACCTGTTTATACACCTCAAACCATTAAGAATTTAAAAATAGACCAGCAATAAAGAAGAACCATAATCTGGTGGTTAACCACAACATTAACCATATAATTCCAACTTACACGTAAATTATTGCATTATACGTCAAACACATATCGATCGATAATCTTCCTTTTCTAAGTTGGGTAAAAATTGCATATGATTTATAAAACAGTTTTTTCAGATAGGATAAACAAAAAAATGTTCAAAGGAATTTCACTCATTTCCTACAGTTTTCTCTCAAATGGGATTGAAAGTAGAATACACCAATAAAGTACACTGAATTCTAGTTTTCACTAGCGTCTCTAGCAAACTAGAATAGGTATTGTTTTTTATCGATACTCTGGCACAGTATAATGGGAACCGTGGGACACGGCTTACATTTTTGAGTTTTAATTAAATTTTAACAAGTTTTTTATCTATAAAGTTTATAAAAAAGGTTGGAAGAAGTGCTTTTATTTTATATAGATATAGATTTGCTATTTTAAAAGAGTACCGAGAGGTTTTTACGCCGTCTTTTTCTCTCGGCCTCACCACCCTCTGTCTTCTTTGCCGATGAGTAGGGATGCCTACAAATTCAAATTTAATGACGTGGAATAAGTGATACATGTATCTTATGTTCCATAATAAACATATTTTTTTTTTATTAATTTAGTTGAAGCGGTGTTTTGATAATAATTAATTTCTTTTAGTCTTTCAACAAATCCGTCGTTAGTTTCCGTACTCTTTAACTCTTAAAACTTGAAAACCAGTGAACTTGGTAAATGGTCAGTTCGGTATTGCCTTGGGTTTTTATATGCGGTATTTAGATAATGATTGTATGATTTAGATTGGGAATTCCATAAGAAATTAATAGTTTTGTCAAGAATATTCTTTTGGTAAAACATTTTATATTGTATAACTAGCTGATCCGGCAAACGTCGTTTTGCCATGTTTATCATTTATAATAAAAAAATAGGGGTAATAGAGGTTGTATGTATTTTTTAATGTTGTATCATAAAAAAATAGAAATTAAAAATTTTGTCTAAAAAATTAAAAAAAAATATTAGGGGTGGACTACCCCTAACATTTAGGGGGATGAAAAATAGATGTTGGCCGATTCTCATTGATACCGGATAAGCACAAAAAATTTCATCAAAATCGGTCAAGCCGTTTCGGAGGAGTATGGCAACGAAAACTGTGACACAAGAATTTTATATATTAGATAATAATAACAGTTTCATAATTGAGAGATACAGAGGATCTGTATGTATTCCGGGACTTTAAAATTGCTGTATTACAAATGATAGTAAAGTAATATATTAAAATACGGAAATATATCTGTGAACACACGACATGTCAAGCAAGTTTGCTTATCTTGCGTAAGGCGCTCACAAATTATGTAAAGAAATCTATAAAGTATATATGTACAATGTTTCATGGATAACCTTCTAGAATCATTACTATATTTAATCAATTTATGTGTTAAAATTAAGGGGCTTGATGCCTTGGCGTTGCATGGAGATGAGAGAGAGAGAGAGTCTCTCAGCATCTCCTACTGCATTTTCGAGTGGTTTGGATTAACACCTGCAGCTGAGTTTCATACAACCTACAACTGAGGCGTATGTAAGGCAGTTTCGGCAGCGCACCAGCTACCCACTGAAGTATTTTCGAACTTTGGGTGCTTAAAGATAAGGGCATACTAATTGAGTCTTCTGATAATATGAGTGTGTTCCCCGTTGTTAAAATCTTAAATTGTAAGCCCAAAAGTTACAAGATTAAAACTTCTGTGCAATTGGCATAATAAAGTTGATGAAAATAAAATTGACATTTTGTTGATAAGAATTAAGTTCTTTATCAAAAACAATCGTTATTTACATTTAATTTAAGATTTTAATTAAGTCTACTGTTCTATTTACACTGTTATAGTAAACTTCTTTCTAGTTCCATTTTAGTAGTGGATCGGTAAAATAAATTCTCTATGTTAGCACTGGTATTTTATTTCTTATTGTCCAAGAAATTGTAGTTAATAATTAAACGTACTGGGCATTCTCAGAATTGCGTTTACAGTACATTTAATATAAATAAAAATCGCAAAATAAGTTGCTAAGTGCAAAACTCGAAGACGGTAATTATTTAATATTTTTTTTACTACTCGATATAGTATAATTTTTTTAGACAAATTTAAGTAATTTTTATTAATTTACTAGGTTTTTATAGAAAGAAAAATTGGAAAAGGGCAAAATTCAGTGTTATTGAGTACATAGGTTTTTAGTTCAGAAGCGAACTGTCTATATTATATAGGGTAGCCTAGCAAAGTGTTTCATATGCAGCCCTGCGATTCTGTAACTCACTTTTCGAACTCACACAGCGGTTTTCGCATCGGCGGTAGTTTATTGTTTATCAGAATGCCAAATCATAAAATGACTGCTTCACGACTGATTTGAGAGCGACCGCCGATGCGAAAACTGCTGTGTGAGTTCGTGAAGTGAGTTACAGAATCGCAGGGCAGTAGGCTAAGTAAAAATAATATAGGCGAAACGAAGTTCGCGGGGATAGCTAGTTGTTTTAAATGATTTGAAATGACAATCTTCTGCATACGTTTCTTAACAAATTGTATATCCTAGCGCTCATGAGTGTTTCTGCACATTCCAACATACTTTTAATCAAAATCTCTCTCTTATTCGTTGGGTGGCTAGTAAACCGGGTGACGGGTTTTAAAGGCCGGCAACGTACCCACTAAAGTGTCGATGACTGATATATATACCGTTTAAGTCTTGCTTCAAGTAAGGCATATAATTTAGATCAAAACTTTACTACATCGGAACACTCTAAATAGCAAAAATTAACGTGACTACTCGTATAAACGAGTAGTTTTACTATAAACACAATACCTCCACTTAAAAAATTCCTTCATTACCCTGTCATTACTACTTTCAGTCAAGTTGAGCAAAATGTAAAATGTCATTGAAAGCACGAGACGTCAATGAAACCTCAAGCCTTTCAGCGTGTCCCAATTTTAGTGAACACAAATTGAATAGCACCACTTACCACATTCATTAATCCTCACTCTGCACATTTACGGAGATAAATCATGAAAATGATAAAAATTATCGCTAAGTGCGACAAGAAATAGGCGGCTATGGTCCCGTATATCATATTTCTTGTTATTCTTTTAGTGCTCTCCATTACTGGAGGTTGGCCGTCAGTCTCTTGCAGTCTCTTGTCCTGTGTCAGATGCAGCAACTCTTCCGCAGTTGCAATACCCGTCCTCTCCCTAACTTTGAGAAGCCATGGTCTCTTTCTTCTACCAACACGCCGTTTACCCTGGATTATAACAATTATTATTAATTAATTAATGTATATAGTATTTATAAGCAATAAAATAAAGTTCTAGTTTAGACAATGATAAAAATTCTCGCCAAGAGCGACAAAAAATATACGTCGATGTTCCAGTTTTATAAGCTTTCAACCCAATCGTGCATGTGTGCGTGACTCTTTCATGATCATTTGTCAATCTAATAGGCAAGCGGGTTTCCTCGCAATGTTTTCCTTCATAGTTCGAGGGAATGTTAAATGCGCACATAGAAAGACGGAAATGAAATGGAAAATAATGGCAATACAGCGAAGAAATGCTGCCAGCGTTAGAGGTACACCACCAAAACGACCAAACTTTTTAAATTCGTTTTAAATTTATTTTTACTAATTCTTAATTATTCGTTATATATTTGATTGTTATATTTAATAAATAACTATAAAGAAAGTCCAGTGGTGCACAGCCGCGGATCGAACGACCTCGAGGATGAGAGTAGCACGAAGTCTTTAGGCCAACTAGGCATACATTGTGATAAACGCATTTTAGTATTGTTAAAGTGATACATTAGACCCAGAGTTTAGTATAGCGAGAAGCGTCGAAAACATTGGTAGTGTGGGTAGTCTTGTAGCCTTCATTAACAAATCAAAAATAATCATATACATAAATTACGCCTAATGGATTTTCTTTTCTGATAACGGAACCCTAAAAATGATAAAAAAAGATCCAATAGCTGCAGTCGTTAGCGGCTGTAAGGTGTAATTTTATTCAATATACAGCTTTATTGCTTTTTAAAGACATTCCGAGATGAGCTTTTGCTTCTTTTATGCTAATTCTTGCTTGGAGCTTTTCTTTGCAACTTATGTGAAAGGAGATTATAAGTTACGCTTTATAAAATATTGCATTAAATAATATAAAAATGTACTGGGGTTAGAATGTTCGTACTTTAACTAAACTGTCTAAAACAACAAGATTATGTAAAATATAAGATTGTATATTCATATATATAAATCTTCTGTGTGTTTGTGATTAGACTTATAAACGGCTGGACCGATTATGATGAAAATTTTAGAGTGTTCAAGTGAATTTGAGAATGGTTTGGATTGAAATAAGTAGATTTTTTATTTATGTATACATAACAATGTCGCGTCTGCTAGTTAGTTATATAATGTTATTTTTTTAATATTGTTAATATCCAAAGACTAAAAAAAATATAAAAGTTCTCTATTCAATTTTGTAAGCTTTTTATTAGTTGCACTCCTGTGTTTTAATAAAATAAATAAAAATATACTATAATCACTAACCAAACCTTGCTTTTCACCCACTTACAAATTACATAATATTATTTATACATTGAAAAAAAAACCTATTTTTTTGTATCTCTTCAGCAGGCTTTACAATGTACACTTAGGCATAATCTATCTAATTGTATAAGAATAAAAAAGCTTTAACAAAAATCTGTAATATTTAATACCAAACGCCTGAAATTTCATAACCCAATTTTCCTCTATCATTTTAATAACCTCCAATCAACTATTCTAATAGTCCAAAATCTGGCAATTAAGCCGTAATAAAAGCACATATGTCGTCTGTGGACCATAAATTACGTTGATCGGAACTGGGTGATTGGGTCGTTATATTGGGCAATAAATATAAATCATAGCCAAAGATGCTCTCAATTGTCTGAGAGATACGGTAGCTGGGTAACCAGAAATAAGTCAAACAATTTTCCGTGGCATACCTTATTTGGAAAAACTTACGGAAACGATATTTTTGTTTCAGTTAGTAGCTTGTTTCTTTTGGTTAGAATAGCGAGAACGAAAGATATATATGTTCACTTTTAGATATATCTAATATATAAAATTCTCGTGTCATAATGTTTGTTGCCATACTCCTCCGAAACGGCTCGACCGATTCTTATGAACATTTTTATGCATATTCAGTAAGAGAAGCGGCTGCTATCTATCTTTCAAACCCTTAAGTGATAAGTTTATTTTTTATTAGGTATGTGGCATTAAAAAATACATGTAAATATTAATTTTCACCCCTCTACGATAAAGCCCTATTTTTTAATATAGTAGATAGTTATTTTTATTGAACTAAACAATGTTTCCTAGAATAATATACATGGCAAAACAACGTTTTCCGAGTCAGCTAATAGATGATATGTGTACTCTTAGATATACAGAATGAAGCTTAATTATTGGATAATATAGTACTTGCATGTAGAACACCTTCTGGCGGTTCTGAAAACTGTTTGATTTCTGGTATGTCTCTCGGTTTTCGAAATATCGACATTTTCGAAAATAAAAATATATAAACGCTTTGACCGTTTTCGTTACCAATAGATATATAGATTTGGGTCGCATACAAAGTCAATATGTTCTGAAAAGTCAGAATTGTCAGACTTTCCTTACCTACATTTGAGTTAGATTCATAACTATTTGTGATTACTGATATCCGTAACTGTGGGCGCTTTGTTAATCTTTTTGTACATGAGTTTTTGGATGTTGGCATCACCTGTGGACTTATTTAAATAACGTTAACAAATACATTTTATAACGCGGAAGAACAGTGTGAGTGAATCACGGTACTACCAATGGATGTTACTTCCTGCGAGCTACTTGTTCTTACAGTAAATACAAAACATCTTTTTATTTTATTTATTTGCTTAGCGGTATTCCTACAGCTACTTACGAGTACTATACAATATTCAAAAAATTATACTATACACAAGCCAAAAACGGAATACACATTTAAACACACACAAAGCACAGTTACACCTATACAAATACAAAAAAAAAGATGAAAAAAAAAAGAATCTTGAAGATGGCATGTCTTAGAACCGAAAATCAAGGTATGAATCTAGTTTCAAAGCCCAACGCTCACTTTGGGTCGCCAGTGGTGTATTTGGCAAAAGTTGACCACCTTCTTCTTCTTTTTGCCTTTAGATGTGTAAACTACTGGGTAAATACTAAACAGGAAGAATATTAAATTATGGTTTGGGTTAACAAAGAGGCAATAATTCTATTTTTTATTGAATTTTGTGTATTTTCATTCACTTCTAGCAAACGATTCCACTAAATGGTTCCATATAAGTTTTGTAATCACGTGAATAGTTTTCAGGATGTTAGCTGCAATGTTCTGTTTGTTGTGTACACTCTGAAAATTACCTGGATCTCTCGTTACTTATTTGTAAATAAATCTGAGAAATTGTTAGTTTTTCCGATTTGTATTAATATATACAACATAAGCCGCAAAAGTTCAATAGCCTGTTATCATTGATCCAAATTATATACATATATATATATTTTATGGGTTGCAAACGAGTGGGCGGGTCACTTTTCAATAATGTGCTATGGACACCTGTACCGCTGGGGGGCTTGCGTTGCCGACCTTTGATGGAATGGTACGCTGTCATACATTTAATATATTATATAAAAGAAAGTACGGGCCACTGAATCTCTTTGTCCTTGCCGCCTACGTGGGTGACTGATTCCCTGCACAGGGAATGTGTGTATGTGTGAGTATCTGCGCATAATATACTATGTCTTTAAGAGTGTGGATGAGAATTGATATAAGCGTGCGCTGTGACCGTGTGTTTGACTATCTAATTAATCTAGAAAACTGTCGATGTTTACTGATTTTTTTGCATTCTACTCAAATATCTATAACATTTTAAGATATCAGTAGCGTTGATCTGAGTCAAAGCAACATAAAGCGCTTTGTTGTGAGGCGGAAACATCACTTCTTATCTTTTATCTGTTTGATCCCCGCTTTAAGGATAACTTACGATAACAAAGTCAAACATAGCCACCTGTTTAAAGTCATTGGTGTTGTCATTACGAAGAAAATATAGATTAATAAAATCACAATATTTTCGTATTTAAAGTCTATATAATAGGAGATTTACAAATAAATATGTAGACCGTAATTGAAAGGAACATAGAATAAAAATTGTGGTATAATGTGGTAGCATATAATATAGTTTTATTAGTACCTACATAAATAATAAAGCTATTATGAGTACGCTCTAAAACAGTCTGACAATAAAAGTGTAGAAACTTTATGAAAGGGTTTAAGTTTTGCAATAATTTCTATTATTGTTTTACAATTTGCGCGGAAATTATTAATTTCTGAACACGCTGGGTCCTTTTTTTAGTTGAATACTTAAGCGTAGCTTATATTCAGTAAACATTCGTTCGAACGGTGAAGGAAAACATCGTGAGAAAACCTGGTTGCCTTAGACCCAAAAAGTAGACGGCGTGTGTCAGGCACAACTTGCCTATAAGACAAATTATCATGAAATAGATTCAGAAATCTGAGGCCCAGACCTAAAAAGGTTGTAGTGCCACTGATTTTTTGTATATTCTTTTATTTACAATAAACGCTTGTACTTTCTTATTTTGTTAAGATCCTTGTCTTAACTTGAATTTTGTTACTAAAGCCGAAGCGCTCGGCAGGTCCAGACGGCATATCAGCATATATTATGAGGAACTGCCAATCTTTACGGCTGAGCCCCTTGCCTACTTCTTCAACCTGGATAACGGTTACTTTCCAGCTGGAAAATCACGAGAGTGATTCAGATACCCAAAAGCGATAGAAAAGACTATATGTAAGCATATAGTACGAGTGGTGAAATATTCGAAGGACCATTGCAAAACAAGTAGAACCGTACCTGTCAGACTGCCAGCGTGGCTGTAGACCCGTGCGTAGTACAAGCAGCAACTTATTGAACGCAATTAATTAATGTTATCCCTACTATGGACGCCGGATTGCAGGTCGATACTTTGGTTACAGGAAGGCGTTTGACGACGTGGATAATAATGACATTCTGTTATCGAAGTTGGCTAGTATCGGATTCACTCCAAAAATATTAAAAGATCGCCTGCAGTATGTTGAGTATAAAGGATGTATAAAGAGGTAGAGATGTAACGTTACAGGCCATACAGGTACAGTGAAAGTATATAACAAGCGAGGTCTGATTGTTGTTGGTTTGGGAATTCAGGACGTAGTCCAAAATAGGTACATAGCTATTAAGAAAAAAAAATTGGGTTGTATTTGAAAAATATTTCATTAAACATTTTAAATATAGTTATTAAATCGAAATCTGTAAAGTTATACTCTTGTTCTAAGTTAAACTTGAGAAAGAGTTGAATTTTTTCAAAGGACAAATCATAAAATTCTTTCAACAACCCAATAATAGATAGAACCAAATCTCTTTGGCTTAACCCAGGAAAAAATAAAATAAAGTTCTTAAACAGATGAAAGCGCGAAATCACATATAAAATATTTTTTTTATGTATAGGCCGACGGGCTGGAGACCCACCTGATGTTAAATGATATCGCCGCTTATGGACACTCATATTGCTAAAAGGCACTTTTAAGAATTGGTACGCCCTTTTCTTGAAGGACCTTTAGTCGAATTGGTTCGGAATTACTTCAGTGGGCAGCTTGTGTTGTGTTACGACGGACGAAGTATCTTCTTCTTCTTCTTCTTGAAGTGCCTCTTCACTAGTGGAGGATGGCGATCAGCTCGTCATACTCCTTCTTATTTTTCGCCAAGCGCATCAGCTGTTCTATGCTGGCCACTCCGGACGGAGTATACAGATTTTAATCACAACCATAAACAAAGTATTGCATTAGTATATTTGTAGTATTCATTTCGTGGTTCCTAATGCAGCTCACATTATTCGAACAGATGTTTTTCAACCAAAAAGGCAACTGTGAGGTTAAAATCTACATGTATTGTTTCATAACACGCTACTTTTCCTAGTTTTGGTCTGATACATAAACCGTTTGAAATCTGAAATATTTGCATTTGTACGTAATCAATTACTTTGCAAACATAAACATGCCATAAATGACAACTAACACAATGACAGTTGAAAACCCGTAATGACGTCAAATTCAACATGGCCGACGTAAACGAAATCACATTCATAATTACTATTGTTTTCTAAATACAATTAGAAAATATCGACTCTCATCGGAATAAATCTAACCCCACCTACAATAATACGCGTGTGAACTTAGTTTAAGGGTCCTAAAACAATATACCCCTTGCCAGAACAATATATCCCTGCGTGTGCCTATTGTTCTAACTTTAATTTGAGTATTTAGTTTAATAGCTTAGTGATTTGAATGAAAAGAACACGCGATCGCTTAATTGCCGTACTATGTTTGACTAGGAGCGTGCTAATTCATAGCCTTACAATGGAAGTAGATAATTGTAATGTTTGTTTAGGAATATTTGTAAGGATTATAGAAGGTTAACAAAGGTCCGTGGGGGAAATGGACGATATTAGAGGTATTGGTAGAGATGTTTCGAAGCATAAATTTACGTAATATAAAGGCTAGCTAGCTGGTTGTTACTTATAAATCGCCTTAAAAATATGTTTAATCTTTAATAGTAATAATATTTGAATATGTTTCGTAATAATCTGCAAGCTGTTTAAATAATTGTTTAACATAACCTATGTTACTTTTAGTTCTCTAGGAGTTAGGAGTTAGATAATATTGAACTAAAAGTAACATAACCTAATTAATATGTTACTTTTAGTTTCCTAGGAGTTAGATAGTATTGAACTAAAAGTAACATAACCTAATATGTTACTTTTAGTTCCCTAGGAGTTAGATAGTATTGAACTAAAAGTAACATAACCTAATATTTTACTTTTAGTTCCCTAGGAGTTAGATAATATTGAACTAAAAGTAACATAACCTAATATGTTTTTTAGTTCCCTAGGAGTTAGATAGTATTGAACTAAAAGTAACATAACCTAATATTTTACTTTTAGTTCCCTAGGAGTTAGATAATATTGAACTAAAAGTAACATAACCTAATATGTTTCTTTTAGTTCCCTAGGAGTTTAGTTCCCTAGGAGTTAGATAATATTGAACTAAAAGTAACATAACCTAATATGTTTCTTTTAGTTCCCTAGGAGTTAGGAGTTAGATAGTAGGAAACTAAAAGTAACATAACCTATGTTACTTTTAGTTCCCTACTATCTAGTTTTGAGATATGTAAATAAAACACAACAAAATAATTTAAAAAAATCCTTTTTATTTATTATTTTCAGTGTCAGTTTATTTTTTTTAAATCAAAAGCAATGTGGCTTATCGTGCCCATCAATCAATTACTGCCGTACACGAACCTCAAGTTCCCTTAGAACGAACATTTTGAGCAATTATTTGTATTAACGATACATTATCGTCAGTTTTAGACATCAAAAATGTTCGTCTCTGTGATTACGGTTTTTATATATTTTACACGAATAATATTCGGACTAATAACGCATGCCTATTCAACTTTTCCAACTAAAAATATGTTGTTAGTTACTATATAGGATTTTTTCGTTTTTCTTAATGATCCAGATCTTTTTTTTAATACATATGTCTTCGCTGAGACATGGATCATTACGATCTAGCCTAACTTAAGACTCATAATTAATTTAAGTCTAACCTAATTTGCTAATAAGAATATTTAACATAAGAAAGTGTCCAATAACACTTCTTACAGTCTCTTGTAAGAAGAAGACTCTCTGTTCACCTATTTTTTCACTTACCACTGTTTAGCACTTAAGACTAACGTGCACTAACACTAATTCAAATGAAACCTTCCAATATTCGCAATTCGCCCGTGATGTCAAGTCGTTGAATAGCGAGGCAGGCTATTCGTATGAAGGTTGCTTGTGTTTTAATAATAAGTTCAATAACTAAAAGCAGATGTTCCTTTTAAGGTAAGGAAAGAAGGTATTCTATGCAGGTATATGTGTTAAATATACATTCGACTCTCATCCATGAGGTCGAAGGTTCGAGCCTCGCCTGTGCACAAATAGACTTTATTTCTATGTGAGCATTAAACATTCGCTGGAACGGTGATCACGTACTTCCCTATTCGATTGACAAATGATCATGAAACAGATACAGAAATCTGAGGTCCAGGCCTAAATAGGTCGTAGCACCACTGATTTATTTTTTTTTATTTATTTAAACATGTTATTTGTTGAAATAAATATGTCCTACAATTAATTTTTCTTGAATATTGAAAAACTATTTGCGTACTCACGAACTAATACAATAATTTACACCCAAAATTGTAAGAACGATCATAAATGCTGATGTTGCTTCAGTATTACCTCGATAATATTAGGGTTGACAGAATTTATTAATATATCATAATAAATTTTAATTTTTGAGTTATTTGCAGTAGGTGTGAAACTTTAGAACCGCCAAACAGTGATTACACAAAAACTAAAAATTAAGATGTAATTAATTAATTATTTATAATTCAAATAAAGTACTTTTTATACACAATTATTGTGAAGTAAATACAGATTTGACCTTTAACAATTTTTATTAAAAGGAAAAAGATTTAATAACGAGTAAAATTAAAAATAATTTATTCCATAAATTATTTTGCTTACGCAGCTTTGGTATAAAGCTTCTGAACACCAATGTGCAACTGGAGGAACTGGAAAATATGGAGGAGCATGAACTCCCAATTCTGTTCTCAAGATAGCAGAGATATTTATTAGAGCGCGAACTTCAATTCTATAATTTTTCAAGACCACGTTCCGACACGACAAACAAATGAACTATTTTTGAGATATGGATAAAGAGAATGTATTGCATTAGCTTTATTAATTGTACTGCCCACCTTTGTAATATACGCCTTCACAGGTTATAATGTTTTTTTTTTTAAATATGATAATTAATACAGCATAGAACTCAAATTTTTTTGCCATTAAATGTATAAAAATTCGACGAGACTGCGTCTTAATAATACATTTCTTTTAAATTATATATTATATACGTATAAATAAAAATGAATCGCAAAAATATGTTTCTATGAAAATTTCCCTCTCAATTCTTGAAGGTTGGCAGTAAATCTCCGAAATCTCTCTTTCTTTGCCAGTCCAAACAGTTCTCTCCTGACTTGATCCCTGTCTACTCTGGGGTGTTCGATAGCCAAGATGCCCATCAAAATGGCATATAAAAGTCGATACAAATATCTAAGAATCCACAAACCAGCAAGCAGCCCATGATTCATTAGTGCATCCCAAAGTTTCACAACGGAGTTTCAATCACTTTAATCAAATCCGAGCCCGCATGCTGCATGCTTCAACCAAATATGCTAACTCCAATAGACCCTTCACATTTAACTTTACCTTTATATGATCTATTATGTAATCTTATTATAATCAAATTCAGAAAAAAAGTGCATGACGGTAGTTTATTGCTTCGCTTAGATTAGAAAATTTAAGGGCCGCCACTTTCGAGCCCTCAGACAATATACCTATCAGCGGCGGTGCCTTCTGCCCGTTTGCCTCCTGATATATATAAAAAGATTAGGTCCTAACGATTTCTTATTTTACCAGTGGCACTACAACAACCTTCTAAGGTCTGGGGATAGTTTTCTCTATCCGTTTCTTGATCATTTTTTATTCTTAATAGACACGTACGTGATCAGCCTTCTGTGCTAGGAAACGTCAACATGTTGGGGTCAAAGGACGCATTCGTCGCGATGTTCTTTTTATACCTATTGAAGAAAAAAACATAATCACCCTCATAGGCGTACCCCCGGGCCAGGTTTATTTCCGAGCCGTCGAAAGAATTAGCTAGATTTAATAACAGATAGAGGAATGTTTGAACCTTATTTTTCACGATGTTTTCCTAAACTGTACGAGCGGGTAAATACGCACCAACAAAGTTTACTGGTGTACAGCCGGAGATCGAACCTACGACCCCAGAGCTGGGAGTCACACGTTGAAAATACTTATAACATTGCTCTCTTCCCCTGGTACAAGAAAATTTAATCTTAAGTTATTTGATGGTGCTGGGACAAGTGTTTTAGCTATAACAAACACTTTATAATAACGGTTTGATATACGTTTATAACTATGACATGTTTTATTTGAGAATATCCTTATAAGTTAACAAAACTTATAAAAAGGCCTAGTTAAAATGCTTTAACATGACGTTCGCTGTATATTAGTGGTTATATCAAAACCCTATTGGACCTACTACTTTAAAAAAAATATAAATATAGGTACATACGCTTCGACAAAATCGATTTCAAAACAAGCTCTTAAAAATTCCACTAGCAACGAGTGATAGCCCTACACACCTCACGTACTGATCACAGAGATGTTTAGTGCGTCGCTCGATAACCAAAGATAAAGATAAATTTATATAGCTTCCCAATGAACGGAATTCTATACGAGACGGGCGTTATGAGGCTTCTAGAATATCTTTATTAAAACCTTTTTCCCATTTCTCTAAGGATATTGAACATTGTTTATCGCCATTATATACTTTGCGCGTATAAAAATAACAGGTAACTAAGACAATTTGAGCTTTAGCACTATTTCTACTAACATATTTTATTTTTTATTGTACAAATCACACCAATTGACCTAGTCCCATGCTAAGCTGGTGAAGCTTGTGTTATGGGTACCTACTAGGCAACGGATATACATACATATTATATATAGATAGACATGTAAATACTTATTTAAACACCCAAGACCTAAGCACAACACCAAATGCTCATCACATCGATGTTTGTCTCAGCCGGGGATCGAACCCGAGACCCATGGATTCGCAGTCACTGGTACTAACCACTAGACCAATGAGCCGTCTAATATATGGATATATTAACTAAATAAAACATAGGTTATCGTGTGTGAATTTTTTAAAAGGTATTTCTAAAATACAATAGTTATAACTGTAATATTTAATAATAATCTAGTGGCGCTATATAGGCGGTAAAGGCACGTCGTCCTGGATTTGGGACATGTGATCCTCACGATGTTAGCCTTCACCGTAAGTGTTAGATGTGCACACAGAAAGACGCACACACTGGATCGAACCTACGACCACAAATGAGAGTCGCACGGTGAATCCACCTACTTAACACTGCACTTTGAAGATATATAAGATCTTATTGAGATTTTTGTAGATATAATATATATGTCGGAGAAATATCGGTCGTTCAATCCCTGGCTGTGTACCAATGGACTATCTTTCTATGTGCATTCAACATTTGCTAGAACGGTGAAGAAAACATCACGAGGAACCCGACACGGGTTCCTCACTTACCTAAAAAGGTTGTAGCGCCACTGATTTATTTATTTTTTAACAATAAAAATCAACGGTGAAATGACTCGATTATAAGAGCGTACCAATTTTTGAAAGGCCGGCAACGCACTTGCGAGCCTTCTGGCAGTGTGAGTGACCATGGGCGACGGTATCACTTAACATCAGGTGAGCCCCCTGCCCGTTTGCCTCCTAAAACATAAAAAAAAGATTACTTATATACGTATAGAAAACAAAGATGTTTATCCAAGTACGTAAATTAACATAACAAGTGCTAAAAATCTCATATAAGGTAGATACGGTTTATTTAGTTATGACTCACTGGTTTTCTAAACGTTATTAGACAAGGGTCAAATTCTTCTACTCCCGAATAAGAAAAGCCTACTAAAACCTTAGTGATTGATGGCGTATCATTTATTTCACATCATCCTCTTTGGTTATCTCCGAGATAGCCTATCGGTAAAAACTAGAACTTAATGTAGCGAAATGAAAGTATCGTTAGGCATTCGACGATGGATTATGGCTATTATAAGAACATTTATTTATAAAGAATTAAGTAGGGTTGGGATAGAAGATGTTAGAAGTTAAAATAACAGATAGCCACAGCATATATGTCGCAGCCAACTAGCTCAATTAGCCGTTCAAATAACAGCCTAGCTGTTCAATTAACAGCCTAGCCGTTTAACTAGTGGCCTGAAGGATGTTCAGCCAGTTGATCCAACAGCTAGGCAAAAGACTTGGATCGATGACGTTTCATTACTTGCCTAGCCTGTTGACTTAATTTAAATTTAAATCCACTTCCTAAACTAGAGAATCGGTTAAAACTTTAAAACGAAATGAAAACTTCAGAAAACCAAACAGTCTCTGGGGTAGCATAGCAAAATGTTCCTTGTTGGTACTAAAAAGGTAGGCTAAGTAAAATCACATTAAGGAGAGACGAAGTTCGCGGGGGCAGCTAGTATGTATATATTATGTCCGGGTCTCCATATCGCATCAGTCAATGTTTGAAAATTGCATTCCCATTTATAGATAACGAACCTTACCCGCTTTACCGGTGCTCATTTTTTCATGTTGCATGTTGAAAATAATATATATAGCCTATGGGCTCAAGCAGTATTATTGATATATTACTGAGTAATAACTTACTTGATATAATGGTGAATAATTTTATTAATTCAGTTGATTCATACAAAATATGAATCTTTTAATAATTCATTTATAATACTCTCGGTTGTAGGATTGTAACTATACTCCTCTGATACGGTTTGACCGATGTTTTTGTTTGTATAATCTGTACTTTTGTGTATAGGTAGTAAACTATTTTTAATAAATAGTGATAAGGTAAATCCAAATTTCTATATTTGAACAATTATTCTTATTTTTAATGGCATTCAAAACCGACCCCAAGCAATAGCTATATTAGAACTGTAATAATCTTCATATTATGGCAAAACAATATTGGCCGGCTCAGCCAGTATTACTATAAATTACTTATGTCAAATATTTAATACAACACTGTATAAAGACACTTTATTAGAATTTGTGTCATCCTCAAGTGGTTGAGTGTTTCCCAGTCTGTATTTTGCAAGTTAGTGAAACTATTAAACCGCGAATGTACTATTGAAGTGCCTGTTCAACCGATATTGTTCCAATATCGATAAGGATCGGTTTGATTAACATTGTAAAGGGAAATCTATTTGTAACTTTACTTGATTCTACGAGGGCTTTGAAACATTGAAGAAACAATAAAAAAAACCAGCGGCGCTACAACCTCTTTCGTATAAATAAATATTACGTAACGAAATTTTTGGAGATTATTGACCCCCCCTGAAAAGGACCCCCCCTCTCCCAAAATACGTTACGTAATACTTGAACGCTCCCTTAGGTCTGGGCCTCAGATCTGTTTCATGATAATTTTTCAATCTAATAGGCAAGTAGGTGATAACCTGTGCTTTCAACCTTTTGGGTCTAAGACATGTCGGTTTCCTCACGATGTTTTCCTTCACCGTTCGAGCGAATGTTAAATGCGCACATAGAAAGAAAGTCCATTGGTGCACAGCCGGGGATCGAACCTACGATCTTAGGGATGAGAGTAAAGTAGATAAAGCGTTGTTTTAAATAAATCTTTGTATATTTTCTTTACATTAGAATTATCAAAGAGTAACGTTACCAGTTAAATTTTAACCGTTAAAATTAACGTTAAATCCCAGGACAATTAAGTGCATTATAAAATTAAATGTAGTGCGTTAATGGGGTTGCAATTAAAACAAAGAGGCTTGGCCCGGCTCGGTTCCTTTATTGCGTATTAAATTCCTGTTACTGCTTGTTATGATAAATATTGTGTTCTTAGGGCTTAAGCTAATAATGGTAATACGGGATATTTGTATACAAGGTTTAATGAAATGAACATAATATACTCATATGTTGAAGTAATCACGAAAACTTAACAGTAATGAAATAAATCTTTTAGCAAGAGAATGACTCACCTCAGTTCCACAACAGCCCTGCGATTCTGTAACTCACTTCACGAAGTCACACAGCGGTTTTCGCATCGGCGGTCGCTCTCAAATCAGTCGTGAAGCAGTCATTTTATGATTTGGCATTCTGAAAAGGTGGGAGCTTGTAGTTTATTGTTTATCATTACCGCTGTGTGAGTTCGTGAAGTGAGTTACAGAATCGCAGGGCAGAGCGCTTTTTAAGATCTTGCTGTACTACTTTAAAGATCGGCAATCACCAATCCACCTAGGGACTATGCAAGTCGGCGGTAAGCAGTTAAAAATATATATATCTGATGATAAGAGCAGTGGTGGCATAGTGGCCTGAGCGTCTGACTTTCAATCTTGAGGGCGTGTGTTCTAATCATTCATTGAACACGTTCATACGGAAAAGGAAATACTGTGAGAAAACAGAAGGTAATCACTTTACTATGAAGAAAAAATCATCAATGAACAGATACAGAAATCTAAGCCAAATTATTTTTAATATATCTTAAACATCAGTAGATATTTTATGGATTACATAGTGGTTAGAATTTATTCAGTGTGACGTAACACAGCTTCCAATAAACTAGTAAACATATTGCACTCGACGGCAACCTGATGTAATTTTTCCTTCATACAAGTAAAGTACACATTTACTCTTGGGAATTACATGGAAAGTATGCACGTTGAAATATTATAAGAAGTCATAGAATATGTATATAGGTACTCCTACCTTTGTTTCACCGGTGGCATCGTCTTCAAAGCTGAAAATTGAGCGCGCCCAACGCGCAAATTAAGATATGTTACCATTTCGCAATGCCTCAAACTTGTACGATGAAACAAAACTTCTAACAGTTAGAATATACTTAATGGCAATATGCCGACTATATTGGAAACAATTACCGACCACACCACATTCAAAAGTTGATCCTAAATTTAATGTTAAATGGTATGTAGTAATTTAAATTGTAAGTGTAAAGTTCATAAGATTAACTAGTAAAGAAAAAAAAAATACGCACATTCATGAATACACACACACACATACACATACTCCATGTTTGCGTATATAATAGTATTTTCGCACAAGTACCTAAAATCATTAATATGTTCAATGGAAGAAAGTGCCCACGATACAGGGAATCCTAGTGTTGGGGCAATTGCACTTTCTCTAAACTATACATCCTTTTTATTATGTATAATAATGTTTGTACATAAAAAGTCTACAAGAAGCAAATTCATTTTCATGCTGAATGCTGCTTTGGGGCCATCCATAAAGTACGTCACACGAATTTTAGGACTTTTGAACCCCTCCCCCCGTCCTTGTCACAGGTTGTCACATTTTTATAACCCCCCCTCTTGATGTGACGTCACACATTTTTTAAATTTATGTATGTATTTAAAAATAATCGTTGTAATAACAACTTTAAACAATTCGCGTAAGGTTGATTTTGCAATAATATATGCTTGTAACTTATAGAAAGAGACAGAAATAGTGTTTCGGGACACTTTCGAGCGTTACTTTTATTCGAGACTGTGCATCTTGGGTTTTTTGTATATCAATGGTTTTAGTATTTAAAATTTTAACATGTGACGTACTTTATGGATGGCCCCTAATTCAATGATTGAAACAATGATTTCGCGCCGCTACTGTACAGTGGACACATGATAAGAGGAATAGACAAATGGAGTAAAACTGTAACATGATGGTACCCTAGGGAAGGCAAAAGGAGTAGAGAAGACCACAAAAAAGATGGGAAGATGACATCAGACAAGTGGAAGGAGTGATGTGGAACAGAGTGACCCAAGAAAGATATGAACGAAAAGGTTGGAGGAGGCCTGTGGCTGGCAAACAGATCTGCAGAAATCAAGCAAAGTCCAAATATTAGAATCGTTTTTTTCAACCTTCTAATAAAAAATAAATGAGTGGCGCTACAACCTCTTTAGGTCTTGGCCTCAGATTTCTGAATCTGTTTCGTGATCATTTTTAAATCTAATAGGCAAGTAGGTGATCAGCCTCCAATATTACTGTACGGTACATTTACCGTATGGTATATTTATTTTTATATGATTAAATAGTTGTCAGCTTGATGTGGATTTCGCTGACCCAGATTGCGGCAAAATACCCGAAACTACACATTGTAATAGTGTAGTAATTTGGTTTTGATAAATGGTAACTGATGTTACAGTTCTATTTATAACAATGTCTTTTTTTTTTTTTTTTCAAGTTTTATAGGATCAACAAATCAAAATTTTCAAGAATCCTTAAAGCTTGGCTTGGCGTTGTTGTCTAAGGAGGGAGACTTATTTGCACTCTTGTTGATTCACCGCTGTTTCCCTCCGAAGTGAGGTATATAGTTTAGTTCTTGTATCGCCCGCGTTACATGCGCCTCTTCAACTTACTTGGTGTTCAGTGACGTTCTATACACACATAATACACTCTACCTCACCTAATTTTGAGGTAGCTCCAACAGGTTTCGATAATTCTTTTGTTAAATTCGAAAAGAGTTCCAATTATCGAAACCAGCTGATTTTTATCTTCATTATATATGTTCTTTATTTGAGTTAGTGCACCTTAGTTTTAAGTGTTATTTAGTTTTAGTTATTATTTTTTTTATTTTATTTTGTGGTTGCGTGATAATTTTTTTCCCTTGCTAACTTGCTTATATTCTAATATAAAAGATGTGTATGTGTGTAAAATGTGTAATGTCATATTTTCTGGTATAATTTTATGCATACACGTTGTTTTCAAACTAATTAATAAATAAAGTGCTAAACAGTGAAAAATAGTATACTAGTATAATAACAGTGTGTCTTTACCATAATAGAGACTGTAAATAGAGTTATTAGACACTCTTATGTTAAATATCCTTATTAGTAAATTACTTTTGCCTTAAATTACTTATTACTCTGACTTTACTTAAATTACTTAAGTAAGGCTAATTTGTAATGTTCCATGATATCTCAGTTGAGACACAATGGATTAAAAAAATATATGCGAGTATATGCTGCCGACTGAACTGAACTGTGTTTACTTATATATTATTGACCCTCCTTATTATAAAGGTGAAGGAAGCAAGGTATGTCAGGATCGCAAAGATGCGACCAACGGCAAATGGAGCGAAACAAATTTATGCATATTTCTAGCATAAAGGTTATTGTAGAATTGTTAATACCAGTATATTTTACTAGGTTTAAAGATTCCCAAATCTTTATGACGTTGCATATTGAATTTCGGATTCAACGTAAGATAATATGTTGCTTGTAATATCTGTTATGGGGCAATTTCGTCTCGGTACTATATTGTATGTTTAAACGTTATATATCTATATATGTAAGACGTTTCATTTTAAATTGGATGATAACATTTTTGTCCTTTTAGTAAATATTCAAATTTTGTGTTTTTTTATTAAAGAAGTTTGTTTATTTTTATGATTTTAACTGTTTATTGTCGTAAATGTTATTAGTACGTTTTAAGGACACATATATTGAGTTGTATATATTATATAATTTATTTAGAGTCTTTCCTCAAACTTCGATGGTGTTCCCTTTGGATTAGAGACTCTTGGGCCATGGGGTTCAAGTGCACACGAGTTAAAGATTTAAGTTGGCGCCTGGTTGATAGTTCCGACGAATAAGTATCACTGCCACATGGATCAAGCTTTTTAATTATTATTATTTATTTTCATTATTAATATGGAGATGAAAAACATTTTGAATAGGTACGTTATGTTTAGGTTTTAATAAACGCTTTATTTATTAAGGTACAATATTATTTGTTACGGGTTAAATTAATAGTGTGCTTAAAATACCAGACGCTACAACCTTTTATTCTGGGCCTTAGATTTCTATAATTGTTCCGTGATATTTCATAATTCTTAATAGGCATTAAAGAGCTACCATACCAGCCTAGTTAATATAGGATTTGCCCTGGGTTATTGCCTACAACATATACAAATAGCGAATCAGCATTCCTCGATTCTCGGGACTTATAAATAAAAATTTCAATAAAAGAAACGTATGCAATATCTGTATTATTCCTGTGGATATTACAATGCAAATACGCTCCAATTTCAATATTATTGATTAATTTCAAGCGCTTAGATTCAACAGTTTTACGAATTGCCTTAAACGGCATTAAATTCGATTAATTTATTGGCGGTTCACCTATAATCTTTATACTAATATCGGTTTTACTAGTAACGCTCGCGAGAATACTGGCACTTGGTGTTGTCAGACCCTGTCTACGTCTACGTCAAATCAAAAGCCAAATCATTTATTAATTTAGGTAACAAAATGTACACTTATGAACGTCAAAAAGAAATACATATTAAATGCTACATGCTTCTAATTTTAAATTTACTGCCAGTTATCAAATCAAGGGCGTAGGACGGAAGAGAACTGGCAATTTTAAATGGGTTTATATAAACAACATTTGTCCTAAGCTTTCTTATATTAATACAATAAAAATAAATATAACGTAAGAATACTTAAAGTTGAAACAGTAACGTAAGTTATAATTCCTGGCAAATAAGTTGGCAAGTCATGCAAGTTTTTTACTACAAAACCTAGCCAAGTAACCTGGCGAGACTAATACACATCTCAACCCACTGCTGCTTGGATAACGTCATATTAAGGCAACAAACTATAATCATATATTTTTACAGATCTTAGATACCTATAAGAGGTAACTAAACTTCTAACTTAACTGGGAAATGTTTTAAATCAATATAAGTAAACTATTCACATATTCTTTACCTTCAACATAAGAGGCAGAATATAAACTTCCAGACGCATCAACTCGAAATTCGACAAAGTACCGCTTTTTAAAGCACTTGATGCGCTGAGGTATTGCTGAAAATAATCGACCTAGGGTCCTTCAAGAAAAAGCATACCGATTTTGAAAAAACTAAGCATTTGTGATCCTTCTGGTAGTGGCAGTCCATGGACAGATTGACAGTTGAAGTTGAAGTCAAATGAGCGTCTTGTTTTATAAAATATATTCAATCGTAATTACCTAATCATATACAACAACAACAAAGTCCATTGGTGCACAGCCGGGGATCGAACCTACGGCCTCAGGTATGAGAGTCGCACGCTGAAGCCACTAGGCCAACACTGCTCAGCTGTAAGATGACTAATAAATATATAAATTGCATGCACAAATAGGCAATCAATCAATGTGAAGGAATTTGACGATAAATCGTTGTATAGTGCATGTTAAACCAAAAATGAATCCCTCGTGTACTAAAGAACTCCGCCGGGAGTTGTTCAACATCAAAAAGCCTATAATTACAATTCGAAGAGGTCAGCCGAATAATTGCATGGGTTTGTTAGCGTTAAAAATAACACTCGCTTTATAGCAATTTTCTCTTTCCAATTGAGAGTGAAATTATAGGGATGTGCGTGTTATAACAGTTTATATTAATCGATATTAAACTTTATTATTTTTATATGTATCAAACTATTCAATCACCTTCCTGTGGTGACCCTAAATTGACACGAGAGTGAATACAATATTCAGACGAAACAAAAGTAAGAAATTATTTAAATAAAATAAAAAAAATACTAACTACTATATACTAACAAATAATAGAACTTTTGTCAGTTCACTCAATGGACAGTGAAAAAGGTCCGTTAACCTATGTAATTCGTTAACGAAATTTATATACCGAATCATATGTGCCTTTTTACAGAAGGTCGCCTTCTGACGTACCCAACAGGCACATTGAAGCTAAGGCACTGACGAATTACTGTCCTTGCCATGTAATAATTTTATAATAGTGCCGTGTAATGCTTTCAAGGGGAAGGTAATTAAATTTTTAAAGACAAAGTACCTTTATAGCGTGAGAAATAGTCTCTAGGAGAACATTAATTGTGACAACTTATTATTATGAATTATGACAAATAATACGACATTTGCATGCCTAATTGTGCGTTTTTTTTATAATTAGTTGAATTAATATGTAAAATTCGCTTGAAAAGAAGTTCTGCCTTATAAGCATACTCCGAACAATTTGTTTTACCGGAAATAGCGCCCAGGATTTCCGGTATATGTCTATTCTAACAACAAAGACACGAAGATGAGGCTATGAACTATCGACTACTCCAAGCTCTAAAGCATTTCTGATATCGATATGATATTTTAAAGGCACATCAGGTATCGTTTTTTTCAATGTTAAATTATAGATAATGTTTAAAGCTGTTGAAAGTAGCCAGAGGCATAGAATAAAAACCGTAATCAAACAAACAAGGGCTGACAAGATAAGTGTGGAACCTGAATCTATTCTCGTGTGGGTGATTCTTATGAGCAGATTTTAGTTTTGTAAGATGTATTTTGTATATTTTGCACATATTGTATTTGTATTTTTTATGATACATTGGGCAAACGGGCAAGAAGCTCGCCTGACGTTAAGAGACAGACAGTACCCATAGATATATTGCCAGAGGGCTTGCAAATGCGTTGCCGGACTTAAGAACTGAATGCTGTTTTCTTGAACGATCCTAAGTCTAATTGGTTCGGAGGTGGTGGTACTTAGTGGTGGTGCGCGGCAAAACTGCCTTAAAAATGCTCAGTTGTGGAACGATGGACTTCGGAGGTGATACGGGTGGAATTTTGGATTCTGCCTAGACGTCCGATGATGATTCTCCGCTGCAGGTATTAATCCAAATAACAAGGTCACGTCAAAGGTATTCAACTTTTTTTGTAGTACTTAATGTTGGGTCCATTAGTTTCATTCAAATTTAGAATTATTGCTAATATTTAAAAATCATTATAGTAAGAAGTAATTTGCAAACGTATATTACCAATTAAAGGTCATTCACTCAACACAGCTAGAACTGAAATAGATATCTAATGCAATGTTTTCAAGCCCCGCCGACGTCACCGTTTCAAAAAATTGAATTTACCCCATACAACAAAACAACGAAATTTGACAAGTCTTTTTATTTTAGAGTTATTTTTTTATCTGTGTATACTGTATAATTTGGAATATCGAACATCGCCTGTTTCTAAATGTTCTTGGACAATTTGACACACCTGTGGCAATTATTTTTTTTGTCTTCAATTACTTAAATTCCTCGCACTTTTGCCTTTAAACAATTATAACCATACAAGCCAATGAATTGAAAAGCAATTATATAAATTATCAATCTTATCATATCCTATACAATCGATGCAGAAAATGCCTCAACATCCTAAATGGACTAAGTAATCAATATACCCGCTATTTATGGTAAAATTAATGAACACTTTATTTGTACTGGCAACCCACGGATTACCATTAATTAACCGGCGGGAGACCCAAGCATTGTTAGACTAACACAAATTGAATTTAGGTTACACAAATAAATAGTGTGAGTAATGATTTCTCAATAGATTATGTATTTATAGGCAAAGGGCTTGTGTTTTCATATTAATCTGTCAGGTTGTATAATTAAAAAGACAAGCATTTATTGGTGATCTCAGATTTGCCTTTTATTGGATTACCTTTCATAAAAAACATCGGATTATAAGGGTTAGGAATAGATTCTTTGTACAATATTTTTATCCGTGTACCAGTGGGTACTTCTATATAGTCTCTATAGGCGCCATCCCTGAAGAACATTGTTTTATTAAAAAGGCCTGCGTTAACGAATAGTTTTAAACATAGAGTATAGATTATTATAGATAATTTATTGTACTTTTGAATTATCAAATGTAATGTGTATATTTCCCTATATTATATGTGGTTCATTCATATACGTACATGGTGCAGACACATTTAAATTTTCTTTAGGCAATGTGATCTGTGCCTATCATTAATAAGTCAATCTAATAAACGTCTCGGGTAAAATCAAAGCCTAGCCACAGATACTAAACTTTAAAAAAAAATATTTATCGATTTTAATTATTATTATTGTTTTAATTACTATATAGGTTAAGTGTTGTCCTGGTGGCTTCAGCGTGCGACTCTCATACCTGAGGTCGTAGGTTCGATCCCCGGCTGTGCATCAATGGACTTTTTCTATGTGCGCATTTAACATTTGCTCGAACGGCGAAGGAAAACATCGTGAGGAAACCGACATGTCTTAGACCCAAAAAGCCGATTAGATTTTTAAAAAATATCTTGAAACAGATTCAGAAATCTGAGGCCAAGACCTAAAGAGGTTGTAACACCACTGATTTATTTTATGTAGGTTAAGATTATTGTAAATACTGTATATTTCTGTGATAAAAAGCTTAAATTACATTAGAAATAAAATCATAAATGCTATAAAATGTATCGTATCTTAGACTATCACCTTCCTATATGGATGATTTAATTGTGGATAATTTCTCTATCTGTGAACAAAGGCAATACCGACATTGCTTATACAAATTACGAAAGGATTTCGTTGTTTCTAGAAGTATCAACGATGCTTTAATACCATTAGCAAATGTTATTCAGCGTGTAAGATTCTTAAGGCAATTTCTGCCGCGCACTAACACTATGTGGAACCAGCTGCTGCTATTTCCGATACAATTCGGTATTAGGGTCCTTCAAGAAAAGAGCGTACCAATTCTTAAAAGCCCGGTAGTGCGCTTGCGAGCCTTCTAGCAGTGCGAGTGGCCATGGGCGGCGGTATCAGTTAACATCAGTGAGCCTCCTGCCCGTCTGCCTGCTGTAATATAAAACAAAATTTAAGTTCCGTGACTGCGAGCGTTAGTATAGGCATCTCAACACTTTTAAAATCTTCGATCCCAACTCTCCTTGTTAAGGCATACATACATAGGAAGTCGTTCACCACTAAGTCACGGTTACACAGAATATATTTATATGTCGTTAGTATCTTCTGCTTCTATGGGTGCAGAACTTCCTTCACCCTCCCTGTATTTGCCAAGCCTCTGCGCCTGGGTGATGGAAAGACCTGAAAGGGCCTTTACTTGATCGGTCCAGCGAGTAGGGGATCCGACTCGAACCGTCTATCAACTCACAATAAGTTTTTCTAAACCTTCTAGATCTTTGAGTGTTAAATGTCCATAAATAAACAGGATGCGTTGGTAACAAAGTGTCGAAATGTGTCGATGATTTTTTACCTATAGTATTATATATATATAAACCTTTAGTATTATTATACGTTAGTATTAGCTATGAATTGCAATATTAACTAAAACTATTTAATCTATTCGACTGGAAGGTTCTATGTAAGTGAAAGCTGAAATCTAATATATAAAATTCTCGTGCCACAGTTTTCGTTGCCATACTCCTCCGAAACGGCTCGACCGATTCTCATGAAATTTTGTATGCTTATTGGGTATGTCTGAAAATCGGACAACATCTATTTTTCATCCCCCTAAATGTTAGGGGTAGTCCATCCCTAAATTTTTATTTTTATTTTTTAGACAAAATTTTTAATTTCTATTTTTTTATGATACAGCATTAAAAAATACATACAACCCCTAACTTTCACCCCTCTACGATCAACCCCTATTTTTTTATTATACATGATATACATGGCAAAACGACGTTTGCCCAATCAGCTAGTGATTTTATAAATTCTTTGCCTACTAGCCTTCATACGAGTAAACTATAGCGTTACACGCAACGCAAAATAGGTAACAATAAAAAGTAGGCAAAACATGAAAAAGGCAGTCTTTTAGACTCAGATGACTCAGAAACTCTCACATACAACTCAGATATTTAAAAAAAAATGTGTGCGTGTACTAGGTGTACACACGTAAGAAGTGAAACTTATATAAAACCTTTGTTGTACGCAGAGCCATAATTGGTTTGTTTTAAGTTAAGAGGTCCGAAACTATTTCTTTAAACACAGTAAATTTTGATACACTGCCTAGCATACAATTTACAAATTAATTGCTGCAAATTGCCATTAGCAAATTTCAAGTCGAAAATGTAATCCGTTGTCAAATTTCAAAGTCAAAAACATACTACATGTCATAGTTTTACGCCGATAAAGAAGTTTGACTTCGAAAATGTAATCCGTTGTCAAACTTCAAAGTCAAAAACATACTATATGTCATATTTTAACGCCGATAAAGAAGTTGACTTCAAAAAGCAACATGGCGCGTAACGGAAAAATGTGACGCGTAACGTAAAAATGTTACACTTTTTTTTTTCCAACCCCGATAAAGAAGTTTCACTTCAAAAATTCATGTAGCTTCCACCTAAATTAAATAGGAATAAAACACTATGAAACCTTTCAAATCGACGAAAGTACTGTTGAACTTTCACACAGTTGAAATAGTTATCGCATGGTCTGTCAAGCTTACAGTGAGGGATAAATATGAAATTTAAGTTTATTTGCGAGGCCTAACCTTGACCTCCGCATTGGTGTCTTGCCAAAAGATTTTTGTTCCTATCACTTTAATATAAAGAGTGTTTTGTTACAAGTTATAAACTGAAACGTTATTTAAATAATTCCCGTTCTCAGACCTCAGGAGAATGCTCGCTGGACAGAAATTTTGCGCAGATGAAGTGCAGTGTTGGCCTAGCGGCTTCAGCGTGCGACTGTCCCTGAGGTCATAGGTTCGATCCCCAGCTGTGCACCAATGGACTTTCTTCCTATGTGCGCATTTAATACTCGAACGGTGTAGGAAAACATCGTGAGGAAACCGGCTTGCCTTAGACCTAAAAAGTCAACGGCGTGCGTCAGGCACAGAAGGCTGATCACCTACTTGCCTATTAGATCATGAAACCGATACAGAAATTTGAGGCCCAGACCTAAAAAGGTTGAAGCGCCATAGATTTTTTAAAGAGGTAATCGCCTAAATTGAAGTCTATTTTACATTAAATATAAATCGTACTAGAAAAATAGTGTCGAAAAATTGTATGACCACTATAATCGTTGTATAGCTCTCGAAGCAATATTGAATAATCAAATCAAGAACAAATGATTTTTTCTATGAATTTTTCAGCCCACCTGTTATATGTTAAAACGTATTCTACAAGGAAATTATTACAGGAAAAACCAAAACTCAACAATGGTAGAGCGAATAGAAAATAAGTTAACCTTATCTTAAATATATTATATCTACATGAGGATGTATGGAGTTTACCCGTTCTACCCACCTATACAGTATCCGACATTGTTCGTTTTGGGTATGGTTGGATTCACTCAGCTAGGCGGGATAGCTATTACTCGCTACCTATTTGATCTTAACGGTTAGGGTACAGAATACTGATGTGTTAGAGAGGTTGGGGCTGCGAGTAACGTTTAACCACACTAAGCATGGGAAACGGCAACTATTGTTGGTAACTCTGGCATTGCTTGTACTTAACTTTATAACTTTTTTTTAAATTTATGTTATTATTATTAATTACTTGATATGTCATGTGGAACATGGTGTAATGGCTGCAGCTGTTTACAAACGTTGTGTAAAAAAAAGGCGATTAAAAGGAGTGGCGGAGTATTTATTGCCAATTCTTCTCTACCGTTCTACTTGATTTGAGAACTGGAAGTAAATGTAAAATTAGAAGCATTAATATGTATTTCTTTACTGATAAGTCATAAGTGTACATTATGTTACCTATATGATCAAATCAACCTCACAAGAGTTGCATTGTTCATTATTTAAGGATTTTCTCTTTTCTATCAAATTATTAAGTTGCAAGTAATAATAGAGAATAACGCTAAAAAAATATTTCTTTTACATGGTATTTAAAATCACTTAAACCAATCTGGGTGCTGACTGAACTGCACACAATATACTAAATAATGAACATCAGTGGCGCTACAACTTTTTAGTTCTGGGCCTCAGATTTCTGTATCTGTTTCGTGATGGTTTGTTTTTTCCTCCCTCAGTGCCTTGCACACATTGTCTACTATTTTGACCTAAGGCATTCGGTTTTGCTCACGATGTATGTATTTTCCTTTACCGTACGAGCGAGTGCTAACTGCGAACATTGTCAGAAAGCACAGCTGGGTTTCGAACTTACGACCTCAGGTATGAGAGTCCCACGCTTCAGTCACATTGCCATCACTGCCTTATCTGTAGCGAAGATAAAACATTTTTAATTTTGACTATGATTCATACAGGTAGCATGTAAAAATATATGTTTCAGTAATATCATAAATAATATAATAGACTGCTAATGTCAGTATAATGCTGAGTGCAATGTCGATAACAATTACCGAATTACGTTTAAATAGTCGATTTAATTTTAATGACTCCATATGGGCTTAATTTGAAGCAATTATGTCAGCCATTTTGTGTATTTTATGTTGTTCGAATTTTGAATTTGGATAGGAAGGAAATCGTAGTGGTTTTAATTAAAGGGAAGTAGCTGCTACCAGAACGGAAACGGCATTTTGTTTTATACGCTTTTAGAAGTACTCGGTTAATACATAGTTCTTGTTCTCAATTATGAAATGTACAAAACATTTTGAAATGAATTCAACCGAGACATAAGACTATAAAACTTGACTTTTCATTTATTTATTTAAGCTGTGTTACATTATAATAAAAACTAATAATATAAATTATTAGGGATGTAACGCTATTAAGCGACCTGTTCCAGGCAGGCAAGGAAAAAGTGCATAACCAACTCAACAAAAACAATATTACAAGTAACACTGAAATTATTTACAATTACCAAACATAATCTGATATTGAAAATAAACTAAAAAATAATCTTACGATATGAATTACAATTCAATAAAAAGTCACGATTGAGCGGGATAGGATATCGGATATCTTTATCTTTATATGTACTATTGTATGCTGTGTCACATAGAAAGGTAAGTTTTCACCAAATTTCGTCAAAAAAAAATATTTTTGTCAAAGATAAAAATAAAAAACCAAAAACTTGGTTTTTTGAATTTTTCACATAAATTTTGAGGTTATGTGAAAAATGTGTGAATACAAAAGTTTTAGATCTTTTTATTACCTCCAACTTTGTTTTCCCTTAAAACTCCCCCCCACCCCTTCCCGACCTCAGATCGACCGTAATTTATTTTTCCTTTCATTTTGATCATATTCCCCTGCTTTTCTAATGGGTTTCATCCTACTGTAATTTTTTTCACATTTTATTTATTTTAAAGGCTATCTGCTATCTATCTATAAACACAATTAATGTAACATAAAATATTACACTACCAATATTAGATTCCGGTTTTAGGCGCAGATGCCTATCATAATCCAGAACGCTAAAGTTTGTATCTCAAGCCGCAATCTCCGATTAATTCTGGCTCCAGATTAATGCCAGACTTAAGTCAAGTCTCATCTCTGAATAGATGACAAATTTTCCTTTGACCAGTATGCTGATTAGTTGAAACCTTTTAATAACAGGATTTTAGCTTTCAGCTTTCTCATAAGCATAATTTGTGTGAACCTTTGAGAAGGTTTAGCTAATTTTTATTTACACAAGATATTATTTACATTCCGCATTATTTACCCCCTAATTTTTATTAAAATTTATAATAATATGGGGACGTCAGGGTCTTGTTTCTTAAGGCTCTTTAATCAAATTAAATCAAAACCATTTATTCATATAGGTAACACAATGTACACTTATGAATGTCAAAAAAAGGAAATGCAAATTAAATGCTTCAAATTTTACATTTACTGCCAGTTCTCAAATCAAGGGCGTAGAACGAAAGAGAAGAACTGGCGAAAAACTCTCTTAAGATAGGACACTCTCGATACACTGGTTGTACGCCGTGTATTAATTTAAAAAAAAAAGTATTGGATTTTTACATACAATCTTACCTTTAGTATAACCAACATCCGAGTTTTAATAAATAGATGTGGCTGTCCACAAAAGCTACTCGTAAATAGTCAAGATATTGACAACCAAGTGTACCTTACACTCGAATGAACGTTTTATTCGAGTGTAATCGACCAATGAGTCGAGTGAGTTTAATAATCGACTATTATGATATGGAGGATGTAAAGATAAGAAAATTCTTCGTCAAATTAATTTAATTAAAAACTAAACGAAAATGCGAGGAAATGCCAGTGTTAAAGTTACACTGCCACAGAGACCAAACTTTTAAATTTGTTTTGATTTTCTTTTTAATAATTTTTATTTTTACTTTGTAGGTAAAGAACATTGTTAATACTGTATACTTGATTGTAAATGAAATATTTTTTTTAAATTAACATAAGGTTATATTTTCCCATATGACCACGAGGTTCGTAGTTCCAAAAGTAAGCGTTATTCAAGGCAGTTTTTCCCGCGCCTATGTGGAATCAGCAAAGTATTTCCGAACCAATACGACTTAGGGCTCTTAAGGAGCGTACCAGTTCTTAAATTTGGCATTGAAAGTGTCCATGGGCACTCATATCAGGTGAGCCTCCTGACCGTATCCCCATTCTATAAAAAAATCGTATCCCAGGCCCAAGCTGTATCAATAAATTTCTATTCCATTTATGTTTGTCCCATTCGTGATATTTCTATGCAAATAGGGGAAAGAATTTATAGGAGCGAAGTATTTTATCTTGGAGTGCTTTATCGGTCGTTACACAAAGTTCTGGAGGGTGACCTAAATCATATGTTACGTCACCTCTGAATACGTATTTTTAACGCTTTTGGACAATTGCTTATGTTTTTCTTAGATCAGTGTTTTAATAAAAGTCACAAAATGCGGGCGAAACTGCGGCGTTGCGTTGAGATGTGGGGCTCTCTGCATCATCTACCGCATTTACCATGGAGAGTGTTCAGAGGAGTTGTTCGGACTATTACCTGAATACAAAACCATCCGCATCACCTCAACGTCCGTCACAACTGAGCGTTTCTTAAAGGCAGTTTTTGCGGCACATCACCACTATGTGGAACCAGCTGCCCACTGAAGTATTTCCGAACCAATTTGACTTAGGGTCCTAGATAAGAGCTTACCAATTCTTAAAAGGCCAGCAACGCAATTGCGAGCCTTCTAGCATTGTGTGTCCATTGGCGGCGGTGTCACTTAACATCAGGTGAGCCCGTTTGCCTCCTATTACATAAAAAACATATATTGTGTGCTATGCACTAACATTTTATTAATACTATATGTATGTCTGCTAGACACCGTTTCTGTGGGGGTACAATTAATTTTATACTTTTTTATTTATTTATATGGTTCAGATGGTTAAATCTGCAATCAACCTCTTAGTTTTTATCAGATTTTATGATATGATTTTGAGGCAATTAGGGATTATAAATCCAATAATTTGTTTTCCCTTCGGAACTCGCAAACTATCATAATTTTACACATAAGCAAAATGTATGAAGTATGATCGTAAAATCATAGTTACCTTTATTTAACAAGACTATGACTTATATAATTAAAACGCCGGCAACCCTATAATTTTACTTTATTCTTCTCAATAATTGACCACGAAACCCTATAGGTGGAGACACAATCGTAAGGATGCATAGATTGATATTCTTCAAAATGAACTGCGGAAAGAATTTGAAAAATTTAATAATAAGCATTTATGTACTATATTAATCTATACTTCTATATTAAGATTAAGAACCTAATACAATAGAATTCAGCCGGGACCTTTGATTTTGGTTAATATAACCGCTGTTTACACGATGTCGTCGTAAACGGTTTTGACTGTATATATAATAAATAGTTACTATTATAAAGCTGGACCAAGAGTTCCATCCGCAAAGAACTTTAAATACAGAAGAGTTGCAACGCTCGTACAGGTCGTTCAGTTCTTAGAGTATATCTCAAGGAATTGAAATACTATAGGGAGATACTACTACTTGCTATCCAGAGCCATGTGGAGGGAAAAAGTGCGTGTCAAGATGTAGAGGATAGTCAAAAGTGGTGATCTATAGTGAGGCGAGAAGAGGTTCCGGGACAAAACAACGACGTGGTCCAGAAACCCACCACGACCAATCTAAAGAGAATTATAAGAAGGAATAACTACCTATTACAAAATTAGTGAATATATTTGAATGCGGGTACATGTAAATTTTAATTACATAACATACATTGGGCCTTTATGAGTTTTAATTTTACGCTTGTAAGGTGGAATATTCTCGAAACGACGCGACGGAAAAAGTCGCAGTATTCTAACTGTGATTCTATAGTGGAATTAAATCTATGGTATAATCAAATAGACTTATTATTTGTAATCTTCATTTAAAATACATTAATTTTTTTTTTTAAAGTTCTTAATTTATATGATGTCATTGCAAACTCAACTTTCTACATAAAGAGGAAACTACGTTATTAATTTTGGCAGAATCTATGTGATAACTCTAAGAAAAATAAGGCCGATAAATTTGTGTAAATATTGTTGTATGGATGCGGTCGAACCATTGTATCTGGCCTTACTTCGCCCCTACACCCCATTCCGCAACCCTCCATCTTCCCATACATAGCGCATGTCGTTCAATTCGTTCGACGTTGATCGGTCTTCGGTCCTCACTCCTCAGTTCTCGTTCAGTCGCGCGGTGGCCGTTTCTACGAGTGGTTGTGTGTCCGTGATCGAATGATGTAACAGCGATCGTAACGTTCAAACGATTTTAAATTTTGCTGTGTTTGTGGACAGTGAAAAATAAGTTAAGATTTAAAAAAAAACAGTGTAGTGTGGTGACTGTTAAGTGTATGGATTGCTTAAGCACTGCGAATTAAATTGTAAGTTTTAATTTTTTTTATTATTGTCGTTATTTGACTAAATTGACGTTACAAAATTCTAATATGTTACTAGAATACCTGATCAACTAAGGTTTTAACCTATTAGGTAGATATTATCAAATATGATGGTAATATTATACTTTTTCTATTAGTTTCCCAAGTCCAAAGTGTCTTAACAAACAGATTTGTTGTTATGAGTAGGTATTCTTTGCAAATGTCTAGGAGGAGGTAGGGTTATTACCAGTGGTTTAAATACAAAATTTAAAATTTGCCGACGGCGCGGTGATTCGAATATAAATACTCAGAAAGTAGGCAAATAGATTTAATACGTCTCAATATACCTATTGTGCCCGCCGCAGCTTTTAGCGTCCTGATATTTTGATTAAATGTTGATATGTATGCATACAGGAATAGTAAAATACGAGAAATGATTACCCAATTTGAAATGTAGATAAATAATATATAAGTATATCAAATATGCTCAATTGGTAAAGATTTCATAAGTATATACCTAATACTTATTACGAATTGTACAACCAATAAACTCTATTGTTTAATATTTATTTCATGGGAAAAGCAATCAGGTAAATATAATATAGAGTAAGAAGTTACTATACAGTATGCCAATAATACCTGTATTGGAACAATAAATTATAACAAACGGGCTGACATAAACATCCTTTTTGGTTACGGCCTCTGTTATTTATGGTTTTGATTTAACTCTATGTTAACATTATTATAACTCTAATTAGATCTTAGAATCCGATAGTATTTGCCTCAGTTAACAATACCATGAGGCCACGGGAGGTTATAGGGTGCACATTTTTTTGTTTTATGGTGTACCTACAGAGCTCGTAACAATTATTGTTTCGTTCCGAATAGATTCCGGGACTTTATTGTCTAATATCGTCTATTTATTTGTGCGTTAGCAACAATTATAAGTAGGCCATAGTATTTATGAAGGACTCATTAAATGTATCTTAGTAGTTTGTTAATATGCTGTAGGATTTACGTTTATTGCGCACTAGACTTGGATGTTAGCGTCCCGTCTAGGGCGAGTTTTGGCGAATGCGTAGTAAGCAAGTCCTCTGCTTTTCTCTACATAAAAAGTATTTTAGTTTATAACTTAAACGCGTGTCCAATTTATATAAGGGAGGAATATTATTTGCTATTACTCTTCACGTCCTTAGCAATTTAAACGCGCAGATCTCGGCAACTACTGATCCGAACAGAAAAATTCACTGTATTAATAACACGTGTTCTGTTTTTAAAATAAATTTAATGAATCGCGACTGGCTGTTTTCAGTCTTCGGGTATATTCTGTATAGAGACTTAGTTCGTAGTATCTGAATAAACATGTTTTAGTCTTCGTTTATTTATTTAAACTTAGATTGCAAAAAAAAATCTACTTAAAAAATATATTTACATTTATCTCTCAGTCTTTCCAAACCTGTCGAAAATATCCACTTCTATTGAAGAACTGAGAAAACGGTTAAAATGGAATCATATGCGGAATTGGTGGCTGGTGCTCATGAGCTCCACTGCGGCATGGCTTACGAAATGCTTTTCAGGCACATACAGTTAGTGCCAGTCTAAAAAAATCAAGTAGATTGCCGATTGCTCCCTCCGTAGTTCAAGTGATTAACGTGCCCGGCACATACGCTTGGGTACGGGGGTGATAGTAATATTTACGTGTATCATGCATAGAGTGCCTTGTTTGGTTTTTAATAATATTTTTACTGTTTTTTTTTATTTGGAAGCAAACGGGTCAAGCTCACCTGATGTTAAATGATACCGCACATGGACACATTGCCAGAAAGGTTCGCAATGCGGTGCCGGCCTTTTAAGAATTGGTACTCTCTTTTCTTGAACCCTAAGTCGAATTGTTTCGTAAACACTTTAGTGGGCAGCTTGTTCCACATGGCGGTGGTGCGTGGCAAAAAATGCCTTTAGAAACGCTCATGAAAAATGACTCGTCAATGGTCTGTGATGATGTCCCGTTATCCTAAATTTTTATATACAACAGATTACGTAAATCAATGTTTGTGGCGTCAATAAAAAGGGTCTCTTATTTATTGCTACAATTGTAAACATAACTTTCCATAAAGTTGTTGTTGATTTATAGGTTCATTTAAAACAAAATCTATCTGGATGAACGCTAGAGCGCGTTCGTTAATATGAACACAACAGAACTCAATAGACTGGTTTTATTCAATTTAATAGAAAGAATCGACAGTCATTTAGAATAAAGTTTAATTCTGATTGATTGTCATTATATAATAGGAATCTAGCCATTCTCTGGATTGATCATGGAGAGTTATCATGACGTAGCCATTTAGAAAGATTGAAAAAAGTTCACCATAATTCCAATTTCAAAACTCACCTATATCCAGATTGAGCATTCTGATAGACCAGCAAGGTCTGGATAGCCATAGTTGCTCCCCTCACACTTTGAAATAGATTTTCGTTTAGTTCTTATAATTTAATTGTTTTGTTTTGTTTTTATTCGTGTATGTTGTGTATTGTCACATTAAAAAATGTATTTTATTGTTCTTTACCAATGTATCAGCCAAGCGTTGGCGAGCTTTTATAAATAAATTTGACATTGTAAAGGGGTCTATGATTATTGAAGTTAGTCGTGCACTTATCATGAATCAATGAGCCATTTTTCTTTTTCATATGTCCTTTTTTATTATTTTCCCTTTCACTGTTTACATATATTTATATTGTTTTGATCCATTAGTTTTGTCTAAGTAATTTTATGATTTATGTAGTTTTACTATTCTTGCGCTCACCTGCTTGTAAGAGATCGCTCGAAAGCGATAAAGCTGCCAGTTGCCTTTCTTTTTATTTAATTATTTTAATTGTAATGTATTTCTGTACTATTGCAACGAATTATAAATAAATAATCGGAAATTAAATGTTGTTGCTGCTTTACACCGTTCTTTGTATAAACTCAATAAGTAATCATTACAAATAATTGAATAGTCGACTGAGTTGTTAGCGTATTTTTGTTGTATTATTTAAGTTTTAATTAATTATAAGTAGTCTTGTGAATGGTCACCCTTCTCCATTCCACTTGTAAACAAATTTTCAAGTACTTGTTTGATGTTTTTCAGGTGTAGGGAACGATCTGAACTAAATTAGCTCTGTTTTAATTGAATAAGCACAAACATTTCTGCTATATTCGTACAAGATTGAATGAATTTTCTTTTGTTTAATTGACTATGAACACAGATCGCGCTCTATGATATATCCAATACGTAACCTACCGCATTTTATTAGGTACGAGTAACGCGTGGTTAGAATAATTTATGCGCCTACGCGTTGATATTGTACAGATTGCGGTATTACGTAGTTTGGTTTAACAATCAATACAGAGAGAGATTTTTTATAACCAGTCTTACTATTTGATTAACATTGTTTTCGTAGCATATAAAATGAATCAGTGGCGCTACAACTTTTCTAGGTATGGTACTCAGATTTCTGTATCTGTTTCATTTTGTCAATCTAAAAGGCAAGCAGGTGATCAGCCTCGTGTGCCTGACGCCGTTGACTTTTAGGTCTAAGGCACGGTTTCCTCACGATGTTTTCCTTCACCGTTCGAGCGAATCTTAAATGCGCACATAGGAAGAAAGTCCATTAGTGCACAGCCGGGGATCGAACCTACGACCTCAGGGTTTAGAGTCGCACGCTGAAGCCACTAGGCCACACTTATAGCTTAATTAGTATGGGTAAATGATTAATCAAGCATTTATCTGCAAAGATGTCTTTATAAATCATGTTTCATTTTATTCCGTTCTCCGCCGAGTCGTATACGATAGTCGAATATCACGATAAACATCATCTACCGCACGGGTGTTCATACAGTTCTTGTCAATAGAGTCCTTGGTCAAGTTGTTGACCAAGAGTTGTTGTTGTTGTTGAGTTGGTTTAGTCTTCTTGGGGTTTTGGTTTGTAATTCAGGTTTCATGAAAATCAATTGTAATGTAACGATAATTGTAGGGTTTGCCTAAAGTACCTATGTGTATCGTCCATGGGCGGCGGTATCACTTAACATCAGATGAGCGTCCTGCCCGTTTTGTAACATAAAAAAGGCAAAATATATAAATTTTCTTAAATACAAGAAAACTATACTTAAACTAAACTCAAAATAAGTTTCACTTTGCGACTGTCGGGCTTAGAGACAAAACTTCCTTTAAGTGGCTTATAAACTTAGAAGCTTTGAATTTAATTAGACGTTTTAGACTTTGAGGATTTTTCTATTTCGAGGAATTGAAGAGAGAATATTAAAACAGACGGAAAATAATAAACGGCTCAAATATAAGAGTCTCCTCTAGTTTTGATTTTGGAGTAGAGACTCCTGGGATTGGATTCAAGTGCACAGGCGCTAATTAAAGTTTTAAGTTGGCACCTGGTAGATAGTACCGATGACCCTAGAGCTGGTGCTTTCCTCGCTCAACGAATAAGTATCGTAATAATAATCGCAAGGAAATGCTGCCAGCGTTAAAGGTAGGTACACTGCCACAGGGACCAAACTTTTTAAATTGTTTTAATTTTCTATTTATCATTTTTTTGTTAATATTATTACCAGGAATATGATAATATGTTGATTATAATAAATATTTAAATTAGATTCATAAGATAAAATATACTTTATAAACCTATATAAATTTAATATATATATAACATATAATTATCACTAAAACTAATAATAAAATAATATACATTGAAATAAATAACTAAACTTAACATAAACTAAAATATATCATTAAAAGGAGTCCCTTTAGGCAAGGTTCCGAAGATACTGGCAGCGTTCCCCCTTTGAATTGCTAGACTAATTCTTTGTCCGAGGTAGCTGCCAGATCTTCGGTCTCCTGTGATGTCGACTAACCTTTTTGAAATTTTTTTAATATTATTTTTTTATGCGTACCTTGTACGTACTTGTCGTGGGTTTTATCTTCGTCCAGTTTGAATGATTGGATACAAAGTTTTGACATCTTCAAACAAATTCTTTCGCGATATAATGTTATGGCTGTCTGGAACCGATCGCTAAGTAGTGAAAAACCGCACGTTGCACCATGTTTTTTTAGTTTTTTTATTTATTTATAAAAATCTTACAAGTTACTTAAATATAATACAAAATAAATTTAAATGAAAACAATAATATAATTTACAGAGAAAATGCGTGTAGGGTGTTGGTGTGTATTTGTGTGTGTAACTAAATATGTGTTAACATTGGCTTGATTTAGTGACATAATTGTTAATATTACTTTGAAGTTCCTGTGAAAAATATAAATATTAAATATAGACTATACTGGTAATTTAAATACACCTATCAGACTCACAAACTTATTATTTTTTGTTTTTCTGACAATTAAGTTCACAAAAGAAGAATGACATATATTACAATCTAGTATTTACAATAATTATGGCTAGTATTAATATTACTTATATTATGTTGAATTAATTTTCCACAATACTAGTGACTAGCTTAAACATAGGAAATGTTCATTAACAGTCTTAGGCTGCTGCCTCGAATTTTGCGGGCAGCGGGGCGGCGGCGGCCGCGGCGCGGGAGCGGCAGGATATTATGCGTACAATCAAATGGACCGGTTCTCGAAAACAGCGGCGTGGCAGCGGCGCGGGCGCGGGTAACGAGCGGCGCAATCCAGTCAAGCGGTGACCGCCCGCGTTGCGCGTATGCATTGTAGTATAGTGCTGTACATATTTTTTGTGACGTATCAAAATGACCTCGGACGTGCAAGAGCAAATTATTTCAGAAATCTTTGAAAGGAGACCCATATGGAACTATATTTTTGCATATAACATATTTTTGCCCACAATAAATCGAGCGTTAGGAATAAATTTGAATCAAAAAGATGTTGTCGCCGTTTTTTAGACATTTCGTTCGCGAATAAAAACAAATATCTTGACTACACAACCACGAACACAACACTACACCGCCGTGCGTGCCGCGCGATCTGCCCGCTGGTTTCGAGAACAGGTATGCGTTGGCCGCCTCGCTCCCGCGCCGCAGCCGCTGCCGCCCCGCTGCCCGCGAAATTCGAGGCCGCAGCCTTAGTGTTCTATAATGTTTTGACACTATGATAGTGTCCGAGATACTTGCACTTATATTCACTACACTAAGTAACTCAAACGGCTCATTGGTCTAGTGGTTAGTACCCTTGACTGCGAATCCATGGGTCCCGGGATCGATCCCCGGCTGAGACGAACATCGATGTGATGAGCATTTGGTGTTGTGCTTAGGTCACAAATGTATTTATATGTCTATCTATCTATAATATGCATGTGCCAAGTGTGGTGGTCAATTGGTGTGAATTGTCCAATCATATCGTATCATATACTCAAAAGGTTTACTTCTCTTTAGGCGTCTTGTTTCTGTTGTTTAGAAGTTGTAGTGCCTCAGCATTCACATGGAAAATATTATTATAAATAATAAATATTATAAATTAAAAAAAATGTGTGTGCGTGTACTAGGTGTACACACGTAAGAAGTGAAACTTATATAAAGCCTTTGTTGTACGCAGAGCCATAATTGGTTTATTTTAAGTTTAGAGGTCCGAAACTATTTCTTTAAACACAGTAAATTTTGATACACTGCCTAGCATACAATTTACAAATTAATTGCTGCAAATTGCCATTAGCAAACTTCAAGTCGAAAATGTAATCCGTTGTCAAACTTCAAAGTCAAAAACATACTACATATATGTCATATTTTAACGCCGATAAAGTTTGACTACAAAAAGCAACATGGCGCGTAACGCAAAAATGTTACACTAAATTTTTTTCCAACCCCGATAAAGAAGTTGCACTTCAATCAATATTATAAATAATAAATATTATAAATATTTTTATGTTAGTGCGGATGCTAGTTAATAACACAACCATTACTTTATTAAAAGTACAATACAGCGCCATTTTTAATAAGCAGAAGCGAATTCTGTCATATTCACTTGATATCATCTTCGCAGAAATAATTAAAAATAATTAAAACTGCAACAGCGTTGTGCAAATGAAGGCTTGTTAATGAGTTGTATATTCTGTTTTAAGATATAGTTTTAAATGTAGTCTGTAGTGTATGCACATTGCACACGTCGATGTCTACGAGTTATAATAAAAAAGTAACATAAGTGATTGGTCTTAAGTCTTAACATATATATATTTATAATTAGGGTTGTCTGGAAGAGCTTTTTACACGCTTTATATTAGCTTCACCTGTATGTATGTATACGTATGTATGTATGTATGTAACCGACTCCTTCGGACTCGATTTTGACCCACTTTTAACGGACAGATTTAATTCAAACTTTGCGCACCTGTCAAAGATCGATGACAATGCAATAATCCGAAAAAAAATTAAATAACTTTAACTAAAAAATAAATAAATAATAGTTAAAAAAAACTAAAAAACACGCTTTTAAAGCACATCAAACTAAAATGTGCCATATTTTTCGTCTATCGAGCAACCCACGCTTTTTCACAATAATACCAGTATTTTTTGTTCATTACCATTTTCAGCCTAAACTAGGAATTATTAGCATTACCTCCCGCACTGTAATAGTAGTAATGTGGACCGAGTTTCTTCACCTTTGGTCCGTTGTACGTTAAGGGCTAAATAACCTAGAAGCTCAGAAGTTTCCTGGGCATTGCTCCGAGGCTTTCTGCTCGTTGGGTGGCTGATTCCTCTGCACATGGGGCTGTGTCGCGCCAAAGACAGAGATGTTTATTTAGGAGACAGTGGCCCGTAATTGTCTCTATCACTGGCTAATTTAATTCCAAATTATTTAAATCGTTTTGTTCTGTGAATGTGTGAATAAACAAATTCTAAAACAATGTGTATGCCTAAAAAAATCCAAGAAAATATGACATCACAAATACATATACACATCAATTATATTAGAACATAAGTAATCTTTCAAAGGAAAAAATTAAAACAAACAAAATAAAAATAAATAACAATAACCTGAACTAAATGAAAACTTAAACCTCAGATCATGATAAACACGGTTTGTTTGAGAATGCACTCACTTGACTGTCTTTGATTCGAATGAAATAAATGAATATCGTCAATATAAGTAACATGACTTAAAAGGCCGGCAACGCACTTGCGAGCCTTCTTGCAATGTCAGTTTCCAGGCCTCCTTACCTCTTGCCTCCTGTTATATAAAAAAATACTTTTTCCCTTACTTGTATCTTTTATTCAGAAACTACACGTTTCCTTTATGTCAAATGCAATACGTTGTTGACATACCTATCAGGGTCACACACATTAGTTAATACAATTTTAAAGAATACCCATACAAAGAACGGGAAAGGTATCTTTATCTCAACAATAAATCCTGAACTTTAGTACAATTTCGTTTATAGTAATGTATAGTTTATGGCCGACGGATATAGTTCAATGCGTCAATCAATCTCAAACGTTTTACTGCAAAACATTTTTATGAGCGGTTTTATGTCGTAGATGACTTGAGAATGTTTATATGTACTATGTTAACTATACATTTAAACTGATTTTAGCAGATAATTTAGAGTTTTAAAATGAGACACAGAAAAAGAGAGAGAATGTGAAGTTAAAAGTATTAAATAAGGCGTTGACTAATTATAAGTTGCACGAGTACTGTTAATCTATAGATAAAATAAGAGACGTCTCTGGACTTTGAGTGAGGCGGTAATACACATTTTTGTTATTGACAATCTATAGAGCCTTTAATGCCAACCAAATCCGTTAAACAAATTAAACATTATTTAATTTGTCATCAAACTCTTGACTTCCGGGTTAGAGGGGCGGTTTTTTTAACTAAAAACTAAAATGTTGACTATAGCTAACTTCAGGGTGTCAGTTTTTTGTGACGGTGTGCGCGCGCATCGTAAAAATTTACCATCATCATTTTTTCCTAACGCGCCAAAATAAGTATAACTTCAAAAATGTTAGCCTACGAACTTTTCAGCCCACCTAATACGACGATATATGGATTTGTTAGACCAGTCGTATACGTTAGTACATCGTAATAATAACGTATACGAATACATCGTATTAACGTATACGAATACTTGAGTATCGACTTACAGTAGTTTGTAAGAAGCTAACACTATCGACCTATACAAAATAAAGTCGTTCAACATCCTGCTCAAACCTATACTAGTTTCTCGTAAAAAATAAACAATTTTCATTTAAAACACCTGCCGGCTCCTTTACCTTATCTTATTGGTTGAGGATCACTGATTACACTTTTTATCGCCCTTTGGGTGCATTTTATAACATCCTCGATTCCCGTGAATATTTAAACTTGTTACAACGTTTTTTACATCCCGCTTATAAGTGGAGTTTTACATCTCGTAAATAAACTGGGTTAAGAATTAATAAAGATTTGAGTTCTGTTTTATAAAGTAGAACTGGAATACAATACAAATACAAAAAAGTATAATTATATTTTCTTTGAATATTTATCGCCGAGTATGCATTTAGGGTATTTCTTTACACTAAATATTAGATATTTCCTAGACGATACGACTTAAGTGACTTCAAGAACAGAGCGTTTCATTCCCTTTGGCCCCTGTCCTGTAAAAAAATATTAAAACTAACTTTTATCGCTTCTTATGTTAGATAAACTGCCTAACAGTAACTGTATGTACCTACTTAGACACAGTCCCTTCCCACCCTTGCGTCGATCTTTGCTACAAAACAGATTCTAATACAGATTGAATGAATGGGTAATATAATTACATATACATCTATATGTTATTAAACAAAGCCTCACTTAGTCTATCCAAAGCTTACGAAGCTTTAGAAACATGCTTTTCTATATGTAATAGTAATTTATAGCAAATTTTTAAAGTAAATAGCAAACTCGGCGAACTCCGTTTCGCCACCAGATGGCTGCGTTTTATGTAACATTTCGTTTGGTGATTCCGCTTTTCTGTTGAAATTTTTCCTGAATTTTCTTTGCTATAAACCTCACGGAGCCCGAGACCTTTCCAACAAATGCAAAACCGTGGAAATCGGTTCGTGCGTTCTGGAGTTATAGCGTCAGGAAGGAAAACCCGACTTATTTTTATATTAAGTAATTTTAGTGTAACAAAAAATCGAACAGCGTCGTAACACAACAATATCCATATATTAAAGATCTCGCAGCTCCAGCTGCAACAGCTATATAAGTCTGTAGCTAAACAATAATTAGATAATATATTCAAAGCTAAGTGCTTTTGCTAAGTACGGAATATCGACCAAGTTGCGGTGCCCTTGTGGTCTTGTGGTGTATATTACCTCTTGTTCAATGTTCAACCAATATACGCATTGATTTTCATACTAAATATTCAATACTGTTATTTACACAGATTATATATTCGACGGCTCATTGGTCTAGTGGTTAGTACCCGTGACTGCAAATCCATGGGTCCCGGGTTCGATTCCCGGCTGAGACAAACATAGATGTGATGAGCATTTGGTGTTGTGCTTAGGTCTTGGGTTTTTAAATATGTATTTATATGTGTATCTATAATATGTATGTATATTTGTTGCCTAGTACCCATAACACAAGCTTCACCAGCTTACCATGGGACTAGGTCAATTGGTGTGAATTGTCCAATAAAAAAAAAAAAAAAAAAATATTTTACAGATATTCAGTTGTCTATGGTTACGTTAAAAAGGACAAGCTTAGCGTCGCAATAGTATAATATATACCCCAGTTTAAAGTACGTATTTAAAATATGCTTAAAATTATTTATTAAAATATTTTTGTACCTGTTTGTTAGAACACACAGATTCTTCATACAAATATTTCTTTTTCTTTTTTTTTTCATAAATTATTTTAAGGAGAGAGCAGTGTTGGCCTAGTGGCTTCAGCGTGCGATTCCCATCCCTGAATTCGTTTGAACGGACGTTCTATGTGCGCATTTAGTTCGAAGAAAAACATAGTGAGGAAACTGACATACCTTAGATCCGTTTGTCAGGTGTAGAAGGCCGATCATCTACTTGCATTTAAGAAAATAGTAGCGCCTGATTAATAATACTTTTTAGGTTATAAATAAATTTGTTACTGAAATATGTATACTCTAAAAGCTGTTATTATGTTAAATGTGGGCAGCCCAACCTTGCCTTTTGTAATGATAATACGATTCTAATGAATAAAATTCTATGGAAGCCCTTGAATTCATTGAGTATTTCCTTTGTTGTGCAGTTGGTCAGGCGCGGTTTTATTCATAATGTACGAATACATACGTACTTGCGTTGGTATTAAAATCAGTCGAAGTGTTGGCTTTGGTAAAGCAATTTTTTTATAGAACAAACCGCAAACCTAAGTCGAATTGGTTCGTAAATACTTCAGTGGGCAGCTGGTTCCACATAGTGGTGGAGCGCGGCAAAAACTGCATTAAAATCGCGCAGTACAATAAATTAAAAAAAAAACGAATTTCAAGCTAATCGTTCTCGTAGAAGCGTGCAAATTAAAGTTTTAAAAATAGTGTACAAAAAATATTCAATATGAATTTTTCATCATGAGGTATAAAAAATAGGACCTATTCTCAAGCCCGAATTCAAGAACGTCAATCAAACTAAAATCTAGAACGTCAATCAAACTAAAATCTAGATTCAACCAACACACCTCTTTTCTGTATGAGGTATTTGACATATTTGATGGCGGTCAAGACGAGATTGTTTGTCTTAAGACACGAATCAGAATATGGATCTCATTACCAAATATAAACAAAACTTTCATAAAAATCAGTCATGCCGTTCCGGTGGTGTTTGGCTAAGAACACTGACACGAGAGTTTCAGTAACACGTTATAGTACACAATCTTCATGTCGGTTAAAGTAAAACAAAAGACGATATAAACTATTTATTTAAATCTTTTATAGAAGACAAATGAATGAATAATACATTAAACTCTTGAGCTTATTTTAAAAATATACCTAAAATCACGTATTTATTCCGATACCAGCCTGTATACAGGAAAGAAACCACAAACAAACATAGATCAATAAACCACATGGTGTTGATTTCTGTGAATTGGAGCAGGGTTTATTGTAATCTGTTTATTATTACACTTTGAAGAATTTATTTAACTACTAAAAACAATTGTAAATCTTCATGTTGAGGCCATGTCTTTTAATCTGTAGATTTATATTCAAAGTAATTAATGTTTAAAGAACTTTATTTCTCATTACAAAAATTGTATTTTATTTACACGAGAAACCTTATATATACGAACGAGATACACGTCCCGATACATGCCCTTTTGTATTGGTTAAACGCGCTAATATTACGAATTTTAGACGGTAATCTATATATATAAAAATGAAACCCATTTTCCGTTGTCACGACATAACATGAAAACGGCTTGACCGATTTGTCTGATTTTTTTTTTTTGTGTTTGTAATTGTCAGGAGAAGGTTCTTTTAAAAGAAAAAAAGAAAAAAGTTACGCGGAAAATTAGAAAATTTAAGAATACTTAACCACCATACAATTAGAACTTTTTGATGTAACCTTATGGCGTTTGACATAACATTGACAGAATTCGTGCTGCAAATATCGTCAAAGAGGATGTAAGAAAAATGAATATCGTTTAAAATAAATGCTTCGATCGAAGTTATTATATTGATAATATAATAATATGCGAGCCCGAAAAACAAACAAAGAATGTTGTATAACATAAAGCATTAGAATAATAAACACTTTGTTTCTAAAATATTTTTTAATTAATTATACCAAATTGAAATAAATATTCATAGTTAAGACAGGACAACGTCTGTCAGGTCCGCTAGTTGATTAAATAATTGCACACCCTAATACTTAATAGACTTCAAATAATTTGTACGCGACTTCGGCAAGATAAGCAAACTCGCTCGACGAGTATTGCGTTAGTGTTTGATTTGTTTAAATGATAAGCTACTATGGGGAGAGTAATTAATAGTGTGTGGGGCTGGGTATCCGGAAGAGATATCCAGGATACTTCCTTCCCTCGTTGAAATACTATGCGCTGGTTCGGCTGTTGCGTGTCGGTATACGAAAAAAGGTACAGTAGTTTCAACTACTCATACTTGCGCCATTACGGAACAACACTTACTATTTCCGGTTCGTGTGTCAAAGTCAAAACCGACAATTGTCATCCTTCTTTGACTGACATCGATTAGCACAAACAAATAGGTTTAAAAAACTTAAACATAGGTTCGGTCAGTTCATCCTGCACTATGTCCCTTAAATGAGTAATAATAATAAAGCCCTGTTATTTCAGATACATTACATTTAAATACATTTATATTTCTATCATGTTATTCTCTCTATATATCTGTGTCCTTTTTTTGCAAAGGCATCCTCCGAATCCCGCCATTTCTGTCAAAACTGTGTCACCGTCCGCTTTCTGTCCTTAATCTCGTCTATTCGACTTCTGTATTGTCTCCTTTTTTCCGTTCCTCTCCAGTTTTCTGTTCCTTTTGTCATGTGCTCTGCTGATTTCCACTTCAGTTTATTTATTTTCATTGTGAAATCTGCTATCTTGATTTTATTTTGTTTTCAATGATGTATTTATTTTATCTAATCTTCTCTTCCCTATCATACATCGTTCCATCGACCTTTGCCACAACTTTGTTTGCTGCGCTTTAGTGCGCGCCCAAGTTTGAAATCATTATTGAAATTGCTTATTCCAATTCATCAAAACAACAACGTCGGTCAGACACGTGATAGGGCCGGTAAAACAAAAGACGACGGCGCGTTCCGTGTCATTGTGGTTGACATTTCTTGTCTACACCAAGACTTGCAATATACGTCATTCCGTTTGTCCAATTATAATCAAACGCGTTTTTTTTCTTTTTGGCCCAGCAGATAATAAAAGTATATATAAAATCACGAGATATGGCCTTTTGGAGGGCACGCCTGTCCAGTAGATGCCTGTTTAATCACCGCTTAAACTTACCCATATTATACTGTCTAGGGCAAGGAGTTCCACTCATTTGCTGTTTTATAAGAAACGATGAACCAAATCGTGCAGTGTGGCACCTGGTGATGTTAAAAATGAATGGGTGAAACTCCAGCGTGCTTCTATATGACCGTTTTCTTGCGTTTTATTTTCACTACCGAGTTTCTTTACATTGCTAGAATATAATAAAAAAAATTACGATATCCTTTATCTATCATTTTTAACTGTTGTTTTTTTTATTTCAATTAAGTATTATAGTTTAGTTAGTTTGTTTTTTGAAGTTATACTTCTTTAGGCGCGTTATGAAAAATTGATGAGAGTGAAATTTTACGATGCGCGCGCACCTGTGACACAAAATTGTGAGTATAGCGTGCGCGAGCGACTTAGGAATAAGACAATCTACAAGTAAAAAGAAATAGAATATGCGTGAAGTTAGCTATGCCAAGAATTTTGAATGACCATAATGACATTTACCTTTTAAACAAATAAAGGAGTTTTAATTATTTTTTCAAAGAAATTTAGCAATGCTTTTTCACAAAGACCTATTGTTACTTATTGAATAATATACTAAATATTAAATATAATTTAATTGTTTACGTTAAATATTAATTAATTATATTTAAAAAAAATAAAGAAAGCCAAAGAAGTATAACTTCTTACGCGCGTACATAAGTAGGTACACGCACCCTTTTTTTGTTCCTGTTTAGTTTCTTTTCACAACAACTATATGCAATACATGTATTTTTGCACTTCTTGCCTACCTTATGTAATTTAATACTTTTTTTTTTCTTTTCTCACAGTGGTTGCCTGGAAGAGATCGCTAGAAAGCGATAAGGCCGCCAGTTGCTCTCCTTTATTTAATTATGTCAATTGTACTATATTTATGTGTATGCAACGAAGTTAATAAATAAATAAATAAAGTTTAAACTGATACTAAGTTCTGCGCGAAATGTTTTTATTATAATGTACGACCAAACTAAATTTATTTATTCAATTTAATAAGCAATTGAAATAATGATTTAAACATCTCCTTTCAGATATCCGCTCGAGTGTCACAATGTGAGGAATAAAGTGTGAAAATGTGAAAAACAAGAACAATGATCAAAATTCGTGTAGCGTGCTTAGTGATGTTCGCAGTCCTGCAGCGGAGCGCCGAGAGCCAGCAAGACGTCATTATAGAGGAATCTTGTTAGTATTTGTTCTCAAATTTATTCCAATTCACGCATTTATACGCACGCATACATACAGTTGTGAGTAATGGTATACAATTTAAAAATCGTCGTCATACTTAGCACAAAATTATTACAAAAATCTATTGTATCTATATAAAGCCATGTGTCTTTTCATATTTTCTGTAGTATAATCTAGTTTTTTTTTATAGAATAGGTTGCAAACTGGGAGGAGGCTCACCTGATGTTAAGTGATACCGCCGCCCATGGACACTCAATGCCAGGAGGCTCGCGAGTGCGTTGCCGGCCTTTTAAGAATTGGTACGCTCTTTTCTTGAAGGAACCTAAGTCAAATTGGTTCTTCAGTGGGCAGCTGGTTCCACATAGTGGTGGTGCGCGGCAAAAACTGCCTTGAAAAACGCTCAGTTGTGGAACGGCGGACGTCGAGGGGATACGGGTGGAATTTCGTATTCTTGCCTCGTTGTCGGTTTTGTTTCGTTTTCTTTCTTTTTTAAAACTTTAAATTTGTTTGCCTACATAATGTACATTATTGTTACCACACAGTATGACTGCTGTGGAATGGAAGCCCGGTTTTCCATATCACAGGTTCTAGCCTGAAACCAGTCTCACAATACCTTCTTAACTAATCGTCTGTTTGTTTATTTTATTTATTTAATTATAAGTAATCTTACAGCTAACATACATATTAAATAACAAAACACTTAGACAAAACAGATGACATAGATAAACAATATATACAAAACAGAAAACAAATGTACAAGTACATTTGTTTCCGTACATAGACAAAACTATATAAAGAAAACTGAAATTTAACATTTAAAACAACAAATAATACTTGATATTTTAAATATTAAACAAAATCAGAGTCTTCCCGCCTCTTCAAATACTTTCTCACATCTTCTTTGGTGAGGTGGATAGTTAGATAAAACCCGAAACATTGGCGAATTATGCAGGTAATTCGAGTTATTGTATATGGGAGAAAATAAATAATTATTATATTATATTATTTATTCATATTAATTAAATAAAACAGTAATTACAATTTCCTGTTCTTGCTGCCAGCGTTAAAGGGACACTGCAACAGGAACCAAACTTTTTAAATTTGTTTTAATTTTCTTTTTATTACTTAGTTTTTAATTATTCTTATTACTACTTTTTAGTTTAAAAATTAATTAAGTATTAGTCATTTTAATAATTACAGTAGATTAAAGTTGTTATCCTGAAAGTTTTAGGTTTTGATGGTCCAAAACAATTATTGTTTCGATTTGGAAGGCTGATTGCTTATTGACTTAGTTTTCCAATGTCCCAATGTACCGTTTCTTTTAGTAATTCCATGACGATATCCGGCTAAACGTAATATGAATTCCAAATCTCAATTAGGTTAGACGAAACCATTATAAAGGAATAAAGATAAATTATTTCCAAAAGAATTAATTCAATGGTGCCGACAGCTGACACCGCTACAGTTAAATTTAATCTTAAATCTCTTCCGATATCTTAATTAACTGGATATCTATTAAAGGAAAAACTTCACAAAAAGTTACACAAAGGCCTTTGACAGTACGGCGTGAAATATGGCCCCTTTTTGTGGTTGATTTAGAATACTTAGGGCGTAATAGGCCGCAAAAGATTTAGGTCAGAGATAGTTCTTCGAACTAAAGTTATGGGCGTCGCTTCGTATGGAAGTTGTTTTTTGAAACATTGCTCAATGGGGTGTTTCTGTTTCATTTTTAGGATTAATAAGTGCCTTGTGTGCCTGATGCCACATTCCTACGCCAAGACCAAGATAATAATAAATAATAATACAAAATGTTTATTTCTTCTCTCAGTGTTGGCCTAGTGGCTTCAGCGTGCGACTCTTATCCCTGAGGTCGTAGGTTCGATCCCCGGCCGTGCATCAATCGACTTTCTTTCTATGTGCGCATTTAACACTCGCTCGAACGGTGAAGGAAACCGACATGTCTTAGATCCAAAAAGTCGACGGCGTGTGTCAGGCACTGGAGGCTGATCACCTACTTGCCTATTAGATTTAAAAATGATCATGAAACAGATTCAGAAATCTGAGGTCCAAACCTAAAAAGGGTTGTAGCGCCATTGATTTTTAAAGAGGTAATCGAAACCTAAACCTAAACTGAAGCCGCTATTATTTATATAAGCCGTTATTATTTTGACGCTAAAGATAAATCTTACTAGAAAAATGGTATGGCGCCACTATATTTTTTTTTGTGCCTGATACAGGACAAACTTTTAGGTCTAAGATAGGACTCACTTTTCTTCGCCATGCAAGTAGTCTCAGCGGGAAAAGAATCGTCGTGGGATTTCAAGTCGCTGCTGGGATACATAGTTCGCCACTTAATATGAGATATAAAACTGTATGATTTTTGTGAGTAAACGAATCTACGAGTAAGAAACAATAATTATTTTAAGTACATTATTCTTCTATAAGTATTTAAAATCAAAAAGTAAAATAGCTATTTCTAAATTTCTAAAAAGCCTTGATTACGACGCTACAGAAAATTTGATATCCATAGCCATAGGTAGACTTTAAGTGAAATTCTTTCACATACCCTTACACATATTCACACACCCACATTTTTTTGTTACTTTAGTTTAGTCGTAGTAGTGTCATGAAATTGTATATTTTCTGTCCGCGATGGAAGGCTGGTTGTTACTTGTTACAATAGGACTTCATTATAGTCACCAGCCTCTCACAAAGATGGTCAATACGTGCAGCTTGTAAACTCGTAAAATGAAATATTGTGAAGAGGCCAATAAACTTTATTATTATATTACACCACAGCCACAGTTCTCTCTACGCACAGATTAATTGCGCATAAAGAAAAATCCATTAAGTTCACAAGTTATGGGTTCAGTGTCGCTCTTTATATATATAACCCAGTTTTTAACCGACTTTAAAATTCAAAAGAAGGACGCTAACTTATCGATTTATTTAAATAGTTGTACTTAATATAACAGCCGTTTCAAGTTTGTATAGTATTGACCTAAAAAACTGTAACAAATATTCTCTATAGAAAGTTGCAATTCACGACTCCACGCTAAAAGATTCAACAGTCTTATAAACTTCATTGTTGGCGAATCAGATCACCCAAGGTTATTAGCAGTTAAAGTGAAAAAAAAAACATATTTTGCAGTTCGCACCTATAAGAAGCTATCTACAAATTATTGTTATATAAACCGTATAATTTCCATTTTTAGAATTAATATCCATGCATAGCATCTAAATTGACACAGCCATGTCGTGTGTTTCTATGTAAAACCCTTGAAAGAAGGTATTGAATTATTCACTTCATTGTTAGTTTTATTATTGAGAACAACAGAGTATTGACATAGATCTTTGTAAAGATAACTAATGCTCTCGTCACAAGTGCGAACCGATACAAAAAAAGTAAGGTGGTGTATGGGTATGGTGACTAATTATTGGATAATTTATTAACACATAATATATATATATACATATTTCTGTGGGACTAGATTCAAACAATACATACATATATTTTAAAACAAATTCGCGTCATAACGCTTTTGGTTCTCTGATTGGAACCCACCAGAGGTGAAGAGCAAATTAATTTTTTTATAATAATTTGCGCTCCGACCGGACTTCGAACCTGATAGCCCAAGCGTCACTCTATACAAAATCGCCTTGCTATGAGGTCATAAAGGTAACCGAAGTTTAAACAGTTGATCATTTTACAGCGTCCATAGAATCTGTACATGCTGCGCTGGGGCGGGCGGCGGAGTTGCCCTGTGACGTCACGCCGGCAATTGCCCATGACAGCGTCGCATTGGTGATTTGGTACAAGCAGGGACACAACACACCTGTGTATACGTAAGTATTATAATGATAACTACAAAAAATTATGAATAAATATATCTTCTTATAAGTAGAAATATGGAATTTGTACAATTTAATCTACATAGTATATTTAAATTAAAAAATATGAATATTAATGTTTTGTGCCAGTATGAGCTATTTTCACTTTTAATAAAAAAAATAACTTGTCAAATATTGTCTCACCTCCTTAGAAACGCGCGATTTGTGTTTCCTATGCTTGGCGCGAATACTATATAATTGTGTTCTGTGAATGCTTATAATCCACAGCTCACGAAGATCGTAGTTGTCATAGCTTATAAGTGTTTAGATCGTGCCGAAACTTGTTTAAGTTGACATGTTGTCTGATGTCTCTGGTAGATCTATGGAGTATTAACGCAAAAAGTAATTATTATAATATTTGCCTAACACTCATATTATCATTTATGAGTTATAGTGTTTACTGTTTAAGGCACAATAACTATTTATGGTAATTTTATATTATTAATGTTTCATTAAATTAAACATTTGTTTTAGCTGGTTCAACGCATGAAATCATTGTCCAACTATCTAAAAATTCCTTACTAAAGACTCATATCATATTGTTGCTCTTCTACCAGGGACTAATATTATTCTAATCTCAAAGTATTTGTATAGCGCGTTTTAATTGTGTAATGGCGCCATCTAGGTTGCATTATAAGAAAACATACCTAATATTTTGTTATAAAATTCATTTTTTACGGCCTATTCTGCTTATATTGTGCAATATAAGCTATATCGAGATTAATATACCAGAACTTACCTAAATAAGTTCAGCGAATTTTGTAAATTAAACAAATACTTCTATGTTACATAATTTATAAGGTATATAAATGTCAAAATAGCGCTTTAAAAACTTTTAATTAATAACAGGAAGTTAAAATTGGAATTAAATTGTGATCAGTATTAATTACGTCTCAAGAGAACTCTGGATGTGCTTGACATGTCAAGATACGGATTGACACTCGAGCTTAATGCACGGTTAATGGAATGCGCTTAACAACATTATAATTGAAGAACTAAAAGTGTTTTATGATATGAACATTAATTTATTCTTGAATTGTTTGTCAAGTATTCTGACACATCGATTTTTGGGTTTTAACTTGCGGGACATTTATAAGTATTAATTGGACAAACATTAAATCGAATTCATGTGCAATTAATAAACAATAACTGTCATTGGAAAACAAAACAAACAAATAAATTTAAAAAAAGTGTGTACGTGTAACCGCGCGATTGAAGTAAAACTTCTTTGGCGTTGAAGGCATATATCACTGAAATGATCAAATATTAACTTAAATAATAAATACCATAATATTATAATTTAATTATATTTATTATTCAAGTGCTTTAGAAACATTATTCAAATACGAAGGTTAGATCAGCACTGGTCAATATAACCTTGTTATTGAATTTATGTTATATTTTCAAAAAACTTCGCAATTTAATTTTTTTTTTATAACTGTTGAATTTTTTTTTATTCACTTTGCTATTCTCTAATACAACTTTGTTATTTTTATATAAAATATACCAGATTTTTAGGATAATTAATTTTTATTTACTTCTTCCAAAATGGTAAAATACGAAATTACGCGAAAAAGCTGGCCGTATGTACCTATAACAAAAGAAAAGCAAGCTAGGATGGGAATCTTCCCTCTTTAGTGGAATTTTAATTCTTTTACGTGTGTGGTGTGTTACTTGTATGGATTTTCATTTTAAATATAAATAAACTAATAATAACATAATTACAAGAATCAGTATCAAATAAAACGAGTGAATGCTATCCTAAATAAACACTACCAAGAAACGGATTTAAATCAGTTCAAATAATGCACCATTAGATGGCGCTGACGGACTTATAAAACGCGCTATCGTTGTACGATACGAGTTTTGCGGACGGAAGTAATCCGTCAGAAAAAATCCAAGTCGCGCCTAAAGTTTTACTTCAAAAATACGATTATTTGAGACAAATACTTGGGATACTTTATCGGTTTTGTGGTTTTAGACATAAATTAACTAGGCTATTTTAGAAGTAAGTTTTAGGTTTTTATAGTAAAGACGTGTTGATCATTTTTGACATTTAAGATATATGCCAAGTAAATGATATATGATAATTTAAACACACGCTTGCAGTGCGTATATTATTTAGTATTCCGTCGTCTGCGTTAATGAATAAGAACGAGACATACACAGGTAGAAATAAAAGTATAGTACCAAATCACGCTCCATGTAATTATCTCGTAAAAATAACCTTTAACGACATGGAGGTGACATTTCGGATACTTCCTGTAATTATTATCTACCTTAATAGGATTCCGCCTATAGCTCTGGTGACAATGTTATACCGTAATTGAAATAAATGCGTTGATGCCTGACTTATGGCCGTCATACGCATGTTTTAACTATCTTTTATTTTAGTAGCTTTTTAACAGAGCATCAAAATGATAGAATAATTTAAAAAAGCGATGTTTGATTCAGGGAATTGCTATAATTAAAACAAAATGTTAAGTTAACATTCAATGTAATAATTCTACATTCATCGAATCTTATATTTAGTTAATACCTTCTGTCAGAATTTATTTTTAATTTCAAAGAAGTTGGCGGGTGCCAGTTTATTAAGTTGTCATATGTCATGTCGCAAGCTGTCAAATGTCCAATCATTTCACCAGTTTCGCGCGCTTATGTGCCAAAACGTAAATCTTGGCGGTCAATTGTTTTTGTGAGTTACGGACATTGGCGAAATCTGTTTAAGTTAAAAAAATAAGTTTTGTTAGCTAAATTACCTTGTCTTTGGTCAAATTATTATTTAACTTACAAAATCTATAAATGCAGCTCGCTTGTACTAATCATAGAATTTCAGATTTTTCGTTATTGAGACTTAATTTTTGGCACTTGTTTTTATAACGATCAACCGATTAAAGGATAATTGTCTACAGTTTCGACACAAGAGATGGCGTTGACACGCACTGGTCAGATCCAGCTACTCTCGGTTCCAGAGCCTCCTTCCGAACCAGCACTACACCAGCATTACTTGTACTTACTAAGATAAGGTAATATTTTTTCTACTAGTTAATAGTTTGTGAAGAATAGCCACCAACTATGATCTTAGAACATTGTATTGAGTAAATAAAGTTAGTTTACTTTTTAAAGAAACGTAAGTACGAAGTAAGAAAGAAAGAAAGAAAATTATTATAAGATTTTATTATTATTTAGAAGTGCTATACTAGTGCTTCCTCTATACGAAAGAAAACGAAAATCAATATTAGATCTGTTCCGATACTTTAATAACGACGCTATCGACATCTTTATATGTTCGCAAAGGGATTTCACGGTAGCTATATTGTGTATCTTATGTATTTTATTATTTTTCATGTTTTAGACATTTATTAGTACTGTAAGGATGTATTTTTGTTAATATATTAATAAAGTATAAATCGTTAGTGCTGTGTTGGTCTAGTAACTTCAGCGTGCGACTCTCATTGCTGAGGTCGTAGGCTCGATCTCCGGCTGTGCACCAATGGACTTTCTTTCTATGAGCGCATTGAACATTCGCTCGAACGGTGAAGGGAAACATCGTGAGGAAACTGGCTTGCCTTAGACCCAAACAGTCGACGGCGTGTGTCAGGCACAGGGCGCTGATTTAACGCTAGTTAAAAAAAAAAAAAAAATTTCAGAAGTGTAAACTGCAACAGGCAGTTTTATAATAAAACTAAGTGACACGGCAAACTTTGTTTTGCCATGTATATAATTTTGTAGGTTACATTTTTTTGGTCAATAAAAATAACTACATATCTACTATAATAAAAAATAGAGGTTGATCGTAGACGGGTGAAAATTAAGGGTTGTATGTATTTTTGTATGCTGTATCATAAAAAATAAAAATATTTTTTACTGCCTAAAAATAAAAATGTAAGACCACCCTTAACATTTAGGGGGATAAAAATAGATGTCCGATTCGCAGACCTAACCGATATGCACACAAAATTTCACGAAAATCGGTCTAGTTTTTGTGAGGAGTTTAATTACAAACTCCGTGAGACGAGAATTTTATATATTAGATAAAATTAGATCCTTACCGGAAGTTTAGAAAGAACTAGACATTCTGTATTTTCCAAACTAAATTCTTTACGAAATAGTAAACCTTAGAATCGCGCTTAGTCCATTATAACATCACCGCTTTCGTGAGCAAAAGGAAAACATAATACGGAAACCGACACTTCTTAGAACCGCAAATTTGAGAACCTGTCTTCTACGAACCTGCATTTGACCTACATTTAACTGAGCTTTCGCGAAAAAGGGGAAAATCCGGATTAATGTCAGCTGGGAGGAAACCGGGAGCGAACTAACTAGTTCTATTTGGCTCGCTAAAATTGAACTGATAGAAATCAACATTATGTATTTGAAATTTTTCTTCTTGTATAGTACATAGCTACGTGCCAGGTGGGAAATAAATTGATTGATAAAATTTTCTCTGTAGTGTCAAATAGACGTTCTAACTAACACCTGGTTTCTATTTGCCAAATTCTAATGGTTGCTAAGACGACTCATAGCAACTGTTTCATATTACAAATTAACATGTATAATGCGCTACTGAACTAGCTACAGGTAGGGTGAATGTAGAAACTGGACGGTAGAGTTGGGCAGGCGTGCCTGATTTCACCCAGATCTAAATGCTTCAGAGCTGATGCTGTTGAACTAGGATATGATATGACAAAGTAACTTACATGAAACCCCTTTGTTAATCTAATAAAAACTGTGGCTTTGTTAGCAAAGGTCGTAAGATTCCCTGCCTAATAATAACTGTTTTCAGTTGATAGGCACACAAAAGTAAGTGCTACTAGCATAACATATACCAAAATATGTACGATTTTTAACTAATTATTTTGTCATTGTGCCAATACTAGGCGTTTAATGGTTTTGTGAACTAGAGAAATTAGAAAAATGTTTTTTTCCAGAAATATGTCAAAATTACCAAAAAGAGGTACGATTTTTATGATTAATATTTATGATTTTAAAAGGATTATACAATAGGTAATAGGTACCACTTCGAATGCGTAATACAATTTTCAAATATTTTATGATGTTAATACTAATCTTACCTTTATGAAGGAAGCCGTGTCGGTCTACGACGGTTGCTTGTTCAGACTGCATAGTTCTTCTTTACATATAGATAAGAACAATGATTTATTTATTTATTTATTTATTAACAGCTTAATGGCCAAACTTAGACTAAAAAAATTAAGATTTACAAAATTTACAGTACAGGGTAGCATTACCCTCTTATCCCCTCCAGGTACACTCTGAAACCACAGTATACCACCCCCATAAGCTTCCCAAACAACAACGTGAATTCATCACAGTAGCATATTGTGTATAATATGTTTTTAATATTATATAGGTACTTTATTATATTTAATTTAATGTTTCTCGACATTATCATATTGACTAAGTATGTAAGGATAATGTGTGTATTTCTGTAATAATAAATAAATAAAATTACAATTGAAGTATTGGTTATTTTACTTATCTTAACACTTTTTTTCACCAGGCCTGAAGACAGCGGTCAGTATAGATGTAGGGTTGACTTCATAAAGTCACCTACCAAGAACACTAGGCTCAACCTTACTGTATTGAGTAAGTAGAACCTTTGTTTACTATATAATATATGTTTACTATATCGTTCCACAACTGAGCATTTTTAAGGCAGTTTTTGCTGCGCACCACCACTATGTGAAACCAGCTGCCCACTGAAATATTTCCCTACCAATTCGACTCAAACAAAGGACAAAGAAATCAATGACCATAATTCAAACAAAGAAATCAAAGAGCGCACCAGTTCTTAAAAGGTCGGAAAAGCACTTGCTTGCCCTCTGGCCAATGGGAGTGGTCCATGGGCGGTATTACTTAACATCAGATGAGATATATTTTGTATATATGTAACGGAGGGGCAATCATTGTACAAAATTAAACGAATTTTTAATTTATTTCTCTATTCCGTCTGTAGAAATTATGATGATTTAGATTTTTTGTCAATTCAATTAAATACTGTAATTATAAATGGTACTCTCACGCTTGAAACGTCTTATTCATGAAATCTAATAATCTCTTGAAAAAGTTTTTTTCGCTAAGGAATTTATTTCGAAATATTAATTGTACTTGTAATTTTACTTCAAATTGTTGAAAACATTATTTATTCAACAGTACCTCCGGAACGGCTAGTGATTCTGGACCAAGATGGAGAAGAGTTCCGTGGTGGGGCAATGGGGCCTTTTGACGAAGGGACCAGAGTCAATCTTACTTGCGTGGCTATTGGTGGTGAGTTATATTGAGATTGACTATAGTATGTGCGCTGTAGCTTTCAATTGGATTTTATTTCATTTCAAGAGTGAAATGAAAAAATTAAGCAACTGTCAACTATCACTATGCTACAGCACACATAATATAGTGAAGGAAATTTATAGGAAATTCGTGTACGCCCTTATTTGTGTGTTATTGCACAATTTTAATGTACTATTTTGTCTCTTTCCTTCACATTCTATTTCCGCTATGAGTATATTTTATGAAAAAGAACAGACCAGTGCTTATGTTAATACAGTGTAAATGGGGATATTAACTTTCCGTCCGTACTTGTTTGTATGTCTGCATGTATTTCTTGTAGGTTCTACGTTTAAGAGTTTTGTAAAAATTACAACTATTTTTTTAACATTCACAAGTCATTGCATAATACACTGTAAACTTAATTTGGCGCCATATTTATCTTTGATACATTCAAATCATAGAATTTAAACCAATAACAATGACATGAAACATCAGTTATTTGTAAATACAGTCCTTGGTGTTTGTTCATAGGTCGCCCCGCAGCTAGAGTATCGTGGTGGCAGTCTCACGCACTCTTAGCCAACTCTGAGTCTAGGGCATCCGTCTCTTTCACACTACAGAGAGATTTGTATCCTGCAACTCTCACTTGCCAGGTAAGTTTTCGTAAAATTGATTGTATAAAAAAACGTCAAAAGTCTTACCCACAGACTTTTGTATACGTTTGGTGATCATTTTTAATAGGCAAAGAGGTGATCAGCCTTCTATGCCTGCCGAGCCGAACATTCGAACATTTGGGTCTTAGGTATGCCATACGATGTTTTCCTTCACCATACGAACGTTACATAGAAACATCCATTGCAGAACAGACGTGATTCGAGCGCGCTGTTGCAGAGTTGAGAAATGTACAAGCCAATTAACGGTTTTTATACTACTTATCCATAGCTAAGTAATTAATACATTTATTTATTCCAAAATACACATCACAAATGTAGGACAATAGAAAAATAAGTTATAATTATATAAGTAGGTATCCTTAACAGATAAATGGTTTATTAAACTAGAGAAGAAAACACATGTAAAACAAACAGAATAAAAAAAGTTTTTACTAGAAATAGGTATCGTACTACCAAATGAATTGTTCGAATAAAATACTATACTACAAATTGTATGGAAATTCGATTTGTTCGAGCTGTCAAAAACTGATATTATAGCAAAATATACTAGCCTATGCGTAGACAAAATGAAACTATGAAGTTCGTGCTCCTCAGCTCATTTCTAAAAACGTGCAACACTCGTACCCATTTTAACAAAACCCGCAAAGAATTATAAGCCTTATGCACTTCTGTAAACGTCGCTTTTCCCGTGTTAAAATAGTTCTACGCGTCATTTTAATAAGCTTGAAACGAACCCTATAAGACACCCCATTTCGACAAGGTCAAGCGTTTGCCCTTTCTAGTATCTTAGGTACAGACAAGATCCGAAACTGAAAGCAACAACTACTCACTGAAGTTAATAAATGTCAAATTAATTAAGGCTCACACAAGTCAAAAGTTAAAAGAAATCATAAAGTTCAGAAGAACTCGTAGTTTTCCTTCTTACCAATATATGTATATTTTATTTCAATTCAATTTCATAAAATCTGTACATTCTAAACACATACATACATATACATATATATATATATATAAAACAGAGTTGGCATAATGTCTTCAGCGTGCGACTCTCATCCCTGGACCAATGGACTTTCTGTCTATATGCGCATTTAACACTCGGCGACGGAAATCGTGAGGAAACCAGCATGCCTTGGACCCTAAAATTTGATGGCGTGTGTCAGGCACATTAGGCTGATCACCTACTTGACTATTAGAAATAACAAATGATCACGAAACATACAGATGTATTGTATATAAATAAGATTAGCATGTTTTGAAATTCTATTTGTAAAATTCAGAAATGATTGAGAAGAAAGAAAACCGGCGTGGCAGTTATAACTAATATAATTCTTGCTATGCGTTTTTTCATTTATTCAAAATCTCTACCATCTACACATAAACATACGTGTATATATATATACACTCGCGAGCAAGCAAATCGACTCAAGCGCTACCTCTGCATTCAAAGATTGTTTTAAGTGAAAGTATACAACATTTTAATACAAATTATATGTCATTTGAAAGCTTAAAACTTCAGCTTTTATGAGATGTCATCATTACTAATATCCATGTATCCTATTTTTTATTATTGTTGTCTGAACTTAAATGGGGGAAAAATGGGATTCTGGGTAAAGGAGTTGTGTTCAGAATTGACAAATAAAACACGTTTTTTTTTCTTAAAGAGTATAACATTTATTGGTTCACTAATTGGTACTGCCCCCTTAGCCCTAATTACAGCCCGTATTCGGTTCTTCATCGGCCTTATTCATTTTTTGACGGTGTCTTGAGGAATACCTTCCCCCTCTAAGAAAGCTGCTTTCAATTCTTCAAGGCTCGAATGCCCTGGATTTCTTGCTCGTACCCTTTGTTTGAGCTCATCCCATAAATGCTCGACGGGATTTATGTCTGGACTGAGCGCAGGCCAGTCCATTGTGCGCAAATCGACTTCTCGAAGAAACTGCTGAGTAACGCGCGCTGTGTGGCATCGAGCATTGTCATGCATTAGAAGTCTTGAATGAAGTCTTCGTCAACAAATCCTGCGTAGGGCACAACATGTTCCAGGAGAATATTTGTGATGTACCCATCAGCTGTCAGTCCTGCTCTTCGGCCTACTCCAGGCACGAAAACGAGCTGGGTTTTACTCTCTAACGAGATACCAGCCCACATCATACAAGAATCGCCACCATAGGCAACGATTTCTGCGAATCAGCATTAGGAAAATCACTCTCCCGGACGCCTGTAGACCCGGCCTTTCCTTTCACTGCCATGCATACACATTCTGCACTCGTCAGTCAACAGGATCGAGCGCCATTGTCTAATGCTCCAATTAAGATGCTCTCGAGCAAACTGTAGCCGAGCTTGCCGGTGGCCTGCAGTCAATTTGGGGCCCGTTGCAGGCCTTTTTGGAGTCAGGTTGGCTTCCTTCAGACGTCTTCTTGCTATTCACTCGCTGACAGCTATACCTCGAACACGTCTCAGCTCGCCCTGCACGTCGACACCAGTAAGGTGCCGATTTCGCAGGGAGGTTGAGACACTGATACGGTCGTCTCGTTCAGAAGTACAACGGAGGCGGCTGGTTGTTGGTCTCCGAATGGATGCTCCAGTCTCTTGTCTATCGTCTGTATACTTGGGATACAGCAGATTGGCTCAAGTGAAGCTGGGAAGCGACTACTCGCTGACTGAGTCCTTGTTGCAAAAAGGCAAAAACTTGAGCGGCTTTTTGAGGTGTGGCATCCATGGTTTCTTGAAAACAATGAATGCAGGTTGCGAAGATGTGTATCGGTCAACGGTTGATAAGCGAGGGTTACGAGGGGTTTTATAGGGGTAGAGGGTAGCGCAACTGGCTGGTAGCGTAGTAAGTAATTTGTCCCATACGCCCTCATTGCGCAAATTAACATGTTGGTACTCGTTTTATTTAATCGTATTGATGTTTTTTTGAAAGCTTAGGTTTCAAGCTTTCAAATGACATATCATTTTTATTAAAATGTTACTTGCACTTAAAACAATCTTTGAATGCAGAGGTAGCGCTTGAGTCGATTTGTTTGCTCGCGAGTGTAGAACAGAGTTGGCATAGTCTTCAGCGTGCGACTGGACCAGCATGCCTTAGACCCTAAAATTTGATGGCGTGCGTCAAGCACATTAGACTGATCACCTACTTGACTATTAGAATAAACAAATGATCACGAAACATACAGATGTATTGTATATAAATAAGATTAGCATGTTTTGAAATTCTATTCGTAAAATTCAGAAATTATTGAGAAGAAAGAAAACCGGCGTGGCAGTTATAACTAATATAATTCTTGCTACGCGTTATTTCATTTATTTACAAAAACTTTTTTTCATATTAAGTATCAAGATTACTGTCGAACTATAATGACGTTACAGAACATAACAAAAATGGGAAATAAATCCTGCAGCGACCTCAAATCCCACGACGTTTGTCGTCACAGACTACGATGCACTGTGACTTACAGATAAGCTAAGCCTAGCTTAGTATGGCAATGTTACTTGTAGGCAAACGTTGAGAGATTGCCTACAAGTAACTTTTGCTATCACTCTTTTATTTCTGTGGTTATTATAACTTTGTTCCAACCAAATCCTTTCTTTTGAGAGGTATTCGTATAAAGCAATGATTCGACAATAATTATTAAAGAATTTCGATGAATCTTTATCTATTTTTTATAAACAGGCTGTCACTGACCCTTCGATATCACCGCTGTCGGAAAACATCACTATTGATATGAATCGTAAGTCTATCTTGAATATAATTAAATATGGATTATAACGGATTACATTGCACATTACATGTTTTCTATTTCCTATATACATACCAGTTTCGATGTTTTTAGTGAAATCATTTTTTTTTTATTATTTATTTAAAGTTACACAAACTATAATGAATGTGTTATTATTAAAGATGGCGGCGTGCACAAACATAATGCTTATGATATAATTAATTAACTTACATAAATGACAAAAACTGATCAAAAGTATCAATATTTACATAAATACAAATAATACCATTACGGTTGCCAGTAGAGGGTAGATGTTTTATTATTAATTAAGATTTTTTAATATTTAATTGTTAATACTGTGTTTTAAATGGAGCTGCAGTACAAAAATATGAAAAGTTTTTAAGCTTTTGGTTCTCTGATTATTGATATTTCGTTATTTTCTTGCAGTATATCCTCTATGGGTGCGTATAATTGGTGGTGCAAGACCGCTGGTAGCGGGAAGAGCGGTGGAAATAATATGTCAAGCAGTTGGCGCTCGTCCTCACCCTACAATATCATGGTGGAAGGGAGCTACTAGACTCCATACAATTCGGGAAAAGGTAAAATTACTAACAAAGTATAAAAAATTAACCTGTAGAACGCGTCGTTAAGTAGATAAATACTTCAAAATAAAACATTTATTGTATTGTGTATTAAAAATTAATATATTTTTTTAAATAATTAAATAATTAAAAATCATTAATTTAGTAAAGGTATGTATAAAACCCTGAATAATTATTTGCATTCGTTCACAATATTTACACTATAATGACACCTATATATAGTGGTACCTATAGGTTATATAACTATGCGCATCATAAATTAGTATTGTTCTAGAATTGTTCAAACATATCTTTTTTTTAACTTCAATAAAATGTTATGTGTAACAGTAACAAAAATTAACGGAGAATAGTAAAAAGTCACGAAGCACACTCAGCCCCATATAATTCGCCCGCTATAAAACATACACATCTTTTATTGCAGACCTTAATAAAAATTTGAATATCGTAAACAAAATCATTTGCCCTACAGAATTATGCATTTTCATTGTATAATACTATAAAAGCTATTTTTGAGCTGGCCTCACTCTAAGCAGACTTGACCTAGATTTTACCACTGAAATCTAGATTATTTTCTTCGCTAAGCTCTAAATTACTATTAAGTCTTGAGAAAAAGGGCAGTTTTTCTATGCCACTTTGAGACGATGAAAACGTGGAAAGTGCTGGAAATTTGAGCTAAGATTAATGTGTGGCTGTTTTATATGTTGTAGATTTTAAATAGTTGCTATTAACATATTACGTGACTTCGTCCGCATAGTATTTATATATAATATATATATATACTAACGTTCTTATATGGAAACTAGCTGACCCGGAAAACGTGTTGTCATGTATATTATTTCTAGGAAACATTTTTTTATTTCAATAAAAATAACTATTTACTATGATAAAAACAGGGGTTGATCGTAGAGGGGTGAAAATTAAGGAATTTAATTTTAAAAATTAAAATATTGAAAATTAATAAAATACAACCAATTTTTTTTGTCTAAAAACACTTTAGGGGTTCCTTAACATTTAGGGGGATGAAAAAAAAAATGTTGTCCGATTCGCAGACCTAACCATATCGGCACACAAAATTTCACGAATATCGGTCGATCCATTTCGGATGAGTTTTAATACAAACACCGTCCAAGACCTAGCCAAGATATGCTTCTTTTCTGAGGTTAAAGCACCCCACCCAGTTCTTAAATGTTAAAGTTTTTTTTATTTATGTTGGCAGAAGGTTACTGCTATGTGGCCGGGTGTAACCTTATGCCATCTTAACTTATATAAAGTTCGATAAACAAACTTCGATATTAATGATATTCATTATATAAGTATCTAAAATTAGATACATACATTTGCATATAATAAAAGCAATCTGATTGGATATTAGGAAAAACATAAAAACCCTAATTAATATTATTATTTATGATAATGAATAACTAATTAAGCGATTCGCCGATAAAAGTTACAATAAAAACAGGTTTTATTTGACTAATAATTAATATTATTTCGAGTTAATTATCAATAATAACTTATACGCTTATTTATATAAAGTTGACCTCTCAAACCTTTTATTAACGATTTTATGATTGCCGTATGATAATGAGTAATTTTGATTAGTACCTGGGCAAAAACATATACCCTTATTTAAAGTCCTACGGCTAACATACATTTATTAAAAATATGTCTTAACAACTGGTTACTAATGTTAACTTCTATGTAAACTATGTAAAATTAACAATAAATTATTCATATTTTCTATATGTGTAATACAGTCATTTTGGTTTCTAATCCAATATTAAAAGCTCCGAAGCCCCATTTGCTACTACTAGAGTCTACCTATAATTTGACCTTTGGCCTGAAACTTGAAATAATTATTAAAATCATTCTCGCCGTACAATTAATCCTATATTTGAGCTCACAACTCTATTGCTAGTGTCAATGCGGAAAGAACACCGGCGCCCATATAATTCTTATTTTACGCGTGATTTATCTACAACAAATACTTTTCACGTTAAAGTCAAATCATTTATTTCAATTAGGCCAAAAGTCAAACTTACAAGTTAATAATATTAAAAAAAATTACTCTAGTTGCCCCTTCCAAAAGGTAGTTTCATATGATGCAGAATGAGCAAGAAACTCCATACTTACTCTTTTAAAGTAGTTTTTACAATATTTTGTATACATTGATTTGATAATTATATGCGAAGACCATGTACCTAGTATAAAAACATCTACAATAAATACATATAGTATTAAAGTGATTACTATTTAACTATGTGTGCAGGAGCCATTTTATTACAGTTTATTCATATTGAATATACTGTAAAGCTAACTTACTATGTATATAATATTTAGAAATTTATTGTAACCAACACAATAATGAACTTATGACTGTGTGCTTTACACAGATTAATATTATTATTATAATGACGTATCAGTGTAGTCAACATAAGAAAAAAAATATTTAGCACTGTTGGACCTCATATGCCACGACGGTACTTTTTGCACTCAGACTATCGCAGACTTTTCAAAACCAAACATATTTTCGTTCAAGACTCTTTCTATAAACATATTGAATAGCGTAACTTTGAATGAAATACACAAAAACTATAGATCACGTCGCTTAGTTGTGATTGGACTAGAAATACTATTGACGAATCAACATGAAGCGCTACGTTTCCTTGTTTTAAAACTGTATGCTAGAAATAGAAAGAGACTTTTTCCTTAATAGCTTACCCTGGAATAACGTGTATTTAATCTTAATCTCAAAGTAACTGGACACACAAGATTGATCGCCTGTGTACACCCAGCGCATCAATCGCATTTTAATGAAACCTCCAAGGATTTTATTTACACTAGCGATTTTTCGACGTGGAAGCTAAATTCATGAATTTTCAGATATTGTGTTTGAAACGTTTTTAAATTAATATTCTGTTTTGGTTCTAAAGCTAGTAGAGGGGAAACAAGGATTAGATTTGCTTTGTTTATTGTGTTCAGTCCACGCCATAGTAAAGCTATCGTATGGAAAATTCTAAAAAAATGCAAAATCTATCAGAGAACACACGCAACTATTGACTTGACAGCTTGTTTATCTATAGAAAAGAGATTACTGCGATAAGTCAGTTCGTATTGTTACTTATTATTAGATATGTGTATTGTATAAGTCACGTGTGGAGGAGGGATGGTGTACTATTCCTCCAACCTAAAGGCAGGATCCTTGACCAGTCTCACCACTGACTGTCCGGCCCGAAGGCCCCAAAAATATATCCGAAAAATATCATCACTCCATCAATATTGACATCATCATTCGGTGCATCATTTAGTGCTAGCACAAAATACAAGCACCGGGCATTCAGGGCATTCAGGGCACCGATTTTAATCACAAGCTACTAGCCTCAGTCCAACGTCTCATCATCACAACGCTCCACTGAATATGAGAACTGTCTTCCGTTTTCTGAACGCACTGTCCAAAATCAAGATGGCGCCTCGACCGATATTCATACAATATTCGTACTTTTATTCGTTAAGTAATGATTTTAAACTGTAATACAATTAAATAATAACAAAACAAATCGAATCAAAATAAATTATTATTCCTAAAAGTAGAAGAAATCTAACTCATTAATAAAATCAACAATAAAGATCAATGGTCAATTGACTCGATCATAACATCATAACATTTCCTGGCATATATATTTTTTCAACTAAACAAATTGTATTCAAACACAAAGCCCTGTAAACCCATATCGTAATACGAGTTCTTTTCTAGATATCGCCCGACGGCAACGTGACAAGTAGTATCTTGAGCATAATACCGACAGTCGAAGATTCGGGTCGAATAATCTCATGTAGATCTGTTCAGCAGAACCTGAAGCATTCCGTTCGAGAAGATGGATGGAAGATGGAGATACAACGTAAGTCAGCATACTTAGTCAAAATCAAAGTCTGAGTTTCATTTCTGCAAAAAAAAATCTGGTATTAATAAAGGTACACCAAAAACATTTCAAATAATTTTGAATCTACCCTCTCATTTCTATTTTCATTTTTATATTTGCTACGATACATCCATGCATACACAAGACGCAGGTAATTTATAATTGAAAAGGAAAAAGTAAATCTTAAAAAAAAACATCTAAATAATAACATTCAAAAAGAACAATGAAAATTCTTGAAATTCAGTAACACTTCAAACGAGTCTTTCAAATATAGAGCCAATTTGTGTATTTCCTCAATTGGATTTTAATTGGAATATTGACCTTCAAACGTCTTGTGGTATCAAAATTTCTATTGAAATGCGATACTGTACAACTAATTGGTCATAAAAATGTTCCTAAGTGTATCATTAAAATTTTCTATGTATATTTTAGATTTTACTTTGATATTGATATTGTATATCAATAATTATACTGTATATTTTTTTAAATGATGACTTGTGTTTACTAACTTAAAACTCATATTGCTGAATAAGAAGCCACTATGTAAGGTATATACCTTACATAGTGGCTTCAGCATGCGACTCAGGTGAGGTCGTAGGTTCGATCCCCGGCTGGGCACCAATGGACTTTGTTTCTATGTGAGCATTTAACGTTTACTCGAACGGTGCAGGATAAACATCGTGAGGAAACCGACATGTTTTTGACCCAAAAAGTCGACGGCGTGTGACAGGAACTGGAGGCTGATCACCTACTTGCCTATTAGATTTAAAAATGATCATGAAACAGATACAGAAATCTGAGGCCAAGACCTAGAGGTTGTAGCGCCACTGATTTATTTTATTTTTTTAAACTTTATATAAATATTATAACATATAAAAGTTATATTTAGTAAGTTAGTTTTAAGCTGTAAATCTTTTTCAATTAATAAAATAAATCGTAATCCGTAGGTTTTGAGGTTTATATCGTTTTATAGACAGAACCAGGACTGTTCGACTATTTAGTATAAAGTATTAAGTTTGTAACAAATAAGTAATGATTAAAGTTCTGAAGTAAAAACAACAAACTAAATTAATTTATGAGTACGTTAGTGTAATAAAGAGTCTTGTCGTTTTAGAAGAATCCTTGAAAGGGTTTTGAAAGTTAGAGAAAATTTGCAAAGTTCAATAGCGAAGATGCTGTAAAATTAATATTTCGATTTTAATTTTATTTATACTTATATTATAAAAAGGATTTACACAGAAAAGGAATTACACAGTATATAATTTTCATAATGCTAAATATTTTCCGATTAGCATATGCTATATTTCCAACATATTTAATATAATATATGTTGTACGATGCTGCTCGATTTATTTAAACCCTGTTCAGGTATTGTATATATCAATAATATACATATCAATCGTATTAATACATCCATCATGTATATTACAGCATATATTTTTTTTTAATTGAACACAAAACACAGTTCATGCGTTCTTTCAAAATTCCAAAAACTGCTTACTATGTCTAATTATTTCTGTTCTCAACTAAGAAAGCGCTCATCTTAAAACAGTTGACCTGATTTTGATTTAATTAAATTCCTCTTGCGCTGTTAAGTGATGCTTTTGTTTTTATAGTACCTTAAAATTACTTCAGACTAGATTGAAAATTCTTTCAAGGAGATATCCGAAATAAATTTCAAACCATAAAAAGTTTACAACTTTTTAAAGATTTTAACAGAAATATTTAGCAGATACAGATTAAAAAAACACTTGAGTCCTATAAAACGTCTAACTAAAAGTCTATCACCGATCTGAAACAAGATTTTAACTAAGTGTTATCGGTTTTATATAAAATCGGTAAATATTGTCTATTAATGTTGTAGCAATTATATAGTCTGTGTTGCCAAAATTACGATTTCCCGGCAAAACTAAAGTGATTTAAGCGAAATTGTACAGAATTTAGGCGTTTGTGTCATACATGTCTTTGTCAGTCAGTTCACAAAGGCTTTATACAGAGAACTCTTTGGCAGCATTTGAATTATGTAATTAAAACGGTTGATAAAGGCAGAGTCTTAAATGTTATTAACATTTTAAATAACTTGTTTATGTATTAAAAATTACTTATGACTTCATGCACCAGGCACCTTTGTTTCAGTACTGCTAACAAATTGATTTTTTGTTTCTATTTAAAATATTTATTACTTAACGTTTCAACTATAATCTCGAAATAAAAAGCTTTTGTTGCTACAAACAATAGTAACACTAACGACTTAATTAATTTTATTCTGTATTTATTAAGTCTAAAGCCATATAAAACCTCATTCAATTTCTCCTTAGCTCGGAAATAAATCTGTGATAGAAAAATAAAATATATTGCATAAGCTTGTAAACGGAAATTGCTATTTCCATTTAAATTATAAATTGATTGAAATCCAAGTTTTTACTTCGAATTTCTGCGATTTATAATTTTGTATGCAAGACCTGATATGCCTGACACGTCTTTGATTCTTCGGTGTTATTACAAGGTTTCCTTCACCGTACTAGAAAATGTTAATTGCGGCTATGGAAAGAAACTATACTCACAGCCGGGCCCGTTATATATTTTAAGGATTGTGAATCGAATAAATACATTTAATATAACTTTAAATCTCACCAATTTAAATTGAATCGCAGATTATAGTATGTAACATATGTTTCATAATTTAAAGATACGACCATGACCCTCTTTTAAGAACCAAAATTAATACATTTAGACTTCATATTCAGTTAAATTATACTCACTTTTGAAGCGCCATTATATTAAGGTCTTCTCAGTTTTCAGTTTCTTTAAAACATCAGAATTAATGCCATTTAAACTTTTCATTGTAATGACATTTAAGCACTCACAGATGAAGTCAGTATATAATATATAAAACAGCGCTCATCTAGAAGTACGCTGGAGTTTCATCCACCCTTTCGTTGCTAATATCCCCCAGTACCATACGGCACGATTTGGTTCGTCGTTTCTTATAAAAACAGCAAAGGCGTGGAACTCTTGGCCCCTTCCATAATCCATCTTCCTTAGACAGTATAAAATGGGTTCATATAAGCGGCGATTAATTGGCATCTTCTGGACAAGTGTGTTCTCCAATAGGCCATATCTCACTTAACATCAGATGAGATTGTGGCACAGACTGTCCAATTCTGTGTTAAAAAATAAATGCATAGTTTCATAATCTTTGTTGCTAATCTAACTTTTTGTCCGTAGATGTACCCATACCGAAACTTAAGTTGGGTGCCAATTTAGACCCTGACAATATAATGGAGGGGTCAGACGTGTACCTGGATTGTGACGTGCGATCGAGGCCGGATCATGACCACGTATATTTTACATATAATGTGAGTATGCTATGCCGTTTGCAGGAATTTAAACATTTTTCCTAGTGATTTTTCTTATAATTCGTGTATTTACCTTTTATATTTTCTTGTCTTTATTGCTCTTTTGACTGTATGTATTGTATGAGTCGTAAATAAGCTTTTTGTAAAAAAATATAGCAAATACTAACTGATACTTTTAATAATGGCTTAAAATCACCGGTCAGTCATTAAATACAATAAATTAGATTCTTGCTAAAACAATTTTTTTTTCATAAAGGCAATCAGAAATTTATCAATCAAACTGGCCCAGAGGGCTTACATATACTGAACGATATTTTACAACGAAAGAACACAGTAGCGACACAGTTTTAATATAAGGTAATTATTTTTTAATATAGGGGGTGATTGTAAAAGGCAGCGGTGGAGTGCTCGTGTCTCGTCAGAGCTTGGTGCTACAGGGTGTTTCGAGGCAGCGAGCCGGAGCATATGTGTGTGTTGCACGGAATTCGCTTGGGGAGGGTAGGAGTGATCCATTACATCTTGATGTTAAATGTAAGTTTTATCAATTGTTTTAAATGTACTTTTTAAATTATTGGAAGTAAGACTAGATTAAAAGCATCATGAAGGATGAATTTATAATTGTATCTATTAATTTTTTATTTATTTATTTATTTAAAGCTTACAACATCACACACAGTACTTAATCTACTAATTATTTTACAAAATCTTACATCTAAAATGTGTGACAATAAAAGTAAACATAAGTTTCACAAAAAAAATAGAAATTAAAAATTTAAAAAAATACAATAAAAACATGTACAAGATAATACAAGCACACAACAAAATACAATAAAATTATAGAAATTAGGCACTTAAAGCAGAAAAAAAAAGAAAAATCATCAGCAAAACAGCGAATTAGGTTCGAGAAAGGCACCCCACAATGCTTTCTCTAAAACCGATATCTATTAAAATTATAAAGCAGAATCGAATCCTCGCCACGCAGCTGGAAATTAATACTAAAAAATATTTATGACCTGATAAATAGGTATGTACTGTATAAAGGAGCGCAAACGAAACGATGAAATGATTCGTTCGATTGTGATTGGTCAACAATTCTAGGTAGGACCACAGACACGCGACGCGATCCGCATTTCTGTTTGACGTATCAAAGGAAAAAATATATTCGTAGTAATATCTATAACAGAAAACTTAAAGCGTCTGTAATGTTTTTGGAGGGGCCTCATAGCCTAGCGGTCTTATTAAGTGGCAGCTAGGTCAGGGGTACCGGGTTCGATTCCCGGTTCGAGGGCAAGTTTTAATTTAATTTAAATTTGGTCTCGGCCTTTGGGAGGGTTGTGCGGTACACGGTCGAATTTCTAAAGACAAGCACGGATTACAAGAAAATCCTATACCTGACGCTGGCTAATGCACAAATCGTGCCAGAGCCATAAAAAAAATGTTTTAGGAAATGTGGTTTTTAGTTAAATATTGAAGAATTCCTAACGAAATTTATAAGATTTTACGGTAAACCGCCTCTTAATCAAAGTTAGGTGAATCAAACTTCCAAGTTCACGCGTGAACTTAATTTATGAGATCACTAATCCACCCCGCGTTGGTAAAAGCTTTCATGACGCTCGCCGCGACCAGAATATTAAGTATGGTAAAATTTTGAAAATATTACTTTTGTGGCTGGTTGCTGTGCCTTGCGATAGTAACCGACAATTCTAGATGGTGTCATTCTTGTCTCGTTGTATAAGAATAATCGTCTTTAACTAATTGAAACATGTACTACTAGGCCGTTAGTATGCAAATATAACATATTATGTAGCATGAGTTTAGAATTGAGAATTTAGTCATTTATTTAATGTTAAATTAAAGATGTGGTAAGATCAGTGTTGTGAGTATACCTTTAATTCCAAAGTATGAACACATAGTTTTGAAAACATTAGTTAAGGCTCTACAATACTTTAGTTTAGTATAATTAAGAAAGTTAATATATTTGATAGTTTTTGATATGATATAATGATATTTATTTTATTAAATATGCGTTTAGATATATGGTATCTTTTTTGTAAATATTGATTTCCTTTTTAAAACTGTAACACATCACTTTGCTCTATTGTCAATAGTTTCTGCAGCGTACGTGATATAGAAATTTTTATTCGTATTTTTTTACATAGGGTTTAGGGAAGTTTATATACCAAACTTTTGAAAATATTCTATATATATGTTATAGAATTATTTCAAAAAAGTTCATCAAAGATAATGGTAAAATATTTTTCAATCGGTTTAGTAATTTTGCATATTCAAACATCTTCAAAAGTATGAACCAAAGAAATTGAACATATTTATTTCGTCAATGTATAATAATAGCGTAAATAACATTTTACAACTTTACTAGGATACTAATTATATTATAAGTAATTAACTCGAAAACTATTCCACAAATTATTTTAGTTTGCAAACATCCTGTATAAACTCGTGCCCTATTTCCACACTTCATATTCCAGGCGTCCATTAGCGACAAGTTTCGTTGTTAGTGTTGCTATTTGAAATATTACGCATTTTTGTGCTGGCAACTTCGGTAATAATTAACCCGATTTAAGGACGGCTAACTCATGAAAATTTGCTTTTTATATAATCTTGATCGCTTCTTGAATTTAATATCGATAAATTTTAAAAATTTTGAAAGTAGCATGATCTCTCCGACGTTTTTTATCTATTGGTTTAAATTCGTCATTACGCTATAATAAAAAGATACAGGTTTTGGTGACAGTGAATACACACACACACACACACACACACACACACACACACACAGTATACACATTTTAGCGGATATCTCTAATTTAGCTGTGAGAAAAATATTTTTTAGATAATAATTTAATGAATTTATTTGAAGAAAATCGACTAACATGTTTATATAATCTTAAAATCTTAATTCCCTTCTTTAAATTGAATAAATATCGATGAAGTTTAAAACTATATTTATGTAAATTAAGCTACACATGTATTTCTTGTTGAATGTTTGGTTTCGGACTAAATTCGCGAATTTTGATAGAAAGTAGCGCAGTCTCGTCGACTTTCGTTATCTATAGCGTTCTGTTTGGGTTTTAATTCGGTCGTACAACCTACTAACAGACTTTTTTAACATACCAGACCCTCAAACTTCATGGGTTTATACCCCATTGTAATCTTTCATAAAAGTTCGTTACGTACATAATATTTTTTAATGAGAAATATTTTTTTATCTGTCGCACAAAGAAAATAAAAAATAAATGTAATTTATTCGTAAAATAATAAATCCTTTATGGTCAACAAGAGTCCAAGTCAAATTAGCCTGCAAATGTCAAAATATGATTAAAATCAGTAAAACTATTATTAAAATAATATACTTAATACACAATTTGTAAATATTTATATTCAAGTCTCGATTTATTTCACATTAACTATAATAGCGTATTTTTGAAGGACATATAGTCGCATGGATTTCTAAGTAGGCTACATCAAATCAGCATTTTCCAGTTATTATGTTTATTTTTACTTAAAATTATAAATAACTAGCTGATCCGGCAAATGTCGTTTTGCCATGTATATCATTTATAATAAAAATAGGGGTTGGTCGTAGAGGGGTGAAAGTTAGGGGTTGTATGTATTTTTTAATGTTGTATCATAAAAAAATAAAAATTTATCTAAAAATTTAAAAAAAAATTTTAGGGTGGACTACCCCTAACATTTAGGGGAATGAAAAATAGATGTTGGCCGATTCTCATAGGTACCGGATAAGCACAAAAAAATTCATCAAAATCGGTCAAGCCGTTTCGGACGAGTATGGCAACGAAAACTATGACACGAGAATTTTATATATTAGATATTGAAGTGTAGCAATAAAAGTTTTCTGTCTCATTTGCAGACTAGTGCATTTAACCGTAAAAAAATATTATGAGACAACTATGTTTTGACGAGACTGAGAATCTAATGAAGCATTAATTAGCCTCATAGAAATGAAAAGACATCAAAAATTATAAAGCGGATAGGTAATGCCTAAAATATATGGAATGTCTATTAAATGAGTAATTTACTAACTTGCATTTAGTCGCTTTTGGCAAATGTACTCCAGAAAGCATAAAGCTTGTTCAAAAGCTTTCAAGACGGTTTACGAATATTAATTTAAAGCTCTTCATAATACTATCGTAGATTCTTGAATAATTTGGTCTCTAGATATGAATATGGACAATTTATTATTTATTAACTAACATGTAGAAGTCTTAGACCCAAATGTCTAATAAATAGAGTCATCGATTTTTTGAACTTTTTTGAAAATACGATTCTAAAATTCGGTTTTAGTCTTTAAAACTTAGCACAAGTAAAAACATAAGAGAGCTTAAAGCTACTTTTAAAAAGATACAACAACTCGCCGTAATTACGACTCGTATTTTATACATTTAAGCCTAGACCGTAGTTAGCGGACTCCGTGGTTCTATTAGGAAAGAACTCACAAAAAGAATCTGGACTTGATTCTCAGCGAAACTATTCACTTTTATTATCTATGTTCAGTAATCAATGTATTTATAAAACGAAATATTAATGAATTTATTACGTCAAACATATTCAACAACAACATATAATATACAAAATAGCGTGTGACAGGCACAGGAGGCTAATAACCTACTTGCCTTTTTAAAATTAACCAAATATGTTTTTACAATATTATAGCCAAATCAGTGTTATAATTGTTTGTAATGCAGAATACAAAATACCAACCGTATCACCTCGACGTCCGTCGTTCCACAACTCTTAGGGCTGTTTTTGCACGCGCAACCACTATGTGGAACCATCTGCCCACTAAAGTATTTCCCTAACTTAGGGTCCTTCATGAAAAGAGCGTACCAATTCAAAGGCCGGCAACGCACTTGCGAGCCTTCTGACATTATGAGGTCCATGTAGGTATCACTTAACATCAGGTGAGCCGCCTGCCATTTTGCCTCCTGTTACTTTAAAAAATAATATTTTTAAGTTGTTTTTCCGTCTTACTCAAGCTATATTTAGCGTTAATTTTTTATATTATTTATATAGTCAGTCCCGTGTGCACAAAAAAGGACGGCGTGGCGCTGCGGGCTGCCCGAGGAGAGACCATGTCCATAAAATGTGACGTTGACGCTAATCCTATGGTAAGACGTTTTTTTCGGACTTATGTTTGACTATTACTATAAAAGACCATAAATCCGACTTTTTATGTCTCAATTCTAATGTTTAACTTGTCATATTAAACGTTTATATTCACTCTAAACATGTCGCCTTGAATGACGACTGCGTATAGCCTCTGATAAAGATCGCATTAAAATGCTTTAGAATCATTAGCCTCAGTATAACCATGTTCGCAGTTCTTGGGTTCAAATCCTGGGTGGAATTAATTTGATTTCAATGTTTTCCCTAAGATTGGAAGTAAGCGATGTTTGAATATTCCCTAAGGTCATATCTTGAGAGACTAAAGTTATAATAGATCTATCGGGATTTGAGAATTATAGATCAGAGATAAGTTTCTAATAGACATTTGGTTGCTGTCGGTATGGAAGTTTGTATTATTCAATTTATTCCATAATACAATGTAATAGAGCTGTTTTTTCTTCTAGCCATCGTCGTTTAGGTGGTGGTTCAACAGTTCAACATACACTGAGCGGGAGCTGACTAGTAGCAATGGAAGTAAGTTTTTTTTTTATTTATAAAAGTTAATTTTTCATTATTTACAAGATTATTAATAACTGTAAACTGACCTAACAATAAATGATAAATGATTTTTTTTCTGTACGTAGGTTTGTACAAACACTTTTACACGTCAAGCATTTTTTTTTTTAAACTAGATGAGTTCGACGTTTCTATCTGACTACTCTGAGAAGAAACGCCGAAACAAACTCAGAGGTTTTTTTTTTTCATGTATTCTCTATTAGTTTAGTTTGTTTTTTGTTCCTGTTTAGTTTCTTTTTCTTAACAACTAAATGTAATACATGTATTGTTGCACTTCTTGCCTATCTTATGTAATTTAATACTTTTTTCTCACAGTGGTTGCCTGTAAGAGATCGCTCGAAAGCGATAAGGCCGCCAGTTGCTTTCCTTTTTATTTAATTATGTCAATTGTACTATATTAATGTATATGCAACGAAGTGTTAATAAATAAGTAAATAAAAATACAGTCTGAAATAGTCTTTTGAGGAAAGAACCACACAGATTGAGTGGACCTGTCAAGTCAGTTCAGGCATTTGTCAGTAATCGTGCAGTGAAATGCTACAATTTAAAATGTAAAATGCTACAATAAAAAATGTAAAATGCTACAAAAAAAAAATGTAAAATGCTACAAAAAAAAATGTAAAATGCTACAATAAAAAAATGTAAAATCCTGCAGCGACCATTTTTTTTTAACTTGTTTAAATTTGTAATTGACAAACGTAATAACATTAGTATTTCATTTACTTATAACCTTTTAAAGTTAATACGCATTTCTGTGCATACGTAAATTGAATATTGCGAATCCATTACTTACTCCAAAATCCCATTTAATCCGTTAAAAGTTTTTAGTCGAAGTTATTTGTATAAAATTGAAACTATTTCAATAAAAGTTAATTAAAAAGCTAAAACGATTTGATTAAACGGACGTGTGAAGTCTCCATACGCCAACTTTCATAATCAGTTTATCCGCTTACCAAAAATGAGGTCAGATACACCTGCCCTCTGATTCTGTAACTCACTTTTCGAATTCACACAGCGGTTTTCGCATTGGCGATCGCTCTCAAATCAGTCGTTAAGCAGTCATATTTTTATGATTTGGCATTCTGAAAAGTTGGGAGCTTGTAGTTTATTGTTTATCAATAGATGACTGTAGTATTGTCTTTGATTAACATAACCTTTACACATTTAAAGAAAAGCGCTTTTACCGGATTTAAGTTATGTATTATTATAAATTTACAATTATTTGACATAATTTTAAATTTATCCGACGTTTCGCGTGCTTTACAGCGTGCGTGGTCACGGTGACAAAGTTATGTATTATTATAAATTTACAATTTATAATTGTAAATTTATAATAATACATAACTTTAATCCGGTAAAACCGTTCTTCTTTAAATAAATGACTGCTTCACGACTGATTTGAGAGCGACCGCCGATGCGAAAACCGCTGTGTGAGTTCGAAAAGTGAGTTACAGAATCGCAGGGCAGTATGTAATATTGTGGGTACGCCTCTCAACCCTGAGGTCGTGTGTTTGAATCACGGCCGTGTACCATTGTCTTTTCATTCTATATATAAACGCTTTCTTGGTTTTGTTGGCCCTTGGCTCCACCGTACGTGAAGAAAAACATCGCGAGGAAACCGGCATGTCTTAGACCTAAAATCGACGCCGTGTCTGACATAAAAGGCTGATCATCTACATTCTGTTAAAAAAAAATCTCGGTACTAGGACAGATGTTAAGCTCCACTGGTGTTCTATATTTATTATTCACAGCCTTCGTATAAATTTTAAATTTAGAACGTTAATAATTTTTAGTGTCCACAGATGCATATGACTATAGGGTGAACAGTTCGTCTGAGTATGGATGGGTCCAGTGCGCCGGAACTAACTCGGTGGGACGTCAGACTGAGCCCTGTATGTTTCACATTTTACCTGCCGGTCAGTGTAGTTTATTTTTAATACATTGAATTTTTTTTTTAACATTTTATTATTTAATTTATTTTATCTATAGTCTGTTAATAGCTAACTTTAAAAATAAGGTTTTATAGTATTGTCTTTTATTGACATAACCTTTACACATTTAAAGAAAAAACTTTTTAACCGGATTAAAGTTATGTATTATTATAAATTTACAATTATTTAACTTAATTTTAAATTTATCCGACGTTTCGCGTGCTTTACAGCGTGCGTGGTCACGGTGACTAAATAATGTTAAATAATTGTAAATTTATAATAATCCATAACTTTAATCCGGTTAAAAAGTTTTTTCTTTAAATAAGGTTTTACTATATTCTATGTAGGTACTTGTCTTAAAGTGTTGATTTTAACTATGTTTTATGTATGTAATATATTTTGTTAGTAGTTGAATGTGTATAAGTATTTTAAGTTAACCTTTTGCTGTAATAAAATAAATAAAAAGCAATTTTCCTCCTAGACAGACCATCGGCGGTGCAGAGTTGTGACATAAGCAATGTTACACACGAGTGTTTCTTGATCGAGTGTAACCCGGGATATGATGGCGGACTTGCGCAAGAGTTCATGTTACAGGTACGATTGTTAATCATCTCTTACTTATTCTCTTATATTCTAATTCGTTTCTCAAGTCACAATATTGTATAGCTCTAAGTTTATTTTATTTGATTCAGATAGCAAAATTATTTTCAATTTGACTTAAATTTATCTAGTTTGTCTATTTATTATGAATTATATATTCATAATAGTAAAACATATGTTCGAGTTAATCAAAATGTCACGAAATATTTGCCAAATGTTTAGGAGTTCAGCCGTGTTAGAGATGACGTAGCGACTACATTATTTTTATTATAGAAAAAACGCCTACCTTATATATATTAATAACAATTAGTAGTTCAAATCTTGATAATTAACAGAAAAGCGATATTAATCATAGTTGTTGGTATTTTAATGTCAAATATGTTAATAGCATAAAAGACTTGTTTTCGTATTTCTTTAGTACAATGTCATTATTTCTGTATCTATTTCCCCTTATTCAAATACTAAATTACTCGAACTGCACTCTGTTAAAATATGGTAAAGCGCAAGAAAAAAGGAAACAGAAAAGAAAGGAAAACCAACAAAAATATATCTAACTAGCAGACCGGCCAAGCGTTGCTGTGGCTAAGGTATTTGTTATATTACATAGTAGCAAACTATTCAAGGGAAACGGTAGGATAACACCAGTCATGGGGACCACCATGCTTTTTTGGTGGTTAGGCCGTTAAATTGTAGCTTATGTGAAATGTTCGTACTTTCAACACAGCGCCGCGCCATCTGTTAGAATTGTGACTATCAAATAATAAACAGATATTTTGCAATAAAATAATATTGCGGGTATAAATTGAGATGTAAGCTATCCTATCTTTTAAGTTGGAAATTTGAGTCCATAGCGGACAAACAACGTGACACGTAGTTTATATATATTGAGATAAGTGTTTTTCGGAATAAAATTATTGTAACAAACTGAGCGTAACTATCTCTTTTTCGCAATTTTGACATATAGTTATTTAACATACATTTCCGCAAAAAGCAAGTCTTTAACAAAAGTTGGATTTCGTAGTGATTAATTATAATGAGGAGGAAAATACAATGGTTGGAAGTTACTAAAAAAATGATAAATGAAACATTCCAAACAGACACGTTTTAGGGATAAATTTGCGAACAATATATAAAAAATAAGATTTTTAGTTTAAAATGACAACGAATATGATAACTGTTTTAGTATAAGTCACGACATAAAATAGGCTATAAAATAAATTAAATATTAAAAAAAAATTGTCTAGACCCACGACGGCGCACTTGAAAACTGAATATTATGTATATAACAATATTGACACTGTACAGCTAACATAAATTATATACAATAACAAACAGTTACATTAAAAATATAGCCAAATATGGAATACATAATAATACATTTAACTACAAAATGGTTCAAGAATTTATAAAAGTAAACAAAAAAAAAAAAAATTATATATTATTTGCCTATGTCAGTCAGTGAAGATGCAGCTTTCTAATGGTGATTTTTTTTTTAAAATCAGTTTAGTAGTTTTTGTGTAAAAACATTACAAACATACAGTCAAAAACACAAATGTTTCCTCTTTATAATATTAGTATAGATATCGTCAACCTTAACAGAAGTCAGCGGTGAGTTCACTCATAAATTTATTAAGCGCCCCCGCTGAGACAGGTTACAAAAATTAGACATTATGGTTATAACTTGAAAATATTGTATCCTAAATTGTAATTTATGTAAAGGTTAATTTGTTAGACAACTATATCTTACTTTTACATCACGAACGACGTTACTTTTTTTTTTAAATCTTTTTATAGTGTTTATACGAATAATTCTGCCATTCGTCTAAGCAGTCCTATTCCCCGCTGTCCGACAGTTCTATGTATTATATATTATTAAAATATATAAATCTGTCTGGGCCTCAGATTTCTGTATGTGTTTCAAGATCTAATAGGCAAGTTGGTGATCAGCCTCCTGTGCCTCATCGTCCGTCAACCGTCGGCCTTTTGGGCTTAATTCAAGCAGATTTCCTCAATTTCTTCCTACACCGTTCACGCGAATGTTAAATGAACAAATAGAAAGAACGTGTTGGTGCACATCCGGGGATCAAACCTACGACCTCAGGGATGAGAGTCGCACGCTGAAGCTACTAGGCCACACTTATAGCCTAATTAGTATGGGTAAAATTATAATTAATCAAACATTTATCTTATCTATTACAAAGATGTCTGTAGGTATAAATCACTAGATATTATATGTTTCTTTTGATTCAGTCCTCCGCCGAGTCTTATACGATAGTCGAATATCACGATAAACTCATCTACCGCACGGGTTTTCATACAGTTCTTGTCAATAGAGTTCTTGGTCAATTTGTTGACGAAGAGTTGTTATTGTTGTTGAGTTGGTTGGTTCTACCAACAACACTGGTCTAATAATATATTATACATAGTATAATTAATAATGTGAATACTATAGAATATTTTACAGCGTATTGATCAACACAAGATAGCTCCTTTAAAAAAACAAGAATCTTGACAACCATTGTTTTTGGCCTGATATCAATGTTGATATTTTATTCTCATCTGGCCTTAAACGTATTTTATAGAACCGTATGAAACGGAGAAGCCTCGCGAGTGAGTTGCAGGCTCGGAAATGCTTTGTCGGCCTTTTAATATTGAATTATATAGTCTAATAATTGCAAGCAGGTATTCATCGTTGAAAATGGAGCGCTAATAACGAACAGGACGGGCATGGCAGCACAATGGAGGGTCTGCAACGTGTCTGGGGCGCAATCTGTTCGCGTGTCAGTATACGCGTATAACAGAGTGGGGCACAGCGAACCCCATACGGTCACTGTTGGGTTACTGGAACATCCGCAGCGGCATACGGGTTAGTAATGAATTTTAAATGTTTTGTACCGCTTTGGGTGTTAACTTTCCTTAAAAGATCAGGACAGGGCATATTTCAAATGTCAAATTAATTTAATGTGCTGTGTATAATTCGGAATGAATAACTTCAAGATGTTGTCACTGTAGAATCGCAGAAAATTAATGATGTATCGTTTGCCTTTAAGATACTAAACAATCAGCTAGATAGCCCCAACTTGTTAACAAAATTTCAATTCCGTGTACCCAATAGACATACCAGACATCCCATCTTTCCATTTATCCCTCCTTTCCGGTGAACGCGTTTTGTCCGAAATTCACCGATGTCCAGATTGAGCATTCTATTAAACGAGCTGGATCTGGACATCCATAGTTGCTCACCTCAGACTTTGAGAGCGATTTTCGCTTAGTATTTGTTTAAATTTTTTTATTGTTTTGATTAATTAATTTTATTACTTCTTGTATGCTATGTTTGCCAGTAAGTGTTTGACACATTGAGAACTGTATTTTATTTTTCTTCTGTCAATGTATTAATGTGCCAAGCGTTGGCAAGCTTTTATAAATAAAATATAAAATATGGTTTAGTGAGCAATGCTTTTGAAAATTCAACTCAAACGTTGGTAATTTAGTATTAAAAATTAGCCGGGAAAATGTCTATCAATTTAATGACATAACTACCCATTACAATTGCGTAATGTTGTGATAGTTCAAAACGCGCACACGCAAGGCGCTACTCAGTTTTGTATTAATTTTTTTTGTCACAATTCTGTTGCGTTCATAATCCAATTAAAGGCATTGTTCGTTCTTTGTATTCTCAAACCTTAATCTCAATCTATAAACCAACTAGCAGTGCCGTATAATATTCTCGTTTACTTTTTTTGGTTTCAATTACATTTCTCTATTTTGTCTTGTTTAAGTTTTAGCTTTCGTCTTAATAAAAATGTCTTTAAATATTTGCCGAATATTTTTAAGGTTCCCCTTGTCAGGGGCAAGCGTAGCATAACCACGTTCTTCCCCTTATAGAAACAACACGATTAAAAGTATTGCGCTACGAAATCATACAAAAATTTAAAGTATAAGTTGAAATAATTCCTATCTATATTTAACTATTTATAACTTTAACAATTCTGTGTAAAGTATTGTTCGTGCCATAAATGTTCTATTTAAATTATATCTAACCCTTTTCATTTATTCGAGTTAATATTTAAGAAGGGTACACTTTATTTTAATCCAATCCTGGCATTTGGCTAATTTATCGTTTCCTGCCCTTAGCCTAACCAATTTATGTTTATTCAAATGTAATTTCTTCAATGCGGAAGTGAGGTTTGGGCAAACAATGATCTATATTATCCTTAGTATTTATTTAGGAAAGCTATTGTATAGTTTTGCAATATATATTTTTGCTATTTCCCTTTAATACTTAATTATTATATTATCTAAATTAATTGAATAACTACCCCGAGAGCCCCCTCTTTAAATCGTTAGTGAGATAACTGTCATTACTATAGCGTAGCACCGTTCATATAATATTGATTTATATCATTCCGCGTTTTTCCCGAAGTTGTAGGCAGAGGCCACGGTTCTCCACTTGCAGCGATCGTAACACAGATCTCTCGCTTCATTCACTTTTATGACATTTACCATGTATGCTCGGGGGTTATTATGGGTACTTTTAACTTGTCCCTTCTCTAGTACGGTCTACTTCTTGGTTCCGGTATCGGTCAATAATCGGTACAAATTATATCAATGACAAATAATCAGTCATATTCACTAGTTCGTTCATTCGTTTTGCAGAACAATTTAATTTACTGGAATCGACATTAGAACATAAAGGAAATAAGGTGCCCGGTTTTTTGTAAGAGTATATGTTTTATTACCTTACTCGATTAATTGCATTGAATAATATAAGATATTTACAGGTATTTCGTCAGTCAGTGTACAACTATCGGCCGTGCTGGTGTCGGTACTCTGCGCTGTGAGTGTACTTATTTGCGTCGGCACATTAGCAACGTTTGCATTGTGCTACCGGCACTGTCAGCCGAGACGTGGTAAGTTCTACAAGTTTTATTGGTTTGTGAAGCAAAGCCTATTATCTATTAACAAAGTTTTTTTTATAAAGCGTATGAAAACACTGCTAATGAAATTCAAACATTATGTTGATTCTGATAGGCTAACGGCATCGGCCAATCACAGTCAAGCATCACGATTCTTTGATTTTCAAAAATTTATGTTAACTCACCAGTGTCATATGTCAAAACGTTTCTTTTCAACCAATGCCTGAAAAAAACCTATGGAATCCGTGAAAATATAATCTTATGAGTCACTGCCCTCGGTCTATACATACTAATAACACGATTTTGATGAAAAATGATAGTACTATTTTCGTAGTAGAGGCTTCTACGTGTAATTTTCACCGGTTCGTAGTTCACTTGTTTTGGAGGGCATAGAAACATATGTCAAAGTCTTTAAAATTCGCTTATTGATCAGAAATGTTACATAAAATGCTTTAACGGTTTTCCGATGAACCTTGTAAGCTTGCTAAAAATGGTAATGCAGTCCCGTGGGATGCGTTTCCCAGAATATTGAAGCTCAGTAATTTCCATTTTCTAGGGCATGTTTGGAATGTGACCTGCTTTTGTAATTACTGATTAGATTTTTTATGTACAGATAATTTACATAAATCTAAACGCAATAACTAAACTATTAACTTATCACTAATTAACTATTTTTAAAATAACCTTAAGGAGCAATTTAATTTTAAAGTTTTGTTATATATATATATATATTTCTTGATAGGCAAATGTTGCTTTTGATACATACACATTAGACATATTCCTAAACTTATTATTAAAAAGGCTGTTTCTAATTATTGTATTGGTAGGAGGTTACTTAATTTTAAAAAGTTTAAAAGAGCGGAGAGCCAGTTCTGCCAGTTCCGTTCTACGTTCTTGATTTAAGAACTGGCAGTTAATGTTAATTTAGAGGAATTAATTACTGACAATTATAAATTAGTAAAAATTACATTAGTTACCTACCTCAATAAATGATATTTTAGTCTAAGGTTGCACGCGTGTAGAACTTCTTGTTTGGTTAGATATAGGTATACATAATTTTTTCTTGATACGTTGTAATTTTTTCGTAGGAGAAAAACCGGAAAAAGCGAAAGGCCGCGACGAATCAACCAAAGATCTCCTCGAAGACAAATCAGAGGCGAAAGACGAGAAACATTCAGACACAAACCCAGACATAATACCAATAGAAACCAAGAACATCGCCGTGACAGAGACCGCGCAACCGTTACTTACTCACGGGCATTGCTGTGACCGGCCTATTTGCGACCAATATGTAGTTCGGCCTATGCAATATCACGTGCATCCATACAACATTGATGCAAATACACCGAGTTTGAGTCTAGAGCCGTTGGAATTAAGTTATTTGCCCACAGAGTATCGATTGCCGCACGATAAGGTGTATGAAGACTGGCTGAGGTATAAGAACGCTTTGCCCATGGACACAAGTAATTTGGTGAGTTGACCGTTTGATCTATATTATGTTAAATTCAGGAACATTAATTAATTTATTTTAAAAGTTAGTTTAAAAAGTGTTGGCCTAGGCTTAAACGTGTACCCTCATCCCTGAGGTCGTGCTTTCAAATTAGGGTTGTGCACCACAGGAATATGCCCTTGCTCGAAATCTTGCAATTACTTTAAAAAATTAATTGTAATAGTGTGTTCTATACACGTCGAACAAATATTGTCTCTACTTAGACTAATGATACAACGTGTAAATTTGTAACCGATACCATCAATATATTACAAAACAGGTATCCGATCCAACTCTTTTATCGACGACAAAACTTATTCAAATTCAGCTGTTCATATAATATAATTACTTGATGTGTAATAATGATTTTTTTATTGAAAACTTTATTTTTTAAATAATATGTATAAAAAGTTACTATTTATTTTCAACACACAAATATACAGTATTTAAAATATTCTTAACCTAATAGTAATAATAATTAAAAATTGATCAATAGAAAATTAAAAGTGTACCTTTAATTATGTAAATGAAATGTAAATGAAAAATTATGTAATGAAGCAAAATAACATTCGTATAGACATCTCCATATGAAACGACCTTTTGGAAGGCGCAACTAGTATTTTTTTTAAATATTTTTAACTTGTAATTTTGATTTTCAAAAGTGCCTTTTAATAGGCCTAATTGAAATAAATGATTTTTACTTTGAGTATTCGTGAATAATCAAAATGTTTTTTTTTATACTAATGCTGTAAAGTGAATCATTACGTATTTTTGTTATAAAAAAAATCACTGGACCGATTTCCAATTCTGCGTAACGGGCCATATTTCCAAAAATATTTAAAATACACGTCCTTCGAAGCCTGGACAGACCGCTTGTAAATTAATATTTATCGTGACTTGGTCAAAGGTCAATTTGTTACATATAATTCTTTCAGTAATCTTTCCAATTATGTGGCGTAATTAAAGAGTTTGTAAACATTTCACAACGAGGGGTTCAAAGTGAACTATTTAGAGGAATAAACACAGATCGGAATTTCATTAAACAGTGCTAATCAAAGCGAAATAACATTATTGTTAATTACACAATTCAAGTCTTTCATTTCAAACGTAAACTAAACTGAAATTGACTTTTGTTCACATAAATATAATGTATTTTTTATGAGGGTCTGTCGTTCTATCGGCTAACCCGTGAAAAATACTTTCAGTAATATAAATAATAATATCATTCAAAACTTCCTAATAGCGCTGTAGCTCTATTATACTCATTCCAAAGATCTATATCCAAAATACTCGATATACAACATTTATTTAAAGGATTATTTTTATTTGTCTTCCACAAGCAAGAGTATGGACCGCATCGCCTTACGTATATTTTTATCTAGAAATATACGTAAAATATTTACCAAAAAGCTAATTCAATAAAGTCAGGCCGCCACTTTTGTTTTTAATTTTATATAACGATTTAGTTCATATTAAAGATCGAACACTGACTTTGATTCTCTCAAGGGGAAGGCTTAGGTATTTCGACCACTTAACGTGATTCAGTAATAACTTCCATTTGTCAAAAACGTATTGAAGTGTGTGATACGGCGGTCATAGTTTACACTAAGGCTCTATTCTCAATACCCCTAATTTTACGCGTTTAATAACGTTTTGGTAGCTCAGTTAATTTGGTATTCGAAATTAGTTCGAATTTCAAACTAGAAATCAACACAAACAACTGTTTATTAATATATCTTAGTCGTAAGAGATCGCTTTACGTTCATATCATATTAATACAGACATTAGAACGTCAGTATGTAGGCAAATAGAGTGAGTAATTATGTTTGAATATTCATACTCCACTTAAATAAACGTGTATCCACTGTGAAATTCAATAATTATAATATCCGGTTAGACCAGTAGCATCACGAAACTATAATTCTAACAGCTTCTGTTTCCCGCTTCGCCTATTAGCCAGAGATTATTTCACCTATCAAAGACATATCATTTAAGACTTGTACTAAATGGCATTAGAGGTCTTCTTTCTTTATCATTTTTAATCTGTAGTTTGATCCTACTTTATACAAATATTTGTGACATTATCGAGTGTTAACGCGGGATTTTTGAAGTTATACTTCTTTAGGCTCGTTATGAAAAATTGATGAGAGTGAAATTTTACGATGCGCGCGCACCGTGACACAAAATTAACAGAATGAAGTTGCCCACGGAAGATGCTACGGAATTGGACACAATTTAAAAACAACATTCGAATAATAATATAATTTATGTTACACTTAATGTAAGAGAATAATAATAAATATTTATTTATTTAATTTTCAAATGTAAACTGAACTTTATTGACTATAATGACTCCTTTTCCAGTCTTTGATTATTTAATTGCAATTAATTATTTGCATGCAATCAAAAACTATTTTTAATAATGCCAAAGGAGTATAACATCTTTAACGCGCGCACATAAGAACACGCACCCTTTTTTTTATTTAGTAATAGTTGGGACAAATTTATGAACTAAATCTCTGTAATCACAATTTAAGGATCTTGAACATACCAATACAAATAACCAAGGGAATATCTAACTAATGTTTATTTACAACACTTGGTACACGGTGTCCTGTGTATTCTGCATAAAATGAAGTTCTACGTACGCCCGCGGGTCTTGTAAGAAAAATATCTTATATGGTCCCCAGTACATGTGGGTATCAGCAGTATACAGCCTGCAGCACTGTCTAGTTAACATATCCAAAGAAATCATTTAATTCAAGTCGCGTTATGTCAAAAAGGCCGTCTGTTTTATACAAAATATGTCAATACAAAAGCAATTACAGTAATTATTAATTATAATTTAAATTGTGATAAATCCAAATTTTTCGCAAAATTGTATTAAATGTATGATAGTAGAATTTAACATTCTCACGTCATGTATAAAATAAATCAGTGGCGCTACATCCTTTTTAAGTCTTGGCCTCAGATTTCTGAATCTGTTTCATGATCATTTTTTTAATGTAATAGGCAAGTAGATGATCAGCCTCCGGTTTCCTCACGATGTTTTCCTTCACCGTTCGAGCAAATGTTAAATGCGCACATAGAAAGAAAGTCCATGGGTGCACAGCCGGGATCGAACCTTCATAGGTTCGATCCCTGAGGATATAAATGTATATCAAAATGTCATGTATATTAAACCTAAAAATCGGTATGTGTCAGGCACAGATCAGATCACCTACTTGCCTTTAAGAAGAATTGATGACGAAACATATACAGGCATTTAAGACCAAGACCTAGAGGTTGTAGCTACTGACAATAATATTAGTAGCATAGACTAAATCATATAAAATAAAACCTCAGATTGAAATCTTAAAATGAAATTGAGTCTAGCATAGCATGAAAGCGAATTATAACCACAACCAAAAGGTTTCATATAACGCTTGAATATAACAGAAATTATCAGCGAAACATACTCCAGCGCATAACCGAGGTTGTAAAAATAAGGTTAAAAGACATTAGGTATTCATATTGCACAACTCACAAACTTTATTACTGGGTTTATCTAGTTTCAAAAGTATTTTAGTTTGAATTTCAAAGTTTATACAAGGAAAGTTGAATAATAAATATTCCAGCGAATTATCGCTTCGTATACTTGTTGTACTAGCAGACAGAGGGATTAATAGATCGTTTTAACAATTTAAAAGTTGTAATATTATGCTTTTTCGTATAATTACATTCAGAGAAAATTTAAAGCTCCTATACAAAAATCTAATGAATATTACAGTCATGGTAAAAAACTATTGACAACCTTAGGAGAGAATCAACAATGAAATATGTATAGATAGAGACAGAAAATGTTATGCTTTGTTCTGCTCACACAATTGCATTGTTACATATAGGTACAACTAAGACGAAAGTATAATAAATTAAATATATTGGAATAAATAACACTTACAATAGGAGTAAAAAAAAAACCAAAAGAAAATTTAAATACTAAAACTACGCTGGAACACTGTTTAGCTGTAATACGTTCCCGCGTATGCGCTTTTTTTATGGCTCTGGCACGGTTTGTGCATTAGCCAGCGTCAAGTATAAGATTTTTATAATTCGTGCTTGCCTTAGAAATTCGACCGTGTCCTCCATGTACGGTTTAAGCACTTGCCCGGTTCCGCACAACCCTCCCAAAGGTCGAGAACAAATTTAAATTAAATTAAAACTTACCCTCGAACCGGGAATCGAACCCGGTACCCCTCATCTAGCTGCCACTGCGTATTGCCATTCCTCGTGCTCGATCTGCGTCTTCCTCGGCCAGGTTAGGTTATAATCTACCCTCAAATTCTGCCTTACATAACATAACACATACATTTATATTATATTCAAAAGTTCTATAAATAAACTTTACAAAGAGTACAATATAATATATCTAGACAATAAAATATAATAGTACAGACTAAATATTCTCAATACTTAACGATATATTTTTTCGTAGCTCCCACCACACCAACTGACGCCCCAGCCGAATTCAATATACAGCAGCATCAAGCGGAACCCCCTTAAATTGGTCAAAATGCCGGAACTGGATCCATGCCGACTGGAGGTGTCGAATTACCAACGATACTCACCATCGCTGCAATTAAACCCCGAAAATAATACAGCAAGATACAATAATACACAAATGAATGAAGCACAGCCAATCAATGGAAATGGTAAGAATACGCTTTTTGCTTTTTAACTATTTATTTATAAAAAAACGTGAGTAAATAAAAATTTACAGACGAAGCAAAAAAATACATACAAATTCAGTAGGAGAAACAAAATTACATATTTAAAAAATACAAGAAATTAACTAACTAATATAGGCACTAACAAATAATAGAACTTTTGGCAGTTCACTTAACGGACAATGAAAAAGGTCCGTTGACCTATGTAATTCGTTAACTAAATTTATACACCGAATCACATGAGCCCTTTTCAGAAGGTTAGTCCTAGCTGTGGGCACATGAAGTAACGGCGGACGATTTCGCTTTCTGACGTCTTACATTGAAGCTAATGTACTGAAGTAACTAATTTGTGTTGTTCCGTTCAAGTATTACGTAGCAGATTTACTGCAATTAATCCCCCCCTCCCCCTATTGTCAGCAAAAGTAAGCAAAGCTCCCAAAAATAATAGTACCTAAACTTATAATTTTTGTAGCAATCCTCGAAAATGCATTTCGTTTTTAAACATAGACAATGTGTGGGTAATATTATTAATAAATAATTACTGATGTAATCACCAAATATGAAAATCAAAAACCCCCTTATAGTAGGTACTTACGTAATACTTGACCCCTTAGATGTTCTAACGCAAGCAGGTTTCTCTTGATCAATTCTGTCTTATTCCTACCAACCGAATCACAATTCCAAGAATCGGATCTCAGACCTTCAGGTTAAAAGGTGATGGTAAATGTAATGTTCTTGTACATACGTAACGTTAATATATGTATTTTGATGTATGATATGTAATACACTACGTCAGGGGACTGCAGATAAATTGCGGTTTTTTATTATTAACTAAGTATAAAAATATTCCAAGGTAAATGAAAGTAAGAAAAATTCCGAAAACCTTAATTTATTCTAATACGAGGGAAAATTGAGAAGTGAAATCTAAATTCAGAACTTAAATGAAACTTGAATAACTTCAAGTACATTCGAGGATTCTAATTTCAAATTCTTATTCGTTTTTACTTGAACTTTAGCTTCAGAATTAGGCTTGTGGATAAAACTCTTAAATTGACGGTACAAATATTGATAGATTTAAATTGCTAACACACGTACAGTTTTGAAACTTTCTATGCGTGATAAATCCATTGTCATTTTTCATTCATACCAGATGAAGTCACGAATAAAAGCAAGCGCTATAAAAGAAACTGCGAGATTTCTCATAATAACATGTCAGGGCTGCTAACTGCATAATATGTCGTTGAATAAAAGCGTGTACAACTTGCATTTTTCACCCTCTGACCTACTTAGATGTGACAGCCCTGCAGAATACTTGAGCAGTCGGAACAATAAGAAAGACGCGCGATTTTATTGAACCACCAGACTAACATTAACTGCACTGTTTATAATTATAGTATATTTTATCGCTTAACTGTTCAATTAACTCCGCACTTGCTGAACGCATAATACAAGACGTTTCATGCTAATTTCTATTGAAATAACAATTATAATTGAAATCACTCATCAAATATAGGCAACGCAAAAATATATAACTGCTGAGGTTGTCTTTGTTTACGAGATTTCCCCGCTTTTCTTAGCCTTCCATATAGAAATATTAAAAAAAAACGACGGGTTGCACTCCGGGAGTGCCGGCAGAAGTGAAAACTTGAATATTAACGTTGTACATTTTTGATATTTTGGAATGGTTAGGGAATAATGGCACGAATTGCTTTAATTATCAGTATAAAGTACTATCACTTATGTGGTAGAATACAATATTTATTTATTGCGCTATCGTACACAAACATGACAATTTATATTACATTAAATACGCCGCGCCAGGTGTCTACTCTCCATCCGTCTTACGAATTTTCTATCAGGTCACGTGTCCTGACGCGAGTTTAACATTTTTTATCCGTTCCAAAAAAGTGTACAACGCCGCTAAAGAAGTTTTCACTTCAAAAATAAACATTATGTGTATTCGGTATTGTTTATACCAAACACTTGGATACTGATACTGTTGTACTGTATTCTAAAATTGGAAACAAGACGCAAGCACTCGCAATATTCATCCGCCTAACTGAATATTAGTTTGAGGCGTATTTATTATGTGTTTATATTTGCTTTTATCCATCCGTATTTCACGATGAGCTCAGAGAACTGTTGAGCAATGAAAGTTGATATCTGACGATATTAGTAGAGGATATGCTTTTGGAATACATTTAATATTCTCCCATTTAATTATTATAACGAATTTCTATTCATTTATATCGATTAATCTAATCATGCTTTGAAATTGGAACGATCCTGGGTGATGTTTTTTGATTGTAACATTTGACTTTGAAATTCCCAGCAATGTTAGTTGATTTTTCAAGCAATCGAAAATTATAATAATAAATTTATTTTTTCATATAGCTTTCAAAGTTTTCAAGGGTACCTAATAGTTAACTATTTTCGCGCATTCATGTACTTATTTTTTCAGAACGCCAACAAGCCCCGAACGAAGCGTCCAATACAGTGCCACAGCGATGAAGCCAGTGAATTGTTTTTGTGTGATTTTTGTGTTACCGCGAGTTATACCCCTGAAAGACGTTGACATTTCAATTATGAAGAGAACAGTGCTTCTAAATATAAAAGATTCGCCATAACAATTTCCGAAAATATACTGTATAAGTAATAAATAATTGTTTTCTCTTCATGGATTCTTCTTCACAGATTATGATTTCTTTACCTTATCCTTATATACCCCAGATTTGGTTTGCGATATATCGATGGTAATACTAAGGTATTTTCCTTGTAAAAATGGTAACAAAACGTTATACTCCCTGTTTTATAATAAAGTATGGAAGCACTGCAAGTGAGACGTTGAAAGTTTGGAAATGTCAGTGACAGGTCCTAAAACTATTCTCGTGACAATTTAAATTAGGAATAGGCAAGAGCTTTGACAGTTGTCATTTGCGTACGTCACTTTGACATATGATTTTTTTACTCTCGACTTAAATTAAGATGCATTTGTCATTTAGATATAGGTGATGGCAGAAGACGTCTAGATTCGTTTCTGAACTATTTGTGTCAACGAATTTAGTATTAAAAGCTTGTCACGCCATAGATTTTTTTGCTTTTTTATTTCAAAGCGTTGAACGCATTTTTTTTGTAATCTTTTTCCATCAAAATATTTTCGTCGAGAATAGAATTTATGTCTACGTATTTAAGGTTGTAAATATTAATTGTTGCATTTAATGATTGCAGATTGAATTGAGTATTTATTGTAAAGTATTAATTATAGTTTTATTAATAACAAAGACTGTAATACTGTTATTTTAAATAAATTGTTTATAGATGTAAGTAATTTTTAATTATTAAACAGAGTAATTGAATTATTAGTTTCATTTACAGGCCTCTCAATCGCAAATCTCCAATTTCCATTAATTAAATTACTATATTTTTTTACTTAGTTTAAGCTATTGATTAGCATTGTAGATAATTAGGTCAAAATAATATTACTTATTAGCCATAATTATTGTATAGGCTAGATTATAATTCATATAAAGTCGCACTCTTTTTTTTAACTTTATTGTAAGAAAAAATAAATTACTATATTTTTTGACATAATTGGAAATTCTTTTCGCACTAGTCTAAGTGTAATCTAAATATCAATTGTCCAAATCACTAGCGACATCTGCCAATTAGAGGTAAGCAAAGTTTTAGCCAAAATCCAAATTCAGCTGAAGAAACATACAGTACCTGTAAGAAACTTCTGACGATTTAGTAATTAAACCAATATTCTCGATATAACAAGCTAAGTTGTTAGAAGCAGTAACTTAGCTTTATCAAACATTTGGTATAACTAGATCTATACGAACAGTCCGTTAATTTGTGTTATCAAAATTATTCTTTATAAAACAAAAATATTTGTATTTATTATAGAAGTATGTTTCTAGCATTCTTATTAATTTAGGGTGGTATTCCAAAACTAAACTGCAAATTTAAAAAATAAACCAGCATTATTAAAATGGTCACCACCTCCTGTTATACATAATGTAAACAAAAGTTCATAGAGATAAAGTCATTGTGTTATGTCGTTTTTAAATTTGTTAACGTGAAAATCAAATCTAAATTCGCCTATGTTTGACGCCCATACAGACACTACACGCAAAACTTGCGAAAGTGAACTCTGAGTAAGATTGCTTATATGCTATATACTATGAGAGTGTGCAACTGTTCAATAGATTATCTATTAATAATTGAAAATAAATACATATATAAAACACCAAAATAAATTTAACTGTTTGGTGCCTGTGGCAGTGTACCTTTAACATTTCCTAGCTGTATTGCGATTCCTGATCGTTGAGCGTGGAAAGCACAATTTAATCAATTCATAAAAACAGCGAAGACATTTAGAATTGATACTGAGATTGATATTACAATGCCATGCGATAAACAACTCTTACATAATATAATTAAGTTCTAACTTATAAAAATATTGGATGATAAATCTTATTAACATTACGAATATAATAACTTATAAGAGGAAGGATTTGTATTTTATGTTTGTAAGGAAAAACTAAAAACTTCTAGACCAATTTCAACATTAATTTATTCATATGTAAAATACTATGTACACTTATGAACGTACCACCAATTTAAATACCACATTATCACGGCAATTACAAATAGGCATATTTATTTTCAATATATAAAAAATAATAATTATAAAAAAAAATTATGTGCTAGGTACCTCGTGTGACTTAATATATTATATGTAGACATCGACCAGTTACAATTTATATGGAAATAACGACTTGCTCTCTGATTAATACGAATTCATTAGAAAAAGGTCATATTAAATTCTAATAAAATCTTTTTTATCTGAACTGTCAAATTCCTAACATAAATAAAAATGTAATTATACACACCCGTTTAGAAGAACTGTCTTCTCATTAAACTAGTTTTAATATTGATTACCGTAGGGTTGTCAACTATATTTTAACAAATATTCAAACCGCATTTTTGTCTTGAGCTGCGAGCTATACTAGACAATATTTCATTAATATTTAATATTAGTTTACTAACGCGAATATCCTTAAATATAAAAAACATCTGTTTTTATAGGAACTTCGTTGACGCTTCATAAAGCGAACTATAAACCCATACGGATTTTATGGTACGAGAAGAGTTATTATTTGAAATAAAAAAAATAAAAAGTTTTGTTAACAACCAAGTGTATTTTAATTAGATTTTTTTACCACGTCTTATTTCTGTATAATGAAAATATTCTTAGTTATTGAGTGATTAGGTAGACGGAGCCATTACACAAATATCGTTGTAATTATCAAGCAAAGTGTAAATCTTTCGAAATTTATAGATACCACTCAATTTAGCAGGTCACAAATCTAAAGATTTTTACAACCCATTCTCTGCCTTAAAAAGGCTCTCATATGATGTAAGACCGTCATTCAGAGTTGGTATTTAAGAGATAATGGTGACTTAGGACAGATAAACTTATCACAAAAGTCTAATCTCTTCTAAATGAACTTAAATAATTTTCGTATTGCATCAAAAGAAGTGTCATAGACTATTATATAGAAATATTAAACTCAGTTGCCAACCCTGATAAAAGTGGCAATACTTCTCCATTTCCTGTTTATACCATTTAAATATGTAAATTAACTGGTCAGGCATTTTATTAATTGCCGACTATTATCAACAGACACGGTCACTGGATAGGCCTATATTTATTACTGTTACTCATCGTTTTAACCGTAATTCTATGATAAATAAGTTTGATATAGTTTTGCGATGCGAAACAATTGAGTATTTACTATAAAAGAAGCGAATTGGTACTGCAAGAACGCATTATTTAATCTTCCTATTAGTGTTGACAATGACATGTTACAAACTACTGAATATTGTAAACAAAAGTGATATTCGGAATAACTATATTACAGTTTAATGCTCACATTCAAACTACTATTCGCAATTTCTACGATTACACTAAAGTATTTATTTAAAAAAATGTCTGCCAACGGACTGTGAAATCTTACGACTAGAAACATACAAAAAATCTTTTAAGATGCAAAAACATGATTAAAAACAAAACTTATAAATTAAGAACAGTCTAATTACAACGATGAGCACAAATGAATACACGCTTATTGTAAAATTTTAAGAAACCTCTGCGAAACAATGTGTAAGAGAGGTCAATTACAAGTGTTACCTAAGAATAACAGAGATTTGGGGGTAGGTTTGTCTGCAAAAAGTGTATTTCTATAGAAATTGCCTTGGCAGCAAATACAAGTCAAGAAGCAAATACTCTATTTACACTAAAACCGGAACTTACCGAAACAGCCTTTGACATTTAATACTCTTCTGAAAATTGATGACGGAAAGTGGAATTTCGATAAAAGGATTGATCTGTGTCGAGGACTATTTTGTAACAGCCCTTAACGGATATATGTATTTGAATTCTGCGGTGTGTGCTGGGAATCATAGGTAAAGTTCATATTTCAATTTTATTTATAAACCATAGAAGAGTACGTCTAGTTTGAATAATCTGTGATTTGATCATTTTGATTTACACATATTTAGATACTGTGATACAGAGTCATTAATTATGTTTTAACGATCATTTAGTAAATTAGTTTACCTTAGATCCATTTGAAAGCCTGAAGGTCACCGCCCTATGATTATATCAATCGTTAACTAATCGGACCGTTTTTTATACATAAGTTAATTTGTCTCGCTCGCGCGCACAACAATTTGCTTGACACACGGACAAGAGTACTGCCTTGCGATTCTATAACTCACACCTCACAGCTGTGTGAGTTATAAAAAGTGAGTATGAATGTGAAATGAATGAGTATGAAAAGTGAGTAACAGAATCGCAAGGCTGAAGTGGGTTAGAAGTGAGGTGTATTTTATTAGAGGTATTTTAATTGTCAGATAAAATTGGTAAAATTTAAATACAACTTATTTTACCGGGGTTAAATGCAGTGCGATTGTCCTTGATTTTTGTACTAACAGTGTTGGCCTAGTGCCGTAGCCGGCGAATCTCATCCCTGAGGTTGTAGGTTCGATCCTCGCTAATTGACTTTCTGTCTATGTGCGCATTTAACATTTGTGAAAGTGGATGAAAACATCGTGAGGAAACCAGCTTGCTTACGACTTAAAAACTCGACGGCTTCTGTCAGGCACAGGAGGCTGATCACCTATTTGTCTATTAGATTGACAAATAATGATCATGAGTCACATACAGAAATCTGAGGCCCAGACCTAAAAAGGTTGTAGCGCCATTGGTATTTACATGTTAAGGGAGTGTTTATTAATTAGACTGTCAATTCAGTAGACAGCATTAAAATGCTTCGTATAGAGAGAAGGCTGGGATAAAAAGCCCTGATTTTGTTTTAAAAAAACAAATGCGAAAACAGAATATTTAAGTATGAGCTGGCGCATAAAACAAGTTGAAAACGAGTTATTTATGTTGCTGATTGTCATACAAAGACAGGTAGCTGCGTTAAAAAGTAAAATACAAAATGTATTCAAGGACCTTAATTAAATATAAGATTTAACTCAAGAATATGTATTAAAATACTTGTTTGTATTCCATTGCCTATTTCCTTTTCGCCAATCTCTGCCCTTTTCTATTGCGCCTTGCCTAATGGGGATGCTAGATTCGATTTCCTACGAAAAATAATTACGCAAAAGTTAAACGTAGTTAAATTAAACTTTGTTTATTTATGATTACCTATAATAAAATAAAATTTGTTAGTCTGTGTAATTATTATTTCTTATTAACCACAAAATACTTTTTATAAGTAAATATAATTATTTAATCTAACTTTACTTTACAATTAGTATTTCTTCTATGTAAAATTCAAAATTGAAAAATATTTACTTTATATCACAGTAACTACAATAATATATGGTGATAAATATAATATAATAACGGTAATTAAATCCCCCACTTATATAAATCTAAAGCAGCTATTGGTATAATTATATTAATAGTTAATACTTCATTCGTTTGATGTAAACATAACAAAGTATTAGGTTATCAGAGAGGATTACCGCGGCAAATGATAAATCCGATATAACTTTTGCGGTGAATTTGAACTAAAATAAACAAGATGAAATCCGATTAATGATGGTCAGCTGTCTGTAATTCAACCAGAAGTTTCATATTTCGGCCGCAGCATATTCGGTGTTTGATTGTATGAAAATTAATACAAATCTAAACATTCTTCTACTAATTAGATAGCTTAATTGCCACAATAATATATATTAACTAGCTGCCCCCGCAAACTTCGTTTTTCCTTAATGTGATTTTACTTAGCCTACCTTTTTAGTACCTATATTAACCTCCGAGTTCAAGTCATAACTATTAAATTTATAGAAAAAATAGGGGTTGATCATAGAATGGTGAAAATTAGGGGTTGTATGTTTTTTATAATGTATCAAAAAATAAAAACAAATTCTAAAAATATTTTTTTTTATCTGGAGAGCCCTTATCACTTATGGGTTCGAAAGATAGATAGTGGCCGATTCTCAGACTTACAGAATGTGCATAAATATCGGAACCCGTATCACCTCCACGTCCGTTGTTCCACAACTGAACGATTCTTAAGGCAGTTTTTGACGCGCACCACCACTATGTGGAACCAGCTGCCCATTGTATTTCCGAACACTTTGGGGCCTTCAAGAATAGAGCGTACAAGTTTTAAAAGGCCGGCAACACACTCGCGACCCCTCTCGACATCACTTAACATCAGATTGGCCTGTTCTATAAAAAAACGGACAACTTTGGATCATGTATTATACGGTATTTATTAAGTTAAAAACTCTGTTTTTTTTCAAGTAAGGCACATAATATTGCGATAAACGTCTAAAATAAATATACTCGTCTACTCGAAAAAACTGTGTCACCCGAAATCAAAAGTACGAGGGAGTTAACCAACGCGCTAACAAAGGTTTAAGGGTCCTACTGTATAAAATAGGCACACATATAAAGACAAGCCTTCGTTACGTACAGACAGACCGACTGTAAATCACATCAACAAACACATGTCACTCTAATTGACGTTATCCGAACATTTTATTGTAAATAAAACTACTGAATATCGTCGAGATACGGGATCCAAAGTTGTATACAAGACGTGGTTGTCTGTTATGCATTTACGGCTAAATCACTGACATAATTGACATGAAATTATCCGTAATATAAATGCGCAATATCCACGCTGTTATAGAGATGAGCGCTGCGCAATTGGGTTGATTAATTTCTGCAGCCAACTTAATTTTTTGCATGCGCTAAAACCAAAAAGAACAAGAGACAAAGACAAAGAGGTAAGATTACGATTCACATTCACAGTTTAACACTTGGTCTTTACTAAGTGTCAACTGTCATTTATAAAAGGTCAACTGTCAAATTTTGAAATAGGCCACATAGTGCACCTAAAATAATGTGTTTACAAAAAAAATTACTGTGACATTAACTTTGTCTATTTCAACACTAATTTCGTTATAATTCTTAATGATGAAGGCGGCTAGGAAAGTAAGGACAAATATAAATCTTCTAGTTCTCTCTTAGCAAGGGAGCAAGTATTCCAAGCTGAACTATTTTTTTCGGGAGCTAAGTAGAACACGGGTTTGCGGGTAATTTAAATCTAAAGCTTTGTACCAATTAATCCAAAAGCGCAACAAATGAAAATTTTTGGGGTAAATATTATTCAGTGGGTCATAAAGATATTCCTCATTATTCAAGCTTCTTCATAAATAACCCTCAGACCCTCTTGTCCTCACTCAGCTGGAGATAACAAGGTGTAATCAACCCATGACCAGGTAACATGTTACCTCACAAAAGTTTTAAATATGAATATATATTCGAATTTTTTAGGCAGACAGATACTTGATTTATATTCTATCTATGGCATGTATATTTTAATTATAGTCAATTATCATGAAATCATTCTATATTTGAAAATTTATACGTTTTTTGTAAACGTCAACACTTACGGCTTGTCAAAGTCACATATAATAATTATTAGAATATAATCTGTATTCTGACATACTGACAACCACATATTTGGCGTTAGAATTTCGTTTCATATATTGGCACACTAGACCGCGGATAAAATGCAAGATGTAGCATGTAACTTGACAAGATTTTGCGTTTTTATTTTTTTATTATTTATGTTTAAACTACGCGCATTTATCTTTAGTTTGAAAATCCCTAACGACTACACTCTAACCAATTTTTGGCGGGAACAATAATTCCGAATGAAAATACTAGCTGTCATTAGAGTAAGTGAAATGAAACCTTTTTACTTTACGAATCTGTGAAAGTTTTAAAGAAAAGATAATATACAATCAAGAAAAAATAATTCGACCTCAAAATGTTTCGTCAATGATCTCAATGATACATTTTTATGACCTAACATGCACCTGTCCACTTTCTTGCTTGTTAAAATACCTCATTGAATGAGACCGCTGAATGAACGAAACGAACGAAAGACCTGTGTGGCGCCGTGTGAGCAAAAACTATGCGTAAATGTTTAAAAACTTGTTTGTTTAACATGTAGTATGTTATTCATATTTTTAGGGTAACAATGTTTTTAATTATAATCTAGAATATATTAAATTAAGCATTATATTATATATGACGTAAGCATTTGACATTCAATTTTTTTTTAATATATTGACTTTGGAGTAGAGACTCTTGGGCCGTGGCCCGTGGGGTTTAAGCGGAATAATTAGTTTAAACTAGCAACTTATCTTAAGATAGTGCCGATGACCCTAGAACGGATGCTTGTAATATGTACAACGAGGAAATGTTACGACAGAGACCAAACTTTTTAAATTTGTTATAATTTTCTACTTATTAATTTTTACCTAATTAATATTATAACTTTGATAGTTGCCAGTTATAGAGGAAAAATTAAATTATTTCACGATGTAGCTAGTTATTTTTGCTCAAAAACGAACCATAGACAGACATTTCAGGTTTTTCTAGCCTGTACGCAAGTAATATATGGGGAATCCTTTTCACGTAGCAGATCAGGTCAAACTAGAAGCCTGAACTTTCAGTTACCAGGCAGGGTTTGTAAAAGCACGGTATATTTCAAATTTGAACCAGTATTTTGAACAGAATTATAACTTGTCTAGCAAACATAGAAGCTAAAGATAGCTAGATATATATTAAAACAAACTTATATGAGCAGTATAAGTAATTGTCAGGTTAACTAATTACGTAATAACTTAAGGTAGAAGGTCCCTTGAGTAGTAACTGAATAAATTGACAGACTTGATAATACATGGATCGCACTACTTTTTACGGAGCGTTGAGACATTTGTTTTTTTTACAAGTTATGTTTTTGATGTCATTATCTCAAACCGAAACAATTATTGACTAGTTGGATGTCGAACCTACCATAACAAGTTTTACGTTATGAAATCCATTAATATTCATTTAATCAAAATTTAAGTACGAATACATACAATTTACATTACGAACATTTTTGATTCATGAATTATAAACTAACAGAATGCTTTACTACGGATTTAGAATATTTATTTAACAAAACTGTTTTAGCCGAGATCTCGTTTTAACATTTGCCTACGCATACATTACATTTGATTCTGGTCTATTCGTTAAATTTATATATTCACTTATAAAAAAATTATTTATATTGAAAACTGTAGTTCGGGTAATCAGAACTACAGTTGTATCGAATTAAAACAATATTTTCATGTTGAATGATCAAAATATAAAATTTTACTGTGAGAAACATCAGGAAACTGGCATGTCTTAGGCAGAAAAATATAAAATAAATAAAGGTTTTTGTTACAGATGTTAAATAGTATCTTATGTGAAACGTTGGTACTTTCAACACAGCGCGGCGCCATCTGTTAGAATTGTGATTTGTGACTGTCAAATAATAACAGACAAATAATTAGCAATAAATTAAAATTGCGACTATAATTTGAGATTTAAACTATCCTATCTCTCAAGTTGGATCGAACTGCACATGGTGTGCAAATTTGATTGATATCGGTTCGGTAGTTTAGGAGTCCATTGAGGACAAACATTGTGACACGAGATTTATATATATAAAGATGTAGATACAAAAATCTGAGGACAAAACCAAAGATTGTAGCGAAATTGGTTTATTTTTATTTCTTATTTATAATTTCACACAATGTCATTCGTTTTTCATTCAAGAGCCATTGGGGGGTTACGAGATATTCATAATTACGAAAACTTGAAATGTCCTATTAACTGCAATTGTATGTACACCCCACATGTCGGTTCGCATCTCGTTTTAATAAGGGCACGTAAAGTACCTACTTGTGAAGTCACCGCCTCTTGATCAAAAAACAACATGATTCTTATTAATAAGTTTTTTTTGCGAGGCGGGACTGACATTTAACGTATTAACGTTAAAATTATAGACCTTACCAGCCTTGAATTAATACAAGAAGTTATTTTTAATGAGCTTGTTTGTAGTAGCCTTGAGCCGCCATTACATAGCGAGAAAAAAATTAACATTCAAAAAAGCAGACCCTAACACAACCCTGCTATTGGAGTAACTTTAAACAATTATGTATACAAATTCTTTAACTGAAGGAAAAGTATAACAAATTTGATTCAAGGGGAATATTAACACGAAACAAGACGGCATTCAATTATTTTTGAATTGCGCCAACTCGAACCGGTTAAATTCCGAAATAACACTACTTATACCATTGACAGCGTGAATCAGTTCCTAACAATTATAGTAAATATGTATATAGTTATTTATATATATATTATACAAGCAATACCTGCGTACTTGCATTCACCTTATTTTATTTTTTATTAAAAGGTTTCCATATAGAGATCACTTCAAAGCGATAAGGCCGCCTGTTGTTCCACTTATTATTTATTGTAAGTTTAAGATTTATGCAACGACGTGTTAAACAAATTGAACACACGGAAGCAAAAAATCTTATTGAACATATCGATAAAGTAACTTTGATAAATTTAACCGCTAGCATTATCTCAGAAACTAAACCGATTTTGATCATAGATAGACTCCAAAATATACATAGTTTATATCAAGAAACATTTCGATATGACTTTTAGTTTGCATATAATAATAATAAAATAAAGCCCGTTTTATTTCCAATCATGACAAAAACAAATTAAAGTATAGCTGTACTATTAGACTTAGACTATTTAACATTTTTATATATTTTTTTTTCTTTTACTTGTTATCCTATATCCTAGCTACCTACAGTACCGTCGATCGGAACCCCTTCACGGGTAAAGGCCTCCTCCAGCTTTTTCCAACTATGTCTATGGCTCTCTTTCTCCATTCGTTTCCTGCTACTGCTTCTATTTCTTCTATCCACCTTTTTTTGGGCCACCTCATCTCCTTCTTTCTCAAGGTCCTTTCCATCTTTAGTTTAGTTTTCATAATTTTATTCAATTCCATTAATGTTACTTGCATAAGCTGATTGCCTACTTTTCTGAATACAAGACACTTTTCGTTTTTAAATATACGAAAATACCCGCTTAAATTTGGTTATATCCGAAAGGTAATAAAGCTCTCAAATACCTGTATAGAAAAACCTGTATGAAAAGTCCACCTGTTTCCGATAATACCTTCAATCGTTCCAATAATTCGACAGAGCGTTAGAGGACAAGCGAGGTTGATTTATAATAAGGTTTTTAAAGGAATTATTTGCCAATCTAACTTCTTTATGTGACTCAAGTATTTTTAGTCAAATAAGTTTAAAACATAATTTATATCATTGTATCATATAATATATAAGCACTACGAAATTTCACCTGTATCATTTCGACATTCGGTTTGCTGCTCACTATGAGGAACCAACTGCCCACTGAAGAATTTCCGAACCAGTTCAACTTAGGGTCCTTCAAGAAAAGTGCGTACCAGTTCTGTAAAGGCTGGCAACGCACTCGCAAGCCCTCTGACATTGAGAGTGTCCATGGGCGGCAGTATCACTTAACATCAGGTGTTCCGTGCAGGAGCCCGTTTGCTCGTTTATATACTTTAAAGGCAGTAAAACTACTTAATTTTTAATCGACTTCAAGAACGACGAGGAGGTTATGTATTCGACGCCTTTTTTATGATTTTATCGAAATTTAACAGTCAACACGAATGAAAGCGTGAAAAAGAGTTTATAATTTTATTTATTTATTTCCTTATCAGTTGAAATTATTATTATTATTATAATTATTATTATTATTTATTTATTTTTCAGGTGAGCCTCTTTCCCTATCTTCTATTCAAAATACAACAAATCAGTTGAAAAGTGTCTTTTTGGCTTATATCATAGTAAAAGGCCTGAGGTGAGAACGTATAACGAACGACGAAACAACACCGTGCTGCGTTTGTTTGTGATTGGTCAATAGCATCTCTAATCCATACCCGTTGTTACGATACGACATAATCCGTGTGTCCAATCAGAATTATACGATATCGTCTTTTGTTATACATTCTCACCACTCCTGATTCCTAACAATTCAATAGTACGATTTTCTTGAAAGAAGTTGAATAACATATAGAGAAAAGGCGGAGACGTGGTTATTAGTAGTGTTTAGATGGCAATATAATATATATTTAATGACATATTTTCTAAAATAATTCAAAAGTTATACTGTTAATATAAATTATTTTTAATTATTAGAAACCTTTACGAAGCCTAACAATCGCCATAACCTTTTCGCAATGTTATTTTTGAGTAACATGAAATATTTATAAGAACGTTCCTTGAATAAAATTGCTTAATTAATTCGGCTTATTATAACACGCCTTTAGCTTATAAATTTGAAGCGAGCTTAAAAATATCCTCAAGCAAAATTTGCAAACAGCAATTTTTAATTATGTGAAGACGTTATTTCTGCATAGTTTAAATATTTTTAATAATCTTGAATTTATCGCCCTCATTAAAACCTCCTCCGCTTGCTTCTATAACAAGTATTTTTCAGCAATCTAATGGAGATAAAAATATTTCAGATATATTATTGATTCGCTGTATTATACGGTGAGTCTCTTACCGAGTCCGATGTCATGTTTAGGTAAATATGCTTTAATAAAAATTCAAATAAACTTCAAGAGGTAGACATTCTTACAACATAGCCTAAGAGATGATAAATTCATTTAAAATAAATAGAACAATAAAAATGAGTTTATAATAAACGATATTGTTGGATTTCAATGCAAAACCAGGGAGGTAGTACCACAAAGTATAAACTAGGGGGGCCTCATAGCCTAGCGGTCTTATTAAGTAGCAGCTAGGTGAGGGGTACCGGGTTCGATTCCACAGTTCGAGGGCAAGTTTTAATTTAGTTTAAATTTGTTATCGGCCTTTGGGAGGGTTGTGCGGTACCGGGCGAGTGCCTAATCCGTACATGGAAGACATGGTCGAATTTCTAAGGCAAAAAGCACGAATTATAAAAATCTTATACTTGACGCTGGCTAATGCACAAACCGTGCCAGAGCCATTAAAAAAAAAAACAAAAAAAAAAGTATAAACTACAGTCTTAAATTTTAAGACTGACACATTATATACATGTCCCAAGCCCAGCTTGTATACCTCACACTCTTCACAAGGTCGTGTTCCTAACGAATATTCTCAGTGAGACCAGAGAGAACGTAATATTCTCACAGTGATAGCTGCGAAATGCCCCATTACCCAGATTCTGGGTTATGATATATACGTATAACATATAGATTTAGTTTTAGTTATTGTATAACATTACTAAGGATTAAGGAATATAATATTATTATTTTATACAAATTAAAAGTATCCAAAGATTTATTTGGTATAACAATATAGCCAGTCCTTAGACTATTGAGTAATATCACCTGAAGTAAACGCGTTGGTGTTTGTTTACCTTTACGCCTTTAGAAGCGCTGTGTTTGAGAAACCAAAGCTTTATCCTTGTAAATATTACATTCCCCACAGATCTTGTTTGATGCTGTCAGTAAAATATTTTTTCTACTTTATTAAAGTATTGACAATACGGTTTAATGTTATAGTTATTATTATTATAGTTTTACAATTAAATATATATATATATATTAAAACGATAATATATTGGTTAGGTTGACTACAAAAATTTGACAATGTATAATCATTTTAGACTCTTTTAGTTTGGTGAAATTGTGAAGCTTTCAAGAATGCTTTAGTTTCGAAAATTGTCTATATAGCTTTTATAAGTTTTTAAAATACTCTTCGCCAATCTAGAATCACTTCTATAAATGCCATTTTAAAAGTCAGTTTAAATAAAAGTATATATCACGAAAAACATTCGAAAAACCTATTCATCCCCTACACTACAATACATACTTTAAAAAGAACAGTTGTTTTTGTACAAACTTGTCAATAATTGGTATAATTGTCTGGAAATTAACCTGTGTTCCAATTCATGTAATCGTTGATTAATTTTTAAGTTTTCTAGAACATACCCATAAGCATCACTCTTAGTATATGTGGAGAGCACATCAGACTTTTTCGAGGATTTCTAGAGCGTACTACACCATGCCTGGGCGTATACGCATTCTGGCGGAGGCTGTTGAAGCAAGTCGGTGACACGCTCATTCAAGTTTCGGCTGCAGCGATTCGGTCGTGGTCTGCGAAAAGCCTTAATTTGGAGTTTTATTATATCTTATAGTACAACGTATGTTTAGATATGTAAGTAAAAAGGGAAATCTGTTTGCTTACCTACTGAAAGACAAAAAGTATTTTCATAAAATAAAACGTCAAATTTTTCTGCAGTGCGAGTTTAACACAACATAATATTCAATAAATTACTTAATAATTAAAATACAACACGAGTGGTGGTGACGGCGCTAGAACGAAGCATCAAACAGGCTTTAATCAAATTTGTAATGTTTGTTTAGTTAGGAATATTCGCTTTGGTTTTTGCGTATTTGTTTTCGTTCTATGTTTAATGTGGTTGGTAATTCTTTTGACTATTACCAACGTTCCTTTGTTTTCTTAAATAGTATAAAGGATCAATTAATACCTTTTTATACAACGTAATACTACTACTGATTGTTCTTGTATAAAGCTAAAAACAAAAGCTAGAGAGTTGATGTAAGTTGAAAATAATATCAGAATAACGAAGCAAATTGGATGACAGCGTATTTCTCATTTGACTTGAAATATGTCAAGAAAGTTTGTAAATCGACGAAGTTTCGGGCGGTAACAAAGTTAAAATTATTTCAGAAAAAACCGTCTGAACTTTTGTGTCCCACATAGCTTGTTTAAATGATAGATTTTAGTAACATACTTTATCACAATTCAAAGTTCTAAGACCACCTTATTTTTCACTGCAATTTTTCACAGGAAATTTCTTTTTAAAGTAATAGGAGGCAAACGGGCAGAGGGCTCACCTGATGTTAAGTGATACCGCCGCCCATGGATACACATTGCCAGAAGGTCGGTGTCGAAATTATGAAAAATACAATACATAGTTCCAGCAACGCACTTGCGAAAAAGGTGGGAGCTTGTAGTTTATTGTCTATCAGAATGCCAAATCATAAAATGACTGCTTCACGACTGATTTGAGAGCGACCGCCGATGCGAAAACCGCTGTGTGAGTTCGAAAAGTGAGTTACAGAATCGCAGGGCAGGCAATTGACACTGCACACAAACAACTCCGAATTGGACGCGAATTTAGCGCAGAAAGGATACTTGTTGGTTATCTTTGATGTTTTTTAAATGTATGTAGGCTAAAGTTATTAATCTTCAAAATGTAGATAAATGTATGTTGGTTTCGGTTGCTAACCCTGGTACACTTTATCAAACACGACTTATACACTTTAAACCAATTTCATATAAATAACACTTGTCCATATATCTAATATACAATTTCTCGTGTGGCGGTGTTTGCAGTTAAACTCCTCCGAAACGGCTTGACCGATTCTCATGAAATTTTGTGTGCATATTGGGTATTTTATTTACTTTTCGATAAAAAAAAATATTATTTTTTTATGATACAGCATTAAAAAATACATACAACCCCTAATTTTCACCCCTCTACGATCAACCCCTATTTTTTATTATAAATGATATACATGGCCAAACGACGTTTGCCGGATCAGCTAGTTAAAATACAAAAATTAATACGAGCGAGTATCACGTTCGCCAGCCGAGCATCAACATTTATTTCCAAAATACAAGATATACCATCCGCACTGGTGATAAACCGAAACGCTTTGACTTTGTTTACTTATATAGACTTTTTAAGTCTTTTAAATTCACTCACTCATTGAATATAGAATATTGATCACAACACCCCTGGGCACGGAACACCCAAAATTTCCATCTCAATGATCAAGGGTTACTATGCCTATTCACCGAGATATCTTTGTCCCAACAAACAAAAGCCTTTACGAGAATTTCAAAATGACTCTGTAATATGCGAAAGTTGAATAATTGTGATTGCATTATTATTGTGAGCGTGGTGTATAACTTTAAATTGAAAAGGTAAAATTTAGCGTGATAGTCATAATATATCTAGGCTAGCTAGTCTGAAATTGAACCCAGTAGGTAATTTTTTTTTACAGAAATAATGGTAAATTTCATTTAAAAGCCACTGAGGTTTGGATTAATGTAGCAATAACAGACTTGTCAGAAGAGTGCAAAATGCAAAAATATATTCAAACCTACGTACTTGCGTCCATCGTACAATTATAGTGTGTACCTACTTATGTACGCACATAAGAATACATATATTTTGATTGCATGCAAATAATTAATTACAATTTCATAATCAAAGACTGGAAAAGGAGTCATTATAGTCAATAAAGTTCAGTTTACATTTGAAAAATTAAATAAATATTTAATTTAATAATCACTCTCATCAATTTTTCATAACGCGCCTAAAGAAGTATAACTTCAATAAACATCAGTGGCACTATGACCTCTTTAGGTCTGGACCTCAGATTTCTGAATCTGTTTCAAGATCATTTTTAAACCTAATATGCAAGTAGGTGATCGGCCTCCAGTGCCTGACACACGCCGTCGACTTTTTGGGTCTAAGACAAGTCGGTTTCCTCACGGTGTTTTCCTTCACCGACTTCTTTTTTTTAAATAAAAGTATGAGAAATACAATTAAAATAAAAAAAACAATAATAGACACAAAAACGTAAACATATTATTGCAAAAACTCTATATTTGTGTGTTAGGCCTTTTATAGAGAAAGTAAATATTCGACACTGCTTACGCACAATGCGTTGAATGTGACGACGCAGCCTTGATTTGATATATAATATAACTTTGGCTAAATTTTTAAAGTTTTTTTTTTATTGAAATGAAATTATAATTAAACACATAGATTTATATCGTTAGATAGGCCCTTACCGCAGTGAGACCGCGCCGTGTTGTCGCACAGTCGAAGTGAGTGAGCTCACTAACCTGGGATCAGTGCACCCCTAAACACAGTGTTAGCCGAACGTGTTGTAAAGGACGTTTGCGAGCAGTTTAGTGTCACAAAATGCCATCGTGTGCCTTTCTAAAGTGCAACAATAATTCTAGAAACACAAATAAAGCCAGAGGTGTAACATTTCACTCGTAAGTATTGCGATTTGATTTAAAAACTTTTATTTTTACTTCCGCATTGTCTAAAATAACAAATTTAAATGGTGAGTGCACGAAAGAGAAAGTAGTATTTGAAACTAATGTAGGAGAAAAAGAGATGACACTATTTTCTCAATACACTTGTTGTGTATAGATTGCACAGGTGTTGTCGGCATTTTGTTAACGCACACATTCAAAAACAATGCCACAGTTTTTGGTGTCGGGGCCTATCTAACGCTATAAATCTATGATTAAACAACTTTAAATTCATCCAGCACATTACAAATGAATTATTGTATTTTTAAATAGTATTCTTCCAATCATGTACCTACCTACTATCTGATGTTTCCTTATGATCATTTTCGATATACTTTTTTTTTAATATAATAACCCCCTATTATATAAAAAAAAAATCTTGCGGGACGACCAAAAAGGGCAGTCTACGCAGCCCATAGACACCCATTTTTAGTGGGTGCGTTTCAAGTCAAAATAGTAAAATTAAGTAATAATTAAAATAAACTTCATAGTTCGGCTAATTCTTTACCTTGATCCGTGATCAATGTTCTCTGACCCCAAAAACCGATAAAGCAAGTTTTAATATAAAGTGGCAACATATAGGGGTTACAAAGTTCATAATTTATGTGAGCATAAACATCCCTTATAAACTCTGCTGTCTGTATTGACTTTGGGTGGCAATTATAAATTCTAATTAAGGAAGCTTCAATATGTAAAAGTACTTTGCACTTTATTATACTAATAAAACTAAGTTGGAGTTGCGGCTTTGTTTGTTGGATGTATGATGTAATGATGCGATTTTTTAAAAATCCTGCAACAAAAAACTCTCTATATGGATCTTGTCATCAGATTGCTTCAGATTTTTTTTATAAGACATTTTGATCGGTTTTTCATGAGTAAGTAGGTACTATTTGAAATAGGTTTGGCATATACACAGCTGGGATTTGAACGCAAGACCGCAGTTTAATATACCTTTATAGAATAACAGCAAACGGGCAGGAGGCTCATCTGATACTCAGACTACGGGGGACTAAGAGAAGGTTAAGCTTTGGCCCGACGTATGTTTCTAGTACAATAAAACTTTATGTTTTCCCCTGAAGCATTTTGCTATATTGCATATGCTAGTATTACGCTCATAACTACTAGTTATTTTTAGAAAAAAATCCATACTCTTTGGCATTGAAAAGAAATATGCAGTATTAAATATATTTAACAATAAAACCTACATCTCATCTTAAATCGCTCAACCAAAACGCCCCGTTACATAATTCATTTCTCATTAATATTAACAAGGCCTTCTATATTCCCTTGCTTTATATTTTTACAAAATATAAATACCTTGACTTGGGAAAGCACCATTTTACTAGCTTGTACTTACTATTTTCACTCAGCTAAGAACTGTTTATTAAATATCAAACATTTCAAATGAATAAAAAAAGTGCGTGTGTACAAAGTTCACATGTCAGAAGGGAAACTTCTTTGGCAAACTAATTTTTAAGTCTTGTTCATATTTATACAAATCTTAAACTTTAGATTTCCGAGACTTAGAGGGAGGGAAAAAGGAAGATATGTTAGGAATTTAATGAATTTGAGATTTCAATAAATTATTTTGCATAAAATATAAAGTGCTAATATTTCATAAATTCTCTTTACGAAATTTCAATTTTAAAAAAAGAATTTCTATAAGGTAATTCACCCTTCTCACTCTATCTCAATCGCTCTCTCCCTTTTCTTTGACAAAAACGCTGCACACCTTCGTGACGTTTTCGTAAAAAGCGCAAGCGCCTAAAGAAGTTTCACTTCAATAATATTAATTTTATATTACTCAAATAATATATATGGATTTAAATGCGAAAAGAATTTCACAATTATATATGTTCTGATGACAAAAATGTTAAATATACAAGCCAAGGCTGTACATTTTGCTCACTCAGGCTTTCTTAGCGTAATCTTAATAATATAAATTACGTGTCACGTTGTTTGTCCGCTATGGACTCCTAAACTACCGAACCGATATCAATCAAATTTGCACACCGTGTGTAGTTTGATTCAACTTAAAAGATAGGATAGCTTACATCTCAATTTATACCCGCAATATTATTTTATTGCAAAATATTAGTTTATTATTTGATAGCCACAATTCTAACAGTTGGCGCTGTGTTGAAAGTACCAACGTTTTAAATAAGCTTCAATTTAATGGCATTACCATTAAAAAAGCATGGTGGTCGCCATGATTGGTATTCTCCTACCGTTTCCCTTGAATGGGTTACTACTATGTAATATAACTAAATCCTTAGCCACAGCAACGCTTGGCCGGTCTACTAGTCTTAACTCCTCTTAAACGGCTGGACCGATTTGAATGATTTTTTTTGTATACGTTTGGGTGGAGCCGTGGATGGTTTAGATTCACAAAACAGCCCGGCAGATGGCACTGCAGTCTGTACTTTCATGCTTTGTTTAATATCGCTTGAAATATCATGCAGGACAACGTCTATTGGGTCCACTAGTATTATATAAATAAGCTTGGCGATTTCCTAAATCGTCGGAGTTACGCCCCGAGAGTATAGCCAGACACAGGCTTTCTATATAACTGTTACATTGGATTCATTCGTTACATAGCAATAAACATTTCATTATATCGCTTATATTCTATTAATATAGAGCGAGCGAGTAAATATAGATTAAAACTAAACTCCTCTATTATTTAAAGCACCCTGATGACCCAGGAACCGTACGATATGTATATTCGTAAAGTCTGTATGTACTACTACCACTACCATTTTATCGATATATACTGTTGTCGAAACAGATTACAAAACTCAATACCATAAACAACAGACGAAACTTAAAGTTTGACAAATGACACACGGGTTGTTGACGACGTTTCTAGATACAAACAAAGCGCACGGAAGATATACATAGTTTAGAATATAATTCACAAGTAAATAACGTAAATTAATTTCAAACATTTCCAATAACGCTGTGAAGTTGTTTTGTAGTGTTTAAAATGTCATGAGCACACATTCAGATCAATGAACAGGAAAACGAGAGAAGGGGAACGACAGTATATTGAAAACGATAGAAATTTGATTTCTACGTTGAAAACTCTATTAAAACGGGTTTATGTACAATAATATCTAGAAGCTTACTACTTACAGATTTCATTGATTAATCTAATAAATGATTGATTAAGCTTAATCGGGTGGGCCGTATCGGGGTGATGTAATTTAGAAAAGTATGGATTATAAGAGCAGTGTTGGCCTAGTGATTTCAGCGTGCGACTCTCATCCCTGAGATCGTGGTTCGATTCCCGGCTGTGCACCAATGGAGTTTATTGCTTTATACGCATTTAGCATTCGCTCAAACGGTGAAGGATAACCTTGCGAGGAAACCGGCTTGCCTAAGACTCAAAAAGTCGACGGTGTGTGGCAGGCACATAAGGCTGATCATCTACTTAGCTATAAGATTGACAAATGATCATGAAGTAGATACAGAAATCTAAGGCCCATACCGGTATTAAGGTTCCATAAATTCTTATTGAATCTGCAACAAGACTCAGATATTAGAGAAATCATTAATGGGATCGATGCTGTTGGAATGGCATGCAGGCTAAAATGGCACCTTCATTTTCCACCTCAGGCCGGACATATCACCAGATCTGAAGACAATTGGGGTGTGAACTTGGAATCCACGTGGGAAGACGCCGGTGTCGGCGTTGGACCGGAGACCTGGTGCAGGTGGCAGCACGTGAAGCCCAAGAACATGAACTTTGGAAGGGGTTGGATCAATGCCCTATCAGAGGGTTCCTATATTTAAAAACTACAGTAAAGATTTTGTATTATAATTATTTAACTGTTCTATAAAAGGGTTTTTAAGATAAATGCAATCATCAAATACGCAAACCTTTAAAAATGAGACGAAATGTCGTCTGCCAGTTGCCATATTCTTACGATTTTTCCCGTAAAATAAATACGCTATTGAAACATCATAAATGCGATATCATTGTGTTTCTCCTATCTCATATCCAATACGTTGACAAGTTGTTCAATGCCAGCCGACAGCCCATACAACGCGTCCATGTATGAAAATACTATCTTATTAAGAGAAAAATAGATAGAATAGTTTTCTTACCTTAAGATAAGTATATCTTAAGTATCAGCAAACCTTTGTTAATAATATGAATCAACTTACATAAGAATAACGTACTAAAATGTTAACCAAAGTTAACTTTAATATTGAAAACCACACATTTTATTCAACGCTGTTATCAAAAATATTATTTATCAATACATTTTATGCGTCATGTACGAATTCGGTTTGTTAGCACTGAATTGTTTTTATAGAACAAAGAACAGAGACCCATCTGATTGATAAGTACCGCCATCACTAATATATAATACCTTAACTGTGCTGGTCTTACGACATCATATTTCTTTCTTAACAGACTTGTCAATTCCTGTAACCTAACAAACACCTCAGTAAATAGAACTAAGAGTATTTAAATCAATAAAAAGTGTTTTTCCATTAATTAAGCTTCTAAATCTAGCAGCTAATCTAGCTTTTGTTCTATTGCAGCTTGGCTCGATATAGAGTTTACGTTCCACTCAATAGCTTGCTACGATAGTGTTGGGCGTCTCTCGAATGAAATAGCCAGATTAATTTTATACTAACTCTATATATGTAAATCAGTGTAGGCTTAGTGCGACTCTCATCCTAGAGAACGTTTGGACCCACCGTCATCAGACCATGATAGAGATGAACCAATGGATATTTCCTAAGTAAAACTATGTCGATCTACGGCGTGTGTTAGTTACAAATAGTCATGAAAACATCATTATTAATCACTACTTTGAACGTTATTTTACTTTGAAACACTCGTGGTATACGGTTTTAAGCTGTGGTAATAATTATTTTTATTTGCGACATCAGCTTGACGAATATTGAAATAGCTCGTTAAACTCCTGGTTTTTAGAGAGTTCAAATTCCAGCCAATTATTGTATAAATATTTGAAAGTTATTATTAGATATACACAATAGCCACTACTGTACTTTTGTCGAAGAAGGATCTGAAATTACGCTACCAAAATTACCCATATCTCACATATTACAAAAAGAAGTTATCCGCTTCAAAGTATCGAACGAATTTTCGAACGGTGTATATTAAATAGCGTGATTTCCAAAGTTTATTTAGGTATACGATTCATTATGGTTTATATAAATTGACTTAAATTTTACGATTCTTGTTAAATTACAAAAATGTCTGTAAACACGAAAACGAAGGTGAAGGAAGCAAGGACTATATAAACTGATGCCTTCTAAGTAATATTTGATTTCAAGTCGTTCAATAGCTCGAATTATGCCAATTGAGTTCTTGAGCGCTATGCAAGCTGCAATCTGTATCGAGTTCTATTCGGTTAAGTCCTCGCGTACGATCTACGTGAACGAATAGTTGAACTAATGGAGAGGCTAAATTTTTGAAGCTCCATAATAATTCAATTGTATTTATAGTTCCTTTTTGAATATAGAATCATGTATATGAACGGATTCCGACTGGAAAACTGCGCCGCGGTCGAAAACGCCATAATGGTGGACGTAAAAACAAGTGAACTCGAGGTTATATAACTAAGAATATACTTGTAGTTAATTGACATGACAAACATACAGTGTTTTGCGGAACCAAAAATGAATTAAGCGATTTTTATTGAAATAAATAATATTTAATAAACTCGCTATTCACAGCTATTTCAATAAAATTTTACATCACTATTTCGAGCATGCTCTAATTAATAATTTCGCGAATACTCGCCATGATTGAATAAAAACGAAATTAGACAAAAGCTGATGATTTTGTCATTTTTTTATCGAAAATTTTATATTATACTATCTGACCCGGCAAACCCGGTTTGTTTTGCCATGTATATTATTTCTAGAAAACATTTTTTTAGTTCAATAAAAATAACTATCTAAAATAATAAAAAATAGGGGTTGATCGTAGAGGGGTGTAAATAGGCGTTGTATGTATTTTTGAATGCTGTATTATAAAAAAATTAAAACAAAAAAAATCTTTGGGTTGGATCACTTTTAGTTGTAAGCACGCTGAGGTTCACAATCATTCGACAGTTTATAATCTCGCGAGATAGATTACAATCTAACGGTGTTTACAATTTTACGTTAACATATTATATATTGAATGAATATGAATATAAATTGCAATAAAAATGAGCTATATAATTATTTAAAAGAAATATGAAAGCCAACTTACAAGTTGCTTTGATGCCTTACAAAGGCTATTATTATTTACACAAAGGTTTTGATTCTAAGGAATTCCTTCAATTTCTATAAATCGATTTTTTGTGCTAATCTTTAGATCGGCGTATCAATGCCGTGCTTTTATTTAAAAAAATTGGTACCATTCACGTTCAAAATGTAGGAATAACATGTAAGTCCCATAATAATGTGGGTTGTCATGGAGTAGACATTCGGACACAGTCGTTTTTATTAACATAAGTATGTCGCCTGATAGAAATCGCCCCATTTCACATATATAAATGGATGGCCTTTAGATTTAATACTATGTTTTTTTTTTTGTTTTCTTGGATAAAGTGTAAATATATATTGTAATATTTTATAAGAATAATAAAATTTTATACAAATGTTTAAATTTTATTTATTCTTCTGCTGATTAATGCAACCTTAATCTCGTATTTCAAAATGTGTTTATATTTTTTTTTTATATGAAAAAAAACGTTTATACATGTGTAACGATTTTTTTATGAAACAGGAGGCAAATGGCTTGGAGGTTTACCTGATGATAAGTGATTGCTTACTGTGCTAGAAAACTCACAAATGCGTTGCCGGCCTTTTAAGAATTGTTTCGGAAATACATCAGTGGGCAGCTGGTTCCACGTAGTGGTGGCGCATGCCAAAAGCAGCCTTAAAACGCTGTTACTTTTACGTGCCTTAGTAATATGAACACAGAAAAGATTTAAGCATAAAACGATAAAATCAAGTTTATTAAAAATATACATATTATTTTTTACATGTATACATATTGATTTGAAATTTCCGAGTTGTCAAAAATTAATATGCAATTAAAATTTATATTAATTATAACGGATGAAATGAAAACCTATGTTGCTATTGTTAAACGTTGCAAATGGCAGGTTGACAGCGATTGTAATGTAATAAATTACTTTAAAGTTAAATCACGAGCTACCTTCATATTGGAGGCAAATTCTACGTGTTCGGAAACAAAAATAATACTACACAAAAAATTGGATAATTTTATTTGTAAACTTGACAATTGACAATTCTTCAATCATTATTTCTTCAATGTTTTATCTATAGAAATCTCTAAAGAACATTTAAGATACATAAATGCAAACATCTTGAACATTAAACAAGGGAGTGGGGAAAGTTTGTGCAGCGCGGGATACAAACGTCAACTGATTTACCAATCACGCGATCGACACGTCACTCTCCCGCCGCCGAGCACCACTAGTGATACCTAAAAATCGCTTCTGCGCAGGCAAGGACATTTGTTCAAGATGTTTGCCGGTATCTGTACTCTACTTCTCTCTCCACGTCACTTTACCAAGTCAGGCACTCGAGTGTAAAAGAATGAATCATATGAAAGACGGATCATGTTGTGAGTCTGCAAATGTACCAGCTGATGACAGGTTTAAAAAAAATAATACAGTTCGCTTTTGTTTTATGGCTCACCCCTCAAGAAACCTTTGGCGCGTTCAGCTATATATTTTCATTAGTGACATTTGGTGAATGTCACAAAACCTTACGAATAAAGGGAAATATATAAAAACGACACTAATGGTGCGTTCCACTAAGCGCTCACGACGATCAAAATGCTCCTTTAACCATTCCACATACCGACCGCGGTCGTTGTGGTCACGGCGAAAACGTCACTCGTGACGTCATGACTAATGCTCACGCAACGCTCACAACGACCCATCTAAAGAGGTGGGTCGTTGTGATCGTTGAGAATAATTTGGCGCAATTTTTGAAATTTTATTTTGAAATATGACAAATAATAATATTATTATATTCAAAGCTTAAAGATGGCGACAAGAAAAATCACATTATTTGATTCAGAAAGAGAAGTTGTTGTAGATATTATCGTTTCTGAAGCTGAAGCTGCTCGTGCAGAAAGAGGTAAATATAATTATGCAATATAAATTTAATACAATTGATTTTAGTTTATATTCAACAGCTATTTATACATTTTTCCTGAATAATTTATAGCATAACCTAACTCAATGTAAACGATATTTATTTTCATTAATAATATATATATATTTGGTAAATTTATTTTATTTGCAGATGTATTTTTTGCAACTGAGCTATTAAGAAAAGCTGAAGCTTCCGCATCTGTTCAAGTAGATCAAGAATTTATTGAAGAGACTTCAGAGAGTTTTATTGAAGAACGGCTTGATAGTGATAATCTCAACTCTGAAACTCCACAATTTGAAGGTTTAATGAACATCTGAAATTCTATTATCATTTTATTTCATATAATATATTATTCGAGAATTTTAATTATATTTATTTTTTTTTTTGCACAGGAGAAACTTCAGTATACAAATAAGAATTTAAATGTTAACTTAAAAAAAATTAGTTTGTAATAATTTGTAAATATTAAAAAATTTATTGATAGTTCATACAATTTACATCAAATTATTATTTTCACTCAAATGTTCAAAAATCCAATGATCATACAACTTTGATAATTTTCGGTCCTATAAAACTATTGTGATTACTCCTAACAGGATTTATGATGAGTTTTCTACCAGTTTTACAAGGAATTCATAATATCATCTCTTTTAATAACTCCTGCAGTTCTCCTGACTTCACGTGAATAGGTTTCTACGTTTCCTTGATTATGTTCAGGGATAGTAATTACATTTAACTCATCTCCTTGTAAAATGCAGATATTGTGGATGACACAGCATGCAATGATGTACTCTGCCATTAAATCGACTCTTGTCATTGGTAGACAATGTAATAAACTCCTCATGCGTCCTTTTAACAATCCAATACATCGTTCAACAGTCACTCGTGCAGCTGAATGACGATAATTATAGTTTTTTTGTTTTCCAGTTAAATGTCCATTATCTCGATACGGAGTAAGTAAGTGTTGATGTATTTCATACGCAGCATCGCCTAGCATATGGCAATTTTCTAAGAATTTATCATCATCATTTACGTAATCTGCAACTTCTGATAAACGGAAAACTCTCTGATCATGAACAGACCCAGGATGTCCAGCATAACAATGAGTTATCAGAGTCTTGTGATCACATACGACCTGTAGAACATTTTAACTATATGTAAATTAATTTTCAATACTAAAGTTAGTAGTGTGCTTTAAAATAACAGTCGCTAAATACCTGTAACTGAATAGAATGAAATCCTTTCCGATTAATATAATCTGCATGATTTTGTTTTGGACCATTTATACGAATATGAGTACCATCAATTGCCCCTATTACTTTTGGAAAGCCACTCGCTCTTTCAAATCCATGCATCACTTCTATAGCACGTTCCCCCGTAGGCCATTGTATAAATCTTGAGGATTTTATAAATAAAGCGTGGCAAACTCGACGTACGGCTCTAACAGCAGTGGCTCGTCCTACGTTGAATCTGTCACAAACTGATCTATAATAAAGATAAAAAAAAAATTATAAGTAGTTGTATTTCATACTTCTCAATTATAGTATAAATACATCCAAAATAGTTTATTTTTTTATAAAAGTGACCTATATGAATCCATTGTTGCCATTTTCCAAAGGGCTATCATTAATTGATGATGAGATGGAATTGTAGGGCACCCAGGGACATGTCGAACCAAATTTTCTTCTATTATATCATGTAAATAATTGAATGTGTTCCTTGAAATTCTAAAAAAATAAAATATAGTTAAATAAATTAATTATATGCTTCGCCGAATAAAAGGATCGCTTAGCTCTCGTCGCGGTATACGGTGTCGTGGGGGTTGGCATCAACAAGTATAATCTACGATTGCAATTAAACAATATTTTAAAATGTACAGTCTTATGAGATAGAAAATTATGTACCTGAAATGACTTTTAAATTCTTCATCCGAATAGCGAAAAATTACATTTTCATAGTCAATAATACGTGGCCTAAGTTGTCGGTTTTCACGATTATAATTTTTTATAATTGCATCCCATTCTTCATCTGAGCTAGATGAACTAGTTTCTGGAGCTTTATTGCGATGCATAAGCAAATATCCAACTGCCGTCAAAGCCATTTCGATTATATTTAAACTTAAGTTGTTTGATAACTTCACGAAAATTATTTATAAAATATTCAATTATTCTTCACTTTTAACATAAATAAATTTAAGTCACAAATATCAAAACTTATTGTCTATGATTACCTAACCTCCTTAAAATTCTACTATTTTCAAACTTGACATTTGTAATATTTACATGAACGCCCGAAACGCTCCATAATCCATTCCACTTGAGTTAACGACAGTAACATTGACAATCAAGTGGAATGGGGAAATCAGCGGTCGTGAGCGTGATCGTCGTGAGTGCTTAGTGGAACGCACCATAAAGCGTCGAAACTTATCAAAGAATGTATTAAATTTAACCCAAATAAAGCTAAATTTAAAACTGTTATATTTGAACAATAAAATCTACTGTTTGACTCGGTCTTTGGTCTCAGATCAATCAATTGATATGTGGTCGAAACACCTGGCGTATAAAAACATGAAAGGAATTCCTTGTGCAGGTAACTTTTTTTAATTCAATTTTGATTTCATGCATTATATCGATTTAAGCGTAAGCTTCGAATAGTTTTTTGTGGCATCTTTGAGAAAGCGAAATCTCGTTGGACTCGCATTATAAAACTTTTTATTCCTTCTAATGTGTAATGTGAACCCAATTACACATTGCGTAATTTCACGTTTATAGTTCACAATCAAAAAAATTAACATGATTTTATATGCTTTTATTTAAAGAACCTCTTTTAATAATCGTTGTTTTTCTTTAATAAAATGAATATATGCTCTATGGTTAGTGACCGCCAGTCGAGATTTGGAGGGAAAGGAAATGACCGAACGTTTTTTAGAACAGGGTCGAACGGGCATGAGGTACAGCTGCTATTACGTAATACAGCCGTTTATTAACACTTACGAGTGCGTGGCCGCCCTTTTAAACGTTTACGTAAATAGTATAAACAAGATATATAGATTTAAGTTGGCGCTCGGTAGATAGTACCGGTGACCCCAGAGCTGGCACTTTCCTGGCTCAAAGAATAAGTCTTGCAATACAGCGAGGAAATGCTGCCAGCGTTAAAGGTACACTGTCAGAGGGACCAAACTTTATAAATTCGTATTAATTTTCTTTTTATTATTACTATGTAAGTTAAGATAATTGTAAATACTGTATATTTGATTATTTAAAGAGTACTTTGTACAATATTTATGTTTTGATAAATGAGATGTTGAATTTGTGTGGATAACATTTTTCTGAGCTACACAGCACCATTGTTTGTTAAGTGGCTTTAACAAGTACACTAATACATACATTTATTTAATGTACAGTTATATGCCATGACTAAGTTCTGAAGGTTTCATCAAGTTTCGTCCAATCCTCACACAAAGCGCTTTGTGCCACTTCATTTCTCATTTTCTGTGCTTAATTCATTTAATTCGTCTCCTTATGGGCCTTTGAATAAATCGCCTCCCTCTTCCCGTTTATTACCTCATCTATCCATTCTTTTCATTCAACTTTTTCTGTCGAAAAAATATTTAGTACTTCTGCTTTAAAAGTAATGTAAAATAAAAGGTAAGTGCTATAAGTATACGATATGTTATAAGGGCCTAACAATCGAATAGCTAACAGCCTAATAATAAATAATAAACAATAAACTACAAGTTCCCACCTTTTCAGAATGCCAAATCATAAAATGACTGCTTCAAAACTGATTTGAGAGCGACCGCCGATGCGAAAACCGCTGTGTGAGTTCGAAAAGTGAGTTACAGAAACGCAGGGCTGAACAATACAAATAGACTTATTATTTATTTATTTACACTTCGTTACATACGTTACATAAAATTATAAGGGATGCAACGGGCGGCATTATCGCTAACAAAGCGATGTCTACCAGGCAACCCTTGTAAAGAAAAAACAAAAATGAAATATGATGGGTATAGTGTAAGAAGCGCGTTACCAAATCTTATAAAAACCAATCTTGATCTAAAATAATACAAAAAATTAATAAAATAAACTAAAAAGCTAATCTCACGGATTCATAAATCGCGATGCAATAAAAGAATAGCAAATCCAAGACTTGTATGAAATAATTCAACAGCTCCGTTTGAAACTCATAGAACGAAATCATAAACAACCGTTCGTTTGTTCGTTAATATGAAAATGTTTAACTGTCAAAAACTTTATTTTTGTATTGTTTATTTGAATACTTGGCAAATGTATTGCGTTTTCGTTTGTGTAACATGTCTAGGAAGTTTTTACGATCAACCTACGTTAGACAAATCATATTTAATAAATTTAAATCTATTAGACAAAAGTCTTGTCTGGCAAATGTGACACAGTATCGCTAATGGAATATAAATCTAGTGTGCTAGCGCCATTTACACTAAGCGTATAGATTTGAATTGAATAGTTATGCCTGCGTGCAGACGGTCGTTTTGTTATAAATTACCAACAAATATTTGAGAAGATTTACTGTCGTTCTGAGTATTTTTATTTATTTATAGACTTATATCAGAAATACAAAATAAATACATTATAATAATAAAATAAAAAATAATAATAAAAACTTTATTTATGACAAAAAGGGTTTCTGACAGAATTCATATATCGCTATTCCCCACACTAGGGAGGCCCTGTGTTGTGGGTAACTAGAAAACAATTATTACGTAGCACATGTTTAAATAAGTTAAAAAAAGATGATATAAAAATAATAATAATAATGGTAATAATAGTTATAAATTCAGTGTTACAAATGAAGTGAATGAGTGAGTGTGTGAATAGGTGTGTATGCGATGTATTTGAGAATGTAGCTGAAAGTTATTATGATCGTGCACTGTGTCTCTGTTAGTTTATGAAACCTCAAAGTCATACCATGATAATGCCTCTGTAGATTCGAAATCCAATTTGGCTAGTGTAGTTTCTATGTGACTTGCTAGTTTAAATCTGGATAGTTTTACGATCTTGGAAATTTTGTTATAAAGGAAGAGGCCCCTAAATATTAAATCTATCTTACAACTATTGTTTTTCTTAATGTACGATAGCCGATTCTTTGTGCCTATGGCGAACGACTTCCTCCATTGTCCTCCATTTTACTTTATTGTTTACCAATCTCGTCCAGGTCTGTCTCTTTCTAGCCATTTCCATGATTTCATCGGCCCACCTTTTAAATTGTCTACCTCTGTTTCTTTTATGGCCTCTTGGTTGCCATAGTGTTCTCTAGTGCTCCATTTACCTGCTCCTCTTATGGTATGTCCAGCCCATTTCTTTAGTTCTTTTGTTTTATATGTTACGTCAGCAAACCCAGTTTTATCTCTTATATTCTTATTACTTATTTTGTCAATTCTTCTTTTCTTTATAATACTTTTTTCCATGGCTCTCCGGGTTACGCTTAATCTTTTACATTGTGCTTTGGTAATCTGGCTTTGGCGATCTGAGTAAACATACACTTCAATAAACTTTTGGGAGACGCCAACACTTTGAGATAATAATGCCCCTTTTTAAGAAAGGGGAGATTTCGACACTCCCTTGCCGCTTAGCCATTCGGCGTGTCTTATAGGCTAGAATGTAGGGAGCCCATTTAAAAAAAAAACTTTTAACCTTCCTAAAAAATAGTGTTCAGTATCCAGCGATTTATACCAATACAATATTACAGACGAAATAAGTCCTTCCCTTAATTAAAATTATGAATTTCAAATCAATTTTGAAATCAGCTTAATGTCCGGTCCGCTTCAGATTTACCGTGCGACCTGATGAATCCCGGTCTGATGGAGTGGATTAAAAGGTAATTTAGATATAGTTTTAAGCTTGGAATTAAAAGCTCAAACTTAATCAATATTTCAATTTAAGGCAAGACCTTTACTAATGATTAATTATTAGAACAGTTTTTGAAGTTATACTTCTTTAGGCGCGTTATGAAAAAATGATGAGAGTGAAATTTTGCGATGCGCGCGCACCGTGACACAAAATTAACAGAATGAAGTTGCCCACGGAAGATGGACATAATTTAAAAACAACATTCGAATAATAATAGAATTTATGTTACAATGTAAGAGAATAACAATAAATATTTATTTATTTAATTTTTCAAATGTAAACTGGACTTTATTGACTATAATTGACTCCTTTTCCAGACTTTGATTATTAATTAATTGTAATTAATTATTTGCATGTAATCAAAAACTATTTTTAATAATGCCAAAGAAGTATAACTTCTTACGCGCGTACATAAGTACACGCACCCTTTTTTTGTTAGTTTCTTTTTAATGCTAAATTATAGAAACATACACAGCTAACTATAACTAGTAAAATAACTATTTTTGTGCATTAATTTGTGTCAAGAAATATCAATCGAAGCGAAAACGCGATTATATTTTACAACTAAGTATAATATGATAGTTAAAGTTAAATAGTGAATAATAATTTCAATTGAGATGTTATACCACTTAATGTTAATACAGAAGCAAATAAATCATAACATTGTCTCAACTCTATCATATTGCATTGTAACTAACTCACTTTAAGCAATTGCGATTCATTAGTGTGTTGTTGAACCATTTTAGAACAATCTATCTTTCATAAGTTTAATCGTAAGGAATTTTTATATAGACATAAATTCGTAATGCTATAGAAAAATACGCGAAAAACGAAAAGTTTCATGTCATGTCCTGGCTAACGCAGAATTGATTTTAGCCTTTTATCAAAGACCAAATTAAACTATGACCGATTTAGATATATATATATAATAAATAAATACCAGTCGAGTACTACACTAAGCCGTTCGTAACAAAGTTTTTTTATGTACTGTTTATTCGTTTATTTTAAACGAAATCTCACTCCGCTGTCTCTGCAGCATGATATGTCTTCTCTGAAACGAGCAAATTTTACGGCTTCCAATTCAATATGTAAACATATGTATGCAATAAACAATCATGCCTTGTTAACGTTATGGATTGGACGGGTATTGCGAAAGAGTCCGGCATAGAACAAGACACGCTTCACGAGACTGACGGCTAACTTCCAATAATGGAGAGGCACCTAAAGAAGAAGAATGTAGTAGAAGGTGTTACGCCAATTTCGACCTCAACTCAACATCAAAAATCTTATGCTGCAAATTTTAAGAGCTAAACTTTGAGTCAAAAATCCTTGAAAGCATCACCTTTGTGATGAGAAAGTATTACGAGAGACCAATATGTGCGTTTGATTGTGCTAGGACAAACTGGCCTAATATCTTGACATGACATCGTGACGTTGTATGTGTCTATGTGTGTAGGACTACACAAACAGAAGATACTATCCTAATGTACATTACAAAATTATTCTACTTCCCGCTTGGTCACGTGACCGTGAAAGACGTCAAGCAAATACAGATCTGATTCATCTACTTAATAAAACACAAAAAGAAATTAAAAGAAACCGGACCCTTGTCAGAGTACCGTACGTACGTACGGCTGATATCTTCTCCTCGCTGCGATACTTATAATGCGGAAAAGAACTGCTTAGATTACACTCTTGAATGAATGCGTTTTTTGTACTACATTATATATGCCACGTGCTGCATGGCAGGGTCAACAGCTAGGTGAAGACTAAATCAAGAATTCACTTCATCAATACACCAGACAGCAGTTCGCAATTATTGGCGCGGATCTATCAATAAGATTATTAAGTACTATAACGTGTCACTGTGCCAAGGGAATCTGAACAAAGCAGAATGATCACATTCTGCTTAGTTCAGATGCCTTTCATCACCATAATCTCTACATACTCTCTACTCTCTACTCTACATATATATATTTAGCATAAATTTACAATCAGAATTTCCAAAATACCTGAACTCCTGCAAAAACACTCAGCATTATTTTGTACAGCGAGTTAAGATCAACATAAACTCCAATTTAAGTTTAATTGGGTTCAAATACGAAGGAGAGGTAGAACTTCTGCCGAAACATAATTTGTTTTTCGTGTTATGCTGAATTACCGGGTTGCATTAAAGTTAAGTTGTTAAAATACTTAAGGCATTTTCTTTTGCGAACTAGCGAACTGTAGAATTGACTCCCGGGTCTTCCTTAAGAGATACGATCTCCAACTTTTCATAATTCGAGTGTACCCCGAGTGGCCGGCTATGGACCCACTAAAAATGGGTGTCTATGGGCTGCGATGACTGCCCTTTTTGGGCGTCCCGCAGGCACGTTTGCCCCCCTATTACATACATAATATATAAAGATTTTATCACGGTTTTTGTCAATAGTTATGTGTTATCATATTGTCCTTAATATTCCTTAAAAGTCCATAATATTGGTAGTGTATCATCCTGATGTTATTATTTTGTTTTGTGCGTGTGTGTAAAGGTAAAACAATAACATGAGAGGAATATTAGGATGGTTTGACTAGAGTAGGCGTGATGTGCGAACGATCGAACTGTGGAATCGATTTGGTTCGACTACACGATTATACTCAAACCGATGGCGTAAAAACAAAGTAAGTCTTGGCTTACAAGAGAACGCGAGTAGCACCTGGAGATCACGCACGTCTTTCCAGTTAGTGTCAACAAAATGAAACAAAGAGAAAACTTTATTAAACATAATAAAAAAGGAAGTACAATGAAATGAAAAAGCGCACTTGCTAACTACACTAGGATTCCCTATGTGAGCAGTCTATTCCATTTGTCATACATGTACTATATACCGGTATTTTCAGTAATAATTATACTAAGTTTTATGTAGAGTAGTGTTGACCTAGCGGCTTCAACGTGCGACTCTCATCCCTGAAGTCTTAGGTCCGAACCCCGATTAGGCTGTGTACCAATGTACTTTCTATGTGCGCATTTAACATTCGCTCGAATTGTGAAGGAAAACATCGTGAGGAAACCGGCTTGCCTTAGACCCAAAAATCAACGGCGTGTGTCAAGCACAGGAGGCTGACTTGATTGCCTATTAGAAAAAAACAAATGATGATGTAAACAGGAATCTGAAGCCCAGACCTAAAAAGGTTGAAGCGCCACTGATTTATTTTTATCTATTATTATCTTTTATAACCTAAGGTGTGAATTTGTATTAACCTATTGTTACCAATACCTCGTTATTCATAACTGCATTATTTATATACGTCTAAAGCATTACTGTCTCCTTTCATCACATCGTTAACATAATGTGAAAGAAAGGGAAAACCGTGTTCGCCTGATTTTGTTTTAAAAAAATATATATACATAATTCACTACAGTAATAACTGAACCTAATATAAACTTTTATTAAACAAATTCTTAAATTGGATTGTTGGATCTACAATCAGTTAGTAGGTTAGTCACCTTATAATAATTAGTTCCCCTAATGTTACCCTTTAAAGAACTTAATTATTTTATTTTCAGTCAGTTTTAAGTTATATTCCTCATTGGACATGGGCAGATATTTTATGTAATTCATTTTTAACTTACGTAACCTAAACTAACTACCACAATAACCACAGAGTAAATTTATTCATAAATAACAGAGCACTAAATTTTCGTGAGCAAAATATTTTAAGACCATTTTAACTTAATTAGCGCATTTTCAATCAGCATTCATCATTCTAAATAGAATGCGGTACGTTTGATTCAGAGCGTTTAAAATATTAATGGTCCCAAAAGATTTGTAAGCGGAATTGGGCCAAGTCATGGCTACATTATTATAATGCCATTGATAAAGATTTAAAGACGAGAGCTCAATAAAAAGGGTATTACTGTGTATTTCTTGATTTGAGAACTGGCAGTAAATGTAAAATTAGAAGCATTTCATATTCATATTTTTTGACGTTCATAAGTGTACATTTTGTAATCTATATGAATAAATGATTTTGGAATTTTTCGAATTAAAATATAATATTTACTGAAAACTGTCAAAAGAATATGCTTTTAGTGGATTAAACGTGTTAATATATACAATTTATATATATAATATTTAATAATGTTAATCTTATTTATGTTCATTACATATATAATACTATATTACAGTAAGAAATAATAAAATAATATACATTGAAATAAATAACTAAACTTAACATAAACTAAAATATATCATTAAAAGGAGTCCCTTTAGGCAAAGGATAATTTGTATGTTTAGTTATTTATTTCAATTTATATTATTTTATTATTTCTTACTGTAAATATAGTATTATATATGTAATGAAGATATATAATATTTACATTATTAGATTTTTTGGTATGTAAGTTGTGAGTATAGGCAACATCTGTCGGATCTCCAAAAATCTCCATGGAATCAATCCATGATTGGTATCTTGTAATTTGGGGCTCACCTGATGTTAAACGCTCCACTGACCATGGACACTCACATTAGAGGGCGAGTATTTTGCCGGTCTTAACAATTGGTTCGCCCTTTTCTTGAAGAAACCTAAGTCGAGTTGGTTCGGAAATATTTCAGTGGGTAGCTGGTTCTACATGGTGCGGGGCAAAAAACTGTTTTTGATTTTATTATGGCACTATATTACAGATACAACAACAATGTGCTGATAATGTAACAATATCTACGCTAGCGTCTTTTTATAAATAAATCTGACCCTATATTATTGTACCATCTTAAGGTCCATATTTCACGCCGGCGCGGCGCGGCGCGTCAAAGATCTATTGTGAGACGGATCTTTTAAAAAACGCTTAGTTTGTTAAGATTAAACCATTTTGCATACGTTTCTCTGAAATTCGTAGCTATTTCTATTATGATAAATCTTAATTAAAATATATTTCTTGATAGCTAAGATTTAGGAGCGTGCCTTGTTTAGTATATTACATCAGGATGTAATAAAAATATAGCAATAAATACGTAACCATATTTTTGCTTCAGTTAATTTGCTGACACTTGCAAGTATTACGATTAAAAGAAACACGTCATAAAGGCAATATTGAGAATTGAAAAAAAAAATGTTTTAGTCTCAGTTGCCAGGTGTAAATAGGTAGGTATTTTATTTTTATTTCTTTAGTAATTTTTTATTTGCACTTCGTTGTAAGAAATACAAAAATAAAATTTAAATCTGTGAGGCAAAGTTAATTTAATAAGAACTGCAAAACTATATATAAAAGGACAATAAAAGAAAACATGATAAAGGATAAATTAATCACGATATAATCACATAGACCATTATTACGGTATTTTAATACAAAATTTAGTTTATTTAGCGTAGTTTCTGTTTAGGATAATCTATAGGTATCAGTAATGCCACAAGCAGATGTTGCCATACTTTCAATAAACGATTCTTATTTCAGGTAAGTGTTATCTTGTACTATAAATGTGAGCATGTCTGTTGTCTTTGGACGTTAAAAAATTATTACAATTAACGAAAATGTGCCGTTTGACCGTCTATTCTTTTTTATAAAATATTATGTTTAGAAATAAATACAAATATCATCTGACTATATAAATATCAAGTGTCACCGTTAATGTACTGTCAAAACCTATATGACATATGTCAAATGTCACCACGCTAAAAAGCATTCATCAATATACAAGTTCGAGAAATGATCGTTCATTAATTACATTACTAATAATAAATCTCTTTGTAATTAGTATTACGATAAGACATCAAAGGCAGCAATGTATCAACTGAGATCAAACATCTTCATTTAATTATCCTTATCACACGGATATCGAGTTACGGAACCCTACGGTCTACACTGATTGAAAGGTACGTTCATAAGCGAAGCGAGAGCGGAAAACAATAATAAAGTTTATTGAAATATAACCAAAAGTCTTATTCTCATTTCATACTTTAAATCATATTTATGTAACGAATGCATGCAAGATTAAATTAAATGTATTACTTCAGGTATAAAAAGGTCTGCAACGCACTTGCGAGACTTTTGGCGGTGTGAGGTCCATATTCTAATTCGTATCTCAAGTCACAATCTCGTCTTGAGCTCTGTCAAATATACCAAGTTTTTAGTGAAGAAATGGTTTGACAGCTCTTGAAGCTAGATTGAAGTTTGTTTGTATCTAGAATACGGGCCGGTGTCCATGGGCACTTATTCCTTAGAATTGAATTTTCTAGAAACGTAATGAAAATTGTAATATAAAACCTAATATTAGTGGGCTGTAGTGGCGCGAGACAGAATGTTTGAGTTAGGTATATAAAAAACAGCAACATAAAAACGGAAATTAGACAAACAAATGTTGAATTAAATGTACAATTGTAACAAACAACAAATGACAATCGCCTAGACAGTCTCAGCTGTACAACCTAATAGGTACTTGCTTATAGATTCTCCCGCTAATTGAAAAGTGAAGTCACACCCTAAACCTTTGTGAACTTATCTTTATTTGAAGAGTGCGTGTGTTTGTGCCCTTATTCCTTTTATTTAAGACGTGGATTCGGCGTTTCGTTGTGTATCGAACGAAGAAATCGATATGTATGTTTTCTTTGTATAAATGTTATTTTCATTACAGTTACTTATTTTTCCCTAAATAAACGTAAAGATTTGTGCCACGGGTTTGTAAAGAAATATCTTTATATAGCATTGTATCATATTTATGTAACGGATACATGCAAGATTAAATAAAGTGCTTTACATCAGCTAAAAAAAGGCCGGCAACGCACTTGGGAGCTTGCAGTGTGAGGTCCATATTCTAATTCGTATCTCAATCCACAATCATCTCCTGCGCCCTGTCAAATATGCAAAGTTTCTTAGAGAGAAAATGGTTTCTTAAAGAAATCAATATATGTATCTTATGATTTCTTTGTATAAATGTTACTTTCATTACATTTCCTTAAATATATTTAAAGGTTTGTACCACGAGTTTGTAAAGAAAATACCGAAATGTAGGATTGTACCACAAGTTTGTAAAGAAAATACCTAAATGTAGGATTGTACCACAACTTTATATGGTCAAATCAAAGGTTTTTGAATTTTTAAGTAAAATGTCTAAATCTAAGTTTTTAAATTCGTTAAACACTTTTAATGGCGGAGAATTCCTTGGTTTGAATTCAGGTTAAATACAAAGATGTTTGGTTGGTAATGAACTAACCTGACGCCAAAAACCATAATATGATTTGTATCAAGCTTTAAAAAAATCACAATAACATTCAATACATTTTGAAGCAATTTTTTAAGTATTGGCAAGCGACGATCGCAAGCGGCCGGATTGGAATGTTGTTGATCCCTTGGAAGATGGGACGGGCTTTGGAATGGGATGCTACTTGCATGGACACTTTTGCCCCATCTCACCTCCCTCGGACAAGCAAAAAGCTGGGGCGGTCGTAGAGCAGGCGGAAACTAATAAGAAACGGCTCAAATATAAGAGTCTTTCCTCCAAATTTGATTTTGTTCTTTTGTTCTTTTGTTCTTTGGAGTTGACTCTTGGACCGTGGAGTTCAAGTGCACAGGCACTAATTAAAGATGTAAGTTCGTACACTGCCACAGGGACCAAACTTTTTAAATTTGTTTTAATTTTCTTTTTATTCATTTTTAATTATTTTTATTATTACTATGTAGGTTAGGAAAATTGTAAATTATGTCTTTGATTGTTGAACATGAACACTAATCTTAGTATTAAAAATCCTTATCCAAACAAGTACGGTATTACTTAAAAGTATTTAATTAAAACCAAATTACACTTGACAATATTTATTTTAAATTAATATCTTAGAAGATATAAGAGGTTTAAAAATAACTTCCCAACAAAATTATATATTAAGACGTTCAGACTGAAATCAACTCGGCCGAAATAAGTGGTTTGATTTTTATTTTTCACAAAAAAAATTTACAACATTAGACATAGACATAATATTTATTACATACGAAAAACACACACACATAAACACACAAAATAACAAAACTCAAAGAAAAAATAAAATAAGACATCAAAAAAAAAATCCCTGGTCCTTCCATTCGGTTCGCTTCGATTGTGCAATGTGTGTGTGCTGTGGTTGTAATTGGCCCTGGCTCAGCATTATGCTGAGGAGCAGAAAGTTCCACAGCGCTAGTCATTCTGCCAGAGACCACAGCAGCTAGTTTGCGCCTCAGTAGCAAAAAAAAATATACTAAGTAGAAATTATTAATATTAAAGTTAGCAGTGTGAGTTATGAAAATCGTGTGTAAGGGTGAATAAAATAAAATAAAAATAAATACATTGCCCCCGCATAAGTGAAAACATAATTTAGATTTAACATTTAGAAATAACTTTTGTGTAACTTTGATACGAACATTTTTCTCGCGCTTAACTTTGATTTATTGGTTTAGTTTGAAGTAAACATAACTGGATATAAATCATTTTACACGTACAGATGTGTAAACAAGTGTATGAAATGATTCAAAATATGTATCACACACAAATATTGTGTATAAAATGCAGAATGCAAAGGTTCAACGGACAATCTGAAAATACATACATTTTATTTGTATGTATTTTCATGAATTCTAAAAATTTCATTTTAATGAATTATGTAATCGAGATATGTAAATGTTGTCTGTTATATTATTTAAATATTGATCAAGTGATTTACAGAAATTGTTTTCAATTAAATTGTATTATTTTATGTTTTTCTTTAGGCCTTCTGTGCTGTCCTTGATCTTTGACCAAGAAATGCCGGTTTCCTCACGATGTTTTCCTTTACCGTACGACTCACTTACTCGCTGGCTCTGCGACCCAAAATGTGCCAAACGGAACTTCCAGCATTGCCTGTCCTGTGCCACTTTTAATTGCTGGCTTCCAGCTGCAGCAGGTTCTCACCTACGATTTCGATAGCGGTACAGATACCGGCAAACATCTTGAACATTGAAGAAGGGCGGGGGGGAAAGTTTACGCTGCGCAGGACACAAACGTCCACTGATTTACCAATCACGCGATCGTCACGTCACTCGCCCGCCGCCCCCCTCCCGGTGATACCTAAAAATCGTTTCTGCACAGGCAAGGTCATTTGTGCAAGATGTTTGCCGGTATCTGTACCTTGGCTTAGGCTGGCTATGCTTCCTTCACTGTGCGAGCAAGTGTTTTGTGCATGTAAACGACTATTCATTGTATACTATCCGCAGCACGGCAGTCTGCAGTTCGAACCTCAGAGTTGAACGTCGCTTATCGACTACTAAGCTACTAAACAGCGCAAGTTGTTTGTAACTCCCAATAGTGATAGGGACTGCGATTCCAACTTCGATGTTTAGTTTTTGTTCCGCGAAATCCCAATTTCCCAATTCAATTCAGCGCTATCATCTAACACTTATAGTAATTCTACAGCTTATTTTAGTTTAAATAAGCTGATTAAATAATAAAATGAAATAAATATTTCACCTGAGATTTTTTTTACTTAGTGATATCAATATAAAATTTACATATAAGGTACATATGATATGGAACGTGAGTAGCACGACTTATACGGAATCATTTGAAGAATTTGAATTGAATACATGATAACAGCGAAAAAAATATTGAAGAAAGTAAATTGGGATTTTCACATATATGAAAAGCGTGTACGTTAATAAATACAGATACTATGTGGAATCTTTATGATATTTTTTTAGATTTCCGCAACTGGAAAAATGCTTCCGCTTGAGTAATATATATATATATATACTAAAGAGGTTTCAAATTAATAAGTCGATCAAATGTTGTCAAAATAGGAATAGGAAGACAACTCGAGAGCATCCGTGTACTGTTAGAGTTAAATTAATAAAAACATGAAAAAAAGTGTCGGCAAATTTTGTGAACGCGCGCATACTAAACAGGCCATAATTAAATACTTATGTACTTAACAACCAGCTGATGCACGCGACATATATTCATCCCAATAACATGACAGATCTCTTGTCACTGTTTAAATTATAACCTGACATTTATCTGTAGATTTTATTTCCATTTTTTTAGATTTTATTATTTTATCAAAAACGCAAATTATTTCGCGTTACTCTAATAAATCAATTAAATTACGTTTAGATGGTTTATTGTTTCTCAGCTTCTGCGTCCGTCTATTCACTAATCAATGGTAGGTTGTTAAAATATATTTAGAAACGAATGTCAATTAAATCATGTCAATCAGACTTCATAGCTTCATACTTATCTTTTGACATTTACATACACGTTACTGCAAAAACATACTTAACATTAAGATAATAAGGGCAGTGGAAATTACTAAAACTATAATATACAAAGCTATCTACTATGTATAACAAATATAAAAGCACGAATAATTTCAAAGTAATTTTAAGAATACGATATTAATGCTTTAAGTATAAACGAACAATAATTACTTAATTAACAATCGTTTAAACCAGTGGCGCTACAACCATTTAGGACTGGGCCTCAGATTTCCGTACCTGTTTTGTGATTTATTTTTCCTAATTATTGACCTACTGATAATCTTTCTGTGCTTGACACACGGCGTCCACTTTTAGCTCTGATTTTTAAGTATGACATTCCTCACGATTTCCTTCACCTCGGTCTCACATCACAAGGTCCATTGGTGCTCAGCCGGGGATCGAACCTACGACCTCAGGGATGAGTGTCGCACGCTGAGTTACAACAAATGTTTAATCAATGAAAAATCAAATTATATGTGCACTTTATATTCATGTGCACTTTTTATCCTTTATTATTTTAGTTTGTGTTTTTGTTCCCGTTTAGTTTCTTTTTTTTTCTTCTTTTAATAACTATATGTAATATATTATGTATTTTGGCACTTCTTGCCTACCTTATGTAATTTAATACATTTGTTTTTCTTTCCTCACGGTGGTTGCCTGGAAGAGATCGCCCGAAAGCGATAAGGCCGCCAGTTGCCTTTCCTTTACATTTAATTATGTTAAATTTTTATATTATAATGCAACAAAGTGTAAATAAATAAATAAATATATGCCTTTTAATTTTAAATGTCTTTTAATATACTCTATTTAAACCCAATTATAAGTTGGTAATCTGTTTCATCCTTCGTTAAATGAACTAACTCCAATTTACTACAGTTAATAAAACATTCGACAGCCATCACTTAAGCCTTAATTAAACAGGCGATTTAATGACCGGAATGTATCGCGAGTTTACGAAAGGCAAGCAATTTGTTTAATTAAAATATAATAATATTAATACTGTGGTTAATATCTCTTTTACTGTAAAAGTTATTCTTAAGTTGTTTGGAATAATATCTAGAACTGAGACAATTGAAAATTATACTGAATATATCTTTATTGAATATAATACATAAAAAAAGTTTATTGAAATAAATAGGACTAGAGAATTCTCCTTTAGATATAAGCTAGCTTTATTTCTATAAAAATAACGATCTGATATGTTTTCAATAGAACATGTTTTGTTGTTATTAATATTTGTATTTATTTCCACAAGAAGCGAGGTTTAGTTTTAATCTAATACTCAACTTCCCTTTGGAGTAGAACCTCTTGGGCCGTGGAGTTCAAAGGCACAGGGGCAAATTAAAGATTTAAGTTGGCGCCTGGTACCGGTGATCCCAAAGCTGGTGCTTTACTCGATCAACGTTAAATAACGCTAAATGTTTATTTGCTCCTAATAACATGTTGTATATGAAAGTATGAAAAATAAAGTTTCTACAATATTTAGTGTAAAGTTTGTGTTAGCCTTAAATCTCACCTGCAACTTCTTGCTTGTTAAAATACCTGCGAATGAAATCAATGAATGAACATGTTGTACGAGACATCTGTGTCATTGAACGATATGTGCCAGTCAATTACTAAAGAATGAACGTTATTGAAGCGAATGGGGCATTTCATTGGAAAACCTGGATCGCCGTGTACGGAGTGAAATGTGACTTAGAATTGTCCATGATTTTTCTATGAACTAGTTTGATAGATTTTTCTAGTTAATGATTTTAACACGAGAAATGTTGGAATTGTAGCATTTTTTTTATGTTTTCAATATTATTTGTTTTTGCTGCTAATCAGTCGATAATATTTTTATTAAAACATCGTAAGGAAACCGGCTCGCCTTAGACCCCACAAGTCAACGGCGTGAGTCAGGCACAGAAGGCTGATCACCTACTTGCCTATTAGATTGACAAATGATCATGAAACAGATGAAGAAATGTGATTTATTTTTACTTATAAATAGTACTTAAACTTAAATCTAAAGGTAAAATACAGCGTCAATAATTAGCGCAAACTATAATCGTAAGTCACAATTATACTTATTAAGTGATCGTTAATTAATTTAATCACGCATCGATCAAGTTATCAACCTTATCTTGATGCGCTTATGTTTATATTATTTAATATCCATGATGTTAAGTAGAATCACGCAACTTGAAGGACGATACTAAGATAATACAAAAACAGTTTTTCATTTACAAGAACAGCCAAGTAAGGTATTTTTCATACTAAAACCATTATATGTAAGTACATACATAACGCTATCAAGTTATAAAGACAGTATTACCATTGATCATATAATCTAGGTTTTTAATAGAACAGGGGGCAAACGGGCTTATCTGAATTCTGAATGTTAAGTGATACACGGACACTATCAATGCCATAGGACTCGCGAGTGCGTTGCCGTTACGAATTGGTACGCTCCTTTCTTGATGGAACCTAAGTCAAATTGGTTCGGAAATACTTCAGTGGGCAGCTGGTTCCACATAGTAATATGCGGCAAAAACTGCCTTAAAACGCTCAGTTGTGGAACGACAAACGTCGAGGTGATACGGGTGGAATTTCGTATTATTGAAAAACAATATTCAAGTAAATCGTTTTCCCATTTCTCTTCAGACCTAGGCCTATTTATTCATGGTACTGGTTTCGAACCCCCAAAAGTTTTACTTGGAATGTGTGTCGTAAGAGGATGTCGTATTAAACTAGAACTGTTCACTTTGTCGGTTTATTGCGGAACTTAGCACATTGGAACACTCTTGACATGTTTTTACACCCGTGGACATATAAAATGATCTTTTTTTATAGAATAGGGTAGCAAACGAGCCTATTTGACGGCCATTTTGGCGTAACCGCCCGGACTATTAATAAAAACCGTCTAAATACACTTTCTACTTTTACTGTCAAATTTTTTTATCACTTTAAATTGATTTAGCTTTTAAGAATAAGGGGTTTTTAAAAATACACTTATATTGAATTTAAAGACAAAGTTTTTTTATTAAAACTAGCAACACTGCATTGACGTTAGCCTGCCCGTAATCTAAAGTAAATAGATGTCGACAGTTTTATAATTTGAGTTTCAAAACTTTAATAAATTAACGCTAGTGAAGCCAGAAAAAGTTATTTGATTATTATTTAATTTTATACTCAGTAATGTTTAAGAAGCTAGCCAAGTTAAGTAGTAGACAGGTAATATACTCTTTAAAGCAAGGATAAATTTAAAATTATGTTTAATAATTGTAAATTTATAATAATACATAACTTTAATCCGGTTAAAAAGTTTTTTCTTGAAATGTGTAAAGGTTATGTCAATTAAAGACAATACTATGTTACATTTCAGTTTTCTTTATTTCTATCTATTAATGTACTTACTTGTGTTTTCTGTTTCATATATATTGTTTATCTATGTATGTTTTGGCTTTGTATATCATAATATATATAAGTGTTTTGTTTTATCATATGTATGGTAGCTGTAAGACTACTGTTCGAAATACATAATTTTAATTTTATTTAATTTGATGAGGGTGATCTCAAATATTTTTACACGGCCGATCGACACATTTTTTTGAGTTAGTCGTTGTTGAGCTTGTCGGGTTACGTGTTCTCGTGCGTCTAGCATTTTTTTTTTTGGATATATAAGTTTTGTAAAATATAGATGATTATAGACACGTCCACTATTTAAAATTGTATAGTGAGTGTTTAGTGCGTGATTGAGAACTATTGAGGCAAGGTATCAATAATTATCATCAGTCTAACCTCTTTTTGTGCCCATACTAACACTAATCCAATTCCTTACGGCTGATATTATTGTGTGCCTATTTTCCTGTGAGGAGACATTGACGAGGTATGTACTCAGGACTTATTATTTTAATATGAATTGTGTATCGACGGCCACCGAACCGTTCTTTGTGGTACAACTACCTACCTACCTACCTACTTGTAAATATACCAAAATGATAGAGTTTATTCAATTATCGGGCCAGACAGCGCATTGATACAATTACCTTTAGTTACCGCTACTGTGCCTGAGGAAAGATGAAATTGAACTATAATTTTAAATATTTGTGTTTATACTGAATTTAGTATACTTTGTGTATTAAATCTAATATATAACATTCTCGTGTCACAATTATTGTTTTCATACTCCTCCGAAACCGATTCTTATGAATATTCAGTAAGTCTGAGAATCTAGACTGAGAGGCTACTATCTTTCAAACCACTAAATTTTAATTTTTTAGATAACAATTTTTGTTTTTATTTTTTATGATACAGCATACAAAAATACATACAATCCCTTAATCTCACCCTTTTACGATCGCCCCCTATTTGTTTTGTTAATTAAAATCTTATGACTTGAACTCTGAGGTTTATTACAGGAAAATCACAGAAAAACCTGGAAAGTTTTCATTCCGGAAAACTGAACAGCCTCTGGGGTAGCATAGCAAAATGCTCCATGTTGGTATGTACTAAAAAGATAGGCTTAGTAAAATCACATTAAGGAGAAACGTGGTTCGCGGGGGCAACTAGTGTGTACTAGAAAAAACCATTGTAAGAAAATTTCAACTGAGCATTTCTTAAGGCAGTTTTTGCCGCGAACCACCACTATCTGGAACCAGCTACCCACTGAAGTATTTACGAACCAATTAGATTTAGAGTCCTTCAAGAAAAACGCGTACGACTTCTTTAAAAGACCTGTAACACACTCACGTGCCCTCTGGCATTGAATATCATAATCGGCGGCAGTATCACTTAAAATCAGTAGAGCTACCTACACGTTAGATTCCGGTCTATAAAAAAAACATTCCCGTCTCTTGACCAGGCCGAATGAATCCCTATTATTATGTTGTTGACGTGGGATGAACTCAAAGTAAAAACATACTTAAGTAACGAAAAAAAATCTTAAATTTACTCATTCAAAAACAATTTTATGTAGTATCTAAATACATACAACTCAGTTTATTAAAGAAAAACTAACGCTTCAAACGGTATCTTATGCGGAAAAATTAATTAATTGACCTATTAAATATCTGTTCTATTATTTCTGCCAAGTAGTGTAGGCTGAAAGGATAAAAGTCGTAACAAAGAGTATGTCTGCGTCGGGGCTGTGTTATTTTATTTGATTTTCCAGAGATACTTTTGCCCAATAATACTTAGACTGTCTAAAAGTATTCGGGATTTTTCTGCTTCATTACGGAACAACTAGGTAAATAAAATCCTTATAAAGCTTTTTTCTTGTGTTTTAAAAAGGGTAGTTATGATACAAAAATTTTACGGCAATTTTTTTACCCCTACATGTATAAAACATCATCTTGAGAAATCAGAACATTTTATAGAAATTTGAGAAACATAAATATATTGTAGACTGACTGTTAAATGGTTAACGCACAAATCACCTATATCTGTCTAGTTCGATTACTGGTGACACAAAATTATCAATATTCTTTTATATTGTCTCCCTCATAGGGTTATATCGTTATCTATCTTTACGTAGCTAACTAGATATGCTAGCCGAATTGGATTTCGATTCTGCAGAAGCGTTACTATATTTTGGCATGACTTTAAGGTTTCAACTATGTGTGAGTTAGTAAACACAGCGCACACTTATAACAACTCTCAGCCAAACTTTCAATTACAGAGTGTATTATACGCACGTATTATAAGATGTTCTCCGAACTTACGCAAAAAATTCTAAGCTACTATTTATTTTCATTACTTTTGTTGAATCCTTATTGACAAATCAGCTAGACTCTGCGTTTGACGTACTCTAATGATACATTGAGTATTAAAGTGGAAAAGACTAGTTCGCATTGAATCTGATTTGTTTTTGTGTGCTTTAATTACCAAACCTCAAAAAATATAAATAATATTTTGTAAATAGTTTTAAAAAAATCGCATTTTATTCGCCTTAAAACTAGGCATTCAATCGAAGTCGACAGTAATATAAATAGGGTATCATAAAATAGATGACCTAAGGGGAAATTTGTCAAAATACTTAGGTACACTACCTAATTTAATGGACATAAATTGTATATTTAAAAATAAGTATGTATTGACAAAGGATAGGTTCTGCCTACCTAATTATTATTTACAACAGATAGCTACTATGCTATCTTACTTTTTATTTACAACTAAAGCTAAACATTTAGCTTTTCAGACAACTGCTTCTATTGAGCAGATAGCTTTTCAGACAACTGCTTCTATTGAGCAGCTTAGCTTAAAAGAATGTAGTGATACTTGCAGTAGCACTTCATTAAGTATTAATAATTTAAATTAGATAGTGTGACAATAGAGGCAAACTCTAGCAATAATTTAGTACAACTCAGCTCAACATGTAATATTACTAACAACAACTGTTTAAACTTGATGCATCAAAACATGCAAGGTATGTTGGGCAAAGAATTAGAATTGGAGTTGTTTTTAAAATCAAGTAAATTTGATGTCCTATGCATTACCGAACATTGGCTTAGAGAATGCCAAATCATCTTTAACTTTGATCAGCACCAAGTTGCAAGTTCGTTTTGCAGATTGTCGGCGATTCATGGGGGCTCTTTGATTATTGTTAATAAAAATTTAAAGTATAAAGAGCGTAATGACATCGTGTGTCTGTCTGTAGAACACTCCTTGGAAGTAGCCTGTATAGAGATTGAGAATTGCATTATTTTAAGTGTTTACAGACCACCAAGTGCATCTTACGATGTTTTTGAAGAAAAGTTGGAGGAAATTTTGTGTAAAGTTAGTTTTAAGAACAATAAGTATATTATTGTATGTGGTGACTTCAATATAAATCTATTAGAAAATACCTCCATTAGTAAAAAATTCAATCTGTTATTAAAATCTTACAATCTTGTTAACTTGTTTCTTGAGCCCACTAGAATTACAAGCTCCACTGCTACATGTATAGATAATGTATTTACAGATGCAGAGGCAATGCAAACCTCAATTACAACTGATCTTAGCTCAGATCATTGTGGACAGTTAGTGGCGCTAAAATGTAAAGTGGTGAAACAAGTAAATAAGAGCAGTGTGTTTGTTCCAGTAAATAAAAAGCGAATGGTGAGATTTAGACATAATATAGGTAAACGCCTACCTTTATTACCGGTAGGTACTACTGTTGATACACAATACAACAATCTAAGTGATTGTATTAATAAAGAGTTCAACACCATCTTTACCCCAAAGAAAGTCTCTCATTCGCAGTGTAAATCGTTTAGTGATTGGGCGACAGCGGGAATTTATAAAAGTAGACAACGGTTGTATGACCTTTACGCTGAAAAGTCATACAATCATAATGAAGAATTTATTCTTTATGTTCGAAATTATTCGAAATTATTTAAGAAAGTTTGTTACGCGGCCAAGTCCTTAAATATCAAAAACAAGATTAAAAATAGTACCAATAAAACTAAAATGACTTGGAAGATAATTGATAGTGAAACTGGAAGAGTCGGGGATCGCAATCAAGACATCGAACTATGTGTCGATAACACTATAATCAAATCTAACGAAGAGATAGCGATTGTTTTTGATAAGTACTTTTCTGACATTCCAATTTCGACTACTAAGTCTCTTCAATCATCTCCCGCCCTCGCTGAATCGCTGCTCAAAGATAATGTAAACGAGTGCAAGGTCAGTTTTTCATTCCGACCCATTGGTGCCGACGATATAGTGAGGATATTTAGAACCATAGCTATTAAGAACACTACCGATCTTTGGGGTATTTCTGTAAAAACAATTAGTAGCATAATTGATGTACTTGCTCCCCATCTAGCTATAATTTTCAACAATTGTATTAAAAGTGGCGAGTTTCCCGATCTAATGAAACATAGTAAAGTTATTCCATTATTTAAAGCAGGTAGTATGTCCGACCCCAGTAACTTTAGACCAATTTCCGTACTACCTACTTGTAGTAAAATATTTGAAAAAATTATATTAAATCAACTGGTAAGTCATTTTAACGTAAACAAATTATTACATAATAAGCAGTTCGGTTTTACCAAGGGTCGCTCGACAGCCGATGCCGGTATTGAGTTATATAGATATATAGTTAAGGCTTGGGAGGAGTCGCATGACGCTTTAGGTGTTTTCTGCGACTTATCCAAAGCATTTGATTGTGTCCAACACGAGACCTTAATCGGGAAACTCCGCCACTATGGCATCAAGAATACCGCACTGAATCTTCTGACTTCCTATTTACACGGAAGAACTCAGAAGGTTGAAGTGAATGGTAAGAGGTCCTCTGGGTCGGCAGTAGATATGGGGGTACCACAGGGCTCAATTCTTGGCCCTTTCCTCTTTCTTGTTTATATAAATGATCTACCTTTCATGGTAGAGAGAAAACATCACATAGTTTTGTTTGCTGATGACACGTCCTTGATTTTTAAAATCAAACGACAAATAACAAATTTTGACGATGTGAACAATGCTCTGTCTTCGATTGTCCATTGGTTTAGTATGAATAACCTTCTACTTAATGCAAAAAAGACAAAATGCATTAAATTTTGTGCAAAAAATGCAAGGGTTATGGATACTAGACCAATTATAAACGGGGAGGAATTGAATCTGGATGATACAACTGTATTTCTCGGAATCACCATGGATTCAAAACTTCAGTGGTCCCCTCATATTAACGGATTGGCGAAGAGACTTAGTTCTGCAGCCTACGCGGTTAAAAAAATTCGCTCACTAACTGATGTCGATACAGCTAGACTTGTTTATTTTAGTTACTTTCATAGCTTAATGACTTATGGCTTATTATTATGGGGTCATGCTGCTGATGTCGAAACTATTTTCATCCTGCAGAAGAGGGCTATTCGTGCAATCTATAATTTAAAATGTAGGGAATCTCTTAGAGATAAATTTAAGGAAATTAATATACTTACCTTTCCCTCGCAATATATTTATGAAAATATTATGTATGTATACAAAAATAGTGATAAGTTTACTAGAATAGAACATACGCACAATGTTAATACACGGAACAAACGCAGGCTGCAATTTCCCCGTACTAGACTATCTAAAGTTAGTAATTCTTTTTTGGGGAAAGGGATACTCTTCTTTAATAAAATCCCAGAGGCTCTTTTATCACTGCCTTTCAATAAATTTAAGAAATGTGTTAAAGAAAAGCTGTGTAAAAAGGCTTACTATAAAGTCAACGATTATCTAGTTGATAAAATGGCCTGGGACTAGTGCTAGACAGGCTACTTCTAATTAATTTGCGATATTTGTTTTAAATAAGTGTTGTTTGATGATTTGCTGTTTTAAAAGAGTACCGAGAGTTTTTTACGCCGGCTTTTTCTCTCGGCCTACACCCTCTGTCTTCTTTGCCGATGAGTAGGGATGCCTTCAAATTTAATGACGTGGAATAAGTGATACATGTATCTTATGTTCCAAAATAAACATATTTGATTTGATTTGATTTGATTTGATTTGAATATTCATTCACCCGCATGTACCAAAGTGCAAATCTGTGTTATACGGGAGGAAAGGGGATGCGTGTCGTTCTTATACTTATTTTATTTGAACTCAGCTTTTTACTTTGCATAATTGACTTAATAGTATTCGATATATCTTAAGACATTTCTAGCTGAAAAAAAATTTATATCGTATAACTTAATATTATCTTCAATACACTCAATAAACAACTATAAATAGTATGTCTAATGCAAGAACTTATCAGCCTTGCGATTCTGTAACTCACTTTTCGAACTCACACAGATAAGCTGATAAACAATAAACTACATGCTCCCACCTTTTCAGAATGCCAAATCATAAATTGACTGCTTCACGACTGATTTGAGAGCGACCGCCGATGCGAAAACCGCTGTGTGAGTTCGTAAAGTGAGTTACAGAATCGCAGGGCAGTACCATTCTAGTCGATATTATGAAAAAGATACAGGCTGTAAATTTTTTCGAATTATAATAAGAATTAGTAAAAACAGTCAATTTTCTTATAAAAACGCAAAATAAATCATAACTCTGCAGGGGTTGAGCTTAGAGACCTCCCGTACAACAATTTTTTGAAGCTGATGACCTCATCTATCCCCTATTTGCGTTTCGACTTCTTGACCATCCTGTATACATACACTTACACTATACTTCTTAGTTTAACAGCTTACATTAGAAAACACTTCCTAAGTATCTTTGATAAAATCAGGCTTTGTCAAAGATAAACCACGAGAGACAATAAGTCACTCGCTACCAAAAAGTTTTTATTGTTGCCGCGGGGATTCGGGGCCGGAAGTTAGCGGAATTTCCGGGAAATTACATAACTAGTTACATTATTACGGAGTCATTTAAAAGTTTCACCTATAAATAACACATTTTAGCTTACATTTGTTCGTTCGTGTTGAATTTCGTTACATTTGACACGAGTTCTGCGAATTGGGACTGGAATGGGAACAATTCGAAAATCGAGGAAATGACGTGCCTACCAAATGTATTGTTTTATACTTTTCGAAGTTCAACTTTGAATGTTCCGTTGTGAAATAATATATCGAGTGTTTTTGTATGTATATTTATTTTGCGATTTTATATTGACGTTTATTGTTAATACGTTTTTGTAGAACAGGGTACAACCGAGCTAGAGGATCGCACTGCTAGAAGGCTAACGTGCATTGCCGAAAAAAAATTGTATTTATTTATTACAAAACTGATAATTGTGTTCGTTGGTCTATGGTCCATTTCATAAATAGCAGACCTATGACACTGACAGATTACACCTGACTGAATCTAATGACACATACCTAAACTGTTTCTCGTATTTGGTAGTAATCTGTTAGAAGATTATCCTATAAAGTTTAATTAGTTAAATGTGTCGTGTCACTTATAATCATTAAAAAACGAATAACAACAAATAGTTCAATACGTTATGTTAAAAGTTTGGAAATAAGGTGACTATATCTTTCTTTTCTTTTGAGAAACAATACAGAGGAAGACCGCTCTCGAGATGTGCGGATGACATTATCGAAACGGCTGGCTTGAGCTGGATGCAGCTTGCCCTGGAGATCCTTGGAGGAAGCCTTCATCTGCTGAGGGGTTCATGCAAATTAATTAGAAAATAGATATTACTTAGTACTGATACAAATTTGTGTAATTTATTTTCTTTAAATAAATTACAATACTACTAAACTTAATCAGTTTACTTTATTTATTTTTATTTTAGTCTTTATTCAATTACAAGTAATGGATTCATCCATTACTTGCCACTCCACGATCTATCATTTTATATTAAACTAGCTGACCTGCAAACGTCGTTTTGCCATGTATATCATTTATAATAAAAATAGGGGTTGACAGTAGAGGGGTGAAAATTAGGGGTTGTATGTATTTTTTAATGCACTATCATAAAAAAAAACTAAAAATTAAAAAAATATAGTTTAGGGGAGGACTACTACCCTTAACATTCAGGGGGATGAAAAATAGATGTTGTCCGATTCTCAGACATACCCAATATGCACACAAAATTTCATGAGAATCGGTCAAGCCGTTTTGGAGGAGTTTAACTACAATCACCGCGACACGAGAATTTTATATATTAGATAATGAACTATGAAAAAATAGATTAATACAAAATTAACTTCATTTTAATTCGCGACGCTAATGAAGTCTGCCTACCGTAAATATAGACTTGTCGATCGTAAAATGTCAACCGACTCTTAAATCATTTGCATAACATTTTATGACATGAATGACATTTAATTTTTTGCGTTATTAACGATATTGATAATTAGTGGTGTATAAATGACAATAGCAAATAATATTGTCTTTGATTGACATAACCTTTACACATTTAAAGAAATAAGTTTTTGACCGGATTGAAGTTATGTATTATTGTGTACCACGTGTGTATTTAGTCACGGTGACCACGCACGCTGTAAAGCACGCGAAACGTCGGATAAATTTATAATTATGTTAAATAGTTGTAAATTTATAATAATACATAACTTCAATCCGGTCACAAAGTTTTTTCTTTAATAGCAAAGAATGCAAGACAAAAAGTATAGGCATTTTTTCATTTATTGGACGGGATGAGAGCAGTGTTGGCCTAGTGGCTTTAGCTCTTATCCCTGAGGTCGTAGGTTCGATCTCCGGCTGTTCACCATTGGACTTTCCTTCCTAAGTATAAAGCATCCTCGAAAATACTCAAGGAGAGTAACTCTAAGAAGTTGGTGTGTTCTGCCAGGCAAGACGGTACTCCGGGCAACCGCTTTCAACTCTATAAAGTGAAAATTTGGCCTCACGAACTGTTTCTCAGTTCTGGGTGTGGGCTCCCCAGTACTAGTTCCAACGAAGAGCGATTTTAACTGTGGACGACCAGACACCGCATCCATAAATATATTTAACAAATCACCTAAGTTAAAAAAACTGAACTGAAATTTTAAGTTGTCTGTTATGAATCAAATCAAAATATCATTTTTGCATGTAGGTAAATTAAAGAACACTTAAGAACATCAGAAAAAAATAGCTTTTTGAAGTGAAACTTCTTTATCGGGGTTGGAAAAAAATTTGTGTAACATTTTTTCGTTACGCGTCACATGTTTCGGTTACGCGTCACATTTACGCGCGTCTTTTTCTTTTCCCTACCAGGGTTGATTCAAAGAGATTCTAAACCATTAATAACAAAAATGTATAATAACGATAACAATGATACTAAAAATTCTATTACAATTTATGAAATTCTGCAATAATCTTAGTGGTAATAAGGTAAAATGAAATAATTGTATTATTTGTATTCAAGTCTGTGATATTAAAAGCCTTTTGTTAAACTTTATCTAATTTAACTTTATCTAACCAATTTCTGTAAAGTTGCATATAGATAATTTTTACACGTACATTTTTTTATTTTATGTTCTTCTTTAGGCCTTCTGTGCTGTCCTTGATCTTTGACCAAGAAATCCCGGTTTCCTCACGATGTTTTTAATTTATATGTACCTGTTCTCCAATCAAGGGCTTAGCACGGATGAGAACTGGCAACAAATTCTCCGCCACTCTTTTAAATCTCTATAAACAAAATGTTTGTATCACACTACTGCCCTGCGATTCTGTAACTCACTTTTCGAACTCACACAGCACAGCGACCGCCGATGCGAAAACCGCGGTGTGAGTTCGAAAAGTGAGTTACAGAATCGCAGGGCTGTTATATCAGTTAACTATTGTAATCAAATAATCAATTAAGAAAACCAAACGTTTTATCTCTATCAACAAGGCAAAATTTCTGTGGGAACCACATACAAACTTTTAGTATCAAGGTGAATCAAAGCAGAAAATAATTAACACATACCTACATACACCGATCCAATCCGACCAGTCACCACAAGTAGCACCCGTTCACGAGTACGATGCATAACCATCGACCCACTCGCAATAATTTAGTTTAAATGTTTAAATTACTTACCTACATATTTTTGCATGCTATTTCAATTGTTAGTATGTGCTTTTGAAATTGTGTAATCCAATATATATCCCATGCAATAAATATTTTTTTATTCGAACCCTTGCAAATTTGTAACGAAAGTCGAACATGTCGTCCTATAAAAAGTTTTCATTATTTATTCAATACAGTATTGTGAGATCATACGAAAACCCTACTCTCGAATACTGTCAAAAATATCACATCTCGTACAGATAAATGTTAAGCCAAATTCAATAAGGTAATGTTAGTTATTTTAAACCATTACATATTTCGTTCGAATATCACATTTTTGTAATTTCCTAAAGATACAATAACGCTACGCCTACTCCTAAAGATATAATAAGCACGCGAAACGTCGGATAAATTTAAAATTATGTTAAATATATGTAAATTTCTAATAATACATAACTTTAATCCGGTTAAAAAGTTTTTTCTTTAAATGTCAATCAAAGACAATACTATACTGAACAAAATTAGCAAACAAATGGTTAAAAATACAGTTATTACTTTTCTCACATTACCACTTGACATTTCAACACGAATACGCTCGGAAAATAATATGAGTGTTCAATATTGTAATTATATAATTGTCATTGCAGCTGAAGAGAATCAATTATTTAAATATTTCTGTTAGTGTGATCTTGCATTCATTTTATGACGAAAATTTATATAGAACATGATTTTGAAATTTACACGATATATCAATCCATTTCAGAAAAAAAAATCGATAAAATTATATTGATTTAATGTTTTATATAACTAATTGTTATTACAGGCCGGTGCGCCTCAGTGCTCCAGCTCTCCACTGCGCCCCGCAGTCCACTGTCCACCCCGAGACACCGACACTGCAATTCGTGCTGGGATAGGGCCCTAAGGTAGTGGTACGCTCTTATCTTGAAGGCACCTCAGTCGAATGGCAGATGGTATTAAGAAGCGCTCTCTCGTCACCAGAAGTCGTGGTAAAAGCATAATGCATTCATGTAATTTGTAATTATCTTTTAATATAAATGTCTATTTCAAAATATATAAATTGAAAAACGATTCAATGGAACTGAAATTACTTTTAAAATGATATTATAATTTGCGTCATCTGTCGGTTCAGTTTAATAAGTGCGGGGACGTCACAAAATGAAAAATCGAATCAATTTAGCCCGAGCCGCTTTTCGTAATAAATTCCTCTGGTTAGAGTTTAGGCAATATTTATTTACAGTTCATTGCGCTTATAACATTTAAAATGTAATGGTTTTATTTTATTTTAACGACATTGTGCAGAAAAATAAAAGGAAACAGAAATAAATAAAGAATTGTGAAGAAGTTTAAGAGTGCGATGTTATAACACAAATAATATAAATTACACTACGGGATACTTCCTTGCAGTAAATGTAAAACCAACTTCCTATAGAGTTTGGTGCATACTGTGTGCGCCTGTTGTGAAGGTATCTCTGTGATTCATCTGTGGCCTGAATTCATGTCACTGAGTCGAACGTAGGACCTCCAGTTTATGCCTTACTATTAATAATATTAAGTCTTTGCATTCCTCAAACCCTAGTAACCTTAAGGCATTTTTTACAAGGTAGGTACTGAAATGAGTTTATTAACAAATTTAAATTACACAGTGTTTTTTGTTGCTGATAATGATGAATTAGTATTAAAAAAACAGTAGCGCTACTAGGTTTAGGCCTAAGTGTTTATTGACACATTTCATGGTGTTGCTGGCCATGCGTCATACTCGTGAACGGGTGCTACTTGTGGTGACTGGTCGTACTTGAATTCGTGTATGCGGTGATGTTAATTATTTCGACTATGTGTTTGCGTGTTGTTCCCACGAGAATGTAAGTGCGTGCTCCTATTTCACCATGCCTCCAGCTGATAGGGGACAAGTCTTTGTTTTTAATTTATGTTATTATTATTAATTACTTAAGATGTCATGTGGAACATGGTGTAATGGTTGCAGCTCCTATAAACGTTGTGTAAAAAAAAATGGCGATTAAAAAGAGTGGCGGAGAGTTTATTGCCAGTTCTTCTCTTCCGTTCTACGCCCTTGATTTGAGAACTGGCAGTAAATGTAATATTAGAAGCATTAATATGTATTTCTTTAATGACGAATCACATGTGTACATTGTGGTACCTACGTGAATAAATGATTTTTGAATTTGAATTTGATAAATAATTTAACTTTAATTTGGTTTTGAAAAACAGTAAAAATTCTCGAATTCCTTATTAAAAATTGCGCGATTGTAGTAACCACTTCAGCGACTTCAGCAATCTGTGTAAATTGAACTCAAACTCCGTTCGTATAGGAATATTTTATTGATAATAAAGCTCACAGTACCAGAATCCTTTGATAATCCGGATCGCTTTTCGACTAAACAATTGGACGTAGAGCACTCGTTGATATGACAGGCACATTGTGTATGCTGTATGTGGATTAGGAATAATACCAAATAATGTATGAAAGTCAAAGCTGTATTTGGAATTCGTAGGCATTACTAATCTTGATAATATTTTTGAGGATAGACAACTTTCGATTCAGTATAAAATCTCCAGGCGTATTACGAGTATTGTTAGAACAGACCACGGGAGTCTGCCCAGGTGAACTGCACAACTGTGTGCGCAGTCAAAAGTACATTCCGCAACTGTCATGATAGGTTGGATGCAAGCGCAGAACCGCTGTTTCGATTTTTCTTTTAAATAGAGCAAGGAGGCGTTAAAACAATAGTTTCAACTAAAGTTATAATCATATATGAGCAGTGTTGACATAGCTGTATGCAAATCCTATGCCTGAGATCGTGAATAAGAGTCTTGTGAAGCGACTCGATAAAGACTTCCAGACGTTGATTTAGTGAAATAATCTGAAGAAATACTCTTTATGTACAAAGTTATTTTTTCTATTAATACTGCAAAAAAATGTTTACGCATATTTGCAGGTCCCCCAAATTATTTCAAATTTAAATATGAGTGATAGTTAATGGTATTGTAAACGGAATAGCTTGCGAATATCCGTTAATTAGGCCTGGTAAAGCAAATACACAGAATAGCCAAAGAGGCTTAATATCTAGGTTTCCAGTATACTGCTAATTGGTATATTGCTGGCATAAAATATTTTATGCTGGATATTTGATTCTGAATGTAACAGCTATGGTTTGATCTTGATCAATAGAGGTTACAAAAGAAGTAATTGTGATAATATATTAAAATATGTTGTAGTTCTCACTGAGGTATCAAAATACCGAAAGACACGTAATAAAATGTTACGTTAATTATAAGCTTTGCTGTTAGCCTAGTGGCTTCAGTGTGCGACTCTCATCCCTGAGGTCGTAGCTTCGATCCCCGGCTATGCACTTTCTGGTTAGTTTGGTGAGGAAACCGTCTTGCCTTTTTAGCCTCAAAAAGTCGATAGCGTATGTAAGGCACAGGAAGCTGATCACCTATTAGAAATTATCATGAATTTGAGGCCTACACCTTACAAGGTTGTAGCGCCAATGGTATTATAAGTTACGCAGCATTGTCAGCCTAGTCACTTCAGCATGTGACTATCTTCCATCAGGTCGCTGGTGGCCTCGGACATCATGAGGAAACCGGCATAAGTTAGACCCAAAAAGTCGACGGCGTTTATCACAGAAGAGATTACCTACTTGCCTATAAAAAAAACTAATGATCACAAAACAGATACAGAAATCTGAGGTTTAGGCCTAAAAAGGTTGTAGCGCCACTGTTATCTTTAATAATAAGTTAATTATACCAAGATCATCAGATAACAAGCTCTAATCAAACATGTAAAAACAAGTATTGATAATTGGATGACATAAAACTCCACAGGAAACGATGCCTATAAAATATAATTTGATTTAATAAACACATTATCAATTTTTAAGACCGGTATTCTTGGTAGAGCTGGAACGAGCGAAGTTATATTACCCTGTATCACGCGTAATGGTAAGCGCATTTTTTTATAAAACAGCGTGATAATCTGATTATTACCTTTACATTATAATTATAAACGTTGAAACTTCGAATTTTTTCATGTTTCCACACGAACGAAGTTTTGCGGATAATAGCTGAGCTCTCAATAATGAGTTTTTGCACCGCGCGATCCTAAATCAGGCCTACGGAAATTGAGAGAACTACACCGAACTCGCGTACAAAATGGGATCGGTATTACTGTCATTATTGGAAGTTTGAGAGGATATATCGGGATAGATTATTATTATTAGGGTCTGGTATCACAATTGTTAAAGTTTAACCTTGTGTATTCTGATAAATATTATTAAAACTATATATATTTTAATTAACAACAAGGCTTGTGAAGCGGCTGAAAAAGCTAAAGCATGCAAATACATGGGTCTAGGCTCCGAATTCGATTTTGTCCCATTCGGTGTCGAGACCCTTGGTCCGTGGGGTCCTAGCGCTATAAGGTAATAGCAAATAGGTTAGTCGAGTAGAGACCGAAGAGCTGTCATGTACCTCGGACAAAGATTTAGTCTAGCTATTCAAAGGGGGAATTTTAATAATTTATTTTAGTTATTATATTTTAAGATTAGTTATTGTTTTTTTTTTGTTATTAAATTGATAATTATTCTTTCGTTGATGTAGTAATTTAATCAATATTCTTATCCTACATAGTAATTTGCAATTGTATACATTACTTCTTTATCATCAATATATATTTTTGAGTAATTGATAGATCGCAACTGGTAGAACATTGATTAGATACTAGTTGTATGAAGGTTATTTTGTCTACGTACTCTGACTCTCTCCTCCTTACTAATGGTACTCTTTTCTCCTATTATCCCTTAAGTTAAGCCTTAACTTACTTATCTAACATGTGGTTAGTATTTTAAACAAAGCAAATAGTCATATGGTAAAGTGATTTATCACACAACTAACATAACATTACTCTGATGACGACATCACGCGTAATATTTAAACATTTCTAATCTCACGTGATAATTACATGCTCCTATTAGCTACGGACAGAACACTGCACTCGTTTATTCTAAGTATCGTTACCCGCGTTAAATTTAGGCTGTTTTATATCGCTTCTGTCCGCCTTTGTAACATAATTTTAGACATACTTAAAATGTTTTTTTATAGTTTAATTTTTAATTATTTTATTAAAATAAGGAAAAATGATGAGAGTACATTTTTACGATGCACGCGTACACCGTCCCAAAAAACCCTGAAGTTATCTGTCGTGAACATTTTTCTTTTCTATTGTTAGTGTCGTTTGTTTTTTTTTTTGAAACAAAATTTGTTGTACGTTTGTTACAGAAGTATAACTCCTAGCGCGTGTACATAAATAAGTACACACACGTTTTTTTTTGTTGTATTAAATGAATATGAGTACTTGACTCCATTTGTGGTATATTTAATCTTACGTTAAATATTATTTAAACATAATACCTTTTCCTCTTTTCAAATATTGTTTTTCACAATTTTCTTTTATTTACAGTCTAAACAAATTTATCTTCATGAATGGAATCGCTCAGCGTAAACTGCGGATTAAACTTTCAGATTGAAAGAGGTTTAGACGACAAATATTAAAATGAAGAATCTTTTCTAATGTTTTTCTTGATCAAACCGAGTAAAGGCTATAGGGGTTTTGAAACAGGCGTCGGAAGCTTAAAATCCTATTTCTATGGACAGCTTATTTACTGTAAAAGCTAGATAAAAGTCATCCATTCGTGTTATTGTGATTTGTCAAACGAAGCCTAATGTAAGCTGCCCTGCCATTCTGTAACTCACTTTTCGAACTGACACAGCGGTTTTCGCATAGGCGGTCGCTCTCAAATCAGTCGTGAAGCAGTCATTTTATGATTTGGCATTCTGACAAACAATAAACTACTAGCTCCCACCTTTTCAGAATGCCAAATTATAAAATGACTGCTTCGGGACTGATTTGAGAGCGACCGCCGATGCAAAAACCGCTGTGTGAGTTCGAAAAGTGAGTTACAGAATCGCAGGGCTGTATATAGAATAGTTTTGTATAGTTTAGGGGAAAAATTCGTTTTTAATAAAATTCTAAAGGTTTCTGCAAATATTTAACTACACCATTAATCTAATTTTATCATCACGGTGTTTACATATTTTGACTGAAATACGAATGTGTTCTTTAGTTTTATTTCCGAACTTCGACTTAGGGTTATCACATTGTTCGCTTTTGGTCGTCCACGGTTTATTTCACAAGACTGTTTCTTTTCCGAACTAGCGAACTGTGGAATCGACTTTCGAGCCTTCAGTTACAATAATATACCTTGTGACATTTTAAAACTAAATGAACGAAAATTTAAATGTTTTATTAAAAGTACACTTTGTAAACAAGCATATTACAAATTAGATGATTATATTCAAGATAAGAATGCTTGGAAACATGCTGGTCCTGCTCCATAGGACAATCATAGAGCCTGGACAAAATCAAATTGGTTGCTGACTTTTTGCTGTAACATATTTTTGTTATTATTATTATATTTTTTTTTTTAATTTATAAATGCTACAAATGTAATTATTTTTTTTTTGTATCTCACACACTGTTTTGTTGTGTTTTTTAATATTTTTATTACACTTTAATATGTATAATAAAGTATAATATATAATAATATATAATAATGTTAATATTCTACGGTTTCGATATTTGTAAATATGTGAGGAACATGTATACTAACTTTTTTTAGTATAGTAGTTTATTCTAAGAGTACATTGTCTTCACATATAATTATTTAACAAATGTAACAAATATTGTAAACCTATTTTAAAAGAGTAAGTGTGGAGTTTCTTGCCCATTCTTCTCCACACGAAACTACCTTTTGGAAGGGGCAACTAGAATCTTCTATATAAATATATAAAAATTTTTTTTTGACGTTCAAAAGTGCCATTTTAGATGGTCTAATTGAAATAAATGCTTTGACTTTGACTCAGGCAATATGAGTTTAGTGAGACGGCGGTATCACTTAACATCTGCCCTGCGATTCTGCGTGAGTTCGAAAAGTGAGTTACAGAATCGCAGGTGAGCCTCCTACCCGTTTTATTTGTTTTATACGAAACAATAAAAATCTTTAGAATTATTAGAGTAACAATAAATACCTCCATTAAAACTGAATGTTTTATCATTTCATTATCACCCGAACTATATTAAACAATCTATTGTAGATTTCTAAAAACACAGTCAAAATCATCAGCAATTATATATTTGCAAACTACTCACAATGAAGAACGCAATAACTATGAATTGAAAGAAAAATCTTTTTAACCAGATTAAAGTTATGTTTTATTGTAAATTTATAATTTTTTCTTTAAATGTGTAAAGGTTATGTCAATAAAAGACAATACAACTATGAATTGAATTTGTTTATGTATTGTAGCATTTTAATTAATATTTAGTATAATAATCTACAATATTATAAGCTACATATAGTATCGTTCCTCATAAATATTTATGGAACTAAACGCCTAAAATGACGCAATATCATATTATAAAGTATTATTTCTGCTGACTCAGCTACAACCCCGTTCACCCCTAATTAAGTAACACGTGAAACATTTGGAAAATCATCATTACGAGCAGTTCGTCTATATTAAATAAATTGAGTCGAAGCGTAATTGTCTAATTTGAATAAAAATAATTATATTACACAGCAGATTTCTCAATACATTGACATCATTTACACAGAAATTTATTCGACGAATTACTTTATTATGATGCTAGCAGACTCGGCCAAGCGTTGCCGTGGCTAAGGTTTTTGTTATATTACATAGAAGTAAACTATTTAAGGGAAACGGTAGAAGAACACCAGTCATGAGGACCACCATGCTTTTTTGGTGGTTATACCATTAAATTGTAGCGTATGTGAAACGTTGGTCCTTTCAACACAGCGCCATCTGTTAGAATTGTGACTGTCAAATAATAAACAAATAATTCGCAATAAAATAATATTGGGGGTATAAATTAAGATATAAGTTATCCTATCTTTTAAGTTAGATCAAACTGCACACTGGTGTGGAAATTTGATTGAAATCGGTTAAGAAATTTATGAGTCCATATTGTACAAACAACGTGACGCGTAATTTATATATATATATTAACAGACTTACTTGGTTGATGTTCTGGCTCGAACGACTCTAGCTGGTAACCAATAGTGAAAGCGATACCAACTTTATTATTGAACTGTATTGCGCGATCCTTAGTAATATCAGATTACATCAAGCGCAACATTTAAGACACAAAAACACTATTGGATGTCACAGTACCGGCGGGTATTTGGTTATTTCTTATCCGCACCGCTAAGGAATAAAATCTACATCTGAATTTTCAAGCCAGGTATAAAATTTATACTTCGATTAAGTGGGATGCCGGCAAAATACTGGCTAAATGAAATATATTAGTATAAGGCCAATGTGATCTGAAAATATACCTTTCATAAAAAAATACAAAAAAAAATTAATTCACAAATACTGCAAATTTCATATTATGATGTGTATTAATTTGGTAAAACATTTATATAGCACATACGGGAAGCCTAAAAAAACATTTGAACAACGGTGGAAAAATACAAGAAAAGTTTTTGTTTCGAATAGGATATTTAAATTATGTTAAATTTAGCCAATTCTTTGAAGGCGAAAAAACGATTCCGAAATTATCGTACATTCAAATTATCGTTGAGCGTATTGGGTTGTTCTTCTAAAATACATATTACATACATAAATACGTTATCTCAGAGGAGGGTAGATACAAGTCAGCAAGCCTTTGCCATCATATTCCAAGACTTCTAGGGCAAATCAATATTACTTGTACACCAGCCTTGCGATTCTGTAACTCACTTTTTGAACTTAAACAGCGGTTTTCGCAGCAGCGGTCGCGCTCAAATCAGTCGTAAAGCAGTCATTTTACAATTTGGCATTCTGATAAAGAGGGAGCTTGTAGTTTATTGTTTATCAGAATGCCAAACTCAAGCTTTACGACTGATTTGAGCGCGACCGCCGCAGCGAAAACCGCTGTGAGAGTTCGAAAAGTCAACTACTTATACAGAGAGGCTGTTTAAAATGTGATATAAAAACAAATTAAAAGAAAATTATCGATAATTAAATACAAAAAAGTTCTCTTAACAGAAACTAAAAACTAAATCACACTTCTCGTGTGTTAAACTATAAAACAACTATCTGTCTCTTTTCATCCCAATATACACTAGTTTATAGAAAGAGAGCAATGCTAGAAGAAACGATAAAACCCGTGCAATGAAATCAAAAACTTTGAACTGGAAATTGGACGCATCAAGCACAAATAGATTATATTCATATTGTTTATGCCTCCAAAAATAGTTAACCTTAATGATTGCCTTAACCGTGACTCGGTTAATAATAAGGCCTCGGTTAAGGCCATTTTAGAGAGCATTATAAACACAAGAATTATAAAAACTTCATATTATAATTTTAAAATTCAACCATTATCAACTTTATCCTACCTTTGATCAATCCCAAATGTCTTAACCATCCCGATTAGAAGGATACAAAGCGAGAATAAATCTTAGTCTAAATATAAATCGGCCCGTTTGATTAAATCTCGCATCGAGCTGTCTAAATGTAAACGATGGTTTTATAACAAACTGTTAACGACTTTTTTATTATAACTAGCTACACGACGATGGTATACTGTATATTGTGTTCCAATCGGAAGGGCGAATTTTTTTATTGGTATTTATATTATGTGTGCCATCTTTGGCTATATTTTTTAGTATAATAGTTTGTTTTAACGTATAATTTTTGTTAGCTGTACGATTACGAAATCAATAAATCTAATATATAAAATTCTCGTGTCGCGGTGCTTGTGGTTAAACTCTTCCGAAACGGTTTGACCGATTGTCATGAAATTTTGTGTGCATATTGGGTATGTCTGAGAATCGGACAACATCTATTTTTCATCCCTCTAAATGTTAAGGGTAGTCCACCCCTAAATGTTTTTTTTTATTTTTAGATATTTTTTTCTGTTTTAATTTTTTTATGATACAGCATTAAAAATACATACAACCCCTAACTTTCACCCCTCTACAATTAAGCCCTAATTTTTATTATAAATGATTTACATGGCAAAACGACGTTTGCCCGGTCAGTTAGTAAAACTATAATAATGTTGTATAAATAAATAAATAACTTTAATAACTAAACCTTATTCTATTGTTGCATTATTTTACAGATGCGGTCCACACTACATTTCTGTGTTTTGGACCAGATTCTTCCAGAGAACAAAAACTTAGTATTAAATTATACAGTAAAAAATACCAAATAACGGTGAATTTAGATAATACAAAAAATTATAAATTCAAGTGTGCGTGATATGTTAAGTGTGTATGCACGTGTGTGCGTAATGTTCATAAAAAAGGCTCCCTTCTCCGTAGACTATCTCACTTCAAACAATTACCAGTAATAATGTTATTAAAAAGACAAATCCATTGTCTTAGTAACATTTTTGTCTTAAATTTAGGTTAGTTGCCGTAACATATCACATACAAATAATGTTTCTGTCAATGGACACATGTGTTACAATGACTACTGCGTGAGCTCATATAAACTAACTTACTAGTTACCTAGAAACGTTCCATATACATCCTTATCCATTTATGTAAAAATATATTAGCCCTATATGACTTATATTCTGCGAGAAATTTGGGAACTTATATAAACACTTACAAAACGTGCTTGGAAACCTTAACAGATCGCTAACTGAAATAAAAAAGTGTTACCTTGGTCTTAGCCTCCATTTAGACATTATTTTTCTAATAGGTAAGTAAATGATCGTCTTTCGATGTTTTTGCTTAACCGGACGAGAGAGTCTTATGCACTTAGAAAGTCATTAGGTGCGCAGCCGAGGTTCAAAGCTGGGTTGAGAGTCACACACGCAAGCTACTAGGCAAACACTGCTATACTCACACATCCAATTCTAAAAAAAACATAGGCCCTTAATGCGGGTCACGCCTACGTCGAATTCTAAAACCAGGAAAATAGTGATAGCATTAAAAGTACAGCAATAAAAGCGTTTGTGGTTGAAGACAAATAGCTCGCAATTTATACGCAAAGTTGAAAGTGTGACAACAAAGTTTACGATTATTACAACTTGCTCTCATTTGTACCGTACATTTGTGCAAATGAGTTTAAGCCGAAAATAGAACAAAAAGTGTGGTATTTGTGCTTTTAGTTTAGAGGTTTTTAAGGCAAATACATAAAGCTGATGGAAGTTAAAGTAACATTTTATTTTATAAACATATTTGTTCATTTTTTTCTAACTATTTTGGTGGCTATGGAGGTTCTGCCTATTTGATTTTTAAATCTCTATATATATATATATAAAATTCTCGTGTCACAATGTTCGTTCTCATACTCCTCCGAAACGGCTCGACCGATACTTATGAAATTTTTTATACATATTCAGTAAATCTGAGAATCGGCTACTATCTATCTTTCAAACCCTTAAGTGATAAGGGGTGTCCACACCAAAATCCCCTATTTTTATGTTAGTAGATAGTAGATATTTTTTTTATTCAAGAAAAAAAAGTTTTTCTAGGAATAATATATGTACATGGCAAAACAACGTTCGCCGGGTCAGCTAGTAATTGCTATAATAATTTAATACAGTTGTCAGTCCGCCTATACTATATTTCGAAAAAAACATATCCTAATTCTAGTCTGTCTAATAATTTAAAAGTACTCAAACAACTTCATTGTCTTTTATTGGACGCTAATAATTTAATGAAAAATCGGACCACCTCGGCGATCTTTTTCAAACCATTTATGTTAAAACAATAAAAAAATGTTTAAGCCGTTAGTCTTTTTCACTTATATTTCCACATATTATGGTATGTTATGGTTGGCGGTTGGCTCAGTTTTCGCACTTATACGCTGATTAGGTCCGTTGTGCCTAAAGTCCCGGCGAACTAAGTCAGCCTAGCTCCTTCTAGAAGCACAGAAGTCTCCGTAGGGTTCACGAAGCGACCTCACTGCTCCGTGGATTCTCTTCGGAAGCTACAGCCACGCATTCCTGGACTAGATGTATCCATATAGAAACTATTTAGAAATAAAAAGTATATTTTATTTACTCATACACGTAAACTAATAAATTTTGTTGAAGATAGAATCTAGCCATGCGGAGCGGGTTACGGGTATAATCTTAGTACAATAAATAATGGATATTCTGTGTTATTATTAACTTTCCCGCCAAAAAGGGCAGTATAATATGTCAGGGAACCAGAAAGAAGGTTTTATTAAATTCCTTTGTGTCGAATATATAAAGAATTATTGTATTTCCCTTAGCTGAGTTTTGTTACATAAGGTTTCGTACATACATAGCTGAATGGGAAAACATAAACAGATATCATAGCTGTATTAGGTAGGAACTATCTGCTGGTAAAAAAACTAAATGCTAGTGCTAACCAACAATATATGAAGAACAAAAAACTAACTTAAAATATATCTCTTATATATAAGTCAACTTACTCATTTAAACTAAACTATGCTACTACCATGTTAAAGTTCATATATTTCTCGTTCACTTCTTCAAGAAGATGGAGGGATTAGAGAGAATATGGAAAAAAGCTCAAAGCTCCCTTGAAATTGTATTATTACCAGTGCTTTGAAGTGACCGATATTTGCTCTATTTGGAATTAGTGATTTTTATGTTATCTTCAGGCCAATAAATAATCCTATATATTATATAAAGCCTAGAAATCCTAAAAATTAATTCTAAAATTAAAATACGGATTACAAATGGCGTGACTTTGAGAAATTAATTTGGCTTATTTTTCCATTTTCCTTGATCCTTCGGTTTAATGAAACTTATAAATTGAACAAATTTTCATATTAATGAAATTTATTTATGGTAAGTCGTTAGTTAGTATGCTTGGATGAATACTGTTTTTTTAGAGACCATGAGTATATATCTGAATATATATAAATTACACGTCACGTTGTTTGTCCGCTATGGACTCCTAAACTACTTAACCGATTTCAATCAAATTTACACACTGTATGCAGTTTGATCTAACTTAAAAGATAGGATAGCTTACATATATTCATAATTCTACAGCACGTGTGTATGTCACTGAACTTCTCTTCAACAGCTGGATCGATTTGAAAGATTTTTTTTTGTATGCGTTTGGGTGGAGCCCTGGATGGTTAAGGTTCACAAATTAGCCCAGCTGATGGCGCTGCAGTGGGTACTTTCATACTTTGTTTAATATCGTGATCGCTTGAAATATCATACAGGACAACGTCTGTGGGGTCCGCTTGTTTTATACATATATGTTATATTGAGCGCATATTTGACAAGTCGTTAATTATATAACCAGCGGCACGTAAGTCTAGCGCTGGCCGATACGTAGAGGGGATTGCTGCGCATGTGTACTGTCGCGCGGGGGACAAAATGCGACTGGAGAGCCAATCGACGCTCTTCATTCCGCTAGCCCCCCTCAGGTACCTTATTTTTTACTTCTGCGCAATAACGGTCAGCGCTAGACTTACGTGCCGCTGGTTATACTAAGCCGTCTAAAGTTAATAGGATGCCGAAAATACTGAAGCGTCTCTGGTCTTGTTTCTAAGGGTAAGTTTAAGATTTAAAACGCTATGCTGCGAACCTGAGAACATCCACTAATAATACCCGTACCTCTTATGCAGCACGAACAAAAGAAGCCGCTATCTTTATCGGTAACCTTGGTCTTCGCGGATCTTTTGTTATTCTAAATATTTTAAGAAAAAGATAGAGTCTAGGCTGGCTTCGGAGCCTTCACTCTAAAACTACCATATGTCTAAAACATCAAACGCGTCTTTTACTCTGTTTTTTTTTATTTTAAAGGGTTTCTACTATCATCTGTCAAATACGGCTGTAAGTTTTAGGTCGTCTTACCGTCATTGACGTCCTCTCCTGCGTTTACAAATTATATTTTTTACTTAGCGATTTCTGAACATAACAAATATCATATAATAAATCATATAAATGTTTAATTAGGTTTCATATAATATGCCGGGCGCCGAACTGTAATCCCACGGATGCGTTATACGTTCATAATCCGAAAATCCCGAATGAGTGGCAGACCTATAAATAGTTCCAACATCCACTGTTGTGGGAAACTAATTTAACGCGGAAGTAGCTGCGATATTTTGGTGTTCGATATGAACGTGGGGAATCAAGGCATTATTCAATTTAATGAGTAGGTATATATGTTTCATCTTGAAATTATCGGAGCTAACAGTGATGTATGGTATTTGGTAACTATCAAATTAGGTTGACCATAAATCCAATAATTTCAATGGCTTTCTACCCTTCGGTCGTACAATCTAATCACAGCTGTGCACAAATTGATTTTTCTATGTTCGCATTTAACGCTCATATGTGAATTATATCGCAGATTCTGGCACGCTTTAGACTGAAAAACATGTGTCAGGGACAAAAAAAATTATCAAACTAAGAAATACAGAAATTTGAGAGTCAGTCACTATTCGTATCTGAGTTACACCATTCTTAAGAAATATAATAATCGTGAATTACTATTTGAAATATTTCAATACCTATATTTATATATAAGAATTTTGTAATTAAAAGTTCGTAACCTGAATTGTTATGATATATTTTAATTTGCAGCTATGTTTTCAAGTCCTAGGGACACTATAATATTAATATTAAAAGTAAAAGTATAGTATTAAAACCTGCACGGCGTACAGCCAGTGTATCATGAGTGCCTTTTGAGACCCTCTTCTAATTTCTTGTAGATTTATTTTTTCCTCTGGTGTAGCGGTTATTTGAGGATTATGTAACCTAATCTTGCTTTAGCACATATCTTTTATTTCATCTGTTGACTAGTTTCTTTGTCTGTCTTTGTTATATAGTATTGTGGTCGATATGGATAGCGCCATCCCTCCCCGAACCCCCCACTTGCTACCTGTAATATCTTCACCGTTCCCGACTCCTGCGCGCCTGTTCAGCAGATAGCTGACAGCGCGCATACTGTCGTGTCCTGCATCTGGTACATATTATATTGTTTATAAATTACATCCTTATTATTTTATTATTTATTATTCATTTAGGTAACACAACGTACACTTATGAACGTCAATAAAGAAATACATATAAAATGCTTCTAATTTGACATTTACTGCCAGTTCACCAATCAAGGGCGTAGAACGGACAAGAAGAACTGACAATAAATGCAATATGGTTTTATATAAATTGAGTGAACTATAACGATTATTGATGACGAAGTATATTTCTTCTTGACTCAGATAATGTGCTAATATAATTAAGTAAACAAATATTCCAACAATTTTACTTCTAGGATATATTAACAGTTATTGTAATAACTGGTATTAAATACAAATAACAATTCTGTGCTCTCAGGATCAATTATTTCTCTCATTTAGGTCAAGATTGGGAACACAATAAGAGACCGTTGATTGATATTGCTTGTAGATTGGGATTGAGTATCGTTTTCCTTCTAATATTATAGACACTATAGTTAAACAAAAGAGTAAATAACAAAAGAGAATATGTACATATATACTTTAGTTAAAGTCCAAGAAGACTGATAGGTTCTACCATTACTTTCAAAGTGTAAAAATGTTAAAGGTCATTTGACCTCTTTTTCTTCCATAGTATTTCTATATATGAAGACAGAATTATGAAAATCCCATACAAAAGAAAAGAGCGAATCAATTCTGAAAAGGCCGGCAACGCACTCGCGAGCCCTCCCGCATTGAGAGTGACTATGGTGGTATCACTTAACATTAGGTGAGCCTCCTGCCCGTTTGCCCTCTGTTCGGTAATAAAGAAATAAATAAAAATATATTGTAAGCTTTGATAAAACAATTTCTTAGAGGGAAGGAAAATCACAACACGATTTCTTACTTTTGATCCATGACTCTGTAATGTTGAAAAGAACGATTTCTTTAAAAATCCAAAAGAACCGTCAAGGATATTTAAATATATTCAAGTGGCTGTAACCTCGTAAAATCGATTACAAGTAGTAACAGCTGTGGGAACAGAATTGTATGCAAATGGAGCTCGAGAAAAGTACTAGATATCGGTTTCTCATTCTTCCACTGAACTTTTATATTCTTGTTATAGATAGCGGTATTCTTGAGTATATCTATCTGAATATGAACAGTTGCCTAGAGAGTTACTAGCAGAGCACCAATGTTGCTTATATTGAGTACGTAATTAACGCTACGGTGAAGAAAATAGCTAGAATATCGAAAACCTGTATGTTACACCTCAAAATTTACGACATATTTTTGCGTCTTGGTATTAATTTTACATTATAAACGAGATTATTTTTGCAACTGGTATTAATTACAATTTTGCGAGAAATCATAAAATCACGTGAAATAACATCATGAAATCACGTCTCCTAAAAAGGGATTCAAGGCAAATAAACCACGATAAAACAAAATATATCGATAGTCATCTTAATTCTGCTGTTTTTAAATGGTTTATTTATAGTTAGTTTAGTTAAATTCGGCAAATACGTGTTATTTCTATTCGAAATACATATATTTTGATGAGGGTGATCTACGAGTACGAGTCACATTTTAATTCACTTGCTTTAATGTTTTGCTCAGGTTTTTATTTTGATTACCTTTTTTTCAAGACGCCTATTCTAAGCGAGTGAACTAAGTAGGTTACCGGTGTTTGGTGTAATTTTTGTTTACGCGTCCAAATGCTTGAGAGCTTCTGACTTAATACTTCTATTGAGTACTGGGTTACAAAATACTCATTAAGTTTCCCATCCGTCTTAATCGATTTCTGGAACTGTACAAGTTCTTTTTCGACGGTGTCTAAAGTTTTGCTTTTGGAAGCGGCAGCATAATATAATGCCACAGCGTATCGGCCATCAATGTTGTACTGACCCCTTCACAAGCTGAGCTGCGTCCGTCGATGGGCTCAGCAAGGGTAACAGCGTATTGGTTTTCATAAGAGTCATGATAAATCATTTCTACTTGTGTTGAAATTTATTAATATAAACCTTCAAAATCCAATCACACTACCACAGCCACACTAAAAATGCTAATATATATAAATTACGTGTGACGTTGTTTGTCCGCTATCACACCACACCGAACAGCACACCGTGTGCATTTCGATCTAACTTAAAAGATAGGATAGCTTACATCTCAATTTATACCCGCAATATTATTTTATTGCAAAATATTTGTTTATTCCTTTCTGTCATTAATAAAGTTTTTATTATTATTTATTTATTTATTTATTATTTGACAGTCACAATTCTAACAGATGGCGCTGTGTTGAAAGTAACAACGTTTCACATAAGCTGCAATTTAATGGCATAACCACCAATAAATCATGGTGGTCTCCAAGACTGGTGTTCTCCCACCGTTTTCCTTGAATAGTTTACTAGTATGTAATATAACAAAAAGGCCGGTCTGTTAGTAAAATATAAAATAGGACTCAGCTACTTACTATATCTAGTCTAGTTTTCCCAAATTGCGGACATCCCGGGATGGCAAATCAAGATAAAGTTTGTATAATTTGTACACGCTGTTTCGTAGCATATTGTTTGAGGGTTGTCGAGTTTGGGCTTAAACAATACCTCACACATGTCACGAAGTAAAGCCCCTTTTGAATGACATCTCAACAACAGATTATACAAAACTCACCGACTGCGCATTACATCGATAAATCACGAATACCATTTGATAATAAAACAATTTTTTACCGGATTGAAGTTATGTATTTACAATTATTTTTCATAATTTTAAATTTAACCGACGTTTCGTGTGCGTGGTCACGGTGTCTGAAGACAAAAGGTGTTTAATGTCAAAAAGTATCACAGCTGTAGAAAAAGTTGTATTATCTGTATTTGTTTCCCCGGAGTTGGTATCGACTAAAAGATGGAGGGTTTTGGCAGAAATTGCTCACGGTGTCCTCTATAACATGTTACAATCCGCGAAAATACATCACTTCAATCCGGTAAAAAATTGTTTTATTATCAAATGTGTGAAAGTGATGTCAATAAAAGACAATATCACGAATACCAATTACGATTCCAAACAATCATCATTATCAAGGTGCCACAGTACACTAGACCTTAGAAAAGTCGAGCCAGAATCTGCAGCAGGTTCTTATTTTATAATATTTTAAATTTTATAGCAAAAAGCTTCTTGTTTGTGATTCCCACGGCTTTGAGGTTCTATTGAATACCCATCCATTCATCGTAATTTTGGCGTGCCGCGGCCACCAAAGTTTCCATCTATAAGCTTCCGCGGTATTCTTACATCCTCCTTATAATAATTTAAAATTATACTGTATTTTTAAGCGAGTACATTTAACCTTTTTTTGATATATAAATTTATTATTTTGGCTAAAATATTTTCATTTACACCACTCTAAACTTAAATCTAGTTATTTCTGGTGTAATTTTCATCCTATAAGCGAAATTAACACCTATTCGAAAAGGCTGGGGATTACGAGTATAGAACAAAAATCAACAACGAAAATCGCCCAGAAAACTAATTCTATGTTCAAATAGACTCATAGACGGGTAAGCGAAATGCTAATTGACTATTAATATACATTTTTAATCTAATCCAATAAACCTGAAGGGGCTTAATTTGTGTATGGATAGCTCTTCGGATTGGAAGCCAATTGTTAAATATGCTTTTTGGAGTTGGTTATTGTTTGTTAAAAAATAATCTACATATTACAAATACTTCTGGATAATATTTTTATTTTACTTTTATTTTCTCAACGAAGAAGCCTGGCCTTAGAATCTTAAAAACGTATCATGTAGTTCTTTGATTGATACATATAACAACACTAAAGAATAATATACATATAAAATACACTAAAACATACCTTATATAAATTCAAAAATTTAAAAAAAAACTTTGCACTAAACTACAACAATACAACTTTGGAATAGGCGTGTAACACAAAAATTGGTATTTGTGTTAGTCGAGTTTAAAACCTTAAAAACCTCACAAAGGCTTTTTCATTAGAGTTCCATTTTTAAACCTTGGAGCGTTTCATTTGTGAAATCGAATGTGCCAAGTATTGTATTAAGGCGTTGAAAATCGGGGTTTAAGCACCTATTGTGAGTTGAAAGACCACTTGAAATCCTTTTAATAAACCAGCTGGTTTATAGGGGATTGGTATGGAACGCTTAGCCTGATATATATACTACTAGCAGACCGGCCAAGCTTTGCTGTGACTACGTTTTTGGTTATGTTATATAGTAACGAACTATTCAAGGTAACGGTAGGAGAACACCAGTCATGGGACCACCATGCTTTTTTGGAGGTTATGCCATTAAATTGTAGCTTATGTGAAACGTTGGTACTTTCAAGACAGCGCCATCTGTTAGAATTGTGACTATCAAATAATAAACAAATATTTTGCAATATAATAATATTGTGGGTATAAATTGAGATGTAAGCTATCCTATCTTTTAAGTTGGATCAAACTACACACGGTGTGCAAATTTGATTTATATCGGTTCGGAAGTTTAGGGGTCCATAGCGGACAAACAACGTGACACGTAATTTATATATATTAAGATGTACCTACTTCTATATGCATTAGTCGCGCTACGAAACAAGACTATGGTTACATTTATACAAACCACAGAGGTTTTCTAATATAACATATCATGATTATATTATATTCAGTAAAATAAAAAAAGAAACATGTTTGTGTTTTATAAAAAACTAGGTTTATATTTAGCAATCTTTGAAGCAACGTCATTAAGTGTTTTCAAAAATTACTTTTATAATAATAAAACACATTAATATTGTCGTCCTGTATTCAGTCCCAATGTTTAAAGTCAGCACATTTTGCAAATTCCGTCTGCAAAAACAACCGAGGAGATCAGGCAGCTCTTACCCGAATTCTCCGCGATTTTAACGGATTAAACAGTACTCATCCGGAGCTGGGTATATGTGGTAGTGGGCTGATAAATTTTAAAGAAAGTAGTGCCTATCTCATACGTAAACCGCTGTTTTGCTGGGGTTTTTTTTTTTAAAAACAAAATTAGTCAAAAAGTTAAATAACTGGTACATATTATTATTTTATTTTATATATGTGTTTATTGTATTTTGAATTGCTTGTAACATTTATGTTTACCAAAATTTTTATATATTTTAGAAAAGTAAGCTTAGTAACATATTATACTGTATATATAGTCGTAAGTACTGTGTGGTAAACTTCAATAATAATAAACATTTATTTAAGATACTTCAATGTGTTGTTAATTATTGTTATTAACAATTCGAGCTTGGTTATGATAATTTAAAAAAAAATATAGCAGTTCATTTCTGAGTCTTCCCCTTACGCCCGAACCCAATCTCAGATTGAAAACAATCTGAAATCAGTCCGCGACAGTTGATCGATCTCTTATCTGCATCCCATTAACCAAAACCTTCGAAGACAATCCATTTTTGGCGACGGATAAAATGCTCTGTCGTTCCATTTTACCGAGTTATCACTCATATTTGATAATCAATGTAAACCAAATAAATTAAATAAAACAGTACAAATAACATTAAAATATACATGTGTATGTTTAAAACATAACAAATAGTTTTTTTTTTCATTATTTAAAAAACTGTTGAAATCGAGCTTTCGTCAACTGTCATTTTCATACAAAGGTCTATCCACAGACACCGATACGACCTCCCATGGATAGCATGTATCGACAGATGGCTATTACAATCCGTCGATTGGTTATTGGCACGCCTGTTACAACTTTTGGATAGTAATCTTAAGATTACTATCTCAGATGGTGGATTATGGATTGTTATTGGGTTCGTGGCCTTAGTCCGATCAAATAAAATGCTTCGGTGAAAAACAAATGAGAATCGTAACCACATAAAATTAAAGTCATTGCCCTCTACAAAAATTAACTAAAAATGCAGAATGGTTTTAGCTTTGCATCACAAAACCTTAAGCGTCTAATTAGCGCTGTGGTTGGCGCTCCGCCAGTTCTCTTGACACGTTTACATGGAAAAATTACATTAAATTCAAGTGTGGTGCTTAAGCATAATCGCTGTCTGTCTAGAAATTTATTTTGAAGTGAAACTTCTTTAGGCGCATGAGGGTAAATTTTTTAAAAAACGTCACGAAGATGTGCAGCGTTTTTGTCGAAGAAAAGGGAGAGACCGATACATATCAATATCATTATTATTTTATTAAGTAACTAAATTACCATTTTTTTGTTGGTTTTGTATTTTTATAAGGGCACAGAACCAAGACCTTTTTTGCTAAGACCCAGTTGGCTATTTTAGAAAATGTGGAATTAAGTTAGCAATTAAAATAATGAATTTGTTATATTATTTGGTAATTGTTACCATATTTATGGTGGTATTTCTATATACAAGCAACTAATTTTAGTTCTATTTTTTATTTAGCCTTAGTATCATTCATTAATATAGAATGAATGGCGAAATTAAATTATGGGATTTAGGCAGCTTAATTACTCAATAATTAATTTACAAAGAAGTTTCACTTCTGACATGTGTACTTTGTACGCACGCACTTTGAGAGTGATGCGAACGATGAGAACGATGCGCGCGCACCGTGACACAAAATTATCAGAATGAAGTTGTCCACTAGGGAATTCTTTTTAAACCAGCCAGCAATGACCATAATGACCTTTGTAGTACCTTTTAAACAAATAAAGGAGTTTTAATTATTTTTTCAAAGAAATTTGGCAATGCTTTTTCACAAAGACCTATTGTTACTTAGTTAAAGGGTTATGAAACATACCTAGTTATTAAATTTAATGAATAATATAATAAATAATAATAACTATTATTATTAACGTTAAATATTTATTATTAATTATGCAATATTTAAAGAAAATAAAGAAAGCCAAAGAAGTAGGTAAGTATAACTTCTTACATACAGACATACTACACGCACCCTTTTTTTTTTAGTACAGGAACGACAGAGCATCTCTTCATGTTAAAGTCTACGTTATGTGACCACCGGCGATCTTAAATTTGTATAACATAATCTATGAGTATCGTTATGTCTTAAGCGAATAGGTAATTAGTTCTACAATAGTGGAAGGGTTGGGTTAAAACCTCCATTCCGTATTCTTTTTATTGCCAGACCTGTGTGTCTTCTTCCTTTGTTTCCGTTTCAAAAATAAAATTGTCTGACTTTGGAAACTTTACTATTACTCGCGCGTGACTTAATTTGCGTGAAAACGTGAAAATATCACGTACTGAAGAACTATGTCAAATAAATTTTTAACTACTAGCTTGCATACTAACTTAACTTTAAAACTTTATCGATTTTATCAAATTGTATTTACGCTGTGATGAAAAGATACAGTACTGTTATTTAAAAGGGGTTTATAAATATAAAGAATTCATATAAAATCTCTATCGCTATTATCAGAACTGTTTCATATAAGAACCCTCGGGAACCACTTGTCCATATATGATAGAGCATTGTTAAGTCGTTCTTACGTAGAAACAGTATCTAAAACCTCACTTATTGAAACATATTAAATTGAGAATATATAATAATAATTTAAAGCCCATACAATCGAAATTGAATTTAGAGTTTTGCTTGAATTATAACAACTCAAGACGTCAATGTATATTACACCAGTCATTATAGACATTCGAAATCGAAAATTTGATAATAATTCCAAAAGTTTTCAAACTTCGGTCAAGTGAATGGTACATTGGGACGACAATAAATCTCATTTTGCAACCTTGTCCGCAGTCCGGAACATTGTTAAAATTGCAATTAAATTAATTTTATGTCTGTATGGTCGTGAAAAAAATTCCAAAAGTTCTGCAAACTTGGGGAAGTTTTCGATATAATATTTCATATCACGTATAAAATTTGCAACCAACCTAAGTGTACGGAACATTTTTGTTATTTATTTTATTTTCGATATATCTGTCAAATTTGCAGAACTTTTGGAACGTTTTCCTTCAGTTTAATAAAGAACAACATTAATTAAATAATGTTCCGTACACTTAAATTGGTTGCAAATTTGACACGTGATGTAAAATAATATATTTAACACCACTCCAACTTTGCAGAACTTTTGGAATTTTGGTCTCAAGAACTAAGCAAATTATCATTTATTGCATTTTTAACAATGTTCCGGACCGCAGAGCAGGTTGCAAAATTTTATAGTTTGTTTTAATACCACTCCCGACCTTACATCAAAATTTGAAAACTTTTGGAATTACAATGAATTAATTGTCTTGACTGACTGGACTATAATTAATTAAGCCCCACATATTGTTCTCACATCTGGGCGGGAGCTCCCCATACCAGCTCCCTTCGCTTGACCGTATTCAACGAAGAGCGATTCGAATCGTCGACGACCAGTTACTTTCTTACCGGCTTGATCCCTTGACATTGCGTAGACATGTGGGGTGGGGTTACTCTGGATCTTCTATCCTCCTGTTACATTAAAAAATAATTATACGTAATAATTAAACGTCATAAAATGTAACGTGTCAAATTGTCAAAAAAGCTAAACACAGACAATATCACCCTCTTGATTCAATTATATTATACACAGGCCACCGTATCGTTGCGTAAAACTACTTAAAATAATTGCTTCGAAAATAATTCTTTTGAATTTCATTGTTAATTAACTTTTGTTTCAATTCAAAGGATATATTTTTATTTATTTTCCGCGTTCATTAATTACCTGTCAGTGCAATTATCCAATTACGAACTATGATACTCTTTCGCCAGCAGCTATGTTCGTATAGAATAGTATAGAGAATACATTTGAATTCATTGATCTATTAAATATTTTATTAAAATTAGGGTAAAATAAAATTTTAACAGTACTACATTTTTTTCCTACTTATATCAGAAACTATGACTATTAACACAATATCTTTAATCAGTATCAAAAGTATAAAAAGTATCACAGCTGTAGAGAAAGTTGCGTTATCTGAATTTATTTCCCCGGAGTTGGTATCGACTAAAACACAAACTTTAATCCGGTGAAAAAGTTTTTTCTTTAAATGAGTAAAGGTTATGTTAATCAAAGACAATACTATCTTTAATCAAATTAATTAATTCATATTGTATGTACACTTATGAAAGTCAATATAAAATAAAATGGAAGGTCTAAGTTTATATTTACTACAAGCATTCGTACCCTTAACTTATAATAGCGACGACACACAATCCACGTTTTTGTATGCAAGTTCGATGTAGCTACCTCAATATCCGTAGCGCTGATATCGAAACTTTGGGTTCACGCGGTACAAAAACTCATTGTAATCAGGATAGCTGTCGATCCCTATTGGAAGTTGTAGAGCAAAGACTCAAGTCAAATCAAGAGAACAAGAAGAAATGCCACAATTTTAATCGCCAAATTTTTTGCCAACAATAAAATTGTTAGGAACTGCGCCAAGCTTCACTGGACATATCATATTTTTTTATATAGAACAGGGGGCAAATGGGTAGGAGGCTCATCTTATGTTAAGTGATACCGTCGCCCATGGATCACGTTGCCAGAAGGCCATGCCGGCCTTTTAAGAATTGGCACGGTCTTTTCTTGAAGGACCCTTAGTCGAATTGGTTCCGAAATACTTCAGTGGGCAGCTGGTTCCACGTAGTGGTGGTGCGCTACAAATACTGCCTCGTCTGAACACTCTCCATGGTAAATAGTTATATGTTCATATTAAAAAACGCTTAGCATTAGCAGTCAAAATAGTAAACCGCACTTACGTTATAATGAGAACAAAATACTATATACCAATAGCAATGTGTAATAAAATAGACACTTTAAAATAGCATAATTTCATTTTCATAATGAGATATGACACATGTAAACTGCCGAGTGACGCCGCAGGTCGTTACTATATTGACATATCGAGAATCGCTTCAGTGTGACCTGACACATAAATTCTTTGAGCAAACTCCCAGCACCTCACATCTCGTTAACCTAATTATTTATGCAACTGATGAATATGGATATATCCAGAATATTTTACCGACGAGAAAGTGAAATAGGTCAGTACTTCCGGTTAGCGAACTCGGAACCGGAAATGAACTTTTACAATGGGCAAGTTTTGCCTTGCTGCTAGGTCGTGAGTCTTAAAATACCCGTATTAACGAGGATTTGTATAGGCTTAAGATTTTAAATAGTATTACGAGGCAGTTTTTAGTAATCAAGAATAAAAAATCTGAATTCAAATTATGCAATGTTGTAACTTATAAAGATGTAATTGATAACAAGCCAATAGACGTTTTTAAATGAATGAACTCATCAACTCATCATACCCTAGATTCATACATTCACACTTCTTGACATTTAAACAATAAAAAAATAACATAACACATAATAAGATATGCAACGGGCGGCCTTATCGCTAAAAAGCTATCTGTTCCGCCTGGATTAGGCAACCCTTGTAAGGGAAAACACTTAAAAAAGAAATATGATGGATAAATTAGTGTAAGAAGTGCATAAAATTTATCTTATAAAAAAATATTACATAACCTTATTCTAATATATTACAAAAAATATTTAAAAAACAAACTAAAAACTAAAAAGCTCACGGTTTCTTGAATTGCGATGCGATACAGATTAATAAGAAATACAAGAATTACAAAAGTCAAGATTGAGCAGGATAGGATATGGTTAAGAAATGTTTATACTATCAGAAGTACATCTTTTTCAGGCTTTTTAACTTCAAGATTAGTTTTAATAAGTACTTTTAAAAAAATATATTATTTTTATACATATTTGGATGTACTAATGCTGCAAGTGTTTATTTAATTATTTCCTCAAAGAAGACATTAAATAGAAATCTTTTGTGTTCGTTAAAAGTTACTTAAATTCTCTCCGTAACCTGTTATGTAGCCAAGTCACTTGCTACGCGACGGCTATTTGAAAGTTTTCCAATCAGTTATGTCAAGTTTTCCTTTAGTTTTCCCAGCTATCTTGCGCTCTATAAACTGAAAACGTGTTTCACATTCTTTCTTCGTCTGGAATTTTTCTATATAAAATAAAACAGGTATTTTCAATTCTAATGTATAGATGTAGTAGTATTATTTTGACGTGATAACGTCTTTAAAATCGTTTTAGTCGGGTGACATGTTCAGAAACTTGTGTCACACCAAAACCCCACGAGCGCGATCGCAGGTATAACGAGAGAGAGACCGATCTCCCGTCTCATCTCGAGCGCTGCCAGTCATTCCGTGAATGTATGAAGAAAAATGTATATCATAGTCGAATAAGTAAACTTGTCATTTTACACCCGAAATTTATCATCAAAAGTGTGAATAAAACGATAGATGTAATTTAAAATTTGAAAAATTGTTATCTTCATTAATTCCTTACTTCCCAAAAACTTATATCACCAATAAGACGTTATCACGTAAACATCTCGATCGTAAACTTACTTTACAAACAACCAATATTTTTTATTTGATTATGGTCAAAGAGATTGATAAAGATTTACTTGTGCAACTCATGTTTGGTCGACTCCAAAAAAAACAAATAAACCGTATTAATACGACGCACATTTTTTTGTATATGTTCAAGTATAGCTCCTCTGTCCGGTCGAAGTGTCAAATGTTTCAGACTAGCAGCGAATAGGACGACTTCCAAAAACAGCGTAATATGTTATTCATACCATATATATATATATATATATAATATATAAAATATATATATAATTTTCTTGGTAATACAAACCCAATCAATAGAAATAAGAAATATTGTTATTATACTTTTAGTGCATTATGGAATCCTTTTTTGAAAAAACTAAGAAATTTACTTGAAAACTACTTTACCTTTTAATATCTCCGTAATTGAAATATAGGGCCTACATTGTAGGCACGTCTGAAGTTTGGTCTTTTTTCCTGTTACTGTACGATGTTTGCAATATATATGCAAGTGTTGCTTGCACAAATAGAAAGAAATAAAGAGCTAAACGGGTACTCAAACTCACGACCAATGCTTCAAGCCACACGCTTAAAGTCTAGTCTATAAAATATTCATAAGATACATACTAATGCGAGTATAATGCTGATAATAAACTTTTATAGTAGTCATAGTAAACAATACTTTTATTTCGGAACTTCAAAGGTTATAAGCCATTAAAAAATAATTAAAATAAAAGCATTCTCTTTGGTTATAAAACTGATTAGAAAGGGCGTTGTGTCTAATTATACAGGGGAGCACTTATATTATCTGAATCCCTAAATACAAACTCCTACCTTTTGGATTTATAAAGTGGAATGATATTGTACAAAATAATTTAATATTAGCAATTATTGTTGGTTTCACCTATCAGGTCCTCAATCTCCTCGTTTTGTCGCATTCTCCAACTACCTTTCTTCCTTTGTTCAGCCTAGAATCTTCTTTAGAACTTTTCTTTCGGCTATCAATATTTTCTACACTCCTTTGGGTTGTTACTCCAGTAAGTAAGTAAACTAATTAATAATGTATGAATTAATTTAAAAAATAAGGTCATCGAAGTTGATATTTTCGGTGTTATGAAGGTTACTTTGGGTTGTAAGTAAGTAATTTTAAGGCTTTGGAATTTTACCTCTTAACACAAAGGTTCTTAGAATTAATATTTTGCCATGTTTTCTTATTTGCAAATTTACTTGAGAGTGAAAAGGACAACATGTTTTGTAGTGGAAGCAGTATGTTTTAGTGCAGAAGAACAGCACTGTTTTATGTTTTACGTAACACCAAAAAATATGAGCTCCATCTAATCATACAAGGCAAGGTGGCAGGTAGAAGGTGACCTGGGCGTAGACGCATGTCTTGGTTGAAAAACCTTAGACAATGGTTTGGTCAAAGTACCAAGTCATTATTTAGAAGCGTGGCATCCAAAATTAAACTAACCATGACGATCGCCAACCTTCGCAAGGAGTTAGCACTATAAGAAGAAGAAGAAAAGAAAAAATAAGATCACAAAAAAATGATTTATAACGTAGCATAATGGTACAAGGATTTTTACAAAAGTTTCAGCATCAAAATTCAAACAAAAACTAAGACCACACAAGATTCAATAAATAAGTTATACATAGTAAAATATGATGTCATATTGAATGAGTTTGTACTGTACGCTAAATTAAAACAATAGTCCAAAATATCTGAAAAATTTCAGCCCATTTCCGCAGGCCACATTGGCCTCATTTGTGATGGCAGATTAGTCAAAAAGTACCTACCTTATTTGGAATGGCCCAGAGGGAAGAAAAAAGAGAGAGGATGCCCATCAAAAAATAAAAGGTATAACGGGGGAAAATTGGAAAATTGTCGCAATAAATAGGAATAGTAGAAGAATTTGGAAGTGGCCTTTACTCTGTCGTAGGTCGAGTACTAGTGTAAAACTTAAATGAAATGGACTCAGTGTTGTTAAGTGTAGTGTAATACTCGTTTAAAGGTTATTTTTATTTTTTATCTGAAAAATCTTGCTAAGTAGACAACTTCTAAACTAGCCATAAAGTAAACTGTCCAAACATAAAATTTTACGGCTCATTGGTCTAGTGGTTAGTACCACTGACTGCGAGTTCATGGGTCCCGGGTTCGATCCCCGGCTGAGACAAACATCGATGTGATGAGCATTTGGTGTCTAGGTCTTGGGTGTTTAAATATGTATTTATATGTCTAACTATCTATAATATGTATGTATATCCGTTGCCTAGTACCCATAACACAAGCTTCACCAGCTTAGCATGGGACTAGGTCAATTGGTGTGAATTTTCCAATTATAAAAAAAATATACATTTATATTTTACGCCTTGATATGTAAAATAAAACAAACACCAGCCTGTGTATAATGGCTTTGATTAAAAGATCTAACAAAGCATCGTCTCACGATCGTAGATCCCTTTGATCTTAATTGAACCTGTTTGAAGCACCTGCCTCTATGTAAATATTCATATTGTCTACTGTCTTGTTTGTTTACGGTAAACTGTATACAGACTGTATTAAAGATATATTCTATAATGTAATTATGTAGAATTCACTTGGCTGCTTGTATGTTGTGGGCCTGTTGGAGTTGAAAATACTTCACATCAGGTGAGCCTGCAACACATTCTAAAAACATCGGAAAAAACAAATCAGCTCATTTAACCAAACGAATAATATTTTTTAAAAATATGATACAAATATAGCTATATACTAGGCCGTTCATGGATTTTTTTTCTTTATTTTAGTTTAAGATTCAATAATTAAAATAATTATTTCTAAATAAAATGTGAATAAATATAATATTAATATGATTCCTAAATAAAATAAATAAACAAGTTATTTGTTTCGAGATAATTTAAATATTAATGGCAGATATAATAAACAAAATGCTTATAAATATGTATATAAAACGTGAAGAAATTCGTTTCGTATTTTTCGTTTATTCACATCTGTTAAGCAAGCAAAGAATTTGTAAAAAATGTAATATAAAAGCCACAAGCAAAAGCTGTATAAAAAGCGATAAATCAAACTGTTAGGAATCGTTAACTTTACGGTTATAAATGGTGCAATCAAAAAATTATACAATAGGCCACGGGGTGCTTGTTACGGTTTGATTCCTATCAATGTTCTTTTTTAAATGCAAGGAATTAAGTTTATTTTTAAGCGATATCCTTGTACATGTAAAATAGCTTTAAGTTTTAGTTATCGTACCGTGAAGCTTGCGATTTGTAATTCTCCATAATTTTATATCGCCCTTGACTAAAGCGATGGCGCCACAACGTTATATCTACTATATAAAAATAAGTCGGGTTTTCCTTCCTGACGCTATAACTCCAGAACGCACGAACCGATTTCCACGGTTTTGCATTCGTTGGAAAGGTCTCGGGCTCCGTGAGGTTTATAGCAAAGAAAATTCAGGAAAAATTTCAAACAGAAAAGCGGGATCACCAAACGAAATGTTACATAAAACGAAGCCATCTGGTGGCGAAACGGAGTTCGCCGAGTTTGCTAGTTATTTAATAGTTTGTTTTAACCATATAATGTCTGTTTTGGTAGGCCCCGAAACACTGCTAAAACAACTCCGAGGGCTTCTTTGATGACTGAGACTTACCAAAATTACCAAAATACTGTACCTAATAATAATAATCTCATTGGTCTACTGGTTAGTACCCCTGACTGCGAAACCATGTGTCCCGGGTTCGATCCCCGGCTGAGACGAACATCGATGTGATGAGCATTTGGTGTTATGCTTAGGTCTTGGGTGTTTAAATATGTATTTATATGTCTATCTATCTATAATATGTATATCCGTTGCCTAGTACCCATAACACAAGCTTCACCAGCTTAGCATCGGACTAGGTCAATTAGTGTGAATTGTCTTTATAAAAAAAACTTCTGTTTTCTGATGCAGCAGACAAGGCAGGCTTATGTATTATATATGCTTTTATTATAGTAGGATTAGACTATTTACTTCATTTATTTAAAGTAAAGAAGCTTCTGTATTAATACAAGTCGGTATTATCAAGTCGTGTATCTCGCAAATCGGCGCAAGCGCCGCGGGTGGTCGTTTTGTCAACTAATTTTATTACTTAACTGTCAAGTCTTGGAAGTTATTTAGTAGACAATATATATCTCCCTAAAACGTTTGTTTGTGAAAACTCGATTTATTTTAATTTTTTTATGGTTTTGCATTAAATGCGTGTGTTCGACCAAGTTAGTTACCGTAACCTATGGCTTGAGCAATGTAATTTAAATGTTGTTTTTAAATTAAAAAAAAAATACTACTTACTATATTTCTAGCTGTGCTGGCCTAGAGGCATCAGCGACCGACTTCCATCCCCGAGGTCGTAGGTTCTTTCCCAGGCTGCACCCATAGACTTTCTGTCTAAGTGCGCATTTAACACTCTCTCATACGGTGAAGAAATCGTGAGGAAACCGGCATGTCTTTGTCATGAAGTCGGCGGCGTGAGGCGGAAAAAGCTACTTGCCTCTTAAAAAAAAAACAATGATCGGGTAATAAATACAAAAATCTGAGGCCCCGATCTAAAAGGTGATAATGGTAGCCTCTGAATTTTTTATGATTTCGATTTAAAATAAAAATAAAGTACGTTAGACGGAGTAATGGCGTTACAACCATCGTTATTTTATATTTCTTTATATTTTAACATTTGATAAGCCTTTTGTGTGACGGTTAATAGTATACGCATCTGAAAGTAACGTATATTTATGAAGGCCGCGAAATATCTGAACATTTTTGGCATTTTAAATATTGAAAAATTAAAAATTTAAGTGCGATAAAGTAAGTTCTGCAGCTTCCATATTTCTTCTTTTCCTCATTCTTCTTCTATATATAGTAATAATAATCTATAAATAGTAATAATAATAATATCATAAAGAAAATTAAAGTCTACCAATTTTGTATAAAATTTTTAAATTTTAAGACTTTATAGATTTTCAAACTAACCCAAAGACTACAGAACGTTATTCAATAGCCTTCATAAATATAACATTACTGACCTATTCACAGAATGTTATAAAGAGTTGCAGCATAAGATTGCAGCTGGAATAGTAGTTACAATTTCTATTTAACTAAAAATCATAATTTAATTGTTTCAACCTTTAGGGCTACCTAATTTACTTAAAAATAAACATTATTATCAACTACTAACAACTATAAACCAGATTTTACGCGACCTCTAAAGTGCGGTCCAGTAATTAGATGCAATAAAAAAAATTGAGTACTGCCTTTGAAAGGAACCTTTTTATTCAAAGGAAAATTTAAGAGGAAAGGCATATTTGTATCGGAAAAAATCCGTTTCAAAATATTCTGTAGTGATTATGTATTTATTTACAATATAAACAATCCTGTCGTAATAGGTGACCTTAAATCGACAATTTGTGTATATTTATAACAGTAAAATCGATATAACATTGAACAAGTAAAAACACAGTACTACAATCAACCGAACGAACGCGTGCATTTTATGTAGAGAAATGCGGCCTACCGTTTTTTTTTTTCAGAAAATATGTACTGTTTAATTAGACTGTGCCACACGGAGGTTGCATTATTCATTTGCTTATCCACTCCTGTCGTTTTCTCACCAGGAAGTTTTAAAAAGCGATTTAATTTTTACTTGCAAATATTTTACAGAAAGTCAACAATTTCTGCGCAAGATTTTATAAACAGCAGTACTTTTTCTATGTTTTTTGCTATTTGCGATTAAACAATCAAACTTACAATTTACTCAATAAAATGATGGGTAAAAATATTCACAAAACTAAGTCTTATCATAGTCTTAAATGTTATTTAATTCTTTAAAAAGATTTAGTTTTCTTAACATTCAGCAAAAGTTTAAATTGTATGAACCCGGATGCAATGGACACATTTGTATTGGATTTATTACTAATGTTGCAAAATACATTTTCTAGTAAGTTTGTTTTAATAAACTTTAAAGTTTTAGAAGGTTGAGTATTTTTATAACTTGAACTTTCATACGTTCATAACAGGTCACAATCTCGTCTTGAACGCTGTCAAATATGTCAAACTTCGTACAGAAAAATTGGTTTGACAGCTTCTAAGTCTGATTGACGTATCTAGTACGGGCCTAAAATTAGACATATAACTATAATAATTCGTTTGTCTCGATACATTTTAACAATAAATATTTTAAATATATTTTTATTGTTTTTTTAATAGGATACAAACAGGCAGGAGGCCCACCTGATGTTAAATAATATCCCCGCCCTCATATTACGAAAAGGGTCGCAAGTGCATTTAAAAGTTGGTTTTCTCTTTTTTCGAAGGACCCTGTTGAAGTGGTTTGGAAATACTTCAGTGGGCAGACTTAACTGCCTTAAGGAACGCTCAATTGAGGAACGATGGATGTCGAGGTCATATGGAGGGTATTTTTCATTCTGTCTTAATGTCCGATGATGAAACTCAGCTGCAGATATAACAACTCCTCTATCGGGATCAAACCGCTCAGATAGTGACTGTTCATCTATGTTTCGAATACGGTCAAGCGGAAGTAGCTAGTACTGGAGAGCTCTCGCCCAGAGGTGAGAACAGTACTCCATGTGGGGCTGAATTTTATTTACTAGTAAGAAGTAGTTTTATGGTTAGTCAAAATTACACTAAGCGATTGAATTAACCATAAAGAAAGCTGAAACTTAGAAAATATGCTTAAACTCTTTGAACTTTTATGTTTATGTCAAAACAAAAGAAGATCTATAAATTATTATAGTTGTGAACATTAAGTTAAAGTTAAAATAATATGATAACTGTACTTCTCTAAATAAGATAGTTCTGCACTCTGTTAGGGTGTGTTACTAACTGTTCGAGCCAAGGCTGAACATTTTGCTCACTCAGGATTTCAAACTATCAGCGTGGCGATTATCTAAATCGTCGGAGATACGGCCCGAGGCCATTCGTCATACTCGTGAACGGGTGCTACTTGTGGTGACTGGTCGTACTTGAATTCGTGTATGCGGTGATGTTAGTTGATTCGACTATGTATTTGCGTGTTTTCCCACGAAAATGTAAGTGCGTGCTCCTATTTCACAATGCCTCCTGCTGATAGAGGACAACTCTTTGTTTTTAATTTATGTTATTATTATTATTAATTACTTAAGATGTCATGTGGAACATGGTTTAATGGTTGCAGCTCCTTACAAACGTTGTGTAAAAAAAAAAAACATGGCGATTAAAAAGAGTGGCGAAGAGTTTATTGCCAGTTCTTCTCTTCCGTTCTACGCCCTTGATTTGAGAACTGGCACTAAAGGTAAAATTAGAAGCATTAATATGTATTTCTTTACTGACAAGTCATAAGTGTACAATGTTGGTACCTATATATTTAAATGATTTTTGAATTTTGAATTTTTGAGTAAACAGACGCATGCGCTCCCTTCAACATCACATTACATAGCAATTAACATATTTTAATTAATTAGTACTTTGTTAAACATAAATGGTTGGTAAATATAGAACGAAAATATACCCTATTGCTTAAAGCATCCCGTTGAACCAGGAATTGTGCAGTAACAATAATATTTCCAAATGTGGAGACCTTAGTTCCATGCTAGTCACAAATACACAACTCAAACTCATCATACTCTGTATGATTATCCATATAAACAAAAAAAGTAAAAAATCAGTGGCGCTACAGCCTCTTAGGTCTTGGCCTCAGATTTCTGAATCTGTTTCATGACCATTTTTAAATCTATCAGGCAAGTAGGTGATCAACCTCCAGTGCCTGACACACGTAATCGACTTTTTGGGTCTAAGACATGTCGGTTTCCTCACGATGTTATCCTTCACCGTTCGAGCAAATGTTAAATGCGCACACAGAAAGAAAGTCCATTGGTGCACAGCCGGGGATCGAACCTATGACCTCAGGTATGAGAGTCGCACGCTGGAGCCACTAGGCCAACACTGGTCTATAATAAAATAAAATAGCAAATCATCAAACAACACTTATTTTAAAACAAATATCGCAAATTTATTAGAAGTAGCCTGTCTAGCACTAGTCCCAGGCCCTTTTATCAACTAGATAATCGTTGACTTTGTAGTAAGCCTTTTTGCACAGCTTTTCTTTAATACATTTCTTAAATTTATTAAAAGGCAGAGATAAAAGAGCCTCTGGGATTTTATTAAAGAAGAGTATCCCTTTTCCCAAAAAAGAATTACTAACTTTAGATAGTCTAGTACGGGGAAATTGCAGCCTGCGTTTGTTCCGTGTATTAACATTGTGCGTATGTTCTATTCTAGTAAACTTATCACTATTTTTGTATACATACATAATATTTTCATAAATATATTGTGAGGGAAAGGTATTAATTTAAGAAAGTATATTAATTTCCTTGAATTAATCTCTAAGAGATTCCCTACATTTTAAATTATAGTTTGCACGAATAGCCCTATTCTGCAGGATGAAAATAGTTTCGACATCAGTAGCATGACCCCATAATAATAAGCCATAAGTCATTAAGCTATGAAAGTAACTAAAATAAACAAGTCTAGCTGTATCGACAGCAGTTAGTGAGCGAATTTTTTTAACCGCGTAGGATGCAGAACTAAGTCTCTTCGCCAATCCGTTAATATGTCCACTGAAGTTTTGAATCCATGGTGATTCCGAGAAATACAGTTCTATCATCCAGATTCAATTCCTCAATCATGAATATAATCTAAAAAGACTTTTTTAATTCACAAGAAATCAGAATGTTTTGTTTATATAAGTGACACCGCCCACGCTCATATTGCCAGAAGGCTCGCAAGTGCCGACCTTCAAAATTTTACGTCGAACTTTATCCATTATTATACTTGTATTCTTATATTTTATTTACGAAAATGAAATATTAAAAATCCTGTTAATAATTGATCACAAAAACAACACGAAAAATCTCTTTATATTTCAGTTCAATCGAAAGTCATCCGAAGAAGTTACATAAAGGTTTCAAGTCGAAGTAACAAGTTAAGCAGGGTAGGTTGAGGTGTCTTTTGGCTTCGAAGTTGGGTAAGTTTAAAGTTAGTGAAACTGAACTCTTCTCTAATGTTTGTAAATTCTTTTAAATTGTCAGTTAGTGTTAGCGGGAATGTTTTATTGCGAGGATTTATAATAGCTTATTTTAAACATGTTAAGTGTTACAAAAACAGATACACTGTGCACAGTGCTTTATATTAGTAAAATTATTACTTATTTTACTCCTTTGAATCCTCCGAACTTCGCGATCTCAATTCTTATACTTAAGCGATCTCCTCCTTAAGATATCCTTTTTACTGTTTGTTTCAAAAACATCTGTATTTGGTTCTATAAATTAGTCTGAACTGACATTTTACTACTAATAAATATAATAAAAAATAGCACAAAACATACGATATCTTAACTTAACAGTCACAAACATATTTAAATATATAAAATAAAGTTAAAACTAAAGTAAGATAAAGGTGAATTACCATGTCTCATTTATTCATCGTTATTGTAGGAGGATGTTGAGTGGATAAATCTGACAAGTCCAGGGTCTGAAGATTCGAATAATTTTTCAACAGTCTGCCTAAGCGAGAATTTGCGGCATTCGACTGGTGGTAATTTGATGGAGTGGAAGTTGTAGTTATAAACAAGATGGTCGCCATAATTGTCTAAAATTACCATGATATTTTGCAAAGCGTCTTCCATTTGGACAGAAAATAGTTCTCTCGTCTCCGCCTTAAACTGATTTACCACGAAAAAGTCGAAGGCCCGCCCAAACGGTGGTAGAAATTTGGGCTTGAACACACATTGAAACTGAGCTACTTAGGGCAGTGTTAGATTGCGGTGGAGTGAGTGGTTGGGGATTTTGAGGAGATTCCCTCCTTTCTTGGGGATGTGACCTCCTCTAATCCATAGCCAATGTGGCCTCTAACCAAAAACACCGCCATCTCGCGGCCCGACTGCGACCGAGCTCACCTCGTGACAGCTAATAAGAAGTAGTTTTAACTACTGTTCATTAATATATAAATTGCCTGTCCAATCAACCCGACCTGTCAAGATTGACATAGATAAAACAATTTATATAGGTAAAAACGGAAAAATGTTAACCAGTTTTCCTCGAATTTCACATAAAGTGTAGTGAATCATACGGTCATTGGCTTCATTCGTTCCCATTCATTCATTGTTTACATTTACGTTATTTCGGTATACACAAATTGAGGAAAAAGTAAAAGGGAATGGTTAACTCTCACCATTATATTTATTCTGATTTATTAACACGAGTTAATGCTCGATGAAATATGTACATGTGATATCTTCATATATTGTATTTTTTATTTTGCTTTAAAAAAACATACAGCTTTTTATTCATAACTTAAATGTAAGATTTATTAATTAACCTAACATGTTTTCACAAGTTTATTAAACAAGAAGAAATTAGCTATGTGTTAGAAAAAACTAAGTTGCTTGACCAGGCTGTATTTTTATACTCCGGTGTTAATAGATAATTTTTTTGATCTAATTTTTGGTTAACCTTATCTGTTGTAGTTTGTACCAGTAATCCGTAATGAGCCATTGAGTAGACACATAGACTTTGTGTATGTTTCGTTGGTAATGTATTAATTATTTACAAGTAAGTGATCAGACTTCTGTTCATGACAAACGTTGTTACATATATGTATCTAAGACATGCTGGTTGCAGATAGTATATTTAATTTCATGGCCGAAAAAAATTGAACTAAGGTATTACCAGATTAAAAAAAATTGTCCCACCCCTTTGAGATTTGGGAGACTGAAATTTTTTGGTATCAAGTTCTTTTACCATGAGTAACATAAAATTTAAAGAAAACACTTTTTAAATTTAACCGACGTTAGGTGTTGAATGTCCAAAAAGTATCACAGCTGTAGATAAAGTTGTATTATCTGTATTAATTTCCTCGGAGTTGGTATCGACTAAAGGATGGAGGGTTTTGGCAGAAATGGCTCACGGTGTCCTCTATTTAAATTTGTCAAAAAACATAAAATTTGTCAAAAAAACGGTGTTTTTATACACCGAAAAACGTTAACCAAGTTACAACGCTTTGATACCAAATTGATACCAAAAAAATGTCTCTTGTTTGACAAACAGTAACGCTGAGTAATAGGCAATTTTCTAAAGACAGCGTGGGCCGTGCAAAGAAAGGCCCGTAAGTAAAATAGATGCCAAAAATAATAATTAAAACAGTAAAATTAATAATATATCTAAGAACATTATTATAAAAGCACCATGCCTTTAAAATCCAATGACTTTTCCATCGAAAGCATTGCAGATGTTCATGCAATGCTTTCGAGGGAAAAGTGAAAACAACATCTGGGAAAATCATTAAATAATTTAATTGTCACGGCGTACGAATTTTTTAATAATATTTTTTTAATAAATATTATATAATAATTATTATTATTTATATAATATTTATATTATAATGGTATACTTGTAAGAGCAGCGTATAATCAAAATACAAATGAAAACTTAACACATAAATATAATTTAAAATCAGTTGTACCTACCTCTTGCGTATTTCATAAACACTAGATTAACTGATAGTTAACTATATAGAAACAAACATTTTTATGGTAAAGTTGCGCTCCAAGTACGATTTGGATAAATCGTCCAAATAATTTTGGAAAAAATATTACAAAAAATCACATTCTTGTCGCCGTTATAAGTACTACGTCATGTACGCATCGAATATTAAGGTGGCGCTTTATTTGTACAATTTCTCTCAAGAATTTTCATATTTGAATTCAGATATGAAAGTATTCGGAAAAACAAGAAAATCGTTTTAGAGTTACAATTCAAACTGTCTCAGTTCACGACAGTTCCAAACACGGAACATGTAGTTGATTTATAATGCTGTTACATTGAAGAATGCTATTTTCTATAAAGTATAATCTTATTTTCGATCTAAATTTTACATAAGAACTTCACAGTTGATTTAACAAAATAGATAAGTAGCATCACTTAATTATTATAGGCTGAAACCAGAGAGAAAGCCTTCGTTTGGTAAACCCTGCTTGCCGATATTTCAATAATTACGATCTTTAAATAGCATAAAACAAAGTCTCTTCGCGCTAGAACACTGGGAATTATTTTTTTAAACAATAGACAGAGTTATACAAAATAAAGTGTTGGCGTAGTGGTTTGAACGTGCGACTCTCATCCCTGGAGCCCTAGGTTCTATCCACGGCTGTGCTCCAACGTACTTACTGTATATGTATCTAATAATCGCTCGTACGACAAAGGCAAACATCGTGAGGAAACAAGCATGCCTTAGACCCAAAAGTTAGTCGGTGTGTGTCAGTTGTTCACTTACTTGCCGATTAGAAATGATCACGGAACAAACACAAAAATCTGAGGATCGTACATACAAGATTGTTGCGCCATTGGTATGTAATACAAAATTAAGGCTGTATATGTATATGTACATGTATAAAAATGTACATATAGATAGTATAAAAAAAGTCATTCCAGCTGTTTGTGTTCCGCTTAAAAATGTTAAGAACATGATACCAGGGGTGTTACTTCGATATTCGTATTAATTTATTTTTAAGTAATTCATCAATTTTAATAAACGCTAGCGCGATCACATATGATTACACATATTAGATACGTGTTGAACGGGAGTCATACTAAACATACGAATGCTTTTATTAAAGCATAGTTTTCTACTACGCGATCAAAGCCTCGTTGTTTTTATTTTTATTTACAAAAGCTTGGCAACTTTCGACACACGGATACATTGGTAAATAGAGAAAAATAAAATACTAGATGTGACATAACAATTACGAAAAAAAAATATTAATATAATAACGTATTACACATTTATTTACGCAGCTGTACTTGTAGTTGATTTCAATCTACAGTATTATATTGAAACTAAACAAAAGGTACTTATCGACCCTTTACACCTTCCAAGTTATTTGCAAACACTCAAATATTATAAAAAAACATACTGCCGCCATAAAAGGGCTTTTGATTTACAATTTGTTAACCGCTGCTAAATATTTCTCTATTTAAACTCACAGAACATTGAACATGTGGCGAATAAATCTAATTTATTCTCTTAATAACATTACTTTTTCAAGTGTTTTTAGTTAATCAATTTATTAAGAAAATACATATGAAATTACATAATTATGTATTTTTGAAATAATTTGTGAGATTTATTATATATTTATTCTGTTAAATTTCTCTTGTAATTCATTAAATGAAAAGAACCTTTTTTTACAATATTACACGTTGGACAAAATTCTTAATATTTATATTTAAAGACACGATATGAACCCTTTAATTTTATATTATGCATAAATAAAATATTTTTTCCCCTCTGTAATATTAGATTTTTAGGTCGTATTTATTTCTTCTTACAAATATTTACCGTTGTGTATCAACTATCAAAAGAACTGAAAGCCTTTGAACGGAGTGAAATACATAAATCTGGATATTTATTTATCGTTAATAAAAACCTACGAAGAATTTTATACTCTAACAGATAATATTTTATCTGAATTTTTTATCTTTCAGATTAGCCAAAGTTCAAAATTCATTTATGGGGTACTGTGTGAAATGTTACAATAAAATACCTTGTGACATTTTAAAACTAAATGAACGAAAATTTAAATGTTTTATTAAAAGTACACTTTGTAAACAAGCATATTACAAATTAGATGATTATATTCAAGATAAGAATGCTTGGAAACATGCTGGTCCTGCTCCATAGGACAATCATAGAGCCTGGACAAAATCAAATTGGTTGCTGACTTTTTGCTGTAACATATTTTTGTTATTATTATTATATATTTTTTTTAAATTTATAAATGCTACAAATGTAATTTTTTTTTTTTTTGTATCTCACACACTGTTTTGTTGTGTTTTTTAATATTTTTATTACACTTTAATGGTAATATTCTACGGTTTCGATATTTGTAAATATGTGAGGAACATGTATACTAACTTTTTTTAGTATAGTAGTTTATTCTAAGAGTACATTGTCTTCACATATAATTATTTAACAAATGTAACAAATATTGTAAACCTATTTTAAAAGAGTAAGTGTGGAGTTTCTTGCCCATTCTTCTCCACACGAAACTACCTTTTGGAAGGGGCAACTAGAATCTTCTATATATATATATATATTTTTTTTTTTGACGTTCAAAAGTGCCATTTTAGATGGTCTAATTGAAATAAATGCTTTGACTTTGACTTTGCTTTTTCACGAAAAAAAAAATACGTTTAATTTTGTTAAAACAACACTAATAAAAAGGAACATTCCAATTTCAAATATATTTATAATCTTTAAATTAAATTATCGATTCTCTTTGAAATACGGTTTAAACGTCTTTGAGCCAAAGCTACATACTTCTGCTTACGTAGTTTGCGTGTAGTCAGGCATAGACACTCTTTACATTCGGAGTCGAGACATAGAGCTTATCTTCCTCCTCTAGGTAATGATAGGGGATATCATTACGACCCTAACCCAAATATGAAATTGATGCCTGAGTTTCCAAGGTAAATTTGAGTGACCAACTAGGCAGTATTTACCTAGTCAATATCATTAGGGTGACACGAGCTGAGGCATGTAGCAATTTGCGCCAGCAACATTCCATACGTGCACGTTTTAGACAGTATTGGACGATTAGTCTAACGTTTGTAGCTTCGTCCTTTGTACAAAACAAACTTTGTTAAACTAATTTTAATAAAATAGGTGTTTGTGTTTGGAATTGAAATTAAAGCTAAAGCTAGCTTTTATCCGAACGGTGTTACTGGTTTCGTCAAGAATTTATTTCGTAACAAAAAAAAAGCCAACACATCCCAAGAGGTTACAGTGTGTGTATTTAAAAAATATTTTTAATAAGCTTTGCCTTCTTACATAATATTTTTATGTGATGCAGTTATTTGTGGTTGTATTATTCAAATTGCTTTGATATTAATAGTAGCTAGCAGTATACATAAAATTTATTGGTTTGTAGTTTGAATTAAAACCTAAACATAACAACCACGACAGTAATAATAAAAATAATGAAAATTAACAAAAATAAAATTAAAACCAATTTAATGTTTTGTCTGTGGCACTGTAACTTTAACGCTGGCAGCATCGTTAAGCAAGGCACCAGCACCAGCTCTGTGGTCACCGGTACTTTCTATGATGTCGTGGCGCTGTGTGGCGAGAAAAACACCTGCACTCTTTTGGCAATGGAGGCCCTGTAGCTAAATTTATATAAAAATATGTGTTGCTAGAATATGTAGATATAACTAATAACTTATAATATTTTATATCATCCGAAACGAATCGAACCACATAAAATAATGGTCAATGAAAGTGTATAAAAACAAAAGATATAGTCGCTAACGTCATGTCTACCAAGGAACATAAACAGCTTTGATTGTGTAAAATTGTATCGTAACAAATTTATTACGATAATAGTTTTAACATTGGAAACCATCAAAAACACATATGAGGCTGTCCCTCATCAATCTAGAACGAGTCATTTGTCTTCGTTCGCTGGAATTACTGTAAATCGTTGTATATGGAAACCATTACCTAAGCGTTTTGTTTCTGTGACAATATTATTTTATTATTTACATCATTATAATGTCTGGTCTTTATTTAGAATACTAACAATAATTGTTAGTATCGTTTATTCTGTTAATTAATTTCGTTACACAATATAATTTAAACAATTAATGATTTCTTTAAATTTCTTTAAATTACCACGTGGATTGAATTTAATTTAATAAAAATATTCGTAACTTTCTTAACATATACCACAATAGACCGAAAGTCATAGACAAATATTACATATGCAAAATTATAAACAAACTTATCAATTATAATGTGCCAAAATTGTTAATAAATTAATTATAATTCCATGCAAATAATATATTATGTAAATATTCAATAATTCTTTTTATATTTCTAAAATTACCTACAGCAAATGATTATTTAGATAAATTTGTGATCTTACTAAACACCGTTTTGGATTAGGTTTTAATCACGATTATTTTGCTTAACGATTCGATTATTAATAATTAAAAAAAATACAAAATCTCTGATCTGTCTTGTAATGTCGATATGATATTTCCTGACACTGACATTTGACATATGGCATTTCAAATTAGATGACATTTCTGCATTAGTACACAATTTATAATGTGTTTGCATTATTTATAGTTAGTTTTACAATATTTAGGAAGGTTTAGGTTTTTGGTTATTTGTATTGTTTATATTGTTTATATTATGTTTTTAGTTAAATTTTAAATATCTAATACATTTTCTATTGTATTAGTATTAAGTTACTGTAAAAATAGGAAATAAGGGAATAAATAAAAAGAATTAGAAACTCTTTTTCATTTCTATATTTTTAATTGAATTTCGATAAAATCATAAAAAAGACGTCGAATCCATAACCACGTCGTTCGGTGTTTTTGAAGTCGATTAAAAATTAGTGTAAGACAATCGCGTTTATATCTGTTAGAGACTATTTATTTAGTTGATTTACTAGCGTAAAACGAATATTACCCCACATTTTAAAAAATAAAATCAGTTTCTTTGGCTCTCGAGTGCATAGCATTTTAAGAATAGGTACGCTCTTTTCTTGAAGGACCATAAGTCGAATTAGTTCGGAGTAACGATCGAACGTTTGCCGACGGCGCGCTACTGTTTGACAATTGCAAGTCGCGTAGGTTTTCATCGCCGTCTTTTGGAATATTATTGTTTGTGAATTTGAATGTGACGAACTTTTATATTTGAATAGAAATCGTTCATTTTACAATATTTAAGAAAACAGTTTAGTTAATATTATCATTTATTAGGCTATTTAAATACCCGTAGATTCATTCTGATATGCCCGTTTCCGCTGACAACCATTGTAGATAGCCTAGGCATAATTGCCCTACACTAATTGCTAAGGCAGACAAGAGATCAATCAGGACCTGCTATTAATAGACAATATCAGACGTAAATCTCCTTTCCAGCTTATCCGTAATTAAGATCAAGCCTTGATAACGTGAGTTTTTTCATTCAATAGTTCCGATTGCGAATAGCATACATTCGCATTTTGTTTCTACGACCCCATTAAAAATATTATTGCAACCGTATTTTTGATTGACTCCAAAAAACTTGCAGGGAGAGGTTTAAAATTTCATGTCATTTTCGTGTCATATTAACTCTAAGACACCTAAGGAAATTTACGTTCAAATAACGATCAAAGGTGTAAAATAAGTGAAGTGCATTCTGGCTTATTTCTTATAAATTTTTGATGAATTATTATAAACCGATGTACACGGCCAAATAATAAGTGTAATAAAGACAAGAAGATATATTTACATTTTTTAATTAAATAAAGTTACAACTATAAAAACCTAATAACGTTAGAGCAGTGTTGGCCTGGTAGCTTCAGCCCAACTCTCATCTCTGAGGTCGTAGGTTCAATCCCCGGCTGTGCACCAATGGACTTTCTTTCTATATGCGCATTTAACATTCGCTCGAACGGTGAAGGAAAACATCGTGAGGAAACCAGCTTGCCTTAGACCCAAAGTCCCTTAAAGTCGAGGGCGTGCGTCAGGCACAGAAGGCTGATCACCAACTTGCCTATAAGATAAACAAATGATAGTGAAACAGATACAGAAATCTGAGGCCCTGACCTAAAACGGTTGTAACGCCATTGATTTTTTACACGCTTTATATTAGCTTCACCTGTGTGTATGTATGTATATTGTTTGTATCCGACTCCGTTTTTCCTTAGGTATCCGGTTTTTTGCAACAGAGTTTATTTCGTATATGTTGTATTATTCAAGGACAAGAAATATTGTAAAGGAAACAAGAAAATGCCTAGATTTAGGATAGGAGCCCACATGGACCACACAAGAAAACATTGGAGCACAGCCAGGTTTCGAACACATGACAGGTCTGTCTATAGCTCGCTAATATTCATTTACAAATTTATTAGCTCGCTTTTATTCATTTATTTATCTATCTTTGCTGTCTGATTATCCAATACTCATTTACCCACAAATTGCCCACCTCGTTCCACAATCCATTGCCGCTTGATGAATGTATCGTACGTTAAAAGAATATTTCGTTTTATACATTTATTTTTAAAATGGATAAGCAATGTATGCGATTCCCTGTTTTACTACATTTTTCTTATAAAATAAATCAGTGGCGCTACAACGCTTTTAGGTCTTGGCCTCAGATTTCTGAATCTGTTTTATGATCGTTTTTAAATCTAATAGGCGAGTTGGAGATCAGCCTCCAGTGCCTGACAGTCGCCGTCGACTTTTTGGGTCTTAGACATGTCTTTTTCCTCTCGATGTTTTCCTTCAACGTTGGAGCAAATGTTAAATGCGCACACAGAAAGAAAGTCCATAGGTGCACAGCCGGGAGCGAATCTACGACCTCAGGTATCAGAGTCGCACGCTGAAGCTACTAGGCCAACACTGCTCATTAGGCGAAAGGACAGCCAGTAATATGACATATGATTATCATTTACTTTATCAGATTACTTGCCGAAAAATCTATTTAAATCAAATCATTGAGACCTGTATAAGTGAAATATATTTAAATAAACATAATGTTACAGATATTTATTTATTCATTTACAATATTTTTAACATATAAATCTCGAATGACCAAAAATAACAAGAGAAGAACATTGTAACCTGCAAGCTACAGGTACAAATCGTCCAATTTTGTAATATTGTGTGTGAGCACAATATTGCTTATGAGATTGCATATGTAAAATCAAATTGAAAACGACTCTATTTCTAGAAATTTCTAAAGGACCAACCTTATTTATATGTTAAAATCATACTATGTACTTTATGTATCAAAATGTACAAAGCTATATATCTCAATACTACTCATAACTTAAAATATAAAATGGAAATTACGTTGAAATCTTTGCAAGTTGCATTGTATACTGTTAATAAAACCTACCGTAAAATTATTTCACCACAAAGTTCCGTGAAACAATTTCCTTTGTACAGTTTTGCTGCTGGGCACCCTGGACCGAATTATGTAAATCCACAGATTGAGTTATAACACATAATGATCGCATAATTTAGTATAAAACTCTGTTACATCGGCGAACTAAAATTTATGACGCAAAGATCTTATCGCGAAAAAAGCAGAGACGTTAAGACGCAGTAAGTTTGAGATAGTTTCGTTTAAACCATCTTATTTTTATTTAAATAGTAATCCTTTGTTTACGGTTATAATTAAAATGTAAAAAATATATAATACTAAATACCATCCGTATCACCTCGATCGTCCGTCGTTCCACAACTGAGCGTTTCTTAAGGCAATTTTTCTCGCGCACCACGTGGAACCTGTAGCAGAACCAATTTTACTTAAGGTCCTTCAAGAAAAGAGCATTATACCCGTTCTTAAAATGCCGGCTATTGACTCGCAAGACTTCTGGTATTAAGATCCATTGTTGGCCGTATCACTTAACATCAGGTGAGCCTACTGCCCATTTTCAGTAAGCTTATACCGTCCCCCCCTGGCGTTCCGCGTTTTACACAAATATGTAATAAATATAAATAAATATATTATTAAGTCGTGACGGACCTTTTTGTGGGGAGAATCTAAAAAGAAGGAATGATGTGTTTCCTTTCATTATTATTGGTCAAGGATGGCAAATACGGGTCGCGACCCGTGTCTGTTGACGTAATACAATCAAACGCGACATCCGTGGTACATTTTCACACCTTTCAAAATCCATTTAAAATTAAGTTTTCTGACACAATATATTTGCTGTTTTGACGTACATTATAAATACACATTATACTACACATTGCCCGTATATAAATATAGTACCTATATATAAAAATATTAATTGAACAAGTAAAAATATTACTATTACTCTCCGATCTTATTAATTGCTGGTTTTGATAAAAAAACGGGTCACTTTTAATAAAGGAACAATGCACGTTGCTTGAATGGATAGGTCGGAAGACGTCCATGATCTAATTAAATATTTCTTCTTTTTATTTGGCCATTTCCAGGTATTTCGGAACTTTTACGACTGCAGAGGAATAGTGTTCTTTAAAGGCCAGCAACACAGCCGTACCGTATCATTTTTACAGATCAATTACAATCTACTGAACTCAATGGTACATTTTGTTTGCACGAATATGATACATTCCGAGATATTAAATAAAATTATTATCCTGTATGTTACGCGTACAAACTTCGCCTTAAAAGAAAAATAAATCTTTTATTTATTGGGAGGGAACTGCTGTTTTACATATCTTTTTGTGAACCGGAGGCCTAACGAACACGAAAGTTGATAAATTTTACCGCAAAGTTGTCTTTTGTGCCACGGGCGAGCTTTTATTTCTTATTTTTCCGTTTTCGATTTGCTCGTATTAAAAATATAAATAAGTTCCACATAATAGAGCCATAATGTGTTATTTAAATATTTTAAAGCACTGTTAGTATGGTTAAGCTCAAACCAGAAGTGGTTCTTCAATGTGACAATTATTATCACTTGCTACAGAAATCATTGTCACACACACATACAGTCGCACGTCCGGTGAAAGAAAACATCGTGAGGAAACCGACATTCCTTTGACCTAAAAAGTTGAAGAACTGTTTCAAGCACAGAAGGCTGATCTACTACTTGTCTATCAGAAATGATTACGAAGCAGATACACAAATCTTAGGCCCAGTCCTAAAAGGTTGTAGCGCCACTAAGTCATTCTGAAGTTAACCAGCATTGAGAACATACAAAAATTTACGATGTGCTTCGGTGAGCTTTTGGTCATCACCTATAAAAAAGCAATAATATACAACCACGACCTTCGTACATATAATTAATATTATTAATAATTTGCTATCAAGCCCGCATAAAACACAAAACTGTATTTTTAATCCTGTGCTTAAAAGAATATTTAGATTTTGTAAGTTCAGTAATCTTTAACCTTTCTGACCATTATATATAAAAATGAAATATTATTTTTGGATTTTAACAATATTAATTTCTGAGTACAAAGTTATTTATAAAATTTATTCAAGGCACCTTTTTAAATATTTCTGTTAAAATTTCGAGAACGCAAAGTTTTGCTATAATTTACTCGCCGTTCATAATATTGTTGTCATTAAAAATATCAAATTAATTAGTTCTAGTTTCTTTATTTTTATATTAAAGGGCGTAAACAAAATACATTCTAAAAACTAATTTTATCAAGATCAACATTTGTTTATTCTGAATCACCTAAAATAAAATGAATAACGAAGTTCTGTAGCCTCTGCGTTTTAATTTCGACCCCGTTCCAGATCCTGAGTGCTTTCATATAAGATAATAATATTGCTTTATTGTTTAAATTAAATTAATAATTAAATTTAAATTCTACGTCCGCCGTTCCACAACTGAGCGTTTTTCAAGGCGGTTTTTGCCGCGCACCACCACTATGTGGAACCAGCTTCCCACTGAAGCATTTCCGAACCAATTCGACTTAGGGTCCTCCAAGAAAAGAGCGTACCAATTCTTAAAAGGCCGGCAACCCACTCGCGAGCCCTCTGGCATTGAGAGTGTCCATGGGCGGCTGTATCACTTAACATCAGGTGAGCCTCCTGCCCGTTTTCCCCCGTTCTATAAAAAAAATTGTCCGTTTGGAAAGATTGCTAGAAATAGTAAAAACATTTTTTTTATTTTCTTTAAATTTCTTGATGTACTATAAAATCTATATTATTATTATTATTGAACTGCATGTCTCAGTTTCAAATTCCGGACGACTGAAACTATATGATGAGGAACACGTAAAAATTATTAACCATGAAATAATCATAAATTGTTCATCATAAAAGACACGTGTTATCTTTGAAACAAAATTATTGTTCGTCATAGAAAAAGGTAACAATAACTTTGATCTCTTTCACAGCTGGTCTTCCCCATTTGATTGTCGACGTCCTCCAAATAAGTAAAATGAATATGCTTAGTTTTAACGGAGTAAGCAATTTAGTTAGAATTTTCCAAGCACTTTACCAGGTACTCGTTATACCGGGCTTGTTTTCCGCTTTGGATTGCGAAACGAATGTAACGCTTCCGAACAATTTATTGTAAAGGGGGTTGGCGAACCGACGATATAAAATCACAATGGACAAGGATTTACTATGCAAATCTAGATATGGTTCTATTCACTTTATCAAAACTCTTTGAATGCTTAGCGTAGTTTGTACACTACAGTGCGAACTTTCAACAATATTGATTTTATTAAGTTTAGTAAAAGTTATGGAATATGACACAAAATAATCTAAAAACTAAGTAGGAATAATTTTACTTTATATAAATACTCTGTGATGAAAGAGAATGGGAGGCACAACTTGGGCAAGAAGAGATAACATCAGAAAATAATGGAAACAGCTGGAAGAGGCCTATGTGTCACAGGACACGCTGACTACCTAAAACAGGTCAAGTGACGTATTAGAATTAAGTTTTTATGTAATTTAAATAAGTGTTATCATATTGTACTGGGTGTCAGCAATAAAGGCTTAATAATAATAAAAAATATAAATACAACTCAACTGATCCATTATTTATTATTTACAATACACAATGCAGTAGTAACAGTGTAGGTAAACGTAACTTGTATTAACTATAAAATTAAATAAAAACCCCTCAGTCTTTGGTCTCAGATTTTTGGATATTTTTCTTAGTAAGTTTTCTGTGCCAGCGTTTTGGGTTTTTGGCACTTGTCTCACGTTGTTACCGTATATTTACCGCTCACATACTGTGAAGCGTCGTCATTGAACTCATGACTGTATGGAGACCCGCCCTAGCCATAGCAAATACTGATCATATAAAAGTTTATTCCGAAGTAAAATCGAAGAGAAGCTTGAGCGCGATTCAGTATGGACCCGTACTAACTTTACGCAGCGGTGGACGTTCGTTAATTTTTTGCTGTGTAAATACTGCAGTCGTATGTGTGGCAAAGTAGAAAAATCCAATAGGAATTGGTGAAAATCTTCTTTCGAATAACACCTGCATACCAATACACTTTGTTTGATAGGAAAACCCAATGCTTATTTGCATAGATTGAATATGTATAAACTATAGATATAAGAGAAAATTAAAAGAATAAAATATTGAGATTGTAAAAGTAAAAAAAATCTATTCAAACTATTGTTTGTTTATTGTTGTGTAAAACAAAAAAGTTTGCGATTAAAAATAGTGGTGGAGAGTTTATTGCCAGTTCCTCTCCTCCGTTCTACGCCTTTGATTTGAGAAGTGGCCGTAAATGTAAAATAAGAAGAATTTAATATGTATTTCTTTATTGACCTTCATAAGACCACACACTGTTGTGTTACCTAAATGAATAAATTATTATGAATTGTGAATTTTTGAATCTGTCGGATTGTACAAATTAACGCTAACGAAAAGCTTTTATTTGTGCTATCCAATACTAGCTGAGCTTCGTGTTAGTAGTAGGGTAATTTTATGTAGCCTAAAGCCTTCCCCGAACTGGCACTTCCTGACATTTCTACGGGTGAGATTCAAAAACGAGAGCGTGTACTATAAATCGCGTATGTCAAAAACAATACCTTTTTGACATACGGAAATCGGACTTAATTTATGTCTCATTTCTGAATATCATTCAAGCTTATTATAAAAAGTTTTATACAACGCTTGTAGTGAACAATATAATCACTCAAATAGTTCTTAGGCTATAATTGAGTATACTTACTATATCAATTATTCCCGGATTATCCTATATGACGTAATCTTGTATATACAGATAATCTTGATAATATTAGTAATAAATATTATTAAATACCGTCTTAATATAAATCGATTTATATATTTATTTAACATTAGAAAAAAATATTACGATTTTTTTGTTAAAATGGTTACGAACCAATAATTAGTAAAGCATATATTCAATGTTAAAAAGGTCATATTTAACTCAAACTCAAACTCAAAATATCTTTATTCAAGTGGGTAACCAAGTACACTTTTGAATCGTCAAGTTAAATTAATCGTAATTTTACATTTACTACCAGTTCGCAAGTCAAGGGCGTAGAGCGGGTAAGAAGAACTGGCAAGAAACTTTCCGCCACTCTTTTTAATCGCCAGGTATTGTCATACAAATTCTTTGAACTGGAGCAATTCAATCCCAAGGATTAGGATCATTTAAGTAGTCCTCAAATTTATAAAAAGCTTTGTTGATTAGTTTCCGTTTAACGACAGCTTTGAATTTATTTAGTGATAATACTCTAATTTCGCTTGGGAGTTTGTTGTAAAAACGAATACAATTTCCATATAAGGAGTGGTTTATCTTTTGGAGCCTGGTTGGTCGTACACTCAAATTAGTTCTATTTCGCGTATTATACTGGTGAAAGTCACCATTTGTTTTAAAGTCGTTTATATTTTTTTGGACATACAACAAGGCTTCAAGAATATATTGACCAGATAGTGTCATAATATTTAATTCCTTAAACTTATTCCGTACCGACTCCCTCGGAGAAACACAACAAATACCCCGAACAGCCCGCTTCTGCAGCACAAATATGGATTGAACCTCTGCAGCAGCACCCCACAGTAAAATACCGTACGACATTACGCTGTGAAAGTAGCTATGATAAACAATTTTTGCCGTGTCCTTATCAGTAAACTGTCGGATTTTCTTTACTGCATATGCTGCAGAGCTGAGCCTATTCGAAAGAGTATCTATGTGTGTGTGTTTAAAACTGTTATTAACTTATTTGGCATTGAAATTCGTAGATGACTTTTATTATAGACATTTAATAATAATTGTTATAATACATTAACAATTATTAAAGACCTTATTAGATTATTTATCAAAAATATATACAAAACTCCCTTCTTGTCAACATATCTTAGTTAAGAAATTCTAAATGTATGCAAGATAAAACTCCATATTAATTACAATCAACCATTATCAAACCCGCATACATAAAATTAATGCAGAGTAATCATAACTAATGTGTGGTCTATTTATTTTAATTGATGATAAAAATTCTATTTAAATTTTGATTCATTTATACTCCTCACTTTAATTAATATCTGTTTTCATCTGTAATCATTAGCTCATTCTTGTCAAACTTCATCTACCTTTAATACTTAAATTTGACATATATATTATATATACCTACCTCATGATAACTCACTCCGCTGGCTCTGTGATCCAAAACGTGTCATGTTCTACGAAATAAGAAACTTCCAGCGCTTTCTCTCGCGAATTGCTAGCTTTCAGCTGCAGCAAGTCCTTATTGACTTTGTCAATCTAGCGGTACCTAGACCTGCTTCAAGCTTTCTTCACCGCCAAATGCCCTCAAGGCGCCCCAGCCAACGTAGTCTGTATATTTGCAGAAAGGTACCAAAATCAGTCAAGAGACAACACAATGAGCAAATAATTAAATATATATAAATTATTATAGACGTTGCAAAAATGGTGTCTTCAATTTTAAGAACTTTAGAATACGATAATACAGATAATGTGTCAATTTTAAAATGGAAAAAATTGCTTAAAAATAAAACACCACACACACGCATACATATACACATACTTATATATAACTGTAAAGCGAGTTTATTATTGGTATTTTTGTACGTAAAGTGGGAATATGTTTTGTTGCTTTTGCATTTAATAAGTACTATGTATAAATAAGGAAGAGCAGACTTTCCTGGTACAAGTGTCTGCCTACCTGGGAGATTCTGTACATTGGTACAGATTCTGTACAATGGTCTGCAAATTATAAAAAAAACTATAAATCAATTGGTACTATTTCATATATATGTAGACCATATTATCTTCTAAAATATAGTTAACCATAACATACAAAGCTGAAATTTATTTCTTTGAAACGCATTAATTTATGGAATTTTAACAGAGATAGTATATTTATCGACATAAAACAAAAAATAACACTCTATGGTCGATCTTAACTAATGAATATTAAGATAACCTATTAGTATATCCGAAATCACTAAGAAATCAATTTTAACTATGGCACTTAACATTTCTCTTTGTATAGCGAAGATATTTGTAATATCGTGCGTGTTCAATTTGTGGCATATCGTGAGAAAAATATTTATATGATTAAATCTATTACGAGAACGTATTGAACTTTATTTAATATCTATTAACATTTTATTTCAAGATCTTAGAATTATATAGAACAAGTAAGGAGTCAACTATTGTTTTTATTAATAAAAAAATACAAAAGTTTATGTGCCGGTGGAAACAAATGATGAGTATGAATCAAAGACAAAGAAGATTATAAATTTAAAATGTAATATTATTATATTATCTGCTATGTAAACATAACCAGTAGTATTGTTGTAAATCTAAATACCCATTTTTGTACTTCTTATTACAACGTAATAACGATTTATTTTTCTATAAAAAGTCTCTTTTATTAGAACTCAACAATTTTTTGTCAAGAATTTAAGAAAAATTACTCTACTCGTGATGTCATTTAATTTTTCCCCATCTAAAAACACTTTACCAACTCAAAGGAGTTATAAATCACAGTGAATGTCATAACAAACTGCTTTTTCCAGGAGGTTGAACTGATTTGTTTATTTTTTGGCCAAACAAAATGTCGTTTGCATCGTGGACTGGTTTTGTTCCGTTTTTCGACGGGTCGAATATTTATTATGGGAATTTAAGCGGAGCCGGAATCCTACAATTCCTGGCATTTAATTTTTGAGTATGGATATTTAAATATGCATTTTTAAGCTTTCTTTGTAAGCTATCTAATAAACCTTCCATACCTGATCATCTTTTCGTAAAAACAAGTGTTAATTGTGCATATAGAACTCTAGTAAGACTAATTATTGTTATAGAATCTTTATTTTTTTAAATTGATAAACTTCGTCGACACGTTGCGTCGTGTGGCGTTTCAGTAGTATGTTTCCACCTTTAAGGTGGAAACATACTACCAAAACGCGACGCTACACCACGCCATCCGACGCATGTCAGTACTTATCAATCCCATATATTTAATATGGTCAGATGCACATAAACAACACGCCATGTGATCACACGCGGTAAAATCCAATCGATTTGGATCGGCGTGTTGTGGATGTTGTGATGATGACGCCATGCGTCAGTCTTTCGAGTTTTTGACACGAATGTCAATTTATATACTTAGATATTTTTGGATTTATATGGCGAAATGAACGACAAACAATTAATTGAGTTGGTGAAACAATATTCTGTTTTATATGACATAAGATTACCTCAATACAAGGACAAAAACATTGAGTTAGGATGTTGTTAGTTTAATACAAATAACCTGCCAATCAATTCAGTTTATTAGAAAAATATAGGGTGGGCCAGAAAGATTTGCGAATTTGAAAAAAGTATAATAAAAAAACTAAATACAATACACATACAATTTTTTATTTCAATTAAAATAGACATCTGGGAAATTTATTTCTTAAAAATAACATCATCCAGGTGTACACCATTGCGCTGCAAACATTCCTCGAATCTGAACCTCAAATTGGTAAAAACTTGCTGGCACATTGCGCGGGGAATAAATCAGCTAAATGACTTCTGAATTTGCAAGCGTGTCGTGGTGTCGCGTGTTGGTAATGTGCACGATGGACATCGGATGTCGACACGACACGTCGCGTCGCGTTTTAGTAGTATGTTTCCGCCTTAAATCAGCTAAATGACTTCTGAATTTGCAAGCGTGTCGTGGTGTCGCGTGTTGGTAATGTGCACGATGGACATCGGGTGTTGACACGACACGTCGCGTCGCGTTTTAGTAGTATGTTTCCGCCCATATTGTGACATCATTGAATTTTAAGACATGTTCTAACCTCTTTTTAAAAATAATGATTTTAATGTGTGTGGTAAAAGCCGCGTACAAATTATTTGAAGAAGTCTATTAAGTATGAGGGTGTGCAAATATTTAATCAATTACCGTCTAAAATTCGTAATATTAGCGCGTTTAACAAATTCAAAAGGGCATTAAAGATACATATCAGAATGAGCCTAGACAAAAATTGGAACGGCTAATGGCGACGTGTATCTCGTTAGTATATACATATTAGGTTTCTCATGTACCTACTTAAATAATATTAATTTTTGTAATGAGAAATAAAGTTCTTTAAACATTAAAAATATATATTAAATATTGCTTTTGTTAGTTAAGCCAAAACACGCTACACGACAGCTTTTCCATCTATTAACAGTGGTTTATAAAGCGGTCAAAGTTTCGATATTTTGAGCTGTAATATACTATAAGCAAACCATTTTGGTTAGAAACTTATTTGTTAGCACTTTGTATTAGTTGATTCGCACTTCTCGTAAAACCACTATTAATCTGACAATATTAATCTCTAAAGGTTAATAATCTAATTATTTACGCTTTTATTGTGTTGTCTAAGTTGTCTGAAAAAACGCGCCGAACTTGATTAACAATGTACCTAATTGTATACGTATATGAGGAGATAACTTTCAAAACGTGATTTTTCCTTCAGCTACTGATCTAAGAAAAATGCACTTTTTTATTTTGACAAAATTGGGAAAACTTTTTGTTGATTATTTTGTGCATAAAGAGGAAGTGGACTCTACTGAATGATATTATTAGGTTGTCATAGAAAAATTTGGCTTGTATATTATTATTTCAACGATTTAAAAATGGACAAAACACGTTTTGGCATGAAAAGGCAACTAATATTATTAGTTGCCTTTTCATGATTTACTAAAATACGTCTGAACACGATAATAATATTAGGGATTATGTATAATTTATTATTTATGCGAATCACAAATCGTAAGCAAACACTAAAACCTCTTTAGTAATAAAAGTTGGTACTTTTTACACGAGTTACACATTTCAATATTTAAAAATATGTTTATTCTAAAATATTTAATGCAATATAAAATATTGTATTTGTAATTTGCTCACATACGTTTATTAGACGTGGCTCATATATGATTGTCTTACGCCGGGTCCACATGTGGGTCCCAACGCTCGTACCAACGTTGGACTGCAAACTCGGTGAGGCGTACACACGTTGGCTAATAAACTAGTTCTGTCCCGTCAGGGCCCATGTGAAGATGTCCCTTACAGAAATCGAAACTGCTCTGTCCGCGTTTATAGTAATGATGAGTGCACATTTATATTTGTTACTGAGATAAAAAGACACGTCAAAGTCAAAATTCTCGCTTTTTTTTTAAATCTTCAATTGAGAAATTCATTCCTATATTTTGTTGAACGGTGTGGACATATCGCGAGCGTTGGCGCAGATTCCTTTGATGAAACCGACACGAGCCGGCCAACTACCAACATTCGCCCCAACGTTGGGACCAATGCCATTTTCTAGATCCACAAGTTGGACGAATAGCGTTGGGGCCAATATTGGGGCCAACGTGTGGAGCCGGCCTTAGGGCATAATCTAACTCATGGAAACAACTTCGAGAATGAGAAAAAAGTGTGAATTGTCAAAGATAATGACAACATTATATTAGATATAATCTGATAGTCAAGGTCTTTGTGCCTACGAACTGAAGAATATATTCTTTCGCCGGATTAAACCTAGGTCCTGGTTATACTGGTACTGAATAACATATAGTATATACACAATAACATGTAATATTGATTACAATCAATTCCGTTGTATTGGCCTAAATCGGGCACTTAAGATCTGGGCTGAATACTTGACGTAACATGATAGTTCTATATATATAATGATGTTAACCATGTAACAAGAAATCAATTAATAACAATAATAGACAATAATTATTCTATAGAATAAACCGTCATACCTGGTCTTATGTTATGACCATTACCACTCACATGGCTCGCGAGTACGTTGCTGTTTTGAGTTGGTACGTTCCTGTCTTGAAGGAACCTTGGTTTAATTGTATAATAGAAGTACTTTAATGGGCAGGTGGTCCCATATAGTGGTAGTGCGTGGAAAGATGTGCCTTAAAAACGCTTAGTTGTGGATTTGAACGCCACCTTTGCCAATGTTCCTAAACGCTTTATTTTTACAAAATGTAATAAAATTATTAAGGATTGCGTCATTTTGGTCGCGATTGCGATCTGACAAAACGAAATCCCATCTTTTCCGAATACTATTAGCAGTTAGTATTGCTGTTCCAGCTCCACATTTAAGCATTGGACAACGCTTAATTGCGCTATCAAAAATTATAAGTGTAGTAGCTTATCATCTAGATCAAAGTAAGATTATAATAATATTCTTTTTTTTTAAAGAATACCATAGACCGCGAAGCGCACCAATACATCTTGACCCAACTCCGCATAGGTATCGCCCTGACAACGAATGTTCTTCTATTTCCTTGTATCAATTGGCAATACAATGCTCAGAGGCGATAAGAACTTGGAGAAACTGATCGTGGTTGGTAATACAGAAGATAAAAGACCACGTTGCCATCTACAAACCAGATGGACCGATCAAGTGAAAGATTTATCATCCTCGAAGGTGTACACTGTAATAAGAGAGGCGCTGGACAGAATTTATAATTGTTGTCAGACGTTCATAAGTATTAATTTACTATATGGAAAAATCATATTTCGATTTTGATTAAAAGGTGTACATCAATAACGTAACACCTTGCCATAAAAATTGGAATTCGTAAACAAAACAATATATCTGTGTATTAATATTGTTGAAATAAATAAATCCAATAGCTCAATTACAATTATAGCATTCCATTTGTAACCAGGGTTGTCGATCGCGCGATGGTAAGATTTATATACAACTAGCGGACCTGACAGACGTGGTCCTGGATGATATTTCAAGCGATTAGGACATTAAAAAAGGTATGAAAGTACCGACTGCAGCACCATCTGCCGGGCTGATTTGTGAATATAAACCATCCAGGTCTCCACCCAAACGCATATAAAAAAAATCATTCAAATCGGTCCACCCGTTATATATATATGTGTGTGTAAGCTATCCTATCTTTTAAGTTAGATCAAACTGCACACGGTGTGTAAATTTGATTGAAATCGGGTAAGTAGTTTAGGAGTCCATAGCGGACAAACAATGTGACGCGTAATTTATATATAGTAAAATTATTGCACAATAACAATTTACGCGATATAAAAACATTACATAGTGCACCGGGCTGCTTAATTGGTTTTAAGCGAACATTTTTGGACAACCCTTTTTCCTAATGCCCTAAAGATGGGCCCGGGTCCACCAAGGTAGTCAACCCAAAGGCGTATATCCGACATAGGGCCCAATCAAGTCATGCGGTTCCGGTTTGCTCAGGAGGGAGACCCCGAACCACCGGCCAGTCTACGGTGAACCACAGACCTATCTCAATCGCTTAGCATCCTCCTTCTGTATTATAAGCTCATACGCTTTCACTCCAGGCCTTCTCACTATAAAAGAATACTAAAGATTTAAATATGTACACACATTTTTTTTTTTTGGAAACGTATTTACTATACAAAATTATGTTATTAAAGCAAATTAACTTATTTTAACATCTGATTCGAATCCATTTAAAACGGTTACTGCCACTACTTAGTTAAACCGAAATAAAGTACGGTTACTGAATATTTGTGAACAGCTTTTTGTTTCGAGTAGTTTTTTGTTTCTTCTACGCATGAACAGTAATATACTCGTAATTCTTTAATGTATTCGGCAACCCTAATTCCACGTTGTGGAATGCAATAAATTTTCGAAGTACATAAAACAATTTGTTGTCCACCGCATTGATTAATTTATTCATAAAAATTTGAATTACTTTTGGAATCATGCAACTCATTCATTTTGTATATCAATCAACCTTTATTGGCTAAATCGAGCGTATTAACGTTTTATAAAGTTATTTATGTACTTTCCTTTGATTATAAAATATTTCTTATATTTAACATAACTATGTGACTTCAGTGTGAAGAAAAACTTATTTTTTTTAATTTATTTATTTACACTTCGTTGCAATTAAAACAACACAAGAAAAGTAAAGAAACACAAATAACACAATCCATAAAAAATATAAGGGATGCAACGGGCGGCCTTATCGCTAATAAGCGATCTCTTCCAGGCAACCCTAGTTAAAGAGGAAAAACTTAAAACAGAAACAGGATGAGTGCGAAAAGTGCAGAACCAAATGTTATATTAAAAAAATATAGAACCTTAATCTAAAGTAATACAAAAAAAAAAGGGTGCGTGTACTTATGTACGCGCGTAAGAAGTTATACTTCTATGGCATTATTAAAAATAGTTTTTGATTGCATGCAAATAATTAATTAAAATTAAATAATCATAGACTGGAAAAGGAGTCATTAAAGTCAATAAAGTTCAGTTTACATTTGAAAAATTAAATAAATAAATATTTATTATTATTCTCTTACATTAAACAAATAAAACCCAATTTATCTTTAAAACATTTTTATTTCATTATACTATTTATTTTTAAGTGACTCTAATGTCTTCATCAGAATTTTGGTTGTAATTTTAAATTAATCATTACTTGGTTGTGCATCTACAAGGCTTCTCCAAAACTAAAACTACTACTTGCTTTCTGCAACAAATAAGAGAATATTAATTTAAGCTCTGTCAATGCAAAACTTAAAAAATTTTATAATTCATATTATAAAATTTTTAACACATTTATATTAATATAATTATATAAATGTGTTAATAATATAATTTGTAGCACATGCTACAGACCTGGATAGCAACTTTCTTTTATTCTATTTAGAGATAGAGATAATTTAAATATAATACCGGTGTCTTCCTTGTAGGTTTCTTTTGAGTTGTTTGGGGATTCTTGTTGATCAGTTCGACATGATTTTCTTTAACCTTTCTTTAATCCTACAAAATAATGAAATTGTTAAGTTATGTTGTCACTGTTGTGCACACCTTTGTTTGGCTTTTTTAGTATTCAAGTTATGTCAAAACTGATTTATTACCTTGTCATTGTTGGCTTTATTTGCTTTTGGGATATCAATTGTTTCCAAAATGATTTTATTTGTAATATCCTGAAATATATAAATAACATCTATTAATTTAAGTGTCATGGTGAGTGGTTCGCACTCAGGTATTAAGGTGTATTATACCCACTGTCCATTATAAGTGGGAATGGGCTCACTTCTGGCTGGACAGAGTTTCGGTACTACAAGAGCAACATGGATGTTTTGAGGTATTACAATATCTCTAACTACCCTGTAGGGGAATAAAGTATGTGCCTATGCTTGAGAGGTTGAGCCTTGAACATCACCATCATATTTATAATTAACATTCCTACCTCGACACCATCACAATCAAATTCATTGAAATCTACTTCAAACCGTTGCAGTATCATCTCTGCCATATCCATTGTGTCTGGAGAAGGTGATGGTGGCTTTGTTCCACCTCTAGTTTTTGATGTTTCACGGCGATAAGATGACAACTCTTTTTTTTTTATTCAATTTAGTGCACTTCCACTGAAATTGTTTTTTGTCTCTTGTCCTTATATTTGCTAGATTAAATCTGAAAAATTACATGTTTTGATTAAATAATGTAATCATTTTTTTTGAGATGCAGGTACTTATTAAAATGTTTACTTCTCTGTAATATCGCTCCAAGCCTTCATTTTCTCCTTATTAGTATTCGTGCTTAAATCTTTGTTCTCAATTATTGATATATAGGGTCGTAGAATATTTCTAAAAAGTTGCTGTAACAAACGCAATAAACAAAAGCAATGAATAATGGTTCATGTTTCAGTTTTAATCAACAATAATACTCGATAATACATACGGATAGTTAACCTCAATTGTATAGGAGCACTCAGGAAGGTTGGCACAGTTTTTTCACAAATATTTTATCATATTAATTAGTATTGATTTAGATATTCAATTTAAATCACTTCTGATTATAATTCAGACGCACATATAAAATTCGCACTTGTATAATGAAAATAACTAGGTACTTTTAGAATCTTTTATTTTAAACAATAATTCAAACTCCTATATTTGTTTAAAAGGTAAATGTCATTGTCAGATGTCAATTGTCATGGATATTCAAAATTCTTGTTAAGCTGCTAAGCTAAGAAATAGAATATGCGTGAAGTTAGCTTATATTCTATTTCTTTTGTAGATTGCGCACGCTATAATCACTATCCCAATTTTGTGTCATAGGTGCGCGCGCATCGTAAAATTTCACTCTCATCAAATTTTCATAACGCGCCTAAAGAAGTATAACTTCAAAAAATATTAATAACAAACTAAAAACTTCAAAGCCAATCTTACAGATTCATGAAAAGCGAATAGTGATGCAATGATAGCGGAAACTTTAATAGTCAAAGACAAAATCCTTTATTCATATAACTAAACAGGTGTACATTACACTTATGAACGTCAAAAAAGAAATACATATTAAATGCTTCTAATTTTACATTTACTGCCAGTTCTCAAATCAAGAGCGTAGAATGGCAATAATCTCTCTCCGTTACTCTTTTTAATCGCCAAGTTTTTTCTTTTACACAATGTTACAAAAGCTGCAACCATTACACCATGTTCCACATGACTTCTTAAGTAATTAATAGTTAATAATAATAAAATAAATTAATACCAAAGATTTGTCCTCTATCAGCAGGAGGCATGGTGAAATAGGAGCACGCATTTACATTCTCGTGGTAACAACACGCGAATCATAGTCGAAATAACTAACATCACCGCATACACGAATTCAAGTATGACCACAAGTAGCACCCGTTCACAAGTATGACGCATGGCAATTTTTTTCTTCCTGTGTAGCAAACAAAGATCTCGAGGAAATCAGCATGTGTCTAACCCAAAAAGTTATAACATGTATAATACACATAAGGGTTTTCACCTACTTCTATATAATATAAAATGATCGTAGAAACGGGTCCCTTCTGAGGCCAAGGATTAAGGGTCGTGGCGATTATATTATATACGCGTGTAAATACATTTTACGTAAAACCAATCCTAGTAATCTTAAGTAATTATTTATATTTGATTGAATTTCAAATTGTCTCAACGTCGCCGGCGGGAATTTGATGATTGGAATTGTCTACGGGGTTTTTCCAGGTTTTTGTTTGATTTAAATTACTTATTTTTACCAAAATAGAATATTTGACAACTTGATTCTGGGTCGTGCGATTTCGGATCCAGTTTATTGATTAGTTGCAAGATTTGTTGTTTGTGAAGGTTGCCTACCTCTAATTAATTTAATTAATTGTAATAGAATTATTACTATTATTGTTATCGTTATTATATTATATTTTTTGTTATTAATGGCTTCGGATCTCTTGGAATCAACAGTTACAAGAAAAAGATGGCGCGTAACGGAAAAATGTGACGCGTAACCGAAAAATGTGTCGGTAAATTTTTTTCCAACGCTGATGAAGAAGTTTCACTTCAAAAAAAATGTAGACAACAATTTATACACAAAAGACGAAAATTATGTATAAAATGTTAAAATATATATTATTCTTAGTAGCTTGAAAGTAGCAAATTCAAGGAATCATCGACGCTTTGTGAACGGAATATTTGTCAAAACATTTCTTGGTTATTTCGCCCACAGACAATAGAAATTTGTATTTATCAAAAGGAAACCGTTTTGATTGAGCCTTTTATTCTTGATATTCGTTGTGACTGGAAAAATGAGAGGTGCAAATAGATTTTTTGCCCAAAACGAAATATCTCTTCTGGCGTAATTATTATAATAGCATTAAACAACAATTGGCTGCAAATAATTAAAATGAAATAAGTAGTCGAAATTTAGTTTTTATCCACCCAAAAAAAAAAAAATATCTTCTTATTTACAATTATTCTTAATTTTAACTTTTAATTTTATTTTATTTATTATACACCGTTACACACGATCTTCATTACTCACACTTCTAACTTGAATATTATTATTTTCTACTTGGTATTATTAATATTTATTTTATTTTATTGGAGGCGCAAACTAGCTGCTGTGCTCTCTGGCAGAATGACCAGCGCTGTGGAACTTTTTGCTCCTCAGCATAATTCTGAGCCAGGGCCAATTACAACCACAGTACACACACATTGCACACTGGAAGCGAACCGAATGGCAAAAGGGATTTTTTAATGTTAATTTTAATTTTTTATCGTTTTTGATGTATTATTTTATTTTTTTCTTTAAGTATTGTTATTTTGTGTGTTTATGTGTGTGTGTTTTCGTTTGTAATAAATGTTATGTCTATGTCTAAAGCAATTCTACTCTAAAGTTACGAATAATTTGAAAGGATTTTAACCTCGTACGGGAATGACAATTACGGTTATTTGTGAGTATAAACTATATATGTACTCCGAATTTCAGGTAATATGAATCCGAACCCATAAACCCACACCCACCAAACTTGCGAGCTGCGTACAGCGTAGCGGACCTTAACTTCAACGTTTAACTTAGTATTGTAAGTATTCTAATATCTCATAGGTATTGCAATGAGCAGTGTTAGCCTAGTGGATTCAGCGTGCGACTCTCATACCTGAGGTCGTAGGTTCGATCCCTGGTTGTGCACCAATAGACTTTCGTTCTATTTATTTATTATCACTTCGTTGCATATACATTAATATAGTACAATTGACATAATTAAATAAAAAGGAGAGCAACTGTTCTATGTGCGCATTTAACATTTGCTTGAACGGTGAAGGAAAACTTCGTGAGGAAACCGACATGTCTTAGACTCAAAAAGTCGGCGGCGTGTGTCAGGCACTGAAGGCTGATCACCTTCTTGCCTATTAGATTTAAAAATGATCATGAAACCGATTCAGAAATCTGAGGCCAAGACCTTAAGAGTTTGTAGCGCCACTGATTTATTTTATTGCCATTGCGGTATTCCTTACTTCTTCTGTGTTACCTTTCCCTCCTAACCACCCTAAGCCCTTTCCTAAACCACCAATTTACGGTCCGCGGTCGGCCCGGCACTCACGCAAGATCGACACAAGGATTTAGCTGAGAGCGGAAAAAGTTTGCTTAAGTGTTCAAAAACATTTCAAAAACTAACGCAACAGATAGCGTTATTCGTTCCTGCCTTTAGAGTCCCAAACTCTTTCTTGTAAAACGTGGGTAAGGTGGTCCTCGCTCCAATACACTGCAAATTCGCGCGCCCGTACAGTGCGCGACAGCTGTAGTATAAAAGTTTGTTCCTAGTGGCTACAGCGTGCGTCTCACAACCGAGATCGAGCGTTTAAATCACGGCTAAGTACTAGTGGATTTTTTGACCATGCCTTGGACTAAAAAATGGACGATGTGTGTCAGACAGAAGCATATAGAGACAAATAAATAATCACGAAATCGATATAGAATCTTATTGGTAGATGGAACCTTGTCAGTCCAGCAAATATTCGTTACACTAAGTCTGCACTCAACATCAAAGAGATTAAATCTCTAACGTAAAAATATTGCACAGTAGATTTGGATTAGTGATGTATTGAATATGCATAGTCGATTTATTTTTCAACACCATCAGTTGTTCTGCGGAGAACTCATAGACCTAAAGTCTTGTCTATAGGTACCATAGACAGTGTTCACACCTTTGTAGGTTTCGATTTTCAAATTCGATTAATGAATTTTTATGAAGAGATGTTCTTTGCTAGACTATGGCTTTTAATACAGCTCCAAAACATATTAATAATTAAATAACAATATGGGGTATATTTTGTAAAGTAACTTACTTACATTATTTCTTATAGTATGGTGATTATATTACAAGGATCTATTTTATTTTGGTTATTTGACATGTCACTGTTACATACACAAATATTTAGTTAAATTAAACTTTACTTTAAAAGGCCGGCAACGAACTCGCGAGTCCTCTGGCATGAAAGTGTCAGATGAGCCTCCTGCCTGTTTGCCTTCTGTTCTATAAAATCAAACTTCAAACTTAATAGGTTCTGTGGGCTACAACGTACTCAGAGTGCACGAGAATTTGCGCTTATCATGTAACCAATCCAGCAGTGCTCCAGTGCCTAGGCATCAGGGTGCCTGACATTAGGAAGCAACCCCGACCGCCGTTAATATGCGTAGCAACAGCAAAACTTACATCTCGAAAAGTGAACATATAACTGCATAGATTAACCGACGTTTTTAAATGTCCGTTGAGTGAACTGACAAAAGGTGCTTCATATCAGTTACAACACTGTAATAAATAGTTAGTCTTTGTGTAGTTATTTTAATCTATTACTGTTTAACTTTGTGTTGTTTTTTTCTGTGTATGTATTGTTTAGTATGTATGATGTAAATGTGAATAGTTAACACTTTGGGGGTAATATGTAATCGTAGTATATTTTGTAGCTAAATAAATATGTGTACGCTGGCTTCTATCGACAACCATGCACATCACTCATTCTATTTAATCTTATATGAAAATTCGGATGATATTGATCGCGATAGATTCACAGATATATCCAGTATGTTTGAAATAGATCTGAATAAAGGTTCGTTCCAATACTTTACTATTAACGAAAGTTATTACTACTAACGGAAAGTTTTAATAATTTTACTAACTTGTATGACTATTAAATAATTCCAATCAAAAATAAATGAACGTCCCTCAGCCGCGTCTGTACACGATATAAACTCTTTCTATTTATTATGGTTTTATGTTTTATAATTATTATTTTATTCTAAACTAGCTGGCCTGGCAAACATCGTACCGCCTAACAGTCGATTCTTAATTTTTTTTAAATACTTATTCTGCTATTCGGGACAGCGGTCTAGCTAGTAAGATAAAAAAAAAAAGTTGATAAGACAACAAATACATTATGTAAAAAAATAAAAATTTACCTTCCCGGAACCCCTCCACCAACATTTGAACTTTATGTTATTTATATTTTTATTAAAGTTCAAATTGCCTTTAAATATTATAACGAATATTTTGTATGGGAATATAGAAAAGTGTTGTTTTTAGACTTTTTCACTCAATTTTTTTTATTTTTCTCTCATTAAGAACCACCCTCATACTTCAAGGAATATTATAAAAAAAGAATCAGACAAATCGGTCAAGCCGTTTTCATGTTATGTCGTGACAACGGTAAACGGGTTTCATTTTTATATAATATATAGATATAGATAAACAATTAAAAAACAACTTGAAGAATAATTATTGTATGTTAGGTACATACACACCAGATTGGTTATCAAATGTAATACCATGATTTATATTGTATTCTGTAAAATAAATAACAATGAAAATTTATTTGATTAAAAATAATTTTGCCAAAATAGCATGCATGAGCTTCGAGCAGAAGCTAGTTATATCTTAAATAAGAAAGTTATATCATAGCATCCATCTTCATCTGAATTTGAGTCTGTTTTATTAGCTGCTGGGTGTAATCGGTAACATGTACCTACCCATAAAAAACAATTATTGTTTCACCAGGAATCTAACCCACGACCTCTAGCTTACACGGCATGTTAATTAACCGAAAGAAGACGAAAGATATTTGTCTCGAAACATATATTTAAAAGCAATATTATAGATTTTTAGATATGACAAAACGCTGATTGTTCCAAACCGCTGTACTAACAAATGACCACAAATTGTGATGAGTCAGCTGAAAATACCGCAGAAGCTGTCGACTGGCGAACAGAGCTGACCCTCCCTAACGAGGTGAATTACTTGAAATTTAGATCCTTTTTCCTATAAATGGGTTTTTGGGAATTTGTTACGTTTCTAAAAGCCATAGGAAAGGGTCTAATATAGTTATAACTAGCGGACATTTTTATTTTAAAAATATATTCAAAAAATGTCAAACATTTATTTAATCATATTATGTGATTCTATGAACGATGATTTGACAAATCAGGCGTGTGACTCCATCTTAATTGATAGAAAATACAAGCTAAGGTCACGCGTGGCTAAAAGATTTGTTTTGGCGGCTTATATTATTAATAAAAATAATAAGGTTACGTTATCATAAGTTATTATAGTATTCTTTAATTGAAAATGAAATATTCTATATGAGAAAAGAACATGGTATTTCAAATTTAATAAACATGCAACCAACTTCGCTTGGTAATGATTTAACAAAAAACAATATATTTTTGTAATTTTTCTTTGTATTATTTTAGATTAATATTTTATACACTTTACCCATCATATTTCATTATTTAGTTTTTTCTCTTACTGGGGTTGCCTGGAAGAGATCGTTTTAAAGTGATAAGGCCGCCCGTTGTATTACTTATTTTTATGTATTATGTTCTTTGTTTTTGTATAAATGTAACGATACTTCGTTACATTTATATAATATTACGTAAATACTACTATGTAAATACAACAATAATTAATTATGCATAAAAATAAATTTATCTTACTTCTTTTAGTAATATAAAATTACAGACATCCTAAGATTTGTCGTCGAAAACAGGTTTCTTGCATCGGCTATTATGCATAAATTTGACGGGCTTAATATTCATGTACCGCCTTCTGACAGAGTGATCGTGATCGCTAGGAAGTAGTTGTAATAGAAGGGGCAGATGTGATGCACTTCACGACGTTTCGCCGCCTTATTACCGCCTTATTATGCGCAATATAATAATTATAATTGTATGTTAGGTACATCTATTATTCGTTTAAATTTGTTCGACGTCCTGGAAAATTATGTATAGTTTATGTTTCCAACACACTATTGAAAACTTCTTTTATAATATTATATATAATAAAATAAACATCTTATTGTTAAATCAATATTAACACGCTTACCTAGTCAGAGTTAAAACTACCGAAATTTATGAATAAAATCTTGTACCTTACCTGTAATCGATGGAAAGCTTCGGTATTTGAAAATATTTTTAAAATTGGAATACATTATTTTGCGCTGTCAGCCGCAAACTCCAGCCCATCCTTTCATTTTAGTTGGTTTAATGGACGAGAATTTGTGTTAAACTTCCTTTGAACGCAGCAAATTTTTGTTTTACAACATTCAGGGAAACGTGCAAAGATTTTACATTTTTTTAAAATACTTTTCGCTTTCAGAAGGTAAACAAACTTTTAAACGGTAAGTAAGGACATTTTACGAAAAATCCTTTGGCAAAACATTGCAAACATAAAAATAGGTAAGCTACAAAAACATGACCACAAAATTTATAACGAAATCTGATTCTAAACGATATCCATACTTCCTTATACAAATTAACCTCTCCTTTTAATCTCATAAACTAGGCGTTAACAATTTGTACAGAAAGAGGAGAATGAGTAAATTATTCTTTGAACGACTGTTACACATTTAAATTAGAGTAGAAATTTTAAAACTAAATGTAGTTGCAATCAGTGTAGTATTCTTAACTTCTTATATTGTATGTGTGCCTATAGAATATAGCTTACTAGCTTAGATTTGACATTACAATCTCTTTTCCTCCATATTATATTCGTACATGAAATAAAAAAGAATCAGAACAATGCTTTATATATCAAATTTTCGTCGCAGTTATAAAGTACACTTACTCGACAAAAATCAAACGAAATATGGTTTTTAATGCACCCAAAAATATGTATTTATCTATTTTATACTCGTTTTAGTAACAATTACTCTCAATTTTTATTTTTTTTAATAGTAAATCTACCAAGACTTCTGTATATACATAGTTAATTTTTACTATTATTATTATTACATTATTTTCCTTTTTAACTATCGTGGTCTCTGGCAGAATGAACGTCTGCTCCACAGCATAATGCTGAGCCAGGGCCAGTTACAACCACAACACACACACATTTAAAAAGTACTTTCTTTTGTCTTTTATTCTTATTATTTTGTATGTTTCGTTAGTAGTAAATGTTATGTCTACGTTAATTATTTATCGTTTTGGGACTATTTTTCATTATTGTTTACCTAGTACTAAACTTTAAAGCATTTACACCGTCGATTTTAAATTGAATAAGAATTATTTCAATAGCTTTTTAATTCCGTTACAAAGCTTAGAAAGTGCAGTTTGAAGTTGGAACTTAATTAAAAAGACAATTAACTGTGTAAGTCAGTGAAAAAGCTCTTTAATTAGTCGTCCTTTGTTTAAATACTTATGGAACTTTGTAAAACTCTTGTCAATGGAGTATCGAGACCAGATCCACACAGAATACTTACATCCCTTATACTTGATACACAACAGGTATTTTGAAGGAACTCTATTCTGATCTCTTTTATTAATGATTTTATTTGTTGCTTAAGTAGCTAGAACTATTATGGGCTTTCTTATCATTAGATTAATTATCGTTTAGAAAATCGGAACATCATAAACTAATTCGACGACTCATTGGTCTAGTGGTTACCTGACTGCGGATCCATGGGTCCCGGGTTCGATCCCCGGCTGAGACGAACATCGATGTGATGAGCATTTGGTGTTGTGCTTAGGTCTTGGGTGTTTAAATATATATTTATATGTCTATCTATCTATAATATGTATGTATATCCGTTGCCTAGTACCCATAACACAAGCTTCACCAGCTTAGCATGGGACTAGGTCAATTGGTGTGAATTGTATTTAAAGAAAAATAAAAAAAAAATAAAGGTAGTATACCAAATAACAATTTAATTGAATGAGAAAGATTCCATTTTAATGAATGAGGAATCTCGCCCGCGCCATTCTGGCGACGAGGAAGCGTAGAAGCAAGTAGAATCCATCGTGTAGCTCTAAGGCTGCGGCCTCGAATTTCGCGGGCAGCGGGGCGGCAGCGGCTGCGGCGCGGGAGCGAGGCGGCCAACGCATACCTGTTCTCGAAACCAGCGGGCAGATCGCGCGGCACTATAGCGGTATAGTGTTGTGTTCGTGGTTGTGTAGTCGAGATATTTGTTTTTATTCGCGAACGAAATGTCTAAAAAACGGCGACAACATCTTTTTGATTCAAATTTATTCCTAACGCTCGATTTATTGTGGGCAAAAATATGTTATATGCAAAAATATAGTTCCATATGGGTCTCCTTTCAAAGATTTCTGAAATAATTTGCTCTTGCACGTCCGAGGTAATTTTGATACGTCACAAAAATATGTACAGCACTATACTACAATGCATACGCGCAACGCGGGCGGTCACCGCTTGACTGGATTGCGCCGCTCGTTACCCGCGCCCGCGCCGCTGCCGCGCCGCTGTTTTCGAGAACCGGTCCATTTGATTGTACGCATAATATCCTGCCGCTCCTGCGCCGCGGCCGCCGCCGCCCCGCTGCCCGCAAAATTCGAGGCAGCAGCCTTAGTCTTTATTGCCGACCACTTATTGTTTGGCCGTGTACATCTGTTTTGAAGAAATCACTTCACGCGTATTAATTTACACGATTTTTTTTATAGAACACGGGGCAAAGGGGCAGTAGACTCACATGATGTTAAGTGATACCGCCGCCCATGGACACTCTCAATGCCAGAGGGTTCGCGAATGCTTATAAGTATACAGTCAGACAATTACATTTTAGGTCATTAACTGAAATCGACTTTAGAACGTAAATTTCCATAGATTACGTTTTTTAGCAAAATAATTTATTTAAATTGCTTTAAATAACCACAATCCTATCGAATAGCTTTGGAAAATTCTATATATTCAAATATACAGCTAATTGAAAATATTGTCTTAAACGCTAGACATATTTTATCTCATATAATTTTTACCTGTGATAATGCAAAAGCAATTTTGATTGCTAACAGTTTACAAACACGTTTCGAATATTCAAACCCTTAAAATTCATTTGATTCACAGACGTAGTATTCATCCACGTTCCAAATATAACAAATATTTTTTACGCGAAATTGTTATTTGAAACTAAGCATTTTTGCTTCCTTGTCTTTTTTCGTAGCGCATAAAAACCTATTGTTTAACAAACTCACTTTCACAGCTAACGAAGTGAGAAATTTATTAAGTATTTTGGAATTCAGCAGGAAAATATTCGATGTTTTATATACTAGTGATGGCGGTAACTTTATCGATGATTTGACTACTTTATAGCTTAATTTTACGGGCGATTCAAACTTGAAGTCTCACGTTAGAATCCTGGCACTAAAGTTTCTGTTTACTCGGAGGTACTGGTCATCTACATGCCTATAATAAAGGTTATGGCTCTGCTGAATCAGAGATATATTAGTTTAGTTTGCTTTTGTTCCTGTTTATTTTTTTTATGTAATTTGTATTTTTGCTCTTCTTGCCTGCCTTATCTAATTTAATGAAACATTTTTCTTTAATTATGTTAAATTTCTATATTGTAATGCAATATATATATATGCAAATATATTGTTAGTAAATAAATATCAATCGCTAATCTTAAGTCGACTTAATATTCTCAAGACATATATCGAGTACGTATTCATATAATATTCTTATGGAAATCAATAACTTCGCGAAACTATCGAAAAAGTTTGCGGTTAACAAAATTATAACTTCCAAATTAATTTTGATTCCAATATGTACCTTTGTAAACATCAAAAAGGTCAACCATATACTTCAGAACACATGTCGCCAAGGGTCTGTCCCTCAAGACGTTATATTTCAAGTAAGGTACAAGTGTTTGGTTTGGTACTTGTCGTTTCAACTTGTCTCAAGGCTTTGAATACTCTGCGTAGGACTTTTCTTGGGTACACTAAGGACAAGGGAATGAAATTTAAGGGTTTATATTAAAGGCATATGAATGGGAGTTGAGTGTGTGATATGTAATGGCACATTCTTACCAACGCGATATGCGGTTTAACAAGAAAATAGCCAATCTGGTGTTTCAAATGCTGGTGGGTATTAAAAATGAATTAAAAACATAATTTAAAATGATTTTAAATGAAATAAAAATCTAATCTTTACATGTATAACAAGAAAGTTTATGTAAAAAGAAAATTAGTAATACTTAACCGTTTTACGAAGCTTTTGTGATTAATAATCGCTTTGTGCCGCTGGCGGCGCGCCAAAGCGCTTGTTTTCAGCTATTTAGAGCTTTTAAGCTTGTAAAGAAATCTAATAAATAGCTGATACTCCTAAATAACACCCGTTTTATAGGGGATATATTAAAGTGCACTTTATCTTATAAAATATATCATTTTATAAAATAAAGATTGAGCGTTTTGTTACTTGTATGTGAAGATGAGAATAATCTTTTCTAGGTTTTTTTGAAGTTATACTTCTTTAGGCGCGTTATAAAAAATTGATGAGAGTGAAATTTTACGATGCGCGCGCACCGTGACACAAAATTTACAGAATGTAGTTGCCCACGGAAGATGCTACGGCATTGGACATAATTTAAAAACAACATTCGAATAATAATAGAATTTATGTTACACTTAATGTAAGAGATTAATAATAAATATTTATTTATTTAATTGTTCAAATGTAATCTGAACTTTATTGACTATAATGACTGCTTTTCCAGTCTTTGATTATTTAATTGTAATTAATTATTTGCATGCAAATTGCAATCAAAAACTATTTTAATAATGCCAAAAAAGTATAACTTCTTACGCGCGTACATAAGTACACGCACCCTTTTTTTTTTGTTTCACAATATATTTATTTTATATTCTTCAGGTAAACGTTGTCTGATATTCTTTCACAGTAGGACAGAGATCAAAGGTGTTTGATAGGGTTTGAACTCAGGACCCAAGTGTTGAAATCACACGCAGTACCTACTAGTAACCTAGTAGGTACTGCGTAGTAATGTAATCTAAAACTTGTAACACTACCACATTACCTAATAGTTTTACACATTAAAATCTAGTTAAGTTAGTAATAAAACCGTGCGGGTTTTCGTCACGCTCTAAAACTTTCAGGTCCAACTCCCAAGTGACCACATTCGCGCTGATTAGGGACCGGGTTTTTGAATGTAATTAATGTATTGGTTGAATAAATGTTACGTTTTTGATAGTAGTGATTTTTTATTATAGTGTTCCAGCAAAATATTATACGAATAATCAAGCTACCATAAATTTGTAACTTTCCAGAAGGTAAAATAAATAAATAAAAATCATTTAATTCAGACCATTAAAAAGTCCATATATTGTAGTAAAGTAATACTTATAACTGTTGTAAAATTAAAATTAAAATTAGCAAAATTATTAAAGACACAAAGAAGAAAACATTTATTTCATATATCTACGGTGATTCAAGGCACCAGGTAGGGCATGTATATGAATTCAATGCCTCAAAACAGCACATTCGGGTTTACCTATATCAGGATATTGTTAGTACTCGCACGATCCCCACGCATTAGTGAGGCTGTCCGTTTGCGGATGATTGACGAAAAATCATCCACGTACGCATACACAAACATAACTGATGCGCTACAGTACCGCGGGAGCCCCAACAACATCCTGAAATCATTATTATATTGCACTCGGAGAGCATTGTATGCCCGCCGCGTATATCTAACTCACAGGGCACATGCATAAAAGGACTGGCAAAACGCCTTGAACAAGATTACCTTGACCTGTGCGGTACAACGGTAGAACCTGCGGGACAGCATATTGCAGCGGACAGCCAACGCTCTCCGTTCTCTTTCAATATCTGCATAGTCTTTAAGGTGCTCAGTTACAATATGGCCAAGGTATTTGAACTCAGTAACCCTCCTCAGTGGAACACCTCCGAGTGTTACTGGTGGCACATAAGTCGGTTTTTTCTTTGCTGCCTTTAGAAGCAGTTCACTTTTTTTAACATTATAGCGGAGCCCGTGTGATTCCGCGTACCTCTTACAGATAGACAACAACCTCCGGAGAGCACCGACCGATGGAAATAAAGTAATAATACTTTGGAAGTATATTTAAAGTTACCGATTATGTCTAAAAAAAATATCGTAGGTATTGTTAATAAGGGTATTAGGATCTTATAACCAGCAGCCTTCTGGCAATGTGAGAGTCCATGGGCGGCGGTATCACTTAACATCAGATGAGCCTGCCCGTTTGCCTCCTGATACATTAAAAAAAATTGTAAGGCCAAATTACTTTTTGTATAATATAATGGGTCGAATATTATGTAATATATAAGGGGTCTTGACTTCAGAAAGGTATCTGTTATTTTGGCTTCTTTGTAATCTTCACAAAAGGAAGAAAAAAAATCAATGGCGCTACAACCTTTTTTAGGTCTGGGCCTCAGATTTCTGTATCTGTTTCATGATCATTTAGTAATCTGAGGCAAGTAGGTGATCAGCATTCTGTGCCTGACGTACGCCGTTGACTCTTTGGGTCTAAGGCAAGCCGGTTTCCTCACGATGTTTTCCTTCACCGTTCGAGCAAATGTTAAATGCGCACATAGAAAGAAAGTCCATTGGTGCACAGCCGGGGATCGAACCTACGACCTCAGGGATGAGAGTCGCACGCTGAAGCCTCTAGGCCAACACTGCTCACAAAAGAAAGAGAGAAAGTAAATTTGTTGCACATCCGAGTTTTGAACTTGTCCGGGTTAAACTCGAGGTCCATAAACGCCCGCGGAATGGATAAACAATGGTTTATCTAGTGGTTAAGATACATCACTCCATCATCATTTTGTTATAGGCATTGTTTTTTACGACTCTTCTCTTACAATTTATGTTATGCGATGTTGCCAGAAGGAAAACTATATCATACTGTATACCATATACAATCTTGTTTATAGATAGAGATCGCAGCAGTTTCATGCTCGGTAAACTTGGAAACGTCTCGTATTTTACGACTTGTGATGTTCTACTATATAATACGAATATGTAAAAGGGTCGTCTGGTTATTGAAAATCTAAGGACAATTCGATTTCATATATTGTATATAACATATTCTTAATTGTAATGTAATATCGTCTTAGATTACGCGTGTACTACACTTCAATAAAACACTTATCACATCCAAAGATGTAGTAACTTAAATAACGAAAAAAAAATCAGTGACGCTACAACCTTTTTTGGTCTCGGCCTCAGATTTCTGTACCTGTTTCATGATCATTAGTCAATCTAATAGGCAAGTCTCCTGTGCCTGACACATGCCGTCGACTTTTTGATGTTGTCCTTCACCTTTCGAGCGAATGTTAAATGCGCACATAGAAAGAAAGTCCATTGGTGCACAGATGGTCGAACCTACGACCAAACGAAAAATAAAAAAGTAGAACGATTAATTTCAGATCTTATCTAATAAATTTATCGATATGGCACATATTTGTAAGTGAAAATTAAGTAAGAATGTTCATCAATTAATCAGTAATTATGTACAGTAAATAAAATTATTAGCTGGTTGTAAAAAATTGTTTCATGCCTAATAATCTTAAGAATTTTATTTTAATAATATTTTGTAGTTTTAAGCATTAAAGAGACTGTTTCTTAAGCTACTACTGGTGAAAAATTGGCGCTACTAAGGGCCGGCAGGAAAATTAACCATCAAATAATAAATTTATGCCGTTTTTCAAATTAATGTAATAAAAGTTGTTTTTTCACAGTTGTAAGTGTCCGGCACAAAATTTGCATTTCCAAATTGTTAGCACATAAGTAGGTAATAAGAAATAAGTTCTACATCTTAATTTTCTACATTTTATCCAAGTAAATCCAGGAGCACCAAATTGTATTTGACAGTTGAATGAACTCCTAACACAGAAAGCAAAATACACCAAGTTCATCATCGCGTTCTTCGAAACATGGTAATAAGTATTTTTGTTATATTATTATGCATGATTTTTGTGAATAGTTTTTGTAATACCCTCTTTTAATTTTGTCTAAATCACACTGTTGTTAACACTTAGACGCCCATTTGGTCCATAGTGCGTTAAGTCCTGGCTAATTAAGTCAGCGAGCTGCTTCCAGAAGCTCAGAAATATCCTGGACACTTCGTAGGCTTCACGGAGCGACGTCACTGCTCCGAGGATTTCAGTTCGTTGCCACAACCACGCATCCCAGGCCTACGTGGGTATCTTCTGCGCATGTACCGGTAATGGAAGTGCCTATGTGCCAGTGCGTTTGTGCATTGACTATTGATATATTTGATAGACATATACAAAAAAATCAAATATCCTGGCCTTGTACTGAGTCTCTACAGAACATGTTTTTGGTTTCCCATGTCTCCGATAGAATTTACATAGTATAAACGTAAAGGAATGGATCGTTGAAATTCCTGTATATTATTGTGAATAAAACTGCGTTAAATTACTAGTATAACATCTTTAAATAAAAACGCTTTTACCGGATTAAAGTTATGTATTATTATATAGACATAGACGACACACAAAATCAGCAGTCTGTGAATACATACTAGATATGCCTAATTACTACATACGCTTTGACCAACCGAAAGTACTTGTGAAAGAGAAAAGATTCTTCCCAAGATTGGTACGCGAAGCCATTGAAATCAAAAACACCCCAATTTCAATAGAGAAGACGGCCTAAAATTGTCAAACACCTGGGATCCAATAATATCCAAATTAAAATCTCAAAAAGAAAAACAATCCGCGAAAATAGAGGACACCGTGAGCCATTTTTGCCAAACTCTCCATCTTTTAGTCGATACCAACTCCGGGGAAATAAATACAGATAATGCAACTTTCTCTGCAGCTGTGATACTTTTTGACATTCAACATCTTTTGTCTTCAGTCACCGTGACCACGCACGCTGTAAAGCACGCGAAACGTCGGATAAATTTAAAATTATGTCAAATAATTGTAAATGTATAATAATACATAACTTTATTCCGATAAAAGCGTTTTTATTTAAATGTGTAAAGGTTATGTTAATCAAAGGTAATACTAGTATAACATCTGTTTATCTTCCTGCAAAATAATTTCAGCTTGCTTAGTTATAATTGATATTAATAATGATCAATTGAAGCTTATAACCGCACAATATCGATGGCGCGTCAGCTCCAATCAGTGCAGTCTTGCTCAGCAATTATGATACTTTCACGGTTGTTGCACCCGCATACAATTATATTTAGAAACAAGGGAAATATGAATAAATTTATACCTAAAAGATGAAGCTTCATAACCTCATGTGGGATTAAGATATGAAAAGTATAAGTGTAACCCGCCCTTTCGTCAAAAACGTATTAAATTTGACATTTAGAATCACTTAGCGGTACGTCTTGACTTTAATACTTACTTTTCGTGTAACTCACTGTGATTTTAAATGTATGAAGCCGCGAGAAGACGAACAATGTTTGAACACATATGTTTGTCTTAATTTGAATGTATTTAAACTGTAAATTTATCTACGTATACGCATATGAAACAGTATAGAACATAACGTATACAGGGTGGCCAAAAATGGTGGATGAAACGCAACTATGAGATAGATGATGTCATCAGCTGAAAAAATTGTTCAACGGGTGGTCCCTAAGCTCAACCCCTGCAGAGTTACAATTTATTTTGTGTTTTTATAAGAAAATTTACTTTGTATAAAATTCATATTAAATTTGAAAAAATCTACATCCTGTATCTTTGTCATAATATCCACTAGATTGGTACTGATGAGTCCTTGCGTTAGACATGCTATTAAAAGCTGTTTATTGAGTGTATTGAAGATAATATGAAGTTATGCGATAAAAACATTTCTCAAATCATAACTTTTTGCTTACTTCCGACCCCACTGTGAAAAAACTATATACTCTACCGAAAAGTGACCCTGTATTACAAATTTTGGCGCATTTAATAGGGATTTTGAAAAGGTCGCTCTAATATCTTTCTAGGAAGAATTACAAACAACGATTGTCACCATCCTGTATATCTAGTTATAATAATGTTCATATTTTTTATTAAATTACACATGTGATATTAATAATGAATAGTTATTTTCATTACAACCTAATGTTTAAGCAGCCAAAACTTTTTACTTCATTGATTTCTCTGTTATGTTATGTTATTACACGTTGCTTGGAAGAGAATTATTGTTGGTTTATTTCAACAGTTTTTTCTGAAAGTCTTGGTTCTGTTCTGCCTTGCGATTCTGTAGCTCACTTTTCGAACTCACACAGCGGTTTTCGCATCGGCGGTCGCTCTCAAAGCAGTCGTGAAGCAGACATTTTATGATTTGGCATTCTGATAAACAATAAACTACAAGCTCCCACCTTTTGACCGCTGTGTGAGTTCGAAAAGTGAGTTACAGAATCGCAGGGCTGTATTCCAAATGACCTTAACAAATGAAGTCCAAAGTTCTTGATAACAGGTCATAGTTTTACAACAATTTATTGTGACATCGAATTATTATTATTTGGAATTTGTTAGGCTATAAATCTTCCATACTCCGATCATCTTTACGACATCGTAAATTTACGGGAATGGGTATTCGGGAGTATAGGATATTGCTATTATTTCACGTAAATCACAATAATAAAAAGGGTTATAAAACTATAGCCTTCAACATCTCCCGAGGTTTGGACTGACCTAGGTGTATCAGATTTTTTGAAGTTTCGCGTGCTTTACAGCGTGCGTGGTCACGGTGACTGAAGACAAAAGGTGTTGAATGTCAAAAAGTATCACAGCTGTAGAGAAAGTTGCATTATCTGCCCTGTGATTCTGTAACTCACTTCACGACTCACACAGCGGTTTTCGCATCGGCGGTCTCTCTCAAATCAGTCGTTAAGCAGTCATTTTATGATTTGGCATTCTGATAAACAATAAAGTACAAGCTCCCACCTTTTCAAAATGCCAAATCATAAAATGACTGCTTAACGACTGATTTGAGAGAGACCGCCGATGCGAAAACCGCTGTGTGAGTCGTGAAGTGAGTTACAGAATCACAGGGCTGTATTTATTTCCCCGGAGTTGGTATCGACTAAAAGATGGAGGGTTTTGGCAAAAATGGCTCACGGTGTCCTCTATTTTCGCGGATTGTTTTTCTTTTTGAGATTTTAATTTGGATATTATTGGATCCCAGGTGTTTGACGGCATAAAATTGTCAATTTTTCAAACCGTTTCTATCTAAACTAATCCAAATAAGTAATTTTACTAATACATAAAAGTAACACACATTTGTGTTTCATTAAACACAAATGTGTATCATAAAAAATGTAATTCTCTGAAGACCCTGACGTGATTTCGGGATTGTGCTTGAGTAAAAGTACTCCAATCAAATTTTGTACTAGGACTATTAGTTTTACTCTATAAAACTCTTACCAATTTTAATGATCAATATAATAAATGGGTACCATTATGAAGTACAAAATAAGTCACAAAATTGTAAGGTAAATATGTTCCAAATTTCGTTCTTTACGACTTGGATGTAGTACCCCAAGTAATATTAAAGATGCGCATAGCTTTAGACCCCATAAAAAAAATAAAAAAAAACTGAGTCAACTGTAGGTCCCTGTGAATGACATTAGTTTAGGTTAGGTAACAGCCAAAAATTTGTACCTTCATTCATTAATTTCACAAAAAAATATGTTTTAATTAATTTCTACGGGATTAAAGAGCATACGCCACCACATTTTTGCATGGTACACCATTGCTGAGTGATGATATTCTGAAGAAAAGAAATTGCTGCTTCAAGGTGGAGACGTGATTTAACATATTTACCAATTTAAATTATTAGGTACGAAAACTCATTCCACTATGTGGTACAGCAGAATATCAAAAAATAATTTGTGAGTGTTTTGTGCAACGAGTCCTACATTCCAGTACATTGGTTAACACTGTGTATGTATGAAGTTACGTAAAACCCCAATTGGATATGTGACGAACAATGCGTGTTTTTTCCAATCCTATTCTTTTCAAGCTTTTTGTGCCTGACAATCCGATTTGGGTCTAATAGAAACTGATTTCGTCAAGATATTTTCCCTCACCACAGTAGCGTAAGTTTTGAACAGAATTCTATATATAACTAGCTGAACCGGCAAACGTCGTTTTGCCATGTATATCATTTATAATAAAAAATAGGGGTTGATCGTAGAGGGGTGAAAATTAGGGATTGTATGTATTTTTTAATGCTGTATCATAAAAAAATAAAGAATATGTTTTTTATCTAAAATTAAAAAAAGTTTAGGACTACCCTTAACATTTAGGGGGATGAAAAATAGATGTTGTCCGATTCTCAGACATACCCAATATGCACACAAAATTTCATGAGAATCGGTCGAGCCGTTTCGGAGGAGTTTAACCACAAACACCGCGACACGAGAATTTTATATATTAGATATACACGCATGAAACGCAAAACTTTAATCGCTAATATCAATATGATAACTTTATGTCTTTCCTAATCAACAGATCCTCTAAGAGGTCTAGCATATATAAGAGCTATGCATGTTTCTGGACACATGAAATTAAGTGCAGCAAGCACACCTGCGACGTGATATCGCCGGTGACAGTTGGTGCTTAATCATGAGACGTTTGGCGATGACAGTTAGCTTAGTTCAGCGGAGTAAACGCTAATTTCTTGTTCCTAAATATACTTGTATTTATTAAGATTTGTTTCAAATATCACAACATATTATCGTCATCAAAGGTGCTTGTACATAAGGTTTTGGGTTCGATATTTGGCAAAATTCCTGGTACAAAATTTGACAATGAAACTTAATATAAACAAAGGATATAGAGCGGATTTTTGAAGTGAAACTTCTTTAGGTGCATAATTTTTTTACGGATGAGACGCAATAATAATAATGTTAGCGTCACGAAGATGTGCAGCGTTTTTGTCGAAGAAAAGGAAGAGAGCGATTGAGACCGATTGAGAGAGAGTGAGAAGGGCTTCTTATTGAAATTCTATTTTTAAATTTAAAATTTTGTACATTTAGGGTCTGTTTCACAATGTATGGATAAAGTACCAAATAGCTATGCAACACATAAATTATTTGGAAGATAAAAGTTCCGAATAAGAAACTTTGCGTTTCACAATCATATTTTATCCGGCACACAACTATCCGACACATAAAGAAGATTGTGGTAGCAACACCAAATTCGAATGTTCCGTTTTTTTGTTACGAACAAATAAAGTTACAAAATTCTATAGAAAAACATAGAACCTTAACCTTTTTGTTGGTCATTTAATATTACTTGTAATGAAACGGGCTGTCATTTTCACATGGTATTTTTGTTTGTTAGGTTATTGAGTATTTTACTACATATTTTAGTTCGGTGCCTTCGGCTTGACCTTTCCGTTGTTTTTGTGATTCGAGGTTGATTCTTTAACTTAAAAAAATGTCTACGCAAAAACGTGAAAGAAGCGTCAATTTCAGCCGGGAAGAAGTTGAGCTTCTAATTTCGCTTGTTGCTGACCATAAAAATATATTAGAAAATAAAAAAAGTGACTCAGTCACCTGGCAGGAGAAAGAGCAGTGCTGGAAGACGCTAGAGGCGCTGTTTAATAGCACGTGGGGTAAACTTTCGCAGCGCTAAAACTTTAAAAGCTAAATACGAAGGCTTAAAGAGGGCTACAAGAAAAAAATCTGCCTTGATACATGCTGAAATATATCGTACAGGAGGTGGCCCTAGTGCTGCTACTCCTCTTACCCCTATCGAGGAAAAAGTCAAAGACATGATATTGTTGTCTGTCGAAGGAATTGAAAGTCAATTTGACTCCGATCGCATTGGTAAGATATACAATACAAATTACTTTATTTTCTCTCACAAATGAAACAATATTACATACATATGATATAATTTTAGAAAGAGAATCTATCCATTCAGTTGAGGCAGACGTTTGTACACAGAAGGAAGATTCTGATGAGGAGCAACCTCCAAAAAGAAAAATAAGTAAGTAATGCTTCAAATTGTTATGCCTCAGAGTTGTTGGTAAGTTAGTCGGACTTTACCTTTTATGTTTGACTTCAGGTGAATGTGGTAGTGCCACGCCCAAAAAATTGGCAATTGAGAAGTGGACCAACTGGAAGCCAAAATCTCTACGTTCCAAAAAATTATGTAAGTTATTTGTATTAAAGTAGATTAATTTCATTATTAGGTTTTGCCTATAGTCACCACGCTATATCTAAAACTCGCGGATAAGCCCTAAGTCGCTTTCATCGACACCCACAAGCAAATATTGGGTGGTACTAGTCGTCTTTGCTGCCACCACACGGCTAACCAATCAATCTATTTTCAGCTACTCCGAAGATGAAAAGGCCATTCGAAAAAGTTGCTGATTCAAAATTAGAGATTGCGGATCTGCAAAAGAAGATTCTGGAGATAGAGCTTCTAAATAAGAGAAAGCAATGGGCATTTGAAGACGAAAAAAGAGAGCATAAAAGAGAATTATGGACCATAGAAAAAAATATATTGTTAAATAAATTAGAAAAATAATCGATTTTGTGCCTGGAGCGAGGATGTATTGTAATAAAAATTTGTATTTTTATTTAAATAAAAGCATTGAATGTTTATTTAATTTATCTCAAAAATTTTGTAATTTATAAAATATTATAGTAATAAAGCAAAATAATCACTAATAAGATTACTTCGCACACTTGCATTTCCCACGTTGTCAATTGCGCTTTGATCAATATCATCAGCAGGTTCATCTACTTGTTGCAGTAGTTCAAAATGTTCATCTCGCATATCAATAGGAATATTGTGCAACACCGCACATGCCACTATCACGGCTTGTACACGAGATACATGAAGCAAAACCTTTTTTGACAAAATGGGGAACCGGTTTTTCCAAACACCATATGTCCTTTCTACCACATTTCTGCTTCGAATTTGAGATTCGTTATATAGATGTTCTGCTGGAGTCGTGGGGTTTTGGAGTGGAGTTAGAAGGTTATGAAGTATTTTCATAGCCTTTATCACCAACAATCAAAAGGTTTCCAAATTCTCCATTTATCAGTCTTTGTTTTAGGAATGAATTGTTGAAAATTGTTTGGTCATGTGCTGCTCCTGGCCATCTAGCCACTATGTCTAAAATCTTCAACTTTGCACTCACTACAGTTTGAACATTAAAAGAAAACTGTGACTTTCTGTCTCTCCATTCTTCTGCATTGTCTCCACCTAAAATGACAAAAGTTATATTATACAAACTAGAAACAATAATCGAATAAATAACAAAGTACAAACTACATAGTTTAATAGATATTATGTTTTTATAAGGTTATTGGATATTTTACCTGGAGATTTTATAGGAACATGGGTACAATCAATAGCGCCAATGAGTCTTGGAAATTTAGCTATGTTGTAAAACTCTTGCTGTATTTCTTGAGTATCGGTTGGAAATTTGATGAACTCAGGACGGAGCTGTGCAATAGCCTGTGAAATCAAGGTGACAATGCGACTGGCAGAAGCTTTGCTGACACCAGAGAAATCACCGACTACTGTGAGAAAACTTCCTGTTGCATAATATCTCAAAGTCAATAGTAGACGAGTAATCGGCATTATAACATGATTTCTGAAACAAACATGGGTTAGATTTGGTACATAAGGAATTCGTTGGTTAGGTAAATAAATTCCTATTCCTACTTATTTTGTCTAGGAAAACCAGACACAAAAGAAAATCTATTGTTAAGTGGATCCGTTAGGATCCAGCAGCGCTCATCTGGTAGCTAAACCAATCATTGCGGGTTGTATGTATGTAGGTACTTTACCTTTCTGTAGGGGCAGAAATTGTTTCTTCGATCATTGAATAAACAAACATCACGGCTTCTTTAGTAAGTCTGAACCGTGTCCTAACGTCCGTTTCGTCCAATGTCTCCATATAGTTGGTTCTATTCTGAAATACGGGATTCCTGCGCGGTGTTGTGATGCGATCAAAGTATTCATCAAACTCATCTTCAAGAGTTTCAAAAACGTCCATCATATTATTGAATCACAACGTTTTCTTGTCTGACATCAGTCAAACACACTTATGTTTCAGATAAATTGTGCTATTTGCCACTTCATCGGACTTATAACTTATGATGGACTTTATGTGACGAATACACATTTTGCCGAGACGGAACGGTAGTTTAAAATAAATTTAAATATCGACATTTCTCCTACTAACAAGCATAATAACTCCCAAATATAAGTGCTCAATTTTGAAGTATGCCGAAATTTACGAGTGCCCTCAAGCGAGCCATCTCAATTATACAGCGGTATATAAATCCTTGGCTTCTTCCATTGATAATTAATGCTACATGTTTTAGGCCGCCGTAACTTCGTTTATAGCACTGTATTGTTTTAAATTTCAATGAGGCCCCACACAGTATTTACTGACAATAATTGTTTCATAAAAAACTTTTTAGTACAAAAAAGTTTTAGAAAGATCCAATTTAACCCCAAGAAGACACAAGTTTGCGCGTTTTCCGCTAAAAAAACACCCTTTGTCGCTACTCCGCTTTTCGAAAACACTATTCTTAAAGCCACAGCCAGCATTGGAATACTTGGCGTTGACATATCGAACGACGTTCAGTTTCGCGGTCACTTGGAGGGAAAGGCTAAATTAGCTTCCAAAAAGCTTGCTGTGCTCAGCAAGGCGAGACAGTACTTCACTCCGGGCCACCGCATGCAACTATATAAAGCGCAAATTCGGCCCCACATGGAGTACTGCTCTCACCTCTGGGCGGGGGCTCCCCAGTACCAGCTCCTTCCACTCGACCGTATTCAACGCAAAGCGGTTCCAATCGTCGATGACCAATCCCTCTCCGAGCGGCTTGATCCTTTGGCGTTGCGTAGAGATGTGGGGTCACTCTGCATCTTCTACCGCATTTACCATGGAGAGTGTTCAGAGGAGTTGTTCGGATTAATACCTGCAGCTGAGTTTCGTCATCGAACGTCGAGGCAGAGTACGAAATTCCACCCGTATCACCTCGACGTCCGCCGTTCCACAACTGAGCGTTTTTCAAGGCAGTTTTTGCCGCGCACAGCCACTTTGTGGAACCAGCTGCCCATTGAGGTATTTCCGAACCAATTCGACTTAGGGTCCTTCAAGAAAAGAGCGTACCAATTCTTGAAAGGCCGGCAACGCAAGCCCTCTAGCATTGAGAGTGTCCATGGGCGGATCAGGTATCACTTAACATCAGGTGAGCCTCCAGCCCGTTTGCCCCCTGTTCTATAAAAAAAAAATCTAGAAGTGTAATTATTTTTGTGTCGGAAAGTAGGGATAGATCACACTAGACACGGACCTTTGCCACTTATTCATAACTATCAATGCCCAGCGGTTTCACTCGAGTAGATAGTCAGTAGACTTTCCACTACCACGACATCGGTCGGACAACAAAAATAAGAGTCGGACTTCCGATATAAAAAGTTAGTCAATAAAGAAAGATTGTTTTAATCAGTCCAGGAAATTTTTAAGCTTGATTATTATAAATTGTTAAAAATAAAAACATACATTCAAAATACAAAACTTACTTAATACTTATGTATTACTAGAGAAGAGATTTATTTGTAGAACTTCATTGTCTTAGACTTTCCCTATACATAACATTTGACGTAGTTTTGTTTTGTGGCAGCAAAATAATTTAATGTTTTGGAGTTCCGACTCGGTATAGGCCAACATACAATTGCCCATTGGTAAAACATAATATTTGTAGATATTGATTCTATAATACTGTACAACATTTTTTGTTCTATCATCAAAAGTTTCCACAGCGCATGCGATAACAGATTTTTTATGGATAATTATTTGACAACTTATATTATTGCATTTTTCTTAGGAATAGCTATTGTTTAAAATGTGTCTAATGGTGTGATAAAAAAAAAACAAAAATGTTTCCTCTTTATAATATAAATATAGATAAATTAAATAAATTTTATATTTTATATTTGAGGTTAAAAATTTGAAAATGCTAATACATAATCCTTTTCTATTCACATATTATCGTTACAAAGTTTTAGTTTAAAGTATACTTACTCCACTGGCGCAACGACACAAAGTGAACGCTGGTCTGCGAAACTAGAAAACGTCGCATTTGCCGATTGCGCTCTCGCTTCTCAAGCCACTTGTAGCTTGCGTAGATCCTTTTCTACGGCATCTTTTCAGCGATATCTGACCTCTTACTCTGTATTTCAAATAATGATACCGACCGCGATCCTGATAGCAATAATGAGCTTTTGAACGCAAGCTTGTGACGTCAGCGCTATGAATATTGTATCGTCGTCACTATTGAACATTATAGATTGAAGCTGACCCTGCCAACGCTTTGGACGGTATTCCGAGATACAGTTTTGTAATAATTTTTAGTAATAATGTTCTATAGGCCAATCCAGCCACAGTGGCTTATCTCAATTGAAACTAGCCGTGCAGGAGACAACAGAGAACACGTGCCTGGGAACTGTGTAGTCTCACGAGAGCTGCAAAAAACAGTGACACTACTACTAGGTAGCCTCAGATTAATGTTTAATGAGTTTTATGTAAATAGGTAAGGCGTGATTAGCCTTCTGTGCCTGACACACACCATCGTTTGGATCTAAGGCAAGCCGGCTTTCTTTACAATACCAGCGATTGTAGCATTCTAAAAACTTCCTAAAAATTAAATATTTTCTTTAAATTATAATTTAAGGCCTAGGAATTTTGAATGACGTTCCAAATTCAAATTTATAAATAGCTTACTGCTGCTATAATTGTTGCACGTCTTGAAAATGTACAATAGTTTATACTTTGTAACAGAATAACGAGCGGGAAATTATTTATGTACCCTGTTTTTCCATTATAAAACACATCAGCTAAAAATAAAGATATAAGCTTCATGTCTCCGTTGTCAAGGCTCAAAGCACAAAGGATAAATTCCGACTAAAGAGTGATCATCTCTATGTAACATTATGAAGGGCGTTGAGAATTTTGTCAGCATATAACGATTTATTACGCACGAACGCGATTTATATTACTATATGTGTGTGAAATAAATTACAGTAAAGCTTTTCTAGACTGTGTATCAAACAAAGCTAACAAATAGGCACGCAATCCGCAGGTCGTGTGTTCGAAACCGTGTGCGCACTTTTTATATGGTAACAAAAAATATCGTGAGGTCTCAGATGAGTTGGTTTGATTGGAAAGGATTAATGAAACAACGATCTTTATTATAATATCCACACGGAATATTTGAGCCCATTACATGAACGACACAATTAAAATTAGATTGAAAAATATACAGGAACATTATAAAGACCAGTAGGCACATAAATGTAATAACTATACTAAATTCAATTAACCACTATATTTAATTTATAACATAATTATGCAATTTCTTATCAATAATACCTTACCACATTTAGAAAAAATGCAATCAAAGACATTTGAGCTCAAAGACGTATTTCATATATTTCCCAAGTTTTCCATAAATATTCTCAATTAATAATGTAATCTTGTAGATAGAGTAAATTTTCCTAATCATAGATGTTTTTCTCGCTAACCACTGAAAGCGTCGAGTTATGTTATAAATTCGCATTATTTGTTAGAAAATTTAAACAAAAGATCTAATAAAAGTTAACGTTTAATCGTTGAACATTTCATTGCACGTAACTCAATATTTGTCATTGTCTACCCTATACCAATTTACAAATAGCTTTGCGTGACAGTGTTTTTATGGAACTTTTAAAATAACAAAATAATGTACCTACATACTATTTTGGAAAAGAGAGTGTTTTACGTATAAAAGCGTAAAGTAAAGTAATCATTTTGATTTCGACGAAACAAATAAAAAAATGTATTTAGTTTTTCACTGCTTTTATAGGGACACGGCAGTGCGCTTACCAAGTCTACCAAAAAAGCGGCCGTTACTGGACGGCCGTACCATCATTTTCTCAAAGGATAGTTTATTTCAGATTAGGACATTTTCGGCCACCCCTATAACTTCGTTGTGGATAAAATAAGGAGCCTGAATTTTCAATTACCATGCAAGCATTGTATAAACATGTTATTGTTTTAATTTAATTTAATTGAAAGCAGTAGTTTAAGAATTACAGTGATATCTCGACATACTCTCATAAACGAGTGTTTTAAGATCCGAGCGAGCGATATTTTGCTTTGAGATGAGAACAAGATATCGTATCTATTGAGATCGCACACTGCACATTACACTAACAGTTTCACCCACCTCAGACTAGACCTCAGCTTATTTCCCTCGTGTTCGAAGCACTTTTGATAAGTTGGGCTCGCGTTTTTTGCTTTTTGTACGTTAACAAAACATTATCACATTTATTTTCCATGGTTCCGAAGTATCTGTTGAATTCTGAAATTCAACTGAGGTGTTGATTTGGGTGCTGGAACGGTTTATTGGCATTTCAATTATTTCAATGGGGAAAATTGCTTTGACGTACGAGCAAGGTTACGAAACGAATTAAACTCGTATGTCGAGGTATCTCTGTCAATAGTACGTGCGCTGTCGCATGGTACGGGTGTCAGTTTCAGTAAAGCCCTGACTTAAGGACTCAAGGGCTTAACGTTTCGTTTCTCTCTTGAAAGTTGCCGCGATTTAGAAATTATGAATTAGTATTTCAGCTGTACCACATTCGTAATATATTAATCAATAATGAAGTAACTTAAATTTAACCCAGCCAGAATGTTCTAGTCTACAAATAACATCAAATTGAAAGAAATATTAAGCAACTGTCACCCGCATCCAATTTCTTAAAGTCGACACTCACTGAACTGATCATCACAACTCTTAGCTAAATCACTGTATTTAACCATAAAAGATTTTCAATTGATATGGTCACTATAAGATGTTGTTAGGTTAGCTAATTACGTAATAACTTAAGACAGAAGGTCCGTTTAGTAGGGATTGAATGACATAACATTTTCTACTGAAGAATTAACCAGGTTTGACCGTTAGGAAAAACAACCATTTTAGCGATGTTTTTGGTAGCATTTAAATATTTTCGGTTCAACAAAAAATTTCTTACTCCAAAAACCTTATTGGTAGACCAGTTTCAAAGACTTATTGGTAGACCAGTTTCAATAATAATATTTCGAATCTGATTTAGTTGTGAATAGAAGCGTTATAGCAGAAATACGTTCGCTAGAATGGAAATAATATCATTATTATGGAACAATACGAGTCTATAAACAACAATACTGTCAACGAATTCAATTCTCCATAAAGGATTTCGTAGTTTTGCATTGTTATCCAATTTTTAATTAACTATTCTATTCTACAAATAAATACAAGTTCGTCATGCCGGTGATTTGAGTACCTATAGGAAAATGTCGCGAGATAAACACGCTGATAAACTTTGCTTACGAAGAAAAATTATCGATGAAAACGGGAAAGAAAGATACTCATTGAAAACAGGATTTAAAGCCATACTAAATTGACAGATCGCAATCTTAGAAATAGTTTGGAAAATCCAAAAGTGCACGCCCGATAGCGGTCATTCACATTTAAAAAAAAATCTAAAACAAAAACTCATGTTTTTTAAAACAAAATAACAAATAAATTATTATCTTTAAGTCTCACGCTACGAAGAATATTTAAACATACATATTTAGTGGCGCCATAACTCTAAGGTGAGGAACAGTAGTATTTTAGTTTTTTGCAAATTATGATTAAACGACAGTACTTAGAACGCTAATATTACTAGGAATCAGCCTAGGGTATAACTTATAACTATATAATAAGAAAAAAAGTATTCTGCTACGATAAATTTTTTGACCAATTTCTCTGCCGATAAACACAGACTGACGGACGACCAAGAATGATTGATTTTAATGTTATTATTTACTATGTTAAACAAAATAATTGTTCATAAAAAATGCCATATGTGCTTGATAGATTATTTAACTCGATTTTAGTGCACTCATATTATCCGGTAAGTGTTATTTTAGTGAGAAAAAAGTCATTCAAGTTTCGAAAGACTGGGTTTTTTGATATGTCGAGAGTAGAGCACTGCGAGGCGTGAGATAAACAATTCATTTTGTACTGATGTATGCTTGTTGGGTACATACAAGTAGATCGTAAGTATTTTGGAAAAAAAAAATCTCTCTCATGTACAAAAACTGTACGAATTTAGTTATATAGCAGATAAAAATCGAGTCTCCATAGTCTGTAAAAATAAAGTACAATAATACAATATCAAATCTTATGAGCAAACTATTTTCTCTCTGTCGCTGTTGTAACAAGTTCCTTAAACAATTTTAGTATAAGATCCCGATATACAACGACCTTCACTGAGATGCTTATTTAATGAAACGTATTTTATATTTAATTTAATATGTCAATAAATATAATCCATATGGGTTGCCTAGCAAATTTCAGTCCAGATCATGTTTAATTAATATTTAAAAAAAAAAAGAAATTTATAATTTGCATGTAGTAATTTGTTTTAATTTTTTTCAATCAATATTTTTAATCAGGGTAGTATTATATATGTATCACTATAACTTTCTTTTTTACTAAAGACGTATTATATACTTTAGTGTCACATAAAAAATATACACATAAATAATTAATTGATTAAAAACAACCTAACGTTTGCATATTCCATGGGGTTCATACTTTCGATTGGTATAGAATTTATCTAATAATCATACCGGTGAAATGTTTAAAAAAAATTTTTTTAATATTAATTAAAATACTCCGGACTGAAATTTGCTAGGCAACCCATATGGATTATATTTCTTGACATATTAAATTAAATATAAAATACGTTACATTAAATAAGCATCTCGGTGAAGGTCGTTGTATATCGGGATCGTAGACCATTTGAAATTCAAATGCCCAAACGTGACTACTAGTCCTTTCGATGTTGGAGTCAGATAATTTAAGGGTATGTGGAAAATGGACATTATAGCGTAAATGGTTTCAGTAACGATATTTTAATGACTACGTATCTTGAAGCTGCTAATTGTCCCATTAATATCTCAAATCTCCTAGGAGATAAAGTAGTAATCGCGTTTCGGTATGCCTGACCCAGTTTTTGAACTGTGTAGTCGACATCAGGTCTTAGATTACTTCACTAAGGAAAAGAAAACCTAAAATAAAGGTTATTTATGTGTTTGACCATATTTGAATTTCTTATATTCGCTCATTCGTTAAATATTCATTCAATAAGTTATAAAGCAAGTTAAACTACAAATAATTAAAAACTGTGTATTTTCGCCTTCAATTTGTGGTGTCTGGCAGAATAATAATAATAATCTTCATTCATTTCTCACAAAAACTTAGTACATAAACAAGTGACAGTTATATACTATTATAAATAAATAATTGTCTTAGTTCTGTTTAGGGAAAATGCTTGTTTGTGTGGCAGAATGACCAGCGTTGTAGAACACGTCTGCTCCACAGCATAATGCTGAGCCAGGGCCAGTTACAACCACAACACACACACATTACACACTTAAAATGTACATTATTCCTTAAAAATTCATTTTCTTATTTTTCATTCTTTTTTTGATTATTATTTTGTGTGTTACTGTGCGTTTCGTTAGTAATAAATGTTATGTCTATGTCAATGTGCATATAATTATATATTTATTTCGAATTAATTTCCAAAAAACACAAAGCCTAAAACAACAAGATTGCCAATCTAATAAATTCACACGAAATAAACAAAGATAAGAAACTAATTAGAAAAAACAAGCTTAAGAATATCTACAAACAAAAATAATTACTAAAAATAGTAAAAAAAAGTCCTTTAACTTACTTTCGTTATATAACACATCGTATAAAACGTGTTCTTTTTAGAAGGTTAGTTCTAGCTGTAAACAGTATACATTTAGAACTTCCTCCATTTGCTACCATCCTTGACTGACATTTTTACCTTTTGTCTTTAGTTCTCTGTGAACCCTTTCTTATATGCTTTAAGCCTAATCATTAGTGATAACAAAAATGTAGCCAGCCAGCAAAGCCGAGTTTCAGTGGTCTATTGCGTCGCTATATACCGCTAGTTATATGGTTTCTGAGAGGATCTATTAGGACCTTCATACGGGTGACGTAATCTCTCTTTCAAGGGTTTTAGACACGAGGACTACGGATATTTCGACTAAATGCTGTTTTATTATGCAGCTTGTCTGTACCTAGAAGTCACTTCGTGTGCATTTAGCGTACGATTTGGCTCAAGATCCTTAATTGGTAGCTAACGCGTTGATTGAGTTTGTATTGTTCGAATGTGCTGACACAGAGTTACGGGTTGACAGCTTAACGATAATAGCTTTAAGGCTGACTTACGATCCTCTTAATAGTCTTGATATATCCGCCATTAGCTTGAAATACGCTTAGCCAGACTAAAAAGCGTAAACTTTTGTTTCGATCCGGCTTTAGATTTTGTGCATTATTTAGCAGGACAGCCCTTTCTGACGTTCATTAAGATTTAACTTAGCTACTTATTCTTTAAACCTATTAACTAGATCGTAGCTGTTATAGTGTAATATGTGTAATACTAAAGGCCGGCAACGCACTTGCGAGCGCTCTGGCATTTAGAGTGTACATGGGCGGCGTATCACTTACATCAGGTGGGCATCCTGCCCGTTGTTCTTAAAAAAAACTGTCATTTGGTAATCGGCCACCCGATTTTGTTGGTTAGCAAATCTCTCAATGGCTCTGAAATAATGCTTTCCCTCAATACGTCAAAAACCAAATATACTTTTCCATCCCGTCTATTAAATTGCACTCCTGTTTACTTTCCTTCTTTCTACCTTCACACCAACTGCACCTGTCCTTTCCTAGAACCCAGTTAAACAACCAACCCGTGACTAATGATTGATTGGAGGATTTGTTGGAGCCCTCAAATAAATTACCTTTGTTCACGAGTTCGCAAACTTATAAATATATTCAAACGCCTCAGAAAACCATCCGATCCACGCACGACCAAGATAGTGTATACATTATGCCAGTGGATATTATTTTAGGTATTCTAAGTTCCATTTTACGCATTGATTGAAGATTTATTACGATTAATTACTTTGAGTTAAGATTGTATTCTAAAAAGAGATTTTATAATCGATTTAGCGATCGCCTCTCCGGTGATCGATGATCGGCAAATCAGTACCATCACACACGAATAAAAACATTTCGAAAACACAAAAGGACTAAATTCGTTCAATCTTTTTCCTAGTAGAAATACTCATAAATTTGTCCCTTAAATGCAATTTTTAAAAATGATAACAAAATATAACGTTGTTTAGGAACTAGGACTAAAGTACGATTTAATGATAGTAATCTTAATATTAGCGAGTAGCAAGTGTCTGCAGCCTGTCGGTTGTGGCTATGGACATTCATTGGACTCCCATTTGAATAATAAAATACAAATATTTGTATTTTAAACGGTTAAAATTTAATAAAAGAATGTTTCGCAATTACATTTACATCAGAAATAAATAAATACTATTTCAATGGAAAAGAAATTATTTATTTAATCTAATTCATCACACCGCGTGTAATGAAGTTGAAACTATTATTTGTAAAAAAACGCAATAGAATGCTAATTTGAAGCACAGAATAAAACAAAGTTTTATTGATCAAAGATCAAATGTCACCTACAACTAGTTTCAACGGATTAAAGCAAGTGAAAACTATTGCCATAAAAAACGGATCAACGCTTAAAAGTTAAAAACACACACAGATAACTTATAACCTTTCGCTACCCAACTTCAAAAATGTAGGATGAAACAAATCTCCTTATAACGGACGACCGACTACACCATATCATACACAAGTCACACCCCAAACTAACATATAAAGTACTCTAAAAACGCACATTCTTACATCCAACTTTTTACTTTTTCAGGGAAATTCCAGCCCTTTCATCTTTCTCAAAAGCAAAATTTTCACACTCGTTTCAGAACTTTATACTATTCACTAACAATCTAAGGAACATCTTCAACCTATGTTATGTTCAAATCGAAACTATACTTCTTGTGCCATTGTATATTATGTGTCATAAATTTTTTTTTTTTTTAGTTTCGACCAAAGATTAATTTTAGTTTATTAATAATAATATTATTAATAGAAATAACTAAGTGCGCAACTCTGTTTCATAATTTATTTATGATTGATTTACACAAGAAAGTACATAAATACTTTATGTCGTATCTTGGGTAACATACATTGTGCATAAAGGAAAATGAAAGAACACATATAAAATGAGATATGTACAAGTCGAATGCTAAGTTCTAAGAAAAATATAGTATATGATATATGTACCTATATGTCGTTATTTACATTACACATTGTATACAATAAACATTGTATTAAAATAATAATTGAATGTAAATAATACATGATTTTAATTCAATTACAGGTGTATTTATGTTTATAAATGGACTAGACTGGAACAAGTGACTCAATATAATGCAAAGCCCCATCACCATGACAACCTATAAGCCGGATATAGCTCGTTTTCCTTAAAGATATAGTTAATTATGAAAATCATTATGAAAAAGACATCATAATTTCCGAGGTAAAAATAAATCTTAATAAACTAATACAAACTCGCATTTACTAACTAGAAATTAAGTGAAACGTGTGTGTGTGTGAACCGGACACATACGTTGTTTTGCTCAGTGTTTACTTAGTGGTTAAGCGTGCGACTGTCAAACCCAGAAACCGTACATTCACATCCCGGCTATGCACCTATGCGACCTTCTTACGTGCGAAATTAATACTTACGGCTAGGGTAAGCAGGGAAACCGATATCTTAAATACAAATATGAACATTGGAACAGATCCATCTTTAAAAACATATATCATCATATATCCACCGTTGTCTTGACTCTGAAATAGTGTATTTGTCAACATTTCGTTGTTTCGCTCACTATAGTGTAACTGTGACCCAAATAATTGTTATTTTTGCTTATAGAAAATGCTTATAGCAAAGCTGGAAGGCGGTCACCAAGTTTTGGGACAAGACAATATATACGGTATAATTTTAAAGTAAAGTAAGTAAATGTATTAGAATTCAAAAGCGCAAAGAATTAAATTATGTAGTGAAAATAAGACACCATCAAAAACTAAGTACATACTACATGCAACTTATGCCGAATTTAATTGGAACACGGGAATCCACTTGCACAAGGTCTAATCGAGTTTGTATGAAGTTCAGCACTGACTTGTGGAAATCAGAATATGTTTAGGAGTTCTACTCTATATATACGTGTATAAATCTCACTGATTAACTTCTTACTCGACTAAGAATCTAAATACAGGTCAAGACTCTCGTGGTACTGTTGAGATATTTCAAAAGAATCTTTAACGGAGAAGTAAATAGTCGTATGATTTTATGACAATTTTAACTGACTTTACGTGACCCCGGTCGCCTTTGTTAGACACGAATATATATAGGAGACTGTATAGAAATAGTAATAATTACTCTTTGACTTGACTTCTTTCATATATATTAAATGCCAAAGCATTTCGTAAGAATCTCTTGAGTTGATAAACGTGAATTAGCCGTTTGTAAAATATAAAATGCTTGCCTTCAAAGGCATTGGATAAGATTCAACTCGACTCGACTCTGAACTTTTGTGCAAAGTGAACTGCACTATAAACTTAAAAGAAATATATATTTAAGTAAATTAATTCCCAGATTATTTAAAATAAATAGGTCGTCAATATAAACTCAATTTAGACTGAAAGATATCGAAACTTGAGCTCACCAGACCGTGTTTAATTAAATGAAGTACTTTTGAACCATACTTAATGAGTCCATCGATATTTGCTGAGTTTAAGAGTCGAAGATATAAGTGCCCTGTTAAAAGGCAAGAGGTTTTCATATTTTGTACATTAAAACCGGAATTTTATATAAACCGACATAGATTTTACATTAATAAGAAAATCTTATTGCATTTTTTAAAAATCATACGGCTCTATTGAAATTAAAGTACCATATATGTTGCCATGATTACCTACTTGAATGTTATTCAATCATAGCCATGGCAACAAACTTCTATCCATGTTTTATAAATACAACAATATTTGTATTTTAATATATAGATAATTTTCCAATTTCAAAATTGTAATAGAGAACAAATAACTTGACGGAAAAACAAAACCTATAATTGATTTTCCAAGTTTCAATTGGCAATTCAAAGTTTATAAGTCCGTAGCACAATTGTCACTATATCTTTTACAAAGCTACGTTAAAAAGGGAAATAAATAAATGTCTATACTATACTTCACAGTACCTTGCTACTAAAAAGATTTTTTTTAAATGATTACTTTATAAAAAATAAACGTAATAATTTAATATTGGTTATGACTGATATTTATCTCTGTGTAAAAATATTTAAGAAGGGTTGTCATGTCACGAGATGCTCAAAGTAGGTTATCACACAAGTATCGAATTACAAAGACCCACCGAAACGATCAAAGGATATTGGGAAGCCGGCAAGTGTGCGACTAACGTATATTATTGATTAGCTCTGAATCTGAATTATTTATTCTATTAAAGACAACGTTGAATAATAATACCTACTTATTATCGTTATTATTTATTAATATTTCCATTGCTGTGTGCATTATTATTAGGCACACTATTACAAGTTATATTTTGCCATTGTACAGGCGATTTGATTTGAACACATTTTTGTAATAATAATAATCTAGTAGCGCTACAACCCTTTTACTCTACCTTTGTTTTTCGGTTTCGTCTTTGATCACTTTTGTAGTAGGCCATGTGTTAGGAAAACAGGGCCCATGGCAGATATGTTGGGCTGCTTTTAATACCATTTTTTATTCCATTCTCTGCGGTGCCGGTTGGTGGCAAGTCCCAGCCTTGGTTTAGGCGTGCTTGCAAAGCGGCTTTGCGCCGTAAGCGTGAAAGCTTTAAAGCCTGGGCAGAAGCGGTGACATCCTGTGATGTGACTATCGGCGAACGTAAAAAAGCATACAATTCAGCCTCCAGGTCCTTCGAGCGAGAAATCGCTAAAGCAAAGTCAGAGCACATTGCCAGATTTGGTGAGAAATTTGCCCACCTCCCTTCGGGAACTCGAGCCTTCTGGTCTCTTGACAAAGCTGTCCAAGGGAATTTCTGTCAGCCCTCAATTCCACCACTGCATAGGGAGGATGACTCACTTGCCCATACCGCGAAAGAAAAGGCCGATCTTCTAGGCTGTCTCTTTGCGTAGAACTCCACTTTGTATGATCAAGGGAAGGAACCACCGACATTATTGCGGTGTGATACTGCGCGGTGTGATACTACGCTGCCCGAAGTTATATTCCGCCAACGTGCTATCCGTAAAGCTTTGTCTTCACTATTTTTTTTATATCATTCGAAAGCAACAGTAGTTATGTGAATGAGAAATAACAAAGGTTCTTTAGTGTGGCAACATTGTGTAATTTCCGGGAAATTGCGTTCTCAAAGGAAAACGAAAGTTTCAAAGAGCTATAAATAAGATATAATTTAGTTTATGGAGTGGGCCTATAGCGATTCCGCAACAAGCATAAAAGAATTCTTAAATTAAGTGTCTCCTTCCACTTCCGAATATAATGGAAGTTTTCAAACGAAAATATGTTTCGATTCTACGGACTTCGCATATTACATAAATTTATTAAAAACGTCGACGAAACGAACGAAAGTAACTGAATTTAAAATACGTCCCGTAGTTAATCAAATTAATTTAATAATAATAGAAGTGTACTGTCTAAGTCTAAACACATTTTATGTGTATTATTACAAATATCGATTTAATTATGCAGTTGATGTGGTTTGTACTAACTCCTAACAGCAATTTTTTTTTTGATGATCACACCAATTGACCTAGTCCCATGCTAAGCTGGTGAAGCTTGTGTTATGGGTACTAGGCAACGGATATACATACATATTATAGATAGACAGACAAATAAATACATATTTAAACACCCTAGACCTAAGCACAACACCAAATGCTCATCCATCGATGTTTGTCTCAGCCGGGGATCGAACCCGGGACCCATGGATTCGCAGTCAGGGGTACTAACCATTAGACCAATGAGCCGTCAAATAATACGTAAAAAATATAACTATATTAATTCTCTCAAATTTCGCGCCTACCTTTCCATTGTTATGGGCATAACATAAGGCACACTACAAGTTGTATTTGCTTATTGTAATGCCGATTTAATTTAAACACATCGGGACAGTTCTGTTACTAAGAATATAAAAAAAATACAATTGTAATTGAAAATTTACTTCTTGTTTTATCAAAGACTAGGTACGCCTTATTAAAATCATGACTGTTAGTGAAATTAAATTTCGTATAGATTGTAAAATTTTATGTAAAGTCACAAATTATTATTATATTTCCATCGACGCGTCGGTATTAACGTCCGACTGATGAATAATTACTCAACTCGGCACAATTTCGCCAAGTCACGCTCTTTAAATATTACTTCTTTTGGAATATTAAGAAATGTCATTTGTGTTTTTTCTTTGTAATTTTATACGTAGAATTCTGTTTTTACTTTTTCACGTAAACGTCTACTTGGCGTGGATTAATAGAAATGTGATTCAATTAGCTCAATAATATTATTAAAAAAAAAATAAAAAAAAATATGTTTATTTTGGAACATAAGATACATGTATCACTTATTCCACGTCATTAAATTTGAAGGCATCCCTACTCATCGGCAAAGAAGACAGAGGGTGTAGGCCGAGAGAAAAAGCCGGCGTAAAAAACTCTCGGTACTCTTTTAATATTACTTCTGTTTACTTTGTATTAGTAAAGAGGGATATATTTGGAGAACGCTCTCTAACGACTTATAGATATTCTCATCTTTATCTACCTTCACCACACTGTAAAGTATTTCCCCTAGTCCGACATATCCATTTACCTATTGATATTAAAATATCAGATAATAGTGTACACCTAAACGCAGTGTTGAAGTGTTGGACTAGTGGTTTCAGCGTGCGACTCTCATACCTGAAGTCGTAGGTTCGATCCCCGGCTGTGCACCAGTGGGCTTTCTATGTGCGCATTTAAAATTTGCTCGAACGGTGAAGGAAAACATCGTGAGGTATCTGACATGTCTTAGACCCAAAAATTATCATGAAACAGATTCAGAAATCTGAGGCCAAGACCTAAAGTGGTTGTAGCGCCACTGATTATTTTATTATACTAAACGATGTTAGCTTTACATCTTTATATTTGACTGATTCTTGGTACTAAAAGAATTATGGGAAAGATTACGAGTTGGAAGTGGGTCACCAAGGATAGGATAAGGGTTGTAGCGCCTCTTGACTTGTGTATAATGTAGTATTAGTTACAATAAATACATTATTTATTTATTTCGTTATCCTACAGCTAACATAAATTATATATAATAACAAATCGATACACTGAAAATATAGACAGAGATGGGATATACAATACATTTAACTACAAAAAGGTCCAAAAATTTACAAAAGGCAACAAACAAACAAAAATTCAATACATTTAACATGGTGGTACCTATTGGCTGTGTTGTGTGATGGTATCAAAGTGAGGGTAAGTATGTGATGGTGTGTATGTGGGGTATGCTCATGATGGAGGTGATTTTGCGCTATGGATATTCCTAGTACTCTTTTAACCATATTCCGCGATAGCCAAGTCAAGACATAAATATTGGACGTTGTATGTCCGGGCTGCGCAATAAAAAACTAATTACAAATATTTTTATGTCAAAGAAGATAAGTGTCAAACATGATAATCACTATGTTTGAGCTTTTAAAACTTCTTTTGAGGATCAGATTTGTTTTCATACACAAAGACATGCTTCTTAGTAATAGTATATCAGAAATCACTGAATAGGGCTGGACCACACAGAGACGTGTGAACAATAAGTTATGGTATCTATGTGTCACAATGTGGCGCCCACTCGCTGTCAGATATAACGCGCCCTAGCCACTTAGAGATAACTTTATCGGATTAGGCAAAGAGCTGCTGAACGGATCAAGTTATTATAGTATAATTGGATCCGATCGCCGCTCAAAATCGACACTGAATATGCAATTATCGATTAATAATGTGCTATAGCAACTAGAGTAGATGACGTAGCGATAATTATCGTGAGCATAGAAAATCGTAACTTCTAGCAAATTATTTGATTCGTACTAGAATTAGATTTAGTTTTTTTGTTTGGTATAACTATCATAAGAATTTAATTTAAGTTTTACAATTTTACATGATTTTTAATGATTTTTGAAACTTCTGTGATTCCGAAAAGATATGTCTTCAAGAGAGCCTTTAACTCTTAAGCTAAGATTCAGGAACGAGACTTAGCGCTAAGTCTGTCTCTTGTACGTCAAAAATGACAGCCAGGAATCATCGCGCTTCTGAACCACACAGTTTTATTTACCCTTCCAGCGGGTGTTCACTTAGCACTTAATTCTAAAAGATTTTAGTATAATTATGGGTTCATTAATGCGGTGGCTTAATACCTCCTGGACAGGCGTGATTTCCAATTGGCAGCATCTTACTTAACATCAAGTGGCCAACAAGGGTTGCAGGGGTCTTTAAAAAAAGGGTCACTAGCGTCATTTTCTTCTAAACCTTTCAAGATGACTGACTCTTGGCCTATAAACTGTAATATGTTTTATTGTTATGCGATCATAAAGAAGCCATTGTTTCACGCTTTAATGAAATATCGTCTCCAAATAGTGGGTCTGAATTGAACAGAAATAAAAATGCAATAATCGTAGAAACAAACGAAGCGTCATCAATAGGTTTATTATTTATTAAACAGTGTTTAAATGACGCATCAAATATAGTTGATCGAGTTTAGTTTATTGTCTTTGAGAAAAAAGGGCACAACTAGCGTTTCTATCAATACGATATTCTTCTTCTTCTTCTTGTAATGCCTCTCCACTACTGGAGGTTGGCGGTCAGCTCGTCAAAAAAAAAATCAGTGGCGTCACAACCTCTTTAGGTCTTGGCCTCAGATTTCTGAATCTGTTTCATGATCATTTTTAAATTTAATAGGCAATCTAGTAGGTGTTCAGCCTGACACACGCCGTCGACTTTTTGGGTCAAAGACTATGTCGGTTTCCTCACGATGTTTTCCTTCACCGTTCGAGCAAATATTAAATGCATACGTAGAAAGAACGTCCATTGGTGTACAGCCGGGTTCGGACCTACGACCTCAGGTATTAGAGTCGCACGTTGAAGCCACCACTGCTCTGCTTGTCATACTCCTCCTTATTTATTATTTACGATATACACTTCTGTAACGTTAATGTGTCCATGGGCTGGTCCTTTTCGACTGTCTTGTTTTTTAAATGTTTCTGTAAATTCCTCCTTTTTGTTATTTCTTTTAATAGCGACCGTTTAATTTTTTTTAGATTGAAGGAACTATCCAAATCGCGAGGAAACTGGCATACCATAGTCACACAAATTGCCTACTTTCCAGTTAGAAAAACCTACTTGGGTTCTTCTTTACAGTTTACTATCTTCTTCGCAATATCTTATATCCGATATCCGAATCGGAACGCCTTCTATTACACCATAATTTTTATTTTGCTAAATAGGCTAAAACTGAGTCTTATTTTTCAAAGTTTCAAAACTTTTGCGGTGTTCTGTCTCGCTGTGAAGTTAGTTGCGACTTGCAACTCTACAACAAGTTTTGAATGAATTTTATATGCTGTTTTCAACTCGATCGGATAAAATTCTAGATTTAAAATTGATAGGAATTTATTCGATTTTTAAAATCGAATTGAAGTTTCTAAGTACCAACCAACCTTTTGATTTTATTCAATGCGAATAGTTCTATAAAAAGTTTTTTCAGTTAGAAAACTACTGAAGATTGAATGCAGTGTATGCCTCAGAAGTGTAATTTATAATAGGCTCATAATTAAACAAACTATGAACGTAGTATAGTTAAGGTTTTTTTTTTAAAGACAATTCACACCAATTGCCCTAGTCCCATGCTAAGCTGGTGAAGCTTGTGTTATGGATACTAGGCAACGGATATACATACATATTATAGATAGATAGACATATAAATACATATTTATACACCCAAGACCTAAGCACAACACCAAATGCTCATCACATCGATGTACGTCTCAGCCGGGGATCGAACCCGGGACCCATGGATTCGCAGTCAGGGTTACTAACCACTAGACCAATGAGTCGTCAAAGGTTTTGGGGGAAAAATGTATGAAGGAAGCAAAAAACAGATCCAAATGGATTGTTCAGGAGGCCTTTAGCCAAAAGAGGTCTATACTGCTGAACACGAAAAAGTGGCTTTATTATTCTTATCATCATAAACATAAAGGCCGGCAATGCACTTGCGAGCCCTCTGGCATTGAGTGTCCATGGGCGGGAGCCTCCTGTCCGTTTGCCCCGTTCTATAAAAAACAATATTTATTATTTTACTGTTCGAGGTTAATATACAGTGGGATTATGGGTCATAAATAGAAAAACTTAAGAGATTTTAGTATCTTGGCCCATCTATAGAAATTGGCTACCATATAAACTTACAATCATAACAGCAATTCAGTAATTGAGAACTTAAACTTGGAACTAAGTCGAATTCAAATTCAAATGAATATCATTCGACCAGTTAAACTTAGTTCGAGAGTCACGTACTGCGCTCGGATGGGAACAATTTATTCCTGAATCCAATTTAAAGTGAACTCTGTTAACCAAGTTACAATAACATTAGTATGGGATATTCAGAACGGTTGGTCGGTTAATTTGACTATGAAGAGGTGGCATATGGCAATGAATAACGAAATTAATTACATATTGCTAAATCCGTTTGTTAACGGATTTATATGATGATGTTTCCACGTGATAAAGACTATTTTAACTTTTTGTAGCGCAAGTATTTGAAAAATTGAAATCTTTGGCACGAATAGAAAATGATTTCCCTAAGAAGATACCACGTTACGACGCCTAACGAAAAGGCCTATGTCCCCGGAACATAAAACTCATTGTAGTACAGTCCACATTCAGTGATACAGTATTCAAATGGTCATTACGAAAAATTCACAGTATACAATCAGTGTATTAAGAAACAAATCTTGTCTCAATCTGAGATATTAATTTATAGTTATCGTTAATTTATTACACGAAATCTCGGCCGAGCTTCTACGTACGACTCTCGTCCTTGAGGTCGTAGGTTCGATCCCCTGCAGTGCACCAATGGACTTTCATTCTATGTGCGCATTTAAGTTTTGCTCGAACGGTGAAGAAAAACATCGTGTGGAAACCGGCCTACCTTAGACCCAAAAAGTGAGGCGGCGTGTGTCAGGCACAGGTGGCTGATCACCTACTTGCCTATTGTATATCTATATAGATTCACAAATGATCTTGAAAGAGATATAGAAATCTGAGGCCTAAAAAGGTTGTTGTGTCAATGATTTGTTTTTATTGCATTAAAATGAGGGTAATTTATCAAAATTTGTAAATAATAGTTTCAATACAAACACTATTCTGAGTTTCACATATTCTATTTAAATATGTGTTTAAAATTTTGATCAGCTTCTAGAAACATGTGAAACCATTTAACCCTTTCAGAACAGCAGGTATACGAATAATATTCTATATCTAAACGAAATTATCGAATAAAATTATCATATAACCTGATAATACTGTATAATCAGAACACCTGCGGTGTTCCCAGTTTCTTATCTTATTGCGGCTTTGATTACTCTTTTTATCGTATCTTCAGTTAAAGCTTAGTGTAAAGAGTCGTCTGTATTGATAAGCTATAAAAGAAAATATAAGACACTAGTGGACCCGACAGACGTTGTCCTGCATGATATTTCAAGCAATTAGTAAAGCAAAGTATGAAAGTACCGACTGCAGCGCCATCTAGCGGGCTGATTTGTGAATCTAAACCATTCCCAGATCCCCTTGAACACATACAAAAAATTTCATCAAAATTGGTCCAGTCGTTTGAGGGAAGTTCAGTGACATACCCACTCACAGAAGAATTATATATATAAAGATATTGTAAAACAATAGCACAAAAGTGTCACCGCGACGTCCGACGTTCCACAACAGGTTTTTTTTAAGTTTTTTTGTTTTTTTTAAGCACTACTACAAGTATGTGGAACCAGCTGTCAACTAAAGTATTTCCTAACCAATTCGACTTCAGGTCCCTCAAGAATATAGTGTACTAAATTTAAAAGGCTGGCAACGCACTTGCTAGCGCTCTGACATTGAGATTGTCCATAAAAAACTGAGACTGTGTTTAAAAAAAGTAAACAAAATTCGCAGTACTAACGTAAATAAACGCGTAACCTTTCAAGAGATTTTTTTGAAAAATATAATATATTAAGTCTATTATAAGAATACAGCTATATTTGTCTCATTACACATACTGTAAAAATAATGGAAGATATATAAAGATATAATAAATCTATACTCAAACAGATGCCTTAATAATTCCCTTTTACAATAATTTCTTCTTGATTACCGCCTGATTGCATACCTACTTGATGTTAGTAAAGTTTTAACTCCACCTGACGTTGATTGACTCTGCAGCTATTATGGTATGCAATTTAATTCAACTAGCGCAAAACCTGCAGAAAATTATTGTTTTACACAATTCATTTGTTTCTATAATTTGATAGATGTACTCTATACATTAGTATGTGTTGCTCATACCAGAAGCAAGGCTTTGGAGTTAACACAAACCTTTTTAATTACGTATCACCTTGACGTCCGTCGTTCCACAAGTGAGCGTTTCTTAAGGTCATTTCTGCCGCGCACCACCACTATGTGGAACTAGCTGCCAACTGAAGTATTTCCGAACCAATTCGACTTAGGGTCCTTCAAGAAAAGAGCGTACCAATTCTTAAAAAGCCGGCAGCGCGCTTGATAGCCTTCTGGTAAACTCAAACTCAAACTCAAAATATCTTTATTCAAGTGGGTAACCAAGTACACTTTTGAATCGTCAAGTTAATTTAATCATAAATTTACATTTACTACCAGTTCCCAAGTCAAGGGCGTAGAGCGGGTAAGAAGAACTGGCAAGAAACTTTCCGCCACTCTTTTTAATCGCCAAGTATTGTCATACAAATTTTTTGAACTGGAGCAATTCAATCCCAAGGATTAGGATCATTTAAGTAGTCCTCAAATTTAAAAAAAGCTTTGTTGATTAATTTTCGTTTAACAAGGGCTTTGAATTTATTTAGTGATAATTCTCTAATTTCGCTTGGGAGTTTGTTGTAAAAACGAATACAATTTCCATATAAGGAGTGGTTTATCTTTTGGAGCCTGGTTGGTCGTACACTCAAATTAGTTCTATTTCGCGTATTATACTGGTGAAAGTCACCATTTGTTTTAAAATCGTTTATATTTTTTTGGACATACAACAAGGCTTCAAGAATATATTGACCAGATATGAAAAATTTATGAGAGTGAAATTTTACGATGCGCGCGCACCGTGACACAAAATTCAGTATGGGCGCCGAGCGTGCGCGAGATGGGAATAAGACAATCTACTTGTAGTACCTTTTAAACAAATAAAGCAGTTTTAATTATTTTTTCAAAGAAATTTAGAAATGCTTTTTCACAAAGACCTATTTATACTTAGTTAAAAGGTTATGAAACATACCTAGTTATTAAATTGAATTAATAATATAATATAATAATAATAATTATTAATATTAATTAATAATTGAATAGTATACTAAATATTAAATATTGTTAAATTATTAACGCTTAATATTGATTATTAATTATTTAATATTTTAAAAAAATAAAGAAAGCCAAAGAAGTATAACTTCTTACGCGCGTACATAAGTACATGCACCTTTTTTTTATTATATGTGCGAACTTGCTCTTACTGTGAAGAGAAACATCGTGAAGAAACTGTCTTAGATTCAAAAACGACGGCATATGTTTGGTACATCTCGTTGTCTATAAACATTATAGTATCAAAAAATGGATGAATCAACAGGCGAACATATTGATTTCCAATATATTATTATTTATTTTACTCATGGCACAATAATCAGCGTTCATCCAAACTATTTAAAAAAGGCGTTTTCGAGTTCAAAGTCGCACGAAGTCCGTCAATCGTAGACTAATAAAACAGATAGAGAGTATGCGGATTGGGTTACTTTGTTACGCTAATCCTTTTGATATTGTATGTCTAGTTACCTATCATGGTAAATCTATTTTTGATATATTCTGTATAAATTTTACTGTATTTCGTAACATTTGTAACCTTGCTCTAATCATGTCTATCATTCTTCTATTAAAATATTTCGGTACTTTTGTAAGCGTTTATTGAAACATCAAACGTCAATTGTAAGGCGGCTGTCGGATCATAAAAGGTTTTATTTTTACAGGTGAGCCTTGGAACAGGCTTGGAACCCTTTAGTATAGAGTGTCTTTGACATGTCATGAACCATGACTTTATTATTATTAAAAATACGTTTTTTGTATTTAAGGTTCATTTATTAAATCAAATTTATCTAACTTAATTAATATTAATACATAGCGCTACAACCTTTTAGCTTTGGGCCTCAGATTTTACGATCAGTTTCGTAATCATTTATCTTTTCTAATAGGCAAAGTGCCAGCTTTCTATTCCGGACACACGCAGTAGACTTCTTGGGTCTAAGGTTTCCTAACGATGTTTTCCTTCACCGTACAAGCGAGTGTTGTATGCGCACATACACAGAAAAGCACAGGTGGAGATCGAACATACAATATCAGGGAAGAGAGACCCAGCTGATAGACATTCACTAATATACCGATTTGATTTTATTTCATTTAAAATTTCATAAGGATTAGGTATCAAAGCACTGCTTTGCGATTCTGTAACTCACTTTTCGAACTCTCACAGCGGTTTTCACAGCGGCGGTCGCACTCAAATCAGTCGTGCAGCAGTCATTTTACGATTTGGCATTCTGGTAAGGAGGGAGCTTGTAGTTTGTTGTTTATCATTTAACTGTTTGTGGCTTGAAGAAGACTTTGAACTAAGTTTTTATGGTATAATATCTTTATGGTATATAATCAATAGTATATTATGGCGTTACAGCTCAATGACATAGAATTATATAAAAAACTTTAATTAAAATGATAAGCTTAGTAAACTCCCTAGTATAGTTAATTCCTGGAGGTCTTACATTAGCTTTACTGATGATGTCTGTCCTATTTGGGAATTTCATAAAACACAAAGTGTAAGATAAAAAAATAGTATTTTTGCTTAAATAAAAATTCATGGCCCTTGATGATAAATTAAATACCCTTAGGTAAATTTGCGGGTATTGCCTAGACCCTAAATAGTACACTTGATGTATGCGTAATGTCCTTACGAACTTATAGTATAGTTTACCAAATAATCATACAAAATATTATGTTGGTTATTATATTCAGCGGGGGTATGAGCAACACACGTCCTCTATATCAAAGTTTTCTCAACTAAGTAGAAGGGCACGAAAGTGCTTTGTTTAATTGATATGAATACAGATTATAGAGAAGTCAATCACGATTCCATTCAAATGAGAATTAATCTGGGAACTAATAAAAGTTCAATGACCTCACGGTTATTCAACTTCCCTATCAAATTATATCCGCGAGGATTTTCCTAGAAAATTATTATACTATAAAGAATGAAAGCCAATTACGGAATGCTCGCTTCCGTGGTTCATTGATTAACTTTTCTTTGTATATTTATTAGTATGCTAGTTATATTTTATATTATAAAGACTTAGTTTGTTCGATACAAGAATTATTTCAAACAAAAAAACGCATAAAAAATGATCAATAATTTTTTCTTGCATACATTCCATTTATCAATAAGGGATTGTAAAATGACGCCACAACTGAACGTGTGAATAGGTACATAAAAATCTAATTATTGCTAAATTAAGGTTCTTGATCCAGCCCCAAGCTACATGTTCTTCCGGCTCTCCCAAACACATTCATCTTAATTAATATTAGTTTACCGTAGCCCTCAATAAAACATGAGGTATTGTAGGTTTCATTGGCCACGATTATCGACACGATTGTTCTGCAAGGAATAGAGGCTTCAAAGCTAAAGCCTGATACGATTATTTACAAAGTATTGTTTAACCTTTTATTGAAATACATACATTTATTGACACACCTTACGCAGAGTTAAATATGCCCCTGAGACCTAACAATTAACATATAGTTACACAATACACTCACTCATTCAATCATGTACCCACACATTTACGCGTGTTACGCGTCGCGTAATACTTTTTGTATAAAAAATCCTGACCCATCTATTTTTACTTAAAAGGGATCCCAAATCTTACATTATAATGCTTTGTTAGTACACTTGCTACCTTCTAAATCTGTATTAAACAAAGTAATTTAACAACCATGATCAATCAAATAGTTATCTATTTGAAGTGTCAGTTTCTCGCCGACTACGATAGCTGAAAAGCGCTCGAAACATCGAGTTATGTAAATAATTAAATAAATTCGCTTTTTCAAGCCAAAGTACGAACTTGAATAAACAGGCTGTTAGTTTATATAAAAATATTAGTAGTAGTAAGTAGTGCACCTAGCGTCATCTAGTGAGTTATCGTCACTTTAGAATGATAATGAGATTATCATTACCAAGTCTAAAAATCATTTATTTTTTATTCTTAGACTCTTAGGTCATTTAACTGGTATAATCATGAAGTAAGGACTTATTTATGTTATTAATAAATAAGTCCTTTTTACCATCTAAAACTATGTTTCCATATACCATATTTTAACGAATTTCTTGAAACTCCTATTCATAAAACTAAATTTTATCACTCCTTCTTTACTGTGCAAAGTATTCTGCTATGGAATTCCCTACCAATTGATATTAAACGAGCTCAGTCCTTAAATTTATTTAAAAAGCTTCTTTTTGATCATTTTCTTTCTGCCTCATAATTAGCTCTGCTTATATATATATTAATTATTGTGACTCTGTTAATCTTTTCATTGTATTTTATATAGTTTTTTTATTATTATTGTTATTTTTTCTTTAGACTTTACTTTATTTTATTTTAGTTATTTTACGTGTTATTTTGAGTTATTTTTTTTTGTTAATATTTTTTGCATTTCTTGTACTACCCTCTGTGGGTGTTTCTTTGTCATTGTTCCACATTAGGGTTGCCTGGAAGAAATCGCTTGTACGAACATTGATTACATGAAAAAAAAAATTCGTTTTCTGTAATGTTTGGTTCTCTGGACATACGAGGTTATCATTCTACAGTGACGTCAAGTCAAGTGTTTTCAATATATCAGTTCAGCCCTGTTCTGATTCTGTAACTCACTTTTCGGACTCACACAGCGACTGATTTGAGAGCGGCCGCCGATGCGAAAACCGCTGTGTGAGTTCGAAAAGTGAGTTACAGAATCGCAGGGCTGTTCGTTTCAAGTCAAACAACAGACGCACATTGTTTCATTACAGGCTAATTTCTTTCCATTGTTCTTTTTAATATATACACAGTAAAAAGACGTCATAGCCATTGTAACAACTCCTTTGAAACGTGCCCAAGTTTCACTTGAAATATTGAAACATTTGAAACTGGAACTCCCACTGACACGAAAACTGAAACTATTCAGAGCTGTATATATAACGTACGCCCTGTATAACCAAAACAAAACCCGCCGAAAACCAATCTATGCCGTGAAATAGAATTTTTAATGTACGCTTTGCTCCAATGTTTTTAGTGTATTTACGAAAAGCATTTTGTGAACAGCAGCAAACGAGTTTTCTCAAAACTGTAATTAACTACACTTCCTCTGAAACAGCCTGAAAAAAATGTTTCAGCCTCATGAAAACAAGGATAATTTTATGCAAATTACAATTTTCTAATTTGTGATAAACCCTCTCTTGAAACGATCAGAAACTACGTTTCAGACAAACCATCTTCGTAACAAAATATAACAATTTTCGCCATTGACCAGGTAGCATCTAATAAAGGCCGGCAACGCACCCACTAAACATGGGTGTCTATGGGCTGCGCAGACTGCCCTTTTTGGTCGTCCCGCAAGCTCGTTTGCCCCCCTATTTTATAAAAAAAAAAAAATAACAAAGCTATTTTACAATTATATTATAATCATCAATTCTTCATGTAAAGTATTTCAAATACAAAAGTTATAGCCGTGGAACATTGTCATAGATTGTAGAATGTTGGCGGCTCGGAAACTAAAAAAAATGTGGCGCAATCCTCTTACACGTATTACGCTTACGCTAGTTGCAAAATAATAATGTGAAATACCTCAGCACCCATAAATGGTGACAATTAAATAATATTTTAGTATATGTGTTATAATTAGCTGACTGTACGAAATCGGCCTTTCAAATGCCGTTTATTTAAAATCGTATTTGTCCCTGCCACTTTTAGGCAAGAAGGAGCCGCCTTCATTCCAATTCGCAGATGTTTCGGGCTTAACTCTGAAGTAAATGAATGAATATATAAAAATTAATTACAACTACGACGAGTTAGACTGGACCATTATCCAGATCTATAAAGTTGTATAAATAAATACAGCCTCCACAAAGTAGTGTAATCATGTGTTGTTAATGTAAGAGCGGCTAGCGCGGCGTAACGAAGGATTACCTGTTTTTTAGGATTCCTTTGTGTAGTAGGCTTATAAAATGTTGACTAAAAATTATAATATTAAAATTTACTCACGAGAAAATTTATCTACCGCTATTTTTTGGTTACTATGGTTACCAAAGAATGGTAATCATGGTAACAAACACAGTTTAGTCACGTTTTATAATATCTGTAAACTTCAGTAAGATTTATATGTACCTACATGACATTCATTTATTTATTTCATCTTCGTTCCCTTAAACATACATATTAAAAAACAAGTTATTTAAGTTAAAAGACAATGGACAGCCTTATTGCTAACAAGCGATTTATTTCGGGCAAATCTATTAAGAAAAGAAATTCTTCACGAATCAAAGAAATTGGACTTTGCTGTATTAATTTATTATTTTTATTAGGATATATATACAACCGTGGCTGGTGAAATCGGGTTGGGTAGGCCTCGTGGTACATACCTGGACCAAATCCAGGAAGAAATAGCAAGAAATCCGTGGTCTCTGCCTATCCCTTCGGAAAAAGGCGTGACAATATAAATACAATATTTATACAATTAATTTTTTGTGGAATTTTTAATTTTTATTGTTTTTGATATGTCTTATGTTATTTTTTCTTTAAGTATTGTTATTTTGTGTGTTTATGTGTGTGTGTTTTCGTTTGTAATAAATGTTATGTCTATGTCTATATGTATTTATTTGCTTATCCAGTTTTTTGTACATCTGTATTTTGAATTTACTTGTCATATGTTATCCTTTAAAGCTGCAGAACCGGACTTTATAAAATCGGTATTCACTTGACCGTTTTTGTAATTAATAAACATGGGTAATCAGATAACGTCAGAACAGTGCTTATAGCATCCTATGGTTAAAATTAAAACTTGCATTTAATATCACAGTATTTTGTTTTGATAGCTATTTAGTGAATTTCGCGTACACAAAGAAAATTTATTCATGAACTCTTGAGTTTGATCAAGATACTTCAACTGTTAGATTCCTACACGAAGAAAAAAGCGAGTATTTTATCCTCTTTAAGTGAGCATTATCTAGTATTAAAAAAAACTAACGTATTTCGAAACAGTGTTGTCCTAATCACAAGACTCTAAAAACACGACGTACCTAAACACCGTGTCAGGCACAGAAGGCCAATCACCAACTTGACAATAAAGAAAACATATGCAGAATTTTGAGGCAAAATCAAGGGTTGTAGCGCTACTGTTTCAAGTCATTTCAACTTTGTCCTTTACTAATACAAAGTCCTACGCTGCATCTGTCTCTTTTCAATAAACTTTAAAGGTGGATCACCAATAGATAGAGAGATTCTTAAGGAAGGTTTAGGTATATAATTTGTCATGGTTACGGATACAATAGTGAGAAGTCGGGCAGTTTAAAAAAAATCTAAACACTAGTAACGTCTTAAAACTTTCAATTTGAATTTATAAATAAGTTTGAAATAAGAACGTATATTTATTATTCCTAAACATTTGAAATACTTTACGTCTTACTTTCATAATTATAAACATACCTAAAAATAACCACATAAACTTGATCTATTAACAAATGCGCCGAGTTATAACCGTAAGGTCTACTTAAGCTGGTTTAAATAAAAATAAAGATTTGGCTTATTCTGATAGCGGAAGCAATATCTTACTATACTTTGGCGTGTATTCAAATAAACTTGTATTATCTTGCGCAGTTAAAATAACACTTTGGCAAAGTTCGCTCTGACTAGATTGAATTTTTAGTAGATCATATGAAGAATATACAAATTTTATATCTTGATATTATGTAATTGCTTATTAAACGTAAAATTGTTTATGTTTGTGAAAAGCAGGAAAAAGCTTTTCTATTCTAAACTATAAGGTTTCCAAATGGAAGATATAAAGTCGGCAATTGGCTTATAGGGAGATCCTAAATGCGATGGGATGATCATATCAAAATAGCTGGCTTACCCAGGAGGAATATTTCAATCAGGGTCCTAAACGATTAGGAATAAATGAAGAATTAACCAAATAACATGCTAGCTTCTAGTGTAATGTTTGTTCCCTTTGGAGTAGAGACTCTTGGGCCGTAGGGTTCAAGTGCACAGGCGCTTATTAAAGATTTAAGTTGGCGCCTAGTAGATAGTACCAGTGACCAGAGCTCGCACTTTCCTGGCTCAACGAATAAGTATCGCAATACAGCGAGGTAATGCTGCCAGCGTTAAAGGTACACTGCCACAGGGACCAAACTTTTTAAATTTGTTTTGATTTTAATTTTAATTATTTCTATTATTACTTTGTTGTTAAAAAAAATGTAAATACTGTATTTTAAGGTTAGTTATTGTGTTATTGTGAGTATTACAATAGTTATTATATAATAAAACTATATTACTAATTATAGTAATTTTAATAGAATTATAAAAGGAAAGTAAATAATTTTTATTGAAATTAAAAAGCAATACAGAACCTTTATACCGCTGTAATACGGCTGGAGGTACTTTATTTGTATCCCGAAAGTTATTACGTCAAATATAGAACTTTGACTATGTCAAACTGTTGTTACTAATATTATAAAAGTTTTTGTTGTCTGTGACACATGTCAAGAACAGTTAATTAGATAAAACAAATAATTAATTAGTGCAAGGAATAATATTTTGGAGTAGCAAATACTTTCAAAATATACGGTTAAGACAGTGATAATCTTCTTTTTTTTATGTAATAGGAGGCAAACGGGCAGGAGGCTCACCTGATGTTAAGTGATACCGCCTCCCATGGACCCTCACACTGCCAGACGGCTCGCAAGTGCGTTGCTGGCCTTTCAATAACTGGTACACTCTTTTCTTGAAGGACCCTAAGTCGAATAGGTTCGGAAATACTTCAGTGGGCAGCTGGTTTAACATAGTGGTGGTTCGCGGTAAAAACTGTCTTAGAAAACGCTCAGTTGTGGAACGGCGGACGTCCGCGTCGAGGTGATACGGATGGTATTTTGTATTTTGCCTTGACGTCCGATAATGATACTCAATTGCAGATATTAGACCGAACTACTTCTCTGAATACTCTATCGTGTGTGAATCACACGAGGATGACCACTGACCAGCGCAATTTTTCAGAACCAAAATATGTTGCACTTACTAACAATCTAACAATTTAATGATTCATATTGTAGAAAGTCGAATTATTATATATAGTAAGGCATTTTTAATTTTAACACATTCATACGTGATCTCATTCAGTAACACGTGCGAATGATGGATGGCTCCGAAAGCAATTTATAGCGACAAGTGTTACAAAAACACTAATGATCCGACTGGGTGGTCCGTTATAAGAATTATAAGTATGACGTGTGGCGACAATTATTCAGGGCTTGTGTTTTGCCCAATAGCTGAATAAAAATTACTCAACATTACCGTCTTTCATTTGTAGCGAAGTTTTGCTGTGTACCAGTTTCTAGCGTACATAATAATTTGTGTAATCATAAGTCCATGTGGTTATTATTATGTTAGTTACAATTTTGTCCTAAATATTATATTAGTAGGTTTGCTTCAAGGCATATTCAAATCGGTTGTCTGTAAAGTCGGTTTACTGACGATAGTTGAACGTGACAACGTCAAAAGAAAATACTGATGGAATGGTTGCATTTTTCAAAAGAAAATTTTAATTTTATTTGTTTGATAGATATTTTGTTTGGATATAGAGAAGGAGGTAAATGGAAATCGCAATTAAATTGATCAAGTTACATTTGTTTGTACTTATAAATACAATTATGTCAATTTTTAACGAACGAACGTTGCCGTACGCGGAGGCCGATTGTGCCTCTTTGTCGCTCGTTCCGCGCTCTCGCTTGCACTTCAAGCATTAAATGGAACGCCTCAAAGCGAGGTAACGCCGCATGCGTCATGTTTTCTAGTGCGTGCAGCCGGCTCCATCGAATTATAAGACGTTGTCACGTCAACAATTATAACAAACCCCCGCACATATCACCGAAACTAAACCACACTGACACATTCATTTTTACCGTGTAGGCTCAGTTCATTGCAATAAACCATGTAAGGGCCAGCCTAGGCCTCTAGCCTTCCTGCTATTACCACCAGCATGCTGTTACGGTAAAAATCTCATTTGATATTATTAATTTACTTATTAATATTTCGTTTAGACCTATCCGTATCTGCAATAGATATTGAAACGGTTTCTTTATAAAAATATTATAATATTAGTATTAAGTATAACATAAACTAAATATATTGTTAAAAAGAGTCCCTTTAGGCAAGGTTCCGAAGATACTGGCAGCGTTCCCCCTTTGAATAGCTAGACTAATTCTTTGTCCGAGGTAGCTGCCAGATCTTCGGTCTCCCGTGATGTCGACTAACTTTTTTGCTATTTCTTCAAAAAACCTTAAAGCGCTGGGACCACGGACCAAGGGCTTCGAAACCGAATGGGACAAAATCATATTCTGAGCCTAGACCCCTGTATTTGCATGCTTTAGTATTAAGTATCATTAAGACATTTCTACGTAATTTCAACTAAATTTAACATCTATTATCTTTTTTAAAAGAATCGCTTTCTCGAAGTAAAAAAGTTTACTTGTGAAGTTGACAAGTTTAAAGACTTTGGAAAGTTCAAAATTTTCTTTCCCAAATGTTTGGCGACAGACTGTTAAGTAGATCAAGATTATGGATTTTCTCTTTTATTGTTTTAATAAGTTAAATCTTATTTGTGACGGTAAATTTTCAATATTAATTATTGAAGTTAAATAGGTATTTCAGTATATTGAAAAAACTTTTTATCCGACATACACATACTGTAATAATAGTTAACATACTTAAGATCCAATGGCTTAGTGGTAACACACATAGCTATATTTGAATTCCAACGAAATCAATTATTGTTTAAGGTTGGCGGGCACATATTATGAAGCCTATAAAATTGTAAATATATACTAGCTGACCTGGCAATCTTCGTTTTGCCATGTATGTATATCATTTGTAATAAAAAATAAGGGTTGATGGTAGAGGGGTAAAAGTAGAGGTTGTATGTATTTTTTAATGCATATAAAAAAATATCTAAAAATTAAAAAAAATATATTTAGGGGTTACATTCTGAAAAGGTGGGAGCTTGTAGTTTATTGTTTATTAGAATGCCAAATCATAAAATGACTGCTTCACGACTGATTTGAGAGCGACCGCCGATGCGACAACCGCTGTGTGAGTTCGAAAAGTGAGTTACAGAATCGCAGGTTATTTATTTACTTATCAATAATAAAACGTTATAATAATTATAGATGTGTCTATAAAAATAAACTCAATAAAAAGGACAAAACCGAAAACATAGCCATAAACAAAAGACAAAACAACAACAACGATTTTTAAAGGCACTTGAAAGCAGTGGCCAAAACATATCAACTTTGAAAAAGTGAGTGTCATAGGAATTACACATTCGATATATGGGGACACGTACCCTGATGTTTATACGGGTAATAGGTAAATCAAACGTATTGCATGAGCGAAAAGATTTTCATGGCGTAATAAAAGAAAAAAAAATGTGTGCGTGTGGTGTACACACGTAAGAAGTAAAACTGCTTTATGACCTTATTTTTCGAAAAATGATCTACTATATGCAACTTAACGAAATTGGTTAAATAAAGTTTAACAAAAGGCTTTTATTATCATAGACATGAATACAAATACAATCATTTCATTTTACCTTATTACTACTAAGATTATTACAGAATTTCATTAATTGTAATAGAATTATTACTATCATTGTTATCGTTATTATATATGTTTGTTATTAATGGCTTCGAATCTCTTCGGATCAACCGTGGTAGGGACAAGAAAAAGATGGCGCGTAACCGAAAAACGTGACGATTTGCTACAAAATTTCTCCCATACGTCGATAAAGAACTTTCATTCCAACGCCGATAAAGAAGTTTGACTTCAAAAAACAACATGGCGCGTAACGGAAAAATGTGACGCGTAACGAAAAAATGTTACACTAAATTTTTTTCCAACCCCGATAAAGAAGTTTCACTTCAAAAAGGGATTGGCCTCAGGTTTCTGAATCTGTTTAATGATAATTTTTAAATCTAATAGGCAAGTAGGTGATCAGCCTCCAGTGCCTGACACACGCCGTCGACTTTTTGAGTCTAAGACATGTCGGTTTCCTCACGATGTTTTTCTTTCACCGTTCGAGCAAATGTTAAATGCGCACATAGAATGAAAGTCCATTGGTGCGCAGCCGCGGATCGAACCGACGACCTCAGGTATGAGAGTCGCACGCTGAAGCCACTAGGCCAACACTGCTCTATTACTTGGCGTAATACAAAATATTATTTACATTTCAAAGTCTTACTTACTATTCAATGAAAACTTTGTGAAAGTTTAAAATGTCCTTTCATTTAATTCTCAACGAAGTATCCGAAACACTTATAAAACTACCTTTAGCCATTTACGACATTCTTTTGTCTGCTTCTACTTAGCCTTCAAATGTTTATATTTGAATTTTTATTTCTGCCCCGGGGTTGCCACAGTCTCTGAAGTGTGTAGTAACTCTCAAGTCCCCACTGATAGTCATGAATCTCTATCTCACTCTCATATTGTGTTAAAAAACTACAGCTATATCTTAATATATATAAATTACGCGTCACGTTGTTTGTCCGCTATGGACTCCTGAACTACTTAACCGATTTCAATCAAATTTGCACACAATGTGCAGTTTGATCTAACTTAAAAGATAGGATAGCTTATATATATTTATATAATTCTACTGTACGTGTGTACTGAACTGCTCTTCAACGGCTGGACCTATTTGAATGATTTTTTTTGTATGCGTTTAGATTCATAAATCACCCCGGTAGATGGCACTGCAGTCGGTACTTTCATACTATGTTTAATATCCTAATCGCTTGAAATATCATGCCTGTCGGGTCCGTTAGTATATATATACATTTTTAAGTTATAATAACACTAGGTCATTTGATATAATTATGAGATGTAACATATAAAGGTAAAGTATATACAATAAGAAAAACATGAAAATTTATTTTATGCCAATCCGAAACCGAATCAAATTATTATAAGCCTCACGGAATGTGTCTTTGATTGGTACGGTATATTTATGATGAAGTACGCTACAACCTTTTAAGTATGGGCCTCTGATTTCTATATCTAATTCGTGATCGTTTTTGCAATAGGCAAGTTGATCAGCCTTGTGTGCCTGAATGGCTAAAGCATGAGGGTGTCCTCACGATGTTTTCTTCACCGGAGGGAGTGTCAAATGCGCACATAGAAGGTCCATTGGTCCAGCCGCGATTCGTACCTTAGGGATGAGAGTAATATTAAGCCACTCGGCCAACATTCCTCTGAATATATATTAATATGGGTCACTAAAACATAGAAAGAAACTTTCAACCAAATAATTCGTCAAATTATTTTTATATTACGTTTTTTTTTGGATTTATTGCCATTTTATTATTTCGGCTAATTAACTGGAGTCTAAATAATAGCAAAATTTCATAATATAAGGAGATATTCCCTTGTTCAATATAGGCAAAAACATTACCAACCTTCCTGTTCACAAAGTTTTTAAAAATGTAAAATATAGCTAATAGTTCGTAAGCTGTGGCTGTCAGTAAGGAAGCCAATGAAAATAATTAAATGGCGGTTCGATCTTGTTAGAGCTAACAGGTTTTTAAAAATCATTTTTCGAGAATCCGATCACGGCGCGAACCCGTCCATAAAATCTTTCAAATTTATTGTCATTAAGATAGACATTAAATTGTATTTTATTGGTCAATTTGTTTTATAGCTTAGTTAATTATGATAATTTATTCTGTAATAATTTTAAGGCAAAAGTGTTTCATGATAAAAAAATATATTGGACGAAGTATTGTAATCGATACGATACAAAGGCTCACAAAACCCCACTTAGGGGCTTAAGTTTATTTATAATTTCATAATTGCAATATCAAATCGAGTTTATAAGTAGTTAAAGGAGGAGTAATAGGAAACTTGAGATCTGGGGAGCTTCATTAGTGTGTCTATTGAATTATACTGTAAACAATATTATTTGCCTGGAAACTTGGGGTTTGTAGGTCAATTTCATACTATTTCTACCAATTTGTACAATTAACATGTTTCGATTAAGATTACTACAGTAAGTAATATTAAAAAAAACATGACCTTATAATAAAACGTAGATAGTAAGCTGTTTGTTGCCATGGTTACCATTTTTATACCATCGTGATTCGTGACCACCGCAAGAACATCGGTACCAATTTTAATCCATATTTTATAATAAAGCCGAAATAATTTGATTTATTTTGTCGAACGCTCGAAACTAGTATTATTGTGTTATATCAAGAATACCTTTTATATTTTTATTTAAAAAAATTACGACAAACAATAGGTACAATTAAAACATGATGTCCAACAATTAATTAATCATGAAAATAAATTTTGATTTTATGTAACATGTATTTCGGTTTGTTTTTTGCTTAATTAAAATTCAACATTGCTAAACATTTTACTAATTTTTCATAGTTATTTTGTTTAAATTAACTGAAATTCCTTCGAAATATTTAACAAACCAGGCTGAAATAAAATAATATATAAGCTACATTAATTGAAATAGACAACTTTTATTTATCGTTCGCATAATATAAAGATAAACAACGGAAAAGCAATGAATGCAACATAAAAGAGTTAGTATCTTTAAGATAAGTATCTTAAAACTTACTAAATTAAAAAAAAAACAACCGAGACAGAACGGGTACGTATGAATGGCAGCAAAACTCTTTCTCGTTAAATCCTTAGAATGAATGAACTATGGAACTAACAAGGAGGAACAAAATCATGCCCAGCTTATACGAGTTAAGAGGTTTGCAAAATGGCTCTAACCGGTTTCTTGAGCGAATACGTGTCAAGTAGCCACTCACTAGTTCAGCGAATAAACTTGCTTCGTTTTGTACCATGACTCATGTTATAGTTGTATAGTATAGATGTTGTCCTGTGATACTAGACGTACAGTATTACAAAAAACACAGTTTAGAATATTGCCAACATCAAATACACCTTGGTGCTTAAGGAAATAGCAAAAAGGTTAGTCGACATCACAGAAGACCGAAGAGCTGGCAGTTACCTCGGAAAGAGAATTAGTCTAGATCAAAGGGGGAACGCTGCTAGTATTATCGGAACCTTGCCTAAAGGGACTTCTATTAATAATATATTTTAGTTATTATATTTTAAGGTTAGTTATTGTTTTTTTTTTTGTTATATAATAATTTGAATATAATAAAATAAATAAATAAATTCCTTGGTGCTTAGATGAAATGTGAAATGTGTTTAAATTGTACTGATGGCCTTTAGCGTGCGACTCTTACCCCAATGACGTCAGTTCTAACACTAGCTGTGCATCAATGTACTTTTCTATCTATGTCATTCGGTGAAAACATCGTGAGGGAGCTGGCTTTTAATCAAAACTTGACTACGAGACTCAGAGAAGTCTGATAAGTTAGAAGAATAGAAGGAACTAATCTGGATATACATAAATCTGTGGCCGCAATCACAAAGAATGTAAAAAAAGAAAAGAGATTGTAACTCGAAAAAAAAATTATATCTTCATAAATTACTGAGGTATTGAAAGTTCGGTCAAAGAATTTATATCTTACCCATTCGTCATTGTTGGGAGGGACTGATATAACATATTACCTAGACTCTAGGTAGGTCTAGGTCCTAGACTATGTATACGCAAAGTTTTCTTAACTTTATAAAGTAATAAACATGAATGTTGTATCATCGTGTATCATGTGGGTGTTGAAACTAACAGTCAAAATAAACAGCTTCGTGACGCAAAGGCGTCGAAAAGCTAAAGATTTACCTTTATTCCATTTTCCTGCTTGTCAGAAGAGAGTAATTACTGAGCCGGTCAGGTGTCACACTCTGTATATCGCCTGACTGACTTTTATTTATCGATTCTTCTCGATCGCGGAAGATGTTTTGCTTTGTTTAATCGCATAGTTAAAGCACATAATTTGTTTGGTGAGCTTATCTCCATGACTCCTCGTTTATTTAAAAAATTTGAGGTCGCAAATCGTGTTCATAAAGAAATGAATTATTAAAAATAGTTTTTGATTGCATGCAAATAATTAATTACAATTAAATAATCAAAGACTGGAAAAGGAGTCATTATAGTCAATAAAGTTCAGTTTGAAGAATTAAATAAATAAATATTTATTATTATTCTCTTACATTAAGTGTAACATAAATTCTATTATTATTCGAATGTTGTGTTTAAATTATGTCCAATACCGCGAAAATTTTGTGTCACGGTGCGCGCGCATCGTAAAATTTCACTCTCATCTATTTTTCATAACGCGCCTAAAGAAGTATAACTTCAAAAATATATATTTGAATAGCATACATACAGAAAAACAATCACTTTAATCAATCATGGGCCCAAATCAGCTTTAAGTTGCAGTCACCTGCAACACTGATTTTCAGTGGGCACATACTATATTTAGATTATATTATCTTCGCATTTTAATCTTGACCTATTTATGTATCAAAGCAAAACCTACTGATACTAGTTAATACAAAATACGAAGTGACCAGATCGGGGCAAAAACTGAGGTTACAGACCCATTCACCGATGCCTTGCAACTGAAATGAAATGGGCAGATCATACTGCAAGGTATACAACATATGGACCGCCGAAGCCGTAGTCTAAATTACTAAGTTATGTATACAATATAAACTAATTACTAGTAACAAAAAAAGTATTTTTTAGTAAGTCATTTTGCAATTTTCATTGAAATTTAACTTTTTGCGCATGCTTATTGAACTTATGTGACCCTTTGCAAATGAAAATAAAAATACATGTATTCCACAAATAGGACGGTGAACAGACCATTACAAAAACAAATCTTCAATTCAAATCTTACACCAAACAATTCTATTGCAAACACTGGAGGAAACGTGAAAAACATGCATCCTTTTAACCTATTTACATATGATTTCAAATGGTTTGTCACTGCTATTCGTTAAAATCACATAAAATCATAAAAAATGTTATAAATCACTGTGATTTATAACATTTTATTTCGATCCGATAAGATTGTAAAAGTTTTGGTTTAACTATGATTTAACCCAAATTTGCCCTGTATTGTCATTTTAAATATTATTAAACGAATTTCGTTTTATATTCCGATTCCTAATAATTGTGAGCTTCTACTCAATATGTGAACATTAAGCATTAAAATAAATTAAAATAACTTGGCACTCACAGGAAACAAAACATAAATAAGAAAGTTACAAACCATTTTTGGCTTTTGATTTGGCTTTTTACCACTTAATCAACTAGACTTTTGAAAATAGAACAGAAGCTTTAGGATGGGCTTTGTAAGGAGCTATGTGCGAGTTATGAAAACATTCACTGTGAAATATAACAGCTATTATTTGTAACTGTGACAAATGATTTAGTACATGACTACTTTTGCTCTATTAAAAACCACACGTACGTGTTATTCAGTAATGCAAATTGAACGCTTGTTACATAGATTGATAAGGCGTCAGGTATTTTTAAGCGCTCTATTTAAATAAATATAATTGTTTATTCATTTGTTATTTTCGTAATACTAGAAACATTATTGAGTCCACCATAAGTTAAATTCTGTAATATTTATTTATTTATTTCGTAATCCTACAGCTAACATAAATTATATATAATAACAAACAGATACACTGAATATTATTTAATTATTAATACTTCGTTGTATTAACATAATAAAAATTGAACATTATTAAATGAAAAAGGAGGGCAACTGGCGGTCTTATCGCTTTCGAGCGATCTCTTCCAGGCAAACACTGCATAGCTATTATTATGGGTTTATCTATCTATTTATGTATTTATAAGTTCTAAAACAATATGTAAGCATAAAAGTTATGCAAGAAAATAAGACATCACAAATTTTACACACATACACGTCAATTATATTACAACATGCAAGCATGCTAGCAAGAGAAAAAAATAAACATGCAACCACAATATAAAAAATAAAACTAAAGCATAAACCTCGTTAAGATCATGATAAACAAAGTTACGGTAAGTTCAAATATCGATATGTAATCTCCAGTACCTACAAGGAATATTTTTTTTAATTTAAAATTTATGGCAAAAAGTCCAGATGTACCAAAACTTGATAGTATAAAAAAAGATGTCTAGTTTTTAATGGGTTCGATTCCGATTCTGATAGCTGAGCTACTACTACTGTATTGTGTAATAGTAAATATATAACCCTTAACCTTTTCATAATTTGTAATCAATAAAATTATAATTTTACAAATGCTAATTTCGCCTTTATTTATATAATGTAGTCAAGAGCTTGGCCCATTTCTATTTTCGGAAGTAAGCAACATTAATCTCAGTCAATCTGTTTTGGCTCAGCCGAACTTAAGTATAAATAGACAATCACGAGGAACCACCAATATTTGTGACCTATTTCCAACCTTCAAGAACCAAAATTCAAGAAAGCCAACAATAGCTGAATAATTCTCGGCTCACAATAAATAATGACAAATCTGAATTAAAATAACAATAAGCGTTTAACGCGTGTATCTCAGAGTTGCTAGAGTCGAGTTTCGACTTAAAATAGTTAGACCCAGGTGGAAAGCACAGTTGGTTTAATAGGGAAAACCTTCTACCTGCCTATAGAGAAATTGATTAATTAATACGACGCAGTGTGTAGGGGTTAAGGAACATTAATACAAATAAAATAAATCGGACTATGAAGCAAATTATATTAATTTTGAATAATTTATAATAGTAATTATAATTGATGTGTGTATTAAAAAAATCATAGACTTGGTGTTGATATATTATATAGTATATATTATATATTGTGTATTATATATTATATATATACAGGGCGTCCCAAAGTTATGGGACACGAAGGGAAAGTACCTTAAATATCGTAGATAGGGTATTTTACTGAAAGAAGACTTCATGACTTTAAGTTATTTTTAAAAGTTAGTGATTCTGCATTCAAAGATTTTATAATAATTACTTGCCTCATCTGGGAATCAAAAAACACTCCTACTTTTATGTTTATCGTTTATTTATGATGTCAATCGAAAAAATGGCCAAAAACGAATAATTCTTCTTAAGTAACAAAGTATTTTAAAAGAAAGGAACAGCGTGAAATTAAACATTTTAATCAAATTAAATACATACATCATACAAACAAACATTAGTGGGTATTTTTTTCTAAATTAATTAAATAAATGCTCAAAATGTGATCCCTCTTGTCTTACGCAAATCGCCAATCTTTTTATTTTAATTATAATTGTTGTCAAACTCAAACAAACTTAGAAGCCTTATTAGTATTTTAAAATTTCACACTTTTTTTTATTCCGCTAAAATATCATTTTAAACTAAGAATAAGTTACCTAATAACGAACTCGGAAAACCTGGGGTAAACTTTTAATTGCTTCGGAGCTTTTAAATTAGGGAGTCAATAAATAAGAAAAGTTTTTGTGGCTTTACTCAAATTTGAATTGTTTTGTATTGTTGTAGACACTGGTTTTAGACTATACATTGTATGTATAAATTTTCGTCCGTAGTCATAAAAACTCAATCAATGTTTTCCCGTATTAGCTACGAGTATAGTACACTTTTCTTTTAGTAACTTTTCTCTCTGTGATGAAAAGAGAAAGACGAGTAAACTGAAATGTAAAATAAAAAAAAGAAAGAAAAAACTTGCGCTAGTGCATCACACTAGGATTCCCGGATTAACTGTACTTTACTTTATGATTTCTACATAACACAAATTTATAATTAAATTAGTTTTGCACAATAAAAAATTTTCTCTATCACCATAGGACAGGTTGACAAGATGTTGATGAGATTTTTAGTGAATGTATGTAATGTGAGTTTTGAAATGTTAGAGATAATTTTGCTTTTAAGAAAGTGGTTAAAGATGAAAGTGGTTACTTCTCGGAAGGGAAAAATCGTTGGGCGAAGAAAGTGCGCAAAATTGCAATGGTACGCCATTTATTTGTTCAAACACCCACGTGCCCCAGAAGAAAATAACGCTGTTTGCTGCTGTATGTGTATAATAACCGGAATATTTTAGGAAGATATCGAAAGCATGCAGTCCTATATAAGGACTGACTCAATGCATGTGATCGAAACCTTCAGAGATGGAAGGTTTGTCATCTGTCCGACCAGGTTCGCTATCAAAGGCTCACCAGAACGCCAACGAAGAAATAAAATACCTAGTCTTGCCATAAATGCTGAAACAAATAAAAAAAAAAACTTTTACAGTTTAATACAAAAATATAAAGTGGTCGTTTTCGAAGTGGTCTCCATTGGCTCCAATACAGTCCGTATGTGTAGAGGTCGAGGCCAGTTATCAATAGAAGCACGCACTCTTTCCATGGGAAATTTCTTCACTGCCATTGTTTTAGGGACTCTTTAAAACTGATCATAAATCATAATCCAGCGGATTAAGGCCGGGAGTAAACGACCGCCAGTCTTCAGCTCTCATGAAATCCAAAACGTTCGTTTCCAACCAAGTCTGCGTAGACCGAGCTTTATGACCAGGCGTCGTGTCTTGCTTTAATTGTAACAGTATTTTTGGCCCGACCAAGTATAATGTATTATAAGAAGTACTCGACAAGTACTCGACGTATACTCATAATGTTAAATAAATCGTTTGTTTGCCATGATAGTGGTACAATTACACCATTTTTTCGATGGATCTTCGAACAACAAGAAAAATCCGCTTAATCAGCCATGTATAACAGACATGCAAATGTCATATAATTTTTTTGCAATGTCATATAACAAGAACATTAATATGTCAATATAAGAAGTTAAGTCATTTATAATTGTTAAACTTATGGTCTTAATACTCTATACGCTCTCTCTATAAAAGCACCTTGACTTTAAAAACCTAATCACCTTCCCCTTGAAAACATGACATAGCAGCGATCTATAACTTCTAGGAAGGAGATTAAATATTCTTATAGCCATGGCGTAACAATATTTGGAATATAGCGCGGTGCAACATGCGGGTGCCTGCAGCCGTGTTGGATCCCTCGGTATATACAAGCAAGTTTCTTTATATATTTTAGATAATTTTGATTGCTTCTTTACAGTCATAACTGCTTCAAAGATATACAAACTTGGTACTGTTTATTAATACCTGAATTTTATTCACTGAAAACTAAAAGCTTTGAGTATTCCGCAGTTTCCATTTTAAAGAACTAATGAATAATTAACTCCCGCATTTCAGTATTAATAACACTTTTAAATGCATACGTTTTTAATGTGAATATGAAATGTGAACGCTATTACCGCTATAGCAAACCGTGACCCGATTTTCTTTAGCGGTAATTTCATCTTTTAATACCCGGACAGATTATCCCGAACGTGTGAGTAAACCATTGTGACTAACTAGGATAAAAAAAAATATTTGTTAAAACAGTTCTCAGCTTGATAGCATACAATAAAATGTATCAGATTAAGTTTAAGATTTTTTTCCGCCACATCTATCTTGGTGTGTCGAGCGTCGGTGGCATCGGGATTAGGTACAATACGTCTGGTCTTAGATGTGTCCTGATTTGTTAGTCCATATGTATAGAATAAATATATATTATTATACATTACAAGGACAGCTATTCGGCGTGCTACAGTGGCGTTACTTTAATGTGCCCAATGGTTACGTCAGAAGGCGACATCTTCCGCCGGAACTAACCTTCTTAAAAGGGCACATATTACACGCTACGTTACACTGTTTTACATCAGTCAACGATTTACATACGTTAACGGCCCTTTTTTAATTGGCCGTTGACGGAACTGACAAATGTTAAACTAGTGCCTATATTTTTATATATTTTTTTAATATATTAAAATAACAACTATAACTGCTGTGAAAAAAAACGGAAAAATTAGCGTCTCGCTGCTAAATAAAAAGTGATCCTATATATAAAAAAGATAAGAGGCGCTACTTCTCTTGAGCTCAGGTTTCAGAATCTGTTCCCTATTTATTTTAGACGAGGGATTTTAAATAATCAAATTAATGTGCTGTATGGAACTTAACCTGAACATAACGTACAATCCAAAGGTATTGCTAAACAATATTAGATTAAGGTTTTAAAACTCAGTTTCAGATGGGTTTTATAAAAATAATTATAACTGATGATGAAATGAGATTAAAGGAATTCAAACTTCAAATTATAAAGAGTTCAATACCTTTCACGTGCCCCTCCAGCTTAAGTTTACTGAAATGTATCAATAAAACAAAATTGTAATGACAACGGTAGCTGGGTAATTAGTATTACCAGCGCTACCTTTTTCCCCTGAGGAGTAATATGTAATTACAACGTAAAGTGTATTTTAAACGAGGGTTCGAAATTTCGAATAACTATCGAAATATATGGCACAATTGTAAACTGTTGCCTAAGCAATTGTTAAGTATAATCTAAATCTATAATATAAAAATGAATCGCGGAATTTTGCTAAGCGCAAATCTCGAGAGCAGCAGAACCGATAATGCTAATTCTTTTTTTAAGTACGAGGATGGTTCGAAAAATTAAAAAAATTGAGTGAAAAAGCCTAAAAACAACACTTTTCTATATTCCCATAGAAAAGATTAGTACTACATAAAAGTCAATTAGTACTTTATTACCAAACCATAAAGTTCAAATGTTAGTGTGTAGGGGTTCCGGGAAGGTAAATTTTTATTTTTTGGCATAATGTATTTGTTGACTTATCAACTTTTTTTTTATCTTACTAGCAAACCGGGTGCCGAATAGCAGAATATGTATTTAAAAAAAAATAAAAAATCGACTGTTAGGCGTTACGATGTTCGCCAGGCCAGCTAGTCAGTAATATTTTTGCCCTTAAAAATTTAACTAGTGTCTACAATATATTAGACTAAAACAAAACATAACTTTATGAAATTATATTAAACTTTTACAACCAACATAACGAAACCGTAAATTACCAACATGTAAACAAAAAATGCTGGGACACTGCCAAGGACAACGCTATTTTCTCTTAAAAATCTCAAAGGGCCATGAAAGAGTATCCGCCTTCGAGATTGCGTAGATATTTCTGATTCTCCAGACGACACCCTCAAGGAATCACCTTCACCAGTTGGTATAGAAACGGGCTTACTGTACGCTTTAAGAACTTCAAAAGTGTCGGCTAAGATTTTTGGGTGTTTTACTTTCAGGATCTTAGTTCTAGCACTCCCTTCTGATTGGTCTTCTTCGCTCAGTTTGATCATTAGATTGTCTATCACATAGCTTTGTATAATATTACATTGCATGCCTTCATCATTATTTGATTCTCCTTTCTCGATTGCATCAACATCGCCAGATTCGTTTGGTTTCTGAAGTGAAATTTGGTTAGCAAAATGTTCTATTTTATGCAACGTCGTTTTCAGTTCATTTAGTATCTTGTCACTCAACGATTCCTCTAATCTTTTTATAGCTAAATCAAGTGTTACAGATATTTTTTCCCACATATCAGGAAATGGCTGAAAATTTCTCGACTCTTCGGAGCACGATAACTTTTGTACATTTTCTCTCTGTGTCAGTATTTCTTGAATAGTAGACTCATTCGGTAAAGTGACGGTCACGTTCTTTTGAAAATTATCTTTAATGTCAAAGGTCTTCTTAATTAAATTTTGTGTAAACTTATCCATAAACTGCTGACCATCGCCTTTACTTTTTAATGGATATAGCTTACGCATGTCATCTGCTATTATCACGTGATTTGTGTCTATTACATACTCTACATCACTGGTCGTAGGTATGGTATTGGAAATTGGACTAGGTTTTACAGAAGAATCTTCTAACTTTTCATCCGTACTGGAATAATATTGAGAACGTGATGTCAAAGAGCACATGGAATCATCAGTTTTGTTTATACTTGATCCAGTATTGTGTAAACGTTCATCATTACTACTCGAAAATCCAGAAAATACAGAACCAACAAGTGTTGTTTCACTATTTTCATTTTCATTATAAATTTTAGAGACCAGATACGATTTACTATAGTCTGTTGCTGGATTGGGAATATTTTTTGGTAATATAAGAGAATTTGATTTATTCTCATTAACTTTACAATTATTAGTACAATTAATTTTTTCTTTGCTGCAAGTAACTATAGGACTCCTCTCCATTTGCACTAAGGCAACGTTTATACAATCAGTCTTGTATGGTGTAATAACGTTATCTAGTATTAAAGGACTTTTAGATTTGGAAACCTGAATATGAATGCCACTTGGTACGTTTATTGTTAAATTTTCAGCTGTATTACAAGAAATACTGCTGTTTTTTGCAGTTTTATTCACTTCTTCCACCTGCTCATTATTTTTAGCTGAAAAAATGCTGCATTTACTTGTCAGAGGAATGATGAAATTAGAATATAAATCGTCATGTTTTTGTTGATGTTTTAGAGTTGTGTTTGAGTTTTCTGTCGGTAAAGATCCAACATTACTACATATCGTTAAATTACTTGAATCAGATGTATTGCGAATTGTGTCTGTACTTGTATTCGATGAACTAATATCCTCTAAACCGAGGTTACTGTTAAATAAAAGGTTTGATTGGTGATTTTCTTCAAGGATTTTCTCTATAGTGTCTTCGGTTACAGACTGTTTTATTTTGTCATCGTCGTTGCTAACAGTCATATTGTCAATTATTTCATTCAAAATAGAAGTAATGCTACTTATAGTATTATTTTTTGGATCTCTAACACTTGATACCACTGTTGAATTAGTTATGGTCGCATCAAGGTTTGTGTCATCATTTACTGCTTTCATTGTATCTTCATTTTCATTTAAAGAGAATGCTACGACGTATGTAGGATGACATTTAGGAGGATGTGCTTTTGCCGATTTAGGTCGGTGTTCTTTATAACTTGAACTCATCTTTTTTTATCTAATATCTGTAATGAATAAAATAAAGTTTATTTACACGTTATGACCACAAGTATCTTACATAATTTTTTTATATAAGTCCTATGACTTTGTGACTTTTATGAACCAATGTTCAACGCCAGTATATTTTTATAAATAATAAAACATTTTATTTTTTTTAAGATTTATATTTTTTTTTCATTTAAAACCCCAAATCAGCCATTGATATTGCATACATAGAAGAATTATTTTTACTGATCAATATTTGTGGAGACTTAGTCGAACTATCTTTAGATTCAAGGTATACTTTCAATATAAATACATAAAAAAGCCACATTATTATTAATATTGGAATCCATAAAAGAAAGCAGTAAAAACAACCTTCTTTAAAACCTATACTACGTTTCGAAACAATAAATTTTTTTTCACTTGTTCCATCTACTTCTGTAAGTGAATCTGAATTTTCTGCGTCAGCTTCTACATCGATATAAGTTTTTCCGGGCATTGCACAACAATTACCAGCACTACATTGCACACGTTTCCTTTCTACCTCAGAATAATTTATATTGGGACAATGTTCTACCTTTAATTGTCTAAAGTTATCATATGGATTTTCACATCCGCACGTTGAGTACATATTTGCATATGGAACATTATGATTACAAGAATTGTACACGCATTGCTTTGATTTTATGCATTTGTCACAATAGAATGCTAATAATTTTCTGTTATGGTTTATAACAGGCACATCAAGTAATGCTTGTGATTTAGGGAAAGACTCAGTTTGCAACAAATCATCAGCTCTCTTTTCAATTAATTTCTTAGGCTTAGAAGTCAAATCGTGAATTTGAAGAAGAGATTCGCTTTCTATTATTCGATACGAAGTACTCTTTTTTGTTAATCGAGGGTTGAAGTTAAATTCTTCAATTTCTTTTTTTTGTGATTTGTTTTCAAATTTCAAGTCTGACGTTTTCACATTCTTTGTTTCAGTGGTAACACATTGTATTGCAATAGAATTTTTCAAAACTTTTGAAGTGGACCTATGAGGAGTAATGATTTCTGTCGCTTCGTTTCTTGTTAACTTGTTATTTCCTTGATGTTTAGCCATGTGCTCAGCTACACTAACCAGATTCTTAATAATGTCTTTTATCTCACTTATATCTTGAAAAATTTCTGTACCAGAAGTACCTGTCTGCTGATCTCTATTACGTGAAGATGCTGTGGTATCTTTTTGGCTTAATAAGTACCGATTTTGACTCATTGCACCGTCCAGAAGAGAAATTATTCTGGACTCATATTTGGAAGACCTTGAGATATCACTAGATCTAATTCCAGAATGAATATTCTTAGTATGTAGATTTACGGGGTTATTATTGCATATTAATTTTGTATTATTTTTAATTGTACCGTTGTCATATACATTTTCCGGGGAATAATCGTTTGGTTTATTACTATTATTATCAGACAATATATTAATATGAATATCAAATCTTAAATCCTTGGCACACTCACAATTTTCAAAATATGTGAACACATCTTTAATATGCTTAAGAACTTTATTCCTTCGTGTTTTTCGGGGCACTCGTTTGCTTTGACATGAAAATGTTTTTTTTCCTTTGCTAAAATGGAATGTAGGGTGCGTTGTTTGCCTTTTAATTGTTTTATTTTTATGTTGTTTGCATTGATCGTTAAGTTTCATTTTGGCGCTATGTGACATGTCCAAATGTTCTTTACTTCTATGCACTCTTTCAATATCAAGCTGCGAGATATTTTCTTTTTGTTTAGTATCTTCAATTAAGTCTATACTCTCGTTTTTAGTTAAGAATTTAATAGAACTAACAGTAGGTGTAGGTTCCTGAACAAAGCTAAACTGTTTCTGGTCACTGATTTTTTCCCATCGTAAATTTTGATACGTCGCGCAACGTTTTGTTAGTGATTCTGTTTTTATTTCTAAAATATTGCAACTGGATGAAGTAGAAAGCAACTTATTAATTGAACTTTTACGGTAGTTGAAGTAAGTTCTGTTATATTTAATTTTATTATTGTTCGATAATATTTTGGGAACGCTTAATGTTGATATTAGTTTCACCCGTTGTCCTGTCAATGGTACGGTCTGAGATGATAATTTTCTACGAGACTTTATACTAAGTTGCCCCTTTTTGCTCTTTGATGTTATCGAATTCGTGGTCTGTGTCTCATTAATAACTTCAACATCTACAGTATAAGTTCCTGATGAAGAATGTTCTAGTTCTACTTTATGCAATAGAGAGTCAAGTACAGTCGCAATCTTTTGTTTCGTTTTATCGTTTTCTAACAAGTACTTTCTTATCCAGTCATTTAATAAAGTTTTTAAATTATCAACAACTAAAGTCGTAAGATCTACTTTAAGATGAGCACTGTCAATTTTGCCTTGGCTATCACCACATGCACTGCTATCGGCTTTTGACTTTGCGATGACTTCTTTATCTGTATTATTTATAGAATACTTAAATCTGGCACATGATGACTGTCTATTTTCAATTTTACTTTTCTTTTCTTTAACGTACCTTCTTAAAATACAAATATCTGTTTCAACACTCAAATCACGCTTTATCGTACCTCCGTAATCATAATAGTTGTTCTTTTTTATCTTGTTCTTTAGCTGCATTATAATACTCTTTGTAACTGCTTCAGAAAAAGCGGAGCACGTTTTAGAGTATGTATTGAAGGTATGGTTTGAGTTTTTAAATAATAGTTGTGGCTTGTCCTTTATTCTTCCCATGTTTGATGTATCTATATGCTCTATCAGTCTTCTGTAATTCAAAATGTTTGAATACTATTCAACGTCTTCTTTTTGATATGTCTCTAATTTTTAATACAATGTGTTGGATAAACTATTTCAAAATAGAAAATTTTAATTCATATAAGTAAAAAGAAGTCTCATACATATCACGAAAATAATGAACACCAAGCGGAGTTTTAGCTTTAGATTATAAATATTATATATAGTTTAAATAATAATACTTACATTTACAGTATTAAATTTAACCATAGCTTTTCAAAAGGATAAGAAATATAATGTCGCAAAATTTTTAACAGAAAATAATCACATGATTCAAAAATTTTACATTACGTGATAGAAGTTGTCAATTCGTACTGTCAAAAAGTTTGTGAAATAGATTTCTAATGTGGCCAGTATTACAGGTTTGTCATAGAATATTTTGTGACCGATTTTTCGATCGGAATGAAAAAAAATCATTTCAATTTGTTTGTAAAAAAACATATTTTTACCAGAAGGTAAAATAAAGCCCCTTGACTATGTCAAAGGGTCGCGATTACATTGCCAAAATTTTAAGATTGTTGTATTAGGTACGACATATCTAATCCAACTCCTCTAGTGAATCAAAATAGAAGACATAGACTTTGAATTTCAATTTACAACTCACACCTACATTTAATTTAATTTGATTTCAAAGTTAAATACAAAAAAGGTGAAACCAATCTAACCAGCCGTATAATGATTGTTTTACATCACTCATCGCCTTCACGTAATAAAAATAACACGCTTCCTCTCGTATTAAACTAGGAAAATCGGTTCGGTTCGGATCCTGCTATAAAATACAGGTAATGATCAATAAAACAAAACAAATGGTTTAGGAATGAGTGCTGTGGAATTGCCTAAGTATAAGCGATTTCTACAAGAGATAAGCTTACGCCAAAATTGTATCGTTACTATGTGTGTATGACTACTTCAAAGGCTCCAGTGAGTAGGCTATCTCGCTACAACTTACTAACATAAATGAAAATATTTTACAAAAATCTTCCTACTTACCGTAATTATGTGTATCACGCTTTTAATGAAGTTTAAGTTTCTATATAGTTTTTTTTTGCCGTTTGCTTGTCTTTAATTATTTTCTTTTCTAGTTTAAAATGTTTATTCTCTAATATAATTGATGTATATGTGTGTAAAATTTGAAAAGTCATATTTTCTAGTATATTTTACAACTATATTATTATACAAAAATGATATTGTAAATATATTATGAATACAACATTGTGGATGTAGCAATCGTTTTCCCAGTGTAATATTAAAATTATATATTTTAAAAACTTAGTATGCTTAGTATGTCTAAAAATTACAATAATTTAATCGATTCTATTTGCTATGCGAATCAAATAAAATTGCGGCACCCTTCAAAAAAATCGGATTATGTTGTTTTATTAAACATATTTAGTAAGAAATCAAATAATAGAAACTGTTTGAAGTTTATAAGTGACAGAAGCACAAACCGTGCCAGAGCCATAAAGGAAGAAAAAAAAAAAAAAGGGTGCGTGTACTTATGTACGCGCGTAAGAAGTTATACTTCTTTGGCTTTCTTTATTTTTTTTAAATATTAAATAAATAATAACAAATATTTAACGTTAATAATGTAATAATATATAATATTTAGTATATTATTCAATTAATAATTATTATCATTTATTATTTTATTATATTATTCATTCAATATTTAATAACTACGTATGTTTCATAACCTTTTAACTAAGTAACAATAGGTCTTTGTGAAAAAGCATTGCTAAATTTCTTTGAAAAAATAATAAAAACTCCTTAGTTTGTTTAAAAGGTAAATGACAGATGTCATTATGGTCATTCAAAATTCTTGGCATACGAACTTCACGCATATTCTTTTTACTTGTAGATTGTCTTATTCCTATCTCGCTCGCGCACGCTATCACACTCCCAATTTTGTGTCACAGGTGCGCGCGCATCGTAAAATTTCACTCTCATAAATTTTTCATAACGCGCCTAAAGAAGTATAACTTTAAAAAAGTGACAGAAATATTTTTGAAAACACTGATTTCTTTATACGATAATACATGTTAAAATGTTAGATGACTAAGGATTTTAATTAAATTAAGGATTTTTGCTTTGGTAAAGGTTACTTAAAGGTTCCTTAAACCGACAAATAAAAATATTTACAATGTTTTGAGTTTAGTTTTTAAGTCCATTAATATTGATGTTCATATTGAAAACCTTTTCTTTACGAGAAAACCATTTCAAATCAAACAGTTTTGAACTGTCTCCTAACTAACCTTTCTCACAAAAACTTAGTACATAAACAAGTGACAGTTATATACTAAAATAATTATTAAAAAGTAAGTAAAACATTTAATAAAAATTTCCGCTCTCAGTAGGACCACCGCATGTGTTGGTATTACGAGCGTGTTTACTGTTTGAACATAAAAGTAGGCTGTCGCTATATTTGCCAAGCTTTTGTGCGAAGAGAAATGCTTTTCTGAAGTGATGTGCGCTAAATTGAAAATAACAATTCAGGTTTCCTGGCGTTACAGGTTAATACTTATTATTTGTTTTAAAACTGGACACATTTGCCGAGAACATTTTAATGAAATTTTTGACAGATACTAACCGTTAATAACTACAATGAATGGGGGCCTCATAGCTTACGGGCTTATTAAGTGGCAGCTAGGTGAGAGGTACCGGGTTCGATTCCCGGTTCGAGGGCAAGTTTTAATTTAATTTAAATTTGTTCTCGGCCTTTGGGAGGGTAGTACCGGGCGAGTGCCTAAACCGTACATGGAGGACATGGTCGAATTTCTAAGGCAAAAAGTACGAATTATAAAAAATATTATACTTGACGCTGGCTAATGCACAAACCGTGCCAGAGCCATATCAAAAAAAAAAGAAAAAAAACTACATTGAATTTATACACTTTTTTCAATTAATGATTATATTAAAATTATTGTATATTGTATTTAAAATAAGATTCTGTCATTATTTTCAATGGTTTAATATGAAATATTCATATTAATATGTTGCCTGATAATAACATAATACAATTATTTTCTGGAAAATGCATATGACAACAGAAAAATTAAAAATTTATATGCAAAAATAACCCTAATTGTGATGTCTCAGGATCTTCCAAAAATGGATGGTGCATTGAGTCACAATCGGTACGGTACTTATTAAGACAAAAAGATAACATAGAAACACCACGTAATAGAGATCCTGTCATCAATGTATTACATTGCCGGACAATTCCTGGCAACCTTGATTACTAAGCTATGAATTGTAATCTATCTATCAATAATGCTTCGAAATTATCTGGTATCGTTTTCACTAAGTACCCGTTGCGGGCTGTTTATGGTTATTATAAGACGTGACAATGGTTTTCGATTACAGACGCCGAAATTTGATAGTCTCCGAAGTTAGGAAAATTTCGAAATATTGTCCGAATCGTAGGAAATACTACAATGGTTGGTTTGTAGAAAGTAGGTTTTAAATAATAAAATAAATACAACCTTAACCAACCTTAACGCTACAACCTTTTTAGGTCTGGGCCTTAGATTTCTGTATATGTTTCATGTTTGTTAATCTAATAAACAAGTAGGTAATCAGCTCCCTGTGCCTGACGCACGCCGTCGACATTTTGGGTCTAAGACAAGTCGGTTTCCTCACGATGTTTTCCTTCACCCATCGAGCGAATGTTAAATGCGCACACAGAACGAAAGTCCCATTGGGACACAGCCGAGGATCGAACCTACGACCTCAGGGATTAGAGTCGCACGCTGAAGCCACTAGGCCAACACTGCTCTGCACTGGTTTGTAGGTTTTAGTACATCTTTATTGTTGACTAGATGACCCGATGAACTTTGTACCTATATTTGTGTCAAAACTTGATACAATTTCTTTTAAACAGATCCAATCGATCGGACCTCATACTACGACTATCAAACACGACTGAAGGCGTCTATAAATAGATTAGAAAGAATTATTTCCTAGCTAGTTTTCAGAATATTTGGTAACTTATTATGTATGTTATCCACTGTTTAAACTTTAAACCTTCACAGAACTTACACAAATATTTCAAGTATAAATTAACCAAATCGGTCCAGCCATTCTCGAGTTTTAGCGAGACAAACGACAAACGGACAGATTCATTTTTATATATACTTAGAAGGGAAATTCAAGACATAATTAATGTATAGGCCAACAACAGTATTGTATAGAAAATAATATAATAATAATATATATAATATATAATAATATTCTAATCTACTAAATACTACTACTAATCCCTACTTTCGTAATATTTTTATCTTCCCACAGAACTTTCTTCCCTTAGGAAAACCTTTACTGTAGAAACTCCAACAAAACGCTATATACCACTTGTCACATCGTCTGGATAAATATCCCTAATTTTTCTAACCCCGATATTTGTCGAAATGACATATTTTTTCATGAAGAAAAATGTTTTTTTCCCTAAACACATAAATCCATTAGATCATCTTGAAAATATATTGTTGACCGAATGTTTACATTGTTATACTACCACAACCGTAGTTTAGTGGTTGATGCACTTTGAATGTAACGAGGTTTCTGCGAGGTTCTGTTTCGATTCCCGATGATTTTTTTTTATTGCCTCATGTCTTCGATAATTTAAATGTCGCCGCATTAAAAGCCGCCCTTTTTACAGTCTTGTCTTACTTAAAAAGAGTAATTCCTTATGTCTACATTTACTTATCAACATAATTGACGGCCATGGGTCACACATTTATACGCCTGTTACATATCTTTTAAATCAGCCATCTGTACTTACCAAGCCGAAACAATTATTTTTTTGCCGGAAATCAAACCGAGGTTATACGCTGTATGCGCTGGCTATAAGCTACATGGCGCATGAGCGATGTAATTACATACGTAATAACTCCATCTTTCATATTAATAAAATAACATGTTATTATTTCTATTAAAATTTATCAATACCAGAAAAGTGGCGCCTATACGCTTTCCGCTTTCATGTGATTAATTTGTTTTATTCCCTGAATTCGGACATGGACTTGCATAATAATTGAGCGAGATATTTCATACTAGATCATAATGAAACAAATTAATTTCGCCCGCTATTTATTGCACGGTGTAATCTCATTGCTAGGCATTTTACTGTTAAACGCGTGCTTGTTATTTCCAATGTTCTGTTCGTGGAATTAATTAATAAAAATCACCGAAACTTCAAATATAGATTCGATGATTGTGCCTTCATCTATTTTAATAATTTAGTATTATATATTTAATAATTTGATACTGCTGTAATTTGATGCTGTTGTACATGCCGTGGATTTTAGTAAAGTACTTGCGCATTTAGCAAAAAAACTCTTCTATGAACAGCCGGGCTTTAAACGTACCACGTCAGGATTGAGAGACACGTGTCTAGCTACTATTCCAACATTACTCTTATAAAACTAATATATTAATTTTTATTCAAATTCAAATTTTTTATTCAATAACAAGTGTCTTAAAACGAATAATAAAATAATATACATTGAAATAAATAACTAAACTTAACATAAACTAAAATATATCATTAAAAGGAGTCCCTTTAGGCAAGGTTCCGAAGATACTGGCAGCGTTCCCCCTTTGAATTGCTAGACTAAATTATTCATTAATGTATTTATTTTCTCTCGTGATTATACTGTTATGTTTTACTGAAAATATCTTTCCAAAACAATAGTTCTAGAGGCGTGGGTGGGTCTCACGCTCTAAAGAGATTCAAGTCAGTTTGCAAGTTCTCGACTGGAATACCCAAGACAAAAGGAAACCTGGCCACCCAAAGCAGACTTTTTTTTTCCATCATAACAGAGGCGAAAAGAGCTGGCCAAGACTGATTAGTATTGTGGCCTACGGTGGATGCTGTCTGCTGCACTTAGGGTAGACAATTTTAGGTTTAAGAATAACTTTATTTCTCATAAGAATTGCATACAAAATTCACTTACTGCGAAACACATATTTAAAACTAAGATTAATTTTAAAGAAAATTTTAAGCGTAATTAGCCACGTCTCCAGACATTGTTTCTTAATTGTTCTATGACATTTTTGTTGAGAATCTGAAAAGATCTCCTAATGTTATTCCACGCTCTCACAGCAAAAATACTTAGCTTTAATTTGCGTAATCTCTTGATCGTATTACGGCCAGTCGTTTACATAAGCAGCCTGATGAAACTGCGTAGATTGTAATCGAGCACGTCTTATCATGATATTCCCAAGCTATTTTACCGACTACGCGAAAAATATGTTTTTCGTGCATTTCAATGGATATATGTTTCACTCGTACTTGGACTTAGATATTTTTATTTATAGGATTAGAGTTACAATGGTTTAGAAAACAGCAATTCATCTACGAAATTTAATGTTTAGTCTGATGTAAGCCAGTTATAGATTTCCATTCATATAAGATGTTTTTAAATTAAGAACTGTTATAGAATTGTCATTATGTAATTTTTTTTATAATTAATAAATTATAAATAAACTTTCAAAAAAAACAAAGTCACGTATGTAAGAAATCTCATGTAAAAATTCATGTTATGCTAAACCCCAGAAATCCCGAGTTATGAATGTCATGTGAACCCCAGTGTAATTGAACTGCGTTGCGATTTCTATCGACTATGATAATAAATAGCCAAGTTTTTCCTCTTACATTTTAGGTAATTATCATATATACCTTATATGCGACATAGAAATTTGTGCAACTATTCGATTTTGGTAATCTAGGTAATTTAGGAAGATAATATTTTGCTTTATAGTTTTTAAAACTGATCTTTTTGCAAACCTCGATCTATAAATTCCATTGCCAGGCTACCTTCGAAATTCAAAATATTCCCAAAAAACACTTGCGGTGTACTGAGGTTTTTTACGTTAAAACGAAGGACGCACGTGTTGGAAACATGATAGCACACCCAAAAATAAACCAAAATAAAATAAAGGTTCGTAAGTGGTTCAAAATAGACTATAAACATATTGGTACTTTATTCAAATAAAGATGAAGGCGCCGCGGTTTTATATTAACAAAAAAATACACTCACTAGGTTCAAGTAAATACTAATAGAATAAGTTCAGAAAATAAAAGAAAAATGCCATTAATAATAAAAAGTTATCCAAAGACTAACGAGTACTTTATTAAAACTTATTTAATTGGTATAAACGTGAAATTATTATATTAGATACATATATTATTTACATAGTCCGGTGTATCAGCAATATTAGTCAGCGAGACTGTCTACACTTGGTATATATGTTACAATCACATACACATTTACAATAACCAAACTAAACTATTAAAATACAAAGAAAATTGCTTTCTTAATAAAACTTTTGTCTCGTAACATACCTCGGATTTTGCGCGTGAATTGTTTCCCGTTTGTTGGTTATTTTTATGGGACAAATCTAAAAAAATCTACAGCACTTTGCTGCATACAAAATACATAAACAAGAAAACACTACAATCTGAAAGTGCGACTACTACAATGCAACGGGCGGCAATAAAACTCGGCCGGCTCTCAGCCCTGAGGTCGTAGGTTCGATCCCCGGCTGTGCACCAATGGAAAGTCCTTTCTATGTGCGCATTTAACAAAAGGAAAACATCGCGAGGAAACCAGCTTGCCTTAGACGCAAACAGTTGACGGCGTGTGTCAGGCACCGGAGGCTGATCACCTACTTGCCTATTATATGGAAAAATAATCATGAAACAGATTCAGGAATCTGAGGCCCAGACCTAAACAGGTTACACCACTGATTATTATTTCAATAATAATCTTAAATAACATCTTCTCAACCTGTTCTACTTAAACGGAAAGTATTCTTATTGTGCTACAGTAGATTAAGTACCTATAAATTTTTTTGTAGAAATTATTAATTATCAAGTTACTATACCGTTACTATAGGTATGTCAAATGGAGGAAACTAGCTGCCCTCGACATAGGGAATTTTAGTATGGGGACTAGTGCACTTCTTTGTTTTACTAAACTCCTTTTTTAATAAAGTTATATAATAAAGTTTTTATGTAGAATTATTTATCAATATTTTTTGTAAATCCTAGTAGTGGTGTTTAGCTTAATCGAATTAAGTTTTTTTAACAATAAACCTATTTATTTGTGAGCTAGATATATAAATAAAAAAACTCAAATGAAGGTACAGTCAGTACTAATTAATTAAGCTGTTTTATTAAAATATTCAGCAATTTGAAGTAAAATATTCGCATAACGTGAAGTGTTCTCATTATTAGCAATAAAATTGAGGCAAACAATACCTAAGGATTTGTGGGTTCATTGTTAAAACCTTTTAAAACTTACCAAAACTTTGATTGATAAGTTATGGTGAAATTAATTAAATTTCGCGACCCATTTGGTTTAGATTGAAAAACTTTTGGGTCCTGGTTTTAAGATGAATTTAATAAGGGACATAATTTTGTCACTTAGGCTTTGGAAATTTAACGAAAATTTAATTATTTTCTGCATTTCTTGTACCCAGTTTCCGCTACGGGCTTTCGGACTTTACAGTTATAATAGATACGCAAGCTTATATACAACTTATAGTACGATTATAATACACACAAATAATTCTTTCTTTTATTCACAGTACAGCTCTGCGATTCTGTAACTCACTTAACTCAACTAACTTTTCGAACTCACACAGCGGTTTTCGCACCGGCGGTCGGTCTCAAACTGTGAAGTAGTCATTTTATGATTTGGCATTCTGATAAACAACAAACTACAAGCTCCCACCTTTACAGTATGCCAAATCATTAAATAACTGCTTCACGACTGATTTGAGAGCGACCGCCGATGCGAAAACCGGTGTGTGAGTTCGAAAAGTGAGTTACAGAATCGCAGGGCAGAGAGGCAAATTAACCTTTGGTCAATGAAGTAACAAACGCAGAAAACGCACTTGCACATTCACTCAGACGTGTTGATAAGAGTTAAAAAATAAATATAAGATCCAATTAAGTTATATATAAATACATATATTTTAAGGAATTTATAATTAAGTTTCTTACCCTGTAAGTAAGTTTGGTACCCTGACACTGGTATTTTTTACTTAAAAGGGTTTTCATATCATACACATTGTAATGCATATGTACTTAAAATGAATAAACACATTTTTTTTAGAAAAAAGAGGTATCCATAAAGGGCTGCATCGCTCTGAATTAGTTTTAACAGTCGTTTATTAAGGCACCTTTGAACCAATCTATTTTCGCTTTAAAAGGCTTTCTATAGTGATTCGATACCTGGATTATAGACAAATTGCATTTTGGCTCAAGCTGGTAGAAGGTACAAACTCGGCGCGGACAAAGCCAGGGCTTCTGTATTCGGGATGTGTTCGTAATTCTCTTTTCCTTGACAATCCTACACATTCTTGAGTAATGCGGCCTAAGTGTTAGGCGATTAGCGAGTTTAAAATAGCGGTACGACCCTGTGGCTTAAGCGGGCGACTCGCCTGGAGTGGTGTCTTTTAGGCGTTTGGGTGGCGCCCTGGATAGTTTAGATGGCGCTGCATTCGATATCTAGATTATTTCTGGGTTTTCAGGTATTACTAATACAGGTAGGTACTACTAGGCTTAACTGTAGAGCTCTTGCCGCGTAACCAATCGTCTGTCGGGTCCGCTAGTTACATATAAGTATTTTTTAATAGAAATCATGTCTAAACTACTTTAATTGTGGTAAAATTATAATTATAAGTTTATTAACAGTCCTGTTCAGTCGTTTATTAAGAATCAATAGTTAATACCATTAAAAAGAATTAAAACCAAATTAATTAAAATTGGAGTTCAAAAAGTCTTTCTTTATTTGACATAATTATTTTTTCGAGTAGCTCCGGAGTGACATAGTAACAACATTAGGTTAGCAAAGTTTCTCGTTTTTGAAATATAGTAAACCAAAATAATAATAATAATCAAATGGTAAATGCTAAAAAAATCACGCCAAGTCTTAGAACTTCATATAACTTTAACGTATATATAATATATATATATATATATATAATAAGCTGTAAAAACTCAACTGAAGCGTACGAGTAGGGTATACTGGACTAAACTGGTTTTCAGGCTATAAAGGCACGGCGCGTGGTGTGGCGCGCTCACTTCTTCGCCGCCTCGCACTAGATAATATAGACGTCAATTACAGTATTGTTGTTGAATTTGTGGTTATGTGTTCTTTATAAATTAATAGTAGTTGTGTGGTAAATTTCGTGTAATCTAACTTGTTTTTTTATTGTAATTTTATTTGTTAATTTCTTACTATATGTATATAGACATGGGTCATCTAAATAAACTCATTTTCACTACTTACTTATATCATGAAAGTCTACAATAGACTACATGAAGGTCAAACTACTTTTGTTTGAGTTGCATATGTACAATAGCGATTTTGATACTGTTCCACATATATCTTTACAAACACAATTCGCTATACGCTCATGACTTGAACTAGAGACAAGGAGCACTCATCTCGCTCCACAAATCGCAAATTCTTCGTCGCACGCCTTCTGAATAATTTTGATAAAGTAAGCTCAAATGTGTGGATGTAAATGATTTATATATAGCACTTTATACATGCCTTATACTCGTATTGTTCGAGTCATTTATGTATCGGTATTTCATGGCAAAAAAGAGCAAATTACGTGTTTTGATGGTCCTTGAATAGTATTAATACGTTTTACACTGAATAAACGCGTTTTTTAAACGTTCCAAATGCTTTACTAAGTTCGCGTTTTAAAACCATTAGAGATGTTTCATTTTCAAAAATTATTTATCAAAAATGGTTTGGATTTAAACAATTTTCAATTTCTACATCAAAAACATATTGCTAAAGTCTAAAATAAAAGCTTTTTTGACTTTGTACAAACTTTTTATATTATAATTTTAATTGGTTATATCAGCGACTATAAAATTTATGAAGTATAAGATTAGTATATTGAAATTATTTTCTCATAGAGCACTTTGATTTGACCTAATTCCGGCACTCAACATCTGCTTTACTGCTTGATAAGTTTAATTTGTATGAAGATTCAATATTTATGCACTTCGCCGTTCTCACGGAGTTTTTATATTTAACTGTTTAATGCAAAGAAAGATACATCTACGTAATTTAACGCCTGATAAGCATGGACTTAAACGACGACTCATTGGTCTAGTGGCTAGTACCCCAGACTGCGAATCCATGGGTCCCGGGTTCGATCCCCGGCTGAGACGAACATCGATGTGATGAGCATTTGTCGTTGTGCTTAGGTGTTGGGTGTTTAAATATGTATTTATATGTCTATCTATCTATAATATGTATGTATATCTGTTGCCTAGTACCCATAACACAAGCTTCACCAGCTTAGCATGGGACTAGGTCAATTGGTGTGAATTGTCTTTAAAAAAAAAACTTATTATAGAAGAAAATCATCAAGTAGTGTCTCTAGAAATGTAAATGTTACTTGTCATCATCATCAGCCCCTAGTAGGCCTTTGCCTCCTCAAGTACACTTCGCCATCGCATTATATCCAGTGCTCCCCGCGTCCAATTGCGAACCCCTATTGTTTCAAGCTCATTGACAACTCCATCCCAACGCAGCCTCGGTCTACCGGGTTTTTTCTTGCCACCGGGTTGTGAGTTCATTAAAAACGGTACTAGTATTAGCAGGAATAATTTTGTTACACGCGATGTTAGGTCAATATTTCTAAGTAAATTATGTACCATTTAACACTATAACCATAAATATAATACAACGCAGTCTTCAAACAAAGTCGGGTTAGATTGCCAGTGTCTGTAAAAAATATAGCGACTACAATGAGCTAATAAACTCACAATATGAAAGCTTTTACTGCGTGACGGGGTATATTCATATAAGTTCATAAAAGTTAATAAAACGCTAAGCTAACTTGTATTGAAGGCAAAAAGCATTACTTTGTAAGCAGAATATACAAGGATGTAATGTTTAAAGCTTTTTCACGTTGTTTTTGCTCAGAAAGAAATCTTGTAGGTTATGTTATCTTACGAGTATTTTCACAATTAACATTTAAGACAATACACGGCTGCTGCTCTGCGATTCTGTAACTCACTTTTCGAACTCACTCAGCGGTTTTCGCATCGGCGGTTGCTCTAAAATCAGTCGTGAAGCAGTCATTTTATGATTTGGTATTCTGAAAAGGTGGAAGGTGGTTTATTGTTTATTAGAATGCCAAATCATACAATGATTGCTTCACGACTGATTTCAGAGCGACCGCCGATGCGAAAACCGCTGAGTGAGTTCGAAAAGTGAGTTACAGAATCGTAGGGCTGTGCTTACGTCTTAAGCAGTAAAAATATTTTACAAATGGAATACGAGTAAGAGTAGCACTTTCGAAATAGGGTTTACAGTCAAATTTGAAGCCATAATATTTCATGATTTTTTATTACTTAGAAACAACTATTAATTCTAAGCATAACTGGGTTAAAGAAAAGCAATTGACCTATTTAGCCTCATATAAGTGATAACCAATAGAAAAAAATAAGTAAATATTTACACACATTGAATATGAAATACAAAGTTCAGCGTTTACTGATTCACATAATATACACGACTCAAGATATACATTATTCATGTGCCTACAACTAGGTCGCCGCTTGTTTATTTTAGTTTCATACTGCGGCGTTGTCTGTTTGATTATTCAGTACTTCAGGAGCATTATAATTTCAATATTCTTCACAAATGTCAAGCGAAATTTCGCGCATTTAAATAATACTAAGCTACTTCTGATTAAGAGAAAATTTTACTTTTGTAGATTGTCTCTGTTCTACTTGCTTTCTTTTTAATTTAAAAATGTTAAATGTATGTTCAAGCATAGCTCCGCCGTACGAAAACTGACCTGGATGTAGTAAGTATTCAGATTTACACATACATATACAATATACATATAAGATAAGATAATTAATTTTTAATACACCTAATTCTCCTTATACAAGATCAATCAATGGAAATGAGAAACCTCGTATTGGATTTTTTTAAAGGAATTTATTGGAGTTTGATGCACAACGTCGACCAACTCTCTAATTCCAGCAATCCAGCCTTGCGATTCTGTAACTCACTTTTCTAACTCACATAGCGGTTTTAGCTTAGCTTAAGCTTTTTATACAATATATACTAAAGAGGTAGGCTAAGTAAAATCACATTAAGGAGAAACGAAGTTCGCGGAGGCAACAAGTATCAACACAACAAACTTAAGAACGTAATCTTTTGTTTTTCAACCTTTATTTTGTTTATATTTTTACGATTATCAAGTATTTTAATTAAGGGGTCTCATAGCCTAGCGGTCTTATTAAGTGGCAGCTAGGTGAGGGGTACCGGGTTCGATTCCCGGTTCAAGGGCAAGTTTTAATTTAATTTAAATTTGTTCTCGGCCTTTGTGCGGTACCGGGCGAGTGCCATAAACCGTACATGGAGGACAAGGTCGAATTTCTAAGGCAAGCACGAATTATAAAAATCTATTACTTGACGCTGGCTTATGCACAAACCGTGCCAGAGCCATTAAAAAAAAAGTATTTTAATTTTTAACAACTAAGCGCTGAGTTCTTTTCGAGAGATGACCACGATGACAGCTGTAAATTACCTAATTTAAAGTCATCCCACAGGCGTTAACGCGTAACTGGGTAGATTTATGACTATAATATAAATGTTTTACATACATAGGGGTCTCGAAAATCTAGGGTCAGCTACATCAGACTTTGTGCAGCTTTGTATTAACCATAATTCAAGCTTATTGCTCTCAGCCACGAAAGCATATAGTAAAGCTTGCATAAGAACTTATTATTTAATTTTTTATTATCACTTAACTATTAACTTAATACTATTTAATTTTTATGTAAAGACACTTTTCACTCTGTTGGCTATCCCGGGTGACGAAAATTCCATTGTGATATTTCTTCTATAGTATCTCCTGCCCTGCGATTCTGTAACTCACTTTTCGAACTCACACAGCGGTTTTCGCATCGGCGGTCGCTCTCAAATCAGTCGTGAAGCAGTTATTTTATGATTTGGCATTCTGAAAAGGTGGGAGCTTGTAGTTTATTGTTTATCAGCTACAGGTTGCATAGACAGCTGATTTTATTGAGGTTGCAATCTTGGCCAAAAGTACCTGAATACCTTACTTCTTATAATGCAACGCCAGCAAGACAAGATTGAACATTCTGATAAACGAGCTACGTCTGGATATTAATAGTGACTGTCATTGAAAGTGTGAGATTTTGAAATTAATTTTCCTTTAGTTTTGTAATTCATTAATGAATGTTTTTTTACTCGTGATAAATAAGACGGCAGGTAATCACCACTGCACAAATCAGAATGACATCAGATTGCATAAATATAATTCAAAAAATATTGGTTGTTTGTAAAGTAGGTGTACGATCGAGATGTTTACGTGATAACGTCTTATTGGTGATATAAGTTTTTGGGAAGTAAGGAATTAATGAAGATAACAATTTTTTCAAATTTTAAATTACATCTATCGTTTTATTCACACTTTTGATGATAAATTTCGGGTGTAAAATGACAAGTTTACTTATTCGACTATGATATACATTTTTCTTACAAAACTTAACCGCACGAGAAAATCTCCATTCGTTTGTATGCCGCTAGAGTGAGATGAGACGGGAGATCGGTCCGTCTCTCTCTCGTTATACCTGCGATCGCGCTCGTGAAGTTTTGGTGTGACACAAGTTTCTGAACATGTCACCCGACTAAAACGATTTTAAAGACGTTATCACGTCACGGTCCGTCTCTCTCTCGTTATACCTGCGATCGCGCTCGTGAGGTTTTGGTGTGACACAAGTTTCTGAACATGTCACCCGACTAAAACGATTTTAAAGACGTTATCACGTCACGGTCCATCTCTCTCTCGTTATACCTGCGATCGCGCTCGTGAGGTTTTGGTGTGACACAAGTTTCTGAACATGTCACCCGACTAAAACGATTTTAAAGACGTTATCACGTCAAAAAAAGTGACATTCTTTTAATTAAAAAAGAATATTAAAGTACAGTATATTTGTAAAGATTCAGTTTTAGTGTAGTGTCAGCAGTGTGCAGTCTCATCCCTGAGGTCGTAGGTTCGACTTTCTGTCTAGGTGCGCATTTAACATTCGCTCGAACGGTGAAGGAAAACATCGTGAGGAAACCGGCTTGCCTTAGACCCAAAAAGTCGATGGTGTGTGCGAGGCACAGGATCTGATCACCTAATTGCCTATAAGACAAATCAGATCATGAAGCAGATACAGAAATCTGAGGCCCAGACCTAAAAAATTTGTAGCGCCACTGACATATTTATTTTTTAACTTTTAAAGTCCACGCCACGTTTATGACATTTTCCTTTGAATAATTGTAATGTAAAGGGAGGGCAAAACTTGCTGAGTTTCTTGCCCGTTCTTCTCAGAACAAGGCCTCCTGGTAGTTTTGCGAACGGATGGCGTAGTCTTGCTCTTTCGTGAATTTTGTAAACGCTGTTGACATAAGCATGCTCTAAGAAGTATCTAAATTGAATAAACGTATTTTGATTTGATTTGATTTGCCATTTTTCATACGAATTCCTATTTGCATAGACGAGATACAGAACACACACAGACGATTGTGTATAAGCGATTTCAATAAAATTACAAATTCTGCACCGTTTCAACACTTAACACACGATTAAAACTTTACCCTGCTCCTACAATACCTGAAGTGCGCTGAATGTTGTTTGCGCAAATGTTGTGCAAATAAGTTGTTCCTTTACTCTGTGTAACAAACTGCAAAGTTAAACTCATGTATATTATGTTTGTTCACAGGTACGTTGGTAAATACACTACGATTGCTTCGCTCATGAAAGAAAGTAGCATATTTGTTGTAAGACATTTCTTATTTCTGTACAGAACTTCTGTTTCCTGCTGGTTTTACAACTGTAAAGTTCTCGTTCGCAAGAACGACTGGTTGATTTTAACCATTAGACGTTACGACATTAGATTAGGATTTTGAATATGGAGCTTTTTTTTATAGAACGGGGGGCAAACGGGCAGGAGGCTCACCTGATGTTAAGTGATACCGCCGCCCATGGACACTCTCAATGCCAGAGGGCTCGCGAGTGCGTTGCCGGCCTTTTAAGAATTGTTACGCTCTTTTCTTGAATGACCCTAAGTCGAATTGGTTCGGAAATACTTCACTGGGTGACTTCCGGTACGCAAAGCCCATCCTCGATTAGCAAGAGTTCACATAGCTAGCACAATAAGGAGGATAATTGGGTTCGTCATTTGGATACTGTCATGTATCTCTTCAACTCATTGTTCTACGAGACTCTTAACAACATGCTGTAGTAGATTTCTAAATTACTTTGGTCATATCTCCCATCGTGAACCAGATTACCTGGACAAGCTGGTTGTCGTCGGCAAGGTAGAAAGCAAAAGACCGCGGGGTAGATCGCCACGATTGTCTCGCGTCTTCCCATAACAAAAGAAGTGGAGATATATAAGAATACGACTGAGAAGATGTGTCTGTTTAGGCACAGATGGCTCATGGCTGTATTAACTGAATGTTAATTTATTAATGATTATTTGCGTGAAACATTATAATTAATATTAATTAGCGTAATAATATATAGTAATAACGTCATGATGTACGATAGTAGTAGTAATAGTAGAATTGACTATAATGATATGAGTCATAATATAATTGTTACTTCTATTCTACCTTTTAAGACAAATTTGCACGGCATTAAGTATGTAGAAAATGCGAACTTTAGATTGTACCACCATAACATTTTAGTTCCATATTCTTGCAAATAAATTATTAATATTATTACTTTCCTATTGAATACATCATCATGAAACAGATACTTCAGAGGCCTTAAAAAGGCTGTAGCGCCACTGTTTTTTATGTATTTATTTATCTAAATATTTATCTCGTATCATTAAATTGACAAACCAATACTATCAAATAACATTGTCATTTCAAACCATTTGACATGGATATTGAAATTTCGACAGAAACTAAATGCAAATTCATAAAATCCACGTAATGCGGTTTTAGCGTATTGGTTGTACAATTATAATTTATTTCCATTTCGGTATTATGAAAGCAAATTAGCTAAATTGGACAATTTATTAGGCCATACTATACTGTTATTATCTAATTTGCAATATTTTATAATTTAATCGCTAATTATAATGAAACGCTATTGTAACGACACCTATAATCTTCAGCTACAAAAAATTACGATGACAGCATGCCCTGATACGCGCTAACGTAACTATTCCACTAAAGGTATATACAATTAATCCCCCATAGCTACTTGGATCTTTGGGGTCACTAGTCGACGATTCTCCATCCTCATCAACAACATATAAAGAAAATATAACAATGAAACAGACCCTGAAATGTGTCTACACATGTAACGTGAACATATCTATACTAATGTAATAAGGCTGAAGAGTTATGGTGCTAATCTGAAGAACTGGAGGGGCGAGTGTAAATATGCAATGATTGGCGAAACGGAATGATGCATCATGGCGCGTATCAACGTCACCGTAAAATTGTAAACACCGTTAGATTGTAATCTATCTCGCGAGATTGTAAACTGTCGGAAGATTGTGAACCTCAACGAACTGCTTACAATTTAACGTATTATTATTCGGTAGATTGTAATCTATCGAAGTGAAACCGTCAAATTGTGAAACGGCCGTTTTCTACTTTTCTTTTGGTTATAAGATATGTGACATTCTCGTTTTCTATTGGTTATAAGTGACATTCTCGGTAAATTAATCGAATCGATTATTTCCTTCTTTTACGTTAACATCAACACATCAAATGGAGACGCTGTTCACCAATCCGTATCAAACTAATGCGCCGAATTGATATCCTCAGCCCTGTTTCGAATCGAGCAATATTAGTAGTATAACAACATAATCTCTTTTTTTTTTCATAAAACAGGAAACAAACGGGCAAGAGGCCCATTTAATGTTACATTGCCTGAAGGCTCGCATGTGCGTTGCCGGCCTATGGAACTCCGAAACCACATGAAAAACCTACTCCTACTCGGGTGCATATTATTAAAGTTTAAAACACCAAAGCTGTTTAACCGTGAAATGCTTACAAACTAATACTATATTACATGTACAAGGAATGCAAACTTGCTGCAATTAATTCGGGTTCACACGCGATGTATAATATTTATGTGCCGGCAACACAACCGCTAATATATTACACGCCACATGCAGGTGCTATTGTACCTTGCTTTGAATTTTAGGCGATTAATCATTCAAACTCGAGTTCTAAACTAATCGGACTTAATTTCGCGAAGCCATAAAGGATAAATGGAAGGCTTGAGCAGGTGTACAATTATAATTAAGGTGTGGCTTATGCAGTTTTAGCTGCATCATGCCTATGACGTACAATTATTATTATGATTTATTTTTTTGCATAAGTGTATAGCTAAAATGGCATACATTCTTCAGATACAATGCAATTTATATATACATATATATAGTATACAGGTTGTGGATATCAGTTGAACAGTTTTTCATATATCTTAGTACATAGCTGGAAGAGATATAGCGATAAGCAATTAAATGTACCGTATTTCTGTATTACTGCAACAAAGTGTTCATAAATAAATAAAATATTTAATTTTTTTTTCTTTTACGGTAGACCAAAAATCTACCACGAATCTCTGCTTAAGAATAGAAAGAGAAAACAGAGAACAACACTATTAGTTTTTTATACATGCCGACTTTATTCTTGGACTTTTAAGACAAGATTTTTTGTCTTTCCTCGATTTAAGACGCTGCTAATGCTAGGTAACTTAGTGAAAACTTGTAAATGTAAAATAAATTACCTACTGTAAATTTAAATTTTCTGCCACTTCCCATATTAATGGCGTGGAACGGCCTGAAAATTTGCCAAGAAACTCTTCTCCACTCCTTTTAGATCCGCTAATCTTTAAAATGTAGAGCAGTGTTGGCCTAGTGGCTTCAGCGTGCGACTTTCCCTGAGGTCGTGGGTTCGATCCCCGGCTGTGGACATAACTGTCAATATGTAGCAGTTTCGTATATTATATATATTATATACGAAACTGCTATATATAGACAGCTATATAATAAATCTAAACGTATTGGAATAAATTAAATACAGTTTTCTTGTATTTCTTTTCTATTGCATTGCAATTAATGAATCCGTGAGATTAGCTTTTTAGTTTTTTTTGTATTATTTTAGATTAAGGTTGGTGATACTATAATTTTTGTTTATTTTATTTGGATATGCACTTGTTGCACTTTACCCATCATATTTCTTTTTATAGTTATGTTTTATGTTTTTCTATATATGTAACGAAGTGTAAATTAATATATAATAATTTAGTATATAAGTTCTCATGTAAGTGACTATTGTCTGTTATGAGAATAAATAAATGTCTTAAACCTAATAAAACAAAACTAATTTCGACAGCTATGTCAGCATTCACATATATGCGATAATTAAGCGTCGAAACATCCGATTAACCGCAATCACGTACTTGGCATACTTAAATTGTTTCTATATTTGAATATCAGGAAACACTCGAAAAGCAATGAATGCCAATTTCACCCTCAAGTGAGCTGGATCAAATTTGGTTGTGGGTCACGTACAAACTATGCAAGGGTAAGAGTATAAAAGTTTTGGGCTTGGAAAATTATGGAATTTGTTTGGCTCAGTTTGGACGTCTGAGTTTCATTTTAAAGACTGCCTTGTTCAACGATAGTTTTCATTAAACAAATGTACAACATATTATATATATACTAGCCGCCCCGGCAAATAAATAATAATAATATTTAATTCCTTTTTGCATATAAATAAAGTACTGCACATTTGTTAAAATATTGTTAACATAAGTTTTATTTTAAATGGCTTATTTTCTAATATTTGATAACCCAATGTATACAAGTTACCTACCCTAATGAAATTCTTTGAGAATTTAAAGTATGTTTGAATGGAATAAATATTCGCATTTTTGTTACTTTAATATTTTTACGGTGCAATATCGATGAAAATACATCTGTTGGTAATAATTTCTATGCATTTCAGTCCAATTTCTGAATTGTAATGTAAAATTTTATTTTTAAGGTTTCGTATCGCATCGTCCAGTATAGGTTGTGAAATTTTATGCTTCAATTGAAAAATATTTGTATAAAGTTTCCTTTCATACATTATTGATTTTTAATAAATCTTTAAATAAACACAGATATCATAGGGAAGCTAAAATATAATTTACCATAATTAATTAATACAAAAAAGAATAACTGATATGATACACATCAAAACAAATAAAAATATTTATTAATATAGGTAATGTACACTTATGAAAATCAGTTACAAATTTAATGTATGTACATTTATTGCCAGTTCTTAAATTATGGGCGTAGAAGGACGAGAAGAGCTGGCAATAAACTCTCCTGTAAAATATATTTTTTTTTTTAAATAATAGTAAAATCTGTAAGGCACGTAGGTATCATATTCACTGGACTGTTGTTTCTAACACAAAACACATCGAACCTAATAACTTCTTGAAAAGAACGGTTATTGAACGATTGTTGTTGATTGATAAAGTTGAACGATTTGTAATTATTTCCACAACGGAAAGGCTTGTTTTGATTAATTTATACCATCTGTAGTCCATTTGTCAAGCTCAGAAGCCTTCAGTCAGTGAGCTTGAAGTGTTTATATAAAAGCTTTTAACTATAAAATACAATAAAGCCTTGAATTTATACCAAAACTTCCAAATCGCCTAATCGTATGGGAAATTGGTTTTTATTAAAAATAATTGCTTCTAATGAAGTAACAGGCAATTACAGCGAACTTAATGGTAATTTTATCATAATCATTATATGAATTTTATCTATATTTAGGTTACAAATGCTTAGGTCTTTGAACTTACGTATTATAAGTCACTATTTTTTATTACGTAACTGGTATTGTTAGTATTAGCTCCCGATTTTTATCGGTTTTTAGATGGGGCTTTTATATGGGATTCAACGTTAATTAACCTTTGAAGTAATTTAACTATAGTATTTACAAATCCAAGCTAAGAGTATATTGAGTATATCAATAATATAACACAGCTTTCTTCAAGAAAATTCCGTTAAATAAAATGCTTTTCAAGTCTATAAATCTGCAAAATCGCTTTTATACCTCACTTTAAGCCAGTTTAAGCAATATCTAACACGTGTTGGGGTGCAAGAATTACATCATAGAAATGGTGTGAATTTAGCGTCAAGTTCCGTTAGTAATGTGAAGTTGAATTTGCAGATTATTCGAATTGCCTTTTTGTTTTCGCGTAAGCAAAAACCGAGATGAATTTCAAAGATATTTTTAGACCAGCTAGATAAGCAAGACGAAGTGAGTGAAGTATGAATATATTTGTATTTTACAGAAAATTCATAAAAATGTAAATTTAGAAATTTAATTACCTTTGTGTTCAAGTACCTATATGTGGCGAAACGGTTATTAACAGCATTTAACACACACACACACACACACACACACACACACACACACACACACACACACACACACACACACACGCACCCCCTCACCTTACTCGCAGGGAGAACACTTAAAAGCTCCACACCATAATATAACTACTTGTTAAATAGATTGTACATTATAAAATATTAGTTTTTTCAATGAGCTTGTAATTTAGATAAGTATAAGTTTTTTTCTGTGAAACAAACTTGAAATAAATTATTATTATTACTGCCGGGAATCGAAACACAACCTCAGGGATATGCGACGTGGCGATACCTGCAAGCGAAAAAGTAGGTATGATTAACATTTGGTACTTTATATTTCAAAAAACTCAGTAATATAGTCAGCAAGAAGAGGTATATTATTTGTGTCACAATTTAAATTTATAACCTTTAACTTATAAAAAAAAATGTGAGCCGTCACGGGACGCCTGGCGGATGTGAAACATCGGCATTATTTTGTAAAAGTAATATGCAGAAAAGAATACAAAAATTTACGAATTTATTTCAAATCGTGATGACTTAATTCGTTAAATCAGTGACTTCGAAATACAAACACCGTACACTTCCTACTACTGCATATAGACAGTATATATTATATGCCATCATATAGCGTGGCGTCGCCTTGCCATGGTATGCGTCGCCACGCCAGAAATCAGGTTTACGTGCGGCTATAGATGTTTCACATGAAAAATGTGAGGGATCTGTACAATCTATCTGGATTAACTATGACAATCGACAAAATATGACAATTGACTTTGCAAATATTGAATCTAAAATTATCGGAGTATTGACCGACTATGTATATAAAATAATAAAATGTGATTCTACATTAAATTGACATTGTTTAAAGAGGTATTAAATAAATATTGAATAAAAAAAAATAGTTTAAACAATAATATTTTATCCCAATATTCTACCCATTTTTAATTATTTTATTATACGACACAAAACCGTTTACTCTGACAGTCCAACACTAAAAGCAAACAGCCGTGACAGGAAGCTGAGATAGCACTACTGTATTTCGCCTAAGGTCTATTTCCGGATCCGGTAATATATAACCCTTGTTGTTTGAACGGTATAAACAAGTATGATATTATGAGTAAATTCAGTAACGAGAAGTTTTTACGTTTAGTTAGTCATTTAATTTATATATTTATAAGAAATTTTTCATTGACTATTAATAGAATCGAGATATTTTTATCCTTCTTTTGAAATCGTTAAATTTACTCTGTACTAAAACACTATAGCACTATTTTGAAGCTGTAATGCCATATTATAATAATAATTAAAAATAAATGTTTCCTATATTATCAATGTCAGAAAACAAATCCATTGAGAATACTAAGAAATAACACGTTATCTAAGTGTTATTATATATTTCTAAACTTGACATAACAATTTCTATTCTTTCCGCAATTCCCCAAGAGCCTTCATGGCAATTCTATACCACACAGTTTACAGGTAGTACAATAGTGAAACGTGTGATTTATGATACTAATTTTTGTATACTAGAAAGTTTCTATACAATATAGTTATATACTCTATTTTTAATATCTAACTAGCAGACCGGCCAAGCGTTGCTGTGGCTAAGGTTTTTGTTATATTACATAGTGGCAAACTATTCAAAGGAAACGGTAGGAGAACAGCAGTCATGGGGACCACCATGCTTTTTTGGTGGTAATGCCATTAAATTGTAGCTTATGTGAAACCTTTCAACACAGCGCCATCTGTTAGAATTGTGACTATCAAATAATAAACAAATATTTTGTAATAAAATAATATTTCGGATTTAAATTGAGATGTAAGCTATCCTATCTTTTAATATGGATCAAACTATACACAGTGTGCAAATGTGATTGATTGATATCGGTTCGGTAGTTTAGGAGTCCATAGCGGACAAACAACGTGACACATAATTTATATATATTGAGATATATAAAATTCTTGTAAATAAACTCTCCCTCCGAAATTGCTCGACCGATTTTCGTGAAATTTTGTGTGCATATCGGTTAGGTCTGCGAATCGGACAACATCTATTTTTCTTCCCCTAAATGTTAATTAAGGGTGGTCCGGTCCTCCACTAATTTTTATTTTTTGAGACATACATCATACATAAAAATACATTAATTTTCACCCCTCTACGATCAACCTTATTTTTTATTTGTTAATTATAAACTTATGACTTGAAGTCTAAGGTTTATATAAAGAAATATTTACAAGAATTCCTAAAAGTTTTAATTACGGAAAACCGAACAGTCTCTGGGGTATAATGTTCCAAAAAAGGAAAATTTTGCTATATTACTTGTACTAAAAAGGTAGTCAAAGTAAAATCACATTAAGTTCAAATCTTATAGTGTTTTAGTATTATGTAAAGACCATACACATTAAAATCGAGTTTATCAGTAGTCAGCCAATTTACCGTATCCTATGCTTTAGGCCAATAGTGGAATCCGAATACATTTTCTGTTCCATTTTCAAAAAGACAATATCAAACATAACCAGCAATCATAGCACAGTTCTTTTTCATACGTCAAGTGTCACCTGATCTTATCAAGTTAATTTTCACACATCCTTAATGCTCATGCCTGCAAAACCTTCATCAATAACACCAAAATCTAAACGTACCAAGCTCTAATTGGCAATTAGGAACGCCGACAGTGCCATTTTGAATCACTATGATGTCTTAACACTGTTAGTCCAGTATGATGTATCGTACACCTGCGAGCTGCGGATATTGCGATAATGAAAACGTATTTTATTTATACCATATTGCTATACAAAGCGCTCCCAATTGTGGGATTATTTATTCAATTTATTAATTTCCACATTTCACGTTAATCGTATCCCTTTCTGGCTAACCAACAGATTTGTTTAGTACATGGACTATGTATAATCTGACTAAGAATTTAAATTTAGAATTGATTATTTTTTCATGAGCACCTCAAAATCAGGACTGTCAAAGAGGAGATCAAGACCTGGAGTATGAAAAACAGAAAAAGGCAAGAAAAGCATCCTAATAAGCTTGCCACGCAACTAACCATACAGGACCTAATAAATAGGCTTAAAAGGCGACAAATCCTAAGTCTTGATAGACACGGTTGAAAGAGAGGAGCAGTCTCGATGGAGATTTTGCTCTGAACGTCTAACAGCTCTCAACACATCTGCTCATAGTCTAGCTGACTGATTGCAAGATAAAAACTTATATTTAAATAAAAAGAATTTAAAGGGATAACAAAGACTAAAAAACAGCTGTCAAACACTTCTATCTTCTCTTCTTCTAATCTAGAAACATCCAACTTGTGGTGAAAGGGTCGTACTTGAATTCGTGTATGCGGTGATGCTATTTTGACAATGAATTTGCGTGTTGTTCCCACGACAATGTAAGTGCGTGCTCCGCTCCTATTTCACCATGCCTCCTGCTGATAGAGGACAAATCCTTGTTTTTAATTTATTTTATTAATATTTATTACTTAAGATGTCATATAGAACATGGTGTAATAGTAGCAGCTCCTTACAAACGTTGTATAAAACCAAAAACTTGGCGATTGAAAAGAGTGGCGGAGAGTTTATTGCCAGTTCCTCTCTTCCGTTCTACGCCCTTGATTTGGAGAACTGGCAGTAAATGTAAAATTAGAAGCATTTAATGTTTATTTCTTTTTTGACGTTCTTAAGTGTACATTGTGTTACCTACATAAATAAACGATTTTTGACTTTGACTTGACCAGTCATTATTACCCCTATGACAGGATATTTACAAACCCTGGCTACCGATTTCTGTATCAGTTTCAAAATTATTTGGCTTAATTATTTGGTAAGGATAGTGTATACCTATTTTTGTTAATAAATAAATAAATATTCCTTTTCGTATACACCATTATACCTCCATTTTAGCATAGAGATTATTGGATTCCAAGTTATTATACATAGTAGTTTCATTTTAAATGTCTTTGAACGCTCTGTTAATATTTTAATTTTAATTTTAATAATAGGTGGCTAGACTGTGAAATTAGTTTCAAGAACTTAATTTATGTAGTGTGGAGTTTTGTATTTTGTACATATTACTTTTTATTTTGTATTGCTTGCCTTGCTCGTCCAATAGTAGGGATAGTAGGGCAATATGAATATTGTTCCCTTGTTCATAAAAATTAAATCAATCTAATTTAACCCTCTTATCAAAAGCGCTTTCAGTCTCTTTCTGTCAAATTGTATTTGCGCTGTGATGAAAAGCGATCTAAGATTTACGAGCCTGACCAGAATGTATTTATAACTTTAAGAGAATACTGAATCTGACGTTTGAATGCCCAACAACACTATAACAAGAACATCGTACTTTGTGCTTTGACGATCTATATCTATGGCTTCCCGATTTTTACTTTACAATAAAGTAACAACTCGGAGAGCTTACGGACCCAGGTGTAATACGCAAAGACTTTGAAACTTTATTGTGAAACACACAACTCCAATACAAATACTGCCCTGCGATTCTGTAACTCACTTTTCGAACTCACACAGCGATTTTCGCATCGGCGGTCGCTCTCAAATCAGTCGTGACACAGTCATTTTATTATTTGGCATATTGAAAAGGTGGAAGCTTTTAGTTTATTGTTTGCTGTTGCTACTGGATTCAGCGTACGACTATTATCCCTGAGGTCGAATGTTCTAATCCCGACTATGCATGGCTTATTGTCTATTTGCGCATTTAGCACTAGCCCGTACTGTGAAAGAAATCATCGTGATCCAACTGACATGCCTTAGACCCAAAAAGACGACGGAGTGTCAGGCAAAGAAGGCTGACCTAACACCTACTTCCCTACAAATTATCAGGACCCAAGCCCAAACCTAAAAGGTTGTTGTGCTACTGCTATAAGTGCAAACAGTTTATATTATATTTCGATATTCAGGTTCTTTTGGAATGATGCTGTGGTATTCATTTTCTATGGATCTGAAAAGTGTTGGTAGATGTGAGTCGCCAATTTAGAGCTCATCGGTGGCCAGGATTAGGCAATCAATCAATTATAATATCTCATTTAAAGAGTCACAATTAGTTAATCTAACCTAGTTCTTTATGAGGCTTACGTCGGATCCAACACGAAGATTTCAATACTTCAATGCATTCTTATGATTTTGCTGTATTCATTAGACTAGAATTTTGGATGCATGCAAGACTACTACACTATTTTCATTATTTACGTGTAGACAACAGTGTTTCCGTATGTCGTCAATTAAGCTTACACTTATTTAAATACGAGTGTGATTGTATAAAATAAAATAAAAATATGTTTTTTCATTATAAGTATGCATTACAATATAAGATTTGGGAACCCTTTTAAGTAAAAAAATACCGGTTCCCAGCTCTTCTGGATTTGCTGGATTTTTTTGAATTACAGTTTTGAAATTTTTAAAACTATTAACAACAATTCCTTCCTTATTAACAAACAGCACCACGCAACGCGTAACACGTGTGCGTAAATGCGAGTGTAGGTTGTATGAAGTTGTAACTAAATAAGTACACGTTCATACACCTTACACTCACTCGTTAGGTCTCAGTAGCAACTCCAACTCTGGTAAGGTATTTTCAGTAGCCAGTCCTTTAATAGATTTTTAATTTATGGTATTAGTTATGTTATGAAATTTGGATTTTAATGCATAGAAAAAAGGAAACATACATACATATTTATTATTGTTTGTGGGATACAAGTTATAATTCCCAATTTAATGATTTAATATAGAATAAAATGGCCTTCCTGTTGTATCAGTAAAAGTCACCAGAAGTTCCAAAAATTTGATTTAATTTGCTTAATCGGTTTTCCAATAGATAATCTAATGTAGGTTTGGCTGTCAGTTCCCTACATCCGCAAATAATCCCGATTCTGTGACCCGAATGTGAATTGTTGGTTATGAATAATGGATTTCCAAATTCCGTTTGTATAGCCACAGGAGTTATATGCTGACCAGTTGTGAAAACTAATTCCATAGATTCAGCCGAGTTAGTACGATCTTTCTCACCGAGAACGGTTGGTAGGTTAGCGCTTTAATTACCTTTGTGATTTCAGGGACTGCTGTAAAAAGCTATCTCTTTGCACCACCACACAAAGTCAGATATCCGTGAGGCGGACCTTTCATACCATGCGTTGAACCGCGGCTTTGCCCCAGTATATTCTTCTAAGAAATTTATATTTGTTCTCGCGGTAAAGGAATTACTGTAGAAGAAGGATGGTGAACTTTTCCTCCAACCTTAAGGGAGGATCTTCGACCGGTTCAACCACTGACTGGCTGGCTCGAAGGCACCAGTGGTTGAGGTTTGTAACTGAAGATTGCAGGTTTTTTTTTTAATTATCGTACAATTCACACCAATTGACCTAGTCCCATGTTAAGCTGGTGAAGCTTGTGTTATGGGTACTACGCAATGGATATACATACATATTATAGATAGATAGACATATAAATACGTATTTAAGCACCCAAGACCTATGCACAACACCAAATGCTCATCACATCGATGTTTGTCGCAGCCGGGGATCGAACCCGGGACCCATGGATTCGCAGTCAGGGGTACTAGCCACTAGACCAATAAGCCGTCATACCACCACCATACACCAGTATATCTAACTTTTTAAATAACTTACTTAATCTAATAATTAATTTTGGTAAATACACTGTGGGCTGGAAAACTCACGGGGAAACTTAAATTATAACCTCGCAAAAACCGTCGAAGCCTGCGTTTAAAACGAATTAAGAGATGAGATTTTTGAATACAAATTCGTATAAAACGATAATTGGCTGTATCTTTATTAATATTATTTTGGAAATATAAGGGAAAAAAGGGCCGGCAACGCACTCGCGAGACCTCTGGCATTGAGATTGTCCGTGGGCGGTCATTTAACATTTATAACATCAGGTGAGCCCCTGTTCTATAAAAAAAATCTTGCACATACAAATAAACTTTTTATACAGTAATGGCAATTTAAAGCAGTAGTGGAGACTGGAGAGTATCTTGCTTGTAAATTTAAACTATAATTTTGTTACTATTGTTTGTAAATATGTATACATAATGCTGCCTTTTTGATTACATAAAAATATATTGTATTCAAAAAGCACAGGCTCATTATGCTAACTCTTTGAATTGTTTGTTTTGATATCACCGTTCGTGATCGTGGACGTGTTATTTTTCGCAAAAACATATATTTGATGTTACATTTAATGAGATATTTATTACTTTTATACAAAGCAGTATTCACAGTGGCTTCATAGTGCGACTCTCATCCCTGAGGTCGTAGGTTTGATCCCCAGCCGTGCACCAATGGAGTTTTTAGTTTATCACCTACTTAGAAAAGATAAATAATCACAAAACCCAAAAGTAAAAGATTATAGTGCCACTGTTTTTATTTTATTACGTTTACCCACATTATTCACGATAATAATAATAACTTCACCATTTAGTAAATATATCAATTAAACAAACACTGAAATCTATCTGCCCCATGCCCTACTGGGGGGTTCCGGGAAAAGTTGTACTCTTAATAGGAGTGAAGACCACCCACGTAGTGTGACATCACGCGACATACGGAACACATTAAAGTTTTCGTAACGACACGCTTGTCGCATTTAATAAATTGCTTTTGTAACAGAAATGTATAAAAATATACTTTCTTGTTCTTGTTTGTAACTTCAGCGTTTCAGGTAACAGTTTCTTTTTGTATAAAACAATGGTCTAATCCAGAGTTCCCCAAACTTTTTTGTGTCGTAGACCCCTCGCCATGTTTTCCGTGTTGGGTACTTACCTGATATTGATGTCCTGTAAATTTCTAACTATAGTGAAGTTTAGTGTCAAATAAAAACACATGTTAATTTATACATTTATTAATTGAATTTAAATTTTAACTACTCAAAATAAAATTTTGTATCTGTTATGTTAAATATACGTAGCAATCAATAAACATAAAATAAACTACAAATAAAATAACATAAGTAATAGGTCAATATAATGTATATTGTATATATTTTGATATAATAAGATAGTATGATGTAAGTAAATAGATACTATCAGTGTATGTGTTGAGATCCACTATCGTGGACCCCTATTTTCATTTCATGGACCCCCAAATATTTTTTCGCTGACGTAGACCCCTTGCAGGTTGTCATAGACCCCTAGGGGTCGATATAGACCACTTTGGGAATCACTGGTCTAATCCTTCAAAGGCAGCCTTTCCTTACCTATAATAAACTGTCTAAATGACTGCTACTTGAAGTGAGACTTTATGCATGTGAATACAGAAAGAGCATTTAAAATATTCAAACATATGAACATCGTCGAATGACGTTTTTATTATATGTTCATTCAACACTCAATTAAAAACTATGCTTAACGGTTTTTCGTTTTAATTTATCTTCAGTCACATTTATGGCCTTATTTACTCGCCTTTTATCCCCAGTGGGGGCTACAAATGTTTACAGGCCTCGGCTGTTTAACAATATGTTATCAAAAGTATGGAACAATTAATTCATTTCTCCATTTTTACACGCTTTATATTAGCTTCACCTGTATGTATGTATGTAACCGACGCCTTCGGACTCGATTTTGACCCACTTTAAACGGAAAGATTTAATTCAAACTTTGTACACTTATAAAGAATCAGCGGCAATATAATAATTTCATAGGTTTATCTTGAAAAAACAATAAAAAAAATTTTAAGTCCACAAAGCAATACGATTAAATTGAGACAACACGTATTGCTGCTAGGACTAAAAAGTGGAAAATAAATATAGTTTAAAAAAACTATAAATTTATTTTCACTTTTTAGTTTGATGTGCTTTAAAAGCGTGTTTTATAGTTTTTTTAAACTATTTTTTTACTAGGTCAATTGGTGTGAATTGTCTTTTTAAAAAAAAAAATATAACCAGCGGGTTGTTCTAAACGATGTCGCCGTAAACGGTTTTGACTGTGTTCTGAAATTATTTTGTGCTGAGAAATAATCATATTTTATATTTAAAGGTATTTGTCCAAGTAATATGAACGGGAATTTATTGTTCCCTCCTCGTGCTCTATGACTTAATATAGACCTAATAAAATATAATCTCATTTATAACCTAACTTCGCACAATGAGCGCCACATATGGAATGAATAATGATCAATGCAATACATTTATCACGATAACAAAAGACCTATGTTAGGTCATGTTGGCCGAGTATTTATATAACTACAGGGGCATATAATTTGTTTATATTTTATTTTTTATATAGATTAAATACTTAGGGTCTGTTTCACAATGTACGGAAAAGTTCTAGATAAGTTCCAAATTAGCTATTTATTACTTATTGGTAGGATAAACACTATTGTAGCGTTTCACGACTGTCAGATAGCGACAGATAGTCCGATGAAGTGGTACAGAGCAAAATTTATCTTCCAAATAATTTATGTGTTGCATAGCTATTTGGTACTTTATCCATACATTGTGAAACAGACCCTTAATCGAACAAATTCGTCGGGAATTCTGTAATATTAAAATGATAATTCTTGGAAATTGGCGAGGTAAGAAAACGTAATTTTCTTGTAGACTAAAGTATAGAAAGCGAATAAAAATCAATGTGTCAAACAATCTCTATGAACGTTTTGGTTTTGATACCTTTTGACATTAATATTAAATGTATGTCTGTAAATCTACATATTTAATGTATGCGAGTAAATTTGAAGTCGATTGTCATCATTCAGGCGTGCGTGCTTTTAAACAGTCACAAACGATTTTTATACACTATTATTTGGATATAAACTTTGTGTTAATAAACATACGGGTTCGATTCTCGGTGTAACAAAATGCTGTAAGACTTATGCGTCGTCATTTAAGGACCATACAAACGTACAACTAGTTGGCGAGCGTTGGCATTTTATTGTGGCGAGTTTGGCTGTTATTCAGCAAATATTTACTTGAAAGGGTATATCTGTAATCTAATTAACAAAACACGATCGCTTTAATCCAGTGAAAAGTATGTTTATGTTAAACATTCTTCTGTTACTCCGTTTTAACAAATAAACACATTCTAAACTTAAAGTTTTAAAGCGAACGGGGTGGAAAATACCAAAGTGTCATGAAAAATGTAATAAGAATACAAAGCAAGATCGCGCAACTTCGCTTAATGCTTTCAGGAAGATAGCTACCACAGTCTTTTGTTTTTTAAGTGAGACAAAAAACGGTATGGTTTAAGCGGTGTCCTAAATTAATAAATAAATCGTTTATTTGCCAAGAAATGGTACATTGAGAATGATTATTTACAGAAAAACATTACAATCAGCCATATAAAAATAGGCATGCAAATGTCATATTAAGTATCATGATGTCATAATAATAAGAACAGTTAATTGTTGTCAAAACTTATGGTCTAAATAAGCTCTCACGCTTTAAAGGCTTTAAGATTAAATCACAGCATTACACGGCAGTGGTCTATAACTTCTAGGAAGGTAGGAAGGAACATCCAAAGCAGTGTTGAATCCCTCGGTAGATATAGGCAAGTTTCTTTATATGTTTATAATAATTTTGGATGCTTTTTTAGAGCCATAATTGCTTCTAGGATATATATAAACTTGGTACTGCCAAAATACTTGGAAGAAAGCTTTACATTTTTTGAGTATTTAGAAAGAGTACGTAGTAGAGTAATCTATTACAGACATTTTTTGTATTTAATTTACAAAAAAGGTAAAGCTTACTTCTTCACTATGGTAACACCACAGCAAAGTGAGATTTGTGGGTGACATATTACATAGCTTAACAGATAATCTGCGGAAACTCTAATAGCATCAAAATATAATAAAATTATATTTATTTTTCAGTAATAATTTAAAATCTTAATATTATAAGTGCTATGTCTAGGTTTTATGTTTATCAATATATGTTGGTAAATACATTGAAAACACTTTGTTATTGAGAATGCTGAGAACGCTGTATTGCGATACATATTCGTTGAGCGAGGAAAGCACCAGCTCTAGGGTCACCTATCTACCAGACGACAACTTAAATCTTTAATAAGCGCCTGTGCACTTGTACCCCACGGCCCAGGAGTCTCTATTCCAAAGGGAACAAATCGAAGTTGGAGGGAAGACTCTTATATTTGAGCCGTTTATTATTTTTCGCCTGCTCTGCGCTAACGTGTCCACACAAGATGCATCCCATACCAAAGCCCGTCCCTTCTTCCAAGTGATCACCGTGAATCAAACATTTGCTTTAAATAATTAGTAAAAAAAATGCTTATTTAACGAGCGATTCAAGATTGTGGAAGTAGTAACAAGACGGTGGCGTATAACGAATAAAGAAGTAGGTACACTTGTTCCATCTTGCAACCACGTCCGTGGCTAAATGGTTGACGTGCATGAAGAAGACGATCGCCTGTAAAATTAATCAATTAAATTGAAGCATAAGTATGTCATTACGCAATAACAAATATAATAACGGCTAATAGCAAATACTTTATTTTTCGAATTATTTATTCCTTTTTAAAGAGACTCACTGGTAGTAATGTAAACTGTTTCAGACCATATTAATATTTTAAAGTTCGCATCGCTTCCTGCATCCGCTTTGGATTTCGAATATACTTTTTGAAAGCAAAAACAGTTATTAACTTAGTGTATATACATTTAAATACAAATAAAAATGTAAATATTTAAACACCCTACTTTCATTATAAAGTACTTTTAAAATTTACGTCGTAAAATATTTTATATATTTCAGTAGAAGTGCTCAGTTGTTCATTACAATTTATGAATAGGTAATGAATAGTAAATAGACTTAGTTCGATAACGGGTTCAAAAAAAGTGTTTTATTTAAATGAATAGTCATAAAACAGACATAAAAATGTGTGCTTCTTCAGTTTAGACATATATATACAATATATCTCTCAATCAAAACCAATAGATAATAAAATGTCATAAAAATATATACAACATTTCCAATTTCTTTCGATCACTTCGGCGCTTCGGCGTAAGGACTTAAGCAAAAATAATAACGATAACAATCGTAGCTATATTTAAAAATAATTAGCCTTATGAAAAATTACTTCGGCCTTTCAGACGGTGCATTTTGGATTTCTTTTAACTTTCTTTACACTTAGTATTTGACACGGCCGTTGAAAAGGCATATTATACAACAAATTATTTCAATTTATTTTAGTGTTATTATATACCGTTAAGATTATGTATATATTTTGTTATATATATTCCATCCGCACTGCATCCTTTAGATTTCCTTTGAATGTTGTCGAGAGTAAAATAGATAGCATTTACGTACTTCAAGCTCGCCTGTCCAATATTCTCGATACCCTCAGGATCCATTGTTGGCTGCAATACGCTCGAACACTAATCTTTGTATAGAACTATGCCTTACTTGATTGCTAAGTATGTCTTTCGTATACAGAGAGTGTTCAGAGGAGTTGTTCGGATTATTACCAGCAGCTTCATCATCGGACGTCGAGGCAGAATACGGAATTCCACCCGTAACACCTCGCACTCGTCGTTCCACAACTCAGTGTTTTTGAAAGGAAGTTTTTGCCGCGTACCACCACTATGTGGCAGATGGTTTTTCCGAACCAATTCGACTTTCCTTGAAAAAAGAGCGTACCAATTCTTAAAAGGCTGGATACACTTACGAGTCTTCTGGCAATGTGAGTATCTATGGGTATTACTTAACATCAAATGAGGCTCCGGTCCGTTTGCTTAAAAAAACATGTGTGTACGAAAAATTGTATCATCATTATTCAACGTTCGTAGAAAAAACGACACTAACAGTTGAAAACATTTATTCTCATAATTTTTCTCCATCGCGCCAAAAGAAGTTTAACTTCAAAATAACTACAATGTTGACTATAGCTAACTTCCGGGTGTCGGTTTTTTGTGACGGCGTGCGCGCACATCGTAAAAATTTACTCTCATATTAACGCAAACGCGCCAAAAGAAGTAAAACTTCAAAAAATATCAAAATTCAAACGTTTTTGACAAACGAGACTAAAACTTATCCTTAATGAATAAACAACATTGAATTGAATTGTTAAAATAGAATGAATGTTTATTCATCATGTAAATGTTAAACTGATCACCCGTTGCTTAATTGAGATATAAAATACTGATTTTACAGCTTTAGGTGGGTTTTATGAGTATCTTAGGGTTTAATGTGAGCCCACGCCATCTGTTGTGGCCTTTTAATGTCTTGTTTCGGTTCACCGCCATTTTGTTTTAGATTGTTATTGACCACTCGTAAAATAACTGTCACCCGTTGGTAATAAAGCCTTTTTTATTCGAGTATCGCAGTTTTAGCTGATTTGACTTTTAAATAAAACTTCTGCAATGGATTTTGATTCAAGTACTCGACGTTTTTGAGGTTTTCACTTGAGAGCGACAACAAGAGACATCCAGTAAATAATATTCGCGATAGGTTAAGGCGTGCGACACTTACGCATGGCGGAATCCAAAGTAAAGCGCTGCGCCGCCGGCTATTTCTTACTATTAAATCTCAATACGAGTAAACTCATGCATAATAGATTATGTTTCTCGAAACATATGTCAGGGAATGTTATGATGTTATAAACGAGTAAAGTGACTATTATTGTTGATTTGGTTCATAATTGAGATTTCTTCAATTACTTTTAAAAATAATAATTTAATTTGATTTGTTTTATTATTTTATTGGAATCATTACTTAGCGAATAAACGAATAATGTTACTACCAATCAGAACAGACCAAATGCCTCGAGTAGCGATGCCATCTTGACTTTCACAGTACGTACAGGGAACAGCAGGACAGTACTGATTGAGTATTCAGTGGAGCATTGTGGTGTTGAGACGTTGGGCCGAGTTGGGTCTCGTAGATTTTGATAGCAGATAGATCCCTGGATCCGCTGCTCGTTATTTAATCTAAACTGTTATTTCAATCAAAATTAAATATTGTAAGATAATTATTTGTGTATTTTGTTCTCGCACTTTAATAACATGAAGCCCACTCAGCCCGCTAAGGACGCTGTCAATATCAATGGAGTGACAATATTTCTCCGAACTATATTCAATTATCTTACCCATTGTAATAAATAAAATCCTGCGTTTCGCAAAATTATTTATTTTACCAGATTCAAGAAAGTAATCATGTTATCTAAATTGTCTATGTGGCTTTAATACAATGCTTCTAATTCAATTCCAATTTTCGTAGAAACTACTATAGCTCGACAAACTGAAAATAACATTGAAATCATTTCCATTATCAATTCGAAATTAATCAACGGCTTCTTGAAAAGGTTTCATTTAATCAACAGTTCAATTTGAAAAATAATTTACTGGAAATGTAATAGTTTCCCGTTACTTGTGGGCTCACTCATTTCTTGCTGTATTTTATTAACAGGCAATTAGCGGACTGTGATTCATACATTGTTTATTTACGCAATTCGTCGGACCTCCTAATTGCATTTAATTGTTTAATATGTTTCATATTTCCGTACAACTTTTGTTATCCTGGTACCTTTTTTTCTATTGAGAGGAATGCATTTATGCACAGAGTGTGAGACTCCCTACAGTAAACAACTAAACCCCTCCCATCAATCATGTCACAACTTGGGATCCGGTTGGCGCTCTACCAAGAGACCCTGTGACTAGCTGCTGCAGTAACCATCATCCATTAGATTAACATCGCTATACAAGTGTTACATTAGGGTTGCAATTTCTTGCAACCAACGCGTGATTCGTCGGCCTGTTCCCTCTCGCACATACAACGCAATGTGTTCCTCACATATGACAGATTTGTGCCCCGGTCCACACACACATATAGCACACAGTGGAATAGCAAGACACCTGTGTGTGTCCTAATTCTAAACATTTGTGGCAGCGCAGGAGGTGGGCATTAGTTATCCTGCACCCATGATTTAATTAAATTCAAAATTAATGGATTGATAAAATAAAAAATTACATTGACAATACAATTTAGTAACGGTATTATTAAAAGGGCTTAATAAATCTATAACTATCTATATGTATAAAATTCGTGTCATACGAAACTGCTTCACCAAATTTAATAAATTATTTTGTGTATATTCGGATCTGAGAATAAGTTGTCTTCTTTTAAGTGATAATGGGTCCAAAGCATTCTTTTATTTCGTTTAGTATACATATGACTCTTGATTTTAGTCTTCTATTCCCAAACCCCACTTTTTAATAGCGATAGCTTGGGTCGGTACTGTCTTCTCTTCTTCTTTTTCTAGCTAGTTACATTATACATATTTATAACTTAGACTGCTTATAACTTAGATGTGAATAAGTACCCTATACTACACAATTGGTAAAATTTTCTTATCCTTAGTAATAATAAAAATAATTAAAAAAATATTTAAAAAAAACATGTTTAAAAACTTTGGTCCCTGTAGCAGTGTACCTTTAACGCTGGCAGCATTTCCTCGCTGTATTGCGATACTTATTCGTTGAGCGAAGAAAGCACCAGCTCTAGGGTCACCGGTACTATCTACTAGGCGCCAACTTAAATCTTTAATAAGCGCCTGTGCACTTGAACCCTACGGCCCAAGAGTCTCTACTCCAATGGGAACGAATAGTTTTTCACACAAATACAAAAAACGTTTATTTTGTATACGAATCGGTAACAAATAAATTCAATTGAAATGGCAAATACTCGATAAAGGCCACTTTATCGTTTTGCATGAACGGTGTAAATGTATTGGGAATAAAAATTTCGTTGACTTTATTTACAATATTCCCATACTAATCTGAATATAAGGTTGGGTATGGATTTTTAAATTTCGGGCCTATTAACTATGCTGTCATAGATATGTAAATTATAATAACGAAAAGCTTATTCGCTAACTTGAAATATCAACTCCATAAACTAGTGGAAATGAAGCCTATCGGATTCGATTCCCGGTTGGAAGTATAAGTAAAATTTGTATTTTTCATAAGTATTACTGTGTATGTCTCTTTATTTTCATATTAGAGAGGGTGGCTGAAACAATTGTTAAGACATCAACTCTCTTTATAGTTCAATATACGTTTATAAACTACGAACCATATGTGTTTGTGAAAGTTTCAATCCCCAATTATGATTGAACGATTCATACAATCTTTAAAAGTTTTTCTTAAAAAGTTGCTCCAACTATTATCCATAAAGAGCGCTTGCATATGCTGTAACGATAACTATAATTAGGCATGCAGCCAAAGTTAGCTATATAATATTATCATGAGATACGGGTAATGAAAACCACTTGGTAAAGTTCTTCGTATGGTTAGGTCTTACGAGGTTTCTGAAGTAATCACTCTATTGAATTATTTCTTCGAGAATCGATTTTTGAATTAGGCTTATTTAGAATTATGTTAAACTAATTAGTAATCGATTTGTTATCATAAATCATCCTAAAAGTAACAAACATGTTCAAACCAGTTTGAATTAGAATATCTTTGCAATAGTTGAATTGTAAGTGACAATTCTACGACACAAAGGGCCATGAAAATAAATTAATTCATTGGCGGGGCACTTGACAAGAGGAATAGAAAAGTGGAGCAAGATATTATTAAACTAAAAGGTAAGGTAAAGTAATCGCCAAAAAGGATTATTTATTTATTAATAATCTTACAGCTAACATACATATTATAAAACAATACACTTTGACAATATACAAAGCCAAAACATATTACATAGATAAACAATATATAGTTGGTAGGTGGATTAGATTAAGGAAACAGCTGGTGGCACAGACAGAAATGGCGGGATTTGAAGGAGGCCTTTTCCAATAAGGGGCACACATTTAGAAAGAATTATAGAAATATAAATAAATTTATTTAAATGTTAAGCATCTGAAATAAAAGGCTTTTACTATTAATTAATTAATTAAAATCCACAAAATATTCAGCAAATTTAATGAATAAAAAGGCAAATCTAACGACCTCACTCTTTATAAAAGCTTAGAAACCTTAGAGGTGGATTTATGTGATTTTGATTTACCTGTTACATAAATGTTAAAATATATTGGTGTTTCAAAAACCGACACCCAATTCTCTATGGGACTGTTGGTATATTTCCGTGAAATGTTATTCCCGTTTCTCCAGCCGTGTGTAAAACACGATAAAAATGTCGCAATATATTGCACACTACCTTAGTGTAAATTACAAATATAACAGTATTTTACGATATTTATTTTGTATAAGATAAGGTGAAATAATGACTTAAAATTATTAACTATTTGAACGTTATAGTACGTTTGGAGCGTTGCAAGTGTTTATGCGTAAGTTGCAACTGTAAATCCTATTGACTTTATAAAAGCAATCTTCCACGATTGATAACGTGATCATTTTAGTAAGGAGATAAAAATAAATAAATCAGTGGCACTACAGCCTTTTTAGGTCTGGGCCTCGAGTTTCTGTATCTGTTTCATGATCATTTGTCAATCTAAGGCGGGCAGGAATTAAGGAATTTTGCGGGCAGCGGTGGCGGCGCGGGAGCGGGCGATTGCACCTCTCAAAAAAGCAATCAATTCTCTTTTGTTCTTTAAAAATAGAAGTCATATGTTTGCTTCGTATCGGAACTTTTTTTTTTTATATAGAACAGGGGGCAAACGGGCAGGAGGCTCACCTGATGTTAAGTGATACCGCCGCCCATGGACACTCTCAATGCCAGAGGGCTCGCGAGTGCGTTGCTCAAAAATTGATACGCTCTTTTCTTGAAGGACCCTAAGTCGAATTGGTTCGGAAATCCTTCAGTGGGCAGCTGGTTCCACAAAGTGGTGACGACGTAACAACATATTTTTAATGTGGATAAAATTTAAAGTCACCACGCTGCAGTTCAAGAAGCCTTCGAATTGATAGAACATCCTCAATATTTACCAGAAGTAGTTCCTAGTGATTTTTACCTATTTCCTCGGTCAAAGCAACATCTCAGGAGCCATACATTTGATGACGTAGTAGACGCCGCGGTACATGATTTTTAAGCGATCAATAAGATAAAAAAAATATATTTAATGAAAGATATTTAGGGATGTTGCTTGAGGGTTGACTCGTTCAGAATTACTTGGTCGATGTTAAAATAAAACTCCCTAATTACTTGTAGAGAAGCGGTGAAGATGGAATAGTGAATGATATTTATTTACAAAACTGTGTACAATTATACTTAAAACTTATCCTACACTTACAACTAATATTGACATGTGGTGCCAAGATGCGGAGCGTTGATTGGTTGCGCAGGTACCAGAGTAGGCGATAAAAATGCGGCGCGGCAAAAAGGTGGCCTTTTTCTGCACGCAGCCGCCTAAGCGTACGAACGTGTTCTTCTCAGAACACTTCGATATCGTAGCCTTGCGATAACGCTAATAACTGTCCTTTTCAGGACAAATTATCGTATCACGATTAAACGTCTAACAACTGTCCTTTTCAGGACATATTATTCTTGTTTCACGACGAAAACGTTTAACAACTATTACCGTGTCTTACGACACGATGAAACTGTTCTTTTCAGAACTCACGACCGTAACTATTCTGATATGTTCTTGTCTGAACACATCACTGTTTCAATACGACATGTTAATCAATCACCTACAGGATTCCCCCTCTAGCGAAGCGTACCGGCAGGCGTATAACCCGGCCGGCGAGTTGTCCTTGTAGGTATTGAGTTGTTCCCAATGTCTTGTTGTTTCAGGTCGTTGTCATTTTGAGGTTTCAGGCTGTTATCGTTTTGATGTTTGATGCTATTTGATGGTTTATGTAGTTCGCTCGCACTTGATGTGATTTGCTTGTTGCAGGTACTCGGTATTGTATCAGTGGGCACATCTGGCTCGGCAATTGTGTAGGCGGGTTTGAGTCTGTCAATAGAGATGTTTGTTTCACGGTTAGGTAACTGCAGCGTGAATATCTTGCTGTCTCGTTTCAGCACGCGATAGGGTCCGTCGTAGGGTGCTTGTAATGGCTTCTTTACGGCGTCTATGCGTACGAATACGTATTCACATGTCTGCAGGTCGCGGTGTATGAATATAGGTTTTGTGTTGCTGTGTGGTTGGTTAGGCGTTGGTTGCAAGTTACGTATTGCGTCACGAAGCTGATCGATGTAAGCAGAGTCCATAATGACGTTATCGCGGGTCGTTGATAAGAAATCACCGGGTAAGCGTATGTTGCATCCGTAGGTAAGTTGGGCGGCGCTTACGCCGGTGTCACTTCGCATAGCGGCGCGTAATCCGAGTAGGACGGTTGGTAACTCGTTGATCCAGCTTCTTGCGGTCTGTAGTCTTGCCTTTAATGCGGCCTTAAGGACACGGTGCCATCTTTCGATGATACCGTTGCACTGTGCATGGTATGATGTTGTACGTGTTTTGTCAATTCCGAGTAAGCGAGAAAGGGATGCAAATACTCTGCTTTCGAATTGGCGTCCTTGGTCCGTTGTTATTGTAGCAGGGCAACCGAAACGGGAAATCCAACCTTCGTACACTGCTTTGGCGACGTCTTCAGCTGTTATTTCGCATAATGGGTATGCTTCGGGCCATCTCGTCGCTCTGTCGATCATTGTCACGAGGTATCGATGACCGGTGGCCGCGGTAGGTAGCGGACCAACGATATCGATGTGCACGTGTTCGAATCGTTCGGTTGGTGAAAAAGTTGACAATGGACTTGTTGTGTGGCGTTGTATTTTGGCGCGCTGACACTGTAGGCATACTTTTGCCCACTTGCCGACATCTGCGTTCATTGAGGGCCAAAAGTAGCGTTGCGTTATTAATTTCCGCGTGGTCTTTATTCCAGGGTGGCTAACGTTATGTACTGCGTCGAATGCGGTACGTCGGTATTCTTCAGGTAGGTACGGACGTATGTATGAGGTTGAAGTTTCGCAGAGTAATTTGATGTTTGACGCGGACAGGTTTACTTCCTTGAAAGATAAGTTGCTCTGTAAACCGAGTGCTTGAATTGTATCGCTATCGCGCTCTTGAGCTATTGCAAGTTGATTGTAGTCGATCGGCGATGGACATGTGATTGCGTCGATGCGTGATAATGCGTCTGCGGCTGCATTTTGAGACCCACTGACGTGTCGTATATCAGTGGTAAATTCGCTGATATAAAGTAGTTGTCGGGTGCGTCTCGGTGATTCGCTGTTTGTATTTGATTTTGTGTAAGCGAATGTTAGCGGCTTGTGGTCCGTAAATATTATGATTTCTCGTCCCTCGAACATTTTGCGGAAATATTTGACAGCCATGTAGATGGCGAGTAGCTCTCGATCGTAGGTACTATAGCGAGTCTGTGCGTCGCTGAATTTCTTAGAGAAATAGCCGAGTGGTTGCCATGTGTTGTTTACAAATTGGTTGAGTGCGGCACCTGCTGTTTTGTCGCTCGCGTCGCTGAATATCGCTAGCGTCGCATGGTGAGACGGATGAGCGAGTAAAGCGGCGTTTTTTATGCTCTCTTTACATGCTTCATACGCTTGCGACGATTCAGCGGTCCAGTCGATCTTAGTTTTGTCACGCTTCTTGATATTGTGCAGGTAAGTATTTAGCGGCGCTTGTATGGTGGCGGCGTCTTTGATATTTTCGCGGTAAAAATTTATCATACCGAGAAAACGTCGCAGTTCCTCTACGGTTTGTGGCTTTGGAAAATCTGTGATAGCCTGTACCTTCTCTTGGGGTGGCTGTATTCCTTCCGCCGTGACTTGATGACCGAGGAATTTGACTGTTAGCTGGCCGAAAACACATTTTGATGGGTTGATGGTAATGCCGTATTCTTCAAGTCGCTGTAATACGGTGCGAAGGTGTTTTCGGTGCTCTTCCTCGTCGATTGACGCTATCAGTAGATCATCAACGAAAGGGAATACGAAGTCGAGTTCGCGCAGTACTTCGTGAATAAAGCGTTGGAATGTCTGTCCGGCGTTCTTTAGACCAGGGCACATGCGCGGGAACTCGAAAAGGCCAAATGGTGTGATGATAGCTGTTTTCTCCACATCTTGTTCGCTGACTGGTAGTTGTTGGTAGGCGCGGTTGAGGTCGAGTGTGGAGAAAATTTTCTTCCCTGCGAGTTGATATGTGAAATCACGTATGCGTGGTATGGGATACCGATCGGGCTTGGTTATGGCGTTGAGCCTTCGGTAATCGCCACACACGCGTAACTCTCCACTCTTCTTAGGCACGACGTGAAGAGGTGATGCCCAAGGGCTTTTGCTTGGTCTGCATAACCCTTGATCAATCATGCTCTGAAATTCTTTTCTGACCATTTCGTAACGATGCGGCGCAATGGGGCGTGGCCTGCAATGAAGAGGCGGTCCATTTGTTTCAATGAAGTGTTCGACGGAATGTTTAGGACTTAGCTTCATTGAAGTAAGTCTAGTTGTGCCTGGGAAATCTGCTAGTATGCTGTGGTAATTTTGCCCAATGTCTATACTGCGAACTGTAGGTATGCCCGCAGTACTGAGTTGAGCGTTAGTTACCAGCTGTGTTTTCCCGTCGATCAATCGTCGGTGTTTTACGTCGACAATGAGGTGGTGGTACTGTAAGAAATCTGCTCCCAGGATTGGCTTGGACACATCTGCTACGACGAATTTCCATGTGTATGGTCTTCGGAGGTTAAGATCGAGTGTGAGTGACTTCTCTCCGTATGTAGGAATTACAGTGTTGTTTGCGGCGTAGAGTTGAAATGGCAGTGGTTTTTCGCGTGAGCCTTTTTTCTTTGGTAGCACGGAGATATTGGCTCCTGTGTCGACCAAAAAGGTAAGTTTCGTTACCCTGTCGGTAACGAAAAGGCGGTGTGATGATTCGGTAACGCCAGTTCCCGCCGCGGCCAGCGTTACTTTTAGTTTTCCGACTGGTTAATGGGCTTGAAACTGCACGGTGGTGCGCATTTCTTCGCGTCCATACCGTAGCGATGATGGTAGTAGCAGTACGGCATTGGAGATTTTTTCCGGCTTCGGTCTTCCATCTGCGACTCTCGTTGGTTTTCGTTGTGATGTGGAGATGCGTTCCGCGAGCGTGACTGGAAACGGTGGCGAGAGCGACTGTTGCGGTAGTTGTCGCGGGGTTGTGCTCGTAGCTCAGCAACTTCCAAAGACAATCTTCTTATTTCACCGATGAGTGTGTCGATAGTTTGCTGTTGCGGATAAGGTGGTGTTGGCGATGGTACAGATGCAAAAGGCGTTGCGACGGCAGCGATGTGTTGCGACGGCGTGTGGACTTCCATCATTTTGTCCGCGAGCAAGGTAAGGTCGTCGAGCGTCGTTTTGATTTTAAACGCTTCGCTGACAGCTAGCACGGAACGAATGTGTGGCGGCAGATGCTCGAGCCACATCATTTTGATGGTGCTCTCGGGAAATTTATCCTTGTTAAGCTGCTTCATTTGCCTCATCAGTTGGCTGGGTTTTTGGTCTCCGAGCTCAACTTGTGACAGTAGCTTCTTCGTTTGTGCGCTGTTAGACTCTTCGTATAGCGATATTAAGCGGTCTTTAATTGCGTTGTAGTAATCTGCTTCCGGCGGCGAGCAAATGAGATCAGCGATGTTTTGTATATCTTGCTTTTCAAGCTGTGCGATGACCATCTGGGCGAGCTGGGCCTGGCTTCGTTTTAGATCGGCGGTTGCTGCTTCGAAACTGCAGAACCAGAGGAGCGGCTGGTCACGCCAGAATGGTGGCACGCGGAGCGATAGTGAAATGCCGGAGACTTCTTGGCTCGACGGTGTTGATGAAGTTAGACGCTCTGCACCGGAATTTTCTGTTGTCGACATCTTCAATGTTCTTGGTGTTCTTCTCGGGGTTGTTCTTCACGGGGTTGTTCTTCACGGGGTTGTTCTTCACGGGGTTGTTCTTCACGGGGTTGTTCTTCACGGGGTTGTTCTTCACGGGGTCACCACTTTAGGGATGTTGCTTGAGGGTTGACTCGTTCAGAATTACTTGGTCGATGTTAAAATAAAACTCCCTAATTACTTGTAGAGAAGCGGTGAAGATGGAATAGTGAATGATATTTATTTACAAAACTGTGTACAATTATACTTAAAACTTATCCTACACTTACAACTAATATTGACATGTGGTGCCAAGATGCGGAGCGTTGATTGGTTGCGCAGGTACCAGAGTAGGCGATAAAAATGCGGCGCGGCAAAAAGTTGGCCTTTTTCTGCACGCAGCCGCCTAAGCGTACGAACGTGTTCTTCTCAGAACACTTCGATATCGTAGCCTTGCGATAACGCTAATAACTGTCCTTTTCAGGACAAATTATCGTATCACGATTAAACGTCTAACAACTGTCCTTTTCAGGACATATTATTCTTGTTTCACGACGAAAACGTTTAACAACTATTACCGTGTCTTACGACACGATGAAACTGTTCTTTTCAGAACTCACGACCGTAACTATTCTGATATGTTCTTGTCTGAACACATCACTGTTTCAATACGACATGTTAATCAATCACCTACAGATATTTGCGTAATACTCATTATCACTTTCTTTAACACTCTTAATGCGACTCATTGGTCTAGTGGTTAGTAGCCCTGACTGCGAATCCATGGGTCCCGGGTTCGATCCCCGGCTAAGACGAACATCGATGTGATGAGCATTTGGTGTTGTGCTTAGGTCTTGGGTGTTTAAATATGTATTTATATGCCTATATCTATAATATGTATGCATATCCGTTGCCTAGTACCCATAACACAAGCTTCACCAGCATAGCATGGGACAAAGAAAATGCAGCGTTCTATATTCAAGAAGCCTAGAAAATTATTATTACAAAACAGACGCAGAAATGTTTTTTCACTATGATAATGGACGGAAAATTGCCTCCTATAAACGCCTGCACTAAGAACTTGAAAAAAAAGTTAAAACTCATAACTTTACCCTTACCTTTGAAAATATCTTAATAAGCCGTCTTTTATGAAAGCATAAAATTTTTACGACCATTCGGTGGGTAGATAGTAAATTATTAAAATTTACTAGCGTTAAAATCACACGTTATTATTTTCGATTTTATTGTCATTTTGATTGTGATATAAATCATTTTAAATAGAAAGTTGGGGTCGCTCAACATGTTTGCTGTCATAATTGAATTATACTTCTAAAGCTCCAATCAATATTGGACTTTCCTAATTATAATACGTGTGAAGTTAAGCCCTTCTGTGCCAGACACGAAACGATTTCTAGACAAGTGTGTTAAACACAGAGTTCAAATTCAAACTCACAAGTTACTAACTACCGAACTTTTTTTTTTTTTACTTGGGGAAATGCATTGCGCATACTTTACCGCGGTGCGACTGCTTAGTGCGGGAGGGTTATGTGGGACTCGCGAATGTGCATACCCACTAAAACCCCAAGGCGCCACCAACAATCGCCTTAGGCGGGATGCGGTAACAGCAGAGCCTTATCCGCTTCCCGACATGCGATGCGGCGGTTGTGTCCGCGTCTCCCCGCCCATTGTTGATTTGTGAAGATACTTGACACAGCAAGTATCCTTCACAGATCGGGCCATACGCTTTTAGGAATAGCTAGGGGAGATCGGGTCCAGTGCTTGCAGGGATGGATCACCATCCCTTCTTTTGAACGCATGGACCCCTGCTTCCCCGCTTGGGCACTCTTTAGGTGGAAGTACCGAACTTACTGGAAGCTGGCCGTCAATCTCATGAAGCGTGTCTTATCCTGTGCCAATTGCAACAACTCTTCCGTAGTCGCAATACTATATAATTTTAACCCCATTTCCCTTTGGATATTACCCATTATAATTAATTGAAGGTGGCAGCGGTCTTAGCGCAATACGTGGCCCAGGTACAACCAGGTACAACTTTCCGAGTTATCTAATAGAAGATAATTCGTATTAATCTGTTTTCGCACCGTGTATGAAGTTTTATAAACCACCTGTATTTCGATATTTTTCATTTGGGCCACACATATTTGCGGCAAACGGAGATTCTTTAGCGATATTCGCCCTGAATACATTCAATGTGCTCAATAAACGCTATTACAGAAAGAATGTGGACGGGGCCAACAAAATACACATACTTATCTCATGAGCTAAAATAATAACTCTGGAGTATTTTACTTTTATTAGTATTCCCTCGAGTATGAGGGCTACACATGACAGTATAGGAACAGCTTGGTTCAGATCGTCGATTTGAATCTTTATAATAATTTAAACGAATGGACTGTTTCGTCCAACCGAAAATTTGTTGTGCCGTCTCTTCGCCTCTTTTATATAATTTAAGTCGCATCCGTGCCTTATCTGTTCCACGCCGGCTCTGTGCCTGCGCCGCGTTTTCACCTTACGCATTTTCTGTATATTTCGCGCCTTAGAGATCAAAACCTTATCCATGTATTGAAATACTTGTATGGTACCTTTTGGCTTCAAGACTAATAATATACAAATAAACATATAAACAACAGCATCAGTCTTGGAAATTGGAACAAAATGTAATATTTATACTTAGCCACTCCACGCAACGTCTCGTCCAAGGGGAACGAAATACGAAACAATTTGAAATTGTTCCTTGCAAATTCATCTCAAACATAAGGGAACTACAAACTTAATTATCTTCAGGTTATTTCAATGAAAATGGACAAAAAGGAAAGCAATTTGGGGAAAATAACTTCCAAGAGTTTTGTTAATTGTTTTCGTATTCATTATCTTTTGCTAATGAAGTTTCGCTTTTTCAAGTGTTTCCTTAAGTAAAAGGTTGCCATTCAACCTTTTAAAAAACCGTTAATTTCAAAATACATAAAAATTACAGATCAAAAATGAAAAGTACCAGAAGTTTTGTTTTATCTGCCCTGCGATTCTGGCATTCTAATAAACAATAAACTACAAGCTCCCACCTTTTCAGAATGCCAAATCATAAAATGAATGCTTCACGACTGATTTGAGAGCGACCCCCGATGCGAAAACCGCTGTGTGAGTTCGAAAAGTGAGTTACAAAATCGCAGGGCTGTCCTCAAATACTTTACGTGATAAAGAATAAATGTGTAATGTAATCCCCAGCAATACATACCAGAGTAATACTTAGGAGCTTTCCTACCAAACTAAGCCCTTACTTAAAAGCGGCTTATTAACTGCACAGCCTCGCCTGGAATTACTCGGGTCTTATTATCTGTGATACAATTTTTTATTATTATTTACTAATATTCAGTCCAGGCTACGTCTTTGAACCGTACCGCCTTGTCTATGGTAGGTATATCTAAGGGTATGGTGTATGTTCAACTATGTATGTATGTAACTTGTATGCTAAAATCTATTACACATTGAACATACTGTTCGACTCAGCGCCTTGTTTCTGAATTTTACCTTAATCACTAAAGCAATGGAGCTGCAACTAATGCCGAAACGTCTTCAACAGGGCTGGTATGATTAAGACAATTTGTTTTAAACAGTTTTACTTTAAACCGTGTTTTTTATCACACTGGAGATATTTGACAGAGTAGCAGAAATAATAATAAAAATAAATATTAGAAAGGCACTCGTGTTTATAGAATTCATAAGTAATGCCCCGCCGGGAATATCTTGTTGGGAAAATCCCTATTGTCAGCTATCACAAGGTATTCAATGGACTACTGGTTATTACACTCATTTAAATATAAGTATGGTTTCCCCTTATCATGTATATAATTCATAGTTTTCAGGGTATTCCCCGCCGGTATAGTTCCGCTTGAAAAGTTCATGTTGCCCAATTTAAAACTCAACCTTAGAATATACAGGTACAGACAATGTAAAGCGTTCCATATTTAAAAAGATCTTGTTTGAACCTTAATAGGTCGAAGTAATTTTTAATAATGTTAAAAAAGGACTTGCTTTATACAATTTGAACTGTTTGTTTTATCAGCTTTTTTTCAATCCTACTTTACAACAAAGTAACAAACAATGAATGCACTTAAAAACATGTTTACTTACAATGTCTCGACTGAGACTACTACACATTACAATTGTTTAATACTGTTGCATAGTGAATAGTATTAAAAGCGAACTGTGTAGTAACTAACTAAATAGCATTACACGAGTAATTTAATAATGTAGTTAGTTTCATATACTACTTAATCCGATCACTTCAACAGGAATTGTATCCTGATTAATAATTTTAGTGCATATGCCCGCAATAGAACAAATAAAGCTTATTTAGTTCATATATGTCCGAAAATTAAAGTTAAAATTAAAATTAAATATAAGCTGTTGGACCGTATCCACGTTGAAAACTAATACAATTTTCAAAACGTAGGTTTATACTAGTATAAATGTGATTTTTAATGTCACAAATAGAGTATTTTAATTTAAACCGAGCACCTAAAATAGCAACCCAACCAAAAATGTACTGAAATAAAAATCTTGAAAATATTAAAATTTTACATAAAATGTATGAGAGCTTCGCAAACTTTCATATCAAATTTTTGCACTGAAATACCTGAAGTTTAAATATTATATTAACGTTTTCAACTTTCATGAATTAAGTTACATATACGACCTATTTAACGGCGGGATTTCAATTCCATGTATTATAAAGATTTTCATACAGTTCTAAATTATTTCATTAATGTAATTATTCTAACGAAAACCTACAATTTTTAATTTGAATTTACCAAAGTATATAATAGCTCTCAGAAAACAAAGTAATCGAACCTCTTTAGTGAAACCAATTCGTTCTTAGAGACAGTTTATAGTGTCTCAGTTATTTCTGTATTCTAAAAAAACCAGTAGCGCTACAACCCTTAGTATTCAACTCAGTTTTCCTCATCCGTGATATTTTTTTTCTAAGGCAAGAAGGCGGTAAACCTTCTGTACCTTATACCTTTTGTTTTCTCACGATGTTTGTTAAGTATGTCATGATATAATTGTTTTGATGTTCGTTAATATTCTATTTTAATAAGATAAAAACTTTCATAGATTGCAAGCGCAGACACAAAATTTGCTATAAAATAATGTTTATAGAACATATAAAAGATCTTAAGCACCACACAGATACAATGCTTCAAAGGAATTTGTGTCTCTAAATAAGAAAACAACTCTCAAATTAGAGGCTTTTCCCCAAATTGTGGCAATAACAAGACCGGTAATCTGATAACAGAAAATATACACAATAAGCCAATTAATTTAGAATAAGAGAAATAAAATGTAATCTCTTTTTATTTTACTTTTACGTCTGTTTTCTGTCTGCGTTAACACAGTTTTAAAGAAATTAACGAAATAGTATATAGCAAAAATATTTTATTGTTCGAAATTGACTGACCTAAAGTCCTATGCCCTATGCTACCGACCCCCAAGTGCAGAAGGCATCCAGCGTAGAAAACCAGCCTGGGCGGCTCTTTTAATTTCACTCCACGTCATACCAGCTTCCTTCGCCTCTGCAATGATACTTCGTTGCGCGGTCTGTTTTACAACATTAATTATTAGTTAAATATAAACGTATACATTGCTTCGACATATATAGTTAGTTTTTGTTCTCAATTTTGTGTCCGTCACTGTACAAATTCGAAACAAGACTTCTACACAAATACTCTTTAATATAACAAGTAAGAATTCTGATATCTTGTATCTAACAATTTCTCAAATTGGCTGTAAGTTAAGTATCGCGCTAATTTGACTCTTTGTGTTAAAACTTTTTAAATTACTTTTCATTTTCTATTTGTTCAAATGTCAAATTAATAAGTAAGACTATTTTATATTCGTGATAGAAATGCATTTCCTCATCCCAGGCTCTGGTGGGACTCCTTCTCATACAAATACCACTCTCACTACAGCCTTGCGATTCTGTAACTCACTTTTCGAACTCACACAGCGGTTTTCGCATCAGCGGTCGCTCTCAAATCAGTCGTAAAGCAGTCATTTTATGATTTGGCATTCTGATAAGGTGGGAACTTGTAGTTTATTGTTTATTGTTTATGTGTGAAAAGTGAGTTCTGCCTTTTGACCACCACGCACCGGCCCAAGCCGAGGTCCAACTTCCAAGTCTCGGAGGCAAAGCGCATTTCGGCTCGCAGAAACAGCCCGAGTTGAGCTGAGATTTCACGCCAACAGCGAGATTCACGTTATGAACACCCGAGTCTTTTATCGAACCAGGACTTTTGTTTTACAAGATGTTTGTTTGGAGCTGCAACCTTTGCACTCCTAATGGTTAGTAATAGTGTTTGCTTGTTTAATTATGTTTGTTTAGCGTATTAATTTTGATACAAAAAATATTTTCTACACACCGCTTTAGATGAATAAATTGTATTTTATAAAGTTGGACCTCCACAGAGAACCGCACCTTGCGTATGGCAGAATAAAATCGGGTTTCTATTATCTATTTATGTAAAATATGTAGGATCAAGGAGCAATGAATTTGTGTTTTTATGTACATGAACTTTCTGTTAACTTATTCATTATTTAGTTTTCCGTAATGTAATCAAACAAAACTGTAAAGTAAAACAAAGTAGAAACTCGTTCGTGATGTTATCGGTGACTTCTCAAGTGTCCGACCTTTGATTTAAATAAAACCGACTCAAGACGAAACAACAATTTTGTATTACGAAGAGAATTACCTAAATGTATTGAGTGTTAATTAGTTAACATTTATACAAGGAATATAAAGATTAAAATCGCACTTGCGAGCAGTCTGGGCGCTTGCCTTCTTAGAGGTATAAGAATCCGGGCGGCAGTATCACTAAATATCAGAACAGCCTCCTCCTCATTTGGCAAAAAAATCACATTAGCCTATGGGAATTGCAATTCCTAACGATTAGTCCCGTGATCATCACAGATCAGCCCACGGGTGGCATAGTTGAACATACACAAAAATATGTACAAGGCTTATTATTAACTAAGAGGCGAAATTAAATAGCTATTAGTTGAAATTATGGACTTTTTGACTATAAGCCTTCTGCATACCATCTTTTTTTGAGTCATACTTTAACGCAGCAAACCATTTTAGTATAATTCAGTTATCTGACATCGAGTCCAAGGCCTAACATAAATCAATTATGGACTATTCCAGTCCAAAAATAGCCCCTTTCAGTAATAATATTATGAGTTAAAAGTGAACTTTGTGGTTTCCTATTTTAACTATGTCTGTTATAATTAACACTGTGTTATGGCAATACTTCATGTCTGATACTGACGATCTTCGGTATTCTTTATGAGCGTACCAATTCTTAAAAGGCCGGCAACGCATTCGCGAGTCCCGCATTGAGGATGTCCATGGGCGGCGGTATCACCAAACATCAGGTGAGCCTCCTGCCCGTTTAGAAGCAAAAAAACCAGTGACTTTTAAGGTCCGAGCCTCAGATTTCTGTATCTGTTCCTGGATCATGTTTTTCTAAGCAGATGATCAGCCTTCTTTGCATGACACTCGCCGTCATCATAAGGTTTAAGGTCTCAGATCAACCACACGTGGTTAAGGAAAACCTCGTGAGGAAACCTGAAGCCACTTATACAACACTCTACACTGATAATTTTAAGCAAGCACTATCGCGGGTCACATGTATCCTATGCCCTCTTGTGTCCTACAATTCCCTAATAAATTACTAACCCACGGCGCCCATATATTCTGTGTAAACGGAAAAATGAAAAATTGCCGCTAACTAAATGTATACAAACTCAAACCTAAATAAATTTTCGTAACGTGCGGCGGATTTTGTTTATTGAGGATCGGAGGCTTTTATAATTTTGTTAGAAATAACATTTTAGGAATGCTTTTTATGTGAAAATTCAGAAGCACTTTTAGTACATTAAATAAAATGCTTTCGGATCTTCTTATTACAATAACAGATAAATTGTAATGATTATAACGAATAATAATCGTCTACGTTACTTTAACTTTTCTTCAAATTTTTTGGTCCTTCGAACCGAAACACTTTAAAGTACACACACAGTAAATATGTTTATATTTCATTTGTATTATTATTGAATTTTTTGTGTTCAATGCAATTGTTGCAAATTTATGGATATTTTAGTCTTGTGATTCTATTATGATTATGTAATATGTTACCTTTGAAACAAAAAAATGAACATCAAGTGTACATTATTGTCTTTAATTAACGTAACCTTTACACATTTAAAGATTTTTTTTTTTAACCGGATTAAAGTTATGTATTATTATAAATTTACAATTAATTAACATAATTTTAAATTTATCCGACGTTTCGCGTGCTTTACAGCGTGCGTGGTCACGGTGGTAAATTTATAATAATACATAACTTTAATCCGGTTAAAAGATTTTTCTATAAAGGGTACAAGCAAGAGCGCAAGTATAAGTATGATGAAATAAAATGGTGGACGTCAATTGAAACTGCATTGAAACGCTAAAATATTCGAGTTTTAATTTTTTTTAACATGGAATGCTTATTAAATTATATCACATATTCTGCTCACTAGCTAGTAAGCAAACTTGGAGATCCTCACGATTTTTTTTACCCTGATATAAAAGAATGCCTTGCTTCTCTTTTAAAAAAAAGAGGCTGTTAATGAAAGTTATTTTCTTTATGAGAATATAAATTCAAAAGTTCATATTTTTAAGTTACTAAAAGGATGAGACCGAAGCAAAGGTGACATTCCATATATTTCTCCCGTCACGGCCTAATGTAGATCACTTTGCGTTTTAGCTTCGTCGGCACCGGAGTTATATATACAGGCTTTTAAATGTATGACAGGTCGCATCTATGATGAAAATACGTTTTTCGCAGAATGCATTTGAATATGCAGTTTCGAAAAGAGAACTCTCGAGATATTAATAGTTGTATTAATCTAGCGGCGTTATCTTTTTAGGTCATGGCTTGTGATGTTATCTGTATTCTTTGATCATTTTTCTTTGATAGACGAGTGGGTGTCCAGCTTACGTCTAGTTGACGATTTTAGACATGCGAATCACTATTTTTACCTTCACCATAAGTAAAGAATAGTGCACAATGACAGCGTGTCTTCCCTTAATAGAGATTGTAAGTAGTGTTATTGGACACTGTTTTATGATGAAAATTCTTTTTAAAATTAGGTTAGACATTAAGTACTTATTAGTGTTAAGTTAGGCTCGATCGTTATGTTAAATAATGCCTCATACAATGAATATGTTGTGGCTAGGAACATGCAGTACAACGCGAGTCGAACACTTAACTATTATCATTGATCTCTCTCACAATCCTTAAACATACATTTTAAAAAAATATTATTTATTTAAAAAAAGTCAAAACAATTAATTAACAGCGTTTTTAGCAAGATTCCTAAAGAATTTATACATGGACAAAAATATTATTTAGTTTCAACGATGATAAAAAATACTGCCCAAATTTTGTTTTTATCCAAGTATACAAAAATAACTTTTCTTGTAATTAATATATTTTATTAATTTACCTAAGTAATATTATTTAATAATTTTAAACAAAATATGATTTTAAAAATTATTTTTTTATTCAATTCAAAGAGAAAACGTAATTCTTTTTCTTTTTAATTAATGTGACTTAAACAAAAACAATATTCGACCGTCGGATGAAAAAGCAATTAAGATAAATCAAGTGTCTTGATTGTTTTGTCGAAAATACATTTAATTCCGAAGATGTTATTTTTCAATTAACTTGTCAGTATTATTATGTTGATTTAAGTATAATTAATAAAATTTGTAGGTATTTTTATTTATTACTTAAATAAATACTAATAAAAACGTTTAATAAAAATAATAATTATTTATTTATTTTCATATAACATTTGCAACAAATTGGGAGGCTGGTTTCCAAGATTAGTGTTGACCTAGTGGCTTCAGCGTGCGACTCTCATCCCTGAGGTCGTAGGTTCGATCACCGGCTATGCACCAATGGACTTTCTTCCTATGTGCGCATTTAACATTAATTCGAACGGTGTAGGAAAACATCGTGAGGAAACCGGCTTGCCTTAGACAATAAACAATAAACAATAAGCTCCCACCTTTTCAGAATGCCAAATCATAAAATAACTGCTTCATGACTGATTTGAGAGCGACCGCCGATGCGATAACCGCTGTGTGAGTTCGAAAAGTGAGTTACAGAATCGCAGGGCAGGTCTCCAATAGTTTAAAAAAATTGAGACATACTTTATACGGTATGTATGTAAACTTTGCGTCCTTTTCTTTGCTATACCTACGGTGATAAATAGATAATTGTGAAGCTCGTTTTTCAGCCGCTTAAAAGATAAATAAAAGCTGACGATGTACGCGCTGCTGGGAGAGTTAATTTGATTAAACAAGCGCTGCTGCGTTGCGGTCGATATGAACCAAGATATAACCACCGTGTTTAATAATTGGTTATAATTTATTTATTAACACTTCATTGCAATACAGGAATACAGTTCAATTAAAATAACTAAATAAAACTGAGGACAACTGGCGTTATTGCTTTAGAGCAACCACTGTGAAAAAATAGATTTAGAAATCGAAATAGAAATAATAGAAAAGAAACAAGGATGCGCGTTTTCCGCTAAAAAATCTCCCTTTGTCGCTACTCCCCTCTTTGAAGACACTCTCCTTATAGCCTCAGCTAGCATCGGAATACTGGGCGTTGACATATCGAATAACGTTCAGTTTCGCGGTCATCTGGAAGGAAAGGCTAAATTAGCCTCCAAAAAGCTTGGTGTGCTCAGCAAGGCGAGACAGTACTTCACTCCGGGCCACCGCTTGCAACTATATAAAGCGCAAATTCGGCCCCACATGGAGTACTGCTCTCACCTCTGGGCGGGAGCTCCCCAGTACCAGCTCCTTCCACTTGACCGTATTCAACGAAGAGCGGTTCGAATCGTCGACGACCAGTCACTTTCAGTGCGGCTTGATCCCTTGGCGTTGCGTAGAGATATGGGATCTCTCTGCATCTTCTACCGCATTTACCATGGAGAGTGTTCAGAGGAGTTGTTCGGTCTAATACCTGCAGCTGAGTTTCAAGAAAAACTAAAACTCATAACGGCAATTGGCTGACGTATGTGTGTAAATAAAGTTTTTATAAGCATTTACTTTATAATACGTACTAATGTAACTATAAACGCAGACCACAACAGGCAAAAATCAGTACAGATCTAGCTTAGCTAGAAAAGCTTATTCAGAGCATACAAACCTGCATAAACGATACGTCCGTAGCATTGTTTACCAAGTTCACTAATAAAAATGTGTAAAAAAAATTATTGAAGCTAACTCTTTGCCTAAACATTTTATTTAATTGACGTCGAAATAGCCAGTGTACGGAGACCTGAAGGGATTTACTGTTTAATTTATGGTCTGCATTTTAGTCTCGTTATGTTTACTATATCGCCGCTGTCAGTATTGTATTGGCAACACAACAAATTTGTATACTAACAATGAATAATTGAGAGCTTTCAAATCTTATCGCACATAGAATCATTATAAATTACGTAATTCCCAGTAATAATAATAAATAATCCAGTAATTGGATGTCGGCATCAGATTATTTATTTTCTTTGATCATTTTTTATAGACGAGTATGTGATAAGCATTATGTGCCTGAGACAATATTTCATAGACATTTGGGTCCAAGCCATGCCGGTTTTCTTATGTTTTTCTTTTTCCTTGTTCACAGTATGAGAAAGTATTAAATGCTCCTTGATTCAAACACACGTCTACACAGTCGCAAGCTTAAGCCACTAGGCCAACACTGCTCATAGTTTTTTTTTTTTAGAATAAATTCACTGTTAATACCATTTCTTCAAAGCAATAGCAATTTGAAATTGTAGACTAACTTTTGCGGTATAGAGTATTTGTTAACGGACTTAGAGCCCGGATTCAATACGTAAGTTTATTCATCTTTTACATAATTAGATAACCATGCCTCTGACTATTGTTATTCGTTTGTCCTTATGATGTCTTCGTATGTCCTATTATCGCCAAAATCACAGTCAAAGTCAAAGTCAAAATAATTTATTAACACAATGTACACTTATGAACGTCAATAAAGAAAAACATATTACTAAATGCTTCTAATTCTGCCAGTTCTCAAATCAAGGGCGTAGAACGGACCAGAGGAACTAAACGTAACGTAAACAATATATCGTTGATCAATAAGTACAAGTTAAAAGGAATTAGAGAATTTTATTTTATTTTAAAATGTGAATATTTGATAATTATATTCTTTAAAATTAACAGGAATATATAAGTTAAGAAAATCTGACTTTTATAATTTTATAATTTAAATCTTTTAATTTTCTTTAGAGATTTTATGAGATATGTAGAGACATAACATAAATCCATCTATACGCTTATTAAATACATAATATTGAGTTACAATCCATTTTCACAAAAACTTTAAATGAATACAAGAAAACCAGATTATTTAGCTTTATTTTTCCTTTTCAAGATTTAGAAATAATATTTTATCTCATAACAAACATTTGATCCATATGATAACTGAAAATAACTTTCAGTTACTCGCTTTTATCATTAAAAAGAAGATTATAATAAATAAGAAGGTTATTGTGTTCTACAATAAGCGTATTTATGAGATAATCTGTTTATATTTTTTTGGCTAAACCACTACATAATACTATAGAAAACTTACATAATATAAAGGAAATAGAGGAAAATGGATAACGGACAATGAGTCACATGAACAAGGAACGAGGGCAAGTCACAGGGCACAGGAAGGTCAACGATTACACGTGGAGAAAGGAAGGTAAAAAGTCAAAGCCTGACTGACAATTAATGATATAAATAGTGTATATCGGTAGAGACACGGGCCGATTGTTGACAAAGCAGCAAACGTTTAGGTTCTAAACAAGCATAAGAAACTAGAAAGCACGACCTGAATATTACAAAAACAGGCCCTGCAGATAAATTATTTAAAATAATTATATAATTCGTTTGTTTCGACATGAGACTTCTTTGTAAAGGCTTGGTACGACCACTTAATCGAACTGAGGACTGTATTTTGTTTTTTTGGATGGTGGCTTAGCCCGTGCTGTATTGGCGAGCGTAGCTTGGCCAGTATGGGTTCTGAGGACCGAACAGTGCCTATATTTATAGCGTGCTCATCAGTTACGAATGCCTTTTTCTCAAATTACAGTGTGTCATTTTGTAATGTGACACGGCTTCCAGTAAAACTCCTAATGTCATGTGTAAATTCGTCAGAATTCGTCCACACTGTATACACTGAAACAGCGAGTATAACATCGCGTCAGCTTTTACTCACCTCCATATTTTAGGCACCAACGTCCACTAATGTCTAGCAAAAGCCTGAACAAAATTTTCCATAGTAACTGAAAATGTAATGACATCCAATTCTGCCGTGAGTCTGCGAATATGCAAACATATTCAAATGAAACTGCTTTCGTCGAAATTTATTTCGTGTACAGGAGTAATTAGATATATGAATGAGAAAAACTGTTGCCGCTTCACAAATGTTAAATTTAAATTATGGTTAAAACTTTGAGCTTTTGAAGCGTATTTTCACAACACGATTTTAATAAGCTGTTTTGTATAATTGTGTTTTAGTTGTATCCTAGTTTGTAGTTCGAAATAAGCGCAATAGAATTTGTTTCACAATATAAATGAAGTACTAATTACAATTTAAAACTAAAGGCGTATCTCAACAATATAATATAATATCAATTTTTGGCAAGAGGCAATTTGGTCAATCAAAATACCAAAGTATTTTGATTTATGTTCTCCATTGCAACTGCTTCCACATGAGTGTAGTTTCCTCGATTACTTTGTAATCCCATAACCTTCCTTTTTTTAAAGTCAGTTAACAAGTGCGCGTTATTACAAAATTAATCGACAGTTATCTTTGAGTATGAAAATAGTTAATATTTCAGTTATTGTTTCTTTAATTCGTTCCTTATTTTGTTAACCTTAATAAACATACTTTCAAACATCACGGGTAAACAATTTTGGTAAATTATTATCGAAGTAGAAATAAAATACTACCATTTATTTATAATTACTAACTTTGTCAGAAAAACACAAAAATAGAATCAATATATTTAATCTTCGAATCACAACCATAAGAAATAAATATATCAGACATGTTAATCAAAACGTAGTTATTTTTACAATTATATGGTCTAAACATAAATATATATATACTAAAATAAATATATAAAATATAAATATATACATATATTACATAGTAAAATAAATGCATAAAAATATATACGATATGTATGATACATGAAAACAATAATTATATACATATTTATTGAAATATTTTCAAATAAAAAATAAATGCATGTATATCATAAATTATGTATTTTGTATGATACAAAGTATTTATAAATAATAAAATACATAAACTTACTATAATTAATATAAATAAATAGATAATATAATATTTTTTTTTAAATATATATGTAACTAAACAAGATAGATAAATAAAAGTTGGTAGACTAGGCAAAGCGTGCTGCATAAATAAAGAATTATAGATTTTGCATGTAAAATAAATGTCAAAACGATACTGATTCTAGTTATGTTAGAATGAAGACCATTTCTATCCTATATATGCCGTATTATATGTCTGATTATTGTTCTTGAGCCAATACTAGATGTCCGGATCGGTCCACAGTGAAGACTGGACGAACACGACGGCTTCTGAAAAACATTATTATGATAACATTTGTTTGATTTATTCTTCGGTACTGATGGCTTACGAAAGAAAATTAATCACATTTTTGAAGTTATACTTCTTTAGGCGCGTTATGAAAAATTGATGAGAGTGAAATTTAACGATGCGCGCGCACCGTTACTCAAAATTAACAGAATGAAGTTGCCCACGGAAGATGCTTCGGCATTGGACATAATTTTAAAAACAACATTCAAATAATAATATATATGTTACACTTAATGTAAGAGAATAATAATAAATATTTATTTATTTAATTTTTCAAATGTAAACTGAACTTTATTGACTATAATGACTCATTTTCCAGTCTTTGATTATTTAATTGTAATTAATTATTTGCATGCTATCAAAAACTATTTTTAATAATGCCAAAGAAGTATAACTTCTTACGCGCGTACATAAGAACACGCACCCTTTTTTTTGATTGCGGTATTCTTAAGTGTATATTGCTTCTAAAACATGGGATGGTTAGGCTTTTGGCAATACACTTATATACAAATAAATAATATAAAAGCGCTATTCAAGATGCTCCACCATGCTGACCACCTCAACGTGTAATTATACGTCAGGTAAATACAGAACCTTATACCGGTACAAGGTTATACCACATTTATGATTTTATTGAAATTTACAAACTATTTTCAATAAATAAACTTTTTATTTTTTTTGTAAAATATACAAAAGGCAATAATCGAAATAATAACTTTAAAAAATATGAATTCATATTCCGAACCCACGCTGGTTTACGTTTTCGATCTTATTTCACTTCTAGGGGCTTCGCTTTGAACTTTTTTGTTAATAGAAAAGGTATTCCTACTTTTGAATTTTTCCTTGAAATCGAGGAACCTCAACCCACCCATGGAACCCATGCATGTAGGCACACTTGAAGGGATTTGGGTATTTTTAGTGAACATACATTGTTTTAAATTTTTGTAATATGTAAATCCATTATTATTATGATTATGTAACTTCCGGACCCTACAACAATTACTTGATTAATCATATTCAGTTTCGGCAAAGCTAAGCTTCATTTTAATGGGAATTTTATATTTATGTGATATTTAATCGAACTTGTGTAGTTAATCCTAGCGGCCTGATTCGCTTTTGCATAACTGTTTTTAATAATATTACTTATATAGATATTATACTCATGATTATAAACTAGAAATTGATCCAGTTTTTTTGGGAATATACATTGCAATAACACAAATTTTTCATATTATTAGGATTTGTTTTTGAAGTAAATCCACTGATTACTAACGCATAGTGCGTAAACCTGAAGTTCCTGAAGCTTCGGATTGGAAAACATAGCTTATGCCTGAGTACATAAACAGTTGTAATAAAGAAAAATCTTTAATAACCAAAATTGTTCAGTTACCCGTCGGAAAATATATTTTCCCTAACCATGTAAAATGCTGTATTTGGCAACCGGCCCGTTTACTTGGCACGGCTAAATCTACTTAAGCGCCCTGCGGGTTGCCTCCTTTGAGAATTTTATTTCACTCTTTCATCTTAAAAGCTGTATCCTATTTTGTCTACTTTTAAACGTTATTCATTGCTCGGTTGAGCCATCTTTTCAAGAATTATTTTTTTTCTGTATTTCAGTTTGTAAATGTTTTGATGTTCATACCTCATACCTGAGGTCGTAGGTTAAATCCCCTGCTGTGCACCAATGGACTTTCTTTCTATGTGCGCATTTAATATTTGCTGGAACGGTGAAGGAAAATATCGTGAGGAAACCGAAATGTCTTAACCCAAAAAAACGTGTGTCAGGCACTGGAGGCTGATCACCTACTTGCCTATTAGATTTAAAAGTAATCATGAAACAGATTCAGAAACTTGCGAGCCTTCTGGCATTGTGAGTGCCCATGAGCGATATTACTTAACATCTAGCACGTCTGTTTGCACCGTTATATAAAAAGTTGTAAAAGAAAATAAGTTAAATTAACAAAGGTATTGGAAAGAACATCAAAATTGTTTATAGAGACATCTATCGGTAATTAGGTAAACTAAAGTGTGAATGTCAACTATCCTTTAATCTTTTTCTCTATTAAATGATTAGTTGTTACTACGCAACGTGTTTTACTTACGTAGAATATTGACTTATATCGGCTAATACAATCCGAACCCAAGCTACGACGGCTAAACCGTGCGTACATTAGAAACAATTGTTATTTCTCCATAATATCTCTTGAACGCTATGAGAATTTACGACTAATCCACTAAAACAATAACGGAAAGCTGTAGAATAATAAACATATTTAGAACTGTATTATAAGTTAAAATGTCTAGATGACTACTAATTTATTTACTTAATTCATATATACTTTATTAGCTTAGTTTGATTATTGTTTAGTTTTTTCTTAATAACTATATGTACTATGTATTTTTGCACTTCTTGTCTACCTTATCTAATTTAATATTTTTTTTATTCTCACAGTGTTTGCCTCCTTTTCATACAATTATTAAAAGTATTAATAAATAAATCTTTGTGAAATCAGAAAAAGTATTCCCAGTATTGAAGACAATTAAAAGACCTAATTAAGGAATACTAAGATTCAAGATTTCTTTTTTATACAACAGGCAGGAGAAAATATTAGGTGACATCGTCGCCCACGCTCACACTCCCAGAAGGCTCGCAAGTGCGCTGCCGGCCTTTTACGAGTTGTCTTTTCTTAAAGAATGTGCGAAACAAAGTGTCGACTCGAAAACGCTCTGTTGTGGAACGATGGATGCCGAGATGATACTAATGAAATTTAGTATGATGATGAAACTTAGCTGAATTATCGCTAAGTATAACTCCGGTATGTCAAATCCAATGCATTCAAAGGAAATTGCTTGGTTTGTGAAAATTCTTTTAAAGCCCAAGCACTAAGTAACATCCCGACCGTAAGTTAAACTCTTGGCTTGGCCGCGTTCAGTGAGTTATCTAAAGTTTGTGATCCCGCTGAGTTTCTAACTTTATCGTTTTTTCTCGAAAGCGCTTGAGTTCTGGGATCTTTAGGGCATTGACCTCTTCCCGGTTCCAAACTATAACTATTTAAGGAATATTTTTCATTTCATGAGAGCAAAAGCAATACACATGCTCATTGTTAACTTAATGTTACACATACAACACTGCACTTGTGAACTAATAATAATAATTGATACTCTCTCAGTTCTTGAAATATATTCAGTTGGCATTTTTAGTTTAGGCTGTAAATATATTCAAGAATGCTTGCTGAAGCGTTACGCAAAATCTTTTTGAAATATTTCATTTGCTTTTTGGTGATGCCAAAGAAAATGCCAAACAACGTTCGTTTCGAATGCGTTGACCCTGCCACGTGTCACAGCCATCTTTAATGCAATTTTCGCATCGACAGATCTCAGGAAAAATTGGAATGTCGACGCAATTTTTAAAATACCCTTAGCCGGCTTTGCATTCGGCTTTTATTAAATAGCCGGTCAACTTTAGAAATCAAAACCCGACGGTGTTTAAATACAGCATAAAACTAATAGATATAAGTTAAATATACTGGACTCGAGAAGCGAGTCTAGTTAATAATTTGTGTAAATGTTACCTCAACTTAGCACTCTTTCTCCTGCCAGTGGCTACTGCGGTGGCCTGCGCAACAGCTGGTCCGTCTTCGGTTACACTCTGAAACGCCACAATAATTTTTAATTTAAAAGACCCCAACATAGTAACCTATCAGGCACGTGATCAGCCAGATCTGTAGCCGAGAAGCTAGGCAGCATGGGAGTGTCAAATCTCCCCTTTCCTAAAAAGGGAGTTTATTTGATCAAGCTTAGGTTTGGTGGGCTTTACATCTCGCTTCGGTCCCGGGCGCCAATTTTTCTGGAAATATTCTCATGATCTTTTATTTTTTAAAATAATAGGTGGCAAACGAGCCTATGGGAGGCCCAACAATGGCAGTCATCGCATTTTTAGCCGGCAATGCACCCTATTTAGTTGCGATGTACAACAGGTCATTGGTATGCAGAACGAACAGGTTGGGCGAGAGAACACAACCTTGCAGAACGCCTGCATTGATGGGTCTAGGATTGGAGCACGCTCCGTCCTCTTGGACTATAACGCTACCTAATCATATTTGTGGGCAAACACAACAATCATTTAATAAGTGGAAATGGAACCAGTACCATCCAAATGAAGTTAGGGTCATACAGACCACCTCGGACTTATGATTATAATTAATACAGGATATATGATTCTTCAGGCTAAACTATTAATTAATTTAACCGAATATTACTATTGATATTATTATTATTAACAGTTAGCATATTGTCTTGTCTACAGATACGAATGCCATGTTTAAATAGCTTTTAAGTTTATTACGCAAGTGTTGCATATTTTTGTTTGTTTAACTACATCTAGTACCTCATCATTGGCCTCCGTGGTTGTTTGATAAGCGGGTACGGGAGCTGGAGCTCCGTAAGTTGGAACAACACGGGGCTGAGTTCTGAAACAGGAAGAATTTGGGACGTTATAGGACTTCATAAATTTAATTTATCTAAATGTTTTATAAGCAGCAGTGTTGGCCTAGTGACTTCGCCGGGTAACTCTCATCGCTGAGGTCTTAGGTTGTGCACCAATGGACTTTCTTTCTATGTGCATATTTAAAAATCGGCGTGTGTCAGGCACAGGAAACTGATCACGTACTTGACTATTAGATTGATGATCATGAAACTAATACAGAAATCTGAGGCCCAGGCCTAAAAAGGTAGCGCCACTGAAATATTTCCCCTAAGCTTTCAGTTAATATTCCAAAAATTAATAACTTTTATTCTACATAGTTAAACGTTCTTAAAATAATAACGTAAATTTTAAACGAAAGATCTAGACAGTCAAACAGACATGACGCATTATTCCAGATGCATTAAGGACAAGGTCGTATTAAAATGTTACCCTATTAGGTTTCGTTCTGAATATTTAAGTGTGTTGTGTAATGCTATCATTGCCAATACGTGATAGGTTTTATTTATGAAAATACATATACAAAAATACATTTATTATAACGAAAGTTACGACTTAACTCTTGAAATTGTGTATTGATTTTGTAAAATTTTATTGTCTAACCTTATATAAACAATTGAATGATGAGTTTTAATTAGTTTATTAATATTAGATGGTTACGACCCCGATATTATTACTTCCACAATAATGACCCACCATTCTTGCATGAAATTTGCTCATTAAACTTAACTTATATATCAACGCAAAGTATCAAGAGTCTAGTTTATGCATTGTATAAAAAACATTGACTAATGAGGAATTATTGGAAATTTCAACTGTATGTTGCTAGGACAACAATTAGATATGAACAATTTTCCTCTACGTTTTAAATTTACGTGCGAACGAAGTTAGTTAATTAACGATAAATTATAAGAGCTGTATCAAGATGAAACTTGAAACTACATTTGTAAGGAAGTCACCTGAGTAAGTGCTTGGTGCGCGTCTAATCGTTCAAATGAAGATTTTAAAAATGATAGGACCCTACCTGGTACCAAAAGCAGTAGCGACCGCGGTTGCTCTATTTCCCTCGTTTTCATCGAGTTCCTCTGTATCCAAGCCATTGTTTGGCAGATCGTTTATCCCACTTTGTAAAGCGACTTGTCCTTGTGCTTGCGGATATTGGTTCTGGATATCGTACTGGTTGGCTTGAGCCTGATCTTGATATTGGCTTGGCTGATAATACTGAGGTTGAACATTTTGGTAGATAATTTGAGGTTGCTGCGCTTGTTGGTCTACTCCTGATTGTTGTTGTTCAAATGCCTGAACGAATTGGGGTTGGGCGTATTGATTGGGTTGGATAATTGGTTGATACTGTCCTGCTTGTGGAAAAATATTTGGTTGAACTTGGCTAGGCTGGACAAATTGATTGGGCTGAGCATAGGGATTAGGCTGCGCAAAGTTGGGCTGGATGAATTGGTTGGGTTGGACTGGCTGCGCTTGAGGCTGTACAAAAACTGGTGTTTGATACTGAGGAACTTGCGTTTGAGTTTGTTGTTCAGTTGGTTCAATGTTTTCTACATCTGGATTCGGTTGCGGAACGTGACCTGGTTGGTATTGAGGCTGAGCAAATTGGTTTGTCTGAGCTGGATTGATTGCTTGAGGTTGGTACACAACAGGTTGCGGTTGGAATGGGAAAGCTTGGATTTGAGGTTGGTACTGATTAATTTGTTGATATTGGTTTATAGGTTCTCGTAATTGTTCCTGCACGATGATTGGATTTTGGGTGAGTGGCTGGGTTTGTTGTTCTAAAAGTTGTTTTTGAGCTAAAACTGATGGTAGAGCGGACAAATGCGCCGGACCGTCGAATCCTGGGAAGTTCGAAGACTGGATTGGCTGGTAGTATAGAGGAGCTCGTAATTGTCCTAATTGTTCAAGTGAAATAAACTGAGGCGATTTCAACTGCGTCAGCGGACTTAAAAATAATTCCGGTGGGTACTCTTGGACATTCTGCTTTGTCACTTCTACTGAAACGTTCTCTTTTTGCTCTTTAGGATCTACTTCCTCTTCATTAAGGTCGAATGTTTCGGTTGTTGGCTCTGCAGTTTTAAATTCTGGTTTAACAGTTGTAGTTTGGACGAATTGTCTCGGCACCTGTTGAGATGGTAGGCCATTAGAATTTCTCACTTTGGCGTCGAATTCCCTTTGTCTTGCGAATTCTTGAGCTTTTTGCAGTTGCTGCTGGTACTATAAAGAAGAGAACAAGTTTATTGTGCTGTATTTGGTGCTAGACTATATTTGATGTGTATTCTGGTGGTGCTTAAATACACAAACTTAATATAGTGACAACCACCTCACATTAATTTTGTTTAACGTACTGATTATTAGTGTTAGTAATTAAGTATGCGACTTTAAACTATCTATGTAATATGGTAAGTAAAAACATCATAAGGAAACCTGCACGTCTTATGGCCCTGGTATCCAATCACCTACGTGTCTCTAAGGTAAAACCTTTATACATTTATATAAACGAGGCTTACTTGTATCTGTCTGAAGCTTGGGTCCAAATTGCGTATATCCGCATTAATACTTGGCGCCGAAAACAGTTGTCCATTAATTGGTGACACTTGGAAAATTGGTTGCTGTTCCACTGTTGGCAATCCTTGGACTGAAACGTCTACACCATTATCGAAGCTGGGATTTGCTGGTCTCCGAGGGTCTACTGGCAGATATTCTTGCTTTTGGGGTTTCTGAAACATTTTATATAATGAAATCATATAAAACTTGCCTTCAGATCTAATCTATGTACTTGGAGATCAGTTCAACAGGGACAGTGTTACCAACGAAGCCACCCATTTATAAATATAAGATATAAATAATAGTATAAAAAATCGATTCAATCAACTACAAAAAGGAAAGGCCGGCAACGCACTTGCGAGCCTTCTGGCATTGTGAGTGTCAATGGGCGGCGGTATCACTTAACATCAGGTGAGCCTCCTGCCCGTTTGCTTCCTTTTACATAAAAAAAACCGTTAAAAATTCTCAATATTAGTAGTCCCAATAATTTATATTTAAGTTTAGTGCCCAGATTCTAAGCCTAGAAGACTGAAGATTTAAAAAAACTGTCCGATGTCGACGTGCACAATACTAATTAGGTTCTCTTATAAAAACAATATTAATTTCGTTTATAAGAATAAATTTATTCAACCATAAAAGTCAAATTATCATAAGCTCAATATTTACGTACCTGTGGAAGGTCAAAGGATGGTCCATCTGGTCTCCAGCCGCTGGGAGGATAGGGTGCCTGACACAGCACACTACTAATCGCGAAGGAAAGTATTACCAGCAACTAAAAATAATTGATGTTAAAGCTATTATTATTAAGGTACTAATGTAAGTGAAACATTTTCATTTTATACGATTATTACAATACTCGATTGTCAATACATTTTGTATAAGCTGTATTGCTAGTATATTTTAAGTTTAAGATTAAACTAATTATACGCAAACCAAAATGGATTTCTTCGCTAAATAAATTTACAACAGATCGTAGTGATAAAACAAAGTTTAACAATAAAATGTCAAACGCATTACTAACAGCTGTATTTCGGGAAATTTTATCTTTCAGAGACATTTCCCTGCCGCAATAAAGTATCTAAATGGACAGAATTAAATTATAATTTATGTGGTAATTACGTCGAATATTTGAGTTGCTAGAACTCAAGTTTCAGAGCAGCTGCATTACAACTGAGAATATTTTTTATTAAAGCTCCTCAAACAATTGAGCGTGCAAAAATGACAAAAATCTTGGTTATATTTAAGAGTTTTTTGGTATCTAGTATCAGGGTGTATCTAGGGTAATATTCAGAACAGAGAGTTCCGAACTAAATATATCGAAACCAAAAACGTATTGGATATATACGGGATTTTGATATGTAAGATTTAAGAAATATTATAGATATTAAACTATGAATTATAAGCATTGTACAACAATAGATATAACCCTACTTTTAAAAATGCGTTTCATATACAACTGTATTTAGAAAATTTATTGAAAATGATGCTGAATACTTTGATATTTTCAATACATGTGCCTCTGTTCAGTGATTTTTTTTATAAAAGATCTTTGTTTTACGTGGAAACATCATCGGTGCCGTAAATGAAGTTAGTGACTCATCTGAAATGTTTTTGACGTAATACTTCTTTAGGCGCGTTATGAAAAATTTATGAGAGTGAAATTTTACGATGCGCGCGCACCGTGACACAAAATTATCAGTATGGGCGCCGAGCGTGCGCGAGCGAGATAGGAATAAGACAATCTACAAGTAAAAAGAAATAGAATATGCGTGACGTTAGCAGCTATGCCAAGAATTTTGAATAACCATAATGACAGTTGTAGTACCTTTTAAAGAAATAAAGGAGTTTTAATCATTTTCAAAGAAATTTAGCAATGCTTTTTCACAAAGACCTATTGTTACTTAGTTAACATGTTATGAAACATACTTAGTTATGAAATTTGAACTGAATTAATATTATAATAAAATAATAAATAATGATTATTATTAATATTAATTAATAATTGAATAATATACTAAATATTAAATATTTTTAAATTATTAACGCTAAATATTTATTATTAATTATTTAATATTTAAAAAAAATAAAGAAAGCCAAAGAAGTATAACTTCTTTGGCTTCTTCTTAAGTACACGCACCATTTTTTTAAAGTGTTAATTAATTGTCGTTCGTTATTAAAACAGATCAACATAAGCCAAAAAAAAATCGTCCGTGCAAATGTCTTAAAGGCAAACAGGCTAAGAGCACTTAAATAAAAACCTAGGTATACAAACTTAATGCGTATTTTTGTTACGGTAAAAGGGACATTTCCTTACAAAGGAAATTACGGGAGCTCACAAAAATGTACTAAACAGAGAGCTTTGTAACAAAAGTCGAATTAGCATAATAAGTACGAAATTGGCAGAAAGAAAAATAATGTCGGCGGAAATTCTCCGTGCATTGCTTGTATACAGTTTCTATCCATGAGATCTGTCAACATGATTATTTCTGTTAATTAACTTTAGGAAATTATATAATATATATGTATAGTTAAGTAAAACGAACTTAAACTCGACATTTAAATATATCTATTGAAAACGACAGTATTCATGTTTATTCTTCGAAAACAAAATAACTATTAAAAAGCACATTCAAAGAGATTTTAATATATTTATACTCTTAGGAAAAATACTCTTTAAATTACGCTTGTTATTTAAGAATTTCAACGGTATGCGTTAATGACCTATTTATGATTAAACTATAAAGTAAGCTTATAATATAAACTCATTGCTTGATCCTAACTCTTTTTATTATACTTCCTAAGCGGTAATAATCCGAAGGAAAACGTTTTCTTTACCCTCTTTGAAAGAACATTACGCAATACATTTTGTTCCTTAATATAAAATTGTAAGCTTTCTTATAATTAATCACAAAGATCCTAAATTAAATTAATAAAAGGTGACGAAGAAACATTTTACCCGAAATTGTTTAAATTATCCAGTACCATCGTGCAATAAAGTGCTTTTGACAGTCTCGCTAATTAAATTTGAGTAATTACTTTTGTACTTGATGTTAACAACAGTTATCCCCTATTATATATTGAACGAAGAAATCCCTGACTAGAGAGACGAGTTACCACTCTATAGATGTATCACACGTACGTTAATGGACATATCAAATCGTAGTATTTTCTCCTCCTCGGCCGCAGATCGTGACTTGCCCGGTAAAACTTTCAGGTAAACACAATGTGATTAAAGAATATATGTCAATGAATACAGTAACCGTGTTATATTTTGCGAAGTACATTATTTTTGTTCTGTCTGAACTTTTTTATAAGTGAGGATGGAATAATTGTCAAAGAGAAAGAGATTTTCCTATTGTTATTTTACTATTCGAGCTTATATAAAAATGTTAGTTATATTTTTTTTGTTATTTACACACACTTAGCACAACCCACAAGCACAATAAAAACGTGTAATCACCTTCATTTTCGTTGACTTTCGCCTCTTGTGCTGCGCGCGCGCTGGTTTTATAGACAATAGGTCTAAAAATTATCATTCGAATCGCGCGCATAATCGACCTTTATCAAACATTTGTACAAAACGTGAGTTAAAATCATTTGCATTCAAAAATCGTCCCTATTATGACGTGTTAGGAGTGCCATGAAGTTTTGTACGCAGGTAAAATATTGAAGAAATAGGTGATGCCGAAAGACTTTTTCTCGCGATTGTACAATATATTTTTATAGTTATTTGCTATCCCATTTTTGTAATAACTCTAAAATTGTTGTAAAGAATACTCTTTTTTTATATAAATTTGTTAATACGTAAACAAAGCTGGCAATTTATATATTATTTTTTATCATTTAAAGCAAATCATTTTCTGTAGTACTAGTTTCTTATCGATATTTTCTTTAATACTGAACACATATTACTATTATCCAGTTGATCAGCTTTGTGTATCAAACGGAAACTATACCATTATAATCGAACCTACAACCCGAAACGAAGCTCACTGAATATTCCAATACTCTATTAATATTCGAGTGATACTCCCAAAAACGAGGAGAAACAATCAAAGGCCCAATTGTCCAACCTAGAATATCGAATAAGTGAACCAATTGGAATCCAGACCATACTGTGCATTGACTATCCCTTTTACGCATTTCATTTGTTTATTTCGTTATTGAACCGATGTGAGCCCTAAAAGATATTGGAATTAAATGACATATACCACAATATATATATTTAATTAAATTCTATACATTATACATTGAAATAAATAACTAACCTTAACATAAACTAAAATATTAAAAGGAGTCCCTTTAGGCAAGGTTCCGAAGAACCTGGCAGCGTTCCCCCTTTGAATCGCTAGACTAATTCTTTGTCCGAGGTAGCTGCCAGATCTTCGGTCTCCTGTGATGTCGACTAACCTTTTTGATATCTCTTTAAAAAGCCTTAAAGCGCTTGGACCCCACGGACCAAGGGTCTTGACACCAAATGGGACAATATCATATTCTGAGCCTAGACCCCTGTATTTGGATGCTTTAGTTTTTTCAGCCGCTTCACAAGCCGCACCAGCTCTGTAGTTGGTTCCATGTAGATGGGAAGGGGCCAGCGTGTCTGAACAGGTTGCATCCCATACCAGCACCCGGCCCAATAATTATTTTTAATGGCATATATACGTCCTAATATGTCACACATGTGTGATTTAAAGGAATACTTGTTATTGCTTCAAAACATAAGTTTGGCACAAACAATGCCGTGCTCTCTTGACCTGTTTTGAAATTGTGCGCAAATATGTATGACTTTAAAAACTTTAGCCTAACATCAACGAGATCTTTAAAGGATTTTTTAATTGACTTTAAATAAATGAATCGACTATACTGAGTCCAGGTTTGATGTAGGTATCTGTATTACGAGATACAAGCGAAACAATTCGACTGCCGACGTAATATTTCCAATTCAAAGTCCACAAATTATGTATGTGAGCTTACTAGTTCGTATTCGTACTTATTGATACTACGACATTAACTATTTCTGACACATGTCTACAGAAAAGTTTGAATTGAATTTTGGAATAAAATATTTATTAGTTTGGTTGAAGGTTACCCTTATAGTACGAGATCCCGCTGCAGGATTGGTGCGCTCATCGACTATTTGTTTAAAACCAAATTTTTATGTTTATTTATAATTAAGAGAATATATATTTACAAGGGTGCCTATCAAAATTTGGCCGCCATTATTTTTAATTAAATTATTTTTAATTGATTTTTGGTAAAAAATTGCGTTCATTTATTATTTAAATAAAATAACGTCTACATCACGGTAATTAATATGAAGATTCTAAAAAATCACGGGTGCCGTTGCGCACATGGCCGCACCTCTTTGCAGCCAGGTGTAAACAGGTATGATTTCGATAAATTTATACGTTTATAACCTATTTTTATTAATTATATGTCAAATTGAAGCTAATTTTTTTCTATTAATTATCATATAAAGTTGCTTAATTAAATCTGGCCGCAAATAAGGGCTACTGGCTGTTAAAGATAATAAATATTTAAGGTAGAGTGAAAGAGAGTTAGCGCGTAACATCATTTGTCAGACGAGGACAGCGATTGTCGGCTGTGCGACGCTTTTAAGCCATTGCGCATGCGTCGAACGTTAGTGTTCTCAACTACCGGGGAGTAATAGCGACGACTTATAATAAATACTCCAAAAAATAAGTAATTTTTTTCATAATGACAAATTTAAAAATTGCAACAAAAAATTAATATTGATTTGATATATCGACGGTCTAGTTAGCAATTTGTCTAACTCCTTATTTTTTAGAGGGTGATTTTTTTAACATTTTGATGAAGACATAATCCAATTACAAATTATTTGAATGATTCAAACTTAAAAATTATATCTCTATTAGATATTAATGATATTAAATGGTTTTTTAAAATGATAATAAATTTTGAAGTCATTGTTTTTTTCGTAGAAATAAAAGATTCTCTAAAATGGAGTTAGATAATTTGCTAATTAGAATGTCGATATTTAATATTAATTTAAAAAATAAAAAAATAAAACCAAGGTGACTTAAGTAAAAGAAAATTTTATTGCGAAAGTATTATTTAAAATTTTTATTAGATTTTATTCAAGTAATTAATTGTCTATTACATATTAATTAAACATTTAATCAAATTAAAAAATTAATCTTATAACTCTTATATTTCCGTAACTCTTATTTAAAAATCTGAATCATCGGAGCTTTCTGTTGTACCTACTATCATCGGAGCTATCACTTTCATCGCTACAAATATCAGAAACGTCGTTATCGGAAGCTTTGTTCGTGGATTAACATAGCACACTATTAACTTGCGTTGGAGTTGAGTCTCCCAGGAACCATGTTGGTTTTAAAAAAACATCTAGTACCAGCCAGCCATTCTGGGCTGAATTTGTTGCAATTTTTAAATTTGTCATTTTGAAAAAAAATTACATATTTTTTGGAGTATTTATTATAAGTCGTCGCTATTACTCCCCGGTGGTTGAGAACACTAACGTTCGACGCATGCGCAATGGCTTAAAAGCGTCGCACAGCCGACAATCGCTGTCCTCGTCTGACAAATGATGTTACGCGCTAACTCTCTTTCACTCTACCTTAAATATTTATTATCTTTAACAGCCAGTAGCCCTTATTTGCGGCCAGATTTAATTAAGCAACTTTATATGATAATTAATAGAAAAAAATTAGCTTCAATTTGACATATAATTGATAAAAATAGGTTATAAACGTATAAATTTATCGAAATCATACCTGTTTACACCTGGCTGCAAAGAGGTGCGGCCATGTGCGCAACGGCACCCGTGATTTTTTAGAATCTTCATATTAATTACCGTGATGTAGACGTTATTTTATTTAAATAATAAATGAACGCAATTTTTTACCAAAAATCAATTAAAAATAATTTAATTAAAAATAATGGCGGCCAAATTTTGATAGGCACCCTAGTAAATATATATTCTCTTAATTATAAATAAACATAAAAATTTGGTTTTAAACAAATAGTCGATGAGCGCACCAATCCTGCAGCGGGATCTTAGACCATTAGGTTAATGATTTCACCTGCGCTGTGAGGATGAGAATTATATATTTAATGATATACAGGGTTATTGGTTATTCGACGTATTCCATTTGCGATGTTTTAACCATATGCATTAGGCATAAATGAATGTTTGTGTTATCATCGTTTATTAAAAAAAAATTAAATGCCTCCCTTTTTATAGGGCAAATGAGGTTAGGGGACGCCCGAAAAGGGGCAGTTGTCGCATCCCATGTATACCCATATAAGTGCGTGCGTTGCCGGCCTTTAAAGCCTAACAGGAATACATCAAATAATTACCAATAACACATATACAGCTGTCTGTAATTTTTTTTTTTTTTTGCTTTTGGGCTTCAGATTTGTAGATTATTCCTATATCACAGAATAGAAGTATGCCTAAATTTTTTTTTTTTTTTAAGACAATTCACACCAATTGACGTAGTCCCATGCTAAGCTGGTGAAGCTTGTGTTATGGGTACTAGGCAACGGATATACATACATATTATAGATAGATAGACATATAAATACATATTTAAACACCCAAGACCTAAGCACAACACCAAATGCTCATCACATCGATGAGCCGGGATCGAACCCGGGACCCATGGATTCGCAGTCAGGGGTACTAACCACTAGACCAATGATTTATGTAAGAATAAATACCATTTTAACTAGAAATTTTTGTCAGAAAATCTTAAAGTAAAAATTCCCTGTTCTGAAGTATTCGAGCAAACTGAACGGAATTCCGACAAGGGAAGTACGGAGAGGAAAAGACACATTACCTCAACAGCCTGAGCATAGGGACATTTCAAAATCATACACGAATATTTTACGTTTGGAATAAGAGGTTTTTCACGATTTTTCCCAGAAATATTAGGATCTTATGTAAGTTAATTGCAAGTATTTTTTATGACGAACATTGAATACATTTTATCGAATACTAGCGACCCGCCACGGCTTCGCATATTTTAATTGGATAAGGATTAATGCTGTATTGGTTAAAATCGCTTCGAAAATTAGCCATTATTTGTCGTAAAAAGTAAATGACAAAAAAATGTTATTGTGGGATATCCATAAGAGATAGACATATACCATCATGGAGTTCTCTGTAGACCTTTTTAATGTGTACAATACTTAGTACATTATTTTGATAAATCTCGTAGGGTTCAGCCTGCGTTTGCATTGTAAGCGGAAAAATGTAATTATTTACGACATCACATTAGAAACCTCAAAAATAACAGTATTTCTCCAATATTTAATGGGTGTTATTATGCATATAAACCTTCCTCTTCAATCACTCTATCTATTAAAAAAAACCGCATCAAAATCCGTTGCGTAGTTTTAAAGATTTAAGCATACATAGGGATATAGGGACAGAAAAAGCGACTTTGTTTTATACTATGTAGTGATTTCGTGTTAAATGCGTGCAATACACACACATATATAAATGTCAAACAGTGAATTACTAATTACCTATTTGTCTATAAAAAAATGGATGGTGATGGCATGAAGGAAATGGACGTTGAGGCCAGTATCCTTAAAGGATGGTAGCCCATTTGGACATAAATGGCTATATCGTATGTATGTCGCAGCCACTAGCTTAATTAGCCGTTCAATCAACAGCCTAGTCTGTTTACTAAACAGCGCCGTTTAACTACCGGCCTGAATTATATTCAGCCGTAACATTTGTTACAACATTTAATAAACTGGCTGGGTAATATTTAGAACATGCGTAAAGTCATGTAATAGAAATAATGAAGCTGAATTAACTGACATAAGAAATGCTTTATTTAATATATTTCAAATGTAACTTATTAGTGTTCTTACGCTTACTTTTACACTCTTCCATAATAGTATGGATTAGTATTTTTATATTATGTAGTATTTTTCATTAAACTTTGGTAAAAATCATCATATTTGTTGTTTGCCGGGGGTTTATTGACCATTGTGATAGGTGGCAGGAAGTGGAACTAAATTGAAATGAACAGGGTAAGTAATGTAACGTCATCAATTCAAGTCATTTGCCTAGCTGTTTGATCAAATGGCTGAATATCTTCAGGCCGCTACTTAAACGGCGCTCTTAAGTAAAGAAACTAGGCTGTTAATTGAACGGCTAATTAAACTAGTTGGCTGCGACATGTACATAGGATCGATATTTTTAATAATATTTTCAAGTTTCGAGCAAAATATAATTAATTGCATCAAGAACTCGCTATCTGTCAGCCACCATTGTTGGCTGACTTGGTAGTAAATGTTATTCTAATCATTACTAAATTACACTTTAAAACTCCAAAAAATTAGATTACAGTTCAAAAACTGTACGAAACAGCTTAGTGTCGACCGTCGTACATAATTCAGCAATTCATCACCAAAAAATAAAATTCCCACTCAAATCCTAAGAAAAATTTGACTTCATTTATTACACGTCAAGATCTATGCTTAGTTTGTTCATTTTGATAAAAAATGCCGAGACAGAAATTTAATATTAATGTGAACTTAGATTACTAGATAATACATTATAATATTTGTCAAATTATACTTACGATATATTAACAGCATTAAGGCATTAATACTTTTGATAAAAATACATACATTCCAATGTAGATTTTAAATATTTCTGAGAAAAGGTACTTCAAGTTACATGTTCTAGGACTGGGCCTCAGATTTCTGTATCTATTTCGTGATCAAGTTTTTTCTAGGTAAGGTAAGTAGGTGGTACACCTTCTGCGCGTGACACACACTCTAAGATATGCTGTTTTTCACACGTTAGTTAATGTATATTTTCGTTAGCAACTTTGACAAATCAAATAAACCGCTATATTATATTATAGATAGCTTTGAACTTACATGTTATTAAATGACGCTAACGCCTTTGCTCCGACATAAATACAAATGACTCTAAAATTATGATTACTGTAGTAATCAATAGACAATCAAATAGTATTGTAATCTAGTAATACATATTGACAAATCGAATAAACCACAAGTATTCACGAAATTATAGAACTTATTTCTCATAACATAAATTATAAACTGATAACACTGATATTATATTTTGTTTACGAGCTCTGTGACATATAATAAGAATTGAACCGACGACATATGTTATATTTGTAAATTATATTTATTTATTATAAATCGACACTTGTATGACACCATATAACTTGCTACTCTAAATCTTTAAGGCGCCTTCTAGATATTTGTATCCGTGTAAAGTTCTGCCTTCATCTCGTTTGCCAAGTGCCAAATCAAGCGGTTGGCATCTTTGGATGATGACCAAGTCAGCCAAAGCGTACACAGTATATCGACCTAGACTTATTTAATAACATGAATTTATCGGGTATTCCACGATTTAGTACCCAATACGGGATAAATGGAAAGGATTATTTGTCGATCTCACAGGAACTGATTTCATATACAGTTATAAAAAATCATATTTAGTCGCTGGTACTGGAAATAAAATTAGTGTTAGCGGTTCAACACGTTTCTTGAAATTTAGTACTTATTAAAAACATTTAAAAAAATTTGGCTTTGAGGTAGGTACACAAAGCTTAGGAACAGCCGTGTTTTTTCACTTTTAACGTATACGTGATGATTTAAACCTATAGAATACGGTCTGAAAAAGGCGGCGTATAACCCAATCCTGGATTAAAGTGCGCCTATGCCTACGTAGGCTGAAGATATATACCAAACTTTTTCCCTCAACCAGTTTGGTAATATAACTAAATCCAAATTTTGTATTAATATGCTTTTGCAAGATTATCTTAACATGCTATACTACAGACAATCAATGTCAAAATTATTGTAAATTGAAAAATTTATCTCCACAATAGACAATAGACTAAAAGCTATATAGAATTAAATAAAATTTTCTTTGAAATTGTAATATTTCCAACTGACACTAGGGACAATTTTTTTTACACTGGTATAATATACTCGAATAAATAAAACTGGCCCTTAATTTTAACTAAAAATCCATTTTAATGTATCGTTGCAGGTAACAATTTCGGTATTGACCTAGACGAGATAGGAATGGTAATCGAATCTCGACCTCGGCGCGTGATGTCAGTCTGTGGGGAAATTATTAGGGCCTTCGTTTTGATTGCTAATTTACTATTTTAACACATAAAAATTTTCAATGCAATATAGGAAATTGAGCATATGAGCTATGTAGCTAAGAATGTGATAAAAAAAATATATATGTACTAGATAACAAATGCATATAGATAACACAAAATAGAATATAATGAATGAATATTTAATATCAAAATAATCCTTAGGGTAGGTACAATTTCATTGATTTACATTGAGAGACCTTGTATAATATGCAGAATCTGGTGTACCTAATCTTTATTCTATAAAACCGGATAAGTAAAATTATCAAAGAAATTACATACGCGGACGACGAAATATTAACTTTTATAGGGTTTAAATATTGAGTCGAAATACTAAACCAGAAACCTCCACAAATAAAAATTAAAAATTATCTTATAACATATCGATAACATACATTGACGGGATTGAGAAGCTCTTCTTTGTAAGTTGGTTAAAAGGCTTGGAACATCAATTTTTTTTTTTTAGAAAAACCTAATGGCATCGACAAAAATAAATGTTATTTACAATACAGCGTCACGGTCAGTGGGGTCACGATTAGATAAATTAACATTATTAAAAACAAAACACTGCATTTGTTGATGTTTCCTGTGCCATAGTATTAGTAGTTGTTATAGTGAAAACAAGTGTTGACATTGTGTGTACATTAAAATCTGTACCTGATTGAATACCGATTACTTACGGTAAGATATAGTTATTCACGTTACTAAAACTAGTCATTAAATTACTATTAATGATTAGATTACAGCGCGGCAATTCAGCTGACTTATCTGTATGACGCGTTATTCCAATGTCAGTATATGACAATTTATACTATTGACATCGAAGCAAATTTTTGAGACATTGATCCAAAATGTATTTTCCCTTTCAGAAACATCATGAAAACTCTCTTCATATTTCTTACATTGCTAGGATATTCGATTGCGAAACGTGTGTCATGTCATGCGTGCCTGAACACGGTGTGCTACAGACGCGACAGAATAGTTCAAGGAATTAAATTTTCTGGACAACTAGCCATCGATCGATCCTCAAATATTTTATACTTTCACTATCAGAACCGCTCCGAGGACTATACAGCTGCATTTGATCTATACAACGTCAGACTAAAAACAATAAAACGCGGTTTTAGTTTTGGTTTTGCAGTTGATCAAACGACAAAAGATTTGTATATGACAAATGAGCAAGGCCTATACAGGTACAACCCAGAAAAAAATAACTCGGAACTCTTTGGTCTCAACGATAAAACAATATGGCAGCTTCAATACGAAAAGAAACTGTTTTATTCTGAATTCCGTAAAAAGGGGATCTTCACTTACGAAAACAAAAAGTCCAAATTAATTTCAGGTACAGAATACGAAGTAGATGATTTCATTGTGGATAAAATGGGTGATATATATTTTATGCATAATTTTTCAATTTATGTACTTAAAAATGGCGCGAAAAGCGCAGAACTATTTGAAGATGAAATATATTATTTGACAACCGACAGAAATGGTGATGCTTACTTCATACAACCTTTTACGAGGGCAGTTTACAAAATGAATTATAAATATGACAAAAGGATTTTGAAGGAACTAGGAGCATTCAGCAGGGGGTACGCTTTTATTGTTGTTTTTGACGGTGATAACGATATAATTTATTATGATGGTTCAGATAAAAAATTGTATTATTTATCTCAAACAGCTAATAGATGTACAGTCACAGCTAAAAGGGTTGGAAAAAATTTAAACATGGTAATATCTATGCCTCCCGACGGCGACTAAAACCAATAAGTTTTTTTTAATTTTGGAAGTAAAAGGACGGACCTATATGTATACTATACTTAATAAAAAACTTGCAACAATTTATTAAAACGTTTATTTATAAACAATAATTTGCAATTTATATATTACATTTTGCAATTTTTATAATAAAATACATATTTTTCTATTTTTATATCAAAATACAATTAAAATTTTAAAAGTATAAACATTTAGAATATATAAGACCCTAAGAATAACAACAAAAATCAGTCCATGGTTAAAAATGTAAGCCTTGTCCACATTCAATTTTTTTTTCTCACATGGCAATATTGTCTATACTTGACTACTCTTACATCTTCTTTCAGCCCATATCATATGTATGGGAGCTAACGGACATCCAGCAAGGCACTGAAGCCAGGGCTTAGGATTTCGCTTCTGTCTGAAGAATTAAAATTTTAAAATATCTAATAAGTTTTCCTGTCTAGAACAGTTTTACATATTTTACGCATCACGGTCATTCAGTAATTAAATTCGAATTAATGAACTCGAGTCAGGGTTGATTATTTTATTGAGAATTTTAATAAATACTTCTCACTGACCAACATAAAAAATTAAGTCAATTTAGTAAAATATAAAATAAATAATATAATACATTTAAAGAATGTAATAATAGTTATAAAAAGGGTTTTATAATAAAAGAGCAACGTCACAATTAATTGGACTTCAATATATACATATATTGTGCCATTTTAATCCTTATATTAGAGTTATAGACTTACAGCATAGATACAAAATCACATAATATATTACAGCGCCATCTCGCGGCAAGTCAAATAACTACTGTCATATCAATATTCTAACGCAAACTGACGTCGTTGTCTATGGAACGCGGTGAGACAGCAACATAGCACCAGTGCTGCCAGATTGATACAAAATGTATGTGCATTGCGTATCTTGTATGTATAGATTGCCTTATACAATTAGATACACATGTGAACAGTCGAGTTTTGCATTTAATTTAACACAGAGTTTTTTACAATATGAACGGAGATAACCTGGCCAAAAATATACAAATAAGCAACAGCCGTTGGTTGGTGGAATTTCGTACTAGGACTAATATCGTTTTGTGAGCAAAGTTACAGAGTTGAATAGTACAACAGTCAATTGTAAAAAAAATATCTGTAGCTTCATTTTCCAAGGAAACTTTTATTAAATATACTTACACGTTCAATATACAACGACATTTATTCATAAACGTATTAAAAATCCCAAATAGACAATGGTTTTACCATTCGACTGTCCTTTTCAAAACAAATAAACATGAAAAAACATACTTTAACTTAATTAGATTTATAATACGTTTATAAGACGAATGGACGAAATGTTTTGATTTTATTTATGATGTCTATTGTGGTGATGCTAACTGCTGATCTACCGATTACTTGGAAGTCCTCTGAAGAAAAAAAATATGATTAAATGGTAACACTTATTTAAAAACTTATATTAATGAAATACCAACTCATGAAAACTACCAATAAATTGTTAGTGTACATAATCCGTGTATAACCTAAACTTGTCTTCATTTAAGTTAAAAAAAAGAGTCATAGACAAAATATACTTGCAACTTAGTATTTTTATTTATTTACATGAATCTGCAACCTTTTTTTTTTCATTGTATAAAGTTTAATATTTTAAGATTATTTGACAAAAGTATGACGGAATGTCAGAGATTCGAAAATAGCGACAGTGTTATTATTATTCCTAAGCCTTCATGTATTATCAACCTTCTAAAAAATTATAAATAACAATTTATAAGAAGTAATAGCAGAGTTCGAAAAATAATACATACGCTGCATTCCATGTCTTCGCGTTTCTTATTAGCCATAGTCTCGGCATTGTATTCATGCTCTAAGCCAAAACACTGAAAATAAAATATATACTTATAAGTAGTGGCGTCACAACCTCTATCTCCTGCCGTAGATTTCTGAATCTTTATCATTGTGAGTGATTTTTGTTTCTTGATACACAAGTGAGTGACCAGCCTTGTGTGTCACGCCGTCGCTTTTTAGGTCTAATGCATGCCGATTTCCTCATAATGTTTTCCATCACCCAGTGATTGCTAAATGCGTTTGCATATGATCCCACGCACGACCTCAGAGATGAAACCACTTGGAGACAACACTGCTCACTTATATACTGCACAATGTGACTTAAGTATACCAAATATAAGCGACGTTTTAGTTAGCAATATTATACTAGTGTGAGAATATGACGAAATAAAACTGACCTTTAAAATTTCTTCATTTGACAAATGATCGCTCGGACCATTCTGTTTGAAATGGTTTATCAACTTCCCGCCCTTTTCGACCAACAACATCCCACCTGTTTGCACCCAATCACCTTTCATATCCCCACCTAGACCTAATTAAAAAAAATATAAAACCTTGCAAATTTCCAAATTTGTCAAGCGCTCGCTTGGTGCGAATTGCGCGAAATGACAGATGAGCTTCCCGCCCTTTTTCATCAATAGAATTCCGCCATTTTGTAAACCGTCTCCAACGAGATCATTTTCTAGACCTGTTGTTGTTTATTTGTTATGTTTAATAATATCTTTGACCTCTTGGTTACTCATAATAGATAGGTTTTTATAATTGCAGAAAATGAATATAAATATCAAGATAACCTTTGGTGTAGGTTTAAAATTCATTGACTTGTGGTGTTGATATATTCCTAGATATTGGTACAATAATGGCAGAATAATAAATATGCATTAAAAAATGACACATCTGTTTCACTCTCTTTTTTCAATTAGCTTTCAGCGAAATGATATAGTCAATACTTCATAGAAAATGTAAAACTCTAGATAATTTTGTATACGCATTTTTCTAACATTACTTGGCAAAATTGGATTTTATATTTTTGAAAAATAGACAATAGAAGTATACTTACCCATCTTATTTCCTTTGGCGATGGCCTCCCTCGACTGTTTCCATAGCAACGAAGTGAGAATTGTCACCACGTTGAATCTCTTGAACCCTAGTTTCTGGTAAATTGAGCGATCTTCAGCGTAGAAAAGTTCTAAAAAGTCATTGTAAAATTAAAAAAAAAACAACAAATCGATGGTTCTTTTCGATAATTCGTTTTATTATTGTTATCTTGTCGAATGACAGATACGATCTATGTCTCTTCTTGACCAATCACAACCAAACGAAAGGCGCGATTTTAGTTTAAAATTGACACTCCTGAGGTTTTATTTTTTTTCACACAGGAAAAATTTAGGCTTCTATCATTGATATACAAAAAAACCCAAGATGCACAGTCTCGAATAAAAGTAACGCTCGAAAGTGTCCCGAAACACTATTTCTGTCCCTTTCTATAACAGTATGTCTATAACAGTATATGTTACAAGCATATATTATTGCAAAATCAACCTTACGCGATTTGATTAAAGTTATTTATTTATTTATTTATTTATTCCTTATTTCCTATTTTTACAGTAACTTAATACTAATACAATAGAAAACTAACTTAAAACATAATATAACCATAACAAGTAAAAACTTAAAAACCTAAACAATTCTATAACTAATTATAAATAATGAAATTCTTGTGAATTCAGCCAGTGTGCAACTAAATATATCCGTCTCACAAGCAATAGTGTTTAGGGTGCGCAAAACACGCGTAAATGGTGCTTCTCTAAGTAAGTTCGTCCGCGCCCGAGGCACTGCCAGCAATTGCGACCGCTTACTCCGCCGAGTGTGGTTATTTGGCACACGCAGCCCCAGTCTTTCCAATATTTCCGCATTATATATTTTACCTCTAAGTTGTTGTTACAACGCAGTGTATACGTACTTAAAGAAATAAAATTTTACAACCGACCGTGGTCGGTAGGACAAGGTATTGAGTAGAGTCGAACATGACTTTTTTATTTACAACTATTTAACATAATTTTAAATTTATCCGACTTTTCGGGTTTACAGCGTGCGTGGTCACGGTGACTGAAGACAAAAGGTGTTGGATGTTAAATAGTTGTAAATTTATAACAATACATAACTTTAATCCGGTTAAAAAGTTTTTTCTTTAAATTAAAAAATAATTTGTAAGTAAATATATTTGTCAAAAACTACACACAAAAAAGTTCAAAAGTACATAAATTTATTTATAAAAAAAAACACAAATGAATAACATCGACTCCACTTATTAGACGTGAGACTATTTGAAATGAGCGCACAATTTAGAATGTTGCGCTCATTTTTTGAGGACGTTTTTTAGACGTTGAGTGTGCATCTTGGGTTTTTTGTATATCAATGGCTTCTATAGATGAAAATAATTATAAACCCGGTTTAGAGCTTTCTCACTTCAACAAATTCATTCGTAACAGAAATATATATAATTTAATACCAAATCCATCCATTAAATCTTTGCTTGTAGGTATACCTTTATAAGCACAAATAAAAATAAATAGGTGATCAGTCGACTTTTTGGGTCTAAGACATGTCGGTTTCCTCAAGATGTTTTCCTTCACCGTTCGAGCAAATGTTAAATGCGCACATAGAAAATGCAAACATGCGCAATGTCGTAGGTTCGATGCCCGGCTGTGCACCAATGGACAGCCGGGGATCGACGTATGTATACGACCTCAGGTGAGAGTCGCACGCTGAGGCCACTAGGCCAACACTGCTTTTGTTGATTGTATAAGCATATGTACTAAAAATTTAACATATTATAACATTTATCATTACTTTAATTCCATAAATTTTAGCACTCAAATTTGAACATTTCATTACTTCATTTCAATTAATATTTAAACTAAATTCTTTTACGTCATTTACTTTAAACATATGATAAAAGTCGTGCTTACCGCCATCGAAATACTTTCCGTCGATAAATTCTTTAGAACCCGCTTCTTCCACACCCACACCAATCAAACGAATGTTGTTATTCTTGAGAACCGGTGCAATATCATCAAGCTGTAATTGCCCTTTATCATTTAATTATGATTTGTTTTAAGTGCAAAACGACACTTATGTATCCGTCAATTACATACAAAATTACTGGTCTAAGCCTCAGATATCGATGACAAAAATAAATATCTAACTTCATAGAAGATCTACACGATCTTGAATTACCATGACTTAGTTGAATATAAAATAAGAAACTACATATATGAGGAAGCTAGTTCTTACAAATAAAAAGTTGTGAAACGGAATACTTAAATATGTTTTAATAAAGTTTTTAAGCTATTGCATAGATTTTATCGCAGGCTTTGAGCGCGGCGACCGAATCAAGAAATTCCGTAACAAAAAAACCTAACACACGACGACGTAATATAGGTGCGGCCAATACGCGTTAGAGCGGGACAGAACGAATACTGCGTTTTCACACCTCTCGTAGCGTACGCGCGGCCGGTGCAGCCGATACGCGTTAGAGTGAGATAAAGTATATAGGCGTGTTAGTCTGAGTCTGGTATAGTGGTTGATTGAATTATTATCAAAGAAAAATAATACTGCATAAATAAAAAATTATAATTGTATAAGTTGATAAAAAATACTATGCAATAGCTTTACCGCGGCAGTCCCCGAGTGCCACACGTTTTTTTTTTATCTTTAAATCTACTATTAACTAGCCTATCTTAGCTAACAATCAGTTATAGTCTAATATTATATAATAATGTCTTTCACGTAATTTAAAGTCAACTCACTAGTATCTTGACAGTTTAAACAATCCTTTCTAAAATTCTCATGCACCCAAAACATACATAATTTTAAATAATAAATAATAGGTTTTAGGAAGAAATAACTCGGCATTGCAAATGAAACACAGTAAATTTTTAAACCATTAAATCAAATTGACTTCCGGTGAGACACTGGCCTATACCTTATGTTCAGTTCTTATTATAATCAAGTCAATAATTTACTATAATATGTTTACCAAAACTATCAGTAATATGACGTTTACCTCTTTAGCCCAAAGCCGACAGAACATACATCCCCAACGCCGAAAGAAAACTATGGCTACATTTTGATCTTGCCAGAAATTTTTCAATTCCGATGTCTGAAATTCAAAATAAATATGTTAGACAAAAAATAAGTACATATAAAACTTAATAATAAAGAATCATTAAAAAATATACAACAGATACATATAAATTATAGATTTTTAAAACGATTTTCCTTGTACTGGACATATTCATTCTTTATGTACAATTACTTCTAAAAAAGTTGAACTAGTTTTAATCAATCAATTTTTAAAAACAGTAACAGTGCAATTGCAAGTTATTATTCAATGTTTAAAACTAATTTAGTAATAGTTATTACATGTATCTAACCACTTACCTTTTTCTACCTAGGTCTAGTAAATTTATATTTGTTTTTATCTTTGTTCAGTCTCAGAATTTACATAGTTGGCTTTATTTTTCAAACAATGCATATTTTTATTCATACCAGCAAATACCAACAAGATACACCTTTAATTTTAAAATACTAATCTAAGATAAATAATACTAAAGCCAAAGAAAGATAAAAAAGATTACAGAGATTTGAATAGTGATACTAAAATGCCTATTGTTAACATTTCATTTATCAATAACTTATTTTTCTATGACACATGCAATCATAATGTTTTAAAATTTCACAATATATGTATTTTTTATATAATAACTTGAATATTGTATAACAACTTAGTTGTACAAATATTACAACTATTAAGTTGGTAGATTTGTAATTCAATTTCAGTCAATTTGTAATTGATGGTATGAAATATTTTTTTAATTATTTAATATTTCATGTATCAGGAAGCAGAATGCATTTATAGTCATTAATTATTTGTAAGACTAGTGTAAAATAATAAAAGACTAACTAATTACAGGTAATTACTAGGAAACGGATGAAGCGCTAAGTACATACTTCGTTCTAGAACAAATGATTCAAGCATCGATAGTTATAGGTCATGAATAATTTACAAAGAACATTTAGCCGGTTTTATAAGACTTAGAACTTTAGGTAATTCTTGAAATGAATGTATATGGGTGGTTTTAAAATAGTTTTTGAAAGTGCTGTATAATTTTTAAAGACGTATTAAAAGTCCATTTTAATTTTTGTACTTTCAACTTACCTCTCCGCCGGGCAAACTAACAACTTTCATAGAACCTATATTAGTTAGGTCAAAAGCCATTTTAACTGTGGATAGACGACTTCCAATTAGTTAAATGATTTATTTTTGATAAGCGTAACTGAAGCTGTTTTCAGACCGCCAACAAGTTTGAAAATAACAAAAAACATGACCATGGAGCAGGGCTGCCAGATGAAAAAATCGCATGATCGTACACCAACTACAAAAAATCGTACTCCAAAGAAATTTTGAAATGAAAAGATCGTACAACATAAAAGTGGAAAGTTGCCTTGAAGAATGTAACTTTAAAGCTCCATATTCTGAAACCATTTCGACGTCACAAACAGTCCACCTTGCTTTAAATTGGAATTTACCGGTCCTAACCGGTCTGTAAATAAATCAATTTTTTCCCGATCGGGACTATACTTCTGTGCTCTGTGTTTGTTCTTCTATGTTGTAGAAAGCTGTGCTCTTTTGGTGAATTTCTTTTTGGAGTATCTGGCGCAGGTCGCTCTTCTTCATTTTCACTACCCATTCTTGCTTAAGCGTATTGAAGTAACACAAAAAACACTAAATACAATATGCAGATCAAAAGAGGATAAAAGCAGGTTGTGACTATTCCAATACAAGTCTTCACAAGAGAAAAATAATAAGTTTTGTAACAATGCACATAAAAACAGACTTCATATTAAAAAAAGGGTATAGGGATGTGAAAAAATAATCGATTATTAAAAAATCGATTTTTTACGCGATTTTTATATTTGAAATAATCGATTATTTTTATAATTGAAAATCAATCACAGTCGATTTTTCATCTGCCACCTCCCGACATTATGTCTGGTCTTTTATAATCCGGACCTCGAACTATGATTACAATGCGATACATTGAATCCGATTCTTTGAAGATGTATTGATATACTTGATTCTTTGATGTTTTTTTTTTGTAAAACATCGAAAGGATGATAAAACCAGTTAATTTTACAAAAACTCTAGTTTGAATGGAACACTATAATTTAAAAGTAAAAAAAAATTATTCAGCAGCACAAGACTACATACAATTAAAAAGACAACAAAAATACTGCAATGTTCTACTGAAAAGACATACACTCACCATTTATCAAATTCACCTAAAATCTATCAAAACGAGAATAAGTTAATTTCGATTTTGATTGTTCTTAAAAGTTAATTTGTGTTTATAATTTCTATTGTTTATTTTTAATTAAAAAACCATGAAAAATAAAATATTTAGGGTGTTAATTTTGAAATTAATTCAAAAATTAGGAAAAAATCGATTAATAAAAAAATCGATTATTTTTTTAAGAAAAATCGATTAATGAAAAATCGATTTTTTTATGCAGAATGTTACATCCCTAATTAAGGGTACTTAGGCGTAAAAGGTAAAGTAAAAGGTCTAGGCATACGTTAGGTTGTAGGGGAATTCCCCGAACATAATACTTGCCGGTGGATTATACTAGTACGATTTAAATCGTACTTGAGACTTGTATACAAGTATATTAGTCTGAGAGAAATGAAAATTTGACATTTGCCAGGTACCAAGTTATGCTCTCAGAGTTCTTGTTTAACAATTGACTTTAAAAAATTTTCTTAAATTTATAAAAATAATATTTATTATACTTTTATTAATATATTCAACCAAATATACATGTCTTTTTTTGTTAATTATTACTTTTCAGTGATACAAGTTGTATCTAGTTAAGTAAACATTTAATTTTTTGTAGTACATATTTAATAGAAATAAGAACTTGATTGACAGTTAACAATACATCTGTCATTAGTCTGCACCACAATTTTCAATTACAATTTGCATTTTGCATTGATTGTCCTATTTCGCCGCGTGCTTCTCCTGTTTTCGAGAAATTGATTGAATTTTTATTGGTGAGTATTTTTACTTAAAATAATGTTTTAGTGTATATTTTACTCATAAGAAATGTTAATACCATTACTGTAATGCTGCATTTGACACGTCCATACTCTTTCGTGATAAAAAATGACCTTGTTGTATGCGTTGAAACTTCGATCTTAGTCATATTGGATATTTTTTATTTGATTTGAAAATGTTTGTTAATTTGCGATTTTTACTTTTGTAAAGAAAATCACTATTAATTCCTAATGGAATAACAATACTTCTAATACTTGATGTTGGGTATTTGTATATTTAAGTCAGTATTAGGTAGGTAAACCTAGAATGAGTCATAAACCGCATACCTAGATCTTATGTACTACATCGTACATACCTATAATATCTACTGTTAGACACACCTAGTATATTCTTATGTAGCTAATAGATTACAACAATGGTACATATATAATAACTTTATATTAGTTAAAACATAATTAATTTTGTGATTTCTTTGAGAAATAATTAGCCAAGGAAAATAATTATTGCAATTATGCAATCAATACAAAGATGAGCTAAGACTACAGTATAACAGTACAAGTAATCAAGGAAAATATAATAATTACCTTTATTTAAAAAAAAATATTTTTGCTGCATTATCACACCAATTCTTAAAATTCTTGAAAATTTTATCTTCTATATACAAAAATTACAATAATAGGCTTCTTGATTGACAGTATATTCCTTTAAGATATATTACACACCAACTATTCATAAGAAATAAATCCCTCTAATTGCACTATTTTAAATGAAATTGCATATTGTCATTGATTAAATACACAAGAAACCATGAACGTTACAATTGGTCTTTGCCTCAGTTTTATTTATTTTCTTCATAGGCTAGATGGTGGTCAGCCTTCTGTGTCTGACACACATCGTTTTTGTTATGCTTGGTGACTTGCTGGTATACTCACAATCATCACATCTTTACCATAAGAGCAATTATAATTTGTGCATGTAGACAGAAAAATTAATTGTGAACAGTGTGTTTGATACACTGTCCTTAGACAAGACTAGAAACATAGGTGTGCTCCATTAGCTGTGTCTCTGTTGAATAGAATCTGCTACAAATTCTCTTGTAAATGAACAATTAAAGTAAACAACTATGATATAAGGACACAATAAGCATGCCATGAGTCTTTGCTTTGATAACAATGACAGTACAAATTTGTTATAAATCAAGATAAATAGTAAAGCATTAAAAAATATGTATGACTTTTGCTATTAGGATATGTAGATAAAGGATACTACTTGTAGCCCATATAATTTGAATTGCATTGCACTTCAGAATGCAATTGTCCTTCTTCATCATTATTTTGTTTTAGAGTTTTTTTTATATAGTATCACCTAAACATTGATATCATAATGGGACACATTTTGTCAAAGATTCACTGGCTTTTTTTAGTTGTTTCAAAGAGAAACTCTTGACTATTCCCGTTTTAGCAATATTATTTGAACATACTACACTTGGATGTTGTGTAATGTTATATAACCATTTTGATGAATGCCCTTTCAAGACAAACATACTTTTTTAATTTGAACCCGTTTCTGAGATCAGTGCCTTGTAAGCTTTAGCATTAAAGACATATTATCCTTGATTACTGTGTGCCTGGTAACAAGTGTCTAAACTTTCTTAAAATAATAATGCGAATATTATTTTACTCTATTAGGTCGCAGTTTATTACAATTTATCATAAACCAAAATCAAGCCCACTGTACGTCCTTTATATTATGGGGATTGGGGGTAATTTTTTTTCCATTTTTAAAATTGATGTTCATAGGTATATAGGTCGGTTATCGAAAGCTGGCGGGTTCACAGTACTCACACTAATGCAATTTCACATACAGTATATTTCAAAATATGATATTTTTGCCAAGCTTTATATTTTAGTCCACTCTGGTTTTAGTAAGGTTGGATGAGTTGTAAATAAATAAAAATGTGTCAAATACATATAAATATTAGGTGCATACGAGGATGGATCCAAAAGTTCTAAGCCAGACCAAGAATGTGAAAGAGTAGTTCATGTAAATAATCTATCTAGCCATGACTTTGTTGGTCGACAAAACCTTAGCCGTTTTCGGAGTAGGTGATCCAGATATTTTCCATTGTTTGGACTGTTGCTTTGAGTCAGGAGTATGGTGGTAAACCCAGCTTTCAACAAATCAAAAAAAAAATCAAATCAACTTTCAGCATCTGATGTCAAATGAAATACATAATCATTTTTTCATTAAACTGTTTTTATTAAGATGCTTAAAATAATTAAAAATATTGTGCACCATTTCACGAGATTGCCCTGGTAATGTTTGAAAAAAGATCAACATGTATAGTAAAGATCAACATAAACAGTAGCAAAAGCAAAACAATAACTGTCTCTTTTATACTCATAAGCTTGACCGAGCGCGAGAGAGACGGACAGTCTTTTCATGATGTATTTGTGATTGTATTTCAGTTTGACAGACTTTGACATCACGCCTCGCGCTTATTCACAGACACTACACAAGCACAAAGTGTAAATGTGTTGAAGCCGCCAGCTTTAAATAACATACCTATACATAGCTCCAATTATGAATAAATAAAATGTGATGTAAACTCGCTATTTGAAGGAGTTAAGATCAAGATTAACAACGGATTAATAGTTTAAAAAAGCATACATTGCAAATATGAATAATAATTAAATTAGTCGCCAAAATGATTTGATTGTTTTTAAATTTGCACAAGTCTATTAAATATTGTTAGTCATTCGTAAATGCTGTACGATAGTTGCTGAAATGCTGACGTCATCATTACTTCATCCTCCATGGCCAATGACGAGGCTTTTTGTATCGTCAGCTTGAATTTCCTCAGTCAACGCAGTTTAGCTGAAGTCAGTTGTCAATTGTCAGTCGTGGCGAACACCAGTGTTTGTGTAAATTATTACTATTGTTAAGAAAATATATCTAGGTAAGAATTATTTTATTAAAGACATCACAGCTTTTGTTTTGTGAAGTTGAATCCCATTGCTCAGTACTCAGGTAGGTTATTCTGTTTTTTTTTGTATGAAATCCATATATTAAGGACTCATACGGATATATATAATTGAGGAAAATATATAGTTATGTAGGACCATAAACCAAGTATGAAAACCTTTTATTTGGCGTATAAAATAGATTTTTATTACCTACTTCCTCGTAATTTAAACTGGGGATTTCCACACCGCAATATGTCAAATTAACCGTATATTGAATGAATTTATTCAGCTATAGGTATAACTTGTAGTGAGAAGTAAGTAGACTATTTAGGACACCTTTCTCCTTACATTTTCTCAAGTTTTGTTAGCTTTTACTTTATTAAGTTGAATAGTACTGCGGAGAGGATCCTACGTTTACGATGTACGTATATTTTACGCTAAGTTGATTCATGAATTCACCTTGTCTCGATTTATTCCGGTTTTGTGAAGGTCAATATCGAGGGCCTCCGACGATAAATGTGTACTTGTTACAATTATTAGTATTTCTTTGTCATTTTGTGATAAAAATTACTTCTGATTGATTTATACATGGTGCTTTATGTATGACGCAATATATTTTGCATGTGTAGTATTTTTATAGTAGCAAAATCTCTTTCGATATATGGGCGGCAGTTGAAATATGTTATTTAATCTAATAGTAGAATTAAAAACGTTTATATAATCTCATTCGGTAATATTTTAATTATGAAATGAAATAAGTACAGACTTTTATTGGCATATTTTATTTACATACTTCTTTTATAAAATTAAAATAAAGCATTATTCTCCTAACAAAATAATGCTTTATAACATTTTTTTAATTATTAAAGTACAATGTGTCCCGACCAAGGAGGTTTCAATTCAATTTCAGTACACATTATCTGTGGTGAGCGCGCTGGTTCCGTACCTATAGACCAATAACAGACTTTTGTTTCTTTTATATTGCATTTTATTTAATGTAGCTACCTATAGTCATGAGATTAAATAAAGGAGTGTATGCAACTGCATATAATTTGGTATTAAAACACTCGTGTAATCTTATTTAAAACTACACTCATGTTTTAATACTCTCTATTATGACAGTTGCATAAACTACTATTATAAAATGTCTGCCTATTAAACAACCGACATGTCATCCTGTCCCCAAAGGTTGTTTTGTCAGTGTTATTTCAATTTTCGGACTTCGTTTTGTAAGATAGGCGCGCACGCATCAACCAAATCTTCACGGTGAATCTAATACTTTTAAAAAAATATTTCAGTCATAAAATGGCCATCCACATCAAAGATTCCGACGACCTGAAGACCAGGCTCACTGAGGCTGGAGAAAAGCTGGTGGTGATCGACTTCATGGCCACCTGGTGCGGACCTTGCAAGGTCATTGGCCCTAAACTAGAGGAGATTGCTAACGAGATGGCCGATTCACTTGTTGTTCTGAAGGTATAATTGCATTTAATATATAAATAGCATTGTTGTATTTTATATCCCGTTGATTGAAAAATAATGTTAAAACTACTGTGAAGCAGTAAATTTATTTTTTGAGTTAAATGAACAGTACTCGAAATAAGAGATACAATTGTATTATATAATACATAATTTAGCATATTTTTGTTGGAAATCTCTCTTACGCATAATTATATTAGCAAATAATTTTTTGTGGCCAAAAAATAATATGCAGTTTCTAGTTATCACCCATCCCATACAACAGAGGTGACACTTTGTTCATACAGATGGATGTAAAATTATTTTTTTGTAAAAAATATACTTCACTTTATCTTTTTTGTGGTAATAACCATTTTGATAAGTTGCGAGTGGGAAATTGGAATGGTTTAGTAATAAGTACCGACTTTCGGTGACCCAGTTATGCCTAATCAATAGATTTTTGTCGGCTTCTAAGTTACATAAATATTTATTTAGCAAAAGTCTATTTCATTTATAGTTTTCATGGCCTTAACTATGACTTAATATGAACGTATTTAACATTACTTGATAGACTGGCCTTTTGGTTTTATAAACAAATTAGTCGAGGTAAATTTTACGAAGACTTAAAAATTTTGCTTTGGTAATTAACCGCGCAAATTATAATCATAACTACAAACATTATAATTCGAAAAATATGTATGCTGTCGTATGTTATCATAGAATTCTTATCTATAAGATAGAATTTAGATAAATTAGTTACACTTGATAATGTGCGTTTATAGGTCAAGCATATTGGCTAGTTGTAGTAACTCAATAAAAAAACACATTTTGCGATATCATATTTGGGTGGCAACAACATTCTTTAAGGAGGAATTAAACGTCATATCTTTTCGATATCGTTCCTACATTTAAGATACTAGCCGATATTTCTATGAGTTCAGCAGTTCCTATATAACGTAGGCGTTAATTACATAATGATGACATGTTACAAAACTGCTTAGCTAATAAAATTGAATACGGTAAAGAAAATGCTGCCTTACACAAAAATATCTTTCGGCGTGTTACTCGCATGTACTTGCAAATATCAGTCGCCAGGGCATTAGCGATAAACGAAATTAAAAATAGTTATTATTTCGTCATCCGGACGATTGAGTCATGTTTAATATAAGCATTGCATTTATGCAATCAACTTCATATGTCAATTCTAGTATAGTGGCCGTACAGTATGTAACAATTGAGCAATTTAAATTTAGCGCAGTAGAATTGTTTTATACGCGTTGTATTCTACACGCCATTTTAATAAGCTCTCATGTATCTGCTTCTGATTCACCGATTATTTTTGCCTTTGTTTCAAATGCATGATTTATTATATTTTCTCTCTAGGGCGTGTTAGCGTACCCGTACATACGTCGACTTAATGTATTAAAGGAGTAAAAGTTATATCACAAGGTATTTCTTCAATTTTTTTTTGTTTTTTTTTTAAGGTGGACGTTGACGAATGTGAGGATATCGCCACAGAGTACAACATCAATTCTATGCCCACCTTTGTTTTCGTGAAGAGTTCCAAGAAGCTGGACGAGTTCTCCGGCGCCAACGCCGACAAACTAAGAAACACCATTCTTAAGCTTAAGTAAAAAAATGCCGACCAAATGCCCCGGGCGGGCGAAATTTCTTAAAAAATAATATATTTTTTGTTACCACACAATTTGGCATTTATGCTTCAAAAGATTTAGTATTTATACGCATTTACGAAACCCCATAACATCACAAAGTGTCTTAAATGTTTTGCACAAGAGCCATTGCGTTTGTCGTTTTTCATTAATTACGTAAAAGTATTGTTACTTCAATAAATATATTTAAATTTGTGTTTTGTTATATTAAGAGCCACTTTTACCCAATTACCTGCTCAGCTAAAATTTACAGAAATTTATAAAAAATACACTACGCTAACAAACACCAAACATTCTCGTCACATCAAATTCAGAAGAACTATGAAAGTACATATATATATATATGATATATCACTTACAAAATCACAAGTTTATTGAAGTGTGCGAAAAACTTATTGCCTGTATTGATTTTGATCCATAAAGTTTGGCAAACTTTATGGATCAAAATCAATACAGGCGTCCATGCCTGATAGAACAAATGTCAAACTTAGGGGCCTCATAGCCTAGCGGTCTTATTAAGTGGCAGCTAGGTGAGGGGTACCGAGTTCGATTCCCGGTTCGAGGGCAAGATTTAATTTAAATTTCCTTCCATTTAAATTGCCTTTGGGTGGGTTCTGCGGTACTGGACGACATTGAGGAACACGGTCGAATTTCTAAGGACAAGCACGAATTGTAAAAAATCCTATATACTTGACGCTGGCTAATGCACAAATCGTGCCAGAGCCATAAAAAAAACTCATACTTCAAACTAAAACTTGGCTTCAATATGATCAACAAGCAACTGAGATGCATCTAACTATTCACACTAGATAGATACACATGCAGTATAGCTAAAAGCATATGCGGTGTAGTTTGAAATATCGAAAAATTCAATGAAAGTCTAAGAAGCGAAGATATTGTAACAAAAAGATATAAAACTGTGTGTGTTACGTAAATCTAGTTATTAAATATTGCACAAGTTGGATATGAAGTACTCCCTGTACTAAAGTGACACCATCAACCTAATCATTCAGACCACTTTAGAGGCAACGTAACTCATGAAAAATTTCATATGGTAACAATAAAAACCCCGAAAATATAGCATACACGATTATGCAGGAAAATGGTACAATTTCTGCGCTACCTGATCTTTGTATAAAGTTTAATGATTTCTTTTCCACTGTGGGTAATAAATTAGCTGACCAAATCCTATATGCACCATAACAATATCAAACACACAATGCCTTGTATTAAAAACACTGGAAAGTGTCAACAACCCTTATACGGGTTGCAGACCAAGAGCTAAGCTAAGTTAGTTTAGCTTTAGCCCCTCCCGCTACCCCGCACACCCTTTGCACATCCTTCGCCGTACTGACTGAGATTTGGCTTAGTTGTTGGTCTGCACGCTATTTATATCTAGCTTAGCTTAGCCTAGCTTAGTTTAGCCTTGGCATAGCTTAGTTTTCGATCTGCAACCGGCTTTAAATTGTTCACCTCGTATCTAAGTAATAAGTCCTAGCTTGTAAAAATAAAACTACAAACCACACTAAGTTTCCTTGCTAACTAGCGAGCTGGCGAGCATTACTCGTATTTCGTATTAAAGTTCGAAACAATACGACAAAATTTTCTTAAGGTCGTACGCAGAAAACATAGCAAGCGTTTTTAAGCTACAGGGGTCGGTAAAAAAAAGTTACTAAATCATTTGCTCGTTTCTGCCGCTGGGGTTAATGGGCAATACCATTTAGATAATAAGAAAGAAAATCTTTAAGTCAGACATCCAGGTCTCTGCATTTAATAACAGTAGATAGGTTATTCTAGATAAAAGAAAACAAATAATGAAAGCTAAAAGGCTAAAAGTAATAAATAAAACAACCCAATCCTTCAAATTTCTTTATTCATGTATGTACATTAAGTATTGAGATTTCACATAATTGCAATCTAAATAATAATTTAGTTATAGCAGGATACATGGAAGATAGTTGAACAATCTATTACAATAAGTTAGCACAATGATACCTATGTTTAACAAATTAATTTAGTTTATCATAATACAACCAATTAAAAATAGGTATCGGGCGATCAACAAAGTACTAAAAACTGTTCTATCTCAAATCTGTCTAGGAAACAAATCACTAGTGAAGCCTATTTTCTTGACATATGCTTTTTTCTACTTTGAACACATTCAGAAACACAAGAAAATGGATTAAAATTAGTAAAAGCACGCTAACTTAGCACAGATTACACGAAATGCATTACTCATTTTGATGTTCTACCCGCATTTTGCGTCATCTGTATAATTAGTTGTTTGAAAGCAATTTCGTGATCGAAAGAAATAATATTTTGGACTTCTTCCTTTAAATATATAGTTTGCATTTCGTTTAATAAACCAGATTATTAAAGGATTTTACTTACTTTTCAATACCTCTTGAGATCAAACATCATTTCCGATTTTTATTAGCCTCATGAGTTGAAATTTATTAATAATTTTAGTTATAACTGGACTTATACAATAATTAAAAGTAATGTAAAATCCTTTAAGGTAAAAGCATAATGTACCTACAAAACATAAGTGCAAAAGTACATAGGAATACAAAAAGTATATAATTTTTCACCGAGTATAATTTATAATAAAATTTCTTACAAGTGAAATTTATGTGAATGATTTTTTTTTGTCGTCTGTGAATGATTTTTTTTTTTAGTTTGCGTATTAACTAACGTTTTCCGAATAGAATAAAATACTGAGTATAATCAGGAATGTTTATATAATACAATAAAGATCCCATGCAAGTTACACGAATACATTATATATAGTTCAGTTCTTTTCGATACAATTTTATAAACAAACTAATTTCACTAAAATAATAATCGATACAATTTAATCATAATGATTACACATATCTTTGGATACACGTCGATTTGAAAACGAGTAAGATGTATGAAAAAATCGTACAAAACCCACAAGCAGGTAGCCATTTTGTTTATAATGCATTAAACAAGATGGCGTTAGCCTATCTAAAATCTCATTTTTCTACATTTGCCAACTTTAATTCTATTATTAGACATTCGATCGGTTTTGACAGTTTTAACCTAAATATTTAACAATAGAAATGACATTGACAAACGATAAAACCTTATATGGACACGCTTACGTCACAAAAAGTAAACAAAAAGGACTAGATCATTAAAAATAATTATAATACATTTACCGGCTAACATATTACATAATCACATACATTACTGAGATAATTCTTTTGTGAATAAAATTAAGCTAACACATACAAATTTTCAATTAATTATATCAAATAAATTGGACATAATTGACAACTGACAGTCGTGCTATATGAGATGCCATTAGATGATGAAATTACGAAATAGAAGGTGAAGATTTTTTGTACTCAATATACAAAAGAAAGTGGCAGTGCTTTATTGTATATTGTTTCGGAACTAAACCGCTAATAGCCTATACATAAATATATTGAGGGATAAATTGTCCACGAGCTTAAAGCATTAATAGTTCATTATTTTGAATATACAAAAGATTACAATACAAGTACCAATTCAAGTAAAAAGTACTGGTATATTTTAATTTGACCAAATTGCTCATTGTTTTTTTCTCTATTTTGGTTACCATGGAAGCGTAGACAGTCTCACTGTCTTAGTTTACGTTAAATATTTTAAAGAAATCACTACTTTAATTAGTTGAAAATTGGGGTATACCTTTATAAAGTTTAAAAAAAACTGGATAATGAATACATATTTAGATACGGAATAAACTTTCTTAAAATTCAAGCATGTATAACTTTAATTACTTTGCTAGCGATTTATAATTGAATATAAATTTACACTACGACTGTTGCGTTGTAAATGAGAAAATCTAATCAATTCCATTTAATTGCTTACGAAACAACTATACAGTATACATTAGAGTGATTCAAAATAAAATAAAATTATTATTTTTTGAGTAAATATATCTAAAAAGCTTCTTTGTTAGACAAAAAAAACCTAAAAAATGAGCTTGATATCTTGAAAACTGAGCTGGCGCATGGGAGGAGGAAAGGGGCCCCCCTTTCCCATTTAAAATGCATTGAAAAAAAAATATTTTTCTTTATTTTCATTGTAAATCGTCGAAAAAAATTTTTTTTTCAAATTTCTCTTTTTGATATCTTGTAGGAAATTAAATTCTCTACAAAAAAAAGGATAAACGACAATTATAAAATAAATTTACTAATTTGGTAATAAAAAGGATGTTGTTTTATTTAATAGAAAAATTGAAACGCACTTTTTTATAATTTTAGTTTTTTAAAGCCCTGTAACTGTTTTCCTATGCATTTCAGCGAATAAATGAAAGGCACTTTTTTTGTAGAGAATTAAATTTCCTACAAGACACCAAAAAGGGAAATTTGAAAAAAAAAATTCGACGTTTTACAATGAAAATGAAGAAAAAAGGATTTTTTCAATACGTTTTAAATGGGAAAGGGGACCCCCCCATGCGCCAGCTCAATTTTCAAGTTATCAAGCTCATTTTTTAGGAGGTTTTTTTTTGTCTGACAAAGAAGCTTTTTAGATATATTTACTAAAAAAAATAAATATTTTATTTTGAATCAGTCTAGTATACATATTTCTATTGTAAGTTTTATCTATGGGGTTTTTTACATCCACGATGGATAAAAATTGAGACGGAGAAGTATATATGTTCAGCCTAAACCTTCAGGGGGAAACGATTACAACGCAACAGTGTCATGAATAATTTTTTACACATTTCGGTTATATTAGAGAATATAAGAGACTAATTGACCTAGAAGCCACATTCGATAGTCTATACTAAACATTATTATCGAGTCATTGGAAGGTTACACTCGTGCGGACAATTCGAAAATATTTTTCTTAAAACCAATTTAGCCTAATAGAAAAATACCAATTGAAAGATTAAAATTGTGTTGAATTTTTTTAATACTTTCGAATCGCCACACGCTTTTAAATATAATTTCATTATAATTATAATAATATAAATAAAAACCATATTTTGTTATTGTCTCCCAGTAGTATAATGAGCACGTTAAGATTGCCATGCGTGATTATAATTTTTACGAACATATTTTTTTTATAATTGCGATATAGTTTTTCTACGATGCTATGATTTTTGGTAGAATGGTGCGACCCCGACTTAGTGTAGGGCTATTAAAGCAAGACCATTCCTAAAAATGGGCCTGTTTTAGCTAGATTTTCTTAGGGAATATTTTTATAAAAGTTTTTATTTCTCTAGCAAGAACCAATGTCTATTGTTTCGTCGTTGTTTTAACGTCAAGAAGACCACAAAAGTATGGATTATATTTATATTACTATTAACTCTTGTACACTTAGGAACCAATATAGAAAATATTATGCAATACGTCCAAGATTCATCATTGATTTAGGTGGGGTTAGTAATTAGTAGGTAACTGTTAATTAGTAGCAATTCTGTTGTACCAAACTTAACTATTATAACATAATTATATATGTAAGTTACCGACGCATATGTTAAGTCCTACAGCTAACAATACATATTAAGCTATTGGTGATTTATTTGTGACTATCCAGAGGAAATCGGCATGCCTTAGACACAAAAAAGCGTGTGTCAGACATTGGATCTCCTATTTAACTATTAAGTAAAATAAATGATCACGAAACAAATACCCATCTGAGGCCCAGACCTAAAATATTGTAGCGCCACTGCTCACTCAAAAAAGCACACGAGAAAAAATGTATAAGCTAACTTACAAAACTCGTATATTACTAGTGCAATCAACTGATTACTTTAATAGGTGCTATAATGTCAAATCTAAGAACCTCTGAATACGTGAAGCAAAAGAATGGGAATCGCCTAGCATAGACAAGCCTTTTATATGGAAATCTAGCGAAATGTCTATGGGTCCAAAGCTAATATTAAGTCAAACTAAATAAGTAATTTTAGTACAACAGCATAGCACCTCGGTTCTTAATACAGACGAATAAATTACGAATAATCTTGGACTAAACTAAAAATAACACACGATGTAAATAAATAATTTTTAAATAGTAAAGAATATACAAAAGTAAATTAAACTATTGTACATATACACAAAAATCATATCCAATTAATTCATTGTAAAATGTCTTCTATTAAAAATTGTCAAATTCAAAACTTACACTTAAATACGTAATTATTTTCAATTGTGTGATGGTGTTTTGTTAATTTTGAAATGCTAAAACATTACGTATACGACCTTATCATAAAACATGGACTAAACATAGTATTGTTTATGGTTATGGCTGTCAATAAACATCGTTATCATGGTGTTACTATTTAGTACACGTGATAAGGCCGATCAAATCTTATAGAATATTCCCGAACATTTCATTGGTTTTCACAGTAAAAATAGCAGAATCTGCCGTATATGTTAGATAATTAGCAATACAATATTCAATTTATATCATTTAGCAATAGACATTAATTTTAAACATAGCATAAGACTGATATTTATAATTTGAAGTTAGTACGTGCGAGAGAGACAAAAGAGTCACATCTCTCTTTTAAGAGTATTGTCAATATGCGAGTTCATTCGCTGTAGAGATTTATATGAGTTGTCATGGCAACGTTTTAGATTCGATTATAATCTCCTAAAGGTTTATAAGCGAGTGACGTCACCGTCGTAACGTCAGCAGAAGCAAGCGTACAGCTTCGAGAGATCGACGCCCCAATACGCGTCTAGTTGGCTCCTACAAATACGTTATACTTTTAATTTAATTAGTTTAAAAAATCTACACTAATATTGTAAAGAAAGATTAGATTTTTGTCACTTAATAAATAATAAAACTAAATGTTGCAAAAACAATAAATGAATTTGAGGAAGCGAATATATATAAATATTATTATATGAATATTTCGAATTGAAAATAATACAAAGAATACAAACACATTAAGTACGAAAAAATTTTTTTTATCATTATCAGAATTCAAAACCGAAAACTTCAGTTTTTTTTAATAAGTCCTCAGTTAGTAAATAATTTTGTATCTACCCTATAAAAATTTTGAAAGAGTGTCAAAAGTGAGGTCTAATACATACGATCATGTATCATGTCCGTGATGCGCGTGAGTGGGCGAAGCGGCACAGCTGCTGTCAGACTGACCTCCCTCCATACTCTCAGTTCCCACCTGTAACACGATATAGATTAATACAAAATATTCGAACAATTATCTACACCAAAAAATTATGATTCTTACTAAATAACTTTGGGGGCCATACATAAAGTACGTCACACGAATTTTGGACTTTTGAACATTTTTATAAACCCCCCCCCCCTCCCCCTCCTGATGTGACGTCACACGTTAATTAATTAAATATAGATCAAGTTCGTAAATTTTTCAAATGTTTAATTCACATCCCAACTTTACGTTTTAGTATTTATAATTTTAAAATGTGACGTCACAAAAGTATTGACCCCCCATGCCCTTTGTCACACGATGTCACACTTCGGTGATATCCTCCCTCCCCATTAACGTGTGATGTACTTTATGGATGGCCCCTTGGACTATAGAAAGAAAAAGTAATTCTTTATTAATTTTATGTCACCTATGTATGCGCCTAAGTAATAGGATGATGCGCTTGGCGAAGAATAAGAAGGAGTATGACGAGCTGACCGCCAACCTCCAGTAGTGGAGAGGTACAAGAAGAAGAAGTAATAGGAACTTATTTGAACTCCCATAGCCCTCAATGTAACAAGAATAAATACATTTCTCAGTCGGTTCCTATTATCATTTATTCCGCGCCTACAAGCCCCTAACATTTATTTATTTCCCTATTTCCTATTTTTACAGTAACTTAATACTAATACAATAGAAAACTTATTAATATCAAAATTCAACTATAAACAAAACAAGAAAATGTACAACCTAAACCTTGTATTGTACTGTCGGGAATCGAACCCTTCAGGTTATACGTCACATTCACTCTTTTTAATGACCATAATACTCAAAGAAAACCTTAGTCAAAAGTCCTTTGAGCTGAACTTTGTTGAACATTAGAGGATTTTTTCATGTCTAATCGAATACATACTTCTTCCGAGTTATGTCCATGCATTATAAGAAAAAGTCATATATTTGGGATTTTAATTTATAAAAATCGATAATTTCGCGCGATAAATCAACTCACATCAATGTTAATATTAGGGTTACGATCGAATTTCGACCAGTGTACCTTAAGTACATCGTGAAGCGAGCTCATGCTGCCCAAACTGAGGGGCGTGATGGATCTCTCCAGCAAAGATCCGCTGCCCGCAGATCCACCGCCCACGGATCTATAAATTTCAAGAATACATCAATTTCTTTTAAGAAAAATCATTTGAAGAAATAATGTCTCAAAACTACTGAACCGATTTTGATAAAACTTCGACTGTTCCTTGAGTCCTTAAGAAAATAGCACACTTAAATATCCAATTACAAACCTTTAATTGGTTTAAAGTGCGCCCATGAACTAAAAATATTAAAAAAAAAATCAGAAACAATCGAAGTAAATCAATGACTATTTGATAGACTGTCATTTTAAAATATATACCTATAAGAGTTTGTAGACAAGTACACATATGGATGATAAAATATATTGTGAATATGTATTTAATGCATTTTTTTTTAGAATGAAAACCTACATTTTTCAGTATTTTTTTTTTAAAATAGTAGTTATATAAATTCTTTAAAATAACAATAATTAATAATGCCTTAAGCTTAGGTTTCCTAGAAAAGCTGTGCCGTTAACTAACAACATTAACAACTGTAAAATGACGGCCGTCTTTACTTTTAACATAATTCCAAAAAAAAACAATCATTTTCACTCGTCCAAGTCACGTTTCCACTCATTGTATTAATTAAATATGGGCACCGCTACATTCGAAAAACGTTGAACTAATGTTTATCACCGCTATGATGGCCGTCATGCAAATGACAGCACCGCTATTTGACATTACGGTGACACTCAACGTTCTCTAGAAAACCTACTCCGATGTAATTTATAGAAATTAGTAGTAGGAAGTAGTAGGAATGTAACGTATGGGTCACCCAACGTTACATTATGGCCGTTGGATAACGGTACCGCTATTCTAGGAAACCTAAGCTTAAAGCATGTGCTACACGGTATGAAACGGCGGTTTGAAAGTTTGTTTTAAACCGTGTGGATAGTTGTCTTATGCCAAATTTCGTTTAACCTTGATATGACCTTGGCAGCACGCTTTGCGTTGCAAACCGCGACCAAAACCGTTGGTTTGAAACAGTCTAGCCGCTTGTTTAAAACCACGCGTTCGGCAGTCGTGCTGCGGCGGCGAGCGTAGACGCACGCGACGACGACGTTTTGCACAATGGCACAAGAAGCAAGTGAATGTGAAGTTATTACCGAATTGCTCGAATTATACAGAGAATTGCCATGTCTTTGGGATTTATCATGCGAGTCATATAAAGACTCGACTCAGAAAAAAATGCGTGGGATATTTTAGCCGAAAAATTAAAAGTTATAGACCCAACTTTTTGTTGTTTACTTAGGCAAGGCGCCATGATGTCGTTGTAATTAATTCTGAAAGTGCGTCAGGTACGGGAGCGCGGAGACGTCTTATCAGCGCAACGTTATTTTGGACACTGTTGGTTTTAAACCGTGTAGCCGAAAAGCGCAACTAGCTTTTATTTCGTTTTAAACCGCCGTATCATACCGTGTAGCACATGCTTAAATCTTTAAATTAATTAAGCTATATCCTCACCTATCCATAGGGCGATGTGAGAGTGGCGGGGAAGGGGGGGCTTCTGTGGGCGGATCTCTCGATCTTCCCGACCGCCATGAACCTATAAACAAACAATGAAGTTACATAAGTATTGTGAAAAACAAATTGTCAGTAATTAAGTTAATTTAGAAGCCATACCATTATATGACCCAGTAGGATGTGAAACTGTTAGCGGTGAAGTCCGTTTGCTGCTGTCTCTACTGCTGTACATCATCTATAAAAAAAACAATCTTATAATTATATTAATATATATAAATTACGCGTCACGTTGTTTGTCCGCTATGGACTCCTAAACTACTTAACCAATGCAGTTTGATCTAACTTAAAAGATATGATAGCTTACATATATATATAATTCTACTGTACGTGTGTCTGTCACTGAACTCCTCTTAAACGGCTTGACCGATTTCAATGATGTTTTGTGTATGTGTTTGGGTGGAGCCCTGCCTTGCGATTCTGTAACTCACTTTTCGAACTCTCACAGCGGTTTTCGCAGCGGCGGTCGCGCTCAAATCAGTCATTTTACGATTTGGCATTCTGATAAACAATAAACTACAAGCTTCCGCCTTATCAACAGCAACGCGTATTTTGTCGACGTTACATCTAATGAAACTTTCGAAACTTTATCGTTACATTCTCTATTGTATACACTTTTTTGAATGAACATTCATACTTATTTAATAGAAATATTATGAAAATAGTGTAATAACATTTAATTTTAGAAAAAAAACTTTAAAAGCCGTCAATTAACTAAATTCTACTATCATTTACCTGATGATGATCATGATCATCAGCCGTCTCCAAGGTAGTGGGTAAATCTAGCAGCCTCTGTGAGCGGATACCATCTCCAGGGCCCATATGGGACACATGGGCAAAGTTCGTAGGCGCCGATATTAGACGGGAACGACGCTCCGATCTAAATGGAAAAAATGGTAATTTAAATTAAAACACATAGGTGATTAACGCAAATAGTGTCCTTATAAGTCCGGAATTAGATTCTCGGTAAAAAAAATTGAATAATTATTCTAACCGAGATTGTTTGCGTTAGCCACTGAGCTACAGAAGTACTGTAGGGATAAATTAACAGTCTTGCAGCTTTGATATGTGGTGAGCCTAAGTTTGATTTTCGGAAAAATATTGTCTCAATCAAGAAGATCCCTTAAAATTAATTTTAATTTATATTTCAAATTAAAAAAAATTCAAATAAACAGACGCGAATTCGGGTCTACATATTAGAATGATATAAATAAATTAACTTACAATCTATTATGAGCTTCGATCGCTTGGTGAGATTGTTCCCTCACAGAATATCGTCGCTTGTTACTGCCATACGTAGCCGTTTCGAGATTAAGGGGACCCTCTGAAAATTATATATAAATATTATTATTTTATTTAAGAAATTAATATGAAAAATGTATGTCAAATATTTTTAGATATTCGTTAGTTAACCTTTGTAACTCTTGCTGAATTATTAACTTAAAACAATATATCATATACTATAATTAGATTTATAATATAATTAGATTTTTTTTCAAATGTGCAAAAACTTATATTTTAGACATAAGATAACAAAATGTTTAGTTTACCCTATCTTATAGACCAATAAATACGTAAGATAAGTTAGTAATTATAAACTAAAAACGTAAAATAACTTACGAGTAACTAGCGGTCGTAGATAGACGAGATACGGCGTAGTATCCGTAGAGAATGGGAACCCGTTGCCTCCGCTTCCTCCCGCAGCACAAACCCATCCGCCTTCATCTAAGGGCCTCGCGTTAGCTGAAACAGATTTATTTTTGTAAGTATACCCTTTTATACGGTAATTATTTTAAATTTTTAAACATAGATTAAGTAACGATAGCTTTTTCTGCTAAAAACCGCTAACCGAATTGATAAGGATTTACAAAAACAGTTAATTTGATTATATATTTTTTTTTGTTATTATGAAATCACTCAAAGCAAAATTTTAAAATTAAGTTAATCGGATTTTATCTCCTGGTTTGTTCTACTCTCATTGGTTCTAGGTAAGGCAAATGAACAGTTACGTTCATGGACAACAGTCCCTACGCAACAAAATTTATTTTAATTTTTAGCAGTCGCTTATAAGTTAATATAATGGAACAACATTGTTAATAATTTATAGCGAAATCCTTTATCGGCATTCAACTATCAATACTTTACAAAAGCTACATTGCCTCAATGACACAGCCCGAACACAGAATGTATATGGAGATAGATCTATGCGAACGGATAGTTCAGCAATTTCAATTAAGAAATAAAAATGAAACTGTTTTGCAGGTGGTTCGGCATCCCATGGAATAGTCCCAACAAATTAGGGGGCGTCCATAAATTACGTGAGGTGTTTTTGAAGTTATACTTCTTTAGGCGCGTTATGAAAAATTTATGAGAGTGAAATTTTACGATGCGCGCGCACCGTGACACAAAATTCAGTATGGGCGCCGAGCGTGCGTGAGATGGGAATAAGACATTCTACTTGTAGTACCTTTTAAACAAATAAAGCAGTTTAAATTATTTTTTCAAAGAAATTTAGCAATTCTTTTTCACAAAGACCTATTGTTACTTAGTTAAAAGGTTATGAAACATACCCAGTTATTAAATTGAATTAATAAAATATAATATAATAATAATTATTATTAATATTAATTAATAATTGAATATTATACTAAATATTAAATATTGTTAAATTATTAACGCTTATTATTAATTATTTAATATTTTAAAAAAATCAAGAAAGCCAAAGAAGTATAACTTCTTACGCGCGTACATAAGTACACGCACCATTTTTTTTTTTAATTTCCTGTACCTAATGGTGAGATGTCGTGGGATTTTATTTTTGCCGAGACCCTCCAACGTAAGATTAAATGAGATTTGACTCGACCCTCTCCCCCCCTTAAACACCTCACGTAATTTATGGACGCCCCCTTAATACATACATTTCTATAATAAAGTCTCTTCTGTATTAGGGAAGAGGTATTTAAGTAAATTGATCAAACAAAATAAACTATCACTATCTTTTTGACCTTGTTCTCCTCACGCACTCATGTTAGAACTACATCCCATTAATCAAACATTAAATTAATTAAAAATAGCAATAAACTTACGTATATTGATCGTTTGCACCCAATCTCCAGTTTCGACGTCGTACACGTCAATATGCGAGGTCGTGAATATCAGTAAGTGTGTGTCGTTCACCGCTGAAATACATTATTATTATTAATACTGTGAAAGTTTTTTACTATACTATTACTAAAGACATCACAAAATTTAAAAATCGCATTGCCAGCATTCAAAAATAATATATCAGGAATTGTACAGTAAACTGATCTCATTTTGGTATGAAAAAAGCAATAGACAGACAGACAGATACTCTTATTAGTAATTATATTTGATTCAATTTTTGACAAATTAAAAATAATAAATTATTATTAACAAATTTATTTTTAAATTAATTAAATTTATATTTATCAAAATTATTATCGCACGTCACTCGAGTTAACGGAAAAGTCTAAGACCCGTATTCAAGAACGTCACTAGAATCTATGAGAGAGCTGTCAAACCATTCAATATGAAGTTTGACATCGCAAGACGAGATTGACTTAAAATTCCTTGATATAGTTTTGCATTCTTGACCATACATTGTGACATTTTTCTCCATATAACAACTCTATAACGCCAAAAAAATATCAAATCAAATATATCTCTATGTATATAAAATTCTCGTATCACAATGTTCGTTCCCATACTCCTCCGAAACGGCTCGACCGATTCTTATAAAATTTTTCTGCATATTCAGTAAATCTGAGAATCGGCTAATATCTATATTTCAAACCCCTCAGTGATATGGGTGTCCACCTCAAAAATTTATTTTTTAGACAATTCTTTTTGGTTTTATTTTTTTATGATACAGCATACAAAAATACATACAACCCTTAAATTCACCCCTCTACGATCAACCCCTATTTTTTATTTGTTAATTAAAATCTTATGACTTGAATTCTGAGGTTTATTAGAGAAAAATTCACAGAAAAACCTAAAAAGCTTTAATTCCAGTAAACCGAACAGTATCTGGGGTAGCATAGCAAAATGTTCCATGTTGGTATGTACTTAAAAGGTAGGCTAAGTTAAATCATATTAAGGAGAAACGAAGTTCGCGGGGGCAGCTAGACTATATATATATATATAAGAAAATTGGTCTCCGTTTGAGGCTCATTCACGCCCAAACCAATCGTGTCGACATGAAACTACTGCCATTCGATGCGAAATTTTTCCTAGATGGTTTATGGCTATTAATTTTTTAAATTCCAACGTTCCTTCATTTTTATTGCTGTTTTACTTTTATGAAAATTTAAACATACGGACATCACCGCGTAACAAAAGGGTAGGCATCCTAGAACCTCAAAACGTCAACATCTGTTAAAAACTCGATTTTCGAAAATTTTCAATTTTCTTAGCGGGTAGTAAAAAAGAAGAATAATAAAAATATGAAAAAAATAATAATAATTAAACAAAGTTTTATTTATTTCCTATTTTTAATTCGTTCAGCAAAGCGGGCGGGAAACGGCTAGTATTCTATAAATAAAATAAATACCATGATACTGTGGATGTGCTGTATACATTATCTCAGCGTCTCTCGCCCTCATTCCCACTCGATCCACGTACAAGGCCAAAGCACTGAAGACCAACAACCAGTCTGTTCCAGCTGGTCTAGCGCAAAGTGGTCTTGCGCCGGAGTGAGTCAGAAATACGCTGACTTGGTTTTCTGGGTGAACTAGAGCTGTAAATATAAAAGTTTTGACGTGATAACGTCTTTAAAATCGTTTTAGTCGGGTGACATGTTCAGAAACTTGTGTCACACCAAAACCTCACGAGCGCGATCGCAGGTATAACGAGAGAGAGACGGACCGATCTCCCGTCTCATCTCGAGCGCTGCCAGTCATTCCGTGAATGTATGAAGAAAAATGTATATCATAGTCGAATAAGTAAACTTGTCATTTTACACCCGAAATTTATCATCAAAAGTGTGAATAAAACGATAGATGTAATTTAAAATTTGAAAAAATTGTTATCTTCATTAATTCCTTACTTCCCAAAAACTTATATCACCAATAAGACGTTATCACGTAAACATCTCGATCGTAAACCTACTTTACAAACAACCAATATTTTTTATTATTATATATATGAATTCTATCAAGTCCAGACAAAATAAAATTTTACTCCCACGTGTCGAAATTTTACACTAAATTCAATTCTATCTTCGTACTTTCTCCTATTGTATTCAATAAAACCTCTTCTTATAACACCAAAAAAACCTTTAAGTAATGTTTATGATAAAAGGAAGAAGAATGAGAGGACGCCAACCAGAAAGAAAAGAGACTGAGAAAGTTAATTAAAAGAGATAGTGGGGAAAGATTGGGAAATGGTAGCGAAGACGCGAGACAAATGGAAGAATTTGGAGACATTTACTCCGTCGACAGTCGTGTATTTATATTAAATATCATATTCGAATAAAAAAATCAGTGGCGCTACAACCTCTTTAGGTCTTGGCCTCAGATTTCTGAATCTGTTTCATGATCATTTTTAAATCTAATAGGCAAGTAGGTGATCAGCCTCCAGTGCCTGGCACACGCCGTCGACTTTTTAGGTCTAAGACATGTCGGTTTCCTCCCGATGTTTTCCTTCACCGTTCGAGCAAATGTTAAATGCGCACATAAAAAGAAAGTCCATTGGTGCACAGCCGGGGATCGAACCTACGACCTCAGATATGAGAGTCGCACGCTGAAGCCACTAGGCCAGCACTGCTCGACTCGTATCATATTCGAATACAGACTATTTTATTTATTTATACGATAAAGCTACACATTAGATTAGTCAAAATCAATAATGTTCACTAATCACTACCAATTGTTTTTTGCGACAGACACGAGGTCCTATGAGCTATAACCATATACTCACAAACAGCTGGTCGATCCAAGTCAGTCCTCAATGTATGGGCAACAAGACCTCCTCTGTATCCCAAAATGAGTCGTCCTCTACAAAGTTGTACGCTCAGTACGGGCGCGGCCGCTCGCAGTTCAGCAACGCGGTATCTTCTTGCGGCCGTGCGAGTTATTTCATATACAAGCACTACCCACGAGTTCTAAAACATATAATATATTAAACTTACTTAAAGGAACTTTTGGCAAGATTATCGCTCTCATTTAAAAAAAATTGTTCAGTACAAACAAGTACTGATTATTTATTTATTTCAAATTATTGTATATTTTGGACATTACTTTGTTGGTAATAAAAATTAGACCCTACTTCTAAACTTTTTTTTTATAGATCAGAAGGCTCACCTGATGTTAAGTCATACCTCCGCCCATGGACACTCAGTACCCGGGCTCGCGAGTGAGTTGCCGGCCTTTATTCGTATTGCATAGTAGCGTCACTTTATATTTATTTGTATAAAAATTAGTCGGAAAACCACATACAAATCAGTCCGTACTTATAAAATTATACTTTGGTATTGATCCAAGTTATAACTGACCTGTCGTTTACAAACTACAGCAAAACCATGCGCAGTGGCATTCAATTCGCCGACAGCGACATCCACCGCGCCCTTAGCCTCTGCGAGTTTCACGCTCTCCGCTTCGGGACATTCCAACGCACGGATCGGAACCAGCCGCACATGTCTGCCACGACCGGCTATCACCACTGTTATATCATAATTTTAAATAAAGGATAATTAAAGCTTAAAATTAAAAAAAACTGACCCACATTATTACGAGCTTTGGTTAATCAATAATACACTACATAGCATTCGACCCACCCTCAATAACGACAATAAATTAATAAAAAGTACTTAATTTTCCGAAATTAGTTAAAACTGCGGAGCTGTGTACATCATACGTACTAAACTTTCTGAGAAATCCGTTCTTTTGTTTACAAATTGGACGAAGATGCCTCAATATCGCAAATTATGAATAAAATAAGTATGAAATATTTGCTGGTACAGCAAAAGCGTTAGCATAGCGTTCAAATAAGAATTGTTTTTATGTAATTACTAACACTAGTCTGAAATAAACTTTTTCTAATACAGGTTTTTCATCTTTCCATTTAACAACACCTCTTTGTATCGTCAAAATAAGCACAGTCCCTTGACGTTATATAGAGTTTACATTGTATTTTATAAATATCAATTTACACAAGAGAACTTGACTTTTGTTTTATTGTAGTTATTGCCAAAATTGCTTACCTAATAAATGTTCGGCTGGCACATAATGCAACTTCGCGACAGGAGCGTGCGATCTTCGCGGAACAATTTCACCCCGCTCGAGATCCAATAAAGCGAGACCAAAATCTCCGCCCAAACATAATCGACTCCGTTCGACAATGCACGCACATTGCACGCTACGAACGCCCGCCCAAGATGACGAATCTACTATTATTCCTGCGCTGTATACCTAGTTATATAGAATTATATGTTAATTCACAAACTTCAGTGCTGAACTTAAAGATATAATAGTAGTTAATACTTGTAGTAGTTATAATAGAATTTATGTCACATCGTTCTATGTTATAAGATTTCGTTGTATTTATATAGTATACGACCTCAAATATAAGCTTTTTTTTTTAAGGCACACTAACGAAACACATACAAACACTTACAGAGAACACATGACATAGAAAACAAGATACATGCATGTGCATCAATAACAAGTGTGTACAACATTTAAAGGGAAACATTACAATCATGAAAAGAAAAAAACTTAAACATTGAAAGTAAAAAACAAACTAGATTAAAAAAATACAAATGTGCAATTTACAAATATATATAACAGTGCAAATTTTCTAACACTACATTGAATGTTTAAATTATTTGTATGTTAATTACAAATTTTGTTCGGAAAGTAACCGAACACCTTGTAAAATAGCATAAGTACATATAGTTAGATCGCCGCCTGCGCGCGACGCTTTTCTATATACATCAGTGTGTCATCAACCATCACCGCGATCACTCATTAAATCAGTTTTTAAGTGCAAAGCAATCTTTTATTGAACTATCATTATAAGCGTACGATGTCGATCTGACCCACCGCCGCTATTCTTGAAATGAAACTCAGAGTGGAGTTATAATTGTTACGTTTATTGGACGAACGTTAGTAGATGGTGACACAAAATATTATAGCAAAGCGAGCTTAAAACTAACGTCCGTCCGGCACGGCCGCGTAAATCTATCTCTATCTCTATCGTCGGCTTTCTAAACTGTATTGTTCGTTGTCCGTAACAATCATTAAAGTGTTTGGCAGCAGCCCGAACATTTTAGGTCCTTCGAGCCGGAACTATCTGTACTTATGCTATTTTACAAGGTGTTCGGTTACATTCCGAACAAATTTAATCTTAAAACTAACAGAGATATACCCGCTTTTACAAAAATTAAATCTTTTTAATTGAACTCTTTATATAAAGTACTCAGGCGTCTTCTATCCAACTATGATTACATTCATTACCATCTGGAGAACTTCAGTTAAGGGGGAAAGTTATGAACGACGAAAATGCAATGAAAAATGCAAAATCAAACAAAATGATGTATTTATTAAATAAATAAAGATATATAGTTTTGTCTATTGATGCGCTTATTTGTTTTATTTTTCGTATATAATATTGTTTATCTATGTAACCTGTTTTGGCTTTCTGTACTGTCTAAGTGTTGTTTTGTAATATTATGTATGTTAGCTGTATGATCACTTAAAATTAAATAAATATAAATAACGGACACAAATACTTACGCATTTATCAGGCAAGTTGTTACGTTTGAGTATTCTGTGCAACTCGCTGAGTGCGACCACCCATTTAGTCTTCTCCGATTCAGATTCCGCCAACATCAATGTATGGTAACGCTTGCCGCCTTCCAATTGGGACGTTGATATCTACATTGTATAGATATATCACAAATTTGTTTTTTTTATGAACGCGCTTAGGAACTATAATTAAAGCACGTTTAAAGAAAACACTTTTTTACCGGATTGAAGTCATGTATTATTATAAATTTACGTCATACTTTTTGACATTCAACATCTTTTAACTTCAGGCACCGTGACCACGCACGCTGTAAAGCACGCGAAACGTCGGTTAAATTAAAATTATGTAAAATAATTGTAAATTTATAATAAAACATAACTTCAATCCGGTAAAAAAGTGTTTTCTTTAAATGTGTAAAAGTTATGTCAATAAAAGACAATACTATCTATCACTCCATGTACTAATTAAGAGAAAACCGTGGGACACTTATCTCTAGAGTAGGTACTCCACTATATTAAGATACAATTTTACAATAATAAATGATTTATATTAGTAATCTTTGATATGATAATTGCAGATTTTCTTTTATATTAGTTTCATTTGTATACGTTTAAATACACGTCACGTACAGTATGCGTTACATAACATCACATTGTAATTTAATTATTGTATTTTTTTTCGGTTGTTTTTCATAATAGATATGATTCCTAGCTTTAAAAAGCTTTTTTTATATCTTGTTTTTTCCAATAACCGAGTCAGACTTTATTTATAACGCGTAACTTTAAGATCTTGGATCATCCTTCTGGGAGAACAGAAAATAAAAAATCACTTATAAACCCCTAATAACTAATCAATAACGTAGGTGACGTTAGTACTTACCCTAAATATACAGGGTATATCCCGTTTACTCGCATGAATGACGTCAGAGTCCTTCACTGACGTCACACTGAATTCCGGATCTCTCATGTCCAGTACTTGGCTTACACATACAGATGGCAACGCGTTTCTAAAAACAAATGTTAATGAAATTTTTATGTTTAAAACCTAGTAGTTAAGTCAATATAAATTAAGAATCTAACAAATTATCGTAGTAATACTAATATTCGATATATGCATTAAAACGACGACAATTTTTTTTGACAATTAACTGTTTGTTCCTATACAGCTAAAGATAATTTTTTAATTAAAAATATAACCAAAACGGAATACAACAGAATATACGAAGAACATTATGTACCTACTAACAAAGACAATTTATAATTTATTGGTTGAGGTATGTGTGTGTGCGTTTTAATGTGATCTTAAAAATACATTCGATTTGACTATCTCCTTCGAAAAGACGCGTTTGGAGATAATATGGAATACATCGGCTCGCACACTCGTACTCGTACGTACGTATACTTAAAATACGTATATGTATATTATATTGAGCAATTTTTAGAAAAATATTAATTTTTAACTTAAAAAATTAATTCGGGAATTTCAATAATATTAACTCACCTATCCTGAGATATATCATACAGGAACAATTTGAAATCACAAACAACGACAAACTGCCGCATCCAGCCCTTTTTTACACCACCCGGCTTCGGTACCTGCAATCAAATTAATAAATAATAAAAAAAAATTCACAATATATAACAATATTAAATTTATATTATATATAAGAAAAATTAAAACATTGAATCGATTGAGTATGATTGTTTAATCACGTGACACGATTTATACTTGCTGTGAACTTGTGGTTACCGATGTTACTCGATTTACTCATACTTTTTAATAAGACAGGAGGTAAACGAGCACTTAGGCTGCGGCCGCGGCGCGGGAGCGGCAGGATATTATGCGTACAATCAAATGGACCGGTTCTCGAAAACAGCGGCGCGGCAGCGGCGCGGGCGCGGATAACGAGCGGCGCAATCCAGTCAAGCGGTGACCGCCCGCGTTGCGCGTATGCATTGTAGTATAGTGCTGTACATATTTTTTGTGACGTATCAAAATGACCTCGGACGTGCAAGAGCAAATTATTTCAGAAATCTTTGAAAGGAGACCCATATGGAACTATATTTTTGCATATAACATATTTTTGCCCACAATAAATCGAGCGTTAGGAATAAATTTGAATCAAAAGATGTTGTCGCCGTTTTTTAGACATTTCGTTCGCGAATAAAAACAAATATCTCGACTACACAACCACGAACACAACACTACGCCGCTATAGTGCCGCGCGATCTGCCCGCTGGTTTCGAGAACAGGTATGCGTTGGCCGCCTCGCTCCCGCGCCGCAGCCGCTGCCGCCCCGCTGCCCGCGAAATTCGAGGCCGCAGCCTAAAAGTTAACTATTTACCACCCATCGACAACGGCAACCAGGAGGTTTGCAAGTGCGTTACAGGCCTATAAAATTTATCCAAAATTCTTTAGTCTAAAATCTTAAGATGTCAATGCAAAAAAATTTAACAGCACGAATACTACTGTTTACTTTGCAATACACGCAAGAAGCCATGCTCAAGATTTCTGTATACAAATCTAGCATTTATTACGTTGACTAAGTGTTGTACCGTCAAATCAAAAATATATTTTCTATTAAATTTGTAATAATAAAAGCTAATATTACCTTGACATATCCCTCATAGGCGGTCCCTTGCCCCCTCGCGGGGTCAATGCCCAATGGACGACGACATCTCTCGGCGGGGAGGGGACACCTAGGCGCAACTAATGCACAGCAAGCGGTGTGGACAGCTACGCCGCAACGCTCACAAACCACTCCTTGACGGGTGACTCCAATCTATAAAAATATATAAATATTTTAAATACTTGTCATTTGTTTTATGAGAATGGCAACACCACACATTATCATAGACATCTTACAGGTTGTAAGTTGTCAATGTGTCAAAGTGTCAAAGTAAATTTTTCAGTAGTGCGTAGAGATCGTTGAGTACTTGAGTAGAGTGGCTCTCTAATCGGTGCCTGTGCCGGACATGCGCATTGACTGTGTTTAAATATTAAGTAATAATGTTGATTATCGGATAACGGTAGTGACAACAATTTTGCAATTATTAATCGCGTTGTATCTGCGACATATATGATAAGAATACAACTCCAATTGGGGACTTTATCCAGATTACCGTAACTTGAAAAATGGGACGCACATTTCTTTTTAGATTTTTTTACAATGACCAAAAATTACCTATACTCTGATTTTTAATTCCGTAGCTATAATTTTTTGACCTGTCAGTGATGGCAAACCTTTTAGTCCGGGCACATTTTTCAATTTCAATACGAGTCTGAACATCTGAGTCTATAGATACATTTTATTGTTAGTTAATGTATCCATTTTATTAAGTGCGGTGCTCCACATTAAAAGTGGTTTAACGTGGTTTAATTACGTTCCTTTTCATCACAAACAGTAAAAAAACGCACAAGTAAAGACAAAAATTAATTTTTCAAAAGGTTACTAAATCTATAATTAGTAGGCAGTGATGCCAGCTAAAGAATAAAATAAAGTAATTAAAGATAATTCGATATATTGTTGTCACTTGAGTAAATAAATATTTAGATTTACCTTTTTGTAGGTAAAACATAAAAAATACGTAGCATTTTTTTATTGCCCTCAAATAAGTCAAATTTGTCCCTTTTTCGGTGTTTTTTTTTTAGTAGCAACACTTATGACATGTCAGAATTCCACGGAATTAAATATCAGAGTATAACTTTTCCACGAACACGATCGATATTTATTTAAGAATTAGACATTAACTTACCATAAGCGAAGTGCAGTGATTGCATTTCGTGGGGCTACTAAACGTCCTTACTAGAAACTGGTGTAGTTTTTGTTTGCCGGTCACGGGCGCCGCCACAGACTGATCCTGTAACGAATACTGCTACACTTTATTAGGCCGAATTATCTTTAGATACATCTTTAATTTTAAACTTTTTACACGCTTTATTAGCTTCACCTGTATGTATGTATGTATGTAAACGACTCCTTCGGACTCGATTTTGACCCACTTTTAACGGACAGATTTAATTCAAACATTGCGCACCTGTCAAAGATCGATGACAATGCAATAATCCGAAAAAAAATGAAAAAAATAAAAAAAATTTAACTAAAAAATAAAAAATAAATAATAGTTTAAAAAAACTAGAACACAACACTTTTTAGTTTGATGTGCTTTAAAAGCGTGTGTTCTAGTTTTTTTTAACTATTATTTATTTTTTATTATTGGAGAATAAATTAATTCGACGAATAATATTCATTAATTTTAATTCATTCACAATATTCACCGGTAATAAATCATAATAATGAAACTAGATCGCTTCAATATTGCAAACGGGTGATTTTTACAAGTTAAAATTTGTAATATAATAAAGTTACATAATATTATTATAAATATGTTTATTTTTAAATATTATTATGATGATATTTAAGAATGTTTTAAATACTATATGTGTGTGTGATATTAAATAAATACTATATTTCACTAAAGTACATATGAAATAAATATCAGTGATATTTTCTAATTAAAATGAACATACAGACGTATCTTATGTACCTAGTATAAATTTAATATCTTATTTAATAAGCTTTATATATTTTATTGTAAACCTGCTAGATAGCAACTTGCAAAACAAAAACGAATATTGTTTCATTTCTAAAAGTTTCACGCTCAGAACTTATCGGAGTAACTTAAATTAGCACAGGCTATTAAATGTTATTTTTATACGAGTATTAACACTTCGTTACATACAGAAATATAATACAGTTGACATAATTAAATGAAAAGGAATTCAACACGGCCTTATCGCTTTAGAGCGATCTCTTCCAGGCAACAACTGTGAATTAAAATACCAGAACACCCATTTCAGTACCAATTTAAGGTACTAAGTGGAATATATACCCAAAAATTTTGTAATTAATTATACTATTTTAGTCTAGCAATTATAAAGTAGTGCTGCCGGTATGGCTCGTCCTCTCAGATTACATTTTTCTTTATAAGCGATCATTTCTTCGATATACAGACTTTCTCCTGTTCTCATATACCGGGCTAGTGATCTTATATCTGTATATACTAGCCGCTTTGCTGGGCGAATTAAAATAGGAAATAAATAAAATTTTATGTTTCATTACTATTGTTTTATTATATTTTTATTATTCTTCTTTTTAACTTCCCTCTAAGAAAATTGAAAATATTTTCGAAAATCGAGTTTTTAACAGATGTTGACGTTTTGAGGTTCTAGGAAGCCTCCCCGAATGTTTCCGCGGTGAAGTCCGTATGTATAAATTTTCATAAAAGTAAAACAGCAATAAAAAAAAAAGAAACGAACGGAATTTAAAAAATAAATAATCCAAAAACCATCTAGGAAAAATTTCGCATCGAATGGCAGCAGTTTCATGTCGATACGATCAGTGGTTTAGGAGTGAAGGAGCCTCAAACGAAGACCATTTTTCTTATATATATATAGATAGAAGAGAAGATAAACTTACAGTGGACATTTCACTAGGCGAGCTCTTGCAGGATATAGGCGAGACAGCACGTTGTTCCATCTCATCTTGTGACTCGGCTGACCCACTCAGCGCCGTAGACTGTTGCGATCCATACATTATCTATTATGAAATTATTATTAGCGCTTTTGTGGCACACATTACATTTCTATCACAAACCTAATACAGTATACAATAGTGGCCATCCTATTGGAGCATTTGTACAACGTTTGAATACTTTTAAGTCGTTTTAATAAAACACGATGGGCAGCTAAAGAAAATAGAATAATCAAATTGTTCAGGATAAAATTCAAAATCGCTAACTATAACTTCCGTGTGTCAAAAACATATTGGATTTGAGATACGTCACTCAAACTTAGCATTAAATTCTTACCCTAAAATGGTAATTATAACAAACGTGACATTTAAAGAATTAACCATCTATAAGTTTGAAGTTTTTTTGATAAATTAACAGAACAGAACAGAATGATGACATGCAGTTATTTATGACAGTAGCAAGCAAAACAAAACAACAATCTCACCTTTGCGTTACAACAATTCTGCACATTTCTGTAACGATAGCCCGGCGAGATCTGCGTAAAGCGAATGTAAGGCAACATAAATTAAGCACTATTAGTCACAACAATCTAAGTAATCGCAATGTACATGTGTGGAGTTTCTTGCCCATTCTTCTTCACACGAAACTACCTTTTGGAAGGGGCAACTAGAATCTTCTTTGTATTTTGTTTGACGTTCAAAAGTGCCATTTTAGGTGGTCTAATTGAAATAAATGATTTGACTTTGATACAAAACTTATTAAAAAAAAGTCGACATTTTGGGTCTAAGACATGTCGGTTTCCTCACGATGTTTTCCTTCACCGTTCGAGCAAATATTAAATGCGCCCATAGACAGAAAGTCCATTGGTGCACAGCCAAGGATGAGAGTCGCACGCTGAAGCCATTAGGCCAACACTGCTCAAAACTAAATATTTCTATAATTCTACTAAAAAAATTGTCTCTTTGCAAAATGCAAAAAAATTAAAAGAACAAAATATGTATATAATTGAGAAATTATTTAAAAAAAAATTCTATATGATACAAATTTTTCGTATACATTTGCGATTACCATTTTAACTAGTTTCATGATTGAAGTTATGATTTCATTAGTAAAATAATGTGTGCATTAGCTTACGAACAATTGTGAATTCTACTTCTAAATGAAACAAAATCTAATATCATAAAAATAATAAAAACGACGTGACAAAACTTAAACAACCTATTCAAACTAGCAGCTTTCATATTTCCTTAATTTTCAATGACGTTCAACAATATATTGCACTATTGTTACTCCAACACATCATTTCTCAACCATTTTTATGTCGCGACCCACAAAAAGCCAAAAAGTTAAATAAAGCAGTTATAGTAATATTTACATTGTACATAGCACAGTTTTTTGTCGAATCTTTTGTTCCACATACATGTGTGTTTGTATTAATTATTGTTCAACAGACCGGGACAAAACAAACTCGACTCCCCCCCCCCATGGGTCGCGACCCCCCGCTTAATTAAGAAACGATGCTCTTGTAGTTAGGTTTTTTTTTAAAAGACTATCTAATATAATTACTAACATATGCTTTTAAGTAATATAAACAGACCTTCTGTTCACTGTTGATAGTGCTAACATTGTCGTAATGCCTCTCAGGTGGCGCATCCTTCAAGAACTGTTCGAGGTAACTCATTTGAGATGGCGGTCGGTCCAAGACTGAAAAATAAGAATTAGTTAAAACCCTTTCATTTATTTATACAAGTATCCTAGTGCTACAAAGTCAGAAACATTCTAACGCCGTCATTATCTTTTTGCTTTAAAACTTCTTGATTTTTTCTAGGTTTACATACAGAATTTCATTCATACTTATTCCGTAGTAAACATAACTAAAGTCGAAGCATTTTAAACTGAGTCGTCGGGCAATAAATGTCACTGACAGTAAGAATGTGCACGCAATGCAACCCGTTATCGATACTTAGCTACGCACGCACTCCTGATTGGTCGTTAGTAGTAAGGGTTGTTGTTTTTTTATAAATATATTTTTTTTGTTATGACACTCGATATGCACCTCTACGTACATCACTACACTTCTCCATAAGACCTGTAAGTGCGAGCGAGACAGACAGATAATATGATTTTATGACCCGAAGCCTCAGTTCATAATGCGTCGACTATAGTATTACGTTATTTTCAAAATGCCTGTTACACATACATCATTTATATGAAAAAAATACTCAAACCTGACTCTGACTTAGGTTTAGCATCTTAGGATACTTGTTCACGCTTTATTATAGATTTGGTAAAAATGATATAATTAACACAATAGAGGGTAAAACATAAACCAAATCCCAACCTCAACCATGAATCGAAAAACACATTTCTATGTTTTAGGTATAGTCGAGTGTTAAAGTGAAATAAATATACACTATCCCATTACTATATGGATCACGTGACCAAGCTTCAGGTAAATCGGAAGAAACCATAATATTATTTCTATACTTTGATAAATTCACTTAATTACTCGACTGTACATGACATGTTTTAGTGAACGGCTTGGGGCAATGACATGCATTTTGGACGCTTACAATGGACGCTGTACAAACTACTAACTTACAAACAAACCAGTACTTATTGTAAACATTGAAGTCAAACTTATTATAACCTTAAATCTACCTTCACTTTATTAATAGAATGACGTCAGAAAAACTGTATTATATGTCGAGACATTAAACATGACCTATTTGCTGGACATAATGACATAAAAATATAAGTACTGATTCGTATTACAGGACGTATACAAAACGAGGGTAGTTGACAATAAAAACAGATTAGTCAATGCCTATGATACAAACAAGTGTTAAAGAGAATAAAACCATGACGCTTTATGCGTTATCTGGTAATATGAACGGACGTGAAAACGAGGGTATGTAGTCAAATTCAGAAAGAGGGTATCTGTCACATTCATAAAACCGCAAGCTCAAGCAAAAGCGAAGCATTTAATATAATCGTTTCCATAAAAATGGCCGAAAAATCAACATCACTGTTTTAAAATCGAGGCATAATTCGTAAAACTAACAAAAATATACTTAACTTAATAAAAATAACTAAATCTAAACGTCTCCATTTCATAAATTGAACTTTGAGCTTTAACTAGCTTTTGTTTTGTATTTAAAGTTTTCATGTGCCTTTGAAAAGATATTTGCAATAATTAAAGCTCATAGTGCGTTTATAAACAAAACCGAAAACAGTTTAAATTCTTAATTTAATTAAGGTTATTTTCGTAAAACTCGACTTTTAAAACAGTGACAAACCCCCAAAATATTTTTTCCTTGACACTTGCTCGTACTTACAATGAAACGATAGGACTATGCTATGTTATTGTTTAAACACAGCACAAAAAGGAAATTCATAAAAACCTTAAAACAATACCTGTTGTAATTTCATATTTAGTTTAATTACGTATGGTAATGATTTCCAATATGTCGAAGCCTTCAATATTTTTTACCAAACATTAGTATTTCCATAGTAAATCATGATTAAAGAAAGACACAATAAACCTGTATACTTCAATTATTAACAACAGATGCTGTATGGGACAAAATAAATTAAACAATCACATACTAATGTCTACAGCTGTAGGACTAAGAGTTAAACGCACCATTCTCTTCTTTGCCGCTCCAATATGATTTTGTCGATCCCTGCCTGGCTGCTTGCGAAATTACAATTTATATTATGGACGATAAAGTCGAACTTTGTGAAGGTAATAAAAAAAAAATAACAGGATAATACAACAACTTTAATATCGTATAACTTATGTACATTTCGCACATTTCTACAAGTACAAGGCACACTACGAAACTGCGCTCCGATTCGTGACCGCAGAAATTATTTATATATTAGCACCTATAGATAGCACGTAAATGAGGCCCATGTGTTTAATAGACTATAGAACTCGACTGCAAGAAAAAAAATCCGCATATTTACAAGTTCGCTATACTTTATACTTAGACAAGGAACCAAGAAAAGTAAACAAAAAATTAAAGTGTCATAAATCCGAACGCAACTGTCATACAAAAGCGCGCCAATGTTACACATTTGACGCTTTTAACTAAAAGAAATAAATGCACTGTAATGCTTCAAACAAAAGTAAATGTTAGTTTAGAAATAAAAAACGATAAATACAACTTTCACACTCAATACTATTTCTATAACACTTTAAGGAAGGTGAAAACCAAAATATGTTCACGGCGTTGCAACAGAAAGAAAATAAATAAAATCGTATCTTTGGTAGCTTTGAACGTAAGAAGGCTTTGAATAAACCTAATGTGTTATTGGAATAATTATGAGTGCGTAGGTTTTTGAAAATGCCATACTTAAAAATAAATTCATGTCATCTACTGACCTATTGAGATAAAATCACGTCTACAATGTATTTAATAAACTGACAACGTTTGTATTGTTATTCAGTTTAAGTGTCATTTTCTTATAACACATAGAAAAATTATGCCGTGTGAATTGTTGTTGTTGTTATTTAATTAGTCAACAACAAAAAATGTCAGTAGATGACATGATAAAAAATTAATACATGAAATGAGATTCTAAAACAAAGTAAAAGTAACTAAACTAAACGTAATCTGCATTGTGAAGTCGTAAAAAAACTCCCCCTTTTCAACATATTTTTTTTAATCTTCGGTGGTGGGAGTAGGATTATAAAAATTCGATTTTAAATAATCTTCATTCACCAAATAACAAACTTGGCGACTTAATGTAATCCATAAAGACTAAAAACTTTCCACTGGAGAACATACTGGTATAGTATATTTATATATAATTCGCATACAATAAGGAACCTTGGTAGTTAAGAAATAAGGATGATAATGCTGCCAAAATCTATCATTTCTATCAAATACGTTTTTCCGATTTTAATACGCGCCAAGAGAATATTTTAGTAGTACGTTGAAAAGAGGTTTTATATATAAAAAAAAGTTAATAAATTGACTAGTTCGTGTGGTTCTTTGGTAATAGCATTAAGATCAAATTGGTTTTAAGACTAGAATATTTTTGACGTAAACTGGCCTTCAGCCTATTCACACAATACTATACAATCTTCTATACAAAGATATATTTGTGTCAACTAACTATACGCCCGTTTAAAGATTACGTATACATCTTTGGGGTAACATTGTTTAATTTAAAAGTCAGCCATCTTGGATAATTCGTACACTTATCAAAACCAAATCGTCAACTTAACAAGAATTGAAAATATACATCCAAAACATTATCCATATATCTCGTGATAAACAAATATGGCTACGCCCCACAGGCATGAGGTAACTCCCAAAACCAACGGCAAGTAAGGCCTAAACCACGCTCGAACTGTCATTAGAAGCACAATGCAGATAAAAATAATACAGTAAAAGTTTATAAATGCAACGCAATACATATTGAACCCGTCGATTGCCACAAATGGCGATAAATGCAACAATTAAAAGGAATAAAATAAAACGTCATAACGCGTAATTAAATACACAAATGCATTTTTGGCCCCAATTTTGAATTTCGAATCACAAAATGGCACAGCGTCCGAAATCACAGATCCAATTTCGAATGTTCACAAACACACCGTACCATAGAGTCCATAAAATGTCAAAGACAATTTATTTTCGTTTTTTTCGTCGCGGTCGACGTTTGACTTTGTGGATTCCAACATTCCATTTTGAGATTTGGATTTGTTCCCGGAAAAAATCACGTTTCGTTTGTGTATTGGGTGGGATAGTGCGGTAACATGTAACGAAAACAAAAATAAATGGTGCACTAAATAAATATAATACACAAAGCTGAAAATCAAATACTTATATTGACGTATATTTAAAACATGTACCATACTTTAAAAAAACAATATTTTATTAATATAAACTTGATAAGAAAACTATAACGGGCAGTATTTATACAGAAATTAAAAGTAAGGGCATCAAAATATAAAACAAATGTATAGTTGACAGAATATATATATATATATTTTTTTTTTTATTCACTCTTTGTAAAACGAGATCTTTTAATACGTAATTTATCTATTAAAGAAAGTAGTAAACTAGCTGCAGGCCACCTGAAATTAATAAACCCATTCTACCCCAAAAAACCCTACCCAAAAAGAAGTTATATTCCTTGGTTTTACCTAAAATCTGAAAATTGTCTTCAAACAAACCTAATGAACTATTTTTATCCACCAAAAGTCGCACATATAAGTGCGTATGTAACGTATACACACGTAAATATTACGTATATCGTGTATATACTCACAGGAGTTATGTGGGTGCGCCGGCGCATCCAGCTTAGCCTGCATGTCGCGGATGTGCTGCTCTTTGCGTTTCATGTCGTGCGCGACCGAGTCCAAACGCTGTCGAGTCTCCATTAATTCCCTGGAACGTACATGTATTATAAGTCTTTGTTGCTGTTAGAACAAATATTTATTACGTCAAACGTGAATAACGTGTAACCTTTTCTCAATATATTTTTATTTGCCTTCTAATTGCAATAACCCTAGTGGATGATTACAATATGATATATTTTAACACCCCATGATGTTCATAATCTAATATATAAAATTCTCGTGTCGCGGTGTTTGTAGTTAAACTCCTCCGAAACGGCTTGACCGATTCTCATGAAATTTTGTGTGCATATTGGGTATGTCTGAGAATCGGATTTTCATCCCCTTAAATCTTAAGGGTAGTCCACCCCTAATTTTTTTTTTTATATTTAAATAAAAAAATTATTTTATGATACAGCATTAAAAAAAACATACAACCCCTAATTTTCACCCCTCTACGATCAACCCCTATTTTTTATTATAAATGATATACATGGCAAAACGACGTTTGCCGGATCAGCTAGTAAATAATATAAAAGTAATTTAAAAATTAAATCGACTTTTATAAAGTCTGGCTAATGAAAGAAGATAATTGAATTATTTGAAAACTTTCGGATGGCAACGCAGAAATAATGTCAATGAATTTCTTAGGTTAATATGATTTATTGTCTTGATACTTCATGCAATTACTCATTTTTATTTCTATTATATATTTTTTCCGAATAGTTAACAAGTATAATAGCCTAAACATATAGAAAGTTTCATAATCAATGTGAGAGACAGTGGGAACAGCAATGACTGATTAATCTATGCATATTGATTTTTTGCATTCTGATTTTGATTATTCCGAATAAAGTTGTGTTTTATAATAAATATAGTTTTAGTTTTCCTTGCAATGCTAGTCCTTTTAAGTATCAATAGTAAAATACTTAATACGTTACTATCAAAGTAAAAAATAATAAAATCAAGTATCAAGTAAGTTTAATCCTGTCATGTAATATATCAAACTTTTAGGGATACCATACTATCTAATGAATTTGCCGCGCCAGACTCTATATGATTTAGTTAGTTTTTTTTGGCAATAGTTTTACATTTACTTAGTTATTAATATAATAAATGTTAAAATAAGTTAAAAAATTAAGTATATCCTATAATATATTTGAATAAAGGATACACATATCACAAAAACTACTTCAATGAATTTGATTGGACTGATGCCTAAGTTGCAATTAATCTAATTTAGATCAAGGATCTGGACATGACTTTGAGTATCTGATATACTAATGTAAGGAAAACTAAGGAAGAAAGCCTAAATAGATATAGCTCTAACCTCCGTTTGGAGTCGGTTAATTAAGTAATAGACGTGTATTTCAAATTAGCAAAGATGTTATCTGTAAACAATTATAATTTCCGTTAATTATGTTAATTAAGATATACCTCTGACTAGCAAGCAATTCAGCTCGCGTGCGGCTCAATTCCTCCGAAACCGTCTGTTTGGCTTGAATCTCTGAATGGAGCGACGATTGCAATGTGAGTATCTCCATCTTATCAACTTTCTGCGACCGCCTATTTCTCCATCCGGAACCAGCACCGGGACCGGAAGTAACCCCGCCAGGTGACACGGGACCGGATGTTCGGGTTGCCGATGCTGGGACACAACATAATTATTATAATTAAATATATTTTCTAACCAGATTAACTTTCTGAATTGCAAGAATGATTATTATGATGTGTTAACATAATAAAACAGTGATACAATTTTTGAAGTGAAATTTCTTTAGGCGCATGAGGGTAAAATGTTTACGGATGAAACGCAATAATAATATTAGCGTCACGAGGATGTGCAGCGTTTTTGTCCAAGAAAAGGGAGAGAGCGATTGAGACCGATTGAGAGAGAGTGAGAAGGGCGAATTACCTAAAAGACATTCTATTTTTAAAATTAAAATTTCATTTATGAAATATTAGTATTTTGTATTTTATGCAAAATAATTTATTGAAATCTCAAAGGACGAATTGTAAATTTGACACTAAATATTTTAATGACAATTAAATTTATTAAATTTCTAAGTCCTAACAATCTTCCTCTTTCCCTCCCTCTAAGTCTGGGAAATCTAAAGTTTTAGATTTGTATAAATACGAACAAGTCTTAAAAATTAGTATGCCAAATAAGTTTCACTTCTGACATGTGTACTTTGTACGGAGAATTTTTTTGAAGTACCTATTTATAATTATACCAAACGTATGGAAAACAGTGGGTCGGTGTTGCCAATAAATCGCCCTTTAATATAGCAGATTACTATACTTGAAACGAATAGACTGCCACCCATCGGAAATTTAAATTTCTAGCTTTGGGAGCGTTCAAGTATTACGTAACGTATTTTTTCCTTTTGTAAAACGTTACGAAGCGGGGCGGGGATTAAATTACGCGTTATTGTTAATATTTTTTTCGACTTACACCACATAATAGTAACTAAAGAGTCACTAGGTGGTCACGAAACGTTTTACTATACTCGGGTACAGTACTGTACTTGGGTACTGAAAAACGTTAAGAGTTACATGGGGGAGGGGGGTGTCAATAATCTCCAAAAATTGCGTTACGTAACGCTCCCTTTACCGTACAAATATTTCTGCATTTTTTTTAATTCATTAATAAATTTTGTTTGTATGTAGTCGTTCAAAACGTGCATTCCCGAGTTAATAAATAAATAATTACCATGCTTCAAATAGTCTAACTCCTCGGTCATTTTCGTTGCCAATGCTTGCAAGTAACCACGGGCCTCCTTCTCATCAGCCACCCATCTTATTATGTCTGCAATCTGTGGATTAATACATGCATTACTAACTGAAAGAGTTAACTATACCTTTTCTTCTGTCTTCCCAATCCTGACTTTTTAATAGTAATTTTTAATTTATTTAAAATATATAATAAAATCTCTTTAGCCTGATTTGAACCGGAACAATTGTTTCGTCGTGACATATAGATTACATATATGAATACATAGCTTTCATAAAAATAGCAAATTCTACTAACACCTATCCTTTAAAATTCAAAAAGTTTCGAAATATTTTTAATAATTTTATGATACCTGTGTCTCCCAATGTTGCATTGTATCTCTCTTCGACCTAAACTCTTCCAACTCCATCTCTAACTGTCTCCTCTCCGCTTGCCAACGACGCCCGTTCTCCGCCATCTGTAAAATTTGGTATATAGATAATTTTACGTCTTAATAGCAAATTATCAGAAGAATTTAATTATGCGAAATAAAACAAATGAGTAAGGATATTTATAAAAAAACGTGTGTGTACTTATGTACTCGCGTTAGAAGTTATACTTCTTTGGCGTAACAAGATAAATTTTGTTTCTACGTTTGTAGAAAAAACGACACTAACAATAGAAAATACTAAAATGTTGACTGTAGCTTACTTCAGGGTGTCGGTTTTTTACGGTTTTGTGCACGCGCATCGTAAGAATTTAATCTCATAATTTTTCCCTAACGCGCCAAAAGATGTATAACTTCAAAAGAAAACAAATAAGTAGTATACAACTACAATTATTGTGTCTGAAATAAAACTGAACTAAATCCTAACAATAACTGAAATGAATAAAGCCAGGAGGATTTTTGGACTATCCTACCAAACCGTTTTATGTGATAATTTTTATAAAAAAAATTATATTACCATATTGTACGCCTTATTTGAGGATGGTATCCCAAAGGACTTACAAAGCTACGAAATTTCCAAAGTAATCAATTTATAATCCAGAACTTCAAATACACGGCAATCAACGTGCATGCCAATCTTTTATTCTCTACCCTCAACCTATTATAATTTCTTATAGACTAACTTTTAGCCGCAGCAGGGTGTTTGTTTTTAAATATATTTTTTTCGTACTCCTACAGCTTATTTAAATTATTTATAACAAAAAACAACCACAGTGATTTTCATATGTAACATATCTTGATTAAGATTATATAATTCTGCAATATAGATTAAAAAACGTGTGGCACTCGGGGACTGCCGCGGTAAAGCTATTGCATAACATTTTTATCAAGTTATGCAATTATAATTATTTTTTTTATTTTTTATTTATGGAGTATTTTTTTTTCTTTGATATTAATTCAATCTACTACTGTACCAGACTCACACTACCATACACACTCTGTCTCACTCTAACGCGTACCGGCTGCACCGGCCGCGCTTACACTACGTCACCACCGATCTAGTCAGAGAGATGTGAGACGCAGTATGTTTTCTGTCCCGCTCTAACGCGTATTGGCCGCACCTTATATTACGCCATCGTGTGTTAGGTTTTTATTTTCGTTACGCAATTTCTTAATTCGGTCGCCGCGCTCAAAGCCCGCGATAAAATCTATGCAGTAGCTTAAAAATAAAATTTATGATACAGACTCTACGAAAGTAATTGTACTTACAAATTACTTCTATAAATGTGTATTTTTATTTCCATATGGAGAACAAAAATTGTTTTATCAATATTAAATTCTAGTGCATTTTCATGAGTTTTTCTATCAGAATTGTTTTGGTAAAATTGGTTTTATTTACTTACAGCATCAAGATCTTTAGCGAGTTTTCTGTTCTCATTTATCAGCATCTGTTTGTCTTCGCTGTCAGTCTTAGAAGTTTGGAGCTGAAAAAAAAAAGTAACATTTATTATTTCACAAAAAAAACATACGCTATCCTACAGTACTAAACCAAAACGCTAACGTCTTCTAATCTTTTCTTTATTACACACACACATTGTCTATGCTGCATTTTCGAGGATTCCTCATTGATATACAAAAAACCCAAGATGCACACTCAACGTCTAAAAAACGTCCTCAAAAAATGAGCGCAACATTCTAAATTGTGCGCTCATTTCAAATAGTCTCGCGTCTAATAAGTGGAGTGGATGTTATTTATTTGTGTTTTTTTTATAAATAAATTTATGTACTTTTGAACTTTTTTGTGTGTAGTTTTTGACAAATATATTTACGCTATATAAAGTGTAGGTCAGGAGGTAGCCAATTTAAAAAAAAAATTAATTTAAAGAAAAAACTTTTCAACCGGATTAAAGTTATGTATTATTATACATTTACAAGTATTTAACATCCAACACCTTTTGTCTTCAGTCACCGTGACCACGCACGCTGTAAAGCACCCGAAAAGTCGGATAAATTTAAAATTATGTTAAATAGTTGTAAATAAAAAAGTCATGTTCGACTCCACTCAATACCTTGTCCTACCGACCACGGTCGGTCGTAAAATTTTATTGCTTTAAGTACGTATACACTGCGTTGTAATAACAACTTTAAGCAATTCGCGTAAGGTTGATTTTGCAATAATATATGCTTGTAACATATACTGTTATAGAAAGGGACAGAAATAGTGTTTCGGGACACTTTCGAGCGTTACTTTTATTCGAGACTGTGCATCTTGGGTTTTTTGTATATCAATGGGATTCCTACAAAAAATTAATACGTTTACGTACTATTATTTTGAAAGCTTTGCTTAGTTTCGCTGACAAGAGGGGTGATATTTTGCAGTAAATCTGCTTATGTAATACTTGAATGGCCCCATATGAATGAATATTAATCAAACTAAAATAGAGAATAGCAGTGTAGTGTATTGACTAAATGAAGTGTTGCTTGGTTGTCTCATGCGCCTACGTCACTTGTCAGACAGTCAGTCGCTAACCGACACGCGAACGGATCGGTTGTGTGTAGGACGTTTGTACAAGCGGTGTTGGTGAGCCGTAAAACACTCCAAGAAGGACATTACAAGCAGTTTCTGGTGTGGGTCGAACACGATGGGTTGCGCTAATGTATTTCCACCTCAAAAATAAAGAAGGCCAAAAACTCTTTCCAGTATAAATGTACCTCTCTGTTCAGCATGGATCGTAGAGCATCAGTCTCATGAAGTTGTTCCCTCAGCGCATTCACTTCTGCGGAATACCGTGCTTGCTGTTGAGCCAATGATTCCGCGTACTGGGCCTGTTATACAATATAAATGATTAATTTTCGTGTTTACTGCACTGTATTAAATAGTACAAATTTCAATTGTATAATATTGGAAAGTCAAGTTAGGGTACCATTAGGATTAGTAAGGAACGAAGCGATATTTTATATACATTAGAAAAAATTACCTCCAAAGTCTCAATATCGGCCTGCAACTTAGCGACGTCGGCGGCAGCAGAGGGCTGAGTGGACGAGGGCGAAGCACCCGCTTCTACGCGCTGCAGTCGTAGGGACTCTTCGCGTAATTTGCGCTCCTTTATCAATAAAAAAGAAATCAACTTGAGAATCAGAATAAAACACGCAACAACTTTAAAATTCACTATTCACAGATTTTAATACTACGTTCTATAAACAGTAATATATAATTGAACAATTATTAAGCAAAGTTTCAACTATAACTCAAGTGAGTCACTCAGATTTCATGATATTTTTAAATAATCCATCAGCCCCATTAGTCTGACACACATAGAAGTCACGCGAATTCCTCACGATGTTTTCCTTCTCCGAGCGTACATCAATAAATCCATCAAATAGTATAAGATCCCGCTATACAACGACCTTCACCGAGATGCTTATTTAATGAAACTTATTTTATATTTAAATTAATATGTTAATAAATATAATCCATATGGGTTGCCTAGCAAATTTCAGTCCAGAGTATGTTTAATTAATATTTAAAAAAAAAATTTTTTTTTATAATTTGCATGTAGTAAATTTTTTGAACTTTTTTCAATCAATATTTTTAATCAGGGTAGTATTATATATGTATCACTATAACCTTCTTTTATACTAAAGATGTATATATACTTTAGTGTCACATAAAAAATATACACATAAATAATTAATTGATTAAAAACAACCTAACGTTTGCATATTCTATGGGCTTCATACTTTCGATTGGTACTAATAATCATACCGATTGAATAGAATTAATCTAATAATCATACCGGTGAAATGTTTTATATTTGTTGTTTGGTTAATTATATTTATTGACATATTAAATTATATATAAAATAAGTTTCATTAAATAAGCATCTCGGTGAAGGTCGTTGTATAGCGGGATCTTAGACCAAAAGACCTCTGGGTCTAGACGTAAGGGGCCAACATTCCAGTACTTTCTAAAAAGATAATACAATATTATTCCCAACCTTAGTGGCTTCAGCGACAGCCGTCTCAAGTCTCGCTTCGAGTTCCCTTCTTCCTTTATCCGCTCGTCGGATATCTTGTCTCAACGCGTCAATCTTTTGCATCGCTACATCCAACTCTTCCTCTTTATCGCGAACCTGATTAAAAGATAAATCTTATTAAAATAATGAATCCCTAAAAAGTACTATCACTAAGGTTATTTTCTAAAAATATAATATATATTCGCCATTGGGAGCGTATAAGTATTACGTAACGATTTGGGGGGGGGGGTCCTTTGTAAAACGTGACAATGCGGGGCGGGGATTGAATTACGCGTTATTGTTAATATTATTTTCGACTTTCCAGTACTTTACACCACATAATGGTATCTTTTAGGTATAAAGAGTCACTAGGTGGTCAGGAAACGATTTACTATACTTGGGTACAGAAAAACGTTACGGCGCGTTACATGGGGGGGTCAATAATCTCCAAAAATTGCGTGACGTAATACTTGAACGCTCCCATTGCCAGAGGGCTCGCAAGTGCGTTGCCGGCCTTCGTTTACTTTTAGTCATAAAGGTATGCTCACCTGCCGCGAGAGTTTTTGCTTCTGTTGCCGAAGTTCCGACAACTTTTCTGTGACCTCATTATATTCAGTCATCGCTAGTTTACGTTGAGTAAGGGCGTCTCTAAGCTCTTTATCCTGTATAACAAATAGATTAATAAATGACTTGAATAATGAAAATTAACATGGCATCATAATCATCAATAATTAATTAATGGGATATAAACTGTAAAAATTAAAAAAAAAGCGTACATCCAATATAACCTCAAACTTAGAGTATAAAAAGAGTGGCGGAAAGTTTCTTGCCAGTTCTTCTTGCCCGCTTTTACATTTAATTTAACTTCTTTTCTGACGTTTATAAGTGCATTTATTTACCTATATGAATAAAGTTATTTTGAGTTTAATTTTATAATACATACTCATTAATGTTCTTTGCTTAATCAAAAAAATAATTAATAAAATATGGAACATTTACTTTCTGAATAAAATATAAAAATTAAGATTTAATTTTCGTATTGATTCACTGTTGTCTTTAAAACTCACCTGTAACCGTAATTTCTCAATGGAGTCCGTTTTATCCTTCATCAGCTCTTCTTTCTCCGTATTTAATCCTTCTATCTTTGTTTCGAGCTCACGCAACTTCGTTACTAGTTCTTGAGGCGCCGATGACAAGTCCTGTAAAATAAACATTTAATTTAACAGCTTCAAAATCATCAATTTGCAGTCAAATTATAATATAAACAACGAAAGAAAAACACTTTTTTAACGGATTGAAGGTATGTTATAAACTTATAATTATTTTACATAATTTTTACTTGTGTGTGCTTTACAGCATGCGTGGTCACGGTGACTGAAGACAAAAGGTGTTGAATGTCAAAAAGTATCACAGCTGTAGAAAAAGTTGTATTATCTGTATTTATTTCCCCGGAGTTGGTATCAACTAAACAAGTAGTCTAGTCGACAAGTTGAAAATGGAACAAAATAGAGATACTGCTCTTAAAATTATGTGCGATACCTCATTGGATCCGGAATGATGTCTAGAAAAATGTGCTAAAAGCGTGTATTAGCACATAAAAAATTGCAAAAGTTATACACAATTAAAGATGAAAAAAAAACGTAATTTAGTTTTTTGCCAATATTTAATAAACTATTAATATTTAAGAAATTTCAAAAAAAGATTCTAAAAGAAGAGGAAATTTCCAATAAAAAACTCTTTACTCCCGGAACTCTATCTCCATTATTTATAGTTTTAATTTAACGCTGAAAATAGGTCTACGCGTGACATTTTTAGGATTCGCGCGTGGCGTCAAAAGCGACTACGGCACATTAATTAATTTATTTAAGGTGTTGAATATTTTTTTTTAAATTTGAAAAAATTATGGTGTGTTCTGAACACTATAAATAATTTATTCCCGTTGGAAATTTTACTTAAAGTTAATTTTTCAACAAGTTAAACAATTGTTAACTAACGAAATTTTCTCGAACGACCGTCTTAATTGTAAGTGAAAAAAAATGTTTAAATAATGGTCGTAAAAATATTTCGCTTCGTAGAGCCTTTCTTACATACATACTTAACAAGATCGTGCCATAAAAGTTAAAGAAATATTTATACTTTGTTTATAACAATTTTTTTACTTAAACAAAAACTTAAAAATGCATGTACTGTTGTTAAAATTTTTTTTTTTTTTAAATCATCATATAATCGTTTTTTTATTAATACAAGATATTTATTGATTTGCAAAAAAAAATTCCCGCCATTTGTTAAAAAATTTTTTTTTAAAAAAATGATTAAATCAATATTTAAAAAAAAAATTTACACAACTTTATTACATTAAAAATATTATGATTTTTAAAAAAAAAATTTTTCCTTCATAACAATTTTTAATTGTTTATAATCGTTTTTTTTAATTTTCTATTGTTTAAATAATTAGTTAAGAAATTTTTTTTTTCTAAAAATCATAATTGACAGTCCTCTATAAAGTAACAGAAAAAATTTTTTTTTTAATCAACAATTCTATTGTTTATTAACTTACCAATTTGTTATAAACAAATGTTCAACTTTTTTATATTTTTTTTCTAAAACTTCTAAAATTAACAAAAACAACCATATGTAACAAAGTATAGAAAAACAATTTTTTTAATTTTTTGATTATCATGAATATTACTTTTATTTAAAAAAAATTTTTTTTTTTCTAGAAATTTCTTAAATATTAATAGTTTATTAAATATTGGCAAAAAACTAAATTACATTTTTTTTTCATCTTTAATTGTGTATAACTTTTGCAATTTTTTATGTGCTAATACACGCTTTTAGCACATTTTTCTAGACATCATTCCGGATCCAATGAGGTATCGCACATAATTTTAAGAGCAGTATCTCTATTTTGTTCCATTTTCAACTTGTCGACTAGACTAAAGGGTTTTGGCAGAAATTGCTCAAAAAAAGTGTTTTTCTATGTGTAAAAGTTATGTCAATAAAAGACAATACTATAATAACTATGAATCATAAATTTCTAATCTATAAATATATGACCACCAAGTAAGTGACCACTTTTTATTTCTAAAAAGATAAAAGACATCAAATAATTCCCATATAGGTACAGTTTTTATTATTTTTACTTATTATTTATGTTTCCCAACGTTTAAACATTCCCAGAACGTCCACAAATATTTAAGATCATAATTAGCCAAATCGGTGCCATTTTCGAGTTTTAGCGAGGCAAACGAACAGCAATTCATTTTTAAATATAGAGATTTATCCATAATAGCTCAGGGAATAACCAAAAGAACATCATTCTGTCTGTGTTACTTGTTTCCTTCTTAGTAAAACAAAACTAATCTTATACATAGTAAGGCATTCATTTATATTATAATTTTGAAAAACAATTGATATAATAATAATTAAATAAATATACATCTGATAAACATTTTAATAGAACGAACAAATTTTGTGTCTCAATCTTTGGCTCAGAATTAATAAATAATCTTTAGAAATACATATTTTTTACGCATCTATTAAAGTGTTGTAAGAATCTTTTGTTATCAAAGTAATATTAAAAGTTTATATGATGAATTAAGAACTATACTTACCGGTGAAACGGTTACATTATTTTCACATATCGTTAAAGTTTCCAATTCGCTATTCTTTTTCTGTAATGCCGCTAACTCCTCTTTTAAAAGCGTTAATTGATCTGTAATAGTAAAGGGATAAACTAAGTGATACCTGTGTCTTATCTTCAATAATAAACATAATCTTAAAATAATAATGACTTCGCAAGAACTTATGAAAATAAATTGAAATAAATGAAAATTTCAACGTATACGTACCAGTAGCACCGTCTACTTGACTACTGGCCCGTAGTTCAGCTATCGTTTGAGCTAGTAGAGCATTTTCGCATTCTAACGCTTTCAAAGCGGCGCGATCTCCCGCGTTTGATGGAGCCTAGAAAGATATATAACAGTTTTTGAGTTATTGCTACATCTCCGCTTAGTATGTAAAGGCATTAGATTTACGTCTATGAAGCACATAAACCTGGGTTCTATTGCCGGTCAACCATTGTTTAAAGTGGGTGACAGACGTGACGTTTTTAAGATCGTGAACTTAATAGGCTCGACGTCGGTGACACACGTGAAGCTTGCTCATACAATATCGCGATGTCGTCGAGAGAGGAAGCTTTGTGTTATTTAGGAATTATATCATACTACATTTTAAAAACTAATAAAAAAGTAGAAATCGACAAGTGTGGGTAAAGCACTGGATTACGAAAAGGGAGCGTTTATCGCATGTGAATATAGTAAGAGAAAAACATAATAAAACAAAAAAAAATGGCGGCTCCCGGCTCGCAGCGCTGCCACACGTACGAGCCGAGACGAGCTAAGAATAAGATTTCAAACAGGTTGGATCGCCGGCGAACTTTAAAATACGCGTTTTAAGGGTAACACACAGGCGAAAAAGGTCGTCGAGCCACAAGTCCGCGAACTTACTCGCACGTCTATCACCCACTTAAGGGTTGGTAATTTTTTTTAATTAATTCGAAGTTGGCTCTGAACTGTCCGTGGTAAATGCAGCGGCAGATGCAGAAAGGCCGCACAACAGTTGAGAGAGTTGGTACATGCTTTATACAGTTGCCAGGGATGGCCCGGTGTGAAGTACAGTCTCGCCTTGCTGAGCACACCAAGCTTCTTCTAATTTAGCCTTTCCCTCCAAATGACTGTCCCTCCGCGAAACTGAACGTTGTTCGATATGTTAACGCCCATATTCAGAATTAAAACATACGTGTTATTTTTTTTGCGTATATCAATATTATTCAGAGAGTTCGATCGAATAATAAAAATACTTATTTTAATCTCTATTTAAATATAAGAAATAATACCTCATTTACCTGACTAGGAGCGTTCTTGGCAGGGCTGAGCGGCGTAGGCGCACCGAGATCGGACAATCGCGATCCAGCCGTAAAGGTGAATCCAATGAATGGCAGGTGGAGACCAGAAAACGCTGATGATGCTGATGGCGGAGGAACAGCTTCCGATAATCTAAGATAAAATATGACTTTTATAGAATATTTTGCTATAAATAATCTTTATTATGAAATATTCCATATTTAAACATAGTGAGGGTAGCTACAACATATATACGATCCAGATATCAATAAAACGTTAAAAAAAAATAAAAAATCGTTCGTATTAAACGTACAGTACGTGGAAGAACTACTCAGGGTACTTGGGTGAAATAATTAAGAAATAATATCATTCAAAAAATAATTGAAAGTTAAAAAAATCGATATACAATATTTTTTGTGTAATTTTGTTTACTTGTATTGATTGGATAAGCTATAAAAAAGCCTATATTGATGGTACATTGTTTAAAAAAAAACTTAGTTATTCAAAAACATACTACGATTGTTTTCTATAAAACCATCCAATATCAAAAAAAGCAATCGACACGGAAAATATTCTATAAGGCTTTTATCTACTACTAATATAAAGATTTTTTTATTAAAAAAAACGTGAAAAAAAGTTCATATTCGAAGTACGATCTAAGGGCCATCCATAGACAAGAGAACTGGGAAATGTAGACGTTATCATACATAATCAAAATCGAGTTTCTTTGCATGATTCTATCGTGGTGTGTTTTTAAGAAAATATATTTTTGAGAGCTTCTCTCAGTTTGGTAAAATATACATATGTATATACATTACCGTATGTCCGTGTCATCTACATCAAAGTTGGATGTGTCAGTGGGACTGGCCACGTCGGGAACGAACGGTGCGCTTGCCTCTCGAACCGTTTCCCATTCCACACCACTGAACCATGGGTGATTCTACATAATAAAATAAAATAAATTTAGGCTCTTGAATTAAGCCAAATGAAATTTAAATTTGTAGTAAAGACGTTTGTTTCCTTACTGGAAAAATGTATGAAAATAATGCAAATATTTTTCTACTTGCAAATAAATGACAATATGTATACAACATTACTTATATTTAATGATTCACAGTAAATAAAATAACAAACCTTAAAATCCTGAATCCCATTTCTTCCTAATCTCGTATCAGACGCACATATCAAACGGCGAATTAAATCTTGCGCTTCCTCAGAGACCTAGAATAATTGCCAAGACAAAATAAACAGTGTTGTATAAAAAAAATCATAGCAAAGAACGGTCTAAAGATTATATTTCTTAGATAAGGGACCTGTAGACCTTATCGTGCATATATTAAGATTTACTTTTCAAAAGAAATAACATAAAAACTTTATTCATGACAGAAAAATTGTTGTGACAAAATTGATCTTACGCTATTTCCTCCCACACTAGGAAGCCCCTACGTTATGAGATTACAATTATTCTGTGGTATATGGAGCTTGATTAAAGCAATTTTTTAAAAGAAAAGTTGTCTTAGTGTTAGATCTAATCACACAAGTCATATAAGATCTTAAGTATTCGTGAATGTATGAGTATGTGAATGTGTGTGTATAATACACTCAGCATTTTCTGGTGTTATAGAGTCATCGTAATATGAAAATGTCACGACATATAGACAACAAATTAAGTGGAGTCCTTTGGACGTAAATATTTTTATCTTTTAATATTGACATACCATGAAAATGTTACATATTTAAAAAAAAGCGCTTTAACCTGTATAATTTGATGTTTTAAATTTATTATTTATTAAGTAGTATTGGGCTAATGACTTTGCGTGCTACTCTTATTCCTAAGGTCGTAGGTTCGATCCCCGGCTGTGTACCAATAGACTTTCTGTCTAAGTGCGCATCTAACCCACGCTCTACGAACACTGATGCACTGTACGCGGTGAAGGCTAAAATCGTGAGGATCGCAAATCCAAAAATCTACAATCGACAGAAGGCTGATCACCTAATTATCTATGAAATAAAAATGATATGGAAGCAATCTGAGCCCATATAGGGCTGTAAATGAAAATTCACTGAAATATTTTATTTACCTGTGCTGCATGTTCGTCCTGAGGTGGACAGTGGAAACACCTCGCATGGTTCATTATCTTTCCGTATGTTTCCACTAACGACTCGGCGTAGAACGGCGTCTCACCGAATAACATCTCGTACATACACACACCTAAAAATAAATATGTAAACTTTAATAAAAATAAATATCTACAATCTACATGCAGATACAATATTTAAACAGATAGAAAACAGTGTACTCGGTCTCACCCAAAAAAAAATAGAGTCAACCATTACCGACTACTCATAACTTTGGGATTGCGCATGCGCCTTGTCCCTAATATAAAAATAACTCACCAAGAGACCACCAATCGCACTCGGGACCATACCGTCCCTGGCCGTCTTCCATCGCCTACAAGAATTGGAAATTATTACATGTCACGTGATCTCAGAACGGAGTATACATAAGTAGGAAATAAAGGTTTATTCTGACGTCATTTCCATAATATGGAACCTTTTTCCCCATAAAGACTGTTTTTTTTTCAGAATAAAAACCTAAGTTCAAAAGAAAACTAATTTAATTTTTCAATTCTTTTTCTCCATAACAACCTTTCTCAGCGCTCAAGGATTCTTTTTAATTACTCAAATTGGTATAGTCTTCTTCGAATTTTCCGCTTAGCAACATATTTTGCGTTTCATTTTTATCTATATAGTTAATACATCATTCGGCCTATTAGAATATCCACTGACTAGTGTCCTTGCAATTGTCTTATAACACTAACATTGTGTAAGTGTTATCACTAAAGCTTTACCTCTATATTCAATGACACTAAGCCTAATCTATTCTTTTAACTATAATACTCTTTCGTCTCTTTCTGTCAAATCGTGTAAACGCTGTGATGATAAGAGACAGTTGATTACTTTAATCAAAACGGTTCAACAAGATTCATATATTTTTACTAGCCGTTTCCCGCCCGCTTCGCTGGGCGAATTAAAATAGGAAATAAATAAAATTTTATGTTTCATTATTATTATTTTTTTCATATTTTTATTATTCTTCTTTTTAACTTCCCGCTAAGAAAATTGAAAATTATCGAAAATCGAGTTTTTAACAGATTTTGACGTTTTGAGGTTCTAGGAAGCCTCTTTTGTTTTTAGTAGCGGGATAAATTTTCATAAAAGTAAAACAGCAATAAAAAAATGAAGGAACGTTGGAATTTAAAAAATAAATAGCCATAAACCATCTAGGTAAAATCGCATCGAATGGCAGTAGTTTCATGACGAAACGATCAGTGGTTTAGGCGTGTAGGAGCCTCAAACGAAGACCATTTTTCTTATATTTATATATAGATTATGCTATTATTTTAAATTTACACTACACCCATTAAAGCTACATCAGCTTAAAAGGTATAAATGTTAGGTAATAATTATCTTCGTAGAATCGAAAAGTTATCGCCCTACGAAAAATTAAATTCATAAATATAATTTAAAAAAATAGTCGCCTTTTATTCAACAATATTCAACATATAGACTTAGAGTCATAACAAACATATTTCAAAAAAGCATTCCCACTCACCCGCAATATTTCAGGTGATATGTAGTCTGGAGTTCCCACAGCCACATTGCTTTGTACCTATCAATAAAATATACTTTTATCGGATCTAAACACGTTGAATTGCCACAATTTTATAGAAAAATAATTTAACATAAACAATCTAATCTACAACATTTGAACCAGATTTGAATTTAAATTTATATTTTTACTAGCTGTCCCGGCAAACGTTGTTTTGCCATGTATATTATTTCTAGGGAACATTTTTTTAGTTCAATAAAAATAACTATCTACAATAATAAAATAATAGGAGTTGATCGAAGAGGGGTGAAAATTAGGGGTTGTATGTAGGGGGTAGATTATGCTTTATCAGAAAAAAAATTGTCTATAAAATAATAATTTGGGATGGACATCCCTTATCACTTAGGGGTTTTGAAAGGGGTTTCTTAGAGTTACTGAATATGCATAAATAATTTCATAAGAATCGGTCGAGCCGTTTCGGAGGAGTATGGGAATAAACATTGTAACACTAGAATTTTATATATTAAATTATTAAGTAATTAACTTCATGTCCAAAACCACTATTCCACAACAATAATATAGAAATTTTACCTAAAAATAAAATTTGTATTATGTTTCCTAAGACGTCCGAGGTCCATTATGAGAGTACATCGTTTCCTTTTCCGCCCAAATCGCTAGTATCCGACCTTTTCCCACCACGTGACACCGCCGCCAGCGCCCAGCGTTTGAAACTGGAACTAACTTTTTATCGCGCTAAAGCAAGCCGCCAGAGTTCTTGTTCATTGTTTGTCTCATAATAAGAGAACCAGGAAGAGCTTGTTTGGACCTCGGACGTCTTAGGAAACATAATACAAATTTTATTTTTAGGTAAAATTTCTATATTATGTGTTCCGTTTGACGTCCGAGGTCCATTATGAGAGACGTGTTTGTTATCTCCTGGTGGCTTGTAAAGTTATATATTAATAACTAAAAAACGCAACAATGTGATTTGAATTATTTATATCCGATAGAATCATGATGAAATAAACAATACAAGCTAATTAAAGCCTAAGCTTTAGCATCATTTAATAAACATAATAACAAATTTTTTATTGTTTATAATGAAGTAGAATACTTGGCTAATCATTAAGCGGCCGAAAGTACTGAGAAAGAGACTTCTGATTGAGTCTCAGCATTCTGACTATTATTATCTAGATTTCGACAATAATATATCTTTAATGTACTCTCATGACGCCAATTTGCTTAACCAAGAATATCATTTATGTTTCTAAAACAATTTAGCGAAGCAACAGCTGATCAAGTACCCCGGCCGAGATGCTTCGATACCTGATTCCAAAAGGGGTTTCTTGACCCAGCCCCCAAAAATTGTGGGCGTAGCTGGTCTTACAGGTTATCTAGTTGTAATAAACAAAATTTGTCAAGGAGCCTCATCTATTATTAGAGACAGTTATGAGTGTCCTAAGCCAAAATAAGGGATTTAGATGCTTCTCCGGGCACGATAAAAACGTCCAACTTGACTGTCTATACGTTCCTGTATCTGTTTTAAAACCGAAACCCGGATGCAAAGTGATGGAATCACCGTTATCAATAAAATGCTGAGGCTCGAATAAGCAAGAGAGTCAAATCATGAACTCTATGCCCAGAAGCCAATAAAATTATTGTGGCTGTGTGTTTCAAGCTATGAAATAAATTTTGCTCATCTAGTTTTAGGCTTTTCAAATAATTTATAACTGTCCCCGCTTCCTATACTGGCAATTACTGCGCGATTAGTCTAGCTATAGATAGGATTGAGCTAGCGCTTTAAGGATATGTTTTACTAATTTATTAGATAAAATTTTAACATCGCTTAGAGCCTCACAAATTGATGCTATGTCAGATTTGTGAACTAAAATAGATATAGATCTATTTAGATAATATATTTAGATAATATATTTAGATATATAGATATCTATGCCAGATGATCCTTTATAAATAGGTTTGCTAAGAATCTAGCTACATCAGGAGGAGCCGGGAATCGACAGTTTATATTACTATGTTGACACTAATTTACCCATTTATACCAAATAAGGGCATATGTTTTCCTTGTTGAAGCTCTCAAACACGCTTCCAACTGTAATTTCTGCCCTTGAGGAGGAGGTTGACCCGTTACGGTATTTATCAGGGTTTTGTTTAGATTCCGTATTGGTAGCGAGGGTGCAAGTGCTCGGCCTTTCAAATCCGGGCGCCAAAAAGGCTTCCACCACCTGGGTGCTATTATGATGAACTTCCCTTGGGATAAGTTGAGATGGTGCAGCACTCGAGGTAGAGGCACTGGCGGTGGAAATATCCACGCTAGATCGTATCGCCAGCATTTACTGAAGGCGTGGTGAAGCAAGTGTTGGAGTCTAATAAGTCTAGCGACACAACTTGCCACGACAAGAGCCTCTCGTGACGCGAAAAGATCTGTTTCGGGGGTTCCCCATCGTCTGAATTTGTCCGTGGTTGCCTCTTTCAAGAGATGCCATTCGGTGCCCCTGCGATTGCGCGAGAGGTAATCGGCTTCCACGTTGTACATTCCCGGCAAGGAAGTGAGGGATAAGTACAATATTCAAACTGTCCGTCAGTGCCAGAAGATCTTTTGTCAATTTTAACAGCATTTGGGACCGTGTTCCTCCTTCGTTTTTTATGTACGATACAACAGTTTTGCTGTCGCTTTGCAGGATTACCATCGAGTTAGTTTAGGACTTCGGATGTCCAAAGAGATTGCTGCTACCACAGCGTGCATCTTCTTTAAATTGCAATGCCACTCAATCTGACTTTGAGTCCAAGAACCATTCAGGGGTTTGTTGTTGATTAGCGCTCCCCATTGTAGATCCGAGGCATCGGTGACAATGTAATTCACATGCCTTGTTTTGAAGTGAATCGGTGCTTTGTGACTGAGGTTGTGCAAACACCATACCATGTCCTGATTCACATCTGCAAGAGAACTCGAGCAAAGAGGAGCGCTCCTAAATGCATTGCTGTGTCGCTGCAGCGTTCGGCAACGCAACCTTCCCCGGTGGGTGATGAAGGTCGCAAAATTAAGATACCCTAAGAGGCGTTGGGCCTGCTTGAGGGTCCAATTTGCCGGCTGACAAGCGTGTTATTAGGCACTGACGAATTTTGATAACTTTTTACGGGTAAGGACTTTGCATTTGATAGTGTGTCCCACGTGATACCCAGAAAATCGATCGACCTCGTTGGAGTGCATATCGACTTCTCTCGATTTATGGTCCAGCCCAGGTTCTTCAAAAAGGTCATGGCTACGAGAACCTGGGAGTTAAGAATTGTTCTGTCCTGGTGGACCAGTAAGTAATCGTTCAAGAAAACGATCACTCTTAAGCCCTGACGGCGTTATAGCTCGGCTGTCCAATTTGTCACCGAAGCAAACATTTTCGGAGCTATGGCCAACCCAATATGTAGACAAGTCATTTGAAGGTGCCTTCCCTCATAACTGATACGCAGAAAGCAACGATGTTCGAGGGAAATCGGTACATGATAGTAGGATTGCCTGTGATCCAGCTTCACGATCCAATCGCCTTTTTGTAGGAAATTTGACATTTGGTGGTAATGAAACAGATGAAAAGGTTCTGGTTTCATGAACCGATTTAAAGATTTTAGGCTGAAAATGACTCGATTTTTCCGTTCTTCGTTATTATGAAATATGAACGATATGATATGATAGATATGAACGACGGAGTCAGCGGTGCTGGCTCCAGTATAATATGGTCTCAAATCATGGTATGTATTTCCAAGGAAATCGAAGTTGAAACAGGTGTTTGCAACTTTTTTAGGATTTAGAACAGTACTAATAGCGGTTTTCGATTGAAAGTTATTCGAGCGGAGGTTATTAATTTTAGAATGGAAAAAGGAGGTTTTAATTTCACCCAATTTTTGTGATAGTTCCTTAAACATCCGCCCGAAAAGCCCATCGAGTCACTTATGTTGGTATTTATTTGGATTGTTATATTTGCGTCCCCCTTTTGATGTAAAACATCTATAACCGCACGTAAAACCGATTTCTGGTGTGGCGACACGTGCCGTGGCGATGCCACGCTATATGATGGTATATATACAGTCTATATGCAGTAGTGTGTACGGTGTATTTCGAAGTCACTGATTAAACGAATTAAGTAGTCACGTTTTGAAATAAATTCGTAAATTTTTGTATTTAAATGAAAATAAATGTTTATTCAATAAATAGTCATCGTTATTTTAACAAAATAATGTCGATGTTTCACATCTGGCAGGCGTCCCGGGACGGCTCACATTTTTTATTTTCGTGATCATCGAAGTTGTGACTCTGTTGTCCTTGTTTTGAGTTGTATCGGTTACCAAGAAAGGGCTTTTGACTCAGGTTAGTCAGAGTTGAAGCTACAGGCGATTAAAAACGTATGCGTGATTTAACGCGTATTGTTTTAGATTGGTACCCGCAAATTCTGTCAATTTTGACAATACTACCAACATTTTGTAAATATTTAGATAATTTTTCAGGATTAAACATGTACTCCGAGGAGGGTGGAAATTTTATCTAAATCTTCTATAACATGTTTTTAAAGTTTGACCAAAACATTCTTGCAATTTATTATGTATAGAATTTAAATTAAGAACCGCGTTCGACAGAACACCACTAAAACGCTACGTAACGCTTTATTGATAAACTCATTTTTAAATCGGTAAAAGCAGGAAAAGCAACGTATTTCTTTTGTATATCAATATAACGTACACAGTTCAAATCAGAAATGTAAAAACCTCTGCATTGAAATTAATATTATACATAATTTATAACTCGGAGGTTCTTGAACCGACACGTCTAACTGAGCAGTATCATTAACTACAGCCGCATGGTTCAAAAAAGGCTCATGTAGGTTTGCATTATTAGATTCGGTCACTTTATGTAACATGCTAGACGACGCAGCATAATTGTAAAAAAGTATTATTAAGGTGACTCACCAATTACTGCGACAATTGCTCAAACCTGAGAATAATCACGTGAATTACTGCGCACGTGGCATTTCTTCTTTGTTGTGGCGGCGGTTCTTCATCCTCTTCACTCGTACTCGAACTTTGCGAAGAACTCGGCTTGTCAGAACTTGCAGAGACAATATCTCCCGTGATATGAGACGGCTTTGTAAAGCGCGGGTGAGGCACGTTTGACCGCGTGGCCAACACATTTACACCGATTTTAGCACTTTCATTAGCCATTTTATATTTTTAACGTGAAAACGGAGTTAACCATTTTACGAAAAAATTATTTCCACTTTGAAAATAAATTTTAGGTCGATATAACTTTGAATATACTGATTCGTTTTTAAGTGTGCACTAGCGACTGTGCAAGACGAAAAACGACGCAACAATGAACAAGAACTCTGGCGGCTTGCTTTAGCGCGATAAAAAGTTAGTTCCAGTTTCAAACGCTGGGCGCTGGCGGCGGTGTCACGTGGTGGGAAAAGGTCGGATACTAGCGATTTGGGCGGAAAAGGAAACGATGTACTCTCATAATGGACCTCGGACGTCAAACGGAACACATAATAGAAATTTTATTATTAATTTCACTATCAATATCGAAATTTTAAATTACCTTTCCATCATCTCCCAAGCGGAGACAGGATCCAAAATCAGCAAGCCTGATATGTCCACTCGCGTCTAATAGAACATTATCTGGTTTAATATCCCTGAAAAAAAAACATACAAATTAAAATCTCTTTAATTTACCCAAGATGAAAATAAAAAATAAAATAGAATATTGTTTTTGGTCTAAATAAGTACGACACATTTAATACAAATATTTTTCAAATATATTTTTATACTTTTTGAATTTATTTTGATTGTATTTTATTTATATTTATTGATTTCTAGTACGAGCCGCATAATTTAATAAATATAAAAATAAATTCCACACACCTATGCACATATCTCAGCTCATGAACACTTTGTATGGCCAGCACCATTTCAGTGATGTAGAAACGGGCCATGTCTTCCGGGAGTCGGTCTTCGAATTTTGAGAGTAGCGTCAGCAGGTCACCGCCGCAGTAGTAATCCATAACGAGATACTGAAAAATTAAGAATAAATATAATTTAAAAAACCCTTCAAAGTACAACATGGTTAAAGGAATTTATCGGCATTATATCTTATTTATTTATTCGAATTTAGAACTGCACAATTGCTCATTTTTTGAAGTTATACTTCTTTAGGCGCGTTATGAAAAATTTATGAGAGTGAAATTTTACGATGCGCGCGCACCGTGACACAAAATTCAGTATGGGCGCTGAGCGTGCGCGAGCGAGATGGGAATAAGACAATCTACTAGTAGTACCTTTTAAACAAATAAAGCAGTTTTAATTATTTTTTCGAAGAAATTTAGCAATGCTTTTTCACAAAGACCTATTTATACTTAGTTAAAAGGTTATGAAACATACCTAGTTATTAAATTTAATTAATAATATAATATAATAATTTATTATTAATATTAATTGATAATTGAATAATATACTAAATATTAAATATTGTTAAATTATTAACGCTTAATATTGATTATTAATTATTTAATATTTAAAAAAAATAAAGAAAGCCAAAGAAGTATAACTTCTTACGCACGTACATAAGTACACGCACCATTTTTTTTAAAGTTATACTTCTTTAGGCGCGTTATGAAAAATTGATGAGAGTGAAATTTTACGATGCGCGCGCACCTATGACACAAAATTGGGAGTGTGATTATAGCGTGCGCAATCTACAAGTAAAAAGAAATAGAATATGCGTGAAGCTAACTTCACGCATATTCTATTTCTTAGCTTAGCAGCTTAACAAGAATTTTGAATGACCATGACAATTGACATCTGACAATGACATTAACCTTTTAAACAAATATAGGAGTTTGAATTATTGTTTAAAATAAAAGATTATATAAGTACCTAGTTGTTTTCAATTTTCATTATACAAGTGCGAATTTTATATGTGCGTCTGAATTATAATCAGAAGTGATTTAAATTGAATATCTAAATCAATACTAATTAATATGATAAAATATTTGTGAAAAAACTGTGCCAAACTTCCTGAGTGCTTTAATACAATTGAGGTTAACTATCCGTATGTATTATCGAGTATTATTGTTGATTAAAACTGAAACATGAACCATTATTCTTTGCTTTTGTTTATTGCGTTTGTTACAGCAACTTTTTAGAAATATTCTACGACCCTATATATCAATAATTGAGAACAAAGATTTAAGCACGAATACTAATAAGGAGAAAATGAAGGCTTGGAGCGATATTACAGAGAAGTAAACATTTTAATAAGTACCTGTATCTCAAAAAAATGATTACATTATTTAATCAAAACATGTAATTTTTCAGATTTAATCTAGCAAATATAAGGACAAGAGACAAAAAACAATTGATGAATCAGTGGAAGTGCACTAAATTGAATACAAAAAAAGAGTTGTCATCTTATCGCCGTGAAACATCAAAAACTGGAGGTGGAACAAAGCCACCATCACCTTCTCCAGACACAATGGATATGGCAGAGATGATACCGCAATGGTTTGAAGTAGATTTCAATGAATTTGATTGTGATGGTGTCGAGGTAGGAATGTTAATTATAAATATGATGGTGATGTTCAAGGTTCAACCTCTCAAGCATAGGCACATACTTTATTCCCCTACAGGGTAGTTAGAGATATTGTAATACCTCAAAACATCCATGTTGCTCTTGTAGTACCGAAACTCTGTCCAGCCAGATGTGAGCCCATTCCCACTTATAATGGATAGTGGGTATAATACACCTTAATACCTGAGTGCGAACCACTCACCATGATACTTAAATTAATAGATGTTATTTATATATTTCAGGATATTACAAATAAAATCATTTTGGAAAGAATTGCTATCCCAAAAGCAAATAAAGCCAACAATGACAAGGTAATAAATCAGTTTTGACATAACTTGAATACTAAAAATGCCAAACAAAGGTGTGCACAACAGCGACAACATAACTTAACAATTTCATTATTTTGTAGGATTAAAGAAAGGTTAAAGAAAATCATGTCGAACTGAACAACAAGAATCCCCAAACAACTCAAAAGAAACCTACAAGGAAGACACCGGTATTATATTTAAATTATCTCTATCTCTAAATAGAATAAAAGAAAGTTGCTATCCAGGTCTGTAGCATGTGCTACAAATTATATTATTAACACATTTATATAATTATATTAATATAAATGTGTTAAAAATTTTATAACATGAATTATACAATTTTTTAAGTTTTGCATGGACAGAGCTTAAATTAATATTCTCTTATTTGTTGCAGAAAGCAAGTAGTAGTTTTAGTTTTGGAGAAGCCTCGTAGATGCACAACCAAGTAATGATTAATTTAAAATTACAAACCGAAATCCTGATGAAGACATTAGAGTCACTTAAAAATAAATAGTATAATGAAATAAAAATGTTTTAAAGATAAATAGGGTTTTATTTGTTTAATTTAAGAGAATAATAATAAATATTTATTTATTTAATTTTTCAAATGTAAACTGAACTTTATTGACTTTATTGACTCCTTTCCCAGTCTTTGATTATTTAATTGTAATTAATTATTTGCATGCAATCAAAAACTATTTTTAATAATGTCAAAGAAGTATAACTTCTTACGCGCGTACATAAGTACACGCACCCTTTTTTTTTCAATTCCGATTACATATTTCTTGCGTTATATAAACTAAACATATAAAACTAAAACTGGGGGCCTAGCGGTCTTATTAAGTGGCAGCTAGGTGAGGGGTACCGGGTTCGATTCCTGGTTCGAGGTCAAGATTTAATTTAAATTTGTTCTCGGCCTTTGGGAGGGTTGTGCGGTACCGGGCGAGTGCCTAAACCGTACATGGAGTACACGGTCGAATTTCTAAAGACAAGCACGAATTTTAAAAAAATCCTATACTTGACGCTGGCTAATGCACAAATCGTGCCAGAGCCATTAAAATAAAAAACTAAAACTGACAGATGTCAAATGTAGGTATAAAATAGCATTTGCGTTGACAGGACAAGTAGGGCTAGCAAAACCAATAATTTCTATGACCTGGTATTTAGATAAAACTGACTGGCCAGTTTTTTCTATGTTATGTGTTATGATATTAAATTACAAAGTAAGGGAACTTTGTAATTTAATATCATAACACATTTTGAATTAATAGATAACGCGTCCTTAATATAACAGTGGATTTTCTTTAATTTAATACAATAAAATCTTCCTATGTATACTTTTCTCACGATAAAAAAATTTCAAGTTAGTATTTCGAATAAGACAAACTAAGCCTTTTTAAATTAAATATCATTTTGATATCACGAAATATAGCAATAGCATTTTTCTATATTCTACCTACTTTATTCCAACACTCACCAAATTATGGTCATCTTGAAAGGCATAATGCAAGTTTGTTATCCACCTTCTGTCACCGAACACCAGAACATCCCTTTCCTCTTGAAAACACGCCGTGTCCGCGCGCTGCAAATTATTTAAAATACTTATAAATTAACACACACAGAAATTTTAATAAATCATTATTAATTGTTTGAACATAGGGTAATTGCTCTTAAAACTTATTCTTATACGATTTGCGCTCACCCGTACAGTAGAAGATTTCTAAAAAAAAACCCTATACAAGTTTTTTTTTTTAATATTTCATTTCTTACCCGAGGTTAAAATTTTCAAAACCTTACGACCCTCCAAAAAAGAAATTGAATTTATTACTGGAAAAACTGGTATACATTTAGGAAAATTTCTCACCTTAAGCATCTCCCATTTGTTGAGTATTTTCATGGCATACACCCTTTCACTACTTGTCACTCCGGCCGCACCATTTCCTTCTCCATTCTGAAAATATATCAAAAATCATTATACATAATTAACTTTACTATTCGACGATGATTTACAGACGTCGACTTAAGTAAACAATATCTACAAATTTAAACAAAAGCACGAATGCCTTGAATTACAGACTGAAAAAAAATTAAATAATATTACAGTCTAAACCGTTTACGACGACATCGTTTAGAACAACATACCTGTTATATTGACCAAAATCAAAGGTCCCGGCTGAATTATATTGTACTAGTTGACTCAGCCAAGCGTTGCTGTGGCTAAGGTTTTTGTAATATTACATAGTAGTAAACTATTCAAGGGAACGGTAGGAGAACTTATGTGAAAGGTCGATAGCTTATGTGAAACTTTGGTAAATTTAACACAGCGCCATCTGTTAGAATTGTATCAAATAAGAAACAAATTTTTGCAATAAAATAATATTGCGGGTATAAATTGAGATGTAAGCTATCCTATCTTTTATGTTGGATCAAACTACACACGGTGTGCAAATTTGATTGATATCGGTTCGGTAGTTTAGGAGTCCATAGCGGACAAACAACGTGACACGTAATTTATATATTTTAAGATTAGGTTCTTAATACGTCATCAGCTGTTACGACAATCCGTTTTTACGAATATCAGTAGTCCCTTCGATGTCGCTGTAATAGATTTTGAGTGTTTATACAAATACCTGCATAAATGAAGCTCTAACAACGCACACTTCACCGAAAGCACCACGACCTATCACCTTCACCAATTCAAAGTCGTCACGGGAGAGTCTTAGTCGCTTCAACGCCGCTGCTACTGGTTTCACTAAAATATATTTTGAAAAATATTAAAAAAAAAAACAACCTTTTCGTCAGCTAATCGATCGCATTTATTCAAACTCAAAATAACTTTATTCATATAGGTGAACGAGTATACTTATGAACGTCAGAAAAGTTTAAGTAATTTTAAATTTATATTTACTACCAGTTCGCAAGTCTAGAGCGTAGAGGGCAAGAACTGGCAAGAAACTTTCCGCCACTCTTTTTAATCGCTAAGTTTTGAGTCATACAAATTGTTAGAACTGGAGCATATCAAACCCAATGATTAGGATCATTTAAATTATTGTTATGCCCATCAAGTAGTATAATTTAAGATTTTGGTAATATTATTTACAACTATAAAATAAAATACGAGGGCCTCTTGATAAGGCTAAGTGAGTGGCTTTGTGAATATTCCCGTTAACTGCCCTGCGATTCTGTAACTCACTTTTCGAACTCACACAACGGTTTCCGCATCGGCGGTCGCTCTGAAATCAGTCGTGAAGCAGTCATTTTATGATTTGGCATTCTGATAAACAATAAACTACCGCCGATGCGAAAACCGCTGTGTGAGTTCGAAAAGTGAGTTACAGAATCGCAGGGCTATATATCTATTGTAAAATTTTGGACAAATTGCGTCATTAAAAGCTGCATTGAAAGCAGGCAACATCGTCAATTTTTACGACAACGTGATGTGAATTCTAAGTGCTAAAATCAGGATCAAATATTTTCTGCGTAAAAAATACAATCAACGAAATCAAGGAAAGGCTTTATACATATTATGGGGATTTGAATGGTTAAGAAGTAGTCTATTTTGATCATATCATAAGTAACACCGAACGTTTAGGTCGTCTAAAACAGGTTGTTACTCCAGAAATCGTCGATAAAAGCCATGGAACGACAATGGACTATCGAAAAACAAAAGTGCATGATGTGACTGAAGCTGCAGGCATCTCAACAGAGCGAATCCATCACATTTACGCTAATATTTGGATATTCAAAGATATTCGCGCAATGGGTGCCGTGATTATCACTCTCAACCATAAACACAACCGTGTGGCCACTTAAAAGGTGTTTAGCGATATTCAAGGATCTCTTTGCAAACGCCGTTTTGCTACCGTACATGAAACATGAATCCATCACAGTACACCAGAGACCAAAGAATACTCAAGGTTTTTTTTTGAACGTGTACCAAAGAAGGCTAAGACCGGTGTTTCGGTCAGCAAAATCATAGCTACTTTGTTTTGGGACGCAGGATGCATTTGGAAGGAATAAAATAGAAATATTATGGACGCTTGAACAAGAAAGAAGAAAATTGTGGCATCGCAACCTAGAACTTTGTCCCGAAAACTGTCAAAACTGATACATAACCAAGAAATGGTTTTAGAAATCTACCGATTAGATTATTATAATTCATACTTTAGAAGTCCTACTCCAACGTTTAGAGTTTTTGCGTACAAAGAAATTCACTCATTTATATACGGCATTTGAAAAGCGACGTGACGAAATCGCATCGTGGCGATCGGCGTCTATATATGAAATGAATTATTATTTTTAGTTTCTAAAAGCCGTAGGGAACTTACAAGCCTTAGGCATATACTGAACACAGGACTCCTAACGCTTTGCCCCCTGAAAAACCTTAAATGGTATTCCTTACCATAGTTGATAAAATCGGCCACCGCCTTTTCCCGTCGAAGACTGCTGTTACAACACTCGTCATACAATACTAGAAGCACGTCTAACAATGTTTCAACGCTTAGACCGTGCGTAGGCCCCTGCAGTCGGCGGGAAACAAACATTGTCTCGATTTGTTTAAGACGTTTGATGCCGAGCACTGAAACAAATAGAATATCATGTACTTATTGCTTTTATTTACTTACTAGTAGACTCGGCCAAGCGTTGCTGTGGCTAAGATTTTTGTTATATTACATAGTAGTAAACTATTCAAGAGAAACGGCAGAACACCAATCCACCATGCTTTTTTGGTGGTTATGCCATTAAATTGTAGCTTATGTGAAACGTTGGTATTTATTTTGATAAGGATCAATACCTAGGTAGCTAGGTAGTTTAAGGAAAATAAAGAGCCTTTTCTAGCGGTGGTATTTTAATAAAAAAAAATTAATAAAAGGACGCTTATTGTGATTTAACTATAAAAGATAGAGACAAGCTGTCGCGACATTTTTTATAGATAGTGATGTCCTGAAAAATTGTAATACATCATTTTGTTCTATCATTAATAGTTTTCGCAGCGCACGCGATTGAAGGAAGATTTTTGTTTATTTTTTTACACCTTGGGTTAGATTATTCAAGTTATAGTAAGCATCCCTTTGAAAATGAAATATAGCCTATGTCACTCGGGAATAGTGTAGCTTGCCAACGGTGAGAGAATTTTTGAAATCTGTCCAGTTGTTTCGAAGACTATTCATTTCAAACAAACAAACAAAAAATGAAATCTTTCCTCTTTATAATATTAGTATAGATTGAATAAATTTTCTAGCCCAAAATCCATGTTATTTAAGTACACAGACGAAACAACTTGGAAATATTAAGGTTTTTTTGTATCTAATTATTTGTAGATCCAGGTGCTATCCCTTAATTAACAAAAATTATTATAGGTTTCATTCAATTCCTTTGAAAGCGAAATGTGTATTATGCTTTTGCCAAAAACAAATGAAAAAACATGCCAATAAAAATATTAATCTTTGTGTATTTCGAAAGAGAATTGATATTTTTGTTGTTATGGCAACATTCCAACATCATTTAGAAATCAACGGTTAAAAATTTATGAGTAGCGAAAAGTTACTATTTATACAAATGCGTTATTATAATTTATAATTTCGAATAATTTGAATTTTCGAGGCATTTATTTTTAATCACTTTCAGGTGCATTAGAGAACCATCATCATTGATCGTTTACATTTATGTAATACATATAAATTGTGTGTATAGTTGTTAGTTACGAATTTACCCCTAAATTGTGAAACAAATTTACAAATTCAGTAGAGAAAGAGTATGGAAAATAACATGATTATTATCTTAATTACTTGTAAACGATATAACTGTCAGGTGTTTTGAATACTTGATGCATATAAACCTCCTACAAAATTAATCGAGAGAATACTACACAATTTATAAATAGCACTATAAAATATACACTAACTTTTAGTTAATAAAGCAGGTTAATGGCTCAAAAACAAAACATTCGCATGCAGGAAATGACAGTGCCATCGAACAATAGGATATCCCATGGCCATAAGGGAACAATGTGCTACACTGATTCAGTGTTTATATTATGTTAATTGATATCGCCTACAAAATTGACGCATCGATACTTTGGAGTTAAATCTTTAGAGATAAAAATCTTACTATTGCACTACACGAATTTGTCTACTATCCTACGAACTTCGTTTAAATTTTTTTGTCATGTACATAATGCTTCCGGTGTGGCATTCGAATTGTAGCAGAAACGACATCTATCAATAAAAAGGGGCCCGACTAATTTTGATTTCTAATTCTCCATGTTGGACCCTATTGTCAGCTGGAATAGTTGACTTAATAACTAAATGATAGATATAATTAATAGAATAATATTTTTTTACTACTAAAAATTTTGTTTATAAAACGCGTGCCGTACCAATCAAGATATGCTAAAATACATAATTTAATAGTCAGAGAAGGAGCAAATAGATGTTAATTTCTGAGTAGATGCAAAACTACTACTGTTAGTCTGTACCATACCATATCAGACCAAAATAAACTTAATTAAGAGAGAGAATATTTCTGAGAGAATTAAATATACTAACAGACTTCTGTGACACAAGTGAAGCATAAGCATAATATAACATAAATTGATTTGAGGTAAATATGAAAGAGTGATAACCTTCACAAGAGATATCACTGTTAAAGTTATGAATCCCTAGGTGAGGCTCGAGTGATGTTATGAGACTCACCTTAAATTAGATATATATATATATATACATATATATTATATTTTATTGTAATATACCAACACTTTTTTTTTAAATGATAGTTAAGTTACTCACTCATATTTACAGTTTAGAAAAATCAATATAATCTTCTTTAGGCATGTCTTTAAAGTATTAAATTATGGAGTTATGATAATATGAAACCTAAACGGTGGACACAATTTGAAATTAAGATGTAACCAAACTTACATATATTACAGTAGGAACAGATAAGTTACCATAATGAGTAAAGTTATGAATGATAACATATTGTAAACAATAGATAAATGTTATTGTTGTATTGTATACAGATTTTTGTTATAGTTAATTATGAAATGTTTCCTTTGTTTAATAATTCACAGTAGTGAGAGGATAGTCTCTTGATGCTCTTTATAACATTACGGCACACTTACTATAATAACTAAATGAGTCTTTCTTCATTAAAATGATAACTTCTCATTGCTTACTTTAAAACAGTATTCAATTTAAAAAAGTGTAATTACATATACATATAATATTAACTTTTTTATTAATCCTACTAATATTGTAAACGCATAAGTTTGTAAGCATGGATGTTTATTACTCTTTCATGTAAAACTACTGAATGGATTCTAATGAACTTACAATATATAAATATAGCTTATACATTAGAATAACACATAGGCAACAATTTATAAAGTTATTATGTGAATTGTCCAAAATATGAAGTAAGTAGGAAAAAATCTACCACCTGCAAGCTATTCTGGCGTGAGCTTGCCAGCTATTATAGCCAGAATAGTAAGCTAAGCTATTATAGCCAAAACATTGAACCGTAACTACAATAAAAATTGATAATTTATTATAAATGCACATTTGGTAATTGGTAATAATAAATTGATTTCTAAATGAAAATAGATTCTTTTATTACTTCTGGTATTAAAAGAAGACAAAATATGCCTTTCATGCTACATCATTTGAACAAACATTATTTTAATCCTGCACAGACAAAGTCGCGGGCACCAGCTAGTCTTTAAATAAGATGTGTACTTGTATAAAACTATAAGATATAGAGATTTATTTGTTTAAATACGTCTTTAAGTTATTTAAAAGAAAAGGTAAAGTTTTAAAAATATAACAGTACCCTCTTTTTTAGCTGACTTGATATAATATAATACATTGTAGGATGATGGTATTGTATGCAAACTTACTATAATTCTATAAAAGGTGTCAATATTTTATACTCTTTATTACCTGGTAGATTATGACTTGGAATCAGTGCCCAGTCGGGCGAGGAGTCTTCTTCATCTGACATCTTGATCAATTTACACCACACTATTTTATCACTTTTCAAACATGTCCTTTACTTCCACTTAACAATATTTATTTAACTTAACATATCCTTTTCAATATGAGCTCCCATTTTTTATCTGTAAGAAATGCCTTATTTCAGTAACAATAGTTAAATGTTAATTATCTTTAAATTTTGTAGTTACAACACTTTATATGCTAAAGATTGAGATGGATATGGAATCAACATTCTAGTAGTAATTTTTAAGAGATTTAATTCCTGAAAATAAATATAATTTTTGGATTGGATATGAGATTCACCCGAATCTGATGATACTGATTATGCAGGAGTCTCAGGGACCTTGATTGGAACAAATCCAAACGAGTGGGTGTATTTAGGACACCAAATGTTTTATAGAATGTAAAAAGGAGATGTTAATGCAAATATTGGTAACAGTTTATTTATAAACTTTGATTAAAAACCACTATATTATAAGGAAGGAAACTTATTCAATGATTATTGATTATAGCCTACAGGAAATATTTGCAAGTTTCAACATTGTAATAGTATTTATTTTCTATAGTCCATAGAAAAGCGATGCTTTCTATCCGTTTTGTACAAGGTTGCGGGCGTCAAACGATATTAGAGCGCTTTCGCAATCCTATGATTTGAACTTTATTTAGACGGCAGTGCCTTTTAATCACAAAAAAACTTAAAGTCGATGACATATTGATACCACACCGTTTGCCAAGTAAAAATAAACAAAATTAAACACTTGTACAATTAAACAAATCAAAAGCTTGACTTTTTCGTATTTTGTTTAGAAAAATTCTTATTGTTCTATCTCGTATACAATAGCCGAGATCTTAACCTAAATTTATTCAATCGATTGTTATGCAAAAACACAAGAGATGATTGAACGTCTAAGCGACCACTTCACTATATTATTTTAACAAATAACTTGTATTCACCTTACTAACTACAAATATTCATCAATGGTTAGCTTCGTTTTTCCTATAATTTTCGGAAAATATTAAATCCTTTCAAGCAGACATTTTTATGGGAGTCGAAGTCAGTGTTGTCATAAAGCTTGAATAATTAAAAATATCAAACTATAGATATAACAAAAATTATTGTACTCTGTTACACTTCACTACCTAGTCTATCGACTCGTCAAACTGGCAACGTCTTTAAGGGATAAAACGGAAGTACGTAAAATTGTCACTGTACCTCTTCAAAACTTATATAATTTAGTTAAAATACTTTGTCAATAATAGGATTTAAAACACTAAAAATATTTTAATTATGATTTATGTATCTATATTACGTAATTGTTTTTCAAACTAATCAACAATTTACAAAAAATTCCTTAATAAAGAGGTATGTAGTTGACCGAGCGTCATTATACGTAATGGAGTCTATATTCACTTTGATGAAATTGTAATAAGTAAAATTGAAAATTCTCAATGAAATACCGTGCTAAAGTTTTGTGTTGAAAGTGGTGTAGTTGGAAAATATTGCATTTATGTATTTATGGGCATTGGATTTGAAATACAGAGCACTTACAACCTCATTTTTTGTACAATGGTATGTGTGCCATCAAAATATTTTGGAAAGTACATTGTACTCGCTGAAGTTATATTTTAAATGTTTTCTATGTAATAAAGATTTATTAACGGAATAATTGACTTAAAACAAAACCATACATCATCTCTTTGTATATTGAGTCGAGCTAAGTAGTAAATGTCGATCGCTTTGTCGTCTGCGTAACTTGGTAGCAATTTGAAAGGTCAAGGCATTGATTTGGCTTCTTATTTCTTTTCAGATTCCTTTGAGCCTTAATTTAAAGATGAACCAACGCCACGATAGTTAGAAGCGCATCTTTTTAATACATGCGGCCAAGGTTTAATGGTTTTACGCACGTACATCGCTCCAAAGACTAATGAAGGAATGGCTTCAGACCAACCTGTAAAGAAAAAGCAAAGAATAGACGGTCCTGACAAAGACGATGGAAGTGATAAGTCCGGGGAAGAGATATTCTCTGACATATTTGACTCTGAAGAAACTCCTGTTGAACATTCAGGAGATTTTATAACTAGAAATGGAGAATCACCAGATAGTGGTACTGTAAGTGAAGATGCAGTTGATTGTTCATCTATTTTAAGGCATTTGAGTAATGGTAGTGTTGATAATATCCCCTCATCAAGCAATACACCTCATTGGGCAGCTACAGATGATAAGCTGCTTACTGAATTACGATCACTACAAAACTCTTTAGTTGGTCAATGTTTATGTGGTATAGACGAAAATGTGGTGATCACCCTGTTCGATAGGAGACTTCATATTGCTACTTGGCCATTAAGATGTATCTTGACTTATCTTTCCACCATGCAACTTCTATTTGATATATATTTAAAACAAAACAATACTGGTACAATTTGTTCACAGTTGATGAATGCATGTGATATTTTTATAAGAAATAGGCATGATTGGATCACAGAAGTTGTTGAACTTTCTGAACATAAAAGCAAATTTGTAACTTTTGTTGCAAGTAGAGTTCTTGCCAGCTTTCTTATAGTATCTAAAGACACTGTTGATGAAAATTGGTTACAACAAATAACAGAGAATATTTATTTATTTGATAGAATCAATAGGATAACGGTTCAGAAAATAAATTTCAGCTTAGATATAATTAAGAGGATAGTTGAGTGGAAGGATGTAGAGCAACATCCTTTAGAAGATAGTAATTATATAAATACAGTGCATGTTCAGGAAGATAACCCATTTCGAAGTGGTTCTAGTTATAACAGTAACATGCCTTCTGGCTCAAGAAGTGATTTAGATAATGCATTCTCTAATCTACAAACACACAGTTCACCTTCCACCTCTAATGAAAATGTAACAGAAATTAAGCCTTCAACATTTAAACTGAATGAGCCAGTACTTAAATTACCATCAGAACAGCCAAATCAAAGGATAGAGAGAAGTGAATCGCCTGAACCACAACTGTCAAGAATAGAACGAGTAAATGAACATGGTTGTGTGACTGTCATTTTAACTGACTCGGAATCATTTGACACTTCTCATATAAAATGTTTGACAGTTAAAAATTTAGAACATCATTGGCCTGTTTTGGTAAAAAATATGAAATTGCTGCTACTCCGGTACCTGAATTTGAGCAATGCAGAAAATTGTGTTCTTACATTTTTCTCATTATGGGAGAACATAATAAGTGTAAAAGCAAATCTATCAGTGATTGATACAAAGCCGTTTTATGCTGATCTACAGAGTTTCATTGATTTATTAAGAAATACATTATTGCCACCTTTAATTTACAGTCATCTATTAAGTTTATTTAATGAAGTTTTGTGTTATGGTTCCACTTTAGCTTTACAAGATATCCTGCCAGAAGAAATTTGCAGTGTGGCCCACTCTATTGTCAGATATGTTAAAGATTTTCGTTTACTTAATGAAGTCAGGGTGCACAGTAGTAGGAGTGGGTTTGGATTTCTTGGCCATGATTGTACAGTGTTACGAGAATACTCATTAGGTTCAGAGGTAGCCCCACTATCAACAACAATACAGTTGGTTGATCAAAGTTATGGAGATGATGAGCATGATAGTAATCAACGGAATGAAATTGACAAAACAATGTTGCAAAGAATGTCTCTGCTAGTGCTTAAATCTGTGGCAGTAACAGTAAAAGAAATGAGATGTGATTCTTCTGATAGCTCTATAGATTCCTCAGATTACAATGCAATTCAAGACATGCAAATTGTTGAACGCTCAATTAGAGATGTCTTAAAGAAACTTGATTTATTTATTAGAAATTGTCTGGAATTTCACCCAGAGACACCATTTACAAAAATGTTGATACATCTATTTAGTGAACAAGATGATTATTTGATAGAATCTATGGTATGTACACTAGATATAACTGTAGGAATTGTTTACCGTAATTCTATGTATCCAGATTTAATACCAATGTTAAATCCAATTACCTCTTTCATAGAATTTTTGAAAGTTGTTTCACATGATAGTGATGTTCTTTTAGACTATTTGGTTAGTAATGAAACATGTTTTCTTCTGTATCTATTACGGTTTTTAAAATATGTTAGAAGAAACTGGCCCAAGTTTCTTGAGACATGTCAGCTAAGCGATGGTAGTAACCGTGGATTAGATGATACCATGAGAGTTTTGATAAGATTGCGTTTACAAATTAGTAGGTTGGTGTCGAAATCCCTGTTCCCATATAATATCAGTCCAGTTCTTAGGTTGCTTGAAGTATGCGAAAGTTTATATGAAGGAAATGAATTCAGTTGAAAATTTACACTGAAACATTTTAACTTGAGCAAACTATATCTTACTAAAAAACGTAATCTCATCCAAGCCCTGATTTCAAATGGAGGAATTTTATCGAGAATTTTTTGCTCAAATTAAAATTCTTTTTATTCTCAAATCCCCACAAAGACTGCAAATAATTATAATTAACATTCCAAAATTGTTAATTGGCATACTTTAGTTAATAATTAGAATAAATTAATTTATACTAACTATAGTTGTATAATATTGATAACAATGGTTAGTTTAGTAATTAAAGTCTTCCATTGATATACAGACAGAACAGATATACTTGGCACATAAAGTGTGAATTAAATTTTTCTTAACATGTATTATCTAAAAGTCAGTAAAAGTCTTATATTTTCTGTAAAATTTCCAACCTTTTTATTAATACAAATGTGCCTTATAATATGATGGTGCTCATTTTTACTTTCATATTTAATACAAACACACTTTAGGTGTTCCTCAAATTGTCCCTCAAATAACAATCTAGTCTTGGGCACTGTCAAAAATGTCATTAGTGAAATGATATGACAGATCTTGACACTAGTTTTGAATTTGATTCAATCACTGAAATATAAGCATATTATTTCCCTTGTACATTCAATATCAGTCAGATAATAGACGTCTAAAAACCATAATTTTTCTTAGATAATTATTTATAAAATGTATATTGATTATGCATATAAATGCGGGTTTCGTAACTAAATTATCTAATGCCACTGTAAATACGCCATTTATTTTTTAAGTAAATGTAATCAGTATTAATGCTATTTTAATTTATATGAATATAATTTTGTAAAAGTTAGATGAATACACAGGAGAAGAATTTTTTTATTATAAGTTAATTAACCTCAATATTGTTATATTATGAAAGATTTAAAAGTAACTGAACATTTTAGAATCTCAGTCATGTCGTAAAATTAAAATCAAATGTTAAATAAATATTTTTCAAATAATTATGGTGACATAATATCTAATGTAGTCATTGAGAGATCAGATAATTTGGGATTGTCTTTATTATGGCACATTATGTTATGTACCATAATATTTCCTTAACAAATTGTTATTGGAAATTAAGCTGCAAGTGTTAAGTTTTAAGTACTGAGTAAAGAGCGGGTCTTAACTGGCATTTTGTAACACTAACAGTTGGTTGTAAACATTTATGTATTTAGTTTTCTAAGTATGTATTTGTTATAAAGGTAATTTAACAGCAATAAAATATTTTTGTACATGATTATTTTTTGGTTTCCTTTTATTATAATTTTCATATTTTGATCCGACAATGGCTGTTTCTTTAAATGTGTATGTCACCGTAAAATTGTAAATACCGTTAGATTGTAATCTATCTCGCGAGATTATAAACTGTCGAAAGATTGTGAACCTCAACGAACTGCTTACAATTTAACGTATTATTATGATGTGATAACTAAGTTAGTGTAGTACAATCTACCGAATAATAATACGTTAAATTGTAAGCAGTAAGCTGAGGTTCACAATCTTTCGACAGTTTATAATCTCGCGAGATAGATTACAATCTAACGGTGTTTACAATTTTACGTTAACATGTATATCAGAAAAAAAATTTCAACATAAAGAAATTATTTTTAATGTAAGTTTAATAAATCGAATCTGGGAATTACAGAAAATTACACAACTCGGAACAAGCACTGACGCAATCTTTGATATCAGTAAAAATTCAAATAATTTCTTAATTATTTATTTTTCTAGTCAGACTTCTTAGAACTTGTCCATTCATTCTTTTGTACATTAACACTACTATACACTCTATACAAACATAAAATTTACAAAAATATTGCATTTACATAAACATGCTTAAAGGAGCGTTCAAGTATTACGTCTCGCAATTTTTGGAGATTATTGACCCCCCCCCCCCCATGTAACGCGCTGTAAAGTTTTTCTGTACCCAAGTATAGTAAAACGTTTCGTAACCACCTAGTGACTCTTTATACATAAAAGTTACCATTATATGGTGTAAAGTACTGCAAACACGAAAATAATATTAACAATAACGCGTAATTCAATCCCCGCCACGTATCGTAACGTTTTGCAAAAATTCGTTACGTAATACTTGAACGCTCCCTTAGATAAATAAATCATAACTAGTACATTACTAGCCATTCAACTGCAGTAATTTAAATGAGTATGTAATTGCTTACATAAACCAGTAAATACATTTCTTCTTGAAACAAATGTTTTGTTAGAAAAGTCTAAACCTTCCAAATTTATTTAAATAATGAATAAGTAAAATTTGGAAAATTAATAATATAAAATGTACATGGAACATACTAGTCACATTTTATTTATTTAATGATAAAAATTATCATTACTAAAAATAATTTAGATTAAAAACAAAAACGTCTTCAAGTACAATCAACACTTACACACAATTCACACACATATTTTACAAAATGTCTGACTTCTTAAATATACCTAAAATGGTAAACAACAAATGACAAGTGCTATCCAAACTTGAAACTGGTATGTTCTTGATAAATTTAATATTTTATAACTCAATGTTTAATTCAATAACTATTTCCGTTTGCTCACACTTAGAGACAAAAAAATAATGTGCTAATGGAAAGCTTACTTGGTAGCTTTCCATTCCTATATTTTAGGTAAAATAGAAAAATTACAATTGTGGTCTGATTTTGCATGATCATACCATTAACATGCTATGGACCTGAATTAAATTATTTAGGTAAGTATCAGGAGATACAGTGTAAACTCTTTATAACGTCATTCGTTATAACGAAACCTCTCTATAATGTAAATAAAAAATGGTGCGTGTACTTATGTACGCTCGTAAGAAGTTATACTTCTTTGGCTTTCTTTATTTTCTATAAATATTAAATAATTAAAAATAAATATTTAGCGTTAATAATTTAATATTAAGTATAATATTCAATTATTAATAATAATTATTATTTTATTATTAATTCAATTTAATAACTAGGTATGTTTCATATCCTTTCAACTAAGTAACAATAGGTCTTTGTGAAAAAGCATTGCTAAATTTCTTTGAAAAAATAGTTAAAACTCCTTTATTTGTTTAAAAGGTACTACAAATGTCATTATGGTCATTCAAAATTCTTAGCATAGCTGCTAACGTCACGCATATTCTATTTCTTTTTACTTGTAGATTGTCTTATGATTGGTTACTGATAATTTTGTATCAAGGTGCGCGCGCATCGTAAAATTTCACTCTCATAAATTTTTCATAACGCGCCTAAAAAAGTATAACTTCAAAAATGAGAGACATTAATTCTTCCCTCCCTGTAACAAACTCTCTCTATAAAGAATAAAAATGCTGGGCCCTTGAAATTCGTTATAAAGAGGTTACACTGTATGTACAAAACATGCAACAGCTATTAGTTGGTTCCAGTTCTGGTTTATTTTTTGTAACTATAAAAACCCATTTTTCCTATGCCTATTACCTTTGTAAGTTGCAATTATAAAAAATTAAAAGCATTAGGATATAGTAAAAAAATAAAATACTTATACAACTTCCAACCTTTGATAGAGCGGTTTGCATGTAATATGTAATTCACTAATTATTCATGTCAATTTTCTATCTCATATATCCATGGAAACTTAACAAAAACATATTTTTTTGGTGTGTTGCAAATTAAAAAATTTAGATTGAAGTGAGTGGTATTTCACTTTTTAGTTTAAATACTTAGTAAAAAAGGTGATTTAAATTAGTGTTCTACACCATTTATAACATCCCGGGACAGTTGGTGACTACATGCATTGCTATAAGAATAATTAGGTAAATAATAGATATATTAAATGTGGTGATGCATACACATTTCAGTGTTTATCATACAAGCTACAAGTAGCAGCACGAAACTCTAGCGCTGACCGTTATTGCGCAGAACTAAAAAATAAGGTACCTGAGGGGGGCTAGCGGAATGAAGAGCGTCGATTGGCTCTCCAGTGGCATTCCGTCCCCCGCGCGACAGTACACATGCGCAGCAATCCCCTCCACGTATCGGCCAGCGCTAGACTTACGTACCGCTGCCTATACACCCAATTGATGTCAATGCAATTGAGTTATAGTAGACTAGATAGTTTCTATATAGTTGTAAATGCAGATAAATAGTTAACATCACTTTTATTCTTATATCAGTTTTTGTATTATGAATGAAATTACCAGATCAGTTTGGATAGCACTAATTGAACACAACAAAAACACATCAGGTATCATAGTCTTCATCAATTTGCAAATCAGTGGTAATATTATCTAGAATCGCCGGCTTTGGAACTTCAATTTTTTTCACTTTTGACTTTGAATTCTGCCTTATCAATTTCTTATCTTTCACAGCATTCGCATCCAGCACTTTAATTTCTGGTTTGGCTAGGTTTTTTGTGAAATCTATGTTAAAAATTGGTGTGATTGGGGTTATTGGTGTTAAAGGGGGTGTCGCTTGACGTATTAAGAACGAGTCCTGTTGCGGGAAAACGGGGTCTGGTTTCACGTCAACTGATTTTAAAATCGCGTAGCTAGACGTTGAGGGTTGTGGACTGGCATAAGTTGGATTCAGCTTTATCACACTTTTATGCGGTACCTCATCTGGTAAAGTTTCTTGATAGAAATTAGCTGCTGTGACAATTGGTTTACTATCTTTCTTCGTTAGATCTATGGCTTCGGGTATTGTTTCTATTTCAGGTCTATCTGCTTCAACAGACAGGCACTGGTTGAAATCTCTCGGTGGTATCAATGGTGTCACCTTAACATCTGAGCTACTCGAACTGTTTGAATCATCTCTGACTAGCCTCTTAGATAATGAGTCTGAGAATCTGAAAAAAAGAATTACAGTTTAAGCATAAAATTATTAACTAACGTCTTGTCTTATACTTAGTCTAGAAACCGCATGTATACTTACCCAAATGCTAGCAAAACACAGATTTATCTCACAGTAGGGCAAAGTTGTGGTAATAGTTGATATTTCAATTGGTTCAATGATTAGTTTCGGAACAGGAATATTTAAGTCTTATATTAATAGCATATAGATATTAAGAACCATAGCATTTTAGGAACTTCGCCGGTAGCCAATCACATTGTTTCGCGCCAAAATGGTGATAGAATTTTTTAACCTAATTTCATTACATTTAAGCATGCAAGCTCTTGACAAGAGATTTATCTGTGTTCTGTTACCGTGTGTTTGCATGCTTCAGTTTCGTTTAAAATTTGTACAGCAATATATTAATTACCTTGAAGAATTAGGTGAGCTCTCTCCACTCTGTAACTCTTTCTCCTCTGCTGCTGTCACGTCTGGCACATTTTTAACCTGAAATTTACAATTACTCTTTAATTTTTTTTTTTTTTTTTACATAACACCCACAAATAACATCATACAACATTCACATGAGGTGGATCATCCGACATCCGATGGGGTAACAGTTTTAAATACCATCGCACTTTTTTGACGATACTAATTATTTAGGAGTCTCGGAGGACCTTCATTGGAACACCTCCAAGTGAGTTTTGCTCCAGAACCGCACTTTCACGTGAAAATAAAAAAGAAACGGATTTATAAAGTAAACTGCACTGTAAAACTAATTACCGCTAGTCTAGCATAAACCACATTCAAAATGGCCGATTAAGTTTATAAAATTAATAGGGATGTGAAAAATAATCGATTTTTTTAAAAGTGAAAATCGATTTTTGTATTCGATTTTAATATTAAAAATAATTGAAAATTCGGCGACCAAATATTCATATACTAACTCTAACCTAACCAATCTAAATAATATTTGTTTTTGTGGACAGCTTCGATCTAAATAGTAATTGTTTATTCAAGCCTCGGCTTCTCGGCGTCCTGGTCGCCTTTGGCGACCAAATATTCATATACTAACTCTAACCTAACCAATCTAAATAATATTTGTTTTTGTGGACAGCTCCGATCTAAATAGTAATTGTTTATTCAAGCCTCGGTTTCTCGGCGACCAAATATTCATATACTAACTCTAACCTAACCAATCTAAATAATATTTGTTTTTGTAAACAGCTCCGATCTAAATAGTAATTGTTTATTCAAGCCTCGGCTTCTCGGCGTCCTGGTCGCCTTCGGCGACCAAATATTCATATACTAACTCTAACCTAACCAATCTAAATAATATTTGTTTTTGTGGACAGCTCCGATCTAAATAGTAATTGTTTATTCAAGCCTCAGTTTCTCGGCGTCCTGGTCGCCTTCGGCGACCAAATATTCATATACTAACTCTAACCTAACCAATCTAAATAATATTTGTTTTTGTGGACAGCTCCGATCTAAATAGTAATTGTTTATTCAAGCCTCAGTTCAGTCGGCGACCAGCCTCAGCCGCTACAGCTTTCATAATGCCTGTGCTTTGTTACACCGGGTGGGGGCTGCTCTTCCTCCGCGCCTCCGATTATTTATATACACTCTAGGGGTAAGACAGACAAGACCACGTGGATAGTGGGGTGCTCTGATTCGGTTTTGGGTACTTTTTGGATATTAAAGTAAACACTTTATTCTAGTAAAAATTAAATAATATAGAAAGTTGCAAACAATGAAATACAAGTACTAATTAAAAAATACAGAAGAGATCGATAATTTCAAAAAATTTCGGAACCCTATAATCTATCAACACGAAATTAGGTTAATTTCAATGTTGATTATTCTATAACTTTAAATTTCCAAAATGAGGAAATAATCGATAAATAAATAAAACGATTATTAACAATCGATAAATTAAAAACACGATTTTTTTAAGTGAACGTCACATCACTTATAACCAATAGAAAAGTAGAAAATGGCGGATTGTTTACAAATTTTAATACATTACACAAAACTTTAAATTTTTTATAAAAATATTTAGACGCGTATCCGGAGCAAAACTCACTTGGAGGTGTTCCAATGAAGGTCCCCCGGACACTCCTAGATAATTAGTATCGTCAAAAAAGGGAAGTGATATTTAAAACCCAACCCAATTTAACTTACCAAATCCCTTAAAAAATCAAATCTAGATTCAGCTAGTATGCACTGCTTAACATGTGATGGACTGAGAGTCTTAGCATTCCTCTGCATTGTTACTTGCATTGCCTTGCTCAGCAATGACTCCACAAACAGCTCCAAGGTACGAGGTATAGTTTAAAAATAGAGTCAAGGAAATTTCATACAGAGATTTTGATACACTGTCAGTAACTTTTTAAATGTTTATAATCAAACAAGATGTAACCATAAGATGAAAGAAAAAACTTTTAACTACGAGCCACATCAATTACCAGATAAATGTCTAAAGTAATTCACAACCAGATAGCATTAGAAATGTTTTCTCTTTTATTTAACTATTAGTAAGTATTTAACATAACATGACAAATAACAATATAGGCAATATACATATTTTAACATTAAATACAACTCTTAATTAAAATAACCATTAACTACCTCATATTGGATAATAAACCCAATTTGAATTTAGGTCAGTTTAAATTAGTTACTACCTTACTCTGTGTTTTATATTCCAGATATAATTAAATTTCTAGTTTTTTGTCAACAACATATCTACTAAGAAAGTAAGATTTGAAGATAAAGCACTATACACGAAATGACAGATAAATACCTCTTTGATTGATCATGTTATAAAAATAAACTATGTAGCTTACTAGATGCAATATACTCAATTATGATAGTCTCAATTAAAAAGGATATAAATTATAATAGGTACTGCCTGGGCCACCTTCCCCACTTCTTCATCAGTCTGCATTATCTTCTTAATACGCCCCTACAATCAAAAATGTCATGATATCACAAATCCTATAAAAATATCCACAAAAACAATAATAATCAAATGAGAATGTTTGGGGTACATTTTGACCATTATAAGACTTACTGCTGGAAATCTTGCGTTGTATTTTCTTTTTTTCGACGGCATAATGAAAATGCAATCACTTTAACACTAAATAAACTAAATTTAAAGCCTACTTCGCTATTCCACAGTAATAGTTCTCGCGCATTTTTGAGGTTATAAAAGAGAGACGTTCACAACCCACTTCATTTATATAGCAATCTGACAGATTTTCCACCTCTATCACAGTTACAACTGCACCTTTTTCTTTTGACGCATACTCGAAATATGTTATTTGAATTCAATTTAATCACGAATCGTTGACCTAAGATACTATTAAGATTTTAAAAATTAAATTAAATTTTTAATTATATAGCTTCTATATATATTCTTTTATACTAGTTTTTTAAACATAATAACAATTATATCCCATTTTACTATCTTATCTGTGGGCATATTCCTACATCAATTGTCAAATTTTGCTAATATTAAAAACTGGGTAAGGTGAGCCGTCAAATCTCAAAAATCAAAATTAACAAACAATAAAATGGCGTCGTTGTCCAGGTTTGTGGTTGTGTTAATAATTATTAATGTTTAAAATTAAAAAAAATAGTGATGTGTATAATACTTCTATTTCAATTGTGCACGCGCACCGTAATCCATCTAATTGCGATTTTGCGTTTCCACTTAAGACAACATCATTAACCTTTTCCGATAATTCCATGCATTATGACTATGTTATCATCTAAACATAAGAGAACAATATTACTTACTTAGGTATAATAATACTTCTGTACTTCACACAATGGACAATTTTTGACTCATTGAATTTCCTGTAAAATTTTAAGCTGTACCAAAGTCGATGTCGAATCTGTTTTAAAACTTAGTCTGTTTTTAGTTTATTACCCGCACCTGTCCAGCAGGTATGGGATAGAGATGATGAGCTTAAAGCAAAACGTGTTGGGAGTGCCTTAGTTGTATCTCAAACTAGCGTTCCTCCTTATGGTCAAAGGAAAGGATGGGTACCTCGAGCAGAAGAAGATTTTGGAGGTTTGTGTTATGAATTTATTTACTATTACTATAATGGCCTACATTTAAGTGTTGTTACATTAGTAAACAAATAATTATAGACTTCTTCCTTTAATTAGCTAATATTCTATTAACTTTTAGATGGTGGGGCGTTTCCCGAAATTCATGTTGCTCAGTATCCTTTGGGTATGGGTGCTCGAGGAAAAGAAAGCACATCCAATGCACTTGCTGTACAGTTAGATGAATCGGGTAAAGTGAAATACTCTGCAATTGCTAGGCAAGGTCACAGTGCTGATAAGGTAAAGCTATAATTATATTTTGTTTTTTTTTCTCATTAAAATTTTTTAATTTTCATATCTTAGATAATTTCTGAGATAAGTAGTTGCCCGGAACATATTAGTTAACTTAATAGTCATTTATTCTACCTACAAGCAATTTAAAATTGCATTTTTGACCAAAGAAACTGACTTTAAAATATTGACAATACCATTATTGTTGTCCACAGATTATATACACAAAGCTGACAGATCTCCTGCCTTCAGAAGTTTTAGCTGAAGATGACCCAACACTACAGAAACCTACAGATGATGACATTCAAGATCTTACAGAGAAAACTAAATTAGCATTGGAGAAGTTAACTAATGCAAAGATATCTGCTGCTTTGCCAGTCAAAGCTGCACCAAAAGCTGTTAGTTGACTTTTGTACATAACAGGCATTCTACTCATTGTTTTCTTAATACTTATAATGTAGTCAAGATTTTTTATAATGTAGACAACAATTTATATATCCATGTAATCTTGTATACTATGTGTTAACAAGGCATGCACAAGGACATTCTGACTTCTGTCTTATACCTATAAAATCCTCACTGGCCACTATAATGTTCCAGGAATTGAGAAGCTCTTTATTTTAAGTGAAAATACACATTTGTTGGGTAGTTCTTTAAAACTTAAGACTACTCAACATATCACAAATTCCCTAAAAAACTTTCTCCCAAACTGTGTAGGGGCCGACTGGAATAGGCTTCTGGAAAGTGTGATCAGTGCACCATCTGTGAACACCTTTAAAAATAGACTGGATAAGTCTCTCCAAATCCCATAATACACGCGCATCAGCTTATTTTACAGTCAAACCCGTTTATGAATACGTCGTTTAGACTTTATAACAACATACCGGTTATATTGACCAAAATCAAAAGTCCCGGCTGAATTCTATTAGGTTCTCAATAACAATGTCATCAGTTGTTACGACTATCGCTTTTTATGATCAAATATAAGTAGTCCCTTCAATGTCATTATAGCAGATTTTGACTGATATTCATTTGATTATTTGCATGCAAGTGGAGTATATAGCTAAATCGAAACTTTTGCCTTTAAAATATATATACTAGACTGTTAGAACCTCCTAAAAAATGAGCTTGATAACTTGAAAATTGAGCTGGCGCATGGGGGGGTCCCCTTTCCCATTTAAAATGTATTGAAAAAAAACTTTTTTCTTTATTTTCATTGTAAAACGTCGAAAAATTTTATTTTTCAAATTTCCTTTTTTGGTGTCTTGTAGGAAATTAAATTCTCTACAAAAAAGGTACCTTTCATTTATTCGCTAAAATGCATAGGAAAACAGTTACAGGGCTTTAAAAAACTAAAATTATAAAAAGTCAAAAAAGTGCGTTTCAATTTTTCTATTAAATAAAACAACATTCTTTTTTATTACCTAATTAGTAAATTTATTTTATAATTGTCGTTTATCCTTTTTTTGTAGAGAATTTAATTTCCTACAAGATATCAAAAAGAGAAATTGGAAAAAAAAAATTTTCAACGATTTACAATGAAAATAAAGAAAAAAGTTTTTTTTCAATGCATTAAATGGGAAAGCGGACCCTCCCATGCGCCAGCTCAATTTTCAAGATATCAAGCTCATTTTTTCGGAGGTTTCTTTTTGTCTAACAAAGAAGCTTTTTAGATATATTTACTCAAAAAATAATAATTTTATTTTATTTTGAATCAGTCTAATATATACAGCTCTATAAGATGATAAAGCATACCTACTTTGTCCTTATCTCCTAGAGTTTTAGACAGGTTCATATCTAAGATGTTGAAACTAAAAATCTAGTCTGTAATTGAATATTCATTTAGTACTGAACCCATAACTACCTAGAGTGTTGATAGTGTGTTGTATTTGCAGGCACCAGCACAATACATTCGCTACACTCCAGCACAACAGGGTGGAGCTTTTAATTCTGGTGCTAAGCAGAGGGTTATAAGGTAATGAGTGTAGTGGTAAATGGATGTTACTTTGTTTTACTCTGTTTTACTTATAGGTTAAGAAAATTGGGATATGAAAGACAAGCTTCTTAAATTTTTTCATAATATATTAAGCCTTGTACTGTCTTGTTTTAATGCTTAAAGAGCTTATAATTTACCTGATTTTTATTCTGCATATAACAATAATTTAATATGTGGGTAAGCAAAGAACGCTGATCTTATTATAAATAGATAATAGATAATCTAATATATAAAATTCTCGTGTCACAATGTTCGTTCCCATACTTCTCCGAAACGGCTCGACCGATTCTTATGAATTTTTTTATGCATATTCAGTAAGTCTGAGAATCGGACAACATCTATTTTTCTTCCCCCTAAATGAAAGGGTGCTCCCACCCCTAAATTTTTATTTTTTAAGCAAAACTTTTTATTTTTTTATGATACAGCCTACAAAAATACATACGAGTAAAATTAATTAAATTAATTGTCACCCCTCTACGATCAACCCCTATTTTTTATTATAGTAGATAGTTATTGCAATTGAACTAAAAAAATGTTTCCTAGAAATAATATACATGGAAAAACAATGTTTGCCGGGTCAGCTAGTTGTCAATAAAATAAGATGCTTTTCCCCATTACCTTCAAACAGAAAGATTATGTCAATATTAAAAAGGTCTATCAAATCAAAAGATTAATATTCAAAATAAATACTTTCTTGGGTCGAACAAGCTATAACCGAATACTAATTCTTACAGAATGGTAGAAGCCCAAGTGGACCCAATGGAGCCCCCTCGCTTCCAAATCAACCGCAAGATCCCACGAGCGGCGCCTTCGCCCCCTGCTCCCGTGCTGCATTCGCCACCACGACGAGTCTCCGTCAAACAGCAGAGGGACTGGAAAGTGCCTCCATGTGTCAGTCATTGGAAGAACGCGAAAGGTCTGATATTTTTTCTAAGCTATAAATTATATCACCTAGAATATATGAAAATTGAATAAAATGCCTTTATTTACAATCTAATTTATCTTTAACAGAAAAAAAATATTGGTTGTTTGTAAAGTAGGTTTACGATCGAGATGTTTACGTGATAACGTCTTATTGGTGATATAAGTTTTTGGGAAGTAAGGAATTAATGAAGATAACAATTTTTTCAAATTTTAAATTACATCTATCGTTTTATTCACACTTTTGATGATAAATTTCGGGTGTAAAATGATAAGTTTACTTATTCGACTATGATATACATTTTTCTTACAAAACTTAACCGCACGAGAAAATCTCCATTCGTTTGTATGCCGCTAGAGTGAGATGAGACGGGAGATCGGTCCGTCTCTCTCTCGTTATACCTGCGATCGCGCTCGTGAGGTTTTGGTGTGACACAAGTTTCTGAACATGTCACCCGACTAAAACGATTTTAAAGACGTTATCACGTCAAAAATTAACTTATAGGTTACGGTCCCAGACACGGTTCTTTGGCATCTCACACTTTCCGGCAATAGGCCTCCCCAATATTTAATAAGCACCAAATGATTCACAACAGTTGCAATTTAGATTTCATAGAGTCTTGGCATTACAGGACAACTGTAACAATTTTCGGATTTTAATGTAATTTTTATAATTATTTTTCTGCATAAAATAATTTTCACTTACATGTAATTGATTCTAATACACATCGTAGAGAAATAGTAGGGAAAGTTAATATTGCCTTATTTGCAGGGTGATGCGATACTTACACAGTTTTAGTTCCTACAAATTAGATTTTGGCAAAAAAAAAATGCTCTTATTTTTATATACAAGGGCACACATATTCAGTTTTTTTACATATGTAAAGTATATTGATATCGGTGTCTAGATACATGAGAATACTAAAATAAATCAATAGGGTTTGTAGATTCAAGTTTTTAGTTGATAATATAGTGTTTGTGATCAGGTTACACTATACCATTGGACAAGCGACTAGCGGCTGATGGGCGTGGTTTACAGCAAGTACATATTAATGAAAACTTCTCAAAGTTAGCTGAAGCCCTGTATATAGCTGACAGGTAATGTCTATATGTTGTGTCATATAACTTTATGTCATGGCTATCTGTGACTTGTTTCAATAATTATTAATCTTTCTTTAATATAAATTTTATGAAATTGAAACTTTATAGGACTACAGTAAATTTAACTAATAAGCAAGTTTTTTAACTCCTCAATATAACAAAGAGTTAATTTAATTTGCTGTATCACGCTTATCTTACAGGAAGTAAATGAGTCTAAAAAAAATAAAAATATTACTGTATAAATAAGCAAATTTTCATCTGATAGTAATTTTAAACTTACAGAAAAGCCCGAGAAGCCGTAGAGGCGCGTGCGCAACTAGAAAGAAGACTGGCGCAGAGAGAGAAAGAGAAGAAAGAAGAACATCTTAGGATGCTTGCGCAGAGGGCCAGAGATCACAGAGCTGGTTTGTATTCATTTTATATTTCAACTTAATGACTTTGACTTTTCATTGTACAACATTGTTTTATTATTCCTTTGAAATGCGATATTTGTGAATCTACTACATATTAACATAAATTACGCCTTTGTGTTAAGGTGTTTTTCACAAATATTAAGGGTAATTTATGTCTTGCTTGACGATTGACTTCTTTAGTTTTAGTATAGAAATATATAAATACAAATATTTTATCGTTCTCCGAATATGCTGTGTTGAATTATTATTTGAGGTTATGTCAATTAAAAAAGAATATTTAAATTTCAATACCTAACATCACAAACATTTAAATTATTATGATTAATAATATATCTAAAACTAAGAATGTTCATTCAAATGGTATCTTGATATCAGGTATAAGGGGACCTGAAGAAGAGAATGAGCCAATTGGGGAATTGGACGGAGAATCGGCAGAGAGAGATAAGTTGCGAGCGGAGAGACATAAAGAGAGACAGAGAGACAGGAATTTGGCACGCGCTGCTCCTGACAAACGGTAAGTTTTTACACGATTTAAACGGGTATTTTATGCTAAACATTACCATGATAGTAGTTAAGGCCAATTAAATACATGTGATTAATTAAAGGTTAGATTAAGTATGACTTTTATATGTCAAAAAAGTGTCAAGTGGATTTGGTCCAAAATAGTTTTTTTTGTTTCCAATGAATGCTAGTTCAAAACGGTTAATCTAAAATTAATGGATTATTAACAAGTGTGATTTGGTTTGAAAAATATTTTTAGAAATTAATTGAAAATAACGTTTTTACCTAAATATAGCGTAGCATAAAAATATTGCGCAAATTTAGAATGGTATCTCGATCTGTTTAGAAGATATGAACGTAAAATATATCGCATGGTGCGCAGTACAGAGCTGTTCCTTAGAGCATGCTCATCTACCAAATTAATTATAACTATTGGAATAGGTTTTAGAATAAATAATTAAATTAACATTTTAAATATACGAATTCAGCATTCGTATTCTAAAAGTTATTTAAAAATGTTCCTGCTTTACGTAATGGCTCATTTTAACCTTTTGCGATTGAACGGTGCTTATCCGGAACTAGATACATATATTCGGTAGTGGGCTGGTCGGTTTTAGAGAAAGCATTGTCGGGTGCCTATCTCGAACCTAATTCGCTGATGATTTTTTTCTTCTGCTTTACCAAAAATTCTGGTTAAACTTTATTATGCTTATTTTATCTTGTATATATTTTAATTGTATTTTTTAATATTTTTTCTGTAACACTTAAGCCGGCCATAGCCGTGCGGCGACCGCATGTTACAGTCGGTCTTGACTGCAACATGCGGTCGCCGCACGGCAATCTGCAGTTTCCATACTAAATTCATATTCGCAATACACGGACCGCTCGAGCAGTTCCTGAGCAAACCGCATATTGCTGTCGGTCTTGACTGCAACATGCGGTCCGTCTATGGCCCGCTTTATGTTTACTTCAACTGTCATACATTTTAGATGGAAGATTTTGTAAAATATACCGTAGATTTAGTACTATGTGTGATGTTTTTCAGTTCTAAACTTGTAAAGGAGCGAGAACGAGATATTTCTGAGCAGATTGCGCTCGGTCTTCCGGCTAAAGCGAGCCAAGGCGGTGAGGCAATGTTCGATCAGCGGCTGTTTAACAACTCCAAAGGGATGGACAGTGGTAAGTCTACCTGTCTTTGTGTTCAAAATATTTTTGTGAAATTAAAACAAGCGTTAAATAATCTTGAATGAACATAAATAGAATTGTCCCATAACACAAGCTTCACCAGCTTAGCATGGGACTAAGTCAATTGGTGTGAATACTACTCCACTCTAAGAATTGCCGAACTTCATAAGGCAATGTTTTGACAGCTCTTCTAGATTTCAGGTTAAAACAAATTAAAAAAAAGAATGTCTTTATGGTAGAAGATGTGTTATTCCTCCTTTTTTTTTTATTTTGCCAATATTCTTGATTAACAAAATTTTATTCCAACTGTTTTAATTTACTGAGACCTCCGGTTTTGAATTTGGGTATCAGTTTGACCTGTATAAATATTGGAATTGTACAATAATTCAGTATGCTGATCTATATACTTTTAAGCAATGTGTGATTAATTACAAGGTGTATGTATGTTCAAAAGTTTCTCGAAAACTAAGTTATATTTCGAGATGATTTAAATTGAGTATTTGATGTATAACATAATCCCCAAATAACGTTGGAAAATATTGAAAGTTGAAGGCGGTAATTTTACTCTTAATTACCTTTTTATTATTAACCATAGTAATAATTTATGACTTATTAAAAAAAAAATATTTTGCAGGTTACGGTGATGACGAAGCGTACAACGTATATGATAAAGCGTGGCGATCTGGTGACGCCGTTGCCGCTCACATCTATCGGCCTTCGAGAAATGCCGACAGCGACAACTATGGAGGCGACTTAGAAACGATCGCTAACACTAGACGGTGAGTCGCACAACAACAGTATAGCACTGTGTTGTTATTGTGCTCTCACAAACTTTCTATAGCCAAGCGGAACCCGCCGTTTCTGGTGTTATAGTCGGCAAACAGCGTCTCCTCGCAATACTATTTTTCATGTTTCATAAAGTATACAATTCATGATATGAACATAACTTAAAATAGTGTATTTATTTGTGGTACTATGTCAAAACAAAAAAAATATTGTAGTAACTGGGGGTTACCCCAAAGTTAAAAAAAAAAAAAAGCTTTTACCGGATTAAAGTTATGTGCTATTATAAATTTTCAATTATTTGACATAATTTTAAATAATTGTAAATTTATAATAATACATAACTTTAATCCGGTAAAAGCTTTTTTCATTAAATGTGTAAAGGTTATGTTAATCAAAGACAATATTACCCCAAAGTCACTTACACTTTTTGTGTAAATATTTCATTTATATTTATTACCTTTGAAAAGTACTGGTAATATATATGTTGCAGCCAACTGGCTTAACTGGCCGAATAATCAACAGCCTCTTAACTAAACAGCGCCATTTAACTAGCGGCCTCAAGTCGAAATATATAAAATTTATATGAAGGTATTTTTATTTTACAGTTTCGTAGCTGACAAGGAATTCGCCGGCACCAGCAGTAGCAATACTCGATCAGGCCCCGTTCAGTTTGAAAAGAATCCGTCGCGAGCGGAACCACCGGTTTGTATTTTTACAATTTATAAAAAAAAATCGTGCGTACAAAGTACACTACACATGTCAGAAGTGAAACTAATTTTAACTCTTGTTCATATTTATACAAATCTAAAACTTTAGATTTTCGAAACTTTTTATTTGTCTTTAAAATATTAATAAGTGTCGACAATAATTAATACAAATTATACATTTATTTCTTCGATAATAAAAACACGTGGCATTTTAATTTAAACAGTATTCTTGATTAATTTGCTAGTTTAAAATTGAGCTTCGTAGTAAGATTTAATATGGGATTACCTTAGTATTTATTTTAGAATGAATAAAATATGTCTAACAGTCTTTTTAGAATCATTTTTATATTTAATGTTTGTAGAGTCGCAGTAATCAACCAGAGGCTGACTTTGATCCGTTCGGTCTGGACCGGTTCTTGAGTGAAGCGAAACGCGCAGACAAAAGCTCACGCAAGAGTCATCATGAGCCACACGCCAAGAGACGACGCGAATGACATCTAGGTATTTAAATAATTATACAGTTTAATTTGAATCAATTTATAATAACACAATATTTATAGATAGCAACATATAATTTGAACAATCTATACAAAAAAAAAAGAGTGCGTGTACTTATATACGCGTGTAAGAAGTTATACTTCTTTGGCATTATTAAAAATAGTTTTTAATTGCATGCAAATAATTACAGTCAAAACCGTTTATAACGACATCGTTTACAACGACCTATCGGTTATTACAACCAGATTGTATGGTCCCGTCCGAATCCCTAGTAAACTATTCAGTAAAGAAACCGCTTATAACAACATCGGATACAGCGACATATCGCTTACAACGACGAAAGTTTATCGATATTCATCGGCTATAACGACCAACCGCTTCTTGTCTCAGCAAAACAAAACAATACAAACGATTTTAAATCTTATTTATAAGCATTGAATGAATATAATAAACATATTATTACCTACGCACTTTCTCCCAACGAACAGTTTCATCCAACAACGATTTCCGAGGCTCTTAACGCTGTAACGATTTTGCAAAAATTTGTTGCCTTTAACGAACAGTTTGATACTCGTGATACTCATACCTTGAGACTAATTACTTTTGTACCTAATTATTTCGTAATAAATATTTTTGTTTCTTTTTTGACTCGTTTACATATTATAATATTAACATACCATATTATAACCCATACCTACCTATTCTAGATCGATAACTATTTTCATACATATGTACTGTACTTGTGTATATGACATTGCTTATAACGACTATCGGATATAACGTCGGCAACTATACGGTCCCTTCAATCTCGTTATAACCGGTTTTGACTGTAATTACAATTTAATAATCAAAGACTGGAAAAGGAGTCATTATAGTCAATAAAGTGCAGTTTACATTTGAAATATTAAATAAATATTTATTATTACTCTCTTACATTAAGTGTAACATAAATTCTATTATTATACGAATGTTGTTTTTAAATTACATATGTCCAATGCCGTAGCATCTTCCGTGGGCAACTTCATTCTGTTAATTTTGTGTCACGGTGCGCGCGCATCGTAAAAATTCACACTCATCAATTTTTCATAACGCGCCTAAAGAAGTATATCTTCATAATCTATGGAAAGTCTGTATTTACCTTTGAATTCGTTTTTCAATAAGATTCCTTTGTTTCAGGCACATGATGTATGCTCTTATGTATCTCTAAGTTTATATTTTAGTAAATTGTAAAAATGTAATGTAAGCTTTAGCTATATTAATAAATAAATGATTTTTACACGATGTTTTTATTTTGTACACAAAAATAAAACAATTATTATAAATACAATTTATTAGCAAGTCACAAGTTAGTTGCAACACTTACGCAATCGTAAAGTCTTCACAAGGCAATTTTTAACGAGAAGCAAAAATAATGATCTATATATATTTAAAACCTTACAATAAAATCGTATCTCTGCTTTTCGTCATATAATACGCGTTCTACATTAGCGTTATTTACGTATAGTTCAGCCCTACTGAGTCAAAAATATGGGCAACCGGCCAGTTATGTTAGCGCAGATATTTGTAATTTACAATAAGTACAGTTGCTATACTTAGGAATGTTTGTCAGTTAAAAGATTAAATTAATTTTAGAAAAATAAAAGATTACACAAAAGAACGTGAACTTGGGTTTCCAATTGGTTTACGTGATTTAAGCGATTTGAAACACATTAATAAAATTAACACCGAATTTTAATTCTGAGCTCTTAATCTCATAAGCCAAGTCGAAAGTGAAAAGAAACCTAAATTAATAATACTAAGTGCACAACCTACACTACGTTTTGGTGCTAAAGTGAAAAACACATCCAAATGCAAACCAGGAACTTGCAAATAGTCAAATTTAATAAAATTATCGATAAGTTAATCTGTTATTTTCAAATTACAAATATTCTGAAAATTCATTATGTACGGTTAAATGCAATGTTGAGCGCAACGTATCTATAAAAATCGAATACAAAATACATAAAATATATTCTATTTTAAAATTTATGGGTAACAAGTAGTTTTAAAATAAAACATTACATAGAACAGACAGATATTATGTGAAAATCATACAAAAAACAATCGTCCGTCCCACGAAAGTATTCCATGGATTTTTATGGAACTAAGGGAGCGTTCAAGTATTACGTAACGAATTTTGGGGGGAGGGGGTCCTTTTGTAAAACGTTACGATGCGGGGCGGGGATTGAATTACGCGTTATCTATATATATAAAAATGAAACCAGTTTTCCGTTGTCACAACATAACATGAAAACGGCTGGCCTGATTTGTCTGATTTTTTTTTGTTGTGTTTGTAATTGTCAGGAGAAGGTTCTTATAAAAGAAAAAAAATGCACGGAAAATTAGAAAATTTAAGAATACTTAACCACCATACAATTCGAACTTTTTGATGTAACCTTATGGCGTTTGACATAACATTGACAGAATGCGTGCTGCAAATATCGTCAAAGAGGATGTAAGAAAAATGAATATCGTTTAAAATAAATGCTTCGATCGGAGTTATTATATTGATAATATAAAAAAAAATGGTGCGTGTACTTATGTACGCGCGTAAGAAGTTATACTTCTTTGGCTTTCTTTATTTTTTTTGAAATATTAAATAACTAATAATAGATATTTAGCGTTAATAATTTAACAATATTTAATATTTAGTATATTGTTCAATTATTAATTAATATTAATAACAATTATTATTTATTATTTTATTAATTTAATTTAATAACTAGGTATGTTTCATAACCTTTTAACTAAGTAACAATAGGTCTTTGTGAAAAAGCATTGCTAAATTTCTTTGAAAAAATAATTAAAACTGCTTTATTTGTTTAAAAGGTACTACAAATGTCATTATGGTCAAACGCCACGCATATTCTATTTCTTTTTTCGGCACCCATACTATATTTTGTGTTACGGTGCGCGCGCATCGTAAAAATTCACTCTCATAAATTTTTCATAACGCGCCTAAAGAAGTATAACTTCAATAATATGCGAGCCAGAAAAACAAACAAAGAATGTTCTATAATATAAAGCATTAGAATAATAAACACTGTGTTTCTGAAATATTTTCTAATTAATTATACCAATTTGAAATCAATATTCATAGTTAATACAGGACAACGTCTGTCGGGTCCGCTAGTTTTTAATATAATTTTCGACTCTCCAGTACTATACACCACATAATAGTAACTTAGATATAAAGAGTCACTAGGTGGTCACGAAACGTTTTACTATACTTGGGTACAGAAAAACGTTACAGCGCGTTACATGGGGAGATGTCAATAATCTCCAAAAATTGCGTGACGTAATACTTGAACGCTCCCTAAGCTTATCAAAGCCTTTTTTTAAATAGACATTAGCTCTACTTTCAAGGACCTCCTTTAAAAGGCTATTAAATCACCTGTATGTCATAAGTATAAGAGTATTTTAAATATATATGATTAGATTCTTAGGCAATTATTTATGAAAGAATTTTCAACGCTCAATAAATATTACAAACATTTTATTTTTGTCTTAATCTGTAAACATGTACAATGACAGGAGATATAAAATAACGAAAACGAAAAAGTAATTATAAATCAGTCTTAACCCTGGAAAGATAGTCTGCGTAAAATTTACGCATGCGTTTTCGAATAATTGCTCTATCTTTCTAATTAGCGCGAATCCATAGCTGTGCGTTTAGGACATTTCATTCGTCGTTAAGAGCTGCCGCGTGACGTAAGTGTCAATAAGGTAAGTGCCACCGATTTTGAAATATAACGACCGCGTGAGTCAAAATTACGCATGATTATCTTTATCGTGACTTTTATGATTTTGGCTTATATGACAGTTTTAGTACTGTTTTAATACTTTATATCATAACTAATATTATAATTTCATTTTTAAAGATATTGAGGCAAATATATATCACAATGGGGAGTATCAATGTAAACGAACACGAAATCCTGGCCGCTCTTATGCAAAGTAATGACGAGCTTCCGTGTGAGGACACCGACAGTGAAGTAGCGGACCACGTTTAAAGTTTTCTTTTTTTTTAAGTAAAAATAAAGGAGTTTAAAAAATTATCTGCAGTATTAATAATTCTAATATATGTGTATATATAATAACATACAATTCATTAAAATAAACTATTAAACCTAGACCTACAACTAATTCAAATTCTTGCGTAAATTTTACGCATGATTATCTTTTCCGTATTACAAAATATGATTATCTTTCTAGGGTTAAGACAGAAAAGTGAGAAAAGCCAAGTTATTGAGATTGATCATAAATATAAGAGTTGCCTACATTGTCTGAGCGATTCAGAGTCGAGACTTAGCAAAGTATGACTCCTGTATGACAAACACTTTTTATATTTGACATGCGAGTTTCATACTTAGCGCTAAGTTTCTACTTAGAATATTAACCTTTAAGTGTACATTGCCATTAAACATTCTGTAAATGAATAGTGTTAAAGAATGTAGGAATAGAATGACAAAAATCCTTTTTCAGTGATAAGTTCAGAGATATTCACTTCAATTACAAATAACCATATAATAGAAGTGTAACTAACTGGCCAATATTCCTACACCATCTCAAATGCCATTCCTGCAAACCTCATTGAAAAAAATCTTTTCACTTTCAAAAAGGTTCACAAAATGGACCAAAATTCATGATTAAATAATGTAAAATGGCAATTATACTTAGTCATATTCATAAACATACATTATACCTTCAAATAGTTAAACAATGATTATATTTAATCAACTTAACATTGGAATACTATGTTTATGAATAACCAATTGTTCACTGAAAAGTAATTTAGTCAGCCTTCCGTGACCTGCGCTTGCGCACCTCCTGTTTGTCTCCTTTCCCCTCCCCCGACGGACCTTCCCCCGCGCCCATTGCCTTGTCTTTGTCGTCGTCTGACGTCTGTTAATGGTTTTTTAAAGGTAATTAATGTATGAATCAAAATTAATTGAGAATGCAAACGGTGGTGTGTTATTTTTTGCTTGTCTTAACATTTGATCACCCAAAATAAGTAAAAAGCAACCAACGCCTAATCTTTTCCCATTTTACTAAAACACATTTTTGAATAATAATGCAATTATTTTAATCAGATTTTTATGTAAGATAGACATAGGCTACCAAATAGAGTTTAATTAAGACTTATTATTATTTTATACCAATATATACTACATTTGGGAACTTCACATTTTTTTATTAAGAACAAGGGAAAATTGGCAGGAGGCTCGCCTGATGTTAAGAATTCCATGGACACATTCAATGCCAGAGGGTTCGCTAGTGCGTTGCCGGTCTTTTAAATTAAATACGAATAAATTTAAACTCACATCACTAGGTGAATTTTTCTCGGCGTCACTATCTGCGTTCTCAGCTTCATCCACGATATCATCATTTATCAGGTCCTGGTGAGAATTTTAATAAAAATTATGTACTATGTAATTATGAGGGAAAATGACAAACGGCAAATATTCTAAACACTGTATGCGACATTACAAATTTAGCTGAAACGAAAATTAAAAGTTAGACGAAATACAACGCTTTGGATGACTTTTAAAGGCTTGCTTCAAGTAGAGAAACTCGTTGAACAAAGTTAAATGCGAAACATTAACAACCCAATGGCGTAACAATAAGGTGGCAGGGCTGGCAAAGAGATATTATGTTCTATGGATGAATGTGAAGTCTCCATTACGCATTGGGCTAGCGTGGAGACTACAGACCATTCCCTCTCGCCTAAGAGAGGAGGCCTATGGCCATTAGTGGGACATATACAACGAGTACGCTGAAAATCTCGAAGTTTATTAAACAATGATAGGGCGCCCCCCATCAAAAGTATTTGCCACGGGCCCCATATGGTATAGTTACGCCACTGTTAAACAACCTGTACTTATATAGAACCAATGCCAAATATCAGAATTTTGAACGAAAAAACTATTTAATCCGATTTTGTGTAAAAAATATGCAGCCTTTGTGTTTTATTGTTGTTAGTAAAAGTTACGGTAAGAAAAATATTTTCGGAACAGCAAGATCTTTTTTTTTAAATATGGATTTGAGCCTTTTAATTTATATATCAGCAAATATTAAAAAAATACTTACATCATCCGACTTTTTTTCTTCTCCTCTCTTTTCAGCTTCAGCTTGGGATATAAACACTTTGTCAGCCCGACGAGGGGGGTATAAAAGGTCGATGACACATACGAGAATCTGTAAGTTTATGATAGTTAAAGGTTTACACTTTCTATTCAAAATACAGTCGACTCTCGATAATTTGACACTCGTTAATTTGAATCTCTCGATAATTTGAATATTTTTTCCGGTCCCTTGAAAAATACTCGATAAATTGAATAAAATCAATGATAATTGGTCCCTTCGGTAATTTGAAGTTGAAAAAGTATTATCTTGCTCGCCAACATGCGATAATTTGAAATCCGGTCTTCCCTACTCTCTATAATTTGAAGCGTTTATCATGCACAGACTTGTCAATTGTTTACATAAATGAGTCACTCACTCAAAAAAAGATTACAGACTTCTTTTCGAAATAAAAATTTGTGAATAATTGTTAATACATAATAAGAATATTGAAATAATAAGTTACAAATTTTGATCTAATTCTTATTTCCTTCAGTCGCCCCTCCCCTCGTGATTATTCAAACACTTGTTATTTGAACTCTTGATAATTTGAAATTTATCTCTGGTCCCTTGAGTTTCAAATTATCGAGAGTCAAGTGTACTTTTTTTTGTATAAAAAATTGTTAAGTAAATGAATTTATATTTATCTGCAAATATGAAGAGTTAAATTCACAACAGGACATTATGTTGGCATAAACACAAGGTTTTCCATAAAAAGCTCTACCAAGAGTTAGAAAAAAATTAATGCATCAATTTGTATGAAAATTCTCATGAGTCAGTAGTTGAAAGCAAGCAAATTATGTTCATGCCCAAGAAGTATTCCATACCAAAATGTCACATTTCATTAGGAAATTACTTTATAATAAAACCTAAAACTTACCAATCCCAGCAACGCTCCAATAAATATTGTGGCAATAGCAAAAATAAGATATGATCCCCATGTTGGTAGACCATATGTTTCCATCAACATATTGTGTACACTCTGTAATGCAAATATTTTTAATTAGTTTCATGTTGTGTTGTTTACTTATACTTATATTATACTTAGAGTTGTGTATACTTGGAGGGGATAAGAGGATAGTATTTACTGTCAATAACCTTATTGTATTTATTGTAGTTTTTTAGTCTAAGTTTGGCCATGTGCTGTAAATAAATAAATAAATGTTGTGAAATAAACAAGATATATTATCCTAAATTAATAATTATATTCACAACTTAATTCACTTACTCTCAAAGCCTGGCTGAGTTTAAAGAAGTGAGCGACCACACCCATCTGAATTGAATCAGGTGCCTTCCAGGAGGGCACAGCTTCTGTTTGCTTCCAACGAGCTTTCTCCACATATTCTAACATTGAGCTTGCGTCACGAGGACCCTTATATTGACGGAATTCACCGTCTTTTACGCTGGAAATGAAATGTTTTTAGTCCCTTAATTATGTTTTATTATTATCATATTTTATTTTTTTAAATAATATAAGATGAACTAGTTTTTTACATTACTTTATAATAATATTTATATGTGACAACACTAAATATGCTTACTGAAATATTGTTGGCAGAGCAGTCACAACAAATCTACCACTTAGGCCAGGTGACTTTGTTACATCCACTGCAGCAGCTTTCATGGAGAATTTCTTGCTCTGTGCCTTATTTGACAGCTCCTTCCATGCTGAGGATAACGCATTGCATGCTGGGCACCATGGAGCATGGCTATAAACAAAAGTATAAAATGAGATGTAAGACATATTACAATACCAGATTACATGTCTGGTACTCTGCAACCTCTGGTAGTACTTTTTGGTGTAGTTCTACCTCTATCTGTAGCAAACTTGGGATCTTACAGTACACAAACCCCTACAAAGTATGAAGGCAGTTTATTTTAAGATTGTATATGTATGTATATATCACAGAAAATAATGGTTATAATAAAAATTTTACACTTACACTTTTCCATTTAGGATGGTAGAAAGGAAGTAATTTGTCTTGTATGCATATCTTATATATATATATATCTTAAGCTTTTGTTAAAATTTTAGTGTAGTTCAGAAAGGAATATCCATTTATTATTTCACATGTGCATTGATGTGTATAAACAATAACTGGAGCATCACTTTCAATAACAGAATCATGCATCACTTAATCAGAATTAGTAATCATTGCCTCATAGAATCAATTATTCATCTATGATGTCATAGATTAATAGTAAGTTGGACTAACTGTTTTAGTTATTTTCAATAATTTCATGAATCAACATTCTCACAAAACCCTAATGGGGCATGGAGCAGACACTTTCTACATCTGTAACTACAGCAAAATCAGGCTATGTTCTTAAGCAATGTCTCAGTTCTTTCTATAATTAAATTAATCAATATGTATTTCAATAAATATATAAAATAAATAGTAGTGAAGAAAGCATCACCTCAAACATTATTTTATCTTTTATAGGCTTTTAAGAATTTCAATATGTATAAGCAACACTGTACACTTTTCTCTGTATACAAATTGGTAGCTATTAATAACAATGTTTCAAATTACCAATGATACATGGTTATTCATAATTGGTATGTTATAATATTTGTAAACTTTCAACACATCTGAAAGTAAAGCCAAAAATATTAATGTAAGACCCAGTTCAGGATAAAGCAAGAATGTGATGTAAGAGTCTCATCGCATTTAGAGTTTACGCCTTACGAATTATACATTTTTGACGTGGGATGATTTTTTTAAATAATGCATGCTGCACTAGAGAACCCACACATAAAATTCATGATCAAACAACAAATTCGACTGCCTTATTTGGACCTAAGTTTCATCAGGTAAAAAATGTTGAAAAAAGGAGACAATAAGCTCCGTCTAGATTTTAAAAAACTAAATCGTCACGGTTAAATAAACGGACCCGTGTCTGACCTTGCTTGAGTTTATTGAACCCTGAGACTACTTATTGAAAAAAACAAAAAATCCTTCAAAGTAATTTGAATCTTTTAATATTATATGCAATTTTCATAAAAATTGAAAGACGAGAGACTGACGTAATGTAATAAAGTAATAATCAAAAATTTTGACACGTTAGAGTCGGCATTGCGCCGGGTACCAAATACTTACAATTCAACCATCCATTCACCTTCTAGAATTTGTCTCCAATTGTCCTCGTCTAGGTCAATATTTGCACTAGCCTTGCTTGTGAAAAAACATAATAACAATGAAGAATAAAGGAAAAAACTTAACATAAAAGAAACACTTCCAACACGCGCCATGTTTGCTTTTGAATTTTTATTTAATGCTGGTATTGCCGTATCACACGAAATGGTAAAAATATTACAAGTTAAAAAATTAGTTTTAAAAATTTGTTCTAAACTTGTCTTAATAAGTGTACATTTTTTAAAATTATATAATTATTTAATTTTTTAATAAGATGTGCGTATGATGTATTCAGAGCAACATTTCCTTCAATGTTTTTTTTATATTGTACAAGACAGAGGGCAGTTATCAGCGTCGTAGAGTGTGCATGTTTACAATAGTTCAAACGGAAACTCATAGATGTCTTATATCAGAGTTGTTCCGCTACTGCATTTCTTCCTTTCAACCTTTTGATTGTATTTTAAATTTTTGTTTATACATATTTTTATTTATTATAATTGATATTTTTTCTTTAGACTTTACTTTATTTTATTTTATTGAAGTGAAACTTTTTTATCGGGGTAGGAAAAAAAAATTGTGCAACAGATTTCGTTGCGCGTCACATTTTTCCGTTACGCGCCATCTTTTGAAGTGAAACTTCTTTATCGACGTATGGGAGAAATTTTGTAGCAGGTTACGCGCCATGTTGCTTTTTGAAGTCAAACTTCTTTATCGGCGTTGGAAAAAAATTTACACACATTTGTCACATTTTTCGGTTACGCGCCATCTTTTTCTTGTCCCTACCACGGTTGATCCGAAGAGATTCGAAGCCATTAGTAACAAAAATATATAATAACGATAACAATGATAGTAATACTAATAATTCTATTACAATTAATGAAATTCTGTAATAATCTTAGTACTACATAGTAGTAGTAGTACAGTAATAAGTTAAAATGAAAAAATTGTATTTGTATTCATGTCTATGATAATAAAAGCCTTTAATTTAACTTTATTTAACCAATTTCTGTAAAGTTGCATATAGTAGATCATTTTTCGAAAAATAAGGTCATAAAGAAGTTTCACTTCTTACGTGTGTACACCTAGTAGGTACACGCACACATTTTTATTTTAGTGTTACGTGTTATTTTGAGTTTTTTTTTGTTAATAATTTTTGCATTTCTTGTACTCTACCCTCTGTAGATGTTTATTTTTCATTGTTTCACATTAGGGTTGCCTGGAAGAAATCGCTTGTTAGCGATAAGGTCGCCCGTTGCCTTATAACTTTTGTAACCTGTATTTTTATTTTTGTTATGTGTATGTGTGTGAATAAAACTTAAATAAATAAATAGTTAATAGGGCTATATACCAGTCCCTACGCAATATTAAAAAATATACTAACGACAAAAAGTGTAATTACTGCTTGTGTAATTATATGTATCATATATTATGCATAACGCAAGAATTAGAATTATTTGCTCTAATTAAAATGAGTGTGTTAGTAAATTTAAACAACAGAAATATACGAAGAAGCTAATTCAATTAAGCCGTAAATAGACAAAATTGCTCGGATCGATCGTAGACGAAGCCGCGAGCGGACGGAAGCCACACTAGCGCAACATGTAACACTCGATAGCTATTCTAGAGATCCTTTGGTGACATTTTAAATTGCCATTTAATTTTGTTGCTGAGGGTTTTTCATTTGTTTTAATTTATTTAAAATTTGACCCTGAATTCATGCCTGCCAGAATATACAGTAGAACCTCTATAAGTCGAACATCAAGGGAGACGCCAAAAAATTCGAGTTATAGAGTTTTCAACTTATGGAGGATTTCGACTTAGGCGGATTTTGATTTGACATAAAGAGTTTGAGGTTTATTCTTATAAATTTTTCGTCGTCGTCGTCTTTTGCAGGAAAAACTTTGACCGTTTTGTATTTTTCTCATGATGTCTGATTCATTTTTTATTATTGTTGAAAGAGTACTCATTGGCAGGCCTAATTGTTCAGCAACATCTTTCTTTTTTTTGACAGCTCTTCACAGCTTCGAGCACTTCTAATTTTTCAGCAAGACTCAAAGTTTTTAGCTTACGTTTCACAGCGCTCATGTTAACTGTTGTACTAATTGATGTGTATTGCAGTAGAACCAAACTACATACTTCTGACAGTATTTAAGTCGAAAACAATTGACTGGCTCACGAGTTATACAGTGAAAATATGTACCAAAATGGCTTGGAGGGACTCGGTGATTATTTCGATTAACAGAGGGTCAAGATTTCAAGTAATGGAGGTTTTGGTGTTTTAAGGGAAGGGAACAAAACATTTTTTCGAGATTTGGAGGTTTTTGACTTATCGAGGTTCGCCAATTTTAAGCTTTTCGTACTAGCTGTTAATAAAAATGATTTTTAAAAGGCAATGAAACTCAGAACTTTCAATAGATGGCGTTATTTATCTTTTAAGCTATATAGCATGTTTATTAAAAGTGGTTGAAGGCAATTGACTAGAACAAATATTACATACTTGAAGTCCCGGACGGACTAATTTCTGCATTCCTTTCATTATTATTTTTCAAAGACAAGTTATTGGCCTCTTGTGCCTTAACACAACACAACTCTTATTAAATGGGATTTAGGTAGCTCTAACGTAGTTATGTCTTATATTAAATAAGGTAATATGAAATATTAAATAATAGTTCAATCAAAAAGTGTGAATCTTTGAGTTACAAAAAGGTGCTTCGGTTAGAAAAACACAGAACCCTTTTATTTTAATGAAATTAATATACCAATCTTTTAACTACTCCAACTACAGTTAAAACCGCTTACGACGACATCGTTTAGAACAACATACCGGTTATATTGACCAAAATCAAAGGTCCGATCTGAATTCTATGTATTAGGTACTTAATAACAACGTCGTCGGCTGTTACGACTATCGGTTTTTACGACCAAATATGAGTAGTGCCTTCGATGTCGTTATAACAGATTTCGATCAGCTGCTGGTACGGTAATATATGTGTAGGTTTATATAGGGTACGGTACGTTCCCACCTCAGGAGATTACCAGACACCAAGGTCCCGGCTCTTCCTAAAAAAACTCTAGGAAACAGGGATGTCTTTGACCCATAACTCAACGTGTAGACACAGAACTGTTTGCCCGTCGAGGCTTATGGGACAGCATCACATAGGTACATATTAGCTGACAGGAGCTTGGTCATCACTTATGTGGGTAGAATGATGTGATCTATTTGAGTTCTAATCCCAATCCAATTTTTTAATACCATTTCAACGCTGTTTAACACTTTTTGACACCTAAGTAATATTTGTTAGACAAATGACAACCCACTTATTATACGGATCTCAAGAAGACGCTTAAGGTTAAGGTAATAAGGTATAGGAATTCCATAACTAATTTACGTATAATAATAGTCGTACGTAAAGTATACGTCGAACATTCAATTTGAAAAACGAATGTTTACAAGGTTTAAACTAAATATAAAGATACATATTATTGTCACGTATCATAGGGTTTTTAACATTTTGTTTTGTCTTTACTTGATGAAGTTAAGTTAAATTTACCTTAGTTTTTTTTAAACAGTAAATTAAACATACAAACGTAAAATTGAACATTATATGACTCCTAAAATAAAGGCGTACCTATTGGTTAAATTAATAATGGTAAAATTAAAAATAATATACCTCATTCTCCATTAATCGCCTAATTAATCTAATTTAAAAATATTTTCTTTTTAACTTATAAATGTATTAATATCCAAAGTGTAACACAAAGATAAAGAATGCATAAACATAGTTTTGTGTGCTAGTTTAGATCACAAAATAAATCAACACTGTTTATACCTCCAGCTGTTTCTAAAATATAACAAAAATATTTACTAAAACACCGTAGATATAATAAAATTATAGTCACATATTTGAATAAATAGATATCGATCAGCGCCGCGTGACAGTTGTCAAACATCAAAATATTTTACGCGGGCTTTTTGTGATATCGAAGCATTGTCTATTGCAGGGCTGGTCAATTGTAACTTAAATTAAATAGATATTTAAACCGTAACCAGTTGCTAAAGATACGATTGTTCATATATAAAACTATGTCTAGCACAACAAACACCCACCACTAAAAAGCTTTGAAGATGGACATATTGCAAATTGATAAATAATATAGTATTTTCGATACGTACGTATTTGTTTATAATTTTAACATTTATGTAAAATGTATGCAAAACTGTCCTATGGCTTTCTTTTAAAAGTATATTATCGTATCTTTTAAAGTAAGTCGGTATCATTGCAGTTAAGTGCATGACCTCATTAAATAAGCATTAAAGAGTTATTACACTTAAGACCAAAACAATAAAATATTGTTGTTATCCTATCATCCTAGACAACCCTAGAAGCGCTCTACTTTTAATTCAAAAACTGAACGCGCCTTGTTGTCTATGAGGATTTTTTTTTTAATTTCAATCGGACCTCGGGATAGTAGCCAAGCTTTTTGTAATAATACCATTGTCTGTAGACAAGATTGTCTATGTATCGATCTATGGAATTTCGATACGACTGTGCGATACATGACACTGTTTTTGTGCGTGACTATGCGTTTTGTGCATTTTTATGGATTCTGTGTAAGTTTACCAGCTGATAGTTAGATAAGAATACTGTTTTGATTAGTCATTTATCGGCTGGTTCGTTATCGGAGCTTCTCATTCATTATTAAAATGTTACCTATCTTAATAAATAAAATAAATTATGCTGCAAATAAGTTAATGATAAGCAACTCGCCGAACGTTTTTCATTATTTTATATACAACTTTCATAACATAAGACAGTAGGTAGGACCTGACTACCTGCAACTACGCTAAAAAATAAATAATATTACGTATAGGTATAACATTAAAAACAAATAAGTATATGTAGTGTCTTCGTGTTTATATATGCACTATAATGAAATAATGAAATTTTGATCATGACTTTTGTTGAAAATCAAATTAAAATAAAAAGCCGCCCTGTCAACCGCGACAATTTAGAAATCGAATGTCAAACATAACAGAAATACGACACACATGTCAAATATTACAATTTTTTCTTTGCGTTCCGAAGATTTTCGTCCAGTCTCAGTTGTCAAATTAGACAGTGTGTGTTCGATATTTAACACTTTGACACTGACAGCTAATCCTACTTCAATTATTTTTATTTTTACTTTTTTTAATGCGCTCAAGTGTCACGGCCGCCAAATAATCCTTTTAAATGCGGGCATCGTATGTCTACAATAAAAAGATGTAGGTAATAGTAACCCTATATTAATCGTAAGTAAATTGGTACTGTGATATTTTTTACTTTCAAAACGTCGTACAATTTAGTGAAAAATTTGAAAAGTACATCATAATATATACTTACTAGATGAGATGGGATATACGAAATAAAAAGAATACAATGCGTGAATATTATAACTTTAATAAAGTGTGTCTACCTCCATCATACCTTAATAAAGATTCTGTAAATATTATAAATCGAGGTATTGTGAAAATTTACGCCAAATCATTGATCGACGATAAATACGATCTACTTGGACTATTCACACGACGCTCACGACAGGTGGCGGCACTTGCACGCAATGACGCTGACATTTGAATCGATCAAATCACACCTATAGAATTTGTCAAATAAAACATTTTTGAATTTCGATCATAGACAATATTTTGTAGATTGCATTTTTTATTTTAACATGTCATTCAGTGTGGCCACGTCTAAAATGCGTTTGTCGTGTAATCCTCCAGGGATATGGATTAATAATTTTTTTCTTCAATCATTTTTTGGTGTGGGATATGCTTTTGGGAGGTATTTGGTACGGCTTATTAATTTTTTATCGGGTTTCAATTCAGGTATGCGGTACTTACTTTAGTGAAGCGATGACATGCTTAAATAAAAACAATTTCAATTGCATTTAATGTCAATCTCCGGAGCTTTATATCTCAAGAAACGACAAAGACGCTACCTAATTATTAAATGGGATCATCCTAAAATTTTTGTATATTATTTATGATGCAGTCTACGTACTTTTACAATGGTAATACAGATACACTAATAATTCAAATCTAACTCTAACCAAAACACTTGCAAAATAAAAAAAATAACTTGTCTATGGTCAAAAAACGTGGGAAAGTGTCCGTAGGTTGTATATGCTTTGTCCGAATGGCAGTTCCGTTTCTTGAATGAATTTTTTCTATTTGCACAGGTGTATTTATAGACTGTCATCCATCATCAGTACAATGGACGTAAAATGTTTTATTACGCGTGTAATCTTGAAGCAATTAGTATTTTTTCCGCCTCGACAAGGCTTAGTCCAGGCTTAGGTAGGTACCTATTACAAGTTAATGTGTATATTATAACTATCGGATTAATATCCATCTACAATAATAATTAAGTATTATTTGTCTAATTAAATCTAGAACATATGAATATGACAGCATGTTATATACATTCTGCTAACTTCCAACATCTCATTTTTATATTTTTCGTAGTTTGATATTTGATATCAGTTCATTAGAGTTAATTTATATTATTAATAACATTATAAAGATGCAGATGTTTAATCTTTTAAACCAAGAGCAATAAATCAGTTTTCAAAATATAATGTGCAATAAGAATGTTAGCTTAAACGAATCGTTTTGAATCGATTGTACGTTTAATTCAAATATTTAAATGTAGCGGCTAGCGGCCATTGCTTCTTGAAGTTCTAAATTTAAACTCCCAGGCGTTGGCGGCGAAGAGCCATAAACAATTTTATTTCTTTTTTTTAACTCTGCAGGCATTAGGGCTGCCACACATATGTTCACGAATGCATTTAATACATAATAGTAATTATAAAAGTGTTATAGAATTAGGCCATCATTTGATTAATTAGATGAGAAAATGTCCACTTTGTTGTTATAAGAATTATACATATGCGAACTTCGATATTTCGATATGGATAACAAACCAAGTGGTAATTAAAATATTATATAATTTTTCATTTATGAAGAAGGGAGAAAAAGTTTAAAAGGAAACATTAGGTATGGAGTAAAAATAACTCGAATATTTTTCTATGTTTTGACGATAAGTTTGTGTTTAAAGTTTGCATTTATAGATTATAAATTAAGACAGCCCTACAGACGTCCGTCCCGCCTTTAGACCGGTATCCTGCCCTTTTCAGACCTTTTTAAGAGAGAAATTTATTATCTATACTACGTCATGACCGGTAGCCGATTTTAATTGTGAAATATGAGGTTAGATTTTTTTGGACTTTTTTACACAGGAAGGTCACTTTTGTATTTTTATAGATTATTTCGGATCACTTTTTTTAATTGAATTAGTTACGGACCCTTTATTGTTAGAAATAGATTTTAATGTTATTTTTACAATAAAACGGATGTCCTTCCTTGGCTAAATATGCAGGACGGATTTGGTATTTATAAGCTGTGGTCATTTATAAAAAGTAGCAATCGTAATTGATAATAACAATTATAATTCACACTTCAGTTATAAGAGTGATTAGTGGTACCTATCATTAAATGTTAATTAGCTTAATTAATAAAAATATTGTCGATAACCGCCCAAAAATATTATGGATGACAAACCAATAGGTAATGGCAGGAAGGTTGGATTGCCCTTACATGATTGAATATATACTTACTGTAAAGCTGAAGCAGTGTTGGCCTAGTGGCTCCAGCGTGCGACTCTCATCCCTGAGGTCGTAGGTTCGATCCCCGGCTGTGCACCAACGGACATTCTTTCTGTGCGCATTTAACATTTGCTCGAACAGTGAAGGAAAACATCGTGAGGTAACCGGCTTGCACAAATCCAATAAATCGACGGCGTGTGTTAGGCACAGGAGGCTGATCACCTATTAGATTGGCAAATGATCATGAAACAAATATAGGCCCAGACCTAAAAAGGTTGTAGCGTCACAGATTTTTTTTATACTTCAAAGCTAACCTACTAATATTAGTCGAGGAGTTGTAAGTATATCCTTAGCGGTCGGAATAATTTTATTAGGGCGTTAGCGTACTGTTTGCAGTCGAAGATTGTAGGTGTCGCTACTACACTTTAGGTAGGTATGCTTACAGCTAGTATAGTATACCTAGTATATTCCACAACTTCACGCTATAAAAGGTGTTCATTTCCAGTGGAGGTTAAGTATTTGCTTAAACAACGTCGTCAGGAGTATTTTACACCGTAGGAGCGTATTAATTTAAAATTTCATCAGCATCACCTTGATGGCTGGAAGTCTTCCACCGTCCTCTAAAGCGGAGAAGACTTTCTTTTGTGAATTCGAAAAACTCTGGAATCCACTCCCAGTTTTCCCTGGGAGATATTGAGAATTGTTTAAAGAAACAGTATACCCACTAAATTGGCTGTCTAATGTCCATGGCTGGCCATTTTCGCCGGCCATCGCGTAGTCTCCTTTGTTATTAAAAAAAAAAACTAATTGTCCATTCCTACCAATATTCCTATGTATTACACTTTAACACAACAATGAAGACCAGATAATGCTTTTTAAGCCTTGAAAGATATGCCAATTAAAGCCTATTTTACGAACACCTGGCGAAAAATATTACGGACGAAAAAATTTAAAAAGTTACCATTCGCTGAATTATAATCGGCAATGGAGCGTGCGCCTTAATCCAGGTTGAGTTTTTTTTAATTCAAAGGGCTTTACGTCAACCAAGGTTGCCATTTTTTAGCGACTTTAATTCCCCGCTTTGGAATTTATTGTTACCTATTCTTACACGTAATTAATTACAATACGTTCTAAGTTAATAAAATTAAAGGGTTTTTATAACAGGGCGCAAACGAGGTTCATCTGATTTTATGTGACTCGCCATCGACACGATTGCCTGCGAGTACGTTGCCGATTTTTAAACAATTAGTTCGGAAATACTTCAGTGGTGTTAGTTATTAATTCATTGGTTAATCTACCTCAATATAAAAGCTAATTGCTTTAATATAAAAATTCACACACCGATAGATTATTTGTCCCGAATTAATTTTTAATGGTTTGCTTAGTATATACAACTGGCTAAGTGAAGCTGCATTTTAAATTAAATAATAAATAAGATACCTATATCTACATATTATAGTACATTGTCTATGTTCAAGTCCCGACGGTCATCATTCACTTAGTGATAACAAAGAACTTCAATCTTTAAGGAAAGACGAGAAAAAGACATTATTATGTCAATACGATATCAAGGCAGTAGGCACGGCACAGTGATTGATGAAAAGGGTGACCATAGAACCAGACCATAGAACCTAGACCATAGAAACTAAAAAAATTACTTTGTGACCAGCGCCTTACAACTTAGAGCGCGCTTTGCGCGATGTTATGTCTTTTCTGTGCCACTCTACGCCATAGAATTTTAGACGCTGCCAGAAACTACGTCTAAAAACTGGAATCGTTGGAATGAAATGCTTAAAATAAATTGGATGTATTAATTCTTTACGAAATATAACCATGCTGGACGGTATGCAGTAGAATAAAGAAGTGCTTATGACGGGTAAGGAAAGGAAACTTGAATATCTCGGACCCGTCTTATGTAACACCAAAAAATATGAGCTCCTTCAACTAATCATTCAAAGCAAAGTTCAGGTTCTGCCTGGATTGGAGAGTCGAGACCTGGCCGCAGACGCACGTCATGTTTGAAGAATCTTGGACAATGGTTTGGTAATGCACCAAGTCATTGTTCAGAAGCGCGGGATCCAAAATGAAAGAGCCATGGTTATCTTCCAAAGGATTAAGAAGAAATGTCTAAAAATTCTTGGATTTTGACATATGGGAGTCATAGTTCGCGCTAAGTCTCCTTTCTGAATCTCTTATACCAAAAATATATTTTATAAATTTATTACAGGTTTTTAATGACGATTTTATTTTTGCAAAAATTATATCCTTATACAAAGGTTGAATTAAGATCTACCTTTTGATTAAGTCATATTTATTCAATGTAATTAGTTAATTTGCTGTTAACTCTTGTTTGTTTTGACAGTTTACGAAAAAACATGATAAAAACTAATTGTAAGTAGATATTTTATTTAATATTTAAGACTTTTATAACGTTGGAATGGTAATGCATTTTTTCATAATTACAATAACCTATTGTTTTCTTTATGAATGGCATAAAAATACAAAACAGATATCATCGATTATAGAGTAAGCCATAGAGAAAGGTCCAAAGATAAAGAGCGGGGTGTACAGAGAAGGGCATAGACAATTGAATGGCGGACGCGCGGCACGCGGCTGGCAAGTGCCGCGCAAATTGAGTGCTCCAATTACCGTATCGTATTTAGCAGACATTATACATGCTGATTTATTTCGACATTGTAACAAACTCAGAAGGAAGGGAACTAAGATATTCTGAAAATATTATTAGTGATCTAGCTAAGTAGAACCTTAAGTTCTGTTGGGATTATAACTTAGGTACTAAAAATATTTCTTATAAACTATATCGGGATTAGGAACTAACAACAATATTATGCTTATAGTCATAAAATTAACATAAGATAATAACAATAATCATTATTCAAACTGTAGGTACCTATATAAAACATATACAAATGTCATGTCAATGGGACTAGTTAATATTTTGTTATTATTTTATCTTTTAGCAAAAATGTTAGTTTTCAAGCACTCTGTATGTAACAAAAGATGGCTTCACTTATTTACGCAGTACACGTGACCGAGAATGGTCGCATTCGAATTTCAAAATCAAGAGGATTGGCAGCTAATCGCCCGCCCTTGGCGCCAAAACATCGGAAATGGTTGAGTGTTGCTATTCGAAAATTAAATATAAATAAATGGAGCTAAAACGATTAAGTACTTTGAATTATTTTTTATAGTATCACCTCTTTAACGTTAGTAATTTACTTACTGCTTATAGGTACAATATGAAATGAAAATTGATTATGGCGTTAATTTCGTAATAAGTATAGAACCTAAGATATAATACGATTTTAATCGATCGAATAGGTTACATTGCAACTCTCAATGCTCTTAAATAGGACCTTAGAAAATTTACGCTCACAGGGAGGGAGAGCAAATTGAAAAGTCGAGTTGCGTGTAATCGAATATTCGAATCTGCGCACATCAAAGTGTTCCAAATTTAACTTAATAAATCGCTCGAAATTACCAAACAAGCAGAATTGGCAACCCCATTACTTACACGGAAATGTTATTTTGTCGCCTGTCATTTGACTCATTTTCTTCTTAATTTTAAGTCCTATTAAATAGAACCATGTCTTACCGCTTCGTCCCTGAATATATACACTATATTTGTTTTTGTTTTTATCTATTTGCACATTCTATTGAAGACTTAAATTACACATGAAACTACGTTTTGCAGTATTAATACATGACTTTGACATGTGAGCTTTGTGTAGAATGAAAATCTTTGAGTCTTAAATTGTTTCTTGGTAAAAATGTATTTTACTTAAGGTAGCTCCAAGAGACCTCAATAAAAATGCTTATTGAGATTTTTTTAAAGTACCAAGTAAGAATATAGATCAAAGCGAGAAATAAACTGGGCATAAATTTGCGAGAATAATGCAATAAGATCGCTTCTTTGCTCTAATATACCGAAAAATTGAATTCCCGTTGCTCGAACCAGCCCTTTGATTTGCAATTTTTATCAATCTATTCTAAAAATGCGTAAATAATATTTGTAATTTATTTTTTATGTTATTCAAATTAGAGTTATTAAATTTAAAATTTACCTTTGATTTATTTCTTCCGAATTTCTTACATCGCTCATAACGAATTTTGTCTATGACCAACTGAGCTTTAATTAATGCTGGCAACTAACAAAGACATAGTATCTATTTGACAAGCGGAACGAAAAATAAAAAAAATACATCTGTAGATAAACATGTAAGTAAATATCTTATCTAACGTATTTATTAAATAATATTTAATTAGCAGAGCAGTGATGGCCTAGCGGCTTCAGCATGCGACAGGTCGTTGGTTCGATCCCCGGCTGTGCACCAATAGACTTTCTATCTTTGTGCGCATTTAACATTCGCTCGAACGGTAAAGAAAAACATCGTGAGGAAATCGGCTTACTACACAAAAAGTGTCAGGCACAGGAGGCTGATCACCTATTAGAATGACAAATGATCATGAAACAGATACAGAGAAATCTGAGGCTCAGACCTAAAAAGGTTGTAGCGCCACTGATTTATTTATATTTTCTTTATTGGTAAAACGTTAATGACTTCATTGTAAAAACGTATCAACACAAACTTTGTCAGATATATGACCTAAAAATAATTTTATTATATAATTTTAATTAAAAAACAAACCATTAGTTATGTATATGTAAGCTTGTAAGCCGCCATTGTAATTTAAATTCCACTATTTCGTATTTTTATCGCGCAAATATCAAAACCGCCCACTGAATAATAATTTCGTTATTTTACTCGCCAATAAGTTGTGTTGCCACTCGTAAAATTCAATTTTTAAAGTTACCTTGGCCCGCCCCATGCCATAAATAAGATTTCAACTTTCGCAGGATTAAAAATAGGTTATTTAAGAATAGGTATAGTCTGTACTTAATAAACTGGAAAATTTTGGATAAATTTTTGTTTATAATTTATGTGACACGAATTTAGTTCGAGGCTTTGATTTATTCGAACAAATATCTCCTCTGAGGTCCCTAACCTGAATCGATATTATTTCTGCATACGTATCATTGATCATTTTCTTTATAGGAAACTATAAAGAAAATGTATATATATATAAACATTGTGAAATCCCGGATTTAAAGGTCTAGCCCCGAGGTCTCTAGACCATATATTTTTCTAATAAAATGGATAGTATTTCCATTCGAGTTTTCAAATAATTTATTGTTATAATTATTTTATTATTAAAGCCTATTTGGTGAAGCCTGGGTTTTTACACAGAGCTACTTCTGTGCCATACACGTGGTTGATGGTATAAAGTTACAGTTTCCTCTCGATATATTTCAATTGCGCTGTGTGATGAGAATAAATTGATGGTAAATAAACCACCTGTTTACTTTCTACTAAATAGGAAACGTACTGCACGGCGATCTGCAGTTTCCATACAAAATTCATATTCGCAATACACGGACCGCTCGAGCAGTTCCTGAGCAAACCGCATATTGCAGTCGGTCTTGGCTGCAACATGCGGTCCGTCTATGGCCCGCTTTACACATAGATTCGAGTCCGCAAGACACAGTTTTCTTCTATGGTTACATACTTGGTGCGTCTGGAGTGCGTCCCATGATTACAGTAGCTTAGCGAGTGATGTAAATTTCTAACAGCTTAAGTGTAATTTGGTTAGATTTTAGTGTAGAACGCACTCTATAAACGGTATAACTGCGCAGTAGTAATGACTAAGTAAAAAACTACAAGATTAATATTATTAACATTATTATTTTGGTCTTGGTCTCATATTTCTGTAGTTGTTTTGTGATCATCTCTTTTTAATGACTCGTTGTCTTTACACGAATACTAACCTTACTATAAAATTGCCATTTTTGTAAGTTGACATTATTTAATCCAAATAAATAATTTACGTTAATTTGATAACCTTCTCGGTTTTTCGTTGCCAATCCTATAATTGTGTGTCGATAATCGCTATTTACGTAAAGGTTATTTGAGTTAAATTAAAAACATGTTTAAATTTGTATTTTATTACACTTAAAAACATCGTTGTAACGGTTTTCTCTGAGGTAAACGAATTAAATTAATTTAAACGAATATATAGTAAAAACTCCAAACGGGATTTTGTCATCTTAAAAACAAATGGAATATGGTATCAGTTTAATATTAATATATCAATATTGAAACATTAAATTTTCATTACTTCCCTTCATATCAAATAACATTCAATACCGCGTCAGATGTATTAGGAAAATGAATAATAAATCCGCTACCACAGACAATAGAGGCATTAGGCACCATAGACAAGTTTACAAGGGGTGGGCTAACAACGTCAACTCTATTATTTATGGATTCTTTAACATATAAGAGGTATTGAATGAGGGGAAATTTCGGACATTTGGCGCAAGGAAGTATTTCTTCTGCTCCGCTGCTTGCTGAGAGGGATTTGTGGGGTGCACAGGTTTGTATTGCACGCGGTTGCGAAATGAGCTGCTGACACGCAATTTCGTAATTATCTCGATTTAAAAAGGTTTTATCATAATTTACAAATGTTTGAAATCAATTTAATTATACCAATAATAAATGTTAAAGGGTTTTAACCACAACCGTAGTAAGGCTCTAGTACAAGCTGCGTACAATTCCTGATTGCCACAAAATCAAAGTCGCGGTTGTAACAGTAGGTAGATAGGTATATATTATGTATATCTTGATAGAACGTTTGATAGCACCTGTATATAGTTATGAAAATACATCTTGTATAATGCTTCTTCAAGATACAGTTGTAATTCAAATGCGCCATCAAATAATTTTTGTTTCATAGTCATTGAAGATTTGAATATAGAACGCGGGCTTGTAACTTTCTACAGATTAATAAACGTAAAATCTCCCGCCAAAACCAACGAGGCATAGACAAGAGGCAATGCGCAATCAATGTACACTTGTGAGCATTTGTTTGAAATGGCTGTCAAGTGGCCACATGCCGGCGCGTTTATTAAATATCCCGCCATGATACATTATTTGCATTGCTCGTTGAGTATGTAATAAAATTCACTGACCATTTCTACGTACAAAGCTTGTAGTAAGCTTTAATTAGCTAAAGAATAATAATGTTTTTTTCGTGAGTAACATGTTTCATCACACACTTATTAATCCACTCTAAGATCTAAAAACAGAGAAGGTATAGGTATGGTATATACTATTTAAAGAAAGCAATAAATGGAATAAAGATACAAAACAGATATTTATATAATATCTGAAACCTATATATACACTAGAAATGTGTGCCATTGAGATTTGTCATAGACAAAAATTCTAATAGATAATAATTAATTTTGAATATTTTACAGTTGAAGACAGTGAAATTATGATGCATTTGACCATAGAGACCATGTTGGTCTAGTGGCTTCGGCGTGCGACTCTCATACCTGAGGTTGTAGGTTCGATCCCGGCTGTGCATCAATAGACTTTCTTTCTATGTGCGCATTAAACATTCGCTCAAACGGTGAAGAAAAACATCGTGAGGAAACCGACATGTCTTAGACCCAGGAAGTCGACGGCGTGTATGGAGGCTGATCACCTACTTGCCTATTAGATTTAAGAATGATCGTCTAACAGATCCAGAAATGTGAGAGTTGACCATAGAGAAATAGATTTTTTCATATACCTACCGTAATAATAATTTAATAAATTCCTTTGTTTTATAATTGACTAACAAAAATTATATCAAAGGTATTTTCTTTAGTGGCTCGGCATTCGATTCCCGATGAATCAACATGGGAAAGCAAACGCGTCATAGACATCGGTTTCTATATACCTACTGCGTAATTATACATTAAAGAAACTCAAAGGGATCCTTACAATTTGACTTTAACATATTTTTCTTTGAAACCGTCCCAAATTTTCAAGAGGCTATATAAGGCTGTATACGGTATATAGGGGAGTGAGAGTGCCTCGCGTTCTTGTAATATATATTTGGGGGGCTATTCTGGTTTGGTTGGTATCGATATAAATAACCCTTTGAAACGATTATACTGAACTATGGATAATCCAGTGCTTCTAAATTAATTTTGATTAAATGTTTTATCGTAGATAAAATTTAAAAAATAATGCTTATAAATAAAGACAGAAATATACGTCATATGTAGTTAGTAAGTTATGATAGCGAAAAGCAATTAAGTTGTAGTGTTGAATTTAACTCAAAGGGACTTATCTAGGTATTTCTTTATACTTAATTGCCCACAAAAAAACGTTAATACATAAATCCAAAGGCTAGTCTTATTGCTAATAAGCGGGGTCTTCGGGGAACTTGTACTAAAAGAGAGCCAAGCGTAAATAGTGCAGAAAAAATAAATAAATATTTATTAAAAAGTGATCTTAATCATAATAATATTATAAACATAAAGTTATTTAAATTATATTTAAGTAATGCGAACTGCACTATACTGTTTAATATAAATTAGCAATTATTTGTTTTCAAGTCAAGATTACTAAATATTATTTAGTGGATATTATCGTCGAACATCAGAATAGGACGCTTCCACGCAGCAGCCAGGGAGGCGCGGCGTGCGGGAAGAAGATAAGCGGCTTAACTCCGCAATAGAAAGAGAAAGCGTGATAGGGCTAGCCCTTTGTGTAGAAAGAGACCACACATGTTTACTATATACAGCTGCGAGTATTATTGCGTACCACCGCGCTCTTTTGCTTCAAACCAAAGAGACCTAAGCGCTGTTAAATTACTGCAATAATATACTGTATGTCTTAGGAATAAAGTTCAATTTGGTGCCATTAAAATTGGAGCATGTTAAATAATTTTTGAGACACTATATACAGCTGCAAGTATTATTGCGACCACCGCGTTTCAGTATTCCAAATTTAAACGATGTAAGTAGAGAATTCAGTTGTTTTATATTCAACTGTATTTAATTATTATAAAGGCTATTTTCGTGTATCAAAAAAATCGAGTTGTAGAAGCACTCTTGTGATGGGTAAAATAAAATTTTTGTAGGAATATCTACGGACGTAGTACGGAGTATGGAGGCACAATTTACCGTAGCATCTAAACAGCTAATTTTAAGAGAAGTCTAAACGAGTCGAGCAAAGATTTTTCATTCTTTTATTTTCAATATGGCGGTTTGCTTGCATATTGCAACACTATTTGTTGGCAAATATTTGTGTGGAAAGTTCAGTTTGTGGAAAATCTTTTGTATAGAATTTTCCCATGTAAAATTATTTACAACGCAAGAAGTGCGCTTTAATAAAAAAACATAATATTCAGACAGTCTACACGAAATAAAAAAAAGGTATAAGGCTAGTCGCTTTCTTTGTTTTTACGAACTTAAAAACAGTATCGAAATGTCATCTGATTCTTTAGTTACAATATTTTTGGACTAGATTACCCAGCCACAAAGTTTAAAATTGCTTAAGGCGTTGAGTGCTCAATGATGGAGACTTAAGAACCTTCTAGGAGAAAATAGTCTTCTTTTATAAATACCGGCAAGCTCTAGTCTACAGGCAGGTTCATTGCATCATGGCATCTTAAAGATACTACAACTAAGTATAAGAAGTCGATTCTATACCTTCACAAGTTAATTATTCTAAGCGCAATTAGTACTACCTATTATGGTGAAGAAATATATGGGGAAGGAACAGCTCAGGGAAAATCATATCAAGAACAGCTCAGATTTAATAATTTGAATTAATTCAGTAGGTTCGTAAATTAAAAGGAAAACTACAAAAACGTATAATGTTTAATTTAATTACTATAGTATGACGCATAAAACGTACAATTTTCTAATAAACATGTTATGATAAAAAAATATGTTTTACATAATTATTAAACCATCTTTTTCTTAATTAATCCAAGATTAAAATACACTTTAATATATTTAACTAACTATAAAATATACAGTAGGTATTTACAATTTTCTTAAACTACATAGTAATCATAAAATTAAGAATTAAAAAAAGAAAATTAACAAGTGGCTCTTCCAGCGTTTCTCTCATCTGCTCACAAATCTAGCAGTCTCGTAGGAAAAATCTTTATATCTTAGCATCCAACGCAGGCTTGAGTTTGCCATCTAGCGTCAACTTTCAAAGGAGCTGGGATGATCCTCATCAGAAATCTGAATTTCAATACTTAATAGGTCATACTTCAATAACAGACTGCGCAAGGTTGGTGGCTGTTGGATAGTACCAGTGACCCCAGAGCTGGTGCTTTCCTCGCTCAACGAATAAGTATCGCAATACAGCGAGGAAATGCTGCCAGCGTTAAAGTTAAGGCAGTGGCATCTGGGGCCCGTGGCAAATTCTTTTGATGGGGCCCTATCAGTACAAATCGTCACGTTGTAGTCATTTTAACTTTAATAAACTTCGAGATATTCAGCGTACTCAATTACATATATGTCCCACTAATGGCCATAGGCCTCCTCTCTTAGGCGAGAGGGAATGGTCTGTAGTCCCCACGCTAGCCCAATGCGTATTGGAGACTTCACATTCATCCATAGAACATCATTTCTCTTGTGCAGGGGTCCTCTCGGGGGCTTGTGGCATTTTGCCAGCACTGCCACCCTATTGTTACGCCACTGGCCACAGGGACCAACCATTTTTAATTGGTTCTAATTTTCTATTTATTAATTACTTTTAATTACTATTTTAGATAAGACAATTGTAAATATTCAATAATAGTTCCATTCTGGTACTTTAAAAAAAATCTGAAAGATTTTTCATCCCATAATCGATTAGTATTTCCTAAACCAATACGGTAAAATGCGATATATAGTTATAAAAAGCATGAAACTATACCAGTCCAGGATTAGTGATCCCTGCAACCCGACCCTGGGTCAACGACAGAAGCCCTGTGACACCTGACACTATCATAGATACACCGTTCTTTAATTTACTTACAATTATATAAAAAGCTGTAAGTTACTAAGCATTCTTATAGAGCAATTACCAGTGTTGGCTAACTTCGAACCCCGACAGTAGGTACTTATAACACTCGCTGTGAAGGAAAACATCGTGAATAAAGACACAAAAAGAGGGCGTGTATCAGGTACAGAATAGATCACCCACTTGCCTATTATAAGAAACAAATGATTACGAAACAAATACAGAAGTTTGAGGCCCAGAAATTAAATGGTAGCGCCAAGGGAGTTTCTGAGATAATTCCCCATTACGATAGTGTGTCAAAATATTGATTGAAGTAATAATTTATTTTGATTTAAAAGATTATCGCAAACTTCGATGTTTTCCAGTGCAGGTTTGAAGTGCAAGTTTTAATAACGTTTGAAAAATGCAACACTAACTAACGCAGATTTTCCAATTGTCGTCTTCAATACTTTTAGCTATATATTAGTAGGTTTTCTAGTACAATTTAACCAAACACGTTACAAAAAACTAAAGATCTAAGAATTGTAAGGAATGGGCACTGCTTGTACAAGCATCTATCATAAATGCTACGGACAATCCAATATGTAGGGCCTTGAGAGAGATTGTTCAGAGGAGTTGTTCGTAATGTCTGCAGCTGAGTTTCATCATCGGATGTCGAGGCAGAATACGAAATTCCACCAGTATCACTTCGACGTCCGTCGTTCTACTACTGAGCGTTTTTTAGGTAGATTTTGCCGCGCACCAGCAGTATGTGGAATCAGCTGCCCACTAAAGTATTTCCGAACCAATCCGACTTAGGGTCCTGAAGGAAAAGAGCGTAATAATTTTTAAAAGGCCAGTAACACACTTACGAGCCCTCTGGCATTGAGTGTCCATAGACGGCTGTGTCACGTAACATCAGATCACGTATCACTTTAAAAAAGAAAGAAAGAAAGAGTCTCCTAAGTCATCAAAGCTTTTGATCGCTGGTACTAGAACTCCTGAATAACAGCCTTTACCCAAAAATCTTTTTGCATCTTTGGCGCACAAAAGAAGTCCGTGACTAAATAAACAATTCCTCTTATTCCTGATTTTAGTCTAAATTTTTCTATAGACACTTGGTTTTTTTTTAAATTGAGACTCGCAATATGATTGATACATACATACATGATAGAGGAACTGGAATATCTAACCCATAGCAAATGTTAGTGAATGTGGTATGGGTTTTAAATAAAATCTTTATTAAAGGAAATACTCAGATCAATTCGAAGACTTACGAGTTAAATATTATATAGCATGCTGGGTTTGCCTTGGGAAATTTCTTTTAATTTCCAAACAACAAATAATATACAGTATTTACAATATACCTACATAGTAATAATAATAATATAATAAAAAATGGATAAATAGAAACAAATTTTAAAAGCTTGGTCCCTGTGGCAAGGTAGGTACACCTTTAACGCTGGCAGCATTCGCTCGCTGTATTAAGTCCTCAGAGTTCAAGTCATAAGATTTTAATTAACAAACAAAAAATAGCGGTCTAAAATTAGGGCTTGTATACATTTTTGTATAAAAAAAAAAATAAAAAAAAATAAAAAAAATAAAAATAATTTTTTTAGCGTGGACACCCCTTATCACTTAAGGTTTTAAAGATAGATAGTAGCCGATTCTCAGACTTGCTGAATATGCAAAAAAATTTCATAAGAATCGGTCGAGCCGTTTTGGAGGAGTTTGGTAACGAACATTGTGACACGGGAATTTTATATATTAGATTACGGAAATTTAAGAAGCTTGAAAAATCTGAAGAAGAACCTTATTATGTGTAGAATTTATATTAAAACTAGATATAAGTAGATTAGATTCTCCTTTATATCTGAAAGGAGAAAAAAGATGCTCTGGAAATGTGGTGTTGAAGGCGGATGCTTAGGATTCCCTGGATAACAAACGTGTCCATACTAAGACGGTTATAGGTAAAAAAAACAGTCTTTCGACACTTTGTTACCAACGCATCCTGAGTTGTTTTGGACATTTAACACGCAGGGATGCAGAAGGTTTACAAAAACTCATAATAACTAAGTGGCTGAGTGAAGGACCGATCAAAGAAAGTGCTAAATCGGTCTTTCGTTAATGAAAACTAATATACCAGAGGGACCACACTTTTCAAATATATTTTAGTTTTCTATTTACCTAAACATTATAATTAATATTACTCTGCAGGCTAAGAATATTGTAAACACACTATATTTCTTATTAAAACGTGGGTAACACTGAAAATGTTTATAACTGACCAGTTAGAAACATTGCTTATGAAAACTTTTTTGTATTTAAATTAAGAACTCTTTGGTAACCTAATGTAGTATATCGCATTAATCTGTCATTTGTTTTTGTAAATTGGCGGCAAATCTACAACTCTTGTTACGCGTGAAAAAGAACCTAAAGCGAGAAAATTTTCGGTCAGTGATTTATTATGAGTTTCGTTGTGGGCTTACTCAATAACAAAGTTATGATTGGCTGCTATTAACATTTCTTAATGAAGCCCCATCTCGTGCCACTATTTACAATTGGTTTAACGAGTTTAACCGTGGACGTAGCTATCTCAATGATGGGACATCCTTTAACAGCGACTACTGAAGATAACATCAGTGCGACGCATGATAGAGGAAGATAAGAGAGTGACCTATCAGCAGATAAAGGCAAGCCTAGGCATTGGTATGAATCAAGTTCAAAAAATATTACACGAACATATAGGCGTCAGGAAGCTTTGTAACAGATGGATTCCCCATACTTTAACCGAAGACCAGAAACACCTTCGCATCGACTGGTCTCGCCAAATGTTAGATAAGTTCAACGGCGGTGACTCAAATGCTGTATTTGATATCAGCACAGATGATAAGCTCGATATATTGCTACGAACCCAAAACTAAAGATAAAAATCGAGGTATTCGATTTACGAGCCCTGAAGATGCGGTGAAAGCGTACGAAAATGCCATAGAAGAGACCCCTAAGGAAGAATGGTCCCACTGCTTTTCTCAGTGGTTCCATCGAATGCGTCGAAGTTAGAGAATATCGGAGATTACTTCGAAAAACATGAAAGTATTAAGACACGTATTCGCAGGTAAGATCACTAAGAATTAATAAATTAAACACAATACTGTATTTTATATGCATATATTCGGATTCAATATTTCAATAGCTATCAATTAATAATAATCAATACAACTTAACTAAAAAAAATACACTGACTCTCGAACTTAGTACAATAAACTGTACTTAACCCTAACTTATCTATGTCCAAGCATAAAAGTACTATAAGTTACAATTTTATTACATTTCATTCTACAATCTCCATAAATAAAACCTATAAGAATTGTATGTGTAAATAAATGTACTAATTTCGTCATTGAACACTTCAAAATCATTGATTTCGAAATTAATACACTCTACACAATCTAATAACCTCTCGGTTCATTATTTCTTACAGTGTTTAAATGTAACATAAATTCATTTGACAGTTTTCTCGAAAAAAACCGTAAAATTTCGAATTAAACAGAAAATTTGTATCAAATTGCGATTTAACCTAAATTAAAACTATTATAAGTTATTTTACACCGACTGTACAATTATTTGAAAATGAAATGTAAATCACAGCATTCTGCCGACAATTTAGGAATAACCACAGCTATGTACAGAATTTGTTGAGAAAATGGCACGAAACGCAAAACCTAATTGAGTCTGTGTATCTGAAGATCCTCTATTGTTTATGGATATTTTTGTGAAAACGTAAAAAACATATAAATTAAATTTCTATACATAACCATGGTGACTTAACTAATTCACATATACAATCGCACATTTACAAATTCATTTAAAAATAAAAATTCTTATTCTCTATTTACAATTATAACGCGATTGCGATAGTCACTAGACGTAGCCTAATTAAATGATATGACTTGGGAATGTACATAATTGCAAAACATATAAACTGAGCCAGTTAGGCCTTAAATTATTCGTTGAAATATAAAGCCGTAAAGTAAAGTCTAGAGCGATTTGTAAAAAGGAATTCGGACAAATTATGATACTATCTTAATAATGTGAATACAGTTTTATGAGATGTGGGAGATAGTATCACAGTTTGTCCAAATCAAAATTTACACAGCTTAGACGAATCTCCTTGGTATCTGAGAAATTTATCAAAATAATAATCGGCTTGGACGACGCATCGATTCTGATATGTATACTGCATTGTTACTTAACTTTCAAATTAAAGAAAGCATTTTCACCTCAGTCAAACGGTACGGAACAAAAAATGGTTTAATTAAAATGAAAATGAAGGAACACGCTCGAAAACTGTGCCAAAAGCGATTATTTCTCTGATAAATTTGCAAAACCTATTTACAATAACCTAGAGAAAGACTAGATATACTACACCATATTTATGCCGTATTTTTCGGGCGCGAAGTAACTGTTGCCAGAGTTTGAAAAGTTCGTGATCTGTGATGCTTGGAGCATGCTGAGATGTGGGGAGTTTTGGGATTGGTTCTCTGGCGACTCTGGGCCCGAGGAGAGGATGTTGTGTGAAGGCCACGCGGCCGGCGGTGAGGGGTTTCCGAAAGACACTTGGTTGTAGAGCTGGTTGCCGTTCGATGTCAGGTTGTGGCCGTGATGACTGCCGTGAGACTGGTTCACTGAGGCACCGTTAAAATACTCCATCTGAAAGAAAGTTATAAGTTTAGTAAACGAAATCATACTTTGATTCTTTGAAATATTAAAAAAAAATTGTAACTTATTTAAAACAACAAAGATTTAAAGACCTAACTTTAATAGCTACGTTATTATTTAAAAATAAAGCTAATGCAGTGGAATCTCTATAACTCGAACCTCGATAAGTCGAAAACTCGTTAACTCGATTTTTTTGCATTCCTTGATATTCGAGTTATAGAGATTCCCCTATTATGTAATATTTCCAATGGGTTACAGATTCCTTACCTGACTAGGATAATATGGGGAGTTATACGCGCTCTGCCCATAACCCTGGTGATGATGCGAGCTCGAGTAGCTCCTTATATAATCCGAGCTGCCCGGCCAGTGGAAGCTGTTGTAGCTATCCGGGTGGTACACGTTTCCTGGACCGTTGATGCTTTGAGGAGTGATTGGGGGCGATGGAGTGGTCATTATAGAGGAGTTGGACCCTAACGGAGTCAGGTTACCGGTCAGACGCGAGCTGTACTGGTCTTTAACTAGGTTACTGCCAAAACTTTTCTCTGAATAGTCCACTTTGCTAGAGTAATCTAACCTCTTTGGACTCGAGTACAACTCCTGTTTCGGTGTGACCCCATAAGAATGAACGTTGAGAGTATCTGATGGTGATGAATCCTTTCCAGTGATCCTCAGGTCATTGGAGTTATAGTGGTGTAAGGATAAGTTTTTGTTTAAGGGTGATGTGTCATAGTTAGGGGCTGATTCTTTCTTGCAGATGACATTGATCGGAGGGCTAACTGACGTTGTCGGTGTGATGGGGAGATTTGGGGAAGAAGTTGTGATGCTGGAAGAGTTAGGCGTGGTTAAGCTCGAGCTTGAACTGGTTAAAGTCTTGGATGTCGAGATTTTAGATGAGGAACTGCTTTTGATTGTGTTACTGGATGATATGGTTTTGGAACTGGATGATGATTTACTGGATATCTGAGTGTTGGTTTGTTGTTGGAGCTGCTGACGACATTTCGCACGTCGATTCTTGAACCACACCTGTGGAAGAAAGGAAACTTTAATATATAGTTGAAAAATGATTCGCTAGTTCATCCCATAATCGGTTTTACTGACTAAAAGATTTTCTACTGAAAATTTCGTCTTTTAGTGTAATTTTTTATATATAGTATTTATTATACAGAGCAGTGTTGGCCTAGTGGCTTCAGTGTGCGACTCTCATCCTCGAGGTCCTAGGTTCGAACCCCGTCTGTGCACCAATGGACTTTCTGTCTATGTGCGCATTTAAAGTTTGACAAGCAAAAGATAATAAACCTATTTTTAAGACTTATGAAGACTTACTTTTTATATACATATCTATTTAAAAACACAAGTACGTGATCAGCCTTTATACTTGACACACGCCGTCGACTTAAAATAGTAATTTTGAGACGACAACACTTGGCTACAATTTCACTTGATCGATTCATTTATTCAAATTCAAATAAATTGGACTGGGTTGGGGATATAATTCACAAATACCTACACATAACAAATATAGGGAGAAACTGAGCAATGTTATAATTATGTTTACTTATTGTTACCTTCTCGTAATCTAATATATCTGATATTAATAGCACGCTGGTCCTGCTCCATAGGACAATCAAACTAGACATAATCAACTGGTTTCTAATCTAGTTATTTAGGTTTACTTTTGCTTTTTTTTTTAAAATAAATCAGCTTTGTCGTAACTCAAACACTGTTTGACTGTATGTTTATTATTTATTTTTTTATAAAGAATAATGTAAGTTGCATTTGTGAATATAGGAGCATCATGTATCTACATAATAATTTAGTTATCTGCTGCATTTTTTTTATAACACCATGCGCGTATTTTATTGGTGGTCTTCACATACAATTATCAAATTAATGTATACAAAATATTGTAAAAACTATTTTAAAACAGTAAGTGTATTTTTAACTTATAATTTTGACTTTCAAAAGTGCCTTTTTAATGGGCCTAATTGAAATTAATGATTCGACTTTTGCCTTTTTTAAATTATTAGTAGATTTAAAAAGTCTTTTAACAATATACCAACCATATACAAACTATTTTCACATAATTTAATCATTCTTTGTACACAAATATAATTCTAAGCATTCAGAGAATCTACCATATCACAATTAATTACAAAAGTCTGGCATCTGTTGCATTGTGAATTGATTCTTTGCTCTTTTTCATAAATTAACTAACGAACAAGGGCGGTAATCCCACAGTTAGTATTATAAGCACGCGTAAAACTACCTATTCTATATTGCTATTGTTAAAATTGCACGGTTATGTACCTACACAAAAAAATTGTATAATCTATATACAAGCTCTGACATGCAATATTGGTAAGACCGAGTACAGATCAAAATTAGCGCAAGTCATGCCATAGACAAATTTTTATCGGTGTCAAGGGCCCGCTAACGATATACGCAAAAGGGCACGTTGCACAAACAGAGCGCTTATTAATATTATCTATGCTTGGATCAAAACAATCCAATTACTGTCCCCTTTGGATTATTATCTACGGTAATTAGTTCAGATATTAGATCCATCTATGGTTCGTAGTAGTTTCGTCTATCCTTTTATTTATTGTTTAGGTAGCTTATGACTTTTGCACTTGTTCAAATGTTGTTCGATGTGGCCGCTTGTTCAGCATTATTTTACTAATAAATAATATATTATGCGCAGTAGGTAGTGTTTTAAATGAATAAAAAGTACGCCTCAAAAGTCTTAAAAATAAGTTTATATCTTTTACTTGTCAAAGTTTATTTGTGCAAGAAAGAAAATTATTTGTGTAATACGAATAGTAATAATTATTGATAAGTATATTGACGAACTGAAACATTAAACCATTCAACAGTTAACAAATGTTCCATTATTTAGTTAAATCGAATAAAAGGCGATCAAAACCCCAAATAAGAAACAGATATTCACAATCAGATAACCTTCTATCAGACCATTAACGATCACAACGTCTGCACTCTTTGATGTCTGGCAGCTAAATGAAGAATCTCGTTATCCTGTTTAACGTTCCGGCGAACAATGGGGGATTCGATTTTCAAATTTCAAATTTGGAACGTAATTCGATTGGCAGCTAATGCGGTATTCGTGTTGGTGTAAATGGCACGAAAGGCGTTAACGGAGGGTAGTTCTTAAGTTTATGATGCATTTAAATCATAAATCAAAGTTATAATACATACATAAATGTATAAATTAATGTTTTTGACACTAGGTATATTTTGGGCACTCGTCATTGGTTTAAACTAAATAATGATAAAAATCACTTTACGATTTTACAATATTTAAGCGGATTACTAAATTAGATTAATTGATTTCCATTAAAGTAATATTAGTAGTTTATAATGATTAAAATACTTTCGTGTAACCGTTCACTACTGTATTTATAAATACCGATCAATAAATATAATTGCAACATATTAATACGCGGATTAAAATTAATAAAAATTAAGTACTGTAAAAATTTACATATGCTAATATTAGTTAATTAATTGAAAATTCTACAAAACATATTAATATGTAAAACCATTATCTTAAGCTTTAAGCACTCGCGTCTTTCATCCCTGAGGTCGTAAGTTCGATTTCCGGCTATGCACCAACGGACTTTCTATATGCGTCTAACAATAACTTGAACGGTGAAGGAAAACATTGTGAGGTAACATGCCTTAGACCCAAAAAATCGTCACCTACTTGCCTATTAGATTAACAAATGATCATGAAACAGATATAGAAATCTACGGCCCAGAGCTAAAAAGGTTGTAGCGCCACTGATTACTATTGTTTAATTTTTCATTGCTTTAACAAATGTAGGTACAGCATAAAACTGATTTAGTTTATGATTAAAGTAAATTTTATTCTATAATTAAGTAGATATTATTAGAGATTATTATTAAGTAGTATTGATAAAATACAATACAATGGCGATTAACCTAAATTCTGATTGCTACCTAACTAGCCTACGTCTCAAGTGGATACCGTATATTTTGGTAAGATTTGCAGTGACTGCATCAGCAATCGTTGTTTCATACGAAAACCTTGCTTATAACGATATTGGTGAAAACTATACAAAAATCCGTTTGGTATTTGAGTTAATCGCGTAAAGATGCGGCCAGAGGTCTTCAGAGATTTTATAATTTGTTAATTCCTCTAAATAAATCCTCTAAAAAACGAATCTTATTCAATAAAAAGCTAGATTTTTACTGAAGCAACCTTGTAGTCACTTTTGAATTCATTACGTAAAATAACCTTAATAAATTCTCACATACCTGAACCCTGGACTCGGGCAGATTTATCTTCAGAGCGACTTCCTCACGCATAAAGATGTCTGGGTACCGAGTTTTGCCAAATAAAGCTTCTAGGACGTCAAGCTGCGCGCGAGTGAACGTTGTTCTCTCGCGTCTCTGCTTCCGCGGATTAACACCTATAGACAAGATTTTTTTTAATTTATTACATAACATACGTGGTAGGAAATAAAAATAGTACACAAGAAGTTTCTTCGGCTAAATAGTGACTGTTCCTAATGTTAACTTTCCTTTTTAGTAAATTAGGTTAGTTTTAAATTATTTATTAGTCTTAAGTTAGGTTAGATCGTAACGTTAAATTCTGTCTTTATGCAGAGACAATACACCAAGCCATAAACATTCAATTGCAGTCTTCATCAAATAGATCTGAATTGAATTGTACTAAAGACGCGCCTCTGAATTCCTCACTAGCGTCACCGAATATTTTATTATTTTGGTGGCGCAAAAGTACTGGCACTAAAGAAAATTTGTTTATTTTTTTATATGACATTTCCTGTCATTCTGTTGTTTGAAAATTGTGTAGTGAACAAATGTAAAATACACTAAAAATAAACATGGACCGTTTTACTCCCCAAGAACGTGGAATAATCGTGTCAATGTTCTTACGGAATAATTCATCAGTGATAAAAACACAACGTGAATATTTCGTCGCGATTTCCCCACCGTCCGGTATTTTACATTTGTTCACTACACAATTTTCAACAACAGAATGACAGGAAATGTCATATAAAAAAAATAAACAAATTTTCTTTAGTGCCAGTTAGGTACTTTTGCGCCACCCAGTACATGCATACAGGAAACTGAATAACTTTTAAAAACATTAGCGCGCGATAAAAACGTGTACGTTTTGTAACCTATGAGATTTGCAATTTGAAATATCTTAATTAAATTTCTGCATATTAATGCCGTGTGAATATAAACAGGTTATATACTTTTAAAACCTAGATTACCAGTCAGTCGATAATTGAAAATATTTTTTTATAATGAAGACTACATTCTTTATTTATAGATATACGGTCTTACTAATAAAAAATCACTATACATGCGTTATAACAAGGTGATAGTAATTCAGTGAATAGAGCTTGTACAGGGCATAAACACCTCTTTGACCAATAATCGATGTGTATTGGTTGAATAACTAAACAACCCTTATTTATAGGTACCCTGGCAACCCGCCGTGTTTGTTTGACGTTTGATTTAATAAGTCTGATACAACTCATAATTCTAATGTAAGTTGTATTTATTTTATCATCCAAAGCAATTATATACACATTTACTTAATATACTAATAACATTTTATTATTTGCAGCTAATAGAAACTCCAAAACCTCAGACAAAGAGGACTAGAATTTTACATAAAAAGCCGCGTTCTGCAGTACAAAAGTTAGAAGAGGATAGTATCAATGTGATAGAGAAAGGACTATTTCATTCAAAACCCCTCAACGATCATACTTAAATTTTTTAGGCATCTCAAATAGTGGAAAGTGCCAAACTCCGCAACACGTTTCTGTTCCAGTGTTTGCAGGAAGAGCACGAAACAAAACAAAGGCAGATGGCTGAAACACATGAGCTCAAACAGAAGTAACTTGCCGAAGCTCACGAAAGGGCTAGACAGGGCATCTTCTAAGGCTCAAATTGTTACAGCAGCAATTAAATGAATAATTATATACTTATAAAAAAATTAAACCCCTGTTTTAAATGAAATATAACTTTTTATTTATTTCAAGTCCTTAACTATCCACACCTATGTAAATAAAACAGCCTTAAAAATATGTTTCAATAAAAGCAGCTCTAGCAGCTTGTCCAGCCAGATTGCTTGGGGGCGTCTAGGTTGGCCTTGGTTCTTCTGGAGCATTCTCATTGTCATCATACGTAACATCCAGGTCTTCTTTGATATCATTAGCAATATTGTGGAGGATTGCCAGTGCTACTATATATAATTTGGCATTTTCTATTGACACTGAGAAGCCATGAAGAAGACACCTAAATCGAAAACCCTCCACCTCTATTACTCTTTTCGACATCAGCTCGCACTATGTCACAGATCTTCATAACATACTTCTTTGAAAAGCGGTATTTTGTTTTGAAAGTAATAACGGATTGCACCGAGTTTGGTATGTTTAGACTAGGGATGCATCCGATACCGATACCGATATATCGGCGATACTTTGGGTTTGCCGATATATCGGTATCGGCGATATTTTGATTGCCGATACAACGATACTTTTCAAATTTCGCGCTTTAAAAAAAGTAATGTAAACGCGCATTTTGTTTGATCCGGGGCGTGGGAAACGAGGCACGGACTATCTATGCCCCTCACACCCGGTTAGTCTCCGCGTATTCCATTTCGCTAGACACTTTAATTGGTTTTTAACTGCTATCGCGCGTAGTATTTTTTCAATACCACATTAAATAAATATACAGAATTACAAAAATCTTATCAATGTTAATTTTAATAATGAACAGTTATTTATTTTATTTTAATTTAACTATTACTCTTAATTCTTAATTTTATTTACTAAACCTTTAATCTTATTCAAAGTTTGTGACTGTTTATATTTTATAATAAAAAAAAACTAAAAACTTTAATCAAACTTGATATATTTTACCTTAATTTAATTTGAATTCAATAAGCATTAGTATCGGTATCGGTATCGGAATCGGCGATATTTCTATAAGAGTATCGGTATCGGTATCGTATCGGCAAAAATGCGTATCGATGCATCCCTAGTTTAGACTTTCCTTGGAGGCGGCAAATCTTCAATCGTACCTATGTATTACGCTGCATATCAATATTATCTAAATCTTCCATTTGATCTATAAAATCTATTTTCAACAAACACAAATACCTACTAACTTAAATCTTTCCTTGAACTAAACAGTCAAAAAATTCTGTCAAATCGAAATCAGATAAAATAACGCAATTTGTTGTCTTATACACCCGTTAAACTAGGCCTCTGCGTTGTATAAGCATTGTACAAGTCTTCATACAAACCAGACACTTGTTATAACAGCCGTATACATCAAACTTGTCAATTCAGGAATTATTAGTAACATTTTTCTAGCTTATACAATGTGCATAAATATTTATTAGTAAGACTGATACAGTGTAAAGGTAGAGGTACACTGCCACGGGGACAAAACTTTTATTAACTTTTAATTAATTTTATTATTACTATGTTGGTTAAGAAAAACGTTTATACTGTGTATATTTGATTGTAATAATAAATACATTTTATATATTATTTATGCATATTAATGATAAGATAATAAACATACGAAAATGTCTTAATTAACGACTGTCATTAATTAAAGAATCACGCCATAAAAACATTGTACTTGAATCTTTTTCCTATATTACGAGTAATTTAAAAAGATAAATTAAGCCTTGAATTATATGTTTTGACGTCATTTACGCATTTAAAATTTTCCGGAAAATCATTTGTAATTTACAATAAATCATTAAGTATCAAGGTTTAGATTTTACGTTGGCTTAAGTTAAATATTTTTAGCTGGGAACATTGCATCGCCTTGAACTTAGATGAAATTCTTAAAGTTTTGTCTTCTGTAGCTGCCAGTCTAAGAATAGTGTTGACCAGTGGATTTAGCGATCTTATCACTGAGGTCGCTGGTTGGATGCCCGGCTGTGCACCAATGGACTTTCTTTCTATGTGCGCTTTTAACATTCGCTCGAACGGTGAAGGAAAAAATCGTGAGGTAACCGGCTTGCCTTTACTTGTCTATTAGATTGATGAAACATATACAGAAATCTGGCCCCAGACCTAAAAGACTCTCAGTTAAGAAGTATTAACTTAATAAGAACAATGTGCTTAACCCAGAGACGTAAATTATGGATAAAACTATCTTAAAGCGAAGGAGATCTGAGGAGACCAGCTCGTTGACGAAAATGAAGTGTATCAGGCACAGAACGCATGGAAAATTATCTTAAATAAATGCGCCAACGTCCATTCATATACAGTAAATATACAATCACTCAATAAAATAATAGAAATATTGTTCACTATGAATGGTGAACTAAACAAATACTGCTCATTTGTCGTCCAAAAATGTTTTACAATGTCACAGACAAGCTAAGCATAGATAATTAATCATAACTACTTAACTCGTTTAATCAAGTTTTTAACAACTGGTAACATTTTGTTAACATAATGTGTGATAGATGATAGTCTAGTCTATGGGGATAACATATAATATACGACAAAGGTTAGAAATCAATTACGAATACAATTTAAAAGATTGAAGATATTTTAAACTTTTTTTGCATAAATTTGACCATGACCTATAGTTATAAACATATTTCTTTAATAATTTAGAGGATGTTAGGCAAAAAACACGTATATGAATTCACGTAATACATCTCTAAACACGTCAATAATTTTCATCTAATAAATAAGCCGTCGGAATATAGGAAGCAGGAAGAATTTTATTGGCAACATTATTAATTTTTACTAAGTAATTAAATTCAGAACATTCATTGTGAAAGGCTCGGGAATCTCCAGTGAAATTCATACGAAGTGGATTTACTCCATACTCTATACCCCACCAGAGAGCTAAAGGACGTCGGAATATTTTAATTAAATGTATATAATAATCGTACGACATTAAAATATTTTTGAACATTGCAACAATGGCGGTGTCAAAATTTAATTCCTCATGCAACTCGACTCAGCTGGGGCGAAAAATTGTTATTAGACTTTTCAATCGCGCGCTCGCTTACGGATTAAAAATAAAATAATACAACATTCATTCGAAACTAGTCCAAAACCGACCCCATTCAAATCCAAACAAACATTTCATACGAAAACTGTCACATTACCTATCCATAGAAAAGTGAAAATAAATAGACATATATCCGTCTCACTTACACGCTTGTGAAGCGAGGAGGATAGAGCGGGACAGATGCATTTGAATTGTCATTGTTAACAATGGGGGCTTGAGCCTTAATCCTCATGACATGGCGGTCTTTCTTTTTTAGCGTAGGCCCTGATATTATCTTTACGGTTGATTTTTGATAGGGCTAGTAGCTTGTTTATGCTGGCTTGTCTATGACTCCTAATGGTGTATTCGTGTAGAGATCTGGTTACGACGCCGATAATTCTAAAAGGTGCGGTTGATTGAGGCGATAAAGTTTAAGCTCGTGGAACCAATGATTTGGTAACTGATTTCTCTGAAGACGCGAGGTGGTCTTAACGGTAGCAAGTGATTATCAATTTTCATATGAAATATTTATGATGTTCAAATTACGCTCAGTCATTGGTCACGTACGTAACGTAAAAATAAATTATTTAAAGATACAAAGGTTATAAAATTCATTAAACATAATCGATAAATCTTTTTTTATTAAGAAAAATCCAGTGACGCTCTCAGAATTAGCGTCAGATTGTTGATAACTTTCTTTAGGTTTAAACATGTACTAAAATAATCATTTAGAAAATGAATCTACCAATTTAATACATAAATTAGCTATTAGAACGCTCGCCACGTGCCTAAAACATCAACACACCACAACCGGTGTTGCAACGCTTATTATTTTCCCGTTTTTCACAGCATTTGACCCCAGCAGCTCGACGCATCTATTTTAATGATGTGTAAAATACTTTGGGGGAGCGCAGCTGCGATGTAAAATTCACCCCTATTCACAAAGAGGTTTTCACTTGTGGCAACATAGAAGATGCTGGGCTGTCAACTGTCAATTTACAAAGGGCGCGGATTTAAAGAGGGATTGTTTTGAGATATTTGCTACTAATTAGTTATAACGATAGTATCTTAATGATGCAGAATTAAATTGGTCAGATTATTCTTCAAAAGAATAACTGGGTATCTATATAATATATCGATAGCCTTTGTTGATAATGTTGGCAATCGTGTGTTAGCAATTTGGAAGGGCAAACTGAATGTAACTTTCTTATTTTAACGAAAAAAGTGACAGTAAAATTCTTATAAGTCCTATATCGAAATACAAGTAGTAATAATTACGGTTCGTATATTTTTTGTCAAGTTTTTCTTAGACGAAAATCTGAAGACATTACATACCTAATCAAATTTAATTCATAGAATATATTTACTCCCCCGAATTATATTAGGAAGAGGTAACACATAACGTAATATATCAGGCTATTCACTGAAATGAGGGTTGCCAACTCATAAATCATGTTAACACATAAATTGTGCTTGCAACACTGCCCTAAGGGTAATAACTTCAGGAGGGCAACACCGGCTCATACTTAACGAATTCGACGTTATGATATTCTGTTAAGGTTTTGTATCGTGTGGCATATTTAAACTTAGGGAACTTAGGGGTGTGATAACGGAATTGTTGCGAAATTGAAATTTATCTAATAAATTATTGGTTGTTTGTTACAGTGTGATTGTGGGGCGTTTATTTGAGAAAGCTGTTGTGTATTTGCACAAATTTGGTGGAAGTAGCCACTGAATGGATTATCTTAGGAGTGCATCTATAAAATAGCGTATCAATTTTCGCGTATTGATTTTAGATTGTAGAGAATTTAGATATCGCATACAAGTCGTATGCATATCTCCGATTACAACTATATTTTTTGGAGGCACGCTTATTAGTAAGTTCAGAATTTTCTTGAGGATAAAGGTTATTTTATACAGGTTAGGTACTAGATTCTAGATTATTTATCAAATATGTCTAGACAAAGAAGTAATTTAACTGTATTATTTTGATTTAAAGACAAATCGTAAGACTAGGGACGGAATGTCCCCAAGAGGCACGCCCCATAAGTTATTCTAAGAGTCCCCAAACGTCTTTGGTACTTAAAGATAAATCCGGACACTCCGAATAGATCTGTTGTCATGACTACTTTATTTTGTACGTTATCATACAATCCTTATCATATATATGTAATAAACGCACATATTAACTGTTTTCAAATAATTATCACTCTTTATTTAATCAGCATTACGATGACATTTTACTTTACAAGGAGTCCATTAATTTTGTAAAGGTCAAAATTCAAAGGTTTTATTTCAAAGTATTATTTAAAAAAAATTGGCTGCAAAATGTATGACTTGTAAGCACTATTATTAATACTAAGTTTCTTGATTTATTAAAAATCCTGTTACTTGATTTTTATATATATTTTTTCTAAATATAAAAGACTGTTTATCTGCCTATAAAATTCTGCGAGAATCCCAACGAATTTTTTATTTTTAAAATAAAAAATACGTTATAACCTCTTTCGTATATAATGTGACCTTAGTAACGGTTATTATTTACTTTTAAAGGCTGTTACTCCTGTGAAAGCTCTAGGAGAAATCTTTTGTACGACATATTATTTGCGGTAACTTATTTACCCTCCTGAATTCCTCTAATCATCAACTCTCCTACAGCACAGCAAAAAAACATTACACTTCAAGTAGTTTTACCCCTACATTTGTAAGTAACCAAAAGTAAGTTTTGGTCCTTGCACCATCGTAATACTTTTGTATGGCTTATTATAAATTGCAACGTGATGGTTATCTGCTCTATGCAACACGGGAAAACTCAATGAAATCTTTTAAGGAAATTAAAATATAATTTCTTACGAAGGAAACTTGAAACAATATTATCTATACTCAGTGTGAACATCTAAGATTAATTTTATCGTTTCCGGTCTTATTTAATTTATCAAGAGTTGAATTATCAGCAATTTGTATATTTTAAACACCTTATCATTCGTATTATATTAATTTAATTGAACTGAAACTAAATTTTGTTATCAAGGGACAATAAAATAGGTAACGCAGTACAATGGGTGTCTATGAGTTGCTATGACAGTTCTTTTTTGCCCGTAGGTTTGTTTGCCATAAAAAAAACTTAATGAACTTATTCTATTAGGTAACACAATGTATATGTATGAACGGCAATAAAGAAGTAGGTACATATTAAATGTTTCTAATATTACATTTACTGCCAGTTCTCAAATGAAGGGCGTAGGACGGTAGAGAAGAACTCGCAATAAACTCTCCGCCACTCTTTTTAATCGCGAAGTTTTACAGAGGAGAGTTTTGTCTAAGCACCAATGTTAACGTGTCTAGAATATTTTTGAATTCCAATACAGTTTGATTAGAAATTTAAACAAATTTATTCTCAATTATGCAGCATAGTTTTACAGAAAATCGAGCTTTTCTTGGTACATAGATAATAAATGTCATAAGTTTATTAAATCCTCGTGCGAGTACTTTTTGCAAGTAAGTGTTATCAAGTGTGAAGTGCTGTGCACACAGATAACTTAGCTGGTCGCGTGCGAGCCGCGTGACGTAAGCAATGACTTTATAAGTGAGGGCAATTAATTTTGGACGCCATTACCATTATTTATGGGTTTAGATTAATGCCGGAAAGTCTATTTGTAATATGGGTTTTGTATATCCACGAAGAAGAGATAAAGGAAGATTTATATCTACGTATTTTTCGATAGTAGGACCCTGGCTCTATTAGGAAGTATATGTCGAGACCCAAAAACGATATCACTATATACTATGAACACTACAATTATTTGATGTTTAAACTTAGAAAATAATAATAATTAAAGCCTTAGTTTTGCTTTAATATAAAACTTCAATTACACTCAAAATTAATAGCGTGTACCCAAGACACGAAGTATCGCGTCATTAAAACGAAAATTACAAAATTATTAATGGAATTAACTATCAAGATGGCTGTAGCTAGATGTAGTTTTCTTGTTATAATATAATTTTATACAAAGTTTTAGCTTATATAGGATACGAGATTCAAAGAGAGATCTGTTTCAGTTAGTATTATAGTCTATGACATTAATATCTGTGCAAGTTTGAAGCAATCTGTGAAAATAACAGGAGTATAGTAGAAAATACTATTTGACAATATGCAAAATAAAGTGTTTACAGTATTCTGAGAAAACATGACTTTCAGATGCGTTATAGTGTATAAAAACTTTAAACTACTATAAATAAAAAATCAACATTGAAAAAATATTGATTTTAATACGTCAATCAGATGACGGTCACAGATTAGTTAAATTATAATGTACCATGGTAAATAGTCTTCTTATACTGCCTTGTTTAATTACGTCAGATACTATTTAGATCAAAACCTAATGTGTATTAATTTAAGAATGATAATTAACATATAAAAACTTGACGTTTGGACTGGTGAGACGCCATCTTGCCTTGCGTTTTGACGGGATCTTAAAATGACGTGTTAATTTTAATTTCTAAACGGAATTTAAAAAAAAGTAACAATTTGTATAAGTTCTATAGTCACTAATAAATAATCTGAAATGATTTTAAATTCCCATGAAATATCCCATACTAATAACATTATTATTAATTTTATTACCAGTATTTAAGCTTGAAAACAAAAAAAAAAAAAATGTAATTAAATTATATATAGATATATAGGTACATATATATATATATTATGGAATTTACTATTAAGTTTATTATGGAAGAGCTGGGAACCCCGACACAGGTATTTTTTTACTCAAAAGGGTTCCCAAATCTTACATTATAATGAATCGTTGTCAAATGAATAAACGCTTTTTTTTAAGCGAACATATATGAAATAACTCTTTTTTAGCAGTCTCTATATAAATGTATAGAAAACTTTTTACGAAATTGATTTGCTTGCACTAGAAGCACTTCCTCTATAAAAACATATCATTCGTTGTTATTCAAAAAACACTTGAATTGAAATTGAAGTGTAAACACTTAGGCGCGTGTTAACACACGGGGTTGTAAATGCGAAAATTGTGTACCGAATTTGTAATCTAATACTTCCAATGGGTCGCGTGAAGGGCAAGTATGTTTAAAAAAAGTTGTGAAAACAGGTAATCTTTTTTAATAGCAATAGAATTAGCAATAAACTGTTTTATGTGAGTAATTTGGAATAGTATCAATTTTTATTGTCTCGTTACCTGGGAACCGTACAAATAGCTTGACCTTCAGGCCTCTATCAAAGGGTCTATAGGTAATATAAATTAATAATACTTGATTATAGACTAGAATATAGAGTTAGTATACTTGTAAATATTATAGGAAATAAAGTCTTACTTAAGTTTGATCTTTGTAGTTTAATATAAAATCCGGAGCTGAATTAGTTTTTCGTTTAGTTATGTACGTTAAACTCGGCTAGTTAAATCTGCGTTAGTTGTTTAATTCATAGCTCAGCCTTGCGATTCTGTAACTCACACGCGGTTTTCACAGGGGCGGTTAAGGAGGGAGCTTGTAGTTTATTGTTTATCAGAATGCCAAATCGTAAAATGACTGCTTTACGACTGATTTGAGCGCGATCGCCGCTGTGAAAACCGTAGTGAGAGTTCGAAAAGTAAGTTACAGAATCGCAAGGCTGTGCTTTTGTCTTTGACGTCCTCGGACATGCGACGAATGACCGAACAAAAATATGTTCGCCAAGCTTTACTTTCCGGCTACACATCTACGACTTAAGAAAATATAATTACATTTTACATTGACAGAATAATGCGTTGCTATTTGAGTACGTATAAACAAGTATCTCGCTCGAAACCGTGTCGTAAACACCGAATGTTTTATTAGAAAGTTTATTTAAGTATTGTCAACGCCCCAACCGTGCGAATTCGACACGTGGTGCCAAAAGCCCTGGCTCCATCCCAGTCCCGGTGCGACGCCGCGGTTGATTGAACACGATGTATTCTTAATGGTATTTGCATAATTTAAAGGGAATTTCTATTACTCTTTAATTTGGCGGATGCTTTGGATTTGTTTGGAAAAGTTTTCAGGAGGGTGTTTGAGGTGAAAATTATTTCAATATGGAGATGTGACTCAATATTAATAAACGTTTTATATTTTAGGTGTGTACTTGTTATATGTATAACCGTTCTAATCGAAGTATCGCTCTCGAAGGCATATTGAAAATTAAAATTCTATAAAAAAAAATCTTACGAACTTCTCAGCCCACATCCTACTTAAACTATATTTTTTTTCAAATTAACAACTTATATTCATCTCTCAGTCGCAGCGAGAACTCCAGACAGTTCAAAACGGCTCTGCCATCAGTTAATTCGCAATTGACAAAGCGACTTCTAAACCTAAACAGAACTAATCTCAATGATAGGGACAATTACGGGCCATTGACTCCTTAATAAACATCTTTTTGTCCTAGGCGCGACAGACAGCCCTTTGTGCAGGCTGTTTCAGCGCAGAGGAACCAGTCACTCACGTAGTCCTGGAATGCGAGGCTGTGGCTAAACAACGCGCAGAAATCCTCGGAACTGTGAGGTCGCTCCGAGAAGCCTGCGAAGTGCCCAGTGTTCTGTGCTTTTGGATGGAGTTAGGCTTAGTTAGCCAGGACTTACACACTTTTTTCATTCACTTACTGACTCACTTACACACTTACACATTTGCGACCACACACTACTCATGCACTCACGCGTGTTGATAACAGTTGAAAGGTAAATAAAATAAAAGATGTAATTAATTTAATGTATAATTTTTTTAGGAATTTATACTTATGTTTGTTATGGAAGAGCTGGGAATCCTGACACAGGTATTTCTTATTTAAAAGGGCTCCCAAATCTTACACATTGTAATGCATATGTACTTAAAATGAATAAACAGATTTTTTGTTTATTTTACTTACGCACAACGGACCAATTGAGAGTCTAAGTCCGGAAACTGAGTCCACAAACCAATAACTAATCATGTCTTCTCAAACCTGTCACAAATCTCCAGTTCTGAACTGTAGAATCAATTCACGATCACAAGAGGAATCAACTGTCATAATAATCAAAGCCAGTCTTGACAATGACAGTTGACAAAATCTTAAACAATTAGTTTTCATGTTTATCAAATAAAAAATATAGATACACTTTCACTTCGGTGAGGCGTGACGAAGTGTTTATCATGAGTGCACAGGCCTGAAGTTCACAGGGTGTTTGTTTATGCGATGGGCTTATAAGCCCCGCGGTGGCACGCGCGGTTTGGGGTGTAAAATAAACTTAGCTGTCATCACTTTAAGATAACAAAACAATAAGATTTTGTTTGGAGACCGTCTATAGTGAAATTAATTTAACGATTTTAAATCAATAGTGAGAATAGGTTTTTCTTTTGGTACACTTAAACAATTTGTTAGTCAAATTTTTCAATAAAATCCATGTTTAAAATTAAGTTTTTTTTTTAATTTAACCTGGTAACATAGACCTCTAAGTCATAACTTATTTGGAAAATGTTCATTACTTTGGAATCACTACACTTCACTTTACTTTCGTCATTTAAATTTATTTTTTATGTAATTATAAATAGGTTTATAGGATGTTGGATCTTTTAGTAAAAATTTGAGTGGCGGCGGGCGGGAGGAAGAAATACACTTATATGCATTGGTAACACTAAGTTCACTAGCCAGCACAAGTCTTTGAATGAGGAAACTTTGGCAATAGAAAATAATGTGGTGGATCGTTCCTTCTTCTGCTTGACAGTGATTACATTGATTGTTTGAAACAATCCCAAGTCTTGCTAGGGGTGACGGCGCAATATTATGACCAAATCTCAATCTCAATTTATTGTTGTAACGAAATCTCAACTTTCACTAGTTTTCAATTTGTTTAATACCTACCATAGTTTAACAGGTAGGTTATCTATTATATTTAAGTATGGAAGGAAGTATCAAACTTCCTTCCATACTTAAATAAATATATTTGAATATATAAAGACTGCATTAAAATAATTATCTATGGAAGATAAAAAAAAATATACTTCGAAATATAAAATCTCGTTAAAATACGGTACATTAGTCTGTGGTCTCGGAAAATCGGGAGGTGCAAAGTGCTTCACTGAATCAAATAGCCGAAAGCAATAACAAACACGGTTTGTTTACTCAGCAATTAGAGTGAGGGTTCCTGAGAGTAACATTTTAGTTTTAAATATAAAAAAAGCTCTGATAAAGATTAGGTTTCTCAGTCAAGTTCTACACGTCTCTGAATTTGATTTTTTCTCTGTAATAATTTCATTAACTATAATTAGTTGTAATACATCTGTTTGGTTCTATTATTGTTTTTTTATAAATAACATCTATTATTGTCTATTACTGTGTTGGCGCTGCATATAAGTATTAAAATCAAATTGGCATAATATAGTCTATGCTCCGTCCACTAAATTGAAAATTTCCTAGAAATTTTGATCAATTAGAACCTTCAATTGAGACGTCTCTTGCATAAAACATACAAACCACAGTTTATAAATAAAAACCCAAATGACATTCCTTAAAACAAAAAAAGCGTTAACAAAAAATAAATTCCAACGTCATCTTTGACATATTATTAACAACTACGTAAAAGCGAACTAAATTTATCAGAAGTAGCGAAATATTCCTTTAAAATAAAGTCAAAGATAAGTTTGACGTTGACAAGAGCATCGCATTAAATTTTATAAAAAAAGCAAAAACAAACATGGCGGCGCAAGATGGCGGTACCTCAAAGGGCGCCGGTAGCCGTTCGGAATTCAAAAATGATAAATTCAAAATTATTTATGTTCAAAGATATTTTTATAGAGCTGTTATTGCTTTCATTCGATAAGAAATTATTAAGCGGTAGCTAGTTCTATGGGATTAAGATAGTAAATTAACTAAAAGGTTTAGTAGACATTATCTCGACAAGTACAATTTTAAGGCACACAATTGTAATATTTGCAGAAAATTTTATGTTTAATTCTAGATAGTGTTCAAAATTTTATAGCAGTTCTTGGAAAAACTTTTTCCAACTGCAAATGGTGACCATAAACTACAGGTTATTTTGCGTATTTTCTAGTCAAATAAAAAGTAAGTACAAACATATAGTAAATCCGATTAGTAAACCTAAGCTGTATTTATTAATAATATTTACAAATCGCTGCAAATAAGCATGAGTAATATTCTTAAGCTATCCGTTAAAATATTTCCAGAATGGCGCATGACTGACTTTAACAGTTCTTCGCCAATTTTATTGGCCTCTTTTACCGAAGGTCTGATTAAAGTTTATTTAGTTTTGAGGCTTAGTTAGCCACTTTAAAATGTCCAATTGTGTTTTTTGTGCTGTTATTGAATACAGAAAATGTTAAAATTCTGTACGCAACATTATGAATTCCCCAGAATTTTGTGTAGAGGGATCCAGTTTTGTGTATATTATGATGCCACACTATGAAAATACTTGTTTGTATGTTCACTACCAAAGTTTACAAATATTTTTACTTCCGGTAAATATTTTAAAGGAGTAGTGTTGGCGTAGTGGCTTCAGCGTGCGACTCTAATCCCTGAGGTCGTAGGTTTGTCCCCGTCTGTGTAACAGATACACAAATCTGAGGAGCAGACCTAAAAAGGCTGTAGCACCACTGATTTATTTTATTTTAAATATTTTAAAGTTAAATCGAGATATTGATGGCATAATTATTTGGTAAAAACTGGTTTAACAGCTCTATATAGTTCCAGGTATCGTTATAAAATATGATAGTTAATTTAACCGGCGTGCGACAGCCTGACCTCGATTAACCGTGATGGGACTTTATAAATGTGAATCATTAACTTTTGAGAATTCTCTTTTATACGTAAAATTTTAATTTTTTGATTTATACATACTTTATGGACACGGCGCTTTTATTTTGAATTTCGAATTCTCTTCTCACACGTCGATTATTCGAATTGCAAAAAGGGAACTGCAGCGAAATTTCAATATTTATTCAAACTGAATATTTTTTTCGAATTTAGAACATACTTTTTTGAATACCTCCAGCGAGCCAAAGACAAGATTTAAAAAACAATACAACGCCTTATATTGTCAAAGAGGTTATATAACTATTTACTCAATTCTCCTTAATATAATAATTCTCGTATAAAAATGGTATGTTTGTACGACAAATCTTTATTTATTTCGGTCCTAGCCTAATTTGTATTTGTTTACTAACTGAAACAATACATTCGTACGCTTGTCTAGTCTGTGGCTAAACTAAGCATTACTCATAATCTCCGTATGTTAAATATAGCTGTCAGCCACTAATGAGCTTTCCAAAGATTAAGTTTGATTGATAAGCTATTGTTTTAGGGAAAGATATGATTTGTATGCGTAATGCATTACTTGCACAATTAATTAGTCCTAGAAACATTTAAAGGTTACTTTTTCCGTGAATCAATAGGAAATGGCACCTGTGAAGACTTTTAAATAGTATAAAGTTTAATATTTAAAAAAAAACTTTCAGTTAATAGGTAATTAAAACTTTAACATATTAAGGACTAAAGCTATTTCAGTTTACGTTGAAATTACTGAACTTATAACGATAAACTTTTGTAGGCTACAACAAGTTCCATAATTCCAGGGCAGATTCCGCGTCCGTAAATTTTAATTCCAGAAGTGCATAGGTACATATTTAGAGATATAATCAATTTTTAATAATTATTATTATTACTATGTAGAATAAGAATACTGCATAATGCTTTTGTGTTGGAAATAAATATTAATTTGTGTCAACACAATATAACTATCTTCTCTCTCTTATCTATGACTGGATAAACATAATTTAAAAGGAAGAAACTTGTTAAATCAGCTATTACACTGTTATAATTAATTACTTATTAGCCAATGTCAACGCTTTAACGAAAGCTTTAAATCAGAGTTTGAATTGAAATAATAATTTCAAGCAGTACCTAGTGGTTATTATATACGATAAATAAGTTAATGTAATTTCATTCAAAACAAAGAAAATCCTTTAAAAATATAGAAAACACTAAATCGGTGTTCCCCAACATGGGGCCCATGTCCCACAGGGGGGGTAATCATTGTTGTATTCAAAATTTTTAAAAATTATTAAAATTATTTGGAATTTGAATTTCACTTTTTCATTAACGATTTACTAGTAATTTCTTTCTAAAACCTTCCAAAATCATTTAAGTTTCTTAAGTGAACAATTCAATTATTTATATAAAAATTATGTATGTTTAATGGGGGGGGGGGGCATTGTTATTATACTATATGTCAACAAACAGAAAGAAAGACTAAAGGCGACTTCAGAAAGCTACTCCCATACCTGAGTCTTTCCCTCTAGTCAGTCTAGTACAATGTATCAGAAAGCTGATCACTACGTGGTGATCAACTTTATAACATCGAAATTATCAAAGAAACGGATGGAATTTGAGGTCTAGATAAAGTTGTAGCGCTACTGAATATTAGGTGACTAATATTCAGCATTCATTATCGGACGTCAAGAAAAAAAAATCCACCCGTATCACGTCGACGTCCGTCGTTCCACAACTGAGGGTTTCTTAAGGCAGTTTTTGTCACGCACCACCACTATATGGAACCAGCTGTCCTCTAATTTGACTTAGGGTCCTTCCTTCCAGCGTACCATTTCTTAAAAGGCCGGCAACGCACTTGCGAGCCTTCTGGCAATGGTATGGAGTGTTTATCAGTAAGCATCAGATGAGCCCTCTAATACATTAAAAAATATATTTAGGACTAACAAGAGCTGATGAAGAGGTAGTCACCGAAACTGAAGTCTATTTTGAGGCTAAAGACAGTATGTAATATAGAAATGGTATCGAAAATTTTTATGACCGCTATAATCGTTGTATTGCTCTCGAAGTCATATTGAATAATCAAATCAAATTCTATAAAAAAAAATCCAATGTTAGCCTTCGCACTTTTCAGTCCACAAATTATTCAAAATTCAAAATCATTTATTCATATAGGTAACACAATGTACACTTATGAACGTCAAAACAGAAATATACTTATATTCATTCAAATTTCACATTTACTGCCAGTTCTCAAATCAAGGGCGTAGAACGGAAGAGAAAAACTGTAAAAAACTCTCTGCCACCCCTTTTAATCGCCAAGTTTTTTTTACACAATGTTTGTAAGGAGCTGCAACCTTTACACCATGTTCCCGATGACATCGTAATTAATAAATGTTATTAAGTGTTAAATAACCTATTAAATTGAAATAAATGTTATATATACATTGAAATAAATAATTAACCTAAACATATAATAACTAAAATATGTTATTAAAAGGAGTCCCTTTAGGCAAGGTTCCGAAGATACTGGCATCATTCCCCCTTTGAATAGCTAGACTAATTCTTTGTCCGAGGTAGCTGCCAGATCTTCGGTCTCCTGTGATGTCGACTAACCTTTTTGAAATTTCTTTAAAAAGCCTTAAAGCGCTAGGACCCTTCGTTTTCAATTAACAAATTGAAAACAAAGATTTGTCCTCTATCAGCAGGAGGCATGGTGTATATAAAGAAATAAGACAGTTTCCATGTCCTTTTGCTTCTGTAGTCATGCAAATATCTTTTAAACCATATGTTGTGTTGAGTAACAAAACACTATTGATTTTATGTAATTTAAACCGTCTACTGGTCAGTTACAAGGCATTGATTATCGAAGCCCCACGGACCGAGACAAGGCTAGCGTTTCTTTAATTTAATTATACGCCTTCTGGTATTTATCAACTTTGACATTTCATTTGGGTCACAGGTTTTACGTGGAAAGAAACGGTTTGGTACGCAATATTGAATGTAGCCCTAAACCTCAAAAATATCTAAATAGGTATGGGATTTCAATAAAAATTTAGACAAAGATTCAGAGACAATTTAAATTTGAAGAGTCCGTATGTCAAGTGATTTTGACAGCTGAGTTATTCCCGCTTGAATGTTTTTAATATTTTGCTATATCTGTTGCGTTACGTGTTATGGCGATGATATAATCTATGTTGTCTAAATTTGTTCTTTGGAAAAATGTATCCCAAAGTCACAAACTATTCATCAAAACGATGAGTACTATTAATATTATATCTTTCAATTAGAGTAGGTATAATAATCTTGTAATCTTAAGATACAAAAACATTGTATCTTAATATAAATAACAACGCCACGGCGGTAATATTACATATATCCTGATCATTTTATACATCTATATACCGCAGGAAAAAAAGCAGTTAAGCTACAGCCTTTTAGGTCTGGCCCTCAGATTTCTGTATCTGTTTTGTGATCATTTGATTTTTGTAATAGGCAAGTAGGTGATCAACCTGTGCCTGACACACGTCGACTTCTCTTGTCCTCACGGTTTTTCATTCGAGTGTTAAATGCGCATATAGAAATTCCATTAGTGCTGGGGTTCGAAAATACGAATTCAGGGATGAGAGCCGCAAGCTTTAGTCACTTGGCAAGCACTGCTACTTCGTGTATGGTATAGGTGTATGGATTTATTCCTTAAGTATTAAGGTGCTTCATTCGACACGGTGACCGAATTATCGATTGGGGATACGACACCGGATAGTCAATGACCCCAATCATTGATTTTGTGTGACAAATTTTAAGTTTCGTCGTATAGGCAGTTTGGCTCGCTTAGTTTAGTTTGACAGAGGTAAACCATATAGGTATATGGACTGTGATGTGATTTCAAGATCTATATGTAAAAATATAAAAATCTTTGAAATTTATATAAATATTTTTTGCCTGGTGAAAAATTATATTTAGCAAGATGTAGGCAATGTCTTAACATATGGACAAATCCGACTCGCATTTGTCCGTTTTTATTTTAGTTTTAATATTATTATAAGAATTATAAAGTTTTTATGAAGCTGTAATAAGTGTTGCGCTCGTTGAACTCGTTTGTATGCAACTCTTATATTCAGAAATGTTTTTAATATCAATATAGACAATAAAATGGATTCATAAAAAATCGGTTTTAACTTATTAAAATTGAACTTTCGATACTATGGAAGGGTACATTCTTATTAAAATTAAAGTTGGAACGAATAAAAAAATTAATTCACCTATCACTATCAATGAAATTGCCAGATTAAAAAGCAACTGGCCGTAAAATTCAAAAGGACTCATAAAAAGAATACAGAATAAAAAAATTAAATTCAAAAAAGGAATTCCCAGCTGCCATCGTTACGCGGCTTCGCTCGTGGGAGTGAGAGGACAATGGGCCACGTGAATGCGTGCAACAGAGACGGCAACAGGGATTATAGAATGCTATAGGATTATTTTCTCGCATTAAACGTGTATCGGCGTTTAGGTCTAATGGTGTACATTTTGTTTACTGATTTACTGAAATTTATAGGTCGGAATGTTGAATCTATTGAACTTGATTGAAAAGCCGAGGTTTCATTTCAGCTTTGGATTTCATCGAAACATTTATTAAGACATTTTCTCGTCGTCTTCCAGTGATCTAGCTTAAGAAGGTTATTAACCTTTATTATTTTAATATTGTACATGACGGCGTATGTTCTTACGAGTTTCTTTAGCACTACAAACATTTGTAGCATAGAGTTTCCTTACTCCTTTACACTGTACTACTTTGTTGGTATTATTGTTATTCACTACACGTTGTGTCTTTATTTACAAAAACTATATACTTTTTTAATGAGAATCAAGTTCTATCGAACTATAATGACGTAACAGTGTGACGTCACTGTCCGACTTTACAGTAAGAGTGACGTTCAGAAGTACCGCGGCCTTTGAACTATGAAAATGAATTGTGCACATCGTTAACTTAACATAGCCGGTATAAGTTGAGTAGTTAGGGCTGAAACTGCACGGTAAAAAGGCTTCTAAAAATATCAATAAATGTAAAAAGTGAACATCAAACTTTACTAATTAAAACAACTAACAAGCTACTGGCAACCCCGGGGGGTTGGGAGACCTGGGGGTGGATAAGCGGCTTACAGCGGCCCTGTTTTGATTATTTCCAAGGATGTCTTCTTGCTTCGTAAATTATGCAACGCTGTGTGTTGCTAGTTTAATGTAAATTCTACTAAATGGTAGTTTTTGTTGTCCAAGCGTGTCATATACCTATTATAATAATACTAGCTGACCCGGCAAACGTTGTTTTGCAATGTAATATTATTTCTAGTCAACATTTTTTAGTTCAATAAAAATACTATAATAAAAAAACTGGGTTGATCGTAGAGGGGTGAAAATTAGGGGTTGTATGTATTTTTGTATGTAGTATCATAAAAAAATAAAAGTTTATATATAAATTAAAAAAAAAAAATTAGGGGTGGACTACCCTTAACATTTAGCGGGATGAAAAATAGATTTTTTCCGATTCTCAGACATACCCAATATGCACACAAAATTTCATGAGAATCGGTCAAGCCGTTTCGGAGGAGTAGTAGTAACTACAAACACCGCGACACGAGAATTTTATATATATGATATATATAAATTCGGTTATTTAATTTTTTTTTTTTACATTACTTTGTAAGCTTAAAATGTAAATAACTTTTATCATTATCAAATGTTCACGCAAATGAAAATTCATCTCAACATTGTTGGCGAATGTCAAATTTCAATTACCATCCCTCTTTATCTTATAAAGATTATTCCGTTTCTAAGACTTTTTTCAATTATTCTTCTGATGTTTTCCTTGAGGGATATTGTTTTTATTATTTATTTCGTCCACCTTGCTTCATAGAGCGAGTATTATATATACTAATACTAGCTGACCTGGCTAACTTCGTTCCGCCCTACAACCTTATAATATCGTTGTTACTTTAATTTAACTTATTTTAGGAATTCATTAATGTTAAGTATTACATTAATACATTTTTTTTGCAAATACAGAAATGTTTTATTGCTTGCCATTGCGAAAGAAGAATGGCAGTTTTACACATTAGGCATCTTCTCTCTAGCGTCAATATGGCGATACTGCATGTTAAGCACTTTCTGATATCCAACATCTTTTCAAAGCATGGTTATGTATCTCCTCATTCACCTCAAAATCGGAATTTCTTGAACTGACACGAATTCGACGTAAAATGATGCGTAGTTTTGTCAACAGATGGCACCATATGTTTTTTGCATTCGTAAAATTAATTAATTTATTTATTGTCATTCGATAACTTATCCGATATTTTGTTGCTTATTCTGCTATTCGGGACGGAAACAAATCCAACAATTTAAAAAAACATGGCAATCGGTCCAGCCGTTCTCGAGTTATAAGTGTTGTAACAAACCCGACTTTCTTTTATATATATAGATTATAAAGAGGAACATTTGTGCTTTTGTATGTATGTTTGTAACTACTGGACCTGTTTCGAAAATTCTTTCACCATTAGAAAGCTGCATGTTCACTGACTGACATAGGCTATATTACATTTTCAATAAAAATAAGGATCCCTAACAAAAATGCAATAATATAACCCATGGTGAGAAAAAAATATCTATAAAAAATCTGTCATTGCACGCGCCGTGGAAACTATTGATAATAATAAAATATTGTACAGTATTATAAAACGTATTAATTCCACAAAAATAATGTTTTACCCGTGGGCAATTGTATGTTGGCCTATTCCGAATCGGAACTTATATCAAGAATTTTTCAATTATAAGTAGGGAAGTGTGTAGGTATCTAATCTTTCTTTCATATGAAAAGAAGTTATTAAAAACTAAAAAAAACTAAGTAAAATAAAAGTTTTATGCTAACAAAAATATATCTATAGTCTGACTTAGTAGACTTTCCACTACCACGACATCGGTATCTACGTGAGTGAAATCGCGGGCCATTGCTAGTAATATATACTACATATGTATGTTTAATGTATACCTAACTACTTAATTGTACATTTCGTCTCAGCACACTAATGATAATTAAAAAACATAATCACCGTCAGTAACACGTAATATGTTACCGTAAAGCTAAAATTCGTATATTTAATAATGATATAAATCTTACCTTGAGGAAATCCAACAGCTTCAAGCCCGTGATGCGACAGTCCGAACGGCCCTAAGCCGCCCAGAGGTCCCGGACCCATGCCCATATGATGCGCACTAGAATGGTGCGCATAGGGATTTTGGGACAAAGGCGAGGGCTGCTTCAGGTAGTGGAAATAGTGGTGTAACGGTGTGGTCGAGTGGTGCGCTTGGGGAGCCGCCGGAGTAGCTGTAGGCCCACTGGCGGACGAATTTGTCAAAAGCGCCATCTCGTATCCGTTTCCGAAACTAGTCACCGGGTTGCACGTTTTCTCGTGTGCATTTTTGGTAGTTTTAAGTCTAATTTTCAATAGATATCTCTTTCCGTAGGCACATTTTGGTGGTTACCTGAAATGAGAAAGTTTAATATTACATACTTGTACATAACCTATAATATTTGACATATACATAGGACGTTTAAGTTTACAAAAGATTTTGCAATTTTATAACTAATGTATAATTTTAATTTAGTGTCTTTAGGCATATAATGTAGCAACATAAGTTGACCGCACCATCTAGCCATAAAAACATTTTAGCGTCAATGTCACAAGGTGCAGTCATAAATTAGGAACATTTTAAACTTCATAATTAATTTTCATTCATACTAATTAGTAATTACATAACGGTTTGGTGTAGTGTAAAATACAAAGTAATTATTTTAAACGCAATTACTGTTTGACATTGATTAAAGGTGTAAAAGTAAAATACGATTTAACGGTACAAAGAAGTCAAGATCTCGCTCCTAATATATGAATAAATGCATTAAAAGCAAGTTATTACAAAATAATTGCCGTATCGTTTGCAACGTTGCAATAGCAAAACGTTTATTTCCGCTCAGTGCATCTAAATAGAATCGATCGAGCAATAATAGCGATCATATTTTTATTATAACTTATTTAACAATTACACAAAGAAAGGGCAATTTTCTGCGCGATTGCAACACCCAGTTGAAACGTCAAATGAAACGCCTTTCAAATTCGTTACGGCCGTTCGGGATTCGAATTGCAGATTTTTTTTGGCGTCCTCGACGTAGGTACATGTTTACAGACATTTTGTCACGTTTGTTTTTTTTACCTGTGTTACCTGCAAATCGAGGGGGCTATGATCTCTATTGTTCGATTTGAGCGATGTCGTGTAATGCTCAAGTTTTGTGAAATTGTAGGCTATATGTCTAGGATTGATATTAATAATACCTCATATCACATTAATTTAATTATACATTTTGTTTTAACTACACGGACTAAGTACTTAATATTAATAAATCAATTGGTATGTTAAATATTTAGTGTAAAAGTTTTCTCATTTAAAACTCATCAATATTCTTGTGTATATTAAAAAAAAATGGTGCGTGTACTTATGTACGCGCGGAAGAAGTTATACTTCTTTGGCTTTCTATATTTTTTTTAAATATTAAATAATTAATAATCAATATTAAGCGTTAATAATTTAACAATATTTAATATTTAGTATATTATTCAATTATTAATTAATAATAATTATTATTATTATATTATTAATTCAATTTAATAACTAGGTATGTTTCATAACCTTTTAACTAAGTATAAATAGGTCTTTGTGAAAAAGCATTGCTAAATTTCTTTGAAAAAATAATTAAAACTGCTTTATTTGTTCAAAAGGTACTACAAGTAGATTGTCTAATTCCCATCTCGCTGGCGCACGCTCGGCGCCCATACTGAATTTTGTGTCACGGTGCGCGCGCATCGTAAAATTTCACTGTCATAAATTTTTCATAACGCGCCTAAAGAAGTATAACTTCAAAAACACAGAAAAAAAACTGTTGGATTTGAGGTCGCTACGACAGTCTGAAATGAAATCTATTTCTTTAAAAAACACAGCTTAAGTATCTTTATAACTGCAATCAAAATATTAAATATTTAACAATCTTTAACAAATAAATGATACGCCTATTCCTCCAGACTTTTAACTCAATATGCCTTTAAAGCATTTCCATTTCACCATAATATTTCAATTCACTACCGAAGAGGAAAAAGACAATGTCAAGTCTTTCAACACTGTCGCTTTCTTCAAGACTTCTCCGAAACCCGAACCACCTTTTAATCTGTCAACAAAAGATTATCCTAAAACCACAGATAAGGTATTGCAACGAACGAATATCGCCTCTATGGTACAAGACATAAGGGCATTGTTTTCACGTTTCAAAGGTAATGAAAGGATTTCTGCTTGACAGAAAGTACTCAGGGTGGCTGTAATTGTTAGTTTTTAATTTGCCGGCGGTTTTTGAGTTTACGCGTCAAAAAATTCACAAAATATTCGCAAGTTTTTGTTGTAATAAGTGAAGGTGGTCTATGGTACTCTGTGAATCTTACAATTCGTAAAGCGTTTGCTTGCTTTCACTTAATACTTTGTTTTTAATTTCTGTGTGAGGAGTAATATCAAGTCAAATAATAGAAATATCATTTTAATTTATAGTTTCCCTTGTTTATGTTTATAGTTCTGGTAATACAACCTTATTTAATCTTACCTTTTAACCAAGAAAATCTAAAAATAGACCAATATATGATCAGGTTTCTGTTGTCATTTGCCGCCTTTTTGGGTTTACGACAAGTTTGGTTTGCTTTCTCAGGATATTTATTTAATAGTTATTTGCGGAAAAGGAAAGAAAATAATTATATGACTTTTGGAAGTCTTAGCTGCTAGTCTAGTCTCGTTTCTTTACTCACCCTTAACCACTAAGTTAGGCACTATCTTTTTTAATTTTACATATTGAGTAAATGTGTAAATACCACGTCGAATATTTCCAGCCCCAAATCATAGCGACCGTTTCGCACTCAATTTTGCACTTACCGTGTACACACCGCAAAAAGTTCCGAAAAGTATTGTGATTCGGACAAATGGTTACTCGGAAATTTCTAGAAAAAATCACTATTGTGCCGCTAATAGTGTTCAGCGGAGCGGGATTTGTCACAATGCATCCCCTATGCTCAATTATCGCGTATAATGTCTTTGTCAAAATATGGGTTGTGGGTTGCCTGTAATTAATAATATATTTGGGAGATTTTATAAATGGATTTCAGACAAATTGGTTATATCCTCATTTCTATTAGGGTCACAGTTTGGTTTATTCATCTGTATAAAACAAACTACTTAATTTATTAATTAAATTAGATAAATGTTACTAAAATGATTTCATCATAGATTAAATCCAATAATTCAAGTTTTATTATTTGAGTATTGACGTGGTATTGAAACTCTTTACAGAATTTCATTTCACCCACATTTTTTTGCATTCCAATTTAAAATTTTCAGGAACCTCTTGTCTATCTAAACATTTCCCGCCAAATCCCGCCCGCGAATTTCCCGATTTGTCAGGCTGACAGCCACTGTTGCCAACTGCGCAAACATAAGACAATTACATGCGAAAAGGGCGCGAATGTTTGTTTTTCTTGTTGGCAACAATGCACTCTGTTTGTATTGGGATATTATTTATGGCTTTTCACTGCCATGACAAATAGATTTTGGAGTTATTGACACCGCGAGGGGTGCAAATGTGTTGATGGGAGTGAAAAAAATTATAAATGAAGGTATTCATTTCCTATCAATGATAATAGAAAATTGTTTCCTTATAATATAAATTGAATATATTATTTTACATAAGCGATCTGTGAACTGCATGATAACGTTTTGATTTGTCGTATCGAAGATTATGTACCTTTGTACAACAAACAAAATATAATTATTTACGCTTATTATTGTATAAGGCATTTCATGAAAAACTGTATAATTTTAGAGCCAATAAAACAATCACTTCCGATAGAAAAAACCAATTCCAAAGCTATGACGATATTTCCGAAGAAAAAAATATTGTTTCCTCCCGTTGAATAGATACATTCACGTGTAACATGTATATTTATTCTGTACAAATATTGACCGAGACGATCAAGCATACAAAAAAACAGGCCCCTGTCATTCGTGAATGAATCCATTGAAATTTCTTACATTCGATGTCTCTATATATTGTGTTCAAATATTTCTAAGAAAGAAAAACAAACACTGGTGATAACGATTTGCTTGAATCGGCTAAATTGGTCTACTATTCGGATTCGTAAGAAAAACATGAATATTTGTCATAGAGTATAGTATATTCATAGACAAGTCTTCTTAGAGTAATACCTGGCACAGGCTTTTCGAATTGTCAATCTTCAACGTATTACTGATCGGCTTGATTCTCTCTCACTACGCAGAGACCTGAAGAATTGTTTGGGTTGGTCCCTCCAGCTTCGTTTCAACACCGTACAAACCGTATCAATGCAAAATTTCATTGATGGCTGGAAGTCTTCCACAGTCCGTTTCACGAGGCACTTTCTTTTGCGAACTAACGAACTGTGGAATCCACTCCCAGTAGGGGTCTTCCGTAAGAGATACGACTTCCTACTATTCAAAGTTAGGGTGTAGGTACTCCTTCCTCAAAGGCCGGCAACGCACCCACTTAAATGGGTGTAAATCGGCTGCGACGACTGCCCTTTATGAGGGTCTGGTAGGCTTATTTGCCCCCCTATTATATTTTAAGGATTTTCCCGAGTTAGCAAAAATCTAATTTCGAAATTTTCTATAAAAAGAGGTTTTTCAAGAACTAGTTTTGAAAACGCTATTACAAAATAACACTTTTAAACAATTTCGTCCATATTTGAATAGCTATTAGCTAAAAAGAAAACACATTTAATTTTTTCCTTTTTTATAGCTTCCCCTTACCCTCTTGTAACAGAATACACAATGCATGCCAAAAGACCCAAGAGACCAAAAACAATTAGTTACGCATAGACTAGAGAGGATAGAGGCGTAACCTGATCTATCATTTTGCGCGCAATCACTGACAATCATATTATTGTCTGTGTTACAGGCGAAAGCGATTTAACCCACCCACTATAAAATGGTATGTAAAATTGAGATTTTTTTCGTTTCGGAAACATAGCTTTTTATTTATACACTTAATTAATATTGGAACTAAGAAAGTGATTGTAATTGACAAATCACACCTATGATAGAAGGAAAATCTCCACAACCGAATAAAATACAATTACCTAATTTAGATAAAGAACTAATTATTGTTAGGTTTTAAATATTATAAACAATATGGTCAACCAGCAATGGTCTCAAAACTTCATTAACTAACAATTTTCTTCCTTGTTTAAAACCCTACGCTTATAACTTAGCCCAATCATTTCCCGCAGGGAGTACCGCAGGGGTCTGCTAATGGACCATGTTAGTTTACTGAGGATGCGGTAGCGAACAGCTAATAGATCTTTTATAGCTTCTTATTATTTATAAGCGATTTTCTCGTACATTTGATGCTTATTAAATTTCATTTGGGGAGTGAGTCTATTATGGGAAGGTAAGTTAATAAGATCAATAATTGAGTAGGTATACATACATACGATTAATTAATTAGAATTAATTTTTCACACTTGATAGAACGGTATTTTAGGCAGGATGTACGTCTTGTGAAAAAAAAGTATTTATGTAAATTAATTAGAAACTTTTTTTCGTTCTAAAGTCTAAGTGGCCAGTAACATTTTCTTAAATAAGTATCATATCGAAATATAACCTTCTTGGTAATTGTTTACTTTGTCGCTGGAATAAAAATAAAACTCATCTGTCTAAAAGTATTACGTGGATTAGAATCCATTGCATTGGCAAACCTACACAGTATTTATGCGACTCTAATAATAAGACTTAATTTTGTACCCTTCAGCGACACGTGTTCTTTGTTCGGAAAATTAATTTAGAAAATGGATATGCTATTCATGCATCAATAGGTATTTGTGGCTTCTTGTGATTAAACTGATTTATTTATTTAGATCAGTGTAGGCCTAGTGCCTTCAGTGTGCAACTTATCTTACCTGAGGTCGTAGGTTCGATCCCCGGCTGTGCAATTTCTTTCTATGTGCGCATTTAACATTCGCTCGAATGGTGAAGGAAAACATCGTGAGGAAACCGACATGTCTTAGACCCAAAAAGTCGACGGCATGTGTCAGGTGTTGGAGGCTGATCACCCACTTGATCATGAAACAGATTCAGAAATCTGACGCCAAGACCTAAAGAGGTTGTAGCGCCACTGATTTATTTATTTAGAAATGCAATGTAGATATCTAGAGACAATTTGATGGAAAAATACTGTTAAGGTACCTATTTCCTAACCAGTACGAATTAGCGTCCTTCAAGAGAGCATGAATTGTAAAAAAAAATCTGAAAATGCTCTCGCGTGCTTTGTGTATAACTGCATATGAGCTTTAATATCACTTCCAGCCCATTTGTCTCTTGTTAAATAAAAACGTTTTAAATTTGAAATCAATATAACGCTGAAATAAAGTATTACAGTCAATTAATCTTCAAAAAGACCTTCACATATTTCTGTCCTACTATTACACAAAGATACCAACGATTCAGTTTTTTATAAACACGGCTTAGTCAACACTTGGGTTTCAAAGAATCGTTTTCCTCTATAAATTGCCAATGCTGGGGATATTACAAACCGCGCCGGTAAACAAATCGATAAACGAGTGCGAGGTTAAGAGAGGGACGGGTATATGGGATAGGGGAGTGGCTATCCCCGCCTTGAAGCGTACTTGTGTTCTGTTTTTAAATTAAGGACCCAACGGATTTTTATACGAACATTGAATGTCAACTGTCAAACAGATAATTCTAAACTTGTTACCATAGATTTCAATATTTATAACTATATGAAAAATATTAGGCGCAGTTTTAAACTTCTTTTGATAGATAATTTTTCAAAATATTTTAGTTACTGATAAAACATATGAAGCCGTATAGTTAATGTATATAATTTCAATAGTACGTGATTTTCAACAAATCCAGTCGTCGTTTCATAACGTCATAAATACATTCATAAGTTAGACAAGGATGGCTGTAAGAGATCTACACTCTATACTCTATTATAGTCTATGCTGCCAAGATATTATTCGTGTCAAGATAATGTTATGGCTTCTGCGGTAGTGTTAGGATAGTTTATAGTAAGTTCCTGGAAATAGGGTTCGCACAGCTTATAGGAATTGGATGTAAGTTACATAACATCGCCATTTTCTTTTGACATCGTAAGCGATTGGTTATATATAAATGTTTTTATAGCTTCAGCGTCTGCGTAAAGTATCTATAAGTTTTACTAAGGTAAAGTTATTATAAACTCTATTTAAGGAATGGTGAAAAATTGTTCTATAGACTTAAGTCTGTTTTTAGAATGGCAATACAATGATATTATAAAGTTAAGGAGTTTTTTAGTTTGGTTGACGGCGCTTTAAAAACCTTTCAAATGTATATTTACAGTAAATAATGTACTTTAAACTACGATTATTACATTAATATAACGCTGTAATAGACTGTGTAAATATTTATAAAGATTAAAAGTGGCAACCCTAGGTCCTCAATAGAATTTAATATAGGCTTCAACCTAAGTTATAATTCAAAGCGACCTATGTAATGTCCCTGCCATTTTAACATTATTTATTGCCAATCAACAAGAATATTGTGGTCAGAATAACGAACATTCCGTTTTTATAGGAAACTAGCTGACCCGGCAAACGTTGTTTTGCCGTGTACCTATTTGTTTCTAAGATTGAATTTTTTTACTTCAATGAAAATAACTATCTACTACTAGCGGACCCGACAGACGTTGTCCTGTCTTAACTATGAATATTGATTTCAAATTGGTATAATTAATAAAAAAATATTTTAGAAACAAAGTGTTTATTATTCTAATGCTTTATTTTATACAACATTCTTTGTTTGTTTTTCTGGCTCACATATTATTATATTATCACTATAATAACTCCGATCGAAGCATTTATTTTAAACGATAATCATTTTTCTTACATCCTCTTTGACGATATTTGCAGTACGCATTCTGTCAATGTTATGTCAAACGCCATAAGGTTACATCAAAAAGTTCGAATTGTATGGTGGTTAAGTATTCTTAAATTTTCTAATTTTCCGCGCAATTTTTTTCTTTTTTTCTTTTATAAGAACCTTCTCCTGACAATTACAAACACAACAAAAAAAAAATCAGACAAATCGGTCAAGCCGTTTTCATGTTATGTCGTGACAACGGAAAACGGGTTTCATTTTTATATATATAGATAATAAAAAATATGGGTTGATCGTAGAGGGGCGAAAATAATGCCACATAATAAAAAAATAAAAAAATGTTATCCAAAAAAAGTGGACACCTTATCTCTTAGGGGTTTGAAAGACAGATAGTAGCCGATTCTCATACTTATTGAATATGCATACAAAAGTTCATAAAAATCGGTTAAGCCGTTTCGAAAGAGTAGGTACCTATGGGAACGAACATTGTGACACGAGAATTTTATATATTAGATTTTGGAGTACAAAAATTGTTCGGCGTTTTAGGTAAAGCGTTCGATTGTGTAAAACACGGAATTGAGAAGTATGGTAGAAATTAGAAAATATATTAATAAGCGTCAACATTTTGAACATTGACAAATCATGTCGCCGACATGAAGCACGATTGCAGTACATACATCCGTTCTTATTTATTTATGTAGACTACATTGAAATCATATAAATGTTTTGCAATGTGTAATATGTTTAAAGAACTTTATTTCTCATTACAAAATTTTTGTTTTTATTTACATGAGAAATTTAATATTAAGTATATATACGAACGAGATACACGTGGCCATCAGCGACGTATATTTTTTTTAATATGTGCATACTGTTCACACGAGAATGTGCGTGCTCCTATTTCACCATGCCTCCCGCTGATAAGGGACAAATCTTTGTTTTTAATTTATAAATTAACTATTAATTACTTAAGATGTCATGTGGAACATGGTGTAATGGTTGCAGCTCTTTACAAACACAAAAAACTTGGCGATTAAAAATATTGCCGGAGAGTTTATTGCCAGTTCTTCTCTTCCGTTCTACGCCCTTGATTTGAGAGCTGGCAGTAAATGTAAAATGAAAAAAAAAAATTTTTTTTTAATAGCGAAAGAACCTAGGAATCCTGGGAAGGATTAAAAGTATATATTCAACAATCGTTCCATTATCACGCTGCAGGACATGTTACCAGCGGCTTCATTCGCGCCGTAACGTGACGATCCAAGCAAAAGAAGTTCCATCGGTTCTTGAAGTTATACAAGTATTTGTTTTTTTTTTAATGGTGAATATTATTTATTAGTTTTATTTTAGCTATAAAGATTGGCCGTAACTACGTGACGAATGAAAGCGTTCAAAATTCGCTCACCTTTATTCAGTACAATCGTACTGAATAGTTTCGAGACGTGATATTAACAATCGTTGGTTGCAATTGTATCAAAACTGTGTGTGAGGGCTATTAATTCTCTCCCGATATCCATATCCGACCAGTCGTAATGACTACGAATCGTAGAATGCGCTTCATTCGATAGGACTATCAAATCTACACTTCATGACCAAATCAAACAAAAATGTGCAAAATTTAACATGTAGTCACGAATACTCTCTCATATGAGGACGTACCAATATTTAGATTATATTTTACTAATTAAAGGTTTTTATTTAACACACATTTGTATTTGTATCTAAGTAAAGAAAATAACCTTATATGTATTAATATAAGTTTTAAAAAAATTTCATAGTAGGTACCTATAGTTTTTCTATGGGCCCATTGTAGGGTGTTTACCCTCTATTTTTTCCTATTTCTCTTTGTCTTAAGCAAAATTCATCCGGTTTTCCCCACTAGTGCTATAACGTCATAAGTTATGACGTATAATAGTTGTGTTATGACTCATAACACAACTATTATACTCATATTAAGAAATGTAAACTAACCCATTGTTGTATGGATTCAGGAATTCTTATCATAACCATTGATTAAATACCTAATATCGACGTATATAGTTAGCAAAGCAGATGTTTCACCTATATTTTCTTGATAGGATATAAACCGTTTTGACTACTAATAAAATTTATTTGAATTAATTAAGGTAGGTGATAAACCACAGCAAATAAACAAGACAATAAAACATTATAGACTAGCTCTTTAAGTCCAGATTTATTAACAATTCTATAATCTATTGCACAAAAAATGATAAAAACACAAGTCTTTAGGAAAACAGAAACAAACAAAATGATTCGACTTTTAAATTTGGGGTCTTATAGTTTAACTACTGAGCTAAGTTCTAGTTCCGTTAACAATTCTTTTGCACACAAAGCAATAAAATCGCAAGTGTTTAGGAAATCATAAAGAAAAGATTCTACCTATATTTAAATTTCGTTTGATGTGAGCGTTCGTTGACAGTTTATTTTATACCGCAGGCAAGCGATGCGAACCACTACAGATAATTACCGTTATTATCCTAAAACGGGTGGCACAAGGGGCGTCACGGGGCGTCACAAGCCCCGGGGAGCTAAAAGGGCGTATTTATTGTGATGTAACATCTGCCTGGCAAAAAATCATTGTCTATGACTCTATTTAGGGTTTCCTTTAATTTATTATTAACACTTGGTATAAATATATGTTTGTATTGTTTTAATTGTTAAATCTTACTTCTTACATTACCAAATTAAATAGATTTACTTATAAGGCCCGTATTCTAGAATGTCAATCAAACTTAAATCGTTATAAAAACAACCAAACTATTTTTTCTGTATGAAGTTTGACAGTGTTCAAGTCGCGATTATGACTTATAAGTTTAAGAATATGGATCTTAGAAACCAACGTCTCTTTTGCAAATAGTGAAGTTCATTGACCTTTATTTACTTTTAATCAACTACGTTTTCCATAGAGTATCAATACAAAATACCCCAAAGATCAGGCCCGCAGAAAAATCAAACGACCTATAATTTATGACAACTTTAATTCTATTAATTTGTCATTTCTTACATTACTAATTGAGGTAAGAAATGTCAACATGCACTTGAAACATTATAAAAAAAAAACTCAGTTTAGATTTGCCCATACAACGACCACAATTTATACCTCGACTTGTTTAAGCTATCGTGAAATATGCTTAGGAGTATTAATAGGTATATCCATCACGTAAACACACATCCACCATCACACAACATGGCAGATGTTTTCATAATGAACCTTTTTGTATATAATATATATTCCATCTTTGGCTGTATCTTTAGTATAATTGTTTGTATATATAATTAATATTCTTCTTCCTCTCCACTACGAGGGTGGCGGTCAGCTCGTCATACTCCTTATTTTTCGTCAAGCGCATCTGCTGTTCTACGCTGGCCACTCCCGTCCATTCTCTAACATTGCGGAGCCACGACTTCCTCCTTCTGCCAGCGCGTCTTTTCCCCTCGACCTTGCCCATCATGATTACTTGAAGAAGTCGGTACCATTCGTGTCGCAACACATATTATATAATTGATGATATTGTACGATTTAAACTTCTATTTATATAATAAATTTGTGAATATATGGAGTTAAAATTGGTTAGGTTTTTGGAGGTTATTGGGAGGTTAAAAATCCCGTTTGTTCAAATAAAAGTTCAAAGTCACTATCAGTGATTATATCTATGTGTATGCGTAACGCAGTGCGTTTAACATTTCAGTGGTAAAAATATCGGTTTAAGAAACGTCAAACTCACGTAATACCCATTTAATATCTACATATAATACATTTGTATTTACATAAGAAAACATTGAGTAAATAAAGACAATTAATATTTATATTTCGAGAGTAAATATTTTTTCAAATAAGATAACATAACATTATTATCATTCATTACTACCAATTACTTAAACTGTGGTGATCACAAAAGAAATGCCGAGTCAGCAATTTTGAATCCAATTAGGGCCTTGGATATAAAATATTCCTTACGCAAGAAAAGTCAAAAGAATATTCCTTAGGTAAGGTAAGAGTTCGCCTAACTCATACTTATCTCATGTTAATTTTAACCCGCTAACTCGTTAAAACTAAAACAAGTCTAATTACACTCAGCTAAAGTACTTTCGTCTCTTTCTGTCAAATTGTGTTTACGCTGTGATGAAAAGAGATGCGTTTTATAGTAGGTAATGTAATACTAATTCAGTGCAATTATACTATTTTAATTAAAATAGGAGTTGGCAAAAGAGGAGGCGGACTGAAATTGGAATACGTAAAGATCTTCTCACATCAGGAAAGAAGATACACAGAAAAAGTTAGACGATATCGGAATGGGACAAATGATACAAAGAAGCTCATACCGCTAAAACAACGAAATTCTTTATATGTATGTAATATTATAGAAGACAAAATTATTCGACAAAAAAGACCATAAATATAATAACTAGTAAGTATAAGATAAATCAGTGGCGCTACAACCTGTTTAGGTCTTGCTTTTAAATCTAATAGGCAAGTAGGTGATCGGCCTCCAGTGCCTGACACGCGCCGTCGACTTTTTGGGTCTAAGACATGTCGGTTTCCTCACGATGTTTTCCTTTACCGTTCGAGCAAATGTTAAATGCGCACATAGAAAGAAAGTTGGTGCACAGCCGGGGATTGAACCTACGACCTCAGGTATGAGAGTCGCACGCTGAAGCCACTAGGCCAACACTCTCACAAAAAAGACACAGCCTACAAATTATGCAGATTGAAAACATAATTCAAATTCCAAATAATTTTAATAAATTTTCGGATTCTTAACAATCACGTCAGGAAACACCGCTCTTAACGTGTTGGGTCATTGGGGTGCTTTAAATAATAAAGGATTTTAGTTTTACTCTATGTACAACTCGCTTACATCAACAGGGTATATAACGTCACTGTAGAATGATAAACTCATATGTCAAAAAACCATTGAAGTGAAACTTCTGTAGGCTCATGAGGGAATTTTTTTACGAAAAAAACCCAGAAAAAAGAAACAGTTGAAGAGAGTGCCTATGTCTGGCTAAACCTACTCCCGGGGCGTAACTCCGATGGTTTAGGTAATTAATGTCACGCTTACAAAACTAAAAATGACTGTCTGAGCAAAATGTTATCTTAATATATATAAATTACGTGTCACGTTGTTTGTCCGCGATGGACTCCTAAACTACGGAACCGATATCAATCAAATTTGCACACTGTGTGCAGTTTGATCTAACTTAAAAGATAGGATAGCTTACATCTCAATTTATACCCAAAATATTATTTTATTGCAAAATATTTCTTTATTATTTGATAGTCACAATTCTAACAGATGGCGCTGTGTTGAAAGTACCAACGTTTCAAATAAGCTATAATTTAATGGCATTACCACCAAAAAAGCATGGTGGTCGCCATTACTGGTATTCTCCTATCGTTTCCCTTGAATAGATTACTATTATGTAATATAACTAAATCCTTAGCCACAGCAACGCTTGGCCGGTCTACTAGTTACATTAGGTATATATTTTATGGTTTCTGTAAAATTAACGTTTTATGAAAGTCAAAAGTCAAAAATCATTTAATCATATAGGTAACACAATGTACACCTTTGAACGTCAAAAAAGAAATGTATATGAAATGCTTCTAACTTTACATTTAGTGCCAGTTCTCAAATCAAGGGCGTAGAACGGAGGAAGAGCTGGCCATAAACTCTCCGCCACTCATTTTAATCGCCATGTCTTTTGTTTTAAACAACGTTTGTAAGGAGCTACAACCATTACACCATGTTCCACATGACATCTTAATGACGAAAATGGATACAAATACAAAGGTGTGAACTTGACAAATGACAATGACAAATGACAGGGTAGGTACTTAATATCTGAGGGACGTTTTGGAACATATGTTTTTGTTAAATAAAATAAAATTATCTATAGTTAGATGATAAGATACATCTTATCTTAATTGGAAAGTACAAACCATCAATATTTGTTGGTTACGTGTTTCATCAGACATTTAAAATAATTTGATAGAGATGAAAGATTACTTAAGAATAGTGCAATTAAACTGATGTCGTTTATGAATAGGGGGAAGGTTGCGTGTTTTCATGAGACAGATTCAAAAATCTGAGGACTGAGGCCCAAACCTAAAGAGGTTGTAGCGCCACTGATTTTATTAAGGATGCGTGTGGAATGCCATAGACCCAAAAATTCGATTTTTTTCTAATTACAGACTAATCACTAAGGCCTATTAGAAAAAAACAAATGATAACGAAACAGATACAGAAAACCAACGCCCAAAAAAGGTTGTAACGTCACTAAACATGTATGGGTAGCAACTATATATATACGTTAGAAGAGAGAAATAGTTCGTTCATTCCTTATTATACGTAATTTCAGTGTCTTGTTTTTTGTCAGAAATATGCAGAATGACTTCAAATATTTGGTCTTGATTAATAAAAATCATCGCGAATTCATTTAAATCATAGGTACTTACGATGAAAAAATACCTGTCAAAAGGAAATCATTAATTTTATTTTATCAATATCGTACCTACATATTTATCTTTGTTTAATGATAGTTGGCGAAATCATTTGTATCTATACAATGTAACATTTATTATAAGGCTTTATTTCGGATCTGAACTCCATTGTAACAAACGTTTCAAATTAGATTTAATTATCGCTCTGTATTATTTATAAAAGTTACTTTAATTTTCATGGCATCAAAATAATATATGTTTTTTAATCTAAATAATAATATAGTACAGGTGCTACAGCCCATAGAACCTTAGCCCATAAGACCCCCTAATGGCCCCGCTAATAAATAATGCATAATTTTGTGTTGCACACAAAAAAATAAATATATATTTTAAATCATGTAAGGGAAATAAAAAACACAAAAACAATTACAAATCCATCCATCTTTCCTATCATTTATTATCGTGAGACATTGAGCAAGTTTTATCAATGTCGCAATTACGGAATTTTAATGTTGATAAACCAATATTTAACAACCATAATTCGACTATATTGCCAGATTATTATGTTATCCTGAGATTATCCTTAAATAAACCAGATTTTATATTCTACAATATTTATTATCTATGCCTCTATCGGTAGAATTTTATTGCTAATGTCAATTGTCGACTTCTATGTTTAAATGACAAAAATCGGATACACAAAATAACTCTAGCAATTCCGTTAAATCAAATTGTTCTAGTTTATTAGTTTTCTTATTCTTATAATACAAATAAGTTTTAATGAATATCGAAGTCTCATTAAAATGTTTTTGTTTTTTCAATGTTAAATGTATACATAATCGATATTGCTATCAATGTATGAAATTAACGAGAAAATTATCATACAATTAATTATGAATTATATCTGAAGTAATTATTCACCATTGGATACGGTTAACGAATTTAATTAGGTATCCAAATCGAGATAACTCCAGTAGTCAATTTAACATGCATTATTTTTGCTTAAGCCTCTATTGTCTATTAAAGCTGGTACATAGACACAAATATCCAAGCGTGAAAATTTTGACTTTGACTTACGTACGAGGATGACTTAAGTGAAAATTGTGTTACCTATTAACTATTTGAAAAAATAATTTGATTAATGCGTCTTATATAGTATTATATCCTAGTATTTACTATCTAGAATGAAATATACTGTAAATATCAAATATGACGCAATATTCATTAATCTAACGAACATAGTTAATTAGACGAAATCGGCATAATATCATTATTGAAATAATCCAGGCGCTACTAAGCTGTATAGTTATCTTGGCCACAGTTTTCTTAATATAATTATTTTATTATTTATTATGTGTTTATGTTTTTTTTTATTATTTTATATTAAGGTACCTACTTTACCCATCATATATTTTTTTTAGCTTTTTCTTAGGTACTAGGGTTGCCTGGAAGAGATCACTTGTTAGCGGTAAGGCCACCTGTTGCAGCCTGTACCTATAATAGTTTTATGTTATATTTTTGTGTGTAAGTTAATAAAATAAATATTAAAATAATAAATATACGTTTCTAGTTTATTCCTTACTATAGCCCAGTTTAAATATCAAGATTTCAGCTGAACTACGAAACTTGTATGAACTTCGTTATTTAAAAGGGTAGTCGAGGGGTGTAAGGCGTGTCTCGACCACGCCCTCGCGCCCCCTGCATATTGTTAGATATTACCATAAATGTTAAGGTTTGATTGCGGATGTTTGGCGGGTTAGGTATTTTATATATTATAAAATAATTCCTGAGAAAAATACATACTAAAGGTATATGTTGCTTTTCAAAGTGAATGTGTTTAGTATGTTTGTTAACACGTAATAATTACTGTAATATTTTACGAATGTCTTTACATTTAAATAAATGGTAACAATATTCCGAAAATTAATTTTGGTAAAAAAATACATGGACAAAATTATGCACTTACGAAATAGGCCTACACTAATCGGATAAACTGTAATTAACAAATTTTAAGATGCTTATACAATATGACTACCCGAAACAAAGTATTAAAAATAATCCTATTCCAAGAATCCGTCTACCTATAGTAAACCGTTACTGTTTTTAAAATCAAATCAAATCAAAATCATATATTCATTTAGTTAACACAATGTACACTTATGAACGTCAAAAAGAAATACATATTAAATTCTAAATGCGTCTAATTTCACATTTACTGCTAGTTCTCAAATCAAGGGCGGTAGAACGGACGTGAAGAACTGGCAATAAACTCTGCGCCACTCTTTTTAATCGCCAAGTTTTTTGTTTTACACAATGTTTGTAAGGAGCTGCAACCATTACACCATGTTCCACATGACATTTTAAGTTAATTAATAATAAAACATACATTGTCGAAATAACTAACATCACCGCATACACGAATTCAAGTACGACCAGTCACCACAAGTTTTAACTTCTGGAACCAACAAGGTAACAACAGCGTTAATTCGCGTGAAACATTTTCTAACCAACACAATCTTTAAATTCTAATCACTTGTGTATAATAATAACACACGTATACCTACTTAACTAAGTTGCTGTCATCTGCAAAAAGATTTTCCTTTCAGCATACAGATTTACGATTGTTTTATGGGACAGGATGAAAACACTTTGAAATAAGTGATAATCATGGCGACGCTGAGGGCTAGCGGGTGTGTTGCCGACCTTTCCGGGAATTAAATTTTCAGCGCTTTAAAGCAAATGTATGAAGTATATCAAAGTGCATATTGATGATTTATTAGTAATATGATATTTCACGGCTAGTGAAGCTTGATTAAGAAATATAACCGGATATAAAAAGATATTTACCAAAAAACATACGAATCTGTTAACTTATATATGTAGGTATTAAGTAACACGTAATAAGGTTAGGTAGGACTAAAACAAATGTTTCGGTGCTTTAGCCGACGCGCCAGAAACAAACTGTACATCTGTACTTAGACGGCGGGATTTTTTACTATGTACACATTTTAATACATTTACTGACTCGAATAATACTGCCTTATTGAAAACTTCATTATAATCTGTAGCGTTTTTTATGAGATAAATAGGTTATAGATAAAATCACTTGTGTCCTTCCTTCTTAGTCATTTATCAGTTTGAAGTATGTTGTAATAACTCAAATATAATACAAAAAAAGCTAAACAATACTTGGCTATAGCTTAGCTTAGATGAGTATCAAACATGTATAATTAATATACTAAGTTGTATAAATTATACACAACAGATTTGATAATTATAAGTATAAGATTTAAGAATTACATTTAACAATGATTTGAAGAAAAATATGATAACAACTTAAAAATATTGTCCGAACGGTAGAACGCTCACCTGAATAGATACCTTATCAAAAGATTAACAGGTATTTAGTCTATCGATAAATTATTGTACATTAAATCATGTTATTATACTAATATAAGCCCCCGGCTTTGGCTTAAGGCCCATAACCTATGTAAATTGTATAATTAAAGCCAACTTGCTTATATAACAAAGTTTATAATTTAAAAATACACATCAAAAGATCGGTAAAAAATTCTAAATTTTAACTAACTAGTAGAACTAATTAGTAGATAGTATAAACCACGCTAAAGACTTGTTTTTTTTATAATTAAAGTTAGTTCAAATTTGTCAAAGGCTTTAAACAAATTTGGATAAATAAATCGTTTTCGTAGACAAAAAATCAATTATTTAGTTATGATCATACCTACTAACTGTATGTTTAAAAAGTGTATAGGCTAACTTTAAATATATAACAAATAGGTCTAACAAAGTCAAACATACAATATTTAGGCCTACTCGCTCACGGCAAACTTTTTATTCCTAAGCTTACTTTCTTAGCTTTGCGATTTGAGTATTATATTTTCACTCAATATATACTCTTTTATAAAATTTAATTTAAAAAAATGGAATTCGGCGTAAACAATAATAATTATTAATTTATTTAGATTTGATATAATTTTCTAATGTTTGATACCAATTAGGTTTACAAAACTTTGTTGGCCTATACGATTGTTTATCTCGTTACAATTGCTATAATAAATGAATAACAATTTAGTAAACATCGAAATTAAGAGGGTAGAAACACTGACAACGTTTATATAACCTACACTAACCATAACAAACAAATGTCAATCAAAATGTTTTAAAATCCTTCAACCTCAAAATAATATGTAAACTTACCGTGACCACCAAAATCCAAAACCACCACACAAAATAAAACTTTGCACTTTCAGAGTGATCGATTACACCAACACGTTACAAATACGTCCTATCTTATCGAAACTCACAATTTCCAAAAATTCGTAACTACACTGTCCTTGAGCGCGAAACGAGCTGTCAAATTATATATAAAATTTATTATCTATGATTAAATTCGTTGTCTGTACAGGCCACTGTTCAACATTCGATATTCGAAATGTTCTATGGACACTAGAGCGCTCCGCGGCCGGGGCAAGACTGCCGCACGTCAATGCCCCTCGCGTCGCCGCCCCACCGTGTACCACGATTTTTCAGGTATAAAGGAAAGCGATAACGTTTGTTATCTAATAGATTCTTGAGGACAGTTTTTGTTAGCTGAGACGAATTAGTAGTTAAGATGTGGGTGTTAAGAGGCGTGATCTTTGTAGGTGGTCGCATTGTTTAAGCGAATTTGTGCTTTCTGAAGCTTTTGTTTAGACTTTATGGGGGCGGTCACGCATAATACGGCGCGTGCTAGATTTTTTAACCACTTTGCTTTAATCACGCATTCGTACTTAAATTAATAAGTTGTGGTAATTTGTTTTATTGTTTTTAGTAGTATTTTGAATATTTATTAAATAATTCAAGTATTAGGAATGAACTTTAGATTAGATTTAGTTAGGAAACTAGCCTATATCGAATGCTATCATAGGTCGATAGATACAATTTTGATGCAAACTCTGAACAGGCAATAAATACCTTAGTATTAGATACTGGCCACCCACGACCGTTTGTGATATATCTAGAATCTAGATGAATATGTATCCAAAATTAGAAAAAAAATCGTTCTATCTATAATTTTAGCAAATTTAATTACCTTTCTCGCATGTTAGTTCATATAAATTGCACAATTAAAAGGCCTTTTACGTAAGAAATGATTAAGGTAATTTATTATAGAATTAAGAATAATATCAAATTCCTCCAAATATAGTGTTTATTACAGTAGGTACCTATACTAGTTGATATGGCAAAACTTTGTTTGATAAGATTATTAAAATTAATATAATATCTAATAATTATTATTAAACAATGGAGGTTAGATGCTACATGTACCTACCTATGTTTTAAATCCAAATCATGAAGAAAAAAATATTTTAATGGGGTAAAACCCTTATAAGGGTATAAATTTACAATCTATTTTCCTAACCAGCGAATACACACAATTCATAAAAATCAATAAAATGGTTTCGGACTTTCGTTGCACTGACACGAGAGTTATATATACAGATTCAACTTTTTCTAAGGTCTTATGTGCATATTTCTGATATATGCAATGTATATGTATAAAAGGAGTGTTGGCCTAGTGGCTTCAGCATGAGACTCTCAACACTGAGATCTTATTCTATCCGCAGCCCCAATGGACTTTCTTTCCATGTGCGCATTTAACATTGGCTCAAACGGTAAAGGAAAACATCGTGAGTAACCGGCTTCCCTTAGACCCAAAAATTCGAGAGCGTGTGTCAGGCACAGGAGGCTGGTCACCTACTTGTGTTGATTGACAGATTATCATGAAACAGATACAGAAATCTGTGGTCCACACCTAAAAAGGTTGTAGCGTGTGGTTTCTTTTGTTTTTCAAAACGTTTTTCTACTCTACTACAGAAAATGTTTTACTCTTGTCTCCATTACAACCTTAAAAGCGCAAGTGACCAGAAATAGTTAAAACAAATTATCAGGTAAAAATTGAAATAGTTCCCACAATAATATAAGCGACAGTGTTCATGAAGATTTAGATAAGGTGTTCATTTATTTCAAACAATAGATTGAATAGTGGCAAACCATTCCTTATTATCTTCGGTAGTACAGATTATCAATGTTTTATGCCTTTCTTAGTAAATCATTACCTGTGGTTTTTGGTTATTGTCTATAGTAAACAATAGTGTTTGAGATAATAATTATGGAAATTTATAACGTGTGTTTTGCGTTTAAAAAGCTCGCTTACAAATATGAAAAACTCAAAAATAAATTCTACATACATCACTTGAAGGCTATATTTATTTATTTCTTCGATAATAAAAACACATGGCATTTTATTCGTCATTTGAGATTTCAATAAATTATTTTGCATAAAATATTAAATACCAATATTTCATAAATTCTCTTAACGAAATTTTAATTTTAAAAATAGAATTTCTATAAGTTAATACACCCCTCTCACTCTCTCTCAATCGGTCTCAAATCTCAATAGCTCTCTCCCTTTTCTTCGACAAAAATGCTGCACATCTTCGTGACGTTTGCTTAAAACCTCATGCGGCTAAAGAAGTGTCACTTCAATAATAATAAAATAATAAAACCTAACAATTATGGAAAGGAAAAAAATGGGGAAGACTGTTCTTGTGTTCTATTTTTTCACTGACCACTAAACTAAATACTAACGTGCACTCCTTGTGTCCTTAATATATTCAGGCCCGTGGTACCACAGGTGTAGTAATAAAACTCGCCTTCTTAACGTAATTTCGGTCTGATACGTAATTGATCGACCAATAAATAACCCAACAGCTACTGAACACATTAAATATACCGGCTATAACAATCGCGCGAGATTAGAAAATAACTTCGGAGCGGCTAAGCGTGCGTCGGTGAGTTGTGGGACTCTGCCTTTTGGTCTAAGATCCCGATATACAACGACCTTCACCGAGATGCTTATGTAATGAAACGTATTTTATATTTAATTTAATATGTCAATAAATATAATTCATATGGGTTGCCTAGCAAATTTCAGTCAAAATTTTTTTTTAAAATATTAATTAAACATACCCTACCCTGTTTAATTAATATTTAAAAAAAAAAAATATAATTTGCATGTAGTAAATTTTTTGAACTTTTTTCAATCAATATTTTTAATCAGGGTAGTATTATATATGTATCACTATAAGCTTCTCTTATACTAAAGATGTATATATACTTTAGTATAAGAGAGTCATTTATGTCTTTAGTCACATAAAAAATATACACATAAATAATTAATTGATTAAAAACAACCTAACGTTTGCATATTCTATGAGCTTCATACTTTCGATTGGTATAGTATTTATCTAATAGTCATACCGGTGAAATGTTTAAAAAAATATTTTTTTTTTAAATTAATTAAACATACTCTGGACTGAAATTTGCTAGGCAACCCATATGGATTATATTTATTGACATATTAAATTAAATATAAAATAAGTTTTATTAAATAAGCATCTCGGTGAAGGTCGTTGTATAGCGGGATCTTAGACCAGTTGTGGGACTCTTGCTTGTAGAATAAATGAACACAACATTTAGTTAAAAACATTTCGGACCCAAATTTATAAAATAAGAGAATCAATTTCATTCAATATTATTCGTAACCTACATAGTAATAATAAAAACTTGATAAAAAGAAAATTAAAACAAATTTAAAAAGTTTGTTAATATCACCGGTACGATAGTTGGCGCCAACTTAAATCTATAATTAGCGCCTGTGCACTTGAACTCCACGGCCCAAGAGTCTAACAATTTGGTATACCCTTACTAACCATTCAGGGCGGTCGTAGGCATAGGTTTTCCGCTTGATCGCGTAGAAGTCATCGATTTGCGCATCAGCAAACATTCCAAATGAACTAAACAGCGCTATGACAGTATATTTTACAAGAATGAATACGAAACGAATGCTGTGTGTTTGTCTTTATATATTTATTCACATATTTGTATCATACATAGTTCGTATATATTTATAATAACTCAATTATTCTGATTGCTCTCTTTGAACTAAAGATCAAATATTTAGGTTTTATGAATACGGGGATTTCGTATGACAAAGCTAGCACCATTTTTAAATATGCGTAAATTTTTCCTACATTGTATAATCCTACGTTACATTAATACATTTGACATTTAGCTTAGCAAAGACAAAAATTTCATTTTACTCTATCAGTAAATGATGGAGGTATTTCTGAATATTGATTACAAATTCCAGGTAAAAAATTTGCTTCTGTTCTTTCTGGGTGTCACCCACTCATTAATATATTTTGACGAAGTCATTTAAGCAGCTTATTAACAGCCATCCTATTATAACCGCGTGATACTACTGAAGAACTATGTGACTGAAAACACAACACAGGGACTACCTATGGTAACAGTATGGTTTCACTAAGGGTCGCTCCACAATCGATGCCGGTGTGAAGTTGATTTCGGACATATTTAACGCCTGGGAAGAATCATATGATGGAGTCGGCGTCTTTTGTGACCTGTCAAAGGCCTTTGACTGTGTTCATCCTGATATACTCGTTGGAAAGCTTCAACACTATGGCGTTGATGGCAAAGCTTCCAGCCTGATGAATTCATATTTAAAGGGAAGGATCCAAAGAGTTCATGTCAATGGAGTCACCTCTCCGGGTTCGCAGGTATCAATGGGCGTCCCCCAAGGATCGATTCTCGGGCCTTTCTTATTTCTGATTTACATAAATGACCTCCCATTCTTTGTCAACGAAGTTCATGAGATGGTATTGTTTGCTGATGACACTTCACTTCTATTTAAAGTGAATAGGAATAACGTATTATTGGACGATGTAAACAATTCTATCTCTCGTATAGTTAACTGGTTTAATGTAAATAACTTACTGCTTAATGAGAATAAAACAAAATGTATTAGATTTACAACTACTAGCGTAAAGCGAGATATTGGTAACCTGAAAATTAAGGACAGTGAACTAAACTTTGTTGACAAAACTGTTTTTCTAGGCATAACAATAGATAGTAAACTCCAATGGGGCCCGCACATAGATACTCTTTCGAATAGGCTCAGCTCTGCAGCATATGCAGTAAAGAAAATCCGACAGTTTACTAATAAGGACACGGCAAAAATTGTTTATCATAGCTACTTTCACAGCGTAATGTCGTACGGTATTCTACTGTGGGGTGCTGCTGCAGAGGTTCAATCCATATTTGTGCTGCAGAAGCGGGCTGTTCGGGGTATTTGTTGTGTTTCTCCGAGGGAGTCGGTACGGAATAAGTTTAAGGAATTAAATATTATGACACTATCTGGTCAATATATTCTTGAAGCCTTGTTGTATGTCCAAAAAAATATAAACGACTTTAAAACAAATGGTGACTTTCACCAGTATAATACGCGAAATAGAACTAATTTGAGTGTACGACCAACCAGGCTCCAAAAGATAAACCACTCCTTATATGGAAATTGTATTCGTTTTTACAACAAACTCCCAAGCGAAATTAGAGTATTATCACTAAATAAATTCAAAGCCGTCGTTAAACGGAAACTAATCAACAAAGCTTTTTATAAATTTGAGGACTACTTAAATGATCCTAATCCTTGGGATTGAATTGCTCCAGTTCAAAGAATTTGTATGACAATACCTGGCGATTAAAAAGAGTGGCGGAAAGTTTCTTGCCAGTTCTTCTTACCCGCTCTACGCCCTTGACTTGCAAACTGGTAGTAAATGTAAATTTACGATTAATTTAACTTGACGATTCAAAAGTGTACTTGGTTACCCACTTGAATAAAGATATTTTGAGTTTGAGTTTGAGTTTGACCTAGTGTGGGTAGGGTAGATCAATTTTCAATTGAATAAATTGTATATATAGAATAATAAAAACAAGTTTCAGATGTCCCAGGTTCCTTGTGTTGTACCTGTATTTTAGGAATATGACTTCCTAGTATTTCTTTTGTTTCCATTACTTAAGGAAGGGATTAATAATGGGTAATTTACGTGTATAACTTATATCTGATTGTATGAATTACAGGAATGAAAACATGTATGGAGTTTCATCATCGGACGTCGAGGCGGAATACGAAATACCATCCGTATCACCTCGACATCCGTCGTTCCATAACTGATCATAAAAGCCTAAAGTTTTTGCCTCTCGAATATATGGAACAGCCCACTAAAGTAATTCCGAACCAATTCGATTAAGGGTCCGAAAAATACGTATCTACTAATTCTTAAAAGGCCGGCAAGGACGTCTCTCAATGTCCATGGTCTATCACTTAAAATCAGATCCTGTTTGCGCCTTGTAATAAAGAAAAAGAAATCTCTTCTAATTATCGTAATTTAATTCACTATCTTTAACCATACTTAACTTAAGTTAACCATACTTCAGAGTGACTTTGATAACGCCTTTGACCACGTAAAATATTCTTTATATTGCGTTTCATAATAATTATAATAATTAAAATATTAAAATACACAGTATTTACAATATTCTTAACTGTAATAATAAAATTGGTTGTCTGTAAAGTCGGTTTTCTAACGATAGTTGAACGTGACAACGTTATAAGAAAATACTGATGGAATGGTTGCATTTTTCAAAAGAAAATTTAAATTAAATTTGTTTGATAGATATTTTGTATGGATATAGAGAAGAAGGTAAATGGAAATCACAATTGAATTGATCAAGTTACATTTATTTGTACGCATAAATACAATTATGTTAATTTTTTAACGAACGAACGCTGCCGAACGCGGAGGCCGATTGTGCCTCTTTGTCGCTCGTTCCGCGCTCTCGCTTGCACTTCAAGCCTTAGAGCGAAGTAACGCCGCATGCGTCATGTTTTTTCGTGCGTGCAACCGGCTCCATCGAATTATAAGAAGTTGTCACGTCTAAAGAAAATTAAAACAAATTTATAAAGGATATTTAACGCTGGCAACACTTATTTATTATTAGAGAACCCTAATAAATAATACAGAAAGTTTAACGAGCGTCCAGCGAGGTGTCATAGAACCTCCAGACGCGGGCCATCAGAGTTTATGGCTCACGATGACAACAAATTCAATATTCCAACTAATTTATGGTGATGAGCTATTTAATAGACAGCCTTGTGGTGAAATTTTCTAGTTTTAAGTAAAATATACGATTTGTCGCATATAAATGTGAGTCACGTTTATTCATTTCTCGGAGTATTTAAAAGAACAGAAAAATAATAAACGGCTCAAATATAAGTCTTTAATCGAAAATTTGTTCTTTAGAGTAGAACCTCTTGGGCTGTGAGGTTCAAGTGCGCTAATTAAAGATTTAAGTTCGTGGCTGGTAGATAGTACCGGTGACCCCAGCCCTGCGATTCTGTAACTCACTTTTCGAACTCACACAGCGGTTTTCGCATCGGCGGTCGCTCTCAAATCAGTCGTGAAACAGTCATTTTATGATTTGGCATTCTGAAAAGGGAGCTTGTAGTTTATTGGTTATGCGACCGCCGCGCCGATGCGAAAACCGCTGTGTGAGTTCGAAAAGTGAGTTACAGAATCACAGGGCAGAGCTGTTGCTTTCTTCGCTCAACGAATAAGTATCGCAATACAGAGAGGAAATGCTGCCAGCGTTAAAGGTAGGTACTCTGACACAGGAATCAAACTTTTTTTTTAATTTGTTTTTAATTTTCTTTTTATTAATATTTAATTATTTTTAGTAGGTTAAGAAATTGTTATTTACTGTATACCTATTTGGTTGTTATGATTAGTGCTTTATTTTATTTATTGACAGAAATACAGTAGGTACACTTAAAATAATTCAATATAAAGCAGACCAGTGTTGGCATAGTGACTTCACCGTGCAAATCTTATCCCTGAAGTCGTGTGTTCGATCCCCGGCTGTGCACCAATGGACTTTCTATGTTCATGGGAAGATGGAAAAACGATAAGACATACTCTTATGTTAATTGAACTTAGATTATATTAGTATCACGACGTCTATCTAAAAACAGCTGCCCACTGAAGTATTTCTGAACCTATTCTACATTCCTTCAAAAGAGCGTACCAATACTTAATACGCAACGCACTTGCAAGCCATCTAGCAATGTATCTACACTCTCTTCTGCCCAATTGCCCAGTTTCATAAAAAAATATGACACACTTACATTCGGCCTAACTTCAATTTGTGTGTTCTGTGGTTACCGTTTTATATTCATACATTATCTTCGTCTTCCAATTATAAAAGTGACAGCTCATAGAGAATGTCATCGCTAAATATTCGTATAATTTGTCAAAGGTTCGATTAGATTTGTCATTTATCAAAGTTGAGGCACAGTTAAATTTAAACTCTCCCTGCTTGTAATAGAGTATATTCTTCACTGAGCTTTTACATTTTTATATTACTGTCATATAATTAAGATGTTTATATTATCAAATAATTATAATTTTCATTAAAATCAGAAGTTTCGTCATTATTACGTGTTCTTTGAAAAATTGGTTTTTTAATGGTATTTTTACGATATGTTTTGTCTGAATAACATTAATTTTAAATGAGCAACGGGTTAATTGATGTACGAATTAAAATTCATAGTTTGCGGATATTAAATGAATTTATGATTATCTTTTAAGAATGATTAGTCTGTAAGATAAATGTATACAGCGCCCAGTCTCTAAATTGTCACACATTCTGACGGAACTATAAACAAATGCTTTTATAAATAAAATTATTCAAATAATTTGCTCACCAAGTGTAGGTATTTAAAAAATTCCAACAGCGAATTTCAGAGGTTTGATCGTCAAACTGCACAAACCCGGAATCGTAGGTAGGTATTCCAAATGGATTCCGTTAAGTATTTTCAACTGGTATCTGATTTAAAATCGTTATCGTACCTAATTAACGTAAACGTAAAATCGTAATTACGTAAAACAATTATTAATTTTAGTTGCCTGGTATATTTACCAAAAATAATTATAAGACTTAAACGCTAAATAAATATTTATTGATAACCTCACCACCGATTATTCACAGACAATTAGGTAATGAGCTTCCTTTAGGTTCCTTTCCTTTTAGATATATAGATTTCCTAATCTATACAGTCAACCTATATATCAAAGACAATAGTTAGATATTAATAATTATTTTCAAAATTAATCTTGTGTAGGTAATTTATAATCTGTATTCAATGTCCACAATCATCACAAAAAAGTTTCAAAATTAGATAGTAAAAACAATTGAAATAGTTAAAAAGTGTGAGTTCGAAATTCAAATTTCAAATTTTTGTTTTTGCCAGTCTTATTTTTTAAATCTATTGTCTTTATCTGTATAAACAAATAATGACTCTATTAGTAATTTACCTCTATAGTGATTACTACATTGTCTCTGTCTGTCTGCCAGTAACTTAATATAGGCCCTTGTGTGACTTCTGTAAGGATTAACGGACATTCCGACCTATTCATTTACAAGGGGTAAGACGGTGCGATAATATTACGAATTTGTAATTAAGTGTACCAAGATTATTGCATAATAGGTGGGCCCTGGTGTCACCTGCGTTGATTCAATCGTAACGTTCTAAATACCTGTTTTAAATGAACTTTATTTTTTTTAATTCGAAGCTATAGTTCCTGAGATCAATATCAAATAAACAGAGGAAATATTTTTCCCGTTTTTTGTAACATTTTACATTCATCCTCCCATTGATTTGTGATAGTGCGTAGTCGGCCTATGGCACTCGCTTTATTTTTAAAATAATTTTTGAAATCGGTTAAGTAGTTTAAGAGGTTTTTCTAGGGCAGACATACAATCAAATCAAGAAAGATTTATTTATAATAGTACCTACCAAGATAGGTGTCACACTAGAAACAAGAAACTGTCTTCATGGCGGCTGGCGCAATTGATAATGTCGATAGAAAAAGTTCTAGATATATTTTACAAAGACTCATCAACGTCTATATAGGATAGAATATAGTAATTATTGCAGACATTTTTGTCTTCACGAAAAACCTGACCTAATTTGACAATTGAAATTCTTAAGCTTAACCGAATCGTAAAATTATCAAGGTCGATATTTAAATATAGAACTCATTTGTTACTCATGCAGGTAAGAAGTTTTAAACACATAGTTCAAACAACTACCTACTCCCAAAGAGTTTATTTGTAGCCAAGTAGTTCGCAAAGCCAAGTCAAATGGCTAAATAGCAGCAACAACTATTTTATTCACTATTTAATTTTAGGTGCCAATCAAGTACGGTTAGTTACAAATAACATCTTTACTTAATGAAAACTGTAGACAACGATAATTAATTACTTTCCAGAATCTTGAATATAAAAGCAAACGTCAAAACTATATTCATTAAATGCCGAAGTTCAATATTGGAATTCCGTCGCCCGGAAACGAATAAAAAACGCGGCAAAACTTTCAAACTTGGAACTCAATGGGACGTCATTTTTTACGCCCGTTAGGGTTGTCGCAGTGAAAAATGATATAATTTATATCGGCCGTGGTAGCGGTCGGCTACCCGTTTTGTACGTGTGATAAAATATAAATAAAAATGAAATTTTATAATATTTTTTTCTCCAACTTCACTAATTTAAAATGTTTCCTTATCAACGCGCGGCGCGCTACGACAAAAGGAATAGGGATGGGCATTTTATACGTTGCACTTTTATCGATATCGACAATCATATAACATTTACATATGCATATATTGTTTTTATGGGACAGGAGACAAATGAGCAAGCAGTAAAGTGCAAATGGACACCTGCGACGCCGAGGGTGTTACGGGTGTGTTGCCGACCTTTGAGGGATTGGTACGCTCATATCTTGATAGCACTAGGCTAGTAGAATATATTGAAGTAGTAAGAACTCATATTTTAAAAGATAATATTTATAATTCATAGGTACCTACTTAAAACAACAATCGAATATATACATACACAATATTTAATAAATTGAATCTTTAATTTAAAATTTGTCCAAATAATAGGAGGCATTCACTCTCCTAGGTCATGGACGACTGTAACACACTTTATAATTTACCTCATTATAAATTTTGCTCTTTCGATTCACAGAGCTTATTCACTATTTAATACATAATCAAAATATAAATTTTCTATACGTATTGAAAGCGACTCTAACAAGATTATGCAAATTATTACAAAACAGCTTATTTATCATCGTGCGTGAATGCCTTGATGATACTCATTTCAAGGCCAAGTTCAAGTTTCATAATAACTATATACACTAACAGTTACAATATGTATATCGAATATATAATTAAAACACAAGAATCTGGTATTAATGTAATATATACCACAAAATATCTATTTTGATTACAACATTTATTTGTGTATAAAAAGACAATATAAATAACATCACCAGATATTTTTATCGATACTGCATTGAACGCATCTACGCACCCACACAAGGACGGGTTCACACACAAATCAAAGCACGCGCTCTTGTGAGCACGAATGAAATATTTAAATTTGGAAGCTGATTCCGTTTATGGCTACTTAATTTGGGTGATTCGATTTGAATATTTAAAAAGCGAAGCATAAAAACATTCCGAGGTGTCACTACGCTAGCCAAGTTACGAACGACGGTTTAACACAGATATTCGACCTTCGTTTGTATTTTAAAACTTGACCGCTGTGAATCTGCAATTATGAGTGAATAGCATAGACATATTACCTTTTTATTTGTGTATGAAATTAAGGGACCACAGACAAATGGATTTTGTTTTTTTTAACAATAGAAGATAATATAATTGTTCATCAACTCGAAACAATGATTGTTTTTTGTAATCTTAGTATCTTTGTAGTTGTAAAAATTCCACTCGGCGCTTCGACATAACACATGATTGTTTTGCTTGGAGATATTTTCACTACGTAAAAGCAAGCCCGGGGGTCTCAAAGAACACTAGAGATGTGTCCTAGAAAATGAACACTATTTTCTAGGAATCCTTTTAGTTCTATCATGTAACATTGCCTACCCTTAGTTGAGAGTAGGTACCTACTTTAATTAGAAAAATTCTACTTTCCGTTGCTAGTGAATCTTTAGATATTTTTAACTAATTTAAACCTTATAAAAACATATAAATAATTAGTGTCTGACGATCCATTAAAAACGAAGTTTATTTAATGCAATAAAATTCAATTTTGTAGCAAAATATTTGCTTCGAGAAGTATTCGATATGAACTAAATTAAAAACTTGTTTTAAGTAATGTTCTATAGGTATACTTAGTGTATATTTATTATTAATACCTATGTACCTACTGCTTATCAGTTTTTACTACAAGAGTGCTTCGACGCAACCGGCTTTGTAAAGGTACTATGACACTGGTAGCGGGTTCGATTCTCGGTCTGAGCGCAAATTAGATTAGATAGGGTTGAGGACGACAAACTGGCTAGACACTTCAGCAGGGGAACAGTGATTCATTCATCCGAAAGAAGCATTGTACCTGACCCAGCTTTACAAATCAGGGCGAATTGGCCGATTTGAATGGCCCTTGCTGTGATGGGTTTTAGTGGCGAGCAGCGAGTCCTACAGCCGGCACAAGGCAGCCTAGCCGCGGGATATGCGTAACTCATTTCCCCACGAAGCAGCCGTCAGGTCCTCCGACATACCCTCCATTGTTGTTTCCACTTGTCTTTCACGAGCTGATCTTCTTCATCCTTCCGGCCGGGTCCTCCCATCTCTTTATTTGACGGCCTCGATTCCTTCTTCCATCCTATACCATTCCACTTATGACAATTTTCGTGTAATATTTGTCAAAACATAAGCCTACCTAATGTGTGTGTCAAATTTTGGATAAACAATACAACAAAAATACTTTTCTTAATTTAATTTGTATTGTTTTATTTTTATTAAAGCTAGCTGCTAACTTCGTTTCGCCTTAATATGATTTTTTACTTAACCTTTTTAGTAGTAACATACCAACATAATATGGAACATAATGCTATGCTTAGAGACTATTCGCTTTTCCGGAATAAAAACGAAAAAAAAACCTCCTCTCCTCTCCTTCCTCAGAGTCCAAGGAATAATTTACAAATACCTTCTCGAACTGCGATATATTTTGCCATCGATTTTATAATTTATATAGACATATGTTTTATTTCATAATCAAAGTCTTTACGAGTCGTTTCACCACTGAGCTACGAAGAGAGATAAAAAGCAATATGCCAACATAATTAAGTAATGACTGGTGACTGTCATTAATCTCAGCGATTTTATCGTTTTAAAATGAGATAGTGACCCATGTAGTCATTATTCATTTTAAGTAATATTTTATTTATGAACAAAAAATTTTATAACACAATTTGTGATTTGTTAATAAAATGTTGCGTAATTTTTGACCAACGTGCATTTTTGTTGATGGTTTAGTGATAATAATTATAGCCAATTAACAATGACGATAAAAATAATTATTTCAAATTATTGCGTCAAACAGAAAAAAGTTCAATAAAATTTAATTTTCCATTTATAGTCTGTCTTCATACATATCGTAACTGCACGAGCGACCGCGCCGGCGGACGCAGCGCGAATGAACAAAAAAATGAGACGCTCATCTGACAAGTAACATTGGGTGGAGCGCGCGCGTCCCGCCTCTATAACGGAGTCCACCCATTGGCCCGTTTAAAAATCGATTCCATTTTATAAATATGTAACCACTTTCCATCCGAACGAAACGAAGCATTCTACAACCCTAGCGTTTCCCGCCAAAATAATCTCTATCAAGATGGTGGACAATTCAAATTCCCGCGCTGTCATCTACTTTTTTTATAAACACTCAATTGTTTTAACGACATGTCTAGTCTTTTGTTTTATTTAAAGGAGAACGGGTCTAGAGATGGTTTTTCCGTGGAGATATGTAGGAAATGGAATGGGACGTGGGTGAGATTGGTATTGTAATAAATAATGTTGGATGATTTACGTTGTTGGAACCTGTCTCCGCTTTAATGAGCCACCTATAACAGATTTCGATCTTATTTTATGTTTATTTATTGATTTACATGTATCGTATTGTTGGCTTAGGGGTAGGTACTTCCAACTAAATAAAGTGAAATAAACATATGACCGTGATTTTATTTAGACATTTGTATAACTATAGGAATAGGTAATCGAGTCTGGCATTACCTACCTTAACCTAATTTTGGTAGCTACTAAAAAAGGAACATTTGGAAAGAAGAGGTTCATAGCGTTATTCCGCAGCATTCAATTTGCATGTAATATATGATAACACCAACTAGGTCCAGATATACACAATTAAAAAACAGACATTTATAATTAAAAATGAAGCAACAGCAATATTCTAATGAAACATACCGAAACAGCAACTTAATGCTGTTTCTAGAAATAATATCGAGAAGACATATTTTGGAGGGCTTAAGTTCATACATTCACGGAAAAAGAGAGTTAAAATTCTTCGTTTAAAACATTGCTCTCATTTGGTGCAATTAAGAAATTATTTGTAAAGAACAAACTAAGCAACTGTCATAAACATACGCTCATGTTTGACCTTCGTGTGACCTCTCACACGTGATTAAGGTCCCAAGGCGAAGCCGCAAAAGTACTGAGCATTACTTTAATACGTTCATACATACTCTATATATACATATTTAGGTATGTCTTAGTCTTTACTAGATCGAGCCTGTAACTTCGTCTACGTTTCAATTATATTCTGTGCAATTTCCAAAATTAAAATAGGTATATCGCATCACTGTTTAGGAACGAATAAGGAAATTTAATTTTGGAAGCAATAAAGCATAGACAATTAATCATAAACCACAGAGTTTGACCAGAGGTGATTGTGTTCTACATGATTTACAAAATAAGGTACGTACTAACTTATTATATTATGGAAATCTAAATCTAATTCATGTTGAACTAAATGACAGAAAACAATAATTATTTATAGGTTAAGTTTCGTTTACCTCCTAACATAGGTACTTATTTTACTTAAAATAGTTTCAGGCTGCTTAGAGCTTCATTCTCAGGGTTGTACCTACCTAATTACAACGTCTTTCACTGATAGGACCAAACATGTGAATATTAAATTACGTTTAGGTATATCTTTATATATCTATATAATTCTTCTGTGAGTGTGTATGTCACTGAACTTCTCTCAAACGACTGGACCGATTTTGATGAAATTTTTTGTGTGTGTCCAAGGGGATCTGGGAATGGTTTAGATTCACAAATCAGCCCGGCAGGTGGCGCTGCAGAAGGTACTTTCATACTTTGTGTAATATGAAATATCCTAATCGCTTGAAATATCATGCAGGACAACGTCTGTCAGGTCCGCTAGTATTTTATATAAACGTTATTTAATAGTCATATGTTTGGTTACGAATTACAAGTGTGTCAGATCTCGATTTTCACCTTATGCTTTACAAAGCTTTACAATCTACCCTGGAGAAATAATCGCAAACTTGGTTATAATTTTCAGTCCAACCGGGAATCGAACCCGATAAGCATACAGCACATCACGTCAGTACACATTTTTCTCATCATGAAAACATGTTTAAAAATGAATAAAAACGGTACATTGAGTATTTTAAAACCTTGATCAGTCTTAAACCTAGACTCAAGACCTGTCAAACAACTTTCTTCCTGTAAAGTTTGGCAAACTTGACACTGCTCATGTCAAGATTATGAATTTCTTTGCGAGACTCGTTGCAACAGACTTCGGACAACATAAGTGTTAAATTAATACCCCGCAGACAAAGCCAGCACTCACACAAATAATAATTATGAAAATTCGCGCCAATTTTCACCACAGGGTTGCCAGTAATGATTTTGCTAATATAAAGTTACCTCAACATGTGGCGAGATTGCGAAACCTCTAGAGTATTTTACGCTTCGCTGTCAGGGGCGCATAGATAATAGAAGAATGCAGATTATACATGGAAACCAAACTCTATTCTCCATGGTATAGGTGTCATATAACCTCTATAGAGTGAATTGAATAAAGTTGTTTAAAATGTATTTTGGGTGAATCACGACATGATGTCTACAATGAATTTCTTTTTATTATCTATTTAGGAGTGTTTAGAAGCTACTTGAATAACGATTTAATTGTGTAGTGTCCTACTGTTTTTTATTTATGCCCAAATGAATATGAAACTTTTTGTATATTCTATAGACCCAGAATAAATAAAGGAGTTACAAGCAAACACACTTAGGCACTTTTTAGACGAGAAGTAGGTTTAGTAAGAGGTAAAATGTATATAAAATTTTACTTGAAACTGGCATAAAGTTAAAACTATTGCCCTAATATAAAAAAGGGTGCGTGTACGCGCGTAAGAAGTTATACTTCTTTGGCATTATTAAAAATAGTTTATGATTGCATGCAAATAATTAATTACAATTAAATAAATAAATATTTATTGTTATTCTCTTACATTAAGTGTAACATAAATTCTATTATTATTCGAATGTTGTTTTTAAATTATGTCCAATGTCCATCTTCCGTGGGCAACTTCATTCTGTTAATTTTGTGTCACGGTGCGCGCGCATCGTAAAATTTCACTCTCATAAATTTTTCATAACGCGCCTAAAGAAGTATAACTTCAAAAACTGTATATAAATAAAAATTGATCGCAAAATATGTTGCTAAACGCAAAACTCGAAGATGGCTGGAGCAATTCCGAGTTATTTTTATGTATCCCTTCGACTTTGAGGAAGGTTTTTATAGAGAGAAAAAAAAGAAAAAATAAATAAATTTGTACAGAACTTAGGTTTTTATTCTGAAAAAGCGAACACTATGTATATATGTGGTAGCATAGCAAAATGTTAAGCTTTGGTATGTAGATACTTAAAAGGTAGGCTAAGTAAAATCATATTAATGCGAAACGAATTTAGCGGGGGTATACATATATTTTTATAAATGAATTGCTGTTAGTTTGTTTCCCTAGAATTGGAGAATGGCTGCACCGGTTTGGCTAATTTAAATCTTGAACTATTTGTGGAAGGTTTAAACGGTGGGAAAAATGAATAATAAGGAAAGAAACATACTAAAACCACAATTGATTTTTTCGATAAAAACTGTTTCTTACTGGGAAATATTTGGCGTCCTTTTGGAAATAACAAATTGTCACTTGGTTGTCATATGTTGTCCTTCAGAATTTTTTGTTTAATAGCTCTAGTATGAGGTCCGATCTCTTTGGTCTGTCCTAAATTTGTATTAAGTTTTGACGTTTTCACCGAGTCATCTCATAATGAACCAAATCTTTGAATATCTCTCATGTCACATGGAAAACATTCTAAACTTGTGGTTTGACAATTTTGTAAATTACCGAATCAAGATTTTGTGAGCTATATTGCCCACAGATAAGATAAAATGAAAACAAGAAAGTCTTTTATAAGTTTCTATAATATACGAGTAGTAACAATAACGGCTGGTTTATGATAGTGACGTTTATTTTAAACAAAAATTACTTATCTATATCAAATTCTTCTTAACATGTTAAATCACCAGACATCGCACAATACGCATCCGTTTCTTTGTGCGGCGCGGGACGTATAAATAATATTACGATTCTCACTATCTTAATGAACAGGTGTCGCCAACATTTTAATTCAATATTATTTAGGCTCAAACATCATCAAACTTCAATCTAGTTTTCAGAGCTGTCAATCCATTTTTGAAGTTATACTTCTTTAGGCGCGTTATGAAAAATTTATGAGAGTGAAATTTTACGATGCGCGCGCACCGTGACACAAAATTCAGTATGGGCGCCGAGCGTGCGCGTATTAAACAAATAAAGCAGTTTTAATTATTTTGTCAAAGAAATTTAGCAATGCTTTTTCACAAAGACCTATTTATACTTAGTTAAAAGGTTATGAAACATACCTAGTTATTAAATTGAATTAATAATATAATAATAATTATTATTAATTAATAACTGAATAATATACTAAATATTAAATATTGTTAAATTATTAACGCCTAATATTGATTATTAATTATTTAATATTTAAAAAAAATAAAGAAAGTCAAAGAAGTATAACTTCTTACGTGCGTACATAAGTACACGCACCATTTTTTTTACGATGTTTGACAGCGCTTAATACGTGCAATACGTAGTGTTTAAGACATTTTGTAATCACAAATTAGATAATACGATTTGAAATTAAAATGTGTAATCTGAAGCACAAAATGAAATAGTTTTAGAATAAAAAAGTAAAATAAAAAATATATGTGAAAATATGATTAATAAGTAGTAAGTATAGCATGGACATGTATAATTTCATCCGATGTAATTTTATTTATAAACCATAGTATTAGACTATATGTGTGACTGTGTGTAAATTAAGAGACTTGTTTTAGATTTAATATATCTATGTCCTTTATAACCGCTTTGTAAGTATTCATGTTCATTCATTTTGGTTCATACTTCATTGTATATTGTGTACCTTTCGCCATAATCTTTTCATAATCTTTGGCATGTGGGTAACATCTGAAGCCCTGGATTTAGTCGATGTGTAGAAAATCGGCCTTGGAGTCACAAGTTTGTCTACGTTATTGGGACTTCAAAATATATCTGTTTTATATGATAGACACAAAAAATTAAATCAATTTGTCACGTGAATGTTTGTTTTAATACCTTTGTGCGTAAATAAAGTCTTCATTTAATTATTACTACATTTGTAACATTTATAATAACATTTTTTTAACATTAAATAAAAAGGTTGGCGACACCCGCAGGCCATAGATAATAAATTAAACATCCTTTCAGCTACCGTGCGCTCCGCGGGCTTAATCAAAAAGATTTATTGACAACCATAAAAAATATATAAATTATGGCAATTTGTTCAAAGAACAGGTTTTATATCGCCAAAAATTTTGGGTAGATCAGTAGCGAATTAGGAATTAAATATATTTGAATTAAATATTAATTTATATGTTTTAAAGTTGCATTCATAATCTATGGGTATGTCAATAACCTGATTGAATTTGCTTATTTTTTATTGTAGGAACAAAATGGCGGACTGAATCGTTTGTCAAATCCTTTGGCATTTCATTTTATTATACTAAAAACAATTAAAGTACCTAATTAAGATAATTAAAGTATATTTTTCTTTAAAAACGTAAATAAGACGGTATGTTTAGTCAATGCCCAGGTTGACTAATTTTAAAACTTGTTTGATTTTTTATTATTGGCTGTAATTTCAAATTCTTATTCGTAAGAAACACAATCTCGTGTTGACACGACATACAGAAAATGATTAGCTCCTGAAACTAGATTTTAGTTTGGTTGACGTTCTAGAATAGTCTCAAATGTCTTGCTAATCTATCTTTATACAGAATTCATTATTATATTATACTAGCTGGCCTGGCGAACGTCGTACCGCCTAACAGTCGATTCTTTATTTGTTTAAAATATCTACTTATTCTGCTATTCGGGACACCGGTCTTAAAAAAAAATTGATAAGACAACAAATACATTATGTCAAAAAATAAAAATTTACCTTCCCGGAACCCCTCCACTAATACTTGAACTTTATGCGATGGTATTAAAGTTCAAATTGACTTTTAAGTATTATTACGAATATTTTGTATGGGAATATAGAAAAGTGTTGTTTTTAGACTTTTTCACTCAATTTTTTTTAATTTTTCTCCGTAAGAACCATCCTCGTACTTCAAGGTATATTATAAAAAAAAATCAGACAAATCGGTCAAACCGTTTTCATGTTATGTCGTGACAACGGAAAACGGGTTTCATTTTTATATATATAGGTTATATGAATTCATTGTCATCTTAACTATTTCAAAGAGGAGCGTAACTTTACTGGAGACAAATAAAAAAGCAATTTGATTTGTCATATTGATTATATTACTTCTTGATAACGTTGAGAAAATCTCTGAAAAGAAAAGGAATTAGCTGAATATTATATCTAGTTATGTACAGATTATAGGCATCGCAAATATTATATTTACTTAAATAATTAAAAGTTAATTATAAACTAGCTTAGAAAAATAAATCTTATAATATATAATATATAAAAAAAAATATGTTTGAAATCCCGTAACGAGTCTTCTTGTATGCGTCTTCGAGAAACAATTGTTATTTTGTGTCGCCTAATCGTACATAAACCCGTCTAAATTAACGATAAAACATGATTTAAAGAAGGTATATTCATATTATTATTAACCTCACAACTCCAGGCAATTTCTTGGCTTCACATAGATCGTTGTGACCTCTGTCAAAGACATGAAACTGCAATACAGCACCTCCCTTAATTCGCGACTGCGCCACGCATTCGTATAACTGTAAAATACATTTTTAAACAGTTTCCTTCACCTAACTTGTGTAAAACTCATGGTATCTAGAGAAAGCGTTTCTGTGTTTTATTAGCGAATGCAACTTTACGTTGAATTAATCACATATTATACTATTTATTTGTGAGACATAACTGTGAAAATATCGTACTAGACAATACGAAACATGGAGGTAAACAATAAGCACAATATACGAAACATAATTGATTACAAAAACAATGAAAGAACATAAAACATATGATAAAAAACAGTACTTAAAAGGCCAAAACAATACGATGGTATAGTTTAGTTAAATGAAATACCACATTTGAACATGACGATGTCCTTATGAAATTTACAGCAGGCGTTAAAAATTGTGTTTTGGTGGACGCGAATAATCAACATTTCGAGTGCATAGCTTTGACAGTTGACTTAAGGCTGATTTACACGTATTAAGTTACCAAGTCTTAACTAAATTTTAACTAAATTTCAAGTGACTTAATTTTAAGTAACCGTTTACACGTATAAATACTAAATAATTAGTTACAACTCATTTATTCGCTCAAGATGGACGACCACAGAACAAAATATTATAGGATTTTCTCTTCCTGATTGGGGATTTACTGTATTGTTTGCTCCAATACATGATTGTGAAGGTTCTGGGGACTCAACGTAATACGTATTTGAAGAAGGCGAAGGACTAAAATGGCTACTATTATTCATTGGGGAAGGGGTACTACTGTTCATTAATTGTTGTTTACGCATATCGGACAAATAGTTTTGGATATGTTTTTGAGCTTCCAGCGCCGAAAGCAAAAGCATAGCTTTGCAATGACTCCGCCAGCTTATGATTTTCACTTAAATTTAACTCAATTTTGACTGTCCAAACGTGTCAAGTGATTAGCCACGCCCACCAACTTAACCGAAAAATAGACAAAATTCTATTTTACCTTGTTTAGTTGCAACTAAATTTTAACTTGCAACTTCTTACTAAATTCACTGTTTACACGGGTTAAGTTACTTAAAATTAAGTTAATATTTAGTAAACTTTTAGTCAACTTAATACGTGTAAATCGGCCATTAGTCTATAGTCTATACACATACAGAGATAAATTTAGTAATTAACAAACTTTGAAATTATTGTGTCGCAGTCAACTAGCTTAATTAGCCGTTCAGTCAACATCCTAGCCTCTTTACAAAACATTGCCGTTTAACTAGCGGCCTAAATGATATTCAGCCGTAGCGTTTGCTACAACATTTAATAAACTGGCTGGCTAATGCTTAGGCCATTCGTACGATAGAGTGACCGAAATAAAAAAGCTTAAATATCTGACATAAGAAATTTTTTATTTAATATATTTAAAATGTTATAATGTAATAGTGTTCTCTTCCATACTATTTTTCGTAAAAATATCTAAAATATCAAATATTGTTTGCGGACGCTATATTGACAGTTTGAAAGAAAGTAAAACTAAATAGAAATGAACAGGATAGGCAAGTAATGTAAAGTCATCGATCCAACTCAGTTGCCGAGCTGATTGATCAAATAGCTGAACATTCAGGCCGTTAGTTGAAAGGCGCTGTTTAGTAAAGAGTCTAGAGTCTAGACTGTTGATTAAACGACTAATTAAGCTAGTTGCCTACGACATACCTAATATATCTACATCATAACAACTTTTAGCAAGATTGTTTCATTATTATTTAATAATTTCGTCTAATGCTTGCAATGCAGAACGAAATACGATTTTGTATACGAATTGATTTGATGAAAAATCTGGATAAAGATTAAATTTCATGACTATCAATATAGTTCCATTTTAATTAATACCCGTTGTTTTACCATAAACTTGCTAAGTATCAAGTTCCTTACATTTAAACCGGCACAAAACGAATATAGAAATAGTTTCATAGTTAGATAGATATTACCTTGACCGCCAGTTCGTACGGCACAATCCTATCTCCTTTAGAATGTAAGATGAGTAAAGGAAGATTGGTCACTCTTGCTAAATACTCGTCAGTCGTGAAGGAATACTCCGTAGATGTGCTGAAGGGCTTCACGAAGGACTGCTTATAATACGGCAGCCAGGATACCAGCTAAAATTTAGCGTCTTAAATAAGAAAAACGAGGAAGACAATGGCCCTATGTGGCTACGTAAGGCTAGAAACAGAGAAGAGTGGAAGTCCTTAGTGGAGGCATATGTCCAAGGACAAGCTGTAGAACAGAAATCAACCGGCTTGCCGATTAATTATTAGTATAAAAATAAGTCGGGTTTTCCTTCCTGACGCTATAACTCCAGAACGCACGAACCGATTTCCACAGTTTTGCATTCATTGGAAAGGTCTCGGGCTCCGTGAGGTTTATAGCAAAGAAAAATCAGGAAAAATTTGAACAGAAAAGCGGGATCACCAAACGAAATGTTACATACAACGAAGCCATCTCGTGGCGAAACGGAGTTCGCCGAGTTTGCTAGTTATTAGTATTTATTTATAGTGTTAATTTTTTAGTACATTACATACCTACTAGTAGATATAAGTAATTACAGCAATAAAGGCTTTTATTATTATAATTAAATGATGTATTCGACAGAATTAATCACCTCATCACAGGATGTCTGCTTGATTCAGAATTATTTACTACGGACATTGCATGAATGAAATGAAGGAAGAAGTTTGACTCAGCGATGTGATAGACGATTTACTCCAAACTAATACAACGGTGTGGGAGGCACTAAATAACGTGAGGAAGGTAGATTTTGGTTACCAACAATCGATAGTGCGTGTCATGAAGAGAAATCTACTTGTATTTAAAAAGCAATAAATGAAAACCAGAAATGAAAATCAAAAATCAAGAGACCTATAGATATAGTGCCATTATAATGGATCTACGGAATGTTAGGAGTCAAGTATCTAAATCAACGTCAGTATATAAATCGACTGCCTCACTACACAACCCATAGGTATATTAAACACCCAGCTTATAAATTACCTTGGAAAACGGGTGTTTTTCAATTTCATCAAGCAAGTTATTGAAGGGAGCTTCTAGTACCAGCGCATCTGGAGCCGGCAAACACTTCTGATTGTTACTACGACAGAGGTCGTCCAAATTCGCCACCAGGTTAGCTGCTATTGCTGTGCCTAAGGTGCAGGAGGTAAAAAATTAACCTACACTGACCTGATGATTTAGTTGACTTCAACTGAAAGTTGAATTATTTTTGTTTATTAGGGTATAAATGTAGAATAAAATCTAAAGAAAATTACAAAAGAAGATTTTTGTAACTCAAACTCAAATAACTTTATTCATATAGGTAAACAAGTACACTTATGAGTTTCAGAAAAGAAGTTAAAGTAATTCTAAATTTACATTTACTACTAGTTCGCAAGTCAAGGGCGTAGAGCGGGCAAGAAGAACTGGCAATAAGCTATCCGCCACTCTTTTTAGTCGCTAAGTTTTGGGTCATACAAATTGTTTGAACTGGAGCAATTCAATCCCAAGGATTAGAATCATATAAATATTCGTCAAATTTATAAAAAGCTTTATTGATTAATTTACGTTTAAACTTTAACCAGAGCTTTGAATTTATTTAGTGATAATTCTCTAATTAAGCTTGGGAGTTTGTTGTAAAAACGAATACAATTTCCATATAAGGAGTGGTTTATGTTCTGGAGCCTGGTTAGTCGTATGCTCAAATTAGTTCCGTTTCGAGTATTATACTGGTGAGTCACCATTTGTTTTAAAATCGTTTATATTTTTTTGTACATACAACAAGGCTTGAAGAATATATTGACCAGATAGTGTCATAATATTTAATTCCTTAGACTTATTCCGTACCAACTGCCTTGGGGAAGTAAAACGAACTTCGTACCATTTCCCACGTTCTCTAATAGCATTATCTTTGTCAAAAACACTATCATAAAAGATGATAAAGCTATCTTAGATAACAACAATACTTGTAAACAACTTAAACTATACACGATTAAATAGTTTTACCTAATGAATGACCCCACAAAACAATCATAGGCCGCCTTCTCTCATCTACCACGCCACTCAGCCAAGAATAAACTTTCAAAGCATCTTCCACGACGCCGCTTTCGGTTGGTCTCACATTGCTTGAGTCGCCATAACCTAAATAAGTGTAAAAGTAGCTAATAAAGTGGTAAAAAGTCCAGCAAAAATTTATGTAGTAAATACATATTTATGTAGGAATAAAAAAAATAATAAACAATTACTTATACGATTATATATCCATGGATTTGGTGAAATGCCCACTGATTAATTTTTCATCACAGTTTTATTAGCTTATACTTGCTAATAAAAGGAATAAATCGTATACAAACTATAAAATACCTCTATAATCAAAAGCGATGACATGAAAATTCAATTCTTGAAAAACTCTATACATTTGTAGGCGATGAGGTGATCCACGGTGATTTGAGTTACCTGATTGCAAATATTAGAAATTAGTATAAACTTAGTTAACTTAAGTTAGCCCACTAATAGGGTACAAAGGCGCGATTCGCTCACCATATCCTCGCCACCTAAAAAGTACCCAAGCGGGAAAGCAGGAGTCCATGCGTTCAATAGAAGAGATCCATCCTGCAATTACTGGACCCAATCTTAGTTATTACAACAAGAACTAATGGCCCTGTCTGTGAAGTATCTTCACAAACTAACAATGGGCGTGGAGAAACTGTTACTGCATCCCGCTTAGGGCGATTGTTGGTGGAGCTTTGGAGTTTGGTGCACAAAAGCGAGCCCCACATAACCTTCCCGCATGCAGTCGTGGAAGAGTATGCGCCTATTTCCTAACGTAAAAAAACCGGCATTACATTTTAAATTATCTTATTTAGAATATAAGCATTTCAGACATTAGCAGAGTTGCCTTGGGCGTGCGAGTTTCATCCTTGAATCACTTCTTAGACTACTTTTTACACAGGCTCATACAGTAAAGAAGAACATCGTTAGGAAATTGGCCTAAGACATGTCGTCTATCGTATCGTCAAAAGCCTGATCACATTGAGATTATTTTTTGCACTATCTAATTATGCAAAAAGGTAAATAAAAAACAAACCATGGCAATACAACACGATTGTATTATGAGTGTTCTCCAGCTCACGTTGCAGGCGGTCACAGATTGTCATCTCATCGTTGACAGACATCAGCTCACGTAACACGGAAGATGGTACAAAGTGCCATATACCTGATTTACATATATATATATATATATTATAGTTTATGGTTTTAAAGTTTCACTTAATAAACCATACTTTGATAGCCGTTGAATGTTTTTTTGATATGTAACTATTTTATTACAAAGCAATTTAATTTTCGGTTACTAAATACTTTATAAGTATTATACCAATGGAGCTACAACCTTTTTAGGTCTGGGGCTCAAATTTCTGTATCTGTTCCTTGATCATTTCTAAGAGACAAGCATACTTGCTTCCACCATCCACCTTCCTGATACACACCGTCGACTTTTTGGGTCAAAAGCATCCCAGTTTCCTCACTTCTCTCCAATTCCAATTTCCTTCACTATACAAGTGAGTGTCGAGAGAAGCTGTTATTTCTCTTAATTTGATATTCGATATATAATATTACTACCTACCTATTTTTATCGGGCGGTTGTCGACTTTAGATTGAAACTCTATAGTAAAATTTCTTCCTCCCATTACGTTGCAACTAGACGGATTCTCGAAGTCCATATTCTTTGGGTAATTGACTGTAAACATTTCTGAACTATAATCCAGATTGTCACTATTGTCGAACGAAACACTTATTCATAGAGATCAGACGAGGAATTGTTAAAGCGGAATTCAATAATTTACATCAACAAAATACGTCAGTACTTTAAAACGAAGTTTCATTACCTAGAGCTTAAATGAATCCAGAGACGCTAGAAGGAATCTTTGGATCGCGTCGCTTAATTTTGTTCGGTGGGAAGACGGTGAAAAAGTATGGTTTTGTATTTCCAAAATTGATCCTACTTGTCCAGATTTTTTATAGCTACGAATTAAGTTAGGGAGCGTTAAGTATTACGTCACGCAATTTTTGGAGATTATTACCCCCCCCCCCATGTAACGCGCCGTAACCTTTTTCAGTACCCAATAGTATAACGTTTCGTGACCACCCATTGAATCTTTATACCTATATATATGTATTAAAGTTACCATTATGTGGGTGGTGTAAAGTACTGGAAAGTGGAAAATAATATTAACAATAACGGGTGATTCAATCCCCGTCCCGCATCGTAACGTTTTACAAAATGCCGTTACGTAATACTTGAACGCTCCCTTACGGATAAGACAAATATTACTTACTGCAGTTAGAAAATACCATTTTCCTTTGTACAGTCTTACTGTATCTGAACATTAGAGGTAGTACTGCCACTTGCATGAAGAAAACGCTCGCGGTTAAGGACGCGCCAGTAAGGAGGATTGCGCTGTCGAACACATATCTACTTACTTCTAAAATCTAAATAACGGTTATTAAGGTGTCAATTTCCAGTTAATTAAATCTTGGCGACGCTTTAAACGTGTAAAACTCGCGTGACCCAAAACGTGTTTTTGGATTTGAATAACAGTGAAATTAAGAAAATTGCAATAGTTTGCGGAAAATTAAGTGATCAAAGTATTTTAATTCAATATTTTTTAGGAATCGGATATAAATAGAGGTGTCTGTTAATAACGCATTCACCAGAAGTGGTCAAGACTCTTAATTATTCAGCACTCGCTGTCCACAGAGCTCAGTTTGTTACCTTAGGGCTCTTGGTGCAGACACCCATACTTAATATGTATGATTACTAATAAATGTATATATAATGCATTTATTAGTAATCAACTAATAAATGTATATATAATGCATTTATTAGTAATCATAACAATCAAATATAGTGTTTACAATTTTCCTAACCTACATAGTAATAATAAAAATAAAACAAATTTCAAAAGTTTGGTCCCTGTGGCAGCGTACCTTTAACGCTGGCAGCATTTCCTCGCTGAATTGCGATACTTATTCGTTGAGCGAGGAAAGCAAGCTTTGGAGTCGCCGGTACTATCTACCAGGCGCCAACTTAAATCTTTAATAAGCGCCTGTGCACTTGAACCCCACGGCCCAAGAGTCTCTACTCCAAAGGGAACAAAATCGAAGTTAGAGGAAAGACTTCTATTTGAACCGTTTATTATTTTCCGCCTGCTCTGACTGCGCCACAATTTTTTTGCTCGTCCGATATATGTATGTAGACACTACATTAATGTTAGAAAAAGGAAATGATCACCAATATGTGGGCACACATAACCCGGAGATTTTGGATATAGGGCGAAACTAACCGCGGTTGAGACTTTTAACTTTGCAGTAAGTAGACGATTGTTGTCTGTTTAGTTGCATCATGTTTTATATGTTCAAGTATCCATGGCGTTAAAAATTGTTTGTTTTGTTTTAAGATACTTAGATATTTAGAAACAAGTCTAAACTTGTCATAAAAATCATCAAATTTTATACTGAATATATTATAAGTGATGTGAGATTCAGGTTTTAGAATAATTCCACCATTCCTTAGGTCTGCAACCTAAAATGCGTCTTGACCTTCGAAACATTATTATATAGGTGTTGTAAACACCCTATTAGATCAATATAGAAAACATTTTTTAATTTAAACTCACCAGACAACCATTTTTGGCCTTATTTTTTCATTTTTTTTGTATTTTAATATATTTTTACATGATTTAATAAATTGGTGACAAATTACGGCATAGTTTGCAAGCAATTGTATGGCAATGTCACCTTTGACGGTTATCGTTATACAACCTTTTTTGTAATGTTTCATATATATGATGGTAGATGCCGCTTAAATGTAAAACTAATAGTATTAACAGACGATCGAACTTGGTACGGGCCGGATAGCGGATCGGTATGGCGTACCAAATCCGCTACTCACAACACACGGCCGGATCTCGCAGTAACCGCGTGGCGTGTACACAGTTCAAACGTCATGCCTCCGACGTTATCCAAGCGCGCTAAAATTGCGATTGTTGTTGCGGCAACAGTAATGCCGCCACAAATATCATGAAAAAAAAGAAAGGAGTGAGCAAAAACATATTTAAAAAACCGTGATGAATTTAGTCACATGAAGTTGAATACAATTCATGTGATGTATCCCACAAGCACGGAAAGTTTTTATACAGTGCCAAAACATCGACAAGGACTTCGTGTTCTGTTAAAATCTCCGCCATAGTGCGAACAGGCGCTGACGCACGTGCTACCTCCAGAATGTTTCAAATGTGACTGCCGAGTGCCGTGCGTTTGTCCGGTCCGAGCGTACAGACTCGCAGATTTGGTACGGACCGGACCAAATTCGATGTGCAAACCATCGGACCGAGCGAACACGAAATAATAATAATAATGTTCGGCAGACACCTATCCAGACGAACGGATATGGTATGGAGCGTACGGAATCCGCTATCCGGCCCGTACCAAGTTCGATTGTCTGTTAATACTATTAGGGTGAAATCTATAGTGCGCACTTGGACTTCACTCAGACTTTACTTACGAAAAACTTTGCTTAGTGTACACTAAGGTTAAACTATGATTTAGAATTTATAGACATTTTAACGATGAGATTAAGCTAAGCTCAAGCTAAGACAGAAAATGTCAAAATACAAATTGATGTTTTATTTCATGCAATACTTTCTTTATTATCCTTTAAAAAAGTAAACAATAACAAATATTTAAACATCTAAAACGGTACACATATATCTTCAATTTATTGTTATTTATGTATTCATTTATTTAATTATTGCAATAACTAGAAATTTACGAGTCACCTTTAGAAAATGTATTAATTATTTAAAGATGACAATAATTTTGTTACGTAGAACGGATCGTATTGTTTTGACAACAGCAACAGAGCACTTGTATAAACTATCAACAATTGAAAATTTTAAACCGATTTTTCTCTTCTCTGTTTCTGTTTGTATGAGCTTATAAATATTTGATCTTTCTTTAAAACAACGACTGGCTTTGGCTATGGCTTTTCAACATTTTTTTTTTAATTTATTTATTAGCCGGATACAAAGTCCATTGGCACAACTTTTCAACATAATATGCCAGGACTGGCAGGTGACATACAATATCACACCAGTTATTTTTAAGATTTCTCAGAAATGGGGTTTGCACACTTACATAAATAATATAAATAAACAATAAATACCATAATAATGTGTAATAATTTCATTTCATGTATTTCATAGGTATTTATCAAGATCATTTATCATTTCTTTGAATTCAAATTCTATTTTTCCCAAAGTCTATGGAACTCCGATATAAAATGGCAACACCGTTCATTAAAAACCGACAAAAATAAAAAGTCCAGTAAAATATATGATGGTAAAGCAAATTTTAGGCCATTATTTTTGTTAGGCTTATAGTCAAAGTTTTTGGTAAGTCGTCGATTTCGTGGACTTAAGATTAAGCTAAGCCAACACTCGGAGAGATTCGCAGTTTGCTCTATAAATACCGACTGTGTCTTAACTCGATAGTTAAGTCTGAGCAAAGTCTAAGTCCGCTCTATAGATATAACCCTTAAAGGAACTTCGTGACACAATTTTCTGACGATTTTATTTTTTCAGGAAAGGAATAAATAAAACAGATGGAATAAATTATTTGTTTCTTAAAAAAATACAATAAATAACTGACGTTTTACGTTTGTACTTATAGCCCCGCGAAAGCAATGTCATCTTTAGCAAACAGCCGTACTTAAATAAAATCATATTTTAATTTAACGTGACAATTAATAATATTTCTCTAAAATAAAATATAAATTCTAATTGACAATTAAATTCGTTCGTTATTACAAAGAAAATTTTCTCACTAACACGTCGATTAATCAAACAATATTTATGAAATAAATAAAAGTTTTCAATACCAAAAATCCCCAATTACAATAGAGAAAAGTTTGCTAAAGGACAAATAAAAAAGCGCATTAAAGCTAAAGCAGTTCATATTAAGCCAACCATCTTCTCTTGTCTAGTGATGCATTGCCACGAATTCACTGGAAAATATTTAAAAAAGTTAGAAAAATTAACATCTAATATATAAAATTCTCGTGTCATAATGTTCGTTCCCATACTCCTCTGAAACAGCTCGACCGATTCTTATGAAATTTTTATGGATATTCAGTAAGTCTGAGAATCACTTCTATCTAGCTTTCAAATCCCTAAGTTATGAGGTGTCCATCCCAAAAAAAAATTATGATACAGCATACAAAAATACATACAACCCCTATTGTAGATAGCTTTTTTTATTGAACTGGAAAAAATGTTTCCTAGAAATAATATCCATGGCAAAACAACGTGCCGGGTCAGCTAGTAATCTATATTATACAATTAATAAACACTTGAATAATTTCAAAAGTTATTTCACCATTGCTACATTATTCCGAGTAGCATAGGCTGTTTATGTAAAAAAAAAATCGGCCGCAAGAAGCTGCAGATATTATAGAAATAACACACATAATGTATGAGAAGCTAGTTTAAGAAACTGTTGCGTAATGATAATAAATATAAAATAAATTAAGAAAAATTTAATTGACTTAACATTTTGATGTATACATACATGCATTTTTGTAGACTATTCAATTGCACGCATTTAAAGTTACGTTACGTTACAGATAAAACATAGTCACAGATAAGTAAATGACTACTGGCAGACTATTTATGCCATAGACAAAAAAAAAATGGTGCGTGTACTTATGTACGCGCGTAAGAAGTTATACTTGTTTGGCTTTCTTGATTTTTTTTAAATATTAAATAATTAATAATAAGCGTTAATAATTTAATAATACATATTTAATATTTAGTATATTATTCAATTATTAATTAATACTAATTAATAATACTTAATTATATTATTAATTCAATTTAATAACTAGGTATGTTTCATAACCTTTTAACTAAGTAACAATAGGTCTTTGTGAAAAAGCATTGCTAAATTTCTTTGAAAAAATAATTAAAACTGCTTTATTTGTTTAAAAGGTACTACAAGTAGAATGTCTTATTCCCATCTCACGCACGCTCGGCGCCCATACTGAATTTTGTGTCACGGTGCGCGCGCATCGTAAAATTTCACTCTCATACATTTTTCATAACGCGCCTAAAGAAGTTATACTTCAAAAATTCGCGCCTAGAAAAATAATATAAACATGTAATTAATATTGATTTCTTTAGTCCTGTTTTATAATGCAACAGTTTCATAAACTAGTATAAGATTTATATGGTCTGTGGTTAACGAAGTGTGTTAAACGTATAACTTAAGGATTCGATTCCTGTTACCAAAATCAAATTTCTTAAAAGTTTTGAAATCTTTAAAAGGTGAAAAATTTAGTGTGTTGCGAAAGGGGGGCTACTTACCCAATAACTTGTTCTAGATCTTGGGCGTGGCAGATATATTTATGACCTAAGTTTTGCTGTTTGTCATAAGCGTGTAGTTTGACTTTTGAGCCATCATTATTCCGCGACTCCAATATTGATTTATATAACTGAAAGTTGAAAATAATGATAAAAATATAATTAAATAAAAATACTTTTTACCTATCTGCGTTAAAAAAATCCCAGTCTGTATTTATACCGCAGAATAAAAAATCCTTATATCAAGAATTTTAGGTATCATATCTTTAGTAGACACATATATACATAATTTTATATATAATTATTAATTCAGTGATTCTACAAGCCATGATAGATTTTAGCTTGGCTTAACCTCTCATATATTTGGATAAAAATTAGCTCCATCTAGTGGCAACTGTTCGTAACACAACCAAATATTGTAGTTTCATGTTACGATAATAGATGACGCTGTAATGAAGTGAGGAAATCTTTTGAGATATTTTACAATTAATTAATTCAATTAGTTATTACACTGTTATATGAAGTTTTTTCTGTCTATAACTCGTAGATACCTAAGTAATTCTATTACAATATAAAATCGATGGAAGAAATGCCAAATTTATAAATAATACTATTTATCTAGTTGAAACAGACATACGTTGGGTTTCAATAACTAACTAGTGGTAGTTTTACGGATGTCAAATGCGCTCTATATCATAAAATCGACGTCTCGTATCAATTACGTAAAAATAAATACAAACCTTGAGCCCCACAACAAAGGGAACGACGACGTCATCCTTAGCGTGTAATATGAGAACTGGCAACTCTTTCGCCTTGGCCAAGTGTGAGTCTGACTTGAAGGAATATTCTTCGCTCGATCTGAACGGCGACACGAATGTATTGTCGAAGTATGGCAACCATCTTACAAGCTGGAAATGTTTCATAGATTTTCTATGATTTTGTTTGCGTCTAAAATTAATTCGATCGACCGATGTTGCATTAAATAATAAATGTTATTTATAAACTAAAATTGTTTCAACGTTGTTTACGGGAGAATTAAATTAAAATAATACTTTTTTAACAAATATAAACGCGTATTCAACACTACTTACATAACCGAAGTTCGAGTGTCTTAGAACATCACAACAAGAGACTGACACGTCAAGCTGACAGTTAACTATTTATTATTAGTAATTTAAATATTGAAATTAACGCCATCTTTGGCGTGAATTATAAATAAGTAAATAATTAAATTAGGTGAAAACGTTAATAAATATTAACGAAACAAAAATTAATAATGACTTTGATGACAGTATTATCAACGCCGATTTAAAAAAACACAAAGAAGTTTTATAAATAAACTTACACTGTATTAAATTAATAGCAAAAGTTTATAAAAAGTGAACCACTATTTTAACTAAAATACTGTTTCGTCTCTTTCTGTCAAATTGTGGTTACGCTATGTTAAAAAGAGACAGCCAAATACGTGTACTTTTTATAAATATATATCAATCTATTTCATGTTTATAATAAATAATCTTATAGAATTATATGTACGAGAAAATCTCACTATACATATGTATTACAATAATTCGAAAGTTCTGCACTTGTGATCAGAAATATAGAAGTTGCAAAAACAAAATGATAAAAAGGTATCAATATGTATAATGTTGGTGGATTTTATTGTACAATAAAATTAAAAAAATCGTGGATTATACAATTTGAAAAATTTCAGTTTTTTAAAATACAGACACTCTTATTTTTGTTTTCTTTAAATATATCAATATAAATATAGATGATAGAAGATTTAAACTCTTTAAACCCTAATAATTACAGGTCATTTATGCGTGGCTTCTTACCGCGGACAATGGGTGATGAGTTACAGCATCTGCCAAATTACTAAACGGAGCTTCGAGAATCAGTCCACATGGTCTCGGCAAAGGCTCCCGTTTGAGAACATCGCGAGACAATTCTGAGAGATTGCCCATTAAATGAGAGGAAATTCCCGTACCTGGAATAGTTAACATATATAAAAATTGATATATATGTAGATTCTAATTGGCAAAACCAGAAGTAGGTATCAGGTAACCGGTACAATCAATAAAACTTGTAAACATACTAAAATATATTAAGGGTCTGTTTCATAATGTATGGATAAAGTACCAAATAGCTATGCAACACATAAATTATTTGTAACATAAATTGTGCTATTTGACACTTCATCGGACTCATAACTTATGCTGGACTTTATGTGACGAATAGCGCTATTTGACAGTCGTGAAACACAACAATAGTGTTTATCCTACCAATAAGTAATAAATAGCTAATTTGGAACTTATCCGTACATTGTGAAACAAACCCTAAGAAATAAAAATAATTTTTGATTATGTATAAAAAAAATATTTTTCGATTCTCTAGGCAACGTCAATTCTCGATAAAAATTATCAGAAACATCAGAAAAAAAACAGCAATAATGTTTCAGCTCTGTCAAGTTAATAAATTATTCTACATAAGTTTGATTCTACTACTAATCTGTGATAGTAATGCCTAATAAAAATTAAAAAAAAAAAAATATTTTTGCTGGAATTAGATACATTTTGTATTATATAGTATATAGGTAGGATTACGTATCGTGGGTTCATTTCCCAGCGTAACAATTATTGTTTCGCTCCAATCACTTGCAAAAAAAAATATCACGATTACGGGACTTACCCAATGAATGTCCCCAAACGAAAACAGCAGGTCGTTGAGAGCTAGACTGAATGGTGCTGTTAAGCCAGTCATATACTATTAGTGAATCTTCCACCACCCCTCTTTCAGTGGGACAGACATTTGTTGAATCGCCATATCCTAGAAAAACAAGCTAAAGAATTGGTCATACAAAATTTATTATTGCGCCCTGTCGTGGACATTTCGACTCTTTCTGTCAAATTTTGTTTACGCTGGGATGAAAAGAGACAGATAAATAAAGGGGTTATTTTTTAAAATAATTCGGAATAAATATAGCGTATGTTACTCAAGGTAGAATTCTAACGGTGAAATTATGTTTAAAATCGGTAAAACTTTGATTTCGTTACTAGTACTAGTTATTTCGTTACAAATATACTAAACGAAAATTGATTTCAAAGTGTGAGGGGGAGCAACTATGGATATCCAGACCTATACTCTGGTGTTTAATTCCGTAGAATTCTGACAGCTATCATTTTTTGACATGTCAGAGTTGGCAAACCTTTTTGGCCGGGACATTTTTCAATTTCAATACGAGTCGGAAAATCTGAGTCTATGACACATTTTATTGTTAGTTAATGTATCCATTTTATTAAGTGCGGTGCTCCACATTAAAAGTGGTTAGTGATAATTACGTCCCTAAACAGTAAAAAACGCACAAATAAAGATATTTTTTTACTAAACCTGGAATTAGTAGGCAGTGATGCCAGCTAAAGAATAAAATAAAGTAATTAAAGTTAATTCGATGTATAGTTCGTGATATTAAAATATTTGCATCATAATGCAAACGATATATCAAGTATATTTTTACGATATCTATATATACAATGATATCTTAGAGTGCTCTAGCCTGGTTTCGTATGTTAGCAACTCTTTTTTTATTGAGATAAAGGATATGATAAATAAGTAATTACATAGCAACAAATTATCTATTATCTATACTAATATAATACAGAGGAAAGATTTGTTTGAAACTAATTGGCTCAAAAAGTACTAGACCGATTTTAAAAATTCTTTCACCATTTGAATGCTTCATTATCACTGATTAATATAGGCTTTTAATTGCAAGAAAAAATAACGATCCCTACTAAAACTACAATAATGTTAACCAAGGTGTAAAAAAAATTACACAATATTAAAAAAAAAAATGTCCACCCGTGCGAAGACGGGACGGGCCGCTAGTATTATAATAAAAATCTTACCTCGATAGTCGAATGCGATTGTATGGAAATCCATTTTCTGAAAGAATTGATATAACTCTATCCTATGGGATGCCGCACGGGAGTTCGAGTTACCTAAAAAATAAATAAAATTATGATTTTGGGGAAAAAATCATTTAAACCATGTGTCTAAATATTTGCGACATTGATAAATGTTTTTCTTGTAATAAAATAATGTAATTATTTTCCAACAGTCCGAGTTTCATCAAAATCGGTTTAATAATTTTGAAATTTGGGCATCCACACATTTCTCGAAGGAACATGTGTATATAAAGTAGGTAAATCTATAATGTTTATTTTTCATTTGCTATAAATTTTGAGGCATTTGAAGTCATCAACAAGAAATATTGTATGTAATGTTTTGTATTCTAGCGCAAAAGCTTTAAAAGTAGTCAAATATTTCATTAATAATTCTGAACATGGTCATACCATGACAATAAAGTACGATAGGATATTTTGAATTGGTCAATTCTTCGTCTAACTGCTTGCTTAGTTGCACCTTATCCGCGCTCTCATCAAAGCTACCCTTTAGTTTTTCATAGCTACTCTTTGGTAGAATATGCCAAATACCTGTAATTGTAAATATTTATTTTAAACCTAAATCTGGAAATCTTATTTATTTATAGCACACATAAGAAAAAAAGGATAGAAACAAGTTAATATAAGCAATGTGTGGCCTCGGTGTGAACGGCGTGCAAAAACATAATGCTTATAATTAATAAGTTTACAAAAGGATTACAAAAAAGTACAAAGCAAAAAACCTTCCTATAACCGGATGGGTGATCGGTAAAAATATCAAGATTTCGTTCGGGCCCTGCAGCCCACACACACATTCTAACCATTATGATTACTGGAGCTTAGAACCCTTAATTAGAGCGATTCGTGGAGATAACAAATGTCTCCGGTTTTTGAAAACGTCTCAAACCTCTGGGAACAGAAATGCTCAATTTAAACATGAGGTGAGTCCAGCATGTTCCACAGTTAATAAAGAAATATAGAAACATTTTTTTTTTACGTCATGGAAGTGTAAGTTGTGGTGCTGTAGACGATCGCTATACGATGGATTTTTTTGGAAATTTGTGCCAAAGAAAACGCTTTTGTACCCCATACCATTCTTCTATGGACTTCATAGTGGGGATTCCACACGACTCTAGTACGGACAATTATAGGGTTCGATTTTAGTAAAGCTTTGCAGTTCCGTTCCAGAGCAGCGTTGGCCTAGTGGCTTCAGCGTGCGACTCTCATCCCTGAGGTTGTAGGTTCGATCCCCGGCTGTACACCAATGGACTTTCTTTCTATGTGCGCGTTTAACATTCGCTCGAACGGTGAAGGAAATCATCGTGAGGAAACCGACATAACTTAGACCCAAAAAGTCCACGGCGTGTGTTAGGCACTGGAGGCTGATCACCTACTTGCCTATTAGATTTAAAAATGATCATGAAACAGATTTAGAAATCTGAGGCCAAGACCTAAAGAGGATGTAGTGCCACTGATTTTTTTTTGCAGTTCCGTAAGACGAAATGCAGAGTTCAAGCTCCAAGCTTTTGCTGGTTAAGTTATTTATTTATTTGGTTAAGTGGAAATTCCGTTTACTGTCCAAGGTAACCTAGGTGACGAACGTGATTAACTTCGCTTAGAGCGTTGTTCTTCATGTGGTATGTCCTTGGGTACCACTTTACCAGCTGATCTAGGACTTTTTGAAATAAATTAGTGTGGCTTAATTTTTATCGAATTACTTATATGTTGATACAAAGGACTTAAGCATCACAATGGCCTCAAGTCTCTATCATCTTGGTTTAAATATCAAGCTATTTAAACCAAGTTAGTTGTTAAAATATTATAAAACTAATTTCAATTGTATAAAAATGCTTGGGAAGATACTTAGTACTCATTAAGAATACTTTACTTCCGATAAATATATTTTACTATGTTACACAAAAACTGGTATTTACGATTTACATCTTTAATGAATTAAATATCATTAATGTACGTCATATCATAAAAAACGTGATTAACATATAGATCAAAGTCCATTTTCATTACAACATTCTAATTATATATATATCTATGAAAAGTATTAAATATTCATAAGATAACTATAAAAGTATGGGGAATTGCATATTATATATTATTTAAGAAATAATCAAGCACAGTTGGAAAGTGGTTCAAGTGCTTGGTTTCTTTAAACCTGGTGACAAAACATAATAGTTACGAGTTAAAAGGCCAAGCTGGTGAAAAGCTCATGGATTTTTAAGGAAAACCTACTTATCTCTAAAATATTAAATTGTAGTGTAATTACTATTGGCAGATAAATACACATACTAATATCATTTTTAACTAAATTTACTTAAAAAGTATTACTTATTAGTAACTTCTTATTATTACTCTTTTTCCACAGTCATCATTGTATTGTGTTTATAAATCAGTATTGTGAGAAAAATGCTGTAGGGATGATAGATTATAGGGACTTACCTAGTTTAACTGGGCAATTATCAACCATAGATTGATACTCAATGTTAATATTTCTAGCACCTTCTATTCCGCTAGCTGCTGGGTCCTCATAGTCTATGTGAAAAGGCCATTGAGCTGTAAAATAAGCCAGATTAGGATTTGTCTACATAATTCTTAAGTAATTTTAAAGTTATATGTGCTATATTTCTATTGGATTAATTCAAGCATAAAACAATTTAAATCTAGGTATTCTAATGTTAAATATCTTGTTTTTTATTTGTAATAATTTATTGTTTCAATAAGCCTGGCCTTTACCATGAAATTGTATTGTCTAAACTAAGAATTATGTATGGAATATTGTCATCAATGCTGTAATATGATTACTGATAAATATTCATAAGTTTCAACAGTACTGACATTTTACTCAAGGAGAGCCTTTTAAACAAACTATGCCTAACAAAATTAAAGGTGGTCCTAGTAAATAAATAAATCACTGAAACTTAGGTGGTAGGAAATGAGCAAAGTACATACCAAAATTAGCAAAGATCATATTTTGTTTAAATGATTTTGAATACTTGAATATTAAAGGCACAACAGCTACATGGAAAACAAATATTCCCGCTGTGATTGAGGCACCTAGCAGGAAGGTCCTGGAAAAGCATTGGATTATTATTTATTGTAAGCCTTTACTTAATACAAATAAGGTTAATATTGTACCTAATATTAATAAGTGTGAAACAACTTGTAAACATTCAATTATCAATCATTATTCATAAATCATGAAAAGAATGAACTATGTATATAAATACTTACGCAATCGAGTATAAGGGTAAACAAAACAGAAGTAGGTGCATCTTTTACACGATTATTTAGTTATATTTAATTAATAAAGTAAAATCTGAGAACTTGATAATTAAATGCAATTAGTAATAAATATTAGCAGTGTGTAAGTAAACAATTCGTTCGATTATTTATATATGCAATAGCTAAATGTTGTCTCAAATTTGTGACTTCAGCATATACATATATATATATAAATTTAATCACGAAATTACGAAAAACTAAAAGTCCGCAACTAACATATTTTTCTAGTTCTATGACTAAACTACAATCTTCAAACTAATAAGTTATTCTTCTCTATATAACCCATAAAACCCAATGAAAGGAACGCAAAATTTAGCCTAAATACAATAATAAATAATTATTTTAAAATCCCGTTAGAACGTCACCTATTATACATTTAATACTATTTAGCAGTTAGCACATCACAGACAAAGGGTATGTTCCGATATACACTGCGACCACTGTACAGAGTACCGTCAATTTAGTATACTGTGAAACCGTTTCTCTATAGCCAGCTATACTGGTTACAATTTAAAACGGAACGCAGTCCAGTATACTAGTCAGCTTCGTTTTTCGACACAGTTTTCAAATGAGTGCATCAAAGTTTTTCAATTCAACAAGAAAAACTATTATTGGAGTATTATCGCATTAAAAAAATCTATATTAATATTAACTGTCAATTGAATTTATTCTACAAAGAAAGTAAGTTAGAATTTTAAATGTTTGTTATTAAACTGTAAGTTATATCAGCCGTTAGGCATTCAAGTGGTTTTGATTGATCACGTGATCAAAGCACTGCGAGTACCTTACCTCGAAAACGCCAGTGCTCGCAGTAGAAGTATAGCGGGGATTTGTGACGTCATATATTTCCCTAGGACGCTGCGGCTGTATACTGGCACTCCATAGCGGAACGAATTTTTGAACAGTGGGAGTACTATACAGTACTCGCAGTGTATATCGGAACATACCCTAAGAAAATAGATATATCATATAAGTCGCACGACGCACACTCGCAGGCTGTAGGCTGTAATGGGTCCGCGAGACGATCAACTATCAAGTGCACTTGACAATTCTACGTGCTTGAAGTGAATATTGATCGAATATAAAAAATAGATAAATCTTTTTATTGACTATAAAAACATCAAAACAGCTAACTCGAATATAACTACTTTTTCAAAATAGCTCAGTTCGAGTCACATATTTTAGAAGTTTGTATCGATTAAAGCAGGTCCCTTCTATATAGGCTAAAATTGACAGATGTCAAATGTGATCTATTAAATTGGCCCTACTATTCCCTATATTATATAATATATTGTAGAAAGTAATCTTTTAGTTGATATGTGACTCAGATTGTCTAAATGTAAGCAATTTTATAAACATTGTCAGCGGGACAGTGCCACATACTTTTCTTGCGGCTGCTGCCATTGCCATTGCGCAGACTGACATTTTTTATTATCTGTAATTTCTTGATGTGTACAATAAATAACTTTATATTGTATTTTAATATGTTTCTTTGGTCGTCCCGTTTCTCATACTCATCAATCTCAATCAAGTCATTATATGTCTACATTAAACATTTTGATTATAGTTTGTATGTAAACAATACGCATAAAAGCGTAAAAAATTGTTTTAAACGGAGAACAATAGATGCTTATTGCATTGGTTTTGCATTAACGCAGCCTAACATTTTTTTTTAATTTAATTTAATTGATAATAAAAAAAAATATTTATCGCTATTTATATAAATTATATATTTTAATCAGTGTAATATGTTAAGTCTGGAAATAAACAGGACTATATGCATATATACCTACAACAGATTTGGTAGCGAGACACGCCTGCCGTAATATTACAATAATTTATTGTTATTCATTAGCTTGAACAAAATTTTCAATATATTTGGGCAGGCGACACCACCCGACCAGATAGTTTTTTTCTAATGTCTGAGCGGGGTTTGTCCGATATCAAAATAAGATGAAAATTAATAGTAATGGGTACTCCATTAATAATTTAATAATTTATAACTAAATAATAAATATTCGCTCGTTTCTGCTCGAACAGATAGGGGGAAACAAACAAACGGATCCCTTAGAATGAAGTGATTTGCCATTGAGACCAGAAACGCCGCCAGGCTTGCGGATATGTTGACGTCCTTAAAGGAAGCAGCAAGGTTAAAGCATGAAGAATGATTGTGTAGAAATTTCAGTATCTTTAAGACTTTAATTAAAAGACTTTGACAAACACAATAAAACTAAAACAATTTGAAGAAAATCTATATAATAAGTAATTTGATTTGACACTAAGGTAATGTTTGTTTAAATTAATTAATATAAATAACTGCTTCACTGTCGTTTTGTTTCCTTATCCAAAAAAGTCAACTGAGGGTCCGTATAGCATTGTATTTCTAAAAGTTCAGTAGAAATTATTTCGTTTTTCATTTTTAACGATTTCATTATGTCATGGATAAATGGCGCCCAAAAGTGATATTGTCCATAAACACGACTATAATTCGCAAATACACACCCAGTAAGACTTGTTATATAGTTGATCCGTAAAATAACTGTTGTTTTTTTCGCAGATAAGATTTTTGTAACAATATTTCCCGGTTCCAAGGGTATGTAACCTTTTTTGCGGCTTCCAAAATTCAACCACATATTATTAGTTACATTCTTATTCCATTTCTTTGACAAGTTAAAACGTTGAGATCCAATATTAAAGCTTATATTGTACATTATATTTGCTTGATACGTATTTTCGTGCCATGTTGACACAACGCTCGTTTCAATTGTATCAAATAGTCTAATTTTTGCTTGTAATTTTATACTTGTATTATTAATGTGATTTACCGTTTTCAAGATAACATTTCTATTAAAAATATTTAGAATTTCAATATTTTTTACCTTTGTGGTTCTTGTTACTTCTTCCCAATGATGATCCCTAAACACATTATTAAAATACGTAGGATCTTTAAAGAATACGTCGTCAGGTGTTTTGCCAAAAAGTATTTTGATTCCTTGCTTCATTCTGTTTTCAGTGATATTAAATCGAGCCAAATCATTGCCACTGGCTAGAACTTCATGAGCACCATTAAATGAAATACTACAATTATCCTTTGAAGAGCCAAGTTTAACACTTATTTCAATTTCGCCTTCACAAAGTGCAATAAAAACTATAGTGATAATGAAATAATACGACATAATTCAATCAAATAGTGTTACGTCCACCAATACTATAAAATTAATGATGTATTTGAAGTAAGAAAAGACAGAATATGAATACCGTTTTATTATAATTTAGATCATTTTAATCAAGAGCCATATTTTTTTTGCGTTATTAGGTTAATAACAGACACTAGAAAATGTAAAATTTTTACCAAACTGAAGTTTTTTAATCATCATTTATTTAGTTGTTTATATATTAAATACATACCATCCAAGGTAACAATATGTTATCACTTCGCAATGACCTTCTTATCAAAATACAACTCTGGTTCAATTATTATGATATTAATATTCTTCTGAATTATGCGAAATGATTTTGGAAGTGAAACTGTTTATATTTTAGATAAATTTCGAGATTGTTTTTAGTAATATTAAAGATACAAGAGGTGTAGAACGTGCGAACAATTTTCGCAAAAAACAATGTTAGATAAAACGCTTTTAATTATTGGTATAATTTTACCCATTATAAGCGCAAAGATAAGTATTGATATAAGTAACGGTAATAACGAGACAGATATAAGAGTGGAATATTCTGGATATGACATTCACGTTATCAACAATGAGGATATTAAGTTATTCAACCTCAACCAGTTATATTTGAAAGAAGCTGTACGTAGATTTTATAAAATCAGACCGCAAAGTGTGTATTTAAAGAGTCCAACACCATGGAATGATCTGTATAAGATCAACGATTGGGAACAAGTGTCGAGAATATTATCTGTCAAATCGGCTAAGGTAAAGTTAAATAATAAACAAAATACAGTGGTATTATCACAAGATTTTGAAAACTATTCGAATTCTACTATCAAAGTTAATACTGCTTTAAGTCAGTCCGTTGAAAATTCTATTACAACAAGCTGGTCAGTCAGCAATGAGTGGTCAGTATCGCAACAGTTTGAGTATGACGTTAACGTGATATTCGCAAAAATTGCTGGCACTACCGGTTTTACTTGGACTTCGAACTGGGGTAAAAGTGAAGAAAAATCCGAGACCTTTACCATTGGAGCAACCAGTTCGGTTGAAACCGAGTTAAAGCCTGGACAGGCTGTCACTGCGATTTTGACAGGAAACAGAAGAGTATTGGAGATTGAAGTCGTGTATGCGGCAACACTGAGAGGGAATATAGCGGTGAATTTCAAAAAATCGTTTAGGGGTCATCATTTTTATGGCCCCTCAATCGTAAGTGTTTTGAATACAGCCGGAATGGATACGGAGAAATTGATAACTGAGAATATTAAAGTCGGTGTTTATATTGACCATTCTCTTAAAGTTTTTGATAAGGCAACAGGTTTACCGCTGTAAAACTGTCGTTACGTCTACGTTATGTGTGCATTTAATTTGGGTAAATTTTACGTGGTGGAGGAAGTGCTTTGACTATGAAAAAACCTTTGACCGTTTCAACTGACTTGGAAAGCTTTACGATGCAGCTTACATCGACTTCTGCGCATTTTGCAATTCTGTGTGGTACATATATTATTTTAGTTTCGTTGTAGGTATAATGAATTCACGGTTACTGTCTCAATAGTTTAAGAAGTTCAATGTATATAATAATAAAGTAGATTTTTTATGGTTCCTAGTAGTATACCAAATCTAATAAATGGGTTGTGACTATTTGTATGAAAAGTTTTTTAACATTTTCTCATTTTTACTTTGTGAAAACTTACGTATGGAAATTCAAAGTCGTATCTATTTAAAATATATTTTATAAAGTTATGAAAATTTAGTTTTATTTTAAATATTTCATACAATGTTTATACCTAGTATATAAATGTAATAATTATAAAAAATTAATATAAATTAAAATTATAATAAATTAATTATTACATTTATATACTAGGTATAAACGTAGTATGTACTAGGTATACATATTTTTTTTACAATCATAACAATAATAAACCTAGTTTAAAAATTTGGTATTTAGGCAGCATTTACTCGACGTGTAGCGATACTTATTCGATGAGCGAAGAAAGCAACAGCTAGTATATTATGTCCCAGAAGACGTCTGTCGCTGATGGCTTGATTTATCGATTAATTAAAGACATAGTGAGAACTTAGTTGAGCAAAATTAATAGTATTTTTAAAGAATAGCTTCAAAAACAAAACTTAGAATGCCTGTTCCACGTAGTTCAAATGTGGGGCATAGTGCATTTGGGACGGTTTTATATCACACGCCGTAATGTTTAAGGACCACCTGTTACCATTCCGTTTAGGCTATAACACTATGTTGTAGTGCAAACAAAACTGAGAGATTTTAAACAGACTAGATTAAAATTATTATATATACATTTTATAGTAATTTCAAGATCAATCTCAGATTTTTGCTTTTACACTTATTATGGTTACTTATATATTCATAAAGTATATTCATCTGTCTAAAGAACAGTACTAGTAGAACTAACACCACATCAGCATCAGATCTGTCGTATTCTGGGTATTAACTTTTGTAGCTCTGAAGATTATCTAGCTTAGAAAAGATTTTGTAGCGCTGCCGAGAAACCCCGATTAGCCAGCAGGTGAAGCGACGCAAGTGGAAATTGATAGGCCATACACTCCGAAGAGATTCCAATTATATCCCCAAGCAGGTGCTTGATTAGAACCAGCAAGGAAAGCGGAAGCGTGGCCGTCCCAAGCAAACTTGGGGTCGTACAGGTGCAGATGAGGCAAAGAGAGCCAGTTTGACTTGGAGCTAGGTGACGTATCTTCATGAGACTCACTGTGGACGCCTTCTGCACCATCTAGGGGTTATATGTAGGACAAGAAGTCAAGTCAAAGAACAGAATGTCTTAATGCCTGTTTTAACAGCAACACATACATTGTTAAATGCGATCAATCGTTGATGAGTATAGCGACCACAATAATGTGATAACAATGAAAGTCGTGACACAAAGCTAGTCGTCCTTGCTCCTAATTTGCTATGGAAAGCTTCAAATTATTGTCCTGTAAATGAGCCAAAAATGATTCTTTTGTTTCTCAAGGGCAGATTATCATCGTAAGAGAGAAAATGTTAAACTTGAAATTACACTTAACAAGATCCTCATTATAATTAACGGATTTAGTATGGGCTCACTGAAGACAATTGACCCTATCCGCTATAATAAAGTTAAATTTTATTTAATTGATTAATAACGTACCTACCGCTAATTTTTTTTTCTATTCGCCCATGGCGCAGGCTATAGTCTTTCGACCTATTCTTTTTTTCGCCTAGTCTTTCGTTGAATTTTTCCTTTAATTTTATATTAAGTTAACGCTAAGTGTGAAAAAGTCGAGTTAAAACTTTTGTTATTATGTCATGTGTCAATTTATAATGCTGATGGCCTATGTATACAATTAGAAATTCATTAATTTTAACAGTACTTGGAGATATATAATCTATCAAAGCTTTTTATTGCATACTATTTCCTTTTTATTTTTTTAATATATAAACAATAACGATTTAAAAGACTTTTATACTACAGCGTGTAACGTGAACGTAACTATGGTACGCTACCTTTGTATTTCAAGTTTGCTCGTCTTCTGAGCTCGCCAAATTTGGTATAAGCTTCTCAAAACTTTCTAGGTCAAAAACGTTAAGAATTTCTTCACCTGTTTTAATCTCTATACAAATAGTTCTTAAGTGGACAATATTTCATATGAAAACGTAAGCCTTTGAAGAGGAATTCCTGGTGTACTAATACTTATATGCAATTCTTAAATATAGAGGTTATCTTGTTTAAGGTAGGACAAAAAAAAAGAATGTGATTATTTTATTTATTGCCCATATATATATTATATATATTCAAACATTATATTCCATGACTCCAAGGCTGGTGCTTTCTTCACTCAACGAATGAATAAGTTTCGCAATACATCGAGGAAATGCTGCCAACATTAAAGGTACACTGCCACAGGGACCAAATTTTTTTTTTAATTTTGAATTATTATTACTACGTAGGTTAAAAAATAAACTGTACATAAATGTATGTAAATACTGTATTTTTGTGTGTTGAAAATAAATAATAATTATTCAAATATTAAAATAAGCATATGAAATATAACATATTGATGAAACAGTATTTTGCTCGTTAATATGTTACTTCTCATCTCTGAGGTCGTAGGTTCGTTCCCCGGCTGTGCACCAATGGACATTCTTTCGTTCGAACGGTGAAGAAAAACATCATGAGGAAACCGGCTTGCCTTAGACCCAAAAAGTCAACGGCGTACGTCAGGCACAGAAGGCTGATCACCTACTTGCCTATTAGATTACCAAATGATCATGAAACAGATACAGAAATCTGAGGCCCAGACCTAAAAAGGTTGTAGCACATAAACGCTTGAATTCAGATCATTTCGAATTAGAGTAGTTTCGATAAGGTAACTGATGAAACTTAACTTACTGAAGATGAGGGCAGAACTTCTGTATTGAATCTGTAAGAAAAACCGTTTCCTATTATCAAATATTCAAATTATGGTAAATAAGCATTGCTGTTTTATAAATATAAAAATCGTAATTCTCATACAAATTTAAATTACTTACTAAACTAAATTAAGTACACTTTTAAAGTAGTTTTTCAGTCCGTCAATGCAATTCCAAACAGAACCTGATTATTCTAATTTGTCATTTTAACATTCGTAATTTAGCTGAAGATCTAAAGATGTAATGTCAATCTAATATTAGTGTTATAGAACACAAAATAACAGTGGTGAAAAGAATAGTCATTATTATCGTTTTTAGTTTGTTTTATTTATCAATCACACTTATAAGTTATAATAAATCAATAACAATTATAAGAGAAGTCCCAATAGATCATGGTAGAAATATTTATTGTTTTACAAGGATTTCCGCTGTGGAGAGTCCCCCTCTGGCCGTCCGTCATAGGAACAGACAGCATTCGGTGGTGGATGCAAAGGCTGCCCTTCGTCTTCTAGGGGGGCGGCAAAACTGCGCTGAAAAACTTAAAATCTAGTGATTTCCGAACCAATTCGACTAAGGGTTCTTCATGAAAAGAGTGTACCAATTATTAAAAGGCCGGCAACGCATTCACGATACCTCTGGCATTGTGAGTGTCCATGGGCGGCGGTATCACTTATCATCAGGTGAGCCACCTGCCCGTTTGCCCCCTGTTCTATAAAAAAATAACATAGTACAATTTCCCCACTGACCATAATTATATATCCTGTATATACTATCGATTTTAACAATACATTTAGATCAAGCGTGTCATCACTTACACTTGAATTTGAATCACGCTATCTTAAACTCTATTCCTCATCCATAGAGAATATAATTCCGTAATAAAACACCTTCATACAACCTGCTGGTAGGATATTATTGTCAAATTGTACTAAGTATAAATAGATGGTGAGATGGTGTTGATACCATTCAGTAATCAGCTTGTGAATCTGCAACAAGTAGGTAACCAGGAAAATTACCTCCTAACACACAGATTTAATATCCCAAAACCCATCTTTTTGGTATAACGTTACTTAAGTTGTAAAGGGTTAAAAATTAAAATCATTTTTTTTTAAGTAAGAGAAAGTTCAACTCATTCATGACGTGATTACTAAACTAACATAACATAGTCCCCATTAGCTGTCATTCACTATTAATATACACATTAACTTACAAGCATTTATTATTTATTTGTTAGTCTATTTATATTAAAATATAGTGATATGTTTTCAGATTAACTCAAACTCAAAACCCAAACCACCATATGAACATGAAGGTCAAGGTATGTACCAGTTAGAGTACCTACAGCCATGCGATTCTGCAACTCACTTTTCGAACGCAGTTTGAAAAGGCTTCTAGTTTATTGTTTATCAGAGCCAAATCATAAAATGACTGCTTCACGACTGATTTGAGAGCGACCGCCGATGCAAAAACCGCTGTGTGAGTTCGAAAAGTGAGTTGCAGAATCGCAGGACAGGTATATGATTCTAACAAACTCACGATATTTTTGTTTGTTACTAGGTTTTAGTCGCGGTCCTTTTGAGTGCCTATACAATGGCTGAACCTCCCGTTGGGTAAGTATTTAAATCACATTTGAGATTAAACAAAAATTCTATTACAAATGCTAACTACTACTAAAGATGATGCACCATTTTACCTTTTTAAAAAGATTATCTATTAAAGGTGTTTAAAAGTTAAACTTATTTCCAAACAAAGATAAAGAAAAACTTGTAAGCTTTGAATACGTTTTTCAGAGACTACCCCTATCCCGATTACGCTGCTCAACGATCTCTTTCCGATACATATGGCGCTCCTAGTTTTGGTGCAAGAACTCAAAACCAATTGACACCAACGTACGGCCCTCCCGAAAGTCAAAACACACGTCTCTCAAAACAATACCTACCTGCCCAGCGAAGTCTGTCCCAGGAATATGGAGTTCCTCGAAATTTCGATTCTTCCGAATATTCTGATGATTATGTTCCACAAAGTCAATATGGTGTACCATCAGCCCGTTCAGGTGAAAGCTATAATTCAGAGAGAACTCTTTCTCAAGAATATGGATTACCTGCGAGTAATTTTAATGACCAAGATGAATATAGTCTTGATGCAAGAAATTTACCTCAAGAATACGATGTAGCACCCAAAACTCTTCCTTCAACAAGGCTATCTCAGAAGTACGGATCCCCAGCTCGTACCATTGATACATCTGTGCGCGATTTGACCCGACAATATGGTGTGCCGAAATCACGTTCTCAAAACATCCCTAAATCTCAATTCCCAAAAACCCGGGTAAGCCAAGTGTCTAACTCCTTTGGTGTATCTCAAAATATCCCTACTTCAAGAGTTCAAGACTTCAATGTAGCTGCAAAATCGGTTGATTCTTCTTTCCCATCCGACTCTTATGGAGCGCCTTTGCAAAGATCATTTGACACCATTTCTAAGGAATATGGAGTTCCTCAAACTGAAAAACCAGTTTTCCGGTCACAAAGTATCTCCCCAACTTATGGAGTACCACGTTCAGGGTCTGATAGTTACTCAAAGATGTCCAGATTTGGCGCTGCACAAAACACAGTATCTACAAGTTATGGAGTTCCTCGATTGTCTTCTCAGTATGGTGTACCAAGCGGCGGTAGATCAATAAAACCCTCAGAAACTTACGGAGTACCTAATGCTAAATCTTTTGATGATGGTAGAGTGAGATCCAACGCATTTCCCAGGTATGTTTGAGGGTGAATTTCATTACTTTAATTTATATCATAAATTTAAATCGGATTGTCATTCTAGCAGTACATCCTATCTTCCACCCAGCCGTGAAGCAATGCCATCCTCAGGGTACGGAGTGCCTGATGTGAACAGTGGTATTTCCGGACAGGGGTACAGTTATGCAAGAAATGCTCTGGATGAACTGATTAACCAAGTTCGTATAAGAGTTTTTTTATAGAACAGGGGGCAAACGGGCAGGAGGTTCAGCTGTTAAGTGATAGCGGCGCCCATGGACACTCTCAATGCCAGAGGGCTCGCGAGTGCGTTGCCGGCCTTTTAAGACTTGGTAGGCTCTTTTATTGAAGGACCCTCAGTCGAGGAATTAATTATTAATTAATTAATTATTACCTTCTAAATTATTTCAAAAATTCAACTTAAATTCTTTAATACTCTTGCGATTAACTCGTGACCTCTTTGATAACTCAAAAAAGTATGTAACATGTAAATACTTATGCATTAATAGGAGCCAGCCAATTACGACTTTGGGTACAAAGTAAACGATCTTCGCACTGGAAGTGACTTCGGTCATACAGAGACCAGACAAGAGAACAAGGCTGAAGGATCATACTTTGTGGTGCTTCCAGATGGTACCAAACAGGTAAATTATTTACACTTTTGGTCTACTGGTAAAACTTTTAATATCACAATTGATGTGTAATCTGAAAATGATTATTTTTTTTATAATTTGAGATGCCTACGAAATGCTGCAATAAGTTAAGCATACATATTTTGAGAACCAAATAATTAAAATTTTCTTTTGTTTTCAGGTGGTTGAATACGAGGCAGATGACCAAGGATTTAGACCCCGTATCTCTATAGAAGCTGTTGATCTGGGATACGACGAAAACGCATCTAATTTAGCTAAATCCGGACCGTACTAAACACGTACGTCAGGTTCTATTTCCGTAACGATAAAAGGCTTTAATGAGAAATCAATAGGTGTTTACTTTTCGTGAAAAATATGTGTGTAATACTCAATTTATTTATTGATCGCAAAATGAAAATGTAAAAAAATATATAGTTTGTAAGTAAACGTGTTTTGTACATTGATGAAAATAAACCGTTTTTATTTAATATTTTGGTTTTATTAAAATACATGTTAAATATAAAAAAAAATCTTTTATGTTCCTTGACAATATTTAATTTAAACATGTAGTACCACTTACAGCTTACTCACTACTACACTACTACACAGTACAGTACCTACAGTATAGCTTTACCAAAATTGTCTCAAGATGAAATTTGATGTCAAAGCGTCTTTGTACGCGATAGTGACTTGCAGAATATGCAACCAAATATTGTACTATCTATACAATATTGTATCCACACTATACCTATTCGAGCAAATAAATGATTATTATCTGTGAGGTCAAATAGACTCTTTTACAATAATAAGATAACCAAAACTATTATCCACTATAAAAACGTTGAATTCATTCCTTTCATAAAGATTTAATTCAATATTATAAGATAATATCTACTTGTATAAGATGGCCTGTGAACTAATCGTACAATGAAAATATATAAACAAAAAAATATAGACTTTTTTACTTGTGGTGCCTGTAGCACCACGATGTATTCAAAAAAATTGTTACGCCATGGCTATAAAACTAATTAATCACCTTCCTAGAAGTTATAGATCGCACTGTCGTGTAATGCTTTCAAGGGGAAGGTGATTAAATTTTTAAAGGCAAGGTGCCTTTATAGCGAGGACGAGTATTTAGACCATAAGTTTGACAACAATTATAAATAACTTAACTTATTTTTATGACATTATTTTAATGTTCTTATTATATGACATTATGAAACATAATATGACATTTGCATGCCTATTATGTGGCTAATAGTACGGATTTTTATAATTAATTCTTTGCAAATAATCGAATTATTTCTTTATTAGCTCACCGTGTCTTCCTTAGTGGCTAATCTAATACCAATCCAATAACCATCTAAAATCTAATACCCATAGCTATTATTCTTTGTATGTGCCCATATCCATTTAGTACATTTAAATTTCTTATAACCTTTTCACCTTCATGGTATACGTCATAGTGAGGTATGTTGTGGACCAACAGTCAGCAAGTGCCAATGATGAATGAAGACTGATCACCTAAGTACAAGTCTATCAAAATAATAAGACACATATATCGATGTAGCGTCACTTACATTCTACGGCTACAACCACTGCGCTAACGAAGTTACTTCAACTGCTAATATAAACCACTTCTCAAATTCAAGATCATTTATTCAATAAAGAAACCTTAGCAACTGGTTAGATATGAAATACAATATATAAACCATATAAAAACATAACAGAAACGCAATTACTAACCTTAAAATATAATAACTAAAATATATTATTCCGAAGATACTGGCAGCGTTCCCCCTTTGAATAGCTAGACTACTTTGTCCGAGGTAGCTGCCAGCTCTTCAGTCTCCTGTGATGTCGACTAACCTTTTTGCTACGGAGCCTAGACCCCTGTATTTGCAGGCTTTAGCTTTTTCAGCCGTATCACAACTCACAAGCTGCACCAGCTATGTTGTTGGTTTCATAGATGGAAGGGGCCAGCGTGTCTGAACAGGTTGCATCCCATACCAGCACCCGGCCCATCTTCCATGAAATCAAAAGAATATTATTATTATTTATTACTGTTCTTTATATAAATAATAGATGGAATTTGAAATTTATATAAAGTTTTTTTTTTTTTTTTTTATAAAAAAAAAATAAAGCAGATAACTTTGATATGGACTTCAAATTTTGATCGCTTTAAAAAGATGTACAGTATCATAGTGCCTTCACAATTTTGCTATATATTTCTTTGGTTTCCTCACTTTAATATATTTTGCGAATCCACAGCTGATTTTTACAAATCCACATGTAAAGAACCGGCAAATTTCGCTCACTGTGAAAATTCTTGAATAAATTAGTTTATCGGTATTTATTTGCCCTATGTAAAAATAATCATAAGACCTGTAATATCGTTATATAAGTAGTTTAAAATAAAACGTTATTAAAAAAAAACTGATATTTTATAAAAATTTACTGTAATCTAATCAAATAAATAAACTTTAGACACCTCAATAGATAGAGCTTTTCTGTTTCCGCGTATGTATTATGCTTTTTGCGGTAACTTCTATAACCAGATTCGCAGTTGAATATACTGACAGGTGTCGGTAACTGTCAAATAGCCTGGAAGAAATTAAAAAAACTATATTTTTTACCCGTTATAGTTAATTTTTGACGTGATAACGTCTTTAAAATCGTTGTAGTCGGGTGACATGTTCAGAAACTTGTGTCACACCAAAACCTCACGAGCGCGATGGCAGGTATAACGAGAGAGAGACGGACCGATCTCCCGTCTCATCTCGAGCGCTGCCAGTCATTCCGTGAATGTATGAAGAAAAATGTATATCATAGTCGAATTTTACACCCGAAATTTATCATCAAAAGTGTGAATAAAACGATAGATGTAATTTAAAATTTGAAAAAATTGTTTTCTTCATTAATTCCTTACTTCCCAAAAACTTATATCACCAATAAGACGTTATCACGTAAACATCTCGATCGTAAACCTACTTTACAAACAACCAATATTTTTTTCAAATATAATTACATTGCAACAATATAACTAAATTAAACGCAAAATCATTACAGATAAAATATACATTTTTTAAACAACTCTTTGTGGTAATAAATATGGCTCACGCAAAACGAATTCGTTATATATATATATATATTATAAAAATTTTAAACTGTTCATTCAAATTAGGAAAACGTGTCTTGATATGTTGTTGATCTACAATAATTGTCTATAGTTCTCAGCGGAAGGCGTTAAAATCATTAAGAGTTAATTGTATTTTATAATAATTCATATACTTATGATATTATAGTATGTATGGTTGGTAGGTGAATTTATGCTTTATGTAGAGTAAGGTCACAGCCAAGGATGACAAATATCCCACGTCGTTGTGGATGCACCCTAGGAACAAAGAACTCATAGGAGTAACTGTTAAATTATAAAAAAAAACAGTAGTGCCAACCTTTTGCGACTGGGCTTCCGATTTCTTTTATTTCGATTTTTAAATAATATACAGAAGTCTTAATATTTAGAAACGAGACTTAATGCAAACTCTGATCATTCCTCAAAAACTTATAGGTTTTTGATTTTAACTTACTTTTAGCGATGTTTGAAGAAGAGGCTTGCCCTCCATGTGGAGGGAAAACATGCGCGTTGCCGATCTCCAACCCGTTGGACCGATTTAATTAGTGCAACAACTGGATACACTCTGCAACAGTGCTGTCGTGATGCGGAGGGTAGTCTAAAGGAGATCTATTGTAATGCCAGTTGTGGTCCCGAGACGAAACAATGAAGTGAACTAGAAACCTACTACAGTCACTCCAAAACGAGTGCAAGAGACAAAAGTGAGATTAAAAAGAGGCTGCTTTAGTAAAAATTTAATTTAAAAAATCGCGACTCCATTGATTTCTGTTTCTATAATTCGCGACTGCCTTGACGTCTCTATTATAGTCTAATGACAAGTAATATTTCAACCCCTACTCATCAAGTGATACATTGTATAAAAGCTTTGATGAGTGACAAACAGATACATTAGTTACATTGTGTTCCAACTTACAACATGAAGGTAAGATTACTATAAGAATGTATACAATCATTATTTAGAAAGCATTAACGACAGTAACACCGATGTGTAATTAGTATCAAAAAGTCTAATATTAGTGAATAATTTAAGGGCTTCTTACTTTACTTTCTTTTTAACCAGCCCTGCGATTCTGTAACTCACTTTTCGAACTCACACAGCGGTTTTCGCATCGGCAGTCGCTGTCAAATCAGTCGTGAAGCAACCGTGCATGAACCGTGAATCGCAGGGCTGTCCTATGAAACGAAAAAAATCTTATTATGCAATAGTTTAATTACAAAATATAGGTGTTATGTAGAAATTATTATGTCTAGTACCGTTAACATGTCAAACGGAAGAGACAAGCTGGGGTGAGTGGCGGCTAGTTCCCCTTGTTTTAAGTAAACATCCTTTTTTAATATGTATTAATTCTTATTTCCTTCTAGATAAATAATTAAGTAAAATAAAGACATTTTGTAACTTCCTTGTGGTTGCTTAGGGACAACTGATATCCAATAATATTTTAAATTTCCAACAAATTTTATTTCCTGTAAAAAATTAATACCTAAAATGCAATTAATGCAAAATTATATGTTAAAGATATGATAATATTAAAAATCGCTCACTTTCAGACTTTCTTGATTATTGCTGTCACTGCTTTGGTCGCGGTTGCTGAACCACCGATTTCTAAAAGGTAAATAACACGACAGATTTAAACTTATCTCTTTTTAACGCAGCGGTAACATAATCTGACAAAAAGATACAAATAAGTTAGTCTCACAACCAACCTTGCGGAGTGAAAACAAAACAGATTACTAATTTCGATGAAATTTGTATACTGCAAATAACTTTGTTTGAATAATTTATCGTTTTTTAGCTACCTACCACCACCTCCAGGTGAAAGGGCTGGCTACAGCCAAAGACCTCCTTCGGGTCCAGCTTTTCAAGCTGGTACTGCTCCTGAAATCATAGCAGCTAGGACTTTAACTGGCGCGGGACTTTCAAATGGCTTTGCGAGGTCTGTGCTCTCTTTATAAGAATAGTCTTAGTAGTAAGTAAGAAAATGAGAAAAGATGATTGATAATGAAATTTAAAGAATATACAGTCAAAACCGTTTACGACGACATCGTTAAGAACAACATATTGACCAAAATCAAAGGTCCAGGCTGAATTCTGTTGTATTAGGTACTTACTAACGACGTCATCGGCTGTTACGACTATCGGTTTTTACGACCAAATATGAGTAGTCCCTTCGATGTCGTTATAACAGATTTTGACTGTACATATATCTATTATATTTATTTATGCATATTATTTCTAGAAAATTTTTTTTAGTGCAATAAAAATAACTACATATCTACAATAATAAAAAATAGGGGTTGATCGTAGAGGAGTGAAAATTAGGGGTTGTAATTAACATATTTTTGTATGTTGTTTCATAAAAAAATACAAACAAAAAAAATAAAAAATACATTTTTTTGGGCTGGACACCCTTATTACTTAGGGGTTTGAAAGATAGATAGTAGCCGATTTTCAGACTTACTGAATATGCATAAAAAATAAAAATTGATCGAGCCGTTTCGGAGGAGTATGGGAACGAACATTGTGACACGAGAATTGTATATATTACATTTATTTTATTATTTATTATTAGAATTACATGCTTAGTTTTTGTCGATTTTATTTCGAATACATAAAACTGTCAGTTGATATGTGTATGTTTTAATCTATTATATCTAGAAATAAGCATAAAAAGTCGGTCACCAATAAATATTTCATAAGCCATATTATGACACATCTATTGTCTTTTAGAAGCGGTACTCACGACCATACCATAGCAAGATTCAATGGAAACCAACATGGCTACGATAGCGCCGTAGCAGTTGGCAGAAACACTATTGAACAGGCTAGTGTAAGTAAAACAAAGGCAGGGGATAACTCCGCAAACTTCGTAATTGTATCAAGGAAATGTAACCTTCACTGATTATTTTGGTTTATGTCACGTAAGCCGGGCAGGGCCGGATTTAGAGGTCTGTAGGCCCCTGGCCCCAAATTATTTTCTAAATATAATGAAGAATTTTTTTCAGTCGTGAATCTTCAGTACCAAATAGATTATTTTAGTATTTACCAAACATGTAAAAATATATCGAAAGAAAAGTTGTTTACTAGTCGGAATTTGATACAATTTTTTTTTCGAAGTCTCTATTGTAGGGGCCTCTCTTTTGTGGAGGCCCCGAGGCCGGAGCCCCGGTTGCCCTCTCATAAATTCCTTCTGCGAACCTAAAACTACTGGACACTATGTCAGGCAGATTTCTGATGAGCTCGTTCTGAATCATTCCATTTTTTCTTAGGCTTAGTGACAATGGTTAGTTACGTAGTAATGCACGCAGTTCATTGGAAGCTTTTTATAAATAAAACATATTAAATTAGTATAAGTACTTAAAACTATTTGGAAAATAAAACATTTAATATCTTTATTCTTTATACTCATAGGTTTTTGCTAACGGTACTTATACTAATTTTCTAGGAGCCGGCCAACTACAATTTTGGGTACATGGTTAATGACGTCCTACAGGGGACAGAGTTTGGTCATCGGGAGGAGAGACAGGAGGAGACGGCAGAGGGAGAATATCACGTGGTTTTGCCTGATGGTAGAAAACAGGTAACAGTGTTGAAATATTAAAAGTTATATATAATCATAAATTAATTAATTAATCATAATCATGTGAAATAGTTTAATTTTTACAGAATTTTAATATCATGATTTCATATTTTCAGACTGTAAGCTACAAAGCAGACGAACGTGGTTTCAAGCCTCAAATATCCTATGAAGAAACTGAAGACCTAACAGCCGGCTATGATGTAAACGCCCAAAATCGCGGGAGCCACGAACACGATTCTAATGGCGGTAGTAATCACCGTGACAGCGGATTTGGTAGCCATGGCAACAGTTTTGGTAACCATGACAACGGTTTCAATGGCGGTCATGGTAACCATGGCAACGCGCGAAGCGGCTACTGACTAATTTATTTTTTGATTCTTCCGTTTTTGGGTTTAAATTAAAATATCACTCTTCTTTATATCGATAAATGTTTATATTTATTTAAAATATGTATAATTCAATATGCAATAAATATTTATATGAAAACCTTTTTTTCTATTGTAAATTTTGAATTCCTATATTAATTTTTATTTTATTTTTTTTATTTATAATTTTAATCCATCTGCAATCAGCCTCATGACTTTTATCAGATTATATGTATAATAAATAATGGCAATTAGGGAAAGCAAATCCAATATTTTTTTTATTCCCTCCGTAATTCGTTAACTGTCAGATTGCGGCAAGTTTTGCTCTTTTCAGCCGATACACACCGTCCGTCGTTTCCAAGAGGCCCGAAGCTAGGGGGTTGACGTGTTGCTGAAGTCTCATTTTGTATCGCACGGTTGATCTTTTAATGTCTTCCTCGACAGTGGCAATTCTCAAACATTTATGGACTTCAGTATTTCGTGTTAACCACGGCGCACCGCTCATATTTCGCAGTGTTATACTAATTATTGTCCTATATTAATTAGTAAAGTAATAATTAAACCAAAAGGTTAATTATTCTGATTATTCTGAACCGATATATACAATACCTTTAAAAATACACACGTGTATATCTCACGAACACCACAGGTATAAAAAGCTATTTATATAATCAAATAGCAAAACTATGATTTCATCAAAATGACGTAAAGCATTATTGTGTACTTAATCGATGGCAAATTAATTGGGTCGTGAGCAAACTCACTTATACAAATTAAATATGTAAAAAGGGAATGTGCTTTACACTATTCTTATTTTCGTTATTGCCGTTTTAAGTTTCCCATATACATAATATAATAAAACTTTAAAATAATATAAAAATCCAACACAAGATTGTATGTCAAGTCTCACACATCTGTTTGTTTGAAAAATTTACTTGTATCTTATATGTATATAAAATTCTCGTGTCACAATGTTTGTTCCCGTACTCCGAAACGGCTCGACCGATTCTTATGAATTTTTTTATGCATATTCAGTAAGTCTGAGAATCGACTACTATCTATCTTTCAAACCCCTAAGGATGTTATTTGTTTTCTTTTTTTATGATACATCATACAAAATACATACAACCCCTCCCTAATTTTACCCCTCTACGACAACCCCTATTTTTTTATTATTGTACAAAGTTATTTTTATTGAACTAAAAAATTGTTCCAAGAAATAACACCTACATGGCAAAACAACGTTTACCGGGTCAGCTAGTAATAATATAAAATCCAACACAAGATTGTATGAAAAGTCTGACACATCGGTTTGTTTGACAAATTTACTACCTAATATACAAGTTCCTATGTGATCTGTACTGTGAGCCAGATTCATTGGTGCAACTAGTATTTAAACGCATGACTTCAATGTTTGATTAATTGTAAGAGTATCTAGAATATAGTACATAGTAATAAGCGTAATGTATCTTAGCCCAAATAAAATAAATTCAATTAAATGTATATCTACTCATAATATGTGTTTATCATTGATGAAGATATAATATCCAATTATACTAATTACCTTTTTAGTGAGGAGATAGAATGCGGGACAGTCTGGTCTCCAGCCAATGGGAGGTACGGACTAGACCCACGAGCCGAGATTAAACCTAGGACAAGAAAGTCATTCAATGAAGAGTAATCTATAAAAAAAGCTACTGGATTTAAATATTTCTTAATTAAATTTATTTACAATTAATTGCGAAGGTTGAGACTAGATTCAAAGAACTTCATGTAAGAATTTATAAGTTATGCATTGGGAAAAATCTCATTCGTTTTTAATTAATTCCATCAGTCTGTCAAACATACCCATATATAAACACAACTATTGATTTTTGTATTTTCCCATGACGAGAATATTACATAATAAGACATTATATACAATTGAAAACCTGCAGTTTGTAGCACAAAATATTTTATTGTTTGACAAAGTCTTTTGTCTTGCACACATGGTACAAAAATATTTTTTTTAAAACTACTAGTACCTCTACATACACGAAAACCTTGAATCGTTCTTCTAATTCGCAATCTAGATAATTAGTTCTGTCAAATATTTGTTATGTTCTGTGTGTTTGTTTTTAATTATATATCGATCAAGTGTACTATAAATACGGACAATTTTTTGGTGATATCATTATTCAACACACGCCAAAGGATCTCAAACGGCTTGGAAAAATGAAGGTATTATTTTTAAATGTTTTTATCTGTTGAAGCGTAGTTAAATTGAGAAAACCTCCTTTGTAATATATTATCAATTATTTTTTAAAAAATTTCAAGCTAGCAAGCAAATAATATTTTAAACTACCAAAGCACTGATTCATTTCTTTCTTTCGTCACGCAAACATCAATAATATAAACTACTTTTAAAAATATTTTTGTACATTCTGAAATTTAATTAATTATAATTAATACGTTATTATTACTATGTAGGTAAAGAAAATTTAAAATTATAAATACTGTATATTTGATTGTTATGATTGGCTGATAAATATTCAGTTATTATACAATAATATTAATTATGATTTACTGATGTATCGGAGCATTATTAAAACCGATGTGAAGTAAATTTACTCCATTTACAGGTTCTTGCTCTGCTATGTTTGGCCCTTGGATCAGTCTCCGCTCGTGGATCTGGTCCGTACCTTCCCAGCGGCTGGCGACCAGACGGTCCCGCTTTCTATCTCCCCACTCAACAGGTAATTATTATAATTGGATATAATATCTTAAGATAAACTCATATGAGTACTTATACCCTATATTAAATTTAGTTTGGTCGCAAAGCTGATTGTTAATGAAGGGTTATAAAAATTATAACATTGTTTATACTATGTCTATACCAGTTAGTAGAAGTACTTTTCTTTTCCCATCATATGGAACTGAGTATTTTTTATTATATAGAAAAGTGTATTAGACGTCAGAAAATAACATTAGGAAGACAGAAGAACAGGCCGTAGAACGTCTTAAATTATTGAAGCATATAAATAGTCGCGTCATACAAATTTCATTACAGGCTTCAACAGACCCAATCAAAGATCTAATTTTGCATGGTTCCGAAGCCTCTGGGTCTGATTCTCTTCGTGAATACGGCCCTCCCAAGGTATCCCAGGAAGTCATCAAGCAGGACTTACCCAATGAAAACATAGACCTTACATTTGTAAGTACAACTTTAGACGATGTTAATTAGACAGTGCAAATTTTCTGAATATCACTATGTATGAATGTGATTCGTGTACTTCTTGTCTTATTGTTCTGATTCTATTATCATAATTATCATATTTTATATTATTTTCAGACATCAGCAGAAAAATTGCAACAGGAAACCCTAAATGGCTCGGAAAATTCCGGAACTGATGCTTCACGTGAGTTTGAACCCCCGAAATCCCAAGAATCTCAAGAAATGATTGCAACAGAATTGCCTCAGGAAGTTACAGACCAAGTTTCTGAGGAAAAATCAAATGATGTTGCTGAAGCGTCCACCATTAAAGGTAATTCTGTATTCCCTTTTACTCATAAGACTATTTTGCCTTTAATTTTGATAATAATAATTATGTTTAATATTCTAGTACAAGAAGAATCTGTGACAGAACCTCAGGTTATTGAAACCACAACGGTACTAGCTGAAGTTCCCATACAAACTATTCAAGACAACTCAGAATCTGCTGTAGTAACTAGTTCTGTTGAAAATGAGGATGTTACTGTAAGTGAGACTCCATTACCTGTCGAAGTAACAACTACGTCAGATGTTCAAAATTCAGTTGAAGTAGATGTAAACACCGATGATTCTACTACAAATGAGACCAAAGATAATTTGGTAGAGCCTACTGAGGCTCTCAACAGGTTGACTGCCGTTAAAGTAGAATTAGAACAAACTGTCCAACAAATTGCACAAAATTTTGGAGAATCCATAGAAAAAGTTTCAGAAAACATTGTTGAAAATATCGAAAAAATTGAAGAAAGTAGTGTAGAGCAAAGTGAACAAAACGTTGAAGAAAAACAGGAAGTCGAAGAAAATATTCAAAACTTTAGTCAAAATACCCAAAATGTTGAACATATTGAACAAACGGAACAAAAAACCGAAGAAAATGAACAAAAGACACTTGAACAGGTTGTTCAAAACGTTCCAGAGGTATTGTCGAATGTGAACAACGATATAACACAGGTAACTGATTACTTATTAGTATGACGTCTACACAATTAGAAATTTACTTATAGAAACTGGTATAATATGTCTATTTTTTTATTTTTCGCAATTATTGTAGGTTGAAAAAACTGAAACCCAAAATGAGGAGTCCACATATCCGGAATTCTCTGGGTAAGTTAAATAATATTAATTTTTAGTGTTTACTTAACATAATTAACATATAAAGAAAAGAAAAAGTAAAAGACAAACAAAAGTTAGTGAAAAAAAAAGAAAAGACACAATGACATAGAAGACACAAATAAGTATGTCATACATATTTGTGTAAAGGTTATGTTAATCAAAGACAATACTATAGTTAACATTGCTTTATTATTAAAGGTCTTTGGAGCAAGCCCCTGAAGGATTTCTAGAGTACGGACCACCTGGATTTAAGGAATACGGACCTCCCAAGGAGGACGAGCTAGCTAGAGTAACATCAGAGGTACTGATATTACATCGTAGATATTAATTATTTTGATGAAGGTTGGGCGCTAAGCGAATCTAAATATTATTAAGACACAAAAAAAATGGATAGGTGTTATGGACAACAATTAAATAAAGATTTTCAAATCTTTTTGTTAGAGCTTTTATAGTTGTATCTATAAGGGGGTTTTACCTCATAGCCTAGCGGTCTTATTAAGTGGTGAGGGGTACCGGGTTCGATTCCCGGTTCGAGGGCAAGTTTTAATTTAATTTAAATTTGTTCTCGGCCTTTGGGAGAGTTGTGCGGTACCGGGCGAGTGCCTAAACCCTACATGGAGGATATGATCGAATTTCTAAGGCAAAAAAAGCACGAATGATAAAAATCTCATACTTGACGCTGGCTTATGCACAAACCGTGCCAGAGCCATAAAAAAAGGGGGGTTTTAAAATGAACAAAGTTTATTATATAGACTACAGGTCGATATGAATGGCTTATTTTTTCAGGAACTCATCTCAGAAGCTGAATCCTTTGAATCTACGAATGAAACAAGGAGGAGGCGTTTTTCTCCAAAATTCAAGTAAGTAGTAACATAATAACCTATGTCCGTTGTTTGAGATTTTTGAGATTTTTGTTTAATCCTACTTAACCTAATCATAACTAGACCTCAGATTTTTATTCTTTAAAGTCTAATTTAAATAAAAAAATACATTCTTAAAGTCATTTAAGCTATCTGAATATGATTATAACCTTAAACATATTTCACGTTAATTAGCGTTTGGTAAACTTTTGACTTAATTCTTGTGTTTACGTTTCGGGACATACATATTTTTTAATTTGTTTCCAGGCCTACTAAAAACCACTAAGCGACATAATTTTACGGGCGAAGCAAGACAACGACGTGCGTTCGGCGTGTTAAAATGATAAGTTTAATAATTTAAGTATTATATCCAATATTAAAATACCAATCCAATATATGCTTAAAAATGAGTTATTTCTCTTAGTATGACATAGCAATATTAGAAAGAATATAGTAAGCTCTGGGTCTACCAGTTAACAGTAGTAACAGTAGTAGTAGTAGTAGTAACAGTAATAACAATAGATAAACACGGCTTATAGTCACGGCGTAGAATTTACTAGTATATAATATAATGAACTAGTAAATTCTTATTCCACAAATGTTTCTGTAAAAGCAAACTGCTTAACTGAAATACTTAACTTTGAATTATAATTGTAGTTCCCAACTCATAAGTTAGTAGATGTAAAGTAAACTTTCTAGAACTTTTCAACTACAAAAAGGCACGATAACGTTATACCCCTCGCAGTAGCAAAGTTATTCCGACCACTAAGGATATATACAACTTCTCAAGCTGAGGCCTTTGGGTCGTCAGTCTATGGTACCTCTGGTAGAGGATACTCCCGTCAGGTTGACACATCTGCCACGAGTCGAGTAGCTCCATTGAAGATTGACAAAGTATTTAACGCTTACAAATAAAGCACTTGTATAATTATCTTGCGGTAGTAAAACAGACATTTTTCGAATAAGTATTTTATTATTATTGAAGCATATCGGTTTTTTTAATGTGGTAATACTTATACTATCAGTATTAAAAGATTATTTACATCAATATATTAAGATTTACTGTTTTTAAAATAAGCTTATGATTCTATATAACAAATTAATGTACTTATATAATAATAATAAATATTATTTGGCACTTTGTTTCTGTTGTTTTGTTCTAATCTTTTAAACCTTATTAAACGTGTTTTAATCCAATAACAATTTTCCCTATTCCGAGTCATAATTTCCTTTTTGGCCGACGTATTTTAAAACCCATGTCTTTTTAAAGATTTATCCAATTCTATTCATTACAATAGTCTCAATATAAAAGTATAAATTATTACCTATATCATTAAAAAAAAGTATATGAAGTAAAATCATCTGCGTTTCTTGTAAAAATATTTATGAATTTCTCGGTTTAGAAATTGATGATTTCAAACATACAAACATAAAGCTAGTATAGGATTCTCCATTAGTTTTGCCATCATGCAAATTCTACCTTAGAAAAAAACATTAAAATTAAAACTTTTATTAAGAATCTCGTAGACTATCAAAAATAATTTATATTCTACTTTATAATATTAACTAAGAATATAGTAAAAAAATATAGCTTAGCGCCATCTTGTAGGTATACTATTTACATTAGTGAAAATCAATGTTTCGAAATACAAGTAGTAAATAAAACTAAAAATACCTTAGTTTCGACAATCAATAATAACTTCTTCAAGAGGTATTGAATTCACTAAATTATTTGAAAATATAAAAGTTTAATAGCAGACACTAGACAGCACAGTATGTTACCAATACAAGTCAACGTCAGTCACGATGTTCGGGTTGTGTCAGATGTCAGTTATCATAAATGACAACACAAACATTAATTCCGATTTCCGAAATAAGTCATTTGAATTTTTTAATTTACTAACTTCAGTCAGTTCGTTAGGTCATTTGAGTTGAGTGTGTTTGTTTTGTTTACGTTGTGTTAAATAAGTTGAATCGTACGTTATTTAAAATTGAACATAATATTTTTCTAAACAAAGATTTTGTGCAAGTTATATGTTGTAACATTAAATTACAGATATTAGTGTTTTTTAATCAGTGAATCGGCATACTTTAGTGAATTAAAGTTTATGTTTCAAAAGTGATACACTGTAATTGTCAAGTAAAGGTAAGATTATGTTAATTTTTATTTTATTATTTGCGTCTGTTGTAAAAACTTCATTTAACCATAACGGCTGAATGAGTAAGATGTTTTTTTCTTTTTGATAGTGATTGCAAAATGTTTTTTACTCTTCGGAAGTTGACCTCGATACATTAAAACTTTTACATTATATATATTATAACTTCTACATTAATGCTAACTCGAAACTTGTTAAACAAAAACTAACTAAATCTCAACACAATCCATAAAATATGCTATGCAAATGTTTGCATGTATACTATCCATTGAGCTGTCTCAAAGCCTTAATAACTTAAATACCCACATATTCGAACTATCATTCATATCTTGTAATAATGCTTACAAATCACTACACATATTTTAAAAATAAAATACTATGTAATGTAGACAAATAATTATGGCTATTGCTGTTTCAGTTAAATTATTCCTCTTACTCTTTTATAAACAACATAGAAATTATTCAAATATCACTTAAAGAGTTGTAAAAAGTATTGAAAAATAAACATAAACTTGATTATGCTATAAAAAGCAGTTAGCCATGAAATAAATCATTAATATTCAATTTGAATTCTCACTTTCATTGGTTTCCTCTATTGATGAATTCATTTCCTATCATTACACATACATTTTGCATAGAACATTGTTATTTAATTATGTTAAATGTATTTATATACCTTAAAATGATATAGGAATTGTCAGGTTCCTCTTCTCTTATGTCTTATATCTTAATCATTATTTTACATCAAAACTGTATGGTAAGGCTTAATTTATCTAAACAGTATGTATGTTACATAATGGTAAGCACTTACATAAACATCAGGAATTTAAAAACGAAATATGTAAAAATGCCTATAGGACAATATTTTCATTTATTATTATTTTACATTTGAAATATACTTTTACCATATAAACAAAACACTGCAATGTGTACACAACATGTCCTATTTTCTGCAGATGTTCAGTACATTACTCCTAATTGAACTATTAAAGTCTGCATTAATGTGTGAACCAACTGAGCTAGATAAATGTAATTTATATTATGATACTTTAAACAGGCCATATGGTACTATTGAAAATGTATTTAATTATTAATTAAAATATATTTTATATAAAGCTAATAGCATTTATTTTATTAAATAATTTTCTTAATGCTGAAGGTAGGTAGGATGAAATAATTACACATAGTGTGTAACTTTATTTATTAACCAATTCTTGATCAGTTAATATATCTTATAATAAATTTAATCATATTCTTCATCTTAAGATGTTTATGTTTAGAAAATCTTTACTCTGCCTTAACATGTGTGAATTTTGTCATTATAATTATACCTCAACTCCATAAAAATATTGATTCCGATATTAAATGAATCAGCAAAGAAATCTAATCACTAGAATGTTATCCTTTATGACATCAAAGTATAACCCATTCAAAAAATATCATAGCAATTTATTCTTAATTGCCAATCATCAACTGATCAATAATAAAATATAGCTCTTAGCTTTATTGAATTAAGGTTGATAATGTTAATCATTTTATGGACTGACTCAAGTGGCTGGGGGCGTTAGAAAGGCAATCAGATTTGGGTTTAGTCGAAATTGATGATGTAGGCTTTTTTGCTTGCTAGATAATCAAAGCTATATGTACATTTGTACAATTTAGATTCAAATCTTAAAAATACATATATTCTTATTTTGTACTGATACTGTGATATGATTTAATATCAGAAATAAGTATATATCACAGTGACGTATTTCATATTTAATTGGTTGGTCATTAAATTAATACAAAACATTATCAAGGGCACCCGAATAATCAGAAAAAAACAGCCAAGATATTAAGTTACTGCCCTGGTATTCAGTTGGCGTTCAATATATTATAATGCAGTTTTTTGACAGCTGTATAAGATATCAATTAAAACAGTATTTATATAGAATTTAATAACCTACCACTGACAACGAGTTCAGAGCACCTTTATATTCGAATTCTAGTTAATGTTACATTTAATAGGGTCATATTATAGCATCTATCAAACTATTATCTAGTTTCAAGAGGTGTCAAACAGATTTTTCTATATGAAGTCGACACATTAGACAGCGCTCAAGATGATATTGTGACATGAGATTCTAATTAGAATAAATACCATAGAAATAAAATTCCTTAGAGTGACCAATTAACAGTGTAGGTCCAGCTACGTGAGGGGTACCGGGTTCGATTCCCGGTTCGAGGGCAAGTTTTAATTTAATTTAAATTTGTTCTCGGCCTTTGGGAGGGTTGTGCGGTACCAGGCGAGTGCCTAAACCGTACATGGAGGACATGGTCGGTACCAGGCGAGTGCCTAAACCCATCCTAAACCGTACATGGAGGACATGGTCGAATTTCTAAAGACAAGCACGAATTATAAAAATCTTATACTTGACGCTGGCTAATGCACAAATCGTGCCATATAAAATTTAAAAAAAAAAAAACAGTTTCGGTCTACATTAGTCAAAAAACATATAGGTATATATATATAGTAATGATTCCTGCGTAATGGTGAAATAATTGTTTGTAAACCACCAATATTACTAATAATGAAAAAAAAAACATCTTTTGAAGCCATTTAAATGACTGTCCAATTTCCGGGTCAAAAAAGATTTTTCAATAAGTCCGATGTTCGTATGCATTTAATGCAACACTGAACTTTCATTGTACAAACCTTATTTGGTACGACAAGTTTTTGTCAACAAGTACCGTTGAAAACGAATCCAGTTATCATTTTTGGGTTCCGGGATAAGAAAATTAATCGTATATTATTTTTAAAACTATTAATAATTTAATCACGTTTACAGTACAGCTTGTTGATGAAGTATTCTGTTAAAGGGAGTTTCCTCAGTCGAGTGTTATCGTTAATTAAATTGATAGAAATACTTCTACGTGTTGTTGTGTCATTGGAATGAAATTTTGTCTGATCGAATGTTATATCTAGCTTTTAAATATATATATACTAATTAACACTTTGTTGCATTACATATTTGGTACATATATTAAGGAGACAACAGGCAGCTTTATCGCTAATAAGCGATCTCTTACAGGCAACCCTAGTAAGGGAAAAAAAACAAAACAAATCACAGACAACAATGTAGCGTAATACAATTAAAAAGCTAATCTTAAAAGTCATGAATCACAAGACTAGGTTCTAAAATACATATAATTAATCTTATATATAAAATTGTCTTGTTACAATGTTAGTTACCATACTCCTCTTAAACGGCTTGACCGATTTTTATCAAATTTTATATGCATGTTCAGTCTGAGAATCGGATCGAATCGAATTTTTCATACCCCTAAGTGATACGGGGTGTCCTGTCCACCCCTAACATTTTATTTGTATTTTTGGACGAAATTTTAATTTTAATTTTTTTTATAATGTGCCATACAAAAATACATACAACCCATAATTTTCACCCCTTTTACGATCAACCACTATTTTTATTATAGTAGATAGTTATTTTTATTCAACTAAAAAAATTTTTCCTAGGAATAATATACATGGCAAAACACACGTTTGCCGGGTCAGCTAATATATTTATAATTATAAAAAAAGAGTCGCGCTTAAACAGATGAATAGGATATGGTTAAGAGGTTGTATACTAGACAAATACAAATTATTTAACTGCGTGGCACGCTTACAGTGCATACATTTCCCCTACACTCTTATCATTTTTATTCTATGGTCCCATAACCGTTAGGGATGTAAATAATCCTTTCCCATATAAATATTCATTATCATAATCGATAGGGTTGCCGTCCTAATCATTATTCATTATCAGTTATTTCATAATAAATAGGTCCGTGTGTCTTACGCAACTTGAAGCTAACAAAATAAAACAGCTTAGTCTAGAAGATTACTTCCTATCTCCATAATGCCTTGTTACGGTAATTAATTGGTCATGGTATTGCTGCGTTCGAAAATTACGCGGAAGTTCGCCTTACGTAGTTGAAAGCTTGTATGGGCGTGAAGGCTTCTTTATTGATTAAGTAAAGGACAATTCTAATTGCAATCTAAATTAATAGTTATCTATTATTGATATCTTATCGCCTCCAGAGATAACGCACAAAGTATTGGGTTCAATCTTTGGGCGAATACTTATTTGAATTAGCTGACTCTGATTACCTACTTGATTTTTGATGTACCATTATTTTTGATTCTTGTAGATTAAGCCATAATATTGTCTCAAGTATCTCTACTAATATTATAAAGGGGAAAGGTTTTATAGGCCGGCAACGCGTTCCTCTGGCATTGAGAGTTTTCATGGTCATCAGGTGAAACTCCTGCCCGTTTGCCCCCTGTGCTATAAAAAAAAAAAGGGTGCGTGTACTTATGTACGCGCGTAAGAAGTTATACCTACTTCTTTGGCACACCTTTGTTTGGCTTTTTTAGTATTCAAGTTATGTCAAAACTGATTTATTACCTTGTTGGCTTTATTTGCTTTTGGGATATCAATTGTTTCCAAAACAATTTTATTCGTAATATCCTGAAATATATAAATAACATCTATTAATTTAAGTATCATGGTGAGTGGTTCGCACTCAGGTGTTAAGGTGTATTATACCCACTGTCCATTATAAGTGGGAATGGGCTCACTTCTGGCTGGACAGAGTTTCGGTACTACAAGTGCAACATGGATGTTTTGAGGTATTACAATATCTCTAACTACCCTGTAGGGGAATAAAGTACTGTTGTGAGCATATGCCTATGCTTGAAAGGTTGAACCTTGAACATCACCATACATCATATTTATAATTAACATTCCTACCTCGACACCACCACAATCAAATTCATTGAAATCTACTTCAAACCGTTGCGGTATCATCTCTGCCATATCCATTGTGTCTGGAGAAGGTGATGGTGGCCTAGTTCCACCTCCAGTTTTTGATGTTTCACGGCGATAAGATGACAACTCTTTTTTTGTATTCAATTTAGTGCACTTCCACTGATTCATCAATTGTTTTTTGTCTCTTGTCCTTATATTTGCTAGATTAAATCTGAAAAATTACATGTTTTGATTAAATAATGTGGTCATTTTTTTGAGATGCAGGTACTTATTAAAATGTTTACTTCTCTGTTATATCGCTCCAAGCCTTCATTTTCTCCTTATTAGTATTCGTGCTTAAATCTTTGTTCTCAATTATTGATATATATAGGGTCGTAGAATATTTCTAGAAAGTTGCTGTAACAAATACAATAAACAAAAGCAATGAATAATGGTTCATGTTTCAGTTTTAATCAACAATAATACTCGATAATACATACGGATAGTTAACCTCAATTGTATTGAAGCACTCGGGAAGGTTGGCACAGTTTTTTCACAAATTTTTTATCATATTAATTAGTATTGATTTAGATATTCAATTTAAATCACTTCTGATTATAAATCTATAATCTATATATATAATCTATATATGCATTCTATATATATAATCTATATCTAATCTATAATCTGTATAATAAAAATAACTAGGTATATAATCTTTTATTTTAAACAATAATTAAAACTCCTATATTTGTTTAAAAGGTAAATGTCATTGTCAGCTGTCATGGTCATTCAAAATTCTTGTTAAGCTGCTAAGCTAAGAAATAGAATATGCGTGAAGTTAGCTTCCCATCTCGCTCGCGCACGCTATAATCACACTCCCAATTTTGTGTCACAGGTGCGCGCGCATCGTAAAATTTCACTCTCATCAATTTTTCATAACGCGCCTAAAGAAGTATAACTTCAAAAAAAGGGTGCGTGTACTTATGTACGCGCGTAAGAAGTTAGGCTGCGGCCTCGAATTTCGCGGGCAGCGGGGCGGCCGCGGCAGCGGCTGCGGCGCGGGAGCGAGGCGGCCAACGCATACCTGTTCTCCAAACCAGCGGGCAGATCGCGCGGCACTATAGCGGTGTAGTGTTGTGTTCGTGGTTGTGTAGTCGAGATATTTGTTTTTATTCGCGAACGAAATGTCTAAAAAACGGCGACAACATCTTTTTGATTCAAATTTATTCCTAACGCTCGATTTATTGTGGGCAAAAATATGTTATATGCAAAAATATAGTTCCATATGGGTCTCCTTTCAAAGATTTCTGAAATAATTTGCTCTTGCACGTCCGAGGTCATTTTGATACGTCACAAAAAATATGTACAGCACTATACTACAATGCATACGCGCAACGCGGGCGGTCGCCGCTTGACTGGATTGCGCCGCTCGTTACCCGCCGCCGCGCCGCTGCCACGCCGCTGTTTTCGAGAACCGGTCCATTTGATTGTACGCATAATATCCTGCCGCTCCCGCGCCGCAGCCGCCGCCGCCCCGCTGCCCGCAAAATTCGAGGCAGCAGCCTTATACTTCTTTGGAATTATTAAAAATAGTTTGGCTTTGTTCCACCTCCAGTTTTTGATGTTTCACAGCGATAAGATGACAACTCTTTTTTTGTATTCAATTTAGTGCACTTACACTGATTCATCAATTGTTTTTTGTCTCTTGTCCTTATATTTGCTAGATTAAATCAGAAAAATTACATGTTTTGATTAAACAATGTGGTCAGTTTTTTAATCAAAATATTACACGATAATAATAATACATACGGATAGGTAGTTAACCTCAATTGTATTGAAGCACTTAGGAAGGTTGATGAGCACAGTTTTTTCACAAATATTAATTAGTATTGGTTTAAATATTCAATTTAAATCACTTCTGATTATAATTCAAAAAGCATTGCTAAATTTCTTTGAAAAAATAATTAAAACTCCTTTATTTGTTTAAAAGGTAAATGACATATGTCATTATGGTTATTCAAAATTCTTGGCATACGAACTTCACGCATATTCTATTTCTTTTTACTTGATACTAGATTGTCTTATTCCTATCTGGCTCGCGCACGCTATAATCACACTCCTAATTTTGTGTCACAGGTGCGCGCGCATTGTAAAATTTCATTCTGATAAATTTTTCATAACGCGCCTAAAGAAGTATAACTTCAAAAAAGTGCGTACGTACAAAGTTCACATGTCAGAAGTGAAACGTCTTTAGCAAACTAATTTTTAAGTCTTGTTCATATTTATACAAATCTAAAACATTAGATTTCCGAGACTTGGAAAAGGGAAGATATGTTAGGAATTGAATTGTCATTAAAATATTAAAAGTTTCGACAATTAATAGAAATTATAAATTTAATTTTTTAAATTTATTTCTTCGATGATAAAAACACGTGGCATTTTAATTTTAAAAATATAATTTCTATACGGTAATTCGCCCTTCTCACTCTCTCTCAATCGGTCTCAATCGCTCGCTCCCCTTTTCTTCGACAAAAACGCTGCACATCTTCGTGACGATTCCGTAAAAATTTACCCTCATACGCCTAAAGAAGTTTCACTTCAAAAAATTCTTCCACTACCTTAGAATGCTAGCCAGAGTAACATAGGGTAATTTTCTTTCCGAAATACAAAAAAAATGTTCAGGTTATTAGAAGTAATTTAGAGATCTTGTGAGACTTTTCTATTAAGAAAAAGTCTTCTTAAACATCCTTAAAAGAACTGCAGAATTATTTATTAATTTCGACATTAATAATGTTTTATAATTTAAATAAGTGCGTTTAATAATTAAAATGTCAGAACATTATTGTGAGTAATGTCACAATGTTCTTCCTAGAAACAAAAGATTTCATTTCAAACGAATGCTTTATATCATCGGATTTAGGTTAGACAATCGTTGCCGGAAAGTCGAAAATAATTTTTATATCCGCCGTCAACAGTATACAAGTTGTTGACAGTTATACAATATACGTTTTTTTTTCAGAAAGGGTTTTTTTTTAAATTATTATGATCAATACTAATATATAATATAAAATAATATCAATGGAATAAATTTTTAAGTTCCCTACTAAAGAGTTAAAAAAATACAAGTAATACGAAAACATTACAACAAACAGAGAAAAAATAACGATGTTATACCTTATTATCTATATTACATCTATCTATCTATATTAACATACGATATTAGACGATATTGTTTTACTTAACATTACATTTACTAAAAACCTTTAGCTATTGAATGCTTTGTCATTATCGTTCTCATGACACTGAAAGTGGGTGAAGGTGACAAAAGATTCTTGAATAGGCTTAAATAAGACCGAAAATATTTGTCTTGCAATTTAATAATATATTCAACTATTCCTTATTCCTCCGTAATTTCTTTACTGAAATATCTACACACTGTGAGCAAGCTTCGAGTTTCTCGGGAAACTAAGACTAATGGATTATGAATCGGCGCCAAATGCATTTTTCTGATGTTAGTGTTTATTTTCTTTTAGTGTTATGTAACAACGAAAATAGATCTGCAACGCATCAGTTATTATAAGATGGCGTAATATTTATCATACATATATCATGTAGTTGTCACAACAGAACAATAGAGGGAGCTTTAGAACGAATCCTAGAGTTAGAAGACGCGGAGGAAGTTGTAGTGGGTATTGCTTGCGGCCACACAATGCGGTAACGGTGCGGTGCGGCGCCTTTAAGTTGGTACTCTGCGGTGATGTCCCAACCTTGAGATCACGCGATCGCTATCGCTATGTTAAGTTAGAGTAAGTGCTCTTATACATTTCTATACTAGATATAATTCCTAGTAATTATTAAGAAACGTTACGTTTCTTTTATTGCAGTGTTGGTCTAGTGGCTTCAGAGTGTAAAATTTATTGTATTTTGATATACAAGAGTCATAGGTCGCTCTAAGGTTCATACTCTAATTCGTATCTTAAATCACAATTTCATCTTGAGCGCTGTCAAATATGTCAAACTTTATACAGAAAAAAGCTTTGACAGCTGTTGAAAGAAGATTTAAGTTTGATTTATGTTCTAGTCTCGTTGAAAATCACCAATACAAAGGGTATTGGTTTAAACCCTACTTGGGTTTAAACATATACATACTTTGACAATACTTTCCTTGTCATACAAATATAAATGCAGATATTTCATAAGTCACAAACGAGATTATACTAATACGGCACATAACTCAACAGATTAGTTGTGCAATGATGTTAAGTCTTATTACTTTGTTTATGGTTGCATCTGTGGTTAGTCTATGCTCAACCATAGATTATGTAATATACTTGAAAACTAGACTCCACGATTTTAGCTGTTTTAATAATGCGTATTCTGGAAATATTGTTTAGAGATTTACGAAAATCAATTAAATTGGCGATTTTTTTTTAGGTTTTGATTTAAAACATCCTCCATCATGGCCTAGGACTCCTCTAGATCTCTTTTCTGGTCTACATTTTTGGCTCTTTCTCCCACTTGTTCATATTTATTTCTTATTTTAGGTATCTATCTTTGTAAACTTATCTAGTATATATACGTTATGTACAATAAAATGTTAACGAGTTTTCATTACCATTTAGATGAATTGATTTTATTCATTCATGGATTTTACATAATAATGACGTCAGCTATGAATATTTCAACAAGATTGGTTTGTTCTATCAATAAATGTTTATCAAGTTTTACTGATGTTAATTATATACCACAACGTTCAAGGTTACAATATGGTTAAAATATAATCAAAATGTTGCTGTGAATATTTGACACCTTGGTTAATCCATCAAAAAGTTTCATGCTGTGTGCTATAGTTATAAAATTATTTATTTTTATTTTAGGTTTATATGAGCTCTATCGCTTCATTATGTCACACATATATGAATAAAGTTAACCTTAATTCGAAATAATCTTTATAAGACATGAAGGTGTATGTGTAGATTATGGAAGATAAGGGCTTAGGATGAGCCAGGCTACACTTAACTATGGTAGCAATAAACTTGTTACAGTTGACGCAAAAACGAAAATATCTTGATACCGAACACAATAATTTCCGCCTTAATTTTTTTCATTCTGCGATTGTAAAGCCATAAGAAAGAAACAACTGCGTTTATAATACTAGGAGAGATCACAGATGATGTCATCATACGATATACAAACCACAAATTGCCTAACAAATTTCATTGCCACAGAATAAGCGAAATTAGACTTGCAAATCTCTAAAATTCGGTGTTTGACAAGAACATCCGATGACACAAATTTATTTAGCATTTACATATTACACTACAGATTTAGATTGTTTTATTATTTATGTATTAATCCATGTATTATAACCACAAATTTTATATTATGTAGCCTGTGGTTTGCTGGCTGGAATAAATCTTTTAACTGCGTAGTAGTGTTTTTAGGACTTGTACCGTACTTTTTCAAATTACCTAAGATATGTTGGTTAGTTCGAAATACGGTTCAAATCATGTGGTCGCAAACCGCAATTGGTAATATTTCGATTAGTCAATTACATTGTGATACATGTATCTATCGGACATTCGATGTTTATTTATACCTCGCATTCCATAGAGATCAGATCATAGACTAAATATGTGACCAATAAGGGACACCACAGATTCTATACAGAGCGTTGACCTGCGATTATTTGAGGGATAAAGATCAAGGTTCTTTCAATTAATACTCTTTATTATATCAAATTCTTTTAATTCTTAAATCGTAAATGGGATATTTGTGATGATTTTGAATTGTGTAATCGTTATGTGCCTCCTAAACATGAAAATATTTTGTACTATGTAGCGTTGCGTTATGTATTGTTCAGGTAAACCAATTTGATAAGGATTTTATGATTTTTTCTGTTATAAACACAATTTTTTAAATTCGTGTGCTTGTGTCGTATAATCGTGTAGTAAATTATACACTGTATCTAATATTGATTCGTGCGAGTTGTCAAAAATTGATAGTAAGTAACGTATACCTATTAGCGTATATGTTGTACATACTTGTAAATTTGCGCAATGCTTGGCCTAGTTGCTTTAGCGTGCGTCATCCCTTAGGTAGTAGTTTGGATCCCCGGCTGGACAATGGACTTACTTATTGTTCGGGCATTTAACATTCGTATGAACGATGAAGGAAAACATCATGAAGAAATCGGCTTACCTCAGACCCAAATAGTGTGACGGCGTGTGTCAGGCACAGGAGGCTGATCACCTACTTGGCTTTTAGATTTACAAATGATGAAATGGATACATAAATCTTAGGCCCAGATCTAAAAAGGCTGTAGCGCCACTGATTTGTTTTATGCTTTAAATGAACTGATCTCTTCATTTATTTGCTGGCCAAATATTAATCCTAGTAAATTAGACAGTTAAAATTACATTTTAAGCATTGTATAATGTAAAGTATTACTACTAATGAAATAATTGTACAAATTTTTCGTCGTTACGCCACATTAAAAATTAAATACGCCGTGAAAAGATGGAACATTTGTTTCAGGATATTGTTTCAAGGTAATAGAAAATTCTAGAATAAATAGTAGTAACTAGACCGCACCTTGGATGCTGCAGATAAGATTGTTTGTTTTACCTACATATCTTGTTACAAAACACGCGTCAAGATAGTTACGCAAACAGAGTCGATTCTAATGATGTTTTAAAATGCCTAAAACAAGCTGTTAGAATATTAATTGTATGTATTATATGTGTTGGCCTATTGCCTTCAGTCAGCGACTGTCATCCCTGAGGGTAGCAGGTTTGACCCTTGGCACCAATGGATTTATGTCTATATGCGCATCCAACACTCGCTCGTACGGTGATGGAAAACATCGTGAGGAAACCGTGTCTCAAATCTAATAAAAATGAAAATAAACACAGATGTTCAGAACAAATAGATGCAATCAGCCAAGACCCGTATTAAGTTGTAGCATCACTGGATTATTTATATGTAATTAATAAAACATTGTTAAAGATGCTAGCAACATTTATTCAAAAGGCCTACGTAATCTTATAGGCTTTGTTTGCGACAAGTTTTTTTCTTTTTATGTAACAAACGGGCAGGAGGCTCATCTAAAGTTAAGTGATACCGCCGCCCATGGACACTCACATTCCCAGAAGGCTCGCAAGTGCGTTGCCGACCTTTTAAGAATTGTGTGGGTCTAAGCAAGAGTACTTTTGTTTATATTGCCAATAGATTCGTAAAAATAGTAAAAAAGAAAAGGAAAATCCACCTTATCAGTGCAATTCTTAATTCGCCGTCGTGAATTTTTCAAAATTTCTATAATATAGAAAATATAGCAGTAAAACACGAACATCATTTTAATATTAACATTAAGACTTTCATACAAATCGACCGTAAACTCCTCGCCTTTCTCTAATCGCCATTGTGAGCCCGTATGACGCATGTATAATGTATAAATTGTCTAAATTACATCTATCAGCCGATAACTTTCTAATGTGACTAAGGATTCATAGGATATAGCGTTTTGAATGAACGATAATGATGATCGGTCGTTCATTCAACCAGTGTATGAATAATATAAATAAACAAAATGTTACTATAATTTTGTTCTATTCTAGACGTTTTAATAAACATATTTCCTACAGAAGTCCTAAATTTTTACTTTAATTTAATTGCTATTTCTTCATGCATTGTCATGTCTACAGTCTTATATTTCCTCAATTATTTCTTCCTTTTAATAGCTCAATCATTTGCACCAAACTTAGAATTGTGTTGGCGATACAGCGATCTTGAAATCCGTTAGTTTAACACATCGCTTTTATGTAAACATGATGAAATATTAATGGTTATATTGTGTAAACAAATTGTTAATAATGGGGGTAATATAAATGTATATTAACGTAGGAAGTATCTGATAGTTAACATGCTTAACCGCGGCTTGTGCCCACAGACTATATACTCAAAAAGCCCGTATCGCCGGGATGCCACAGATTAAATTAGTCCTACCACTTATCATCTATGTCTTTAAGTATTTGATAGTTATTGTCGTTGTTGTCTGGCAATATACTGCTGTTCTCAAGCCCTAGTGAGTGTTCGTATCGGTATTAGGCATTGTTTTATATGATAAGATATATCATTAGTCGTAAAAAAAAATTATCGTATCTAAACTAAGGGGTTTGTCTTCACACCAAGATCATTCACAAATAAAAATAAATGCGCCGTGGTGATCAGCTCGATTACGAGAGCCTCAACACAATGCGAGAGTGTAAGTAAGCTATTGGTACTCACTCAGTCTCTGAATACCGGATTCTGGTTTGGATCCTAGACACCCCTGCTAATTTCAGAGGCAAGGAATGCGCAAATGGGATATTAAACAAGAGTGGATAACGAGAAAATATCTGTTTTATTTTTAAAATATAATAAAAGAACTATGAGATCACATTGTATGACATATATGTATCTTCTTTTTGTGCATTTCTCTACGGCGTTGTTATAAACTTCTTATCTATATATATAAAAGAAAGTCGTGTTTGTTACAACACTTATAACTCGAGAACGGCTGGACCGATTGTCATGGTTTTTGATGTGTTGGATTTGTTTCCGTCCCGAATAGCAGAATAAGCAATAAAATATCGGACAAGTTATCGAATAACAATAAATTAATTAATTAATTTTACGAATGCAAAAACCATATGGTGCCATCTGTTGACAAAACTACGCATCATTTTACGTCGAATTCGTGTCAGCTCAAGAAATTCCGATCTTGAGGTGAATGAGGAGATGCATAACCATGCTTTGATCCTGATCAAAAGATGTTGGATATCAGAAAGTGCTTAACATGCAGTTTCGCCATATTGACGCTAGAGAGAAGATGCCTAATGTGTAAAACTTCCATTCTTCTTTCGCAATGGCAAGCAATAAAACATTTCTGTATTTGCAAAAAAGTTGTATTAATGTAATACTTAACATTAATGAAATCCTAAAATAAGTTAAATTAAAGTAACAACGATATTATAAGGTTGTAGGGCGGAACGAAGTTAGCCAGGTCAGCTAGTGTATATTAAATATGACTCATTAACCCTAAGATTAGCTATTACTAGTATATTTAGTGTTACATGTAATTTTGTGTTTTTTTTATTATTCCATACTAGAGTTGCCTAAAAGAAATCGCCTTTAGACGCCTGTTGTCTTTATGTTACCAGATTTTTTATATGTACGTGCAAGGTAACGAAGTTTTAATAAATAAATATGCTTCTTATGTGCTTGAAAGTACTTCTTGGGTAAATGAATTTCATTAGCCGATTCTCATCTTCGATAATTCGAACCACGTGAAACGACCAAGTTTTAGATTAATTACGCAAAAACTCGCTATGCGCAACAATAAATTTCATAGGCTTTTTAATGAATTGTTCGCGCTAGGCATTTACAACTAAATCTTACTATATACTTGAGCAGTATTGGTCTCTTGATTCTAATTCCTGAGGTCGTAGGTTCGAACCCGTACACCAATGGACTTTCCGTCGGCGACGGTGAAGCAAAACATAGTGAGGAAACCGGCATGTTTTAAATCCAAAAATCAACGACATTTTTTAGGCAGCAGGATTATCTAGATAACTATTACTAACTCTTACAAAACCTGTATGATTTTATTATATCCTGTTCTATTTAATTAGGATATCTTCAGTTTCATGATCAAGAATTAGGTTTTCGGTTTATGTATTTTTATTAGGTTTCTAGCAAATTAGGTTACCTGGGGGTCTAGCCATATTGGTGTCGAAAAGTATTCTACATACACTACCGCTTTTGCGTAATTGTACTGTCGAAAACGCTTCGTTCGTAGCCAAGAGGAATGTCGATACATTACCGCAAAGTCGACAGCGTAGATGCGAGCTGCTGTTCGTAGCACCTTATTCCGTCATATTGTCTCTGGATTAAATGTATTCCTAATGTCACTTTATAAACAAATAATAGGTAAAACTACAATATTATTGTAAATTTGCAATAATTGCAAATTCCAATTATTGGAAGCTGCAAAAGGCACAATAGAATGTCAGCAAGGTCGGAACAATTTTCGAATTAAGTGGAATTTACGGAAGATGCAAAGTGGATATATGAATTTTAATTGCATGTTTAAATAAATTATGGTTTGTTTCATGTTTTCTCAGAAATTTAAGGCTACAAATAAATACAATATTTTGAAATTGCATAATCGCGATATATAATAATTAGTAGTACTCATACTTTGATATTTTTAGGATTTGACCTCATAACTTATCTGCAAAATGAAGAAGCAACATATTTTGTTACCGCTTAGAAGAAACAATAGAAATAGTACTGTGCATTGATAAATAAAAAGTGAAAATAAGGTAGACTAGAAGTTGATAAAGTCCAAGGAATTAAAAAAACAATAGAAAAAAAAAACATAGACTAGTGTGAACACTGAAATTAGAGTTTGATTTAAGCTTTAATTAGGTTTGGTGTTTGTGCTTGAACATTCTTAATGTCAATTTGAAAGCAGATTTATAATTTATATATCAGTATAGATTGTATTAGTGATTTGCTACTAGTTGGAATTGTCTCTGTTTATGTTAAACAAACAATTTCAGTTTAAGTTAGAGTCATAAAGGTTGATTGTTTATAATAAATTTATACTTTTAGAAAGTGAGAATTGCAAAGCAGCAAGAACTATGAAATGAAAAGAGGGATTAACAAATACTTTAAAATAGAAACTTAGTCTAGTATGAAATTATAACCCTTAATAAACCTTTGATTCCATATTGATTCTCTAACATCTTAGATATAAATTTAAGTTTGATGCTGATTTTATTAAGTTAATATTTATGTCAATTAACTTTTGGTTATATCAGTGATTTGCTACTAGTTAATATGTAAATGCAAAAATCTGTTTAAGTAAGAAATGAATAAACATTGTATGTTATGTATTTGTCAGTTTTATTTTTGGTAATTTACCTGTCTTCTTTAGTAGGAAAAGTGGTTAACAATATTAGTTTATTTTACAAGAATATACAGATAATGCATATATGAATGACCCGTACCTACTAATAGTTAGGTATATTAAACAAACGGGTAGCAAAATAAAAATGTTTCAGTTATGGTTATTTTTTATTAAAATAAAGCACCAAATATCTTCCTTAACATAATTCAGTCTACATAGAAAAATAAGCATAATATGTAACAACTTATTAAACAATACAGACATTACTACTGAACACACACAGGTGCACCAAATTCAATGCATTACTACCTAATGTAGATGTATTCATATTTATATATGTAGATAATTAACTAATAAATGTAAGTGTTAATTTACAGCAATGTCAATATCTTGTTTGTGTGCTGTCATATACAAAAAATTGTTCAATTCATAAAACCTAACGTTAGATGTTGTGATGATTTCATAAAATTACTATGATACCTACAGTTACTATGAATACATCCTGGGTGATTAAAAATTAGAGATTGTTTCCTTAACACAACAATTGTAAATAATAATAGTTATTGTAAAGATATAATTCTTCCCAAAATCTACAAATGCAGTTTGTTTATAATTATATCTCATTAACATTCAAACTGCTGAACTTATTAAGATTAAATGTGGAGGAACATAGTTTTAGTTACTGTTTTCTGTTCATGAGGTAATGTTACTTAACCAACCATTATTTCATACTCCACTTCTCTTATTTTTTACATTATTCATAAAATGCTTCATTCCCCCCCTATCAAATTCATTTTCAGGTACATAATGTAACACTTAAATTAATTAAAAGATAATACTAATAAATCTTGTCCATTTGTGGGATTTTTTAATATTTTTTCAGTTGTCTTATTAGCTTCCTTTTTCTGAAAAGAAAATATTTTAGTTAGTACTTTGATCAAATAGAAAACTGACAAACTAAACTGTAAGATCGGTCCAAGGTTTGTTCAATAGGTAACTTTAATATTAAAACTCTTTAGTTAATTCAAAACTTAAAAATATACTTAATTTGTCACTTTGCTGCGTATTGTCAATTAAAGTTATTAATAACCAAACAATGTCAGTAACTCCCAAGGGACTTGAATTAAAACTTCTCATTCATTAACAATATTATAATAAAGTCTCTAGTATATTGACTTAGTAAATAATTAAAGAAAATATCTGCTTACCATTACTTAGTATTGCTCACTAGATTTTATATTTCCAAAGTTCATAAAGTATAAATCCACTTTATTTGATTAATTTAAATCAATATTTTATAATTAGCTTCTATTATAATTACAATAAAATATAATATTTAGAACTTCTAATTATGTTCATTAGTGACTGCTTTCTCATCTGAAATATAAAAAAAAATGTACAATCATTTTACTTTGCGATTTCATAATATATGCAATATATTATGAAATCGCCATTTAAATATACCATTTGTATATCTATTTTTCAAATTAAACCACAATTTCATGAACTTACATGCAATATAAATATCAATAAAAGATATCCAATATGCCTAACTAGGATTTACCTCTACTAATTTGCTGACTTTCTTGATATTTTCATATTTATCTGTGTCTATTATGTTATCCTCGCATTGATTCATAGAAAAACTAAAACTCTTAAATTAAAAATATTAACTCTAGTTTAAATTATTATAATTACACGAGAACGTTAAAAAGACAGATAACAAATTAAAACCATTTCGTTAAAACGTCCAAAATATGACATGTTTTTAAAACGGTAGCCATTAAAGATGGCAATATTTGTACTGAATTATTGCAAACAGCAGCTTTTGAGATCACGCTAAAACATGGCGGAGAAACGCCGTTTTTTCTACACTGCCGAAACATTAATTGGCCGTTGGCTACCGAATAGCGTAAGCGTTAATGTGTGTCTTTTCGTAGCACTGTCATGGCGTCGCTTATTGTATCCCGACTCACGCCTTTAGACCCTAGGCTACCGTCTGTCGACACGAGCTGTCATTTTCATACAAATTTAGTTTTCGACTTTCTACATACACTACTGTTAAGCCATCTTGGCTAGACCCCCTGGTTTTTTAACATATACATTATTTTATTACCCACCGATGGACACCAACGAACTGCTATTAATTATATATTTAGGGATAATATTATTATTGATGTTTTTTCATATGTTAATTTGCGATATATCTAATATATAAAATTCTCGTGTCGCGGTGTTTGTGGTTAATCTCCTCCGAAACGGCTCGACCGATTCCCATGGAATTTTTTTATCCCCCTAAATGTTAAGGGTAGTCCACCCCTAAATTTTTTTTTTTTCATTTTAGATAATATTTATTTTTATTTTTTTAACAACCCCTAATTTTCACCCCTCTACGATCAACCCCTATTTTTTATTATAAATGATATACATGGCAAAACGACGTTTCCCCGGTCAGCTAGTATTATATAAACGAATACTTTAATGTCGTCATATTTGTTTTCGAAGAGTTATTAAGTAAAGTATTTTATTTGCATCTATTAAAATCTCTCATAATTCTCATATTTTGAAATAATAATTAATTTAATATTATGTTCCTTTAATTATTTTTAACATCGTATATTTGGGCGTAATAGTTTCCTTATGTGAGGTTAATGTTGACGTTTAAAGTTCAAGAATTTGTTAAGACGGGTATTACGTGTAATACGATTAAAGCAAAATGAGGGTAAGCCTATCATTAGTGGTTAAAAGTTCAAATCGGCTCAACCAACCAAATGGAGTTTCAAGTGTATGAAAACTTATTTTTGATTTTTATAGTATTTTTATTACCCATTTACGTCGAAGAAAATTGAGCAATAAAAATATAGTTAAGGTATAATTAAAGCAGTGAGTAGTGGCTACAGCGACTCATACCTGATGTCGTAGGTTTGATCACTGGCTGCACACCAATGGACTTTATTTTAATTACAATAGCTCGAACGGTGAAGGAAACCATGTGAAACCGGCTTGCCTTAAACCCAAAAAAGTCGACGGCGTGTGTCAGCCACAGGAGGCTGATCACCTACTTGCCTATTAGATTCACAAATGATCATGAAACAGATTCAGAAATCTGAGACCCAGTCGTAAGGTTGTAGCGCCACTGATTTATTTTATAATTAAATTGTATAAGCAAATTATAGTTTCGCAATACAGCGAGGAAATCTTGTCAACATTAAAGGTACACTGTCACAGAGAACAAAGTGTCTAAATTTATTTTAGTTTTCCATTTTGTTTTATTATTACTATGTAGGTTAAGAATATTGTAAATACACTATATTTGTGTGTTATTAATAAAATGAACTGCAAGTGTAAAAAGAAAAAGATAATTATTTTGAGAATTTACTTTCGTTGATACCTAATTATATAGGGTATAGGTAAGTGACATCAAAAATATCAAATACGCTGTTTATGTAAACATATAAAAAATTAATTTACTGAAGACAATGAAAAATAAATATCGACAAATTCTGAATTAGTGCAGTTTGGCAGCCAGCTGCGCCCGAGTCAGTGAGTTCTTGTGTTACCCACATTATAACCAGCGGCACGTAAGTCTAGCGCTGGCCGATACGTGGAGGGGATTGCTGCGCATGTGTACTGTCGCGCGGGGGACAAAATGCGACTGGAGAGCCAATCGACGCTCTTCATTCCGCTAGCCCCCCTCAGGTACCTTATTTTTTACTTCTGCGCAATAACGGTCAGCGCTAGAGTTTCGTGCCGCTACTTATATAACTTGTTTCGTTATATTGAATAATTTAAAAATTTTGACTTTTAATTTTTTTTTACTTTCTACCATCTTAGTACTTGTTGAAAAGAATTCTTGTAAATTTTAATGTAGACTAGTATTAAAAAAAACCTTCACGGCGTTCATGGTGAACACTCACAAGCACACTGGTGAACTCATGATTAATAGCTACTTAAGTGCTTTCCAAAGTAGTTTATTTTTCAGCACCTACGCGGCTTAAACTATTCAGATGTTTCGTTTTAACACCAAATCAACATGCATACAACAGACGTCAGTCATGACATCATGCTAACGACATTGTACGTATTCGCGGCGCGATAATTGACTGTATTGTAATTTGCTTTCTCAGAAAATTATTATCACTATATTTAGTAACAAAATGTATTATTGTACGTGAGCTAGATCTTCATTTGTTTTCTTTATCAATAAGGAAACATGACAATTACAAGATATGTAAAACAATATACAAGTTATAATTATGGAAGTGTCCTTGAAGTGTTTCATAGAATTTTTTAAATAAAGTAACACAACTAAAACTAATAGAAATAATAGGCAAGATGTTAACACAACAATGTATAGTCCATACACAAAAGACAAAACAATTACTGTACGAGCCAAGGCTGTACATTTTGCTCACTCACGCTTTCTTCGTTCTATAAGCGTGGCGATTACCTAAATCGTCGGTAAAATTACGGTAACAAAAGAGTACGGTTCCTGGGTCATCAGAGTGCTTTAAATTATTGAGGATTTTATTTTTACTCTATGGGCAGTGGTATAACTTAACATCAGATGAGCCGTTTGCCCTCTGTTCTATAAAAAACAATCGAACAATGTTTTGTTCCACCCCTATTCCAACCTCCAATAGCGATACCAACAGTGATCCCTATCTCAATAATAAGTTTTGGTACCTCGCGATCCCATGGTTACGACATCAGCGCTACTTATATTGAGGGAACTACTAGGTGTATACTGTATACAAAAACGTCTACTACGCTATTGGAATTACAGAATACGGGCGCAATACTTACGTAAAGTCAAAGTTTAAAATCATTTATACATATAGGTAACACAATGTACACGTATGAACGTCAAAAAAGAAATATACATTAAATGCTTCTAATTTTACATTTAATGCCAGTTCTCAAATCAAGGGCATATTACGTAAGAGAAGAACTGGCAATAATCTCTACAAAGAACTATTCAATGAAGAGCTAAAAGTCCACTCAACCGAATATAAGAACAAAGTTGTTTGTTTCAGTCAATCGAAGCTGTTTGGCACAACGGTGTTAATAAGGCAATTGCCCCGTAAAAGATTAAGCCTAATTCAAACACGACGGAATAAATTTCGTAATATGACCTACAAAAGACCCACGATCTAAGGCCACACGTCCTACAGTTGTCGTGTTAATGAGATAAGGCTTTTTGTTCACATAATGATTAAACAGGCTTTTTTATATATATGTATTTGTAAATGGAAATATGAGGAAGGTGCCGTCTTAGTACAGTAGATGACGAAAACAATGAGGGAAATGACATGGAAATTTATTTTCCTACTGTACAATGGATTTTTTTATGAAAGGCTTCTTGTACGTATAGAAAAGAAGAAGAAAGAAACGTCTAATTCTTGAAACCCTTAAAAACTGAATTCTATCACTCCTTTACTGTGCAAAGAATCCTGCGTTGGAACTCTTTACTTCTTGATATCAGACGAGCTCGGTCTTTTAATGGATATACAATTCTTCTTTTTGATAATTTATCTTCTGCCTCGTAATTATAACTTATTAACCATTGGATTAGATTTAGTATTTTTGTTTATATTATTTATTTTAGATTTTACTTTACTTTAGTTATAGTTAGTGTTACAAGTTATTTTATGTTCTTTTTTTTTGGTAATTATTTATGCACTTATTGTTCCATACTAGTTTTTTAGCGATAAGGCCGCCCGTTGCCTAATAACTTATGTAACCTGCTTTTTTATGTATTTTTTTATAAGGTAACGAAGTGTAAATAAATACATAAAAAAATAAAAGAAAGAAAAACTTTATGACAGATATATAAAAGAGTGTATAATTAAAAGATCTATATATCTGTATCCATAGGTCAGAATATGATAAATGCAATTTCATTACTTTACATAAATAGCTTGTAACATATGCTGTAGAAATTGGTGTACTTTAATAACTAATCAATTCAGACTTCTGAATCTCATCCTGTCTCCGAAAATTATCGGCCACATGCCCATTTACCCCCTGTTCTATAGAATTAAAGAAATACTACAATTTTACGTAAATAACTTCAAACGATTTGTTATTTAGTATCTGTTTTTCCGCTAAAAAATTTTCATTGGTAGGTCGTTGTAGCGCGATCATTATCCTGTTATTCGAGGTTTTTCTATATTTAAGAAAATAAGGAAAAGCCTTTTGCCTTTTGGTAAGCAATATCGTGTTCAAATGACGTGAATACATTTAAATTCATAGAACGAAGGTGTGGTCAAAGTAGCAGAAGGTAGCGAGGCATAATATAGCTGCTCATTGCACTAAATATATGTACGAATGCTATTACAACGAATTGTAAAATAAATGTTATACCCTGGAAATTCCATCACATAGCTCTTCTTTTATTGCGGAATCCTATAGGGTCTCTGCAGTAAGGCTATGGAATTCACTTCCTCTCTCTATCCGCTTAGCTCCTTCTCTGTCTTTTTTGAAATGTATAAGCATTACCTGTGACATCGTATTTCTAACAAAATTTTGAAATTATTTGTTTTAATTGTTTTGTCACTTTCTACATGTGGTTTTGCACTTATTGCGTTCGCCTTATTTAGTTTAATTTTTCCTTAAAAGGTGGCCTGGAAGAGATAGCTTGAAAGCGATATGGCTGACCGTAATTATTTAAACTAATTTGAAGTGTATTGAGTATTATAGGCCAACACTGCTCATTTATATAACTAGCTAAAGAATATTAAATTATAGAATAATGTTATATCACCGCCCATCGTCATTATATAAGTATTGTGTTCTCATACATTTTAAATCGCTATCGCTTATGAATTAGAGAAATTCCTACAAAGGTGACAGACACGAGGGCAATTCGCTCAAACGAATCTGAATTGCTAATTAGAAAATGGTTGTGCGTTACCCACACAATGTATGGTAAATATCGAAGTAGAAATACAGGTTAAAAGGTCGAAAAGCATCTTTTATGTATTTATTTTATACTATTGTTTAAGGGATTTTAAATAGTAAAATGACGACTCATTGGTCTAGTGGTTAGTACCCCTGACTGCGAATCCATGGGTCCCAGGTTCGATTCCCGGCTGGGACGAACATTGATGTGATGAGCATTTGGTGTTGTGCTTGGGTCTTGGGTGTTTAAATATGTAATTATATGTCTATCTTTCTATAATATGTATGTATATCTGTTGCCTAGTACCCATAACACAAGCTTCACCAGCTTAGCATGGGACTAGGTCAATTGGTGTGAATGGTTTAAAAAAAAAAAAAAGTAAATCTTGAATTGTGTTTTTTAGGCGGATTTTTTTTGTTAATTAAATTTGTAAGATTTAACTGTCACTTGCTTAACATACCTTTTAAATGAAGTAGGTAATAAATCAGTGATTTAATGTGTAAATAAAGTGATAAAAAGTTTATTTAAATGTGTACCTGGAGTTAACTGCACACAGTTATGCATTGTGAAATGTATAGTTTATGTAAGTACTTCCATTTGCGATTTCACTTGAGGGCAACGCCTATGCTTACATTTCCACAAGAAATATGCTTTTTAGCGATAGGTCATTCACGTAATGGACAGCGAAAAAAAGTTCTGTAAATTGTTTTTTGCGCATTTAAACGTGGATTAAAAGTTTATTTCCGGTTTTATATATTAAAAATATATATATATTTTGTAATTACAAAAAACAGTAAATGTTACAATTAAGTCGCCATATTAATTATTAAGATATTTTTTTTAATTCGAAAGACTATCCAAAAAATACGATTTCAATAACGACGATTCTTTAGAAGACCATAACTTGACAAATATACATCATACAAAAAAATGCGTGCCTACATTCATACCTAATAGGCAATTATTCCAAATATGACGAAATTATTCAACGTCACTTTTTTTTTGCTTTTTTTGCACTTCACCAGAAGTGCCCGATGTTATTTATTTATTTGCTCATCAGTATTCCTATTTATTTGCTCATCAGTACTCACTAAACAATATCGAAACAATTAAAAATATAAGTACATATATACGGATTACTTACATATAATCTGTATACTTGTTTACATATATATATGAATTGAATTGAATGGCAACAAAACAACGGGAAAGCTCGCGATTGCGTTGCCAGTCTTATAAAAATTCCATTTCCATTTTATTCTGAATTTGCATAAAGTTGCATAGTATTATTTATAACATGGATTCATATTTATAGCTGCCAATTTCGGCTCGCCGAAGATTAATTTTAACCAAGGCCGTCCTACTTTGGGATGCAATGTTTGGCTAATAAATTATATTGTATTACAACATAGTATCCGCCTATATAGCTCAGTAGTGTATCTAATTGTAAATTGAAGGTCCCGCGTTCAAGCACCAAGACTTTGTTATACTATTGGTTCTAATTCAATGATATTTAGACCCTACCCGTGTTGTTGGAGACGCTTTTCTGTCTACTAACATACAGTAGAGGGGGCCTCATAGCCTAGCGGTCTTATTAAGTGGCAGCTAGGTGAGGGGTACCGGGTTCGATTACCGGTTCGAGGGCAAGTTTTAATTTAACTTAAATTTGTTCTCGGCCTTTGGGAGGGTTGTGCGGTACCGGGCGAGTGCCTAAACCGTACATGGAGGACACGGTCGAATTTCTAAAGACAAGCACGAATTATAAAAAATCCTATACTTGACGCTGGCTAATGCACAAATCGTGCCAGAGCCATAAAAAAAACATACAGTATTTGTTTTGAGGGAAGGCGAACTAAAGCCTAAAAAGAATATGTTGAATAATATGTATTTCCAATCAAAAGTATTAATATTCAGACTTCATTCATTATTATCTTCATTGATTATCTACGATGCAAATTATTCAATGTGTCGTTAAGGCTACGTGTATTTTATATGTAGGTATATACATGGATTTATATCGTTAGATATGCCCTTACCGCAGTGAGACCGCGCCGTGTTGTCGCACAGTCGAAGTGAGTCAGCTCGCTAACCTAGGATCAGTGCAATGGACGCCATGTTGACGCACACATTCAAACGTTTTCGATTTCAACCTATTACAAGGGCAGAAACACGATTTTTAAACTACTCGTTAGTGTGCGTGTGTCGGCATTTTGTTAACGCACACATTCAAAAACAATGCCACAGTTTTTGGTGTCGGGGCCTATCTAACGATATAAATCCATAGGTATATATGGCTACAATATACCTGCAGAAAAGATTTTATACCGAAATGGTTATTGTTGCGAGATTGCTGTCATATAACCGCAACTTAAAATCTATGTTTTAGATTCATATGTTTTCGCCAAATTGCTCAACATTTTATTGACATTAAATCTTGAGAAAACTAAATATATTACTTTTTGATATATGATAGGTGACCTATGTAATTGGAGATACTACTACCCGCATTGAGAGATATAATGTATGGCACAATTCGAAATTCATATAAATTTTATTCGAAAGCCGTGTTAATTTAATTTCTTTTTATGATAGATAATATTTAATTTATGTAAAATATTTTTTTTTTTCAATTTTATTGCTTTTATTGCTTATGTGTTCATGACGTATTATGTTGGAAGCCCATGGTGGTCGCAATAACCCCAGCAGTAAGTTAATTGAGATGTTGTTATATTATTGTAGAACGGGCGAGTTATGTGTGCCTTTATGTTTTCGTATCAACTCGACGTCAGTTTTATAAGGCAGTTTTTCACCACCGCCAGTTGCCTACTTTTGTATTTCCGAACCAATACGACTTAAGGTCCTTCAAGAAGAGAGCGTACCAATTCTAAAAAGGCTGGCAACGCACTTGCGAGCCCTTTGGCATTATAAGTTTCCATGGGCGGCCGTATCACTTAACCCCCTGCCTGTTTGCCCCCTGTTATATAAAAAATACTGTTGTTCACCAGTTTGTATACCTTTATAACCTTACTGCACACCTACAAAGCTGCCCACATAATGATTCCAACTAATTATACTCACAATGGTACGTTTATTAGCACATTGCTTCAACGAAACCTTCAAGTCATTAAGTATGGGAGAAATAAAGGTGTTAATTATGATCTTGCCAATATTGCCTATAAGTCAAACCTTTACTAGGCCATGGTTAATGAAGGAAGGTCAATAAGGTCGCTGACCGATGGATATCATATTTAGGCTCTTCCCTCTATGTCGGATATAAGCCCGGGTCCCTTGGGTAGAATGCCTAGCGAACCCCAAGGGCCCATATTAAGGGCTGAGGTGTTTTTAGTGGGTGGGGTCTCGCTACCCTGAATAGCAGAGGGTTTTGAGTGTAGACCAGCCCCACAGTCCCCGCGTCAAGCTCGACATCCTTGATGCGGGCCTGCGTAAGCGCATTTTCACCTCGTATAAAAAAAAAATTTAGGCTCTTAGGGTGAGATTGAGAAACGAAACTTGCGCGAGCAATGAGTCCCGTGTGTAAAATCCAATACATTTTTGATTATGTCCATCTGCGGTAATATAGGATTTTAGTTTTATTGCAAAAAAACCATCAAACCTCCTTCCTCTTTCGGCAGTATTAACACTTTCACTTACTTTCCTTTCTGAATGTTTCCCTTAGTTCACAGATAATGTACAAATTCTCTCTTGGGTGAACATTTTTATTAATGAAAAATGAGAATTATATAATCAAAGTATTCTTCAAGATAGAATTGGCACTGTACAACAATGTTATTGCTGTGCGTTAAGTGCGGTCTGAATCTCCCATTACATCGATCATAGAGTTTTGAGGATGCAATTCCTTTGCCAAGCGGCAAATGTTGGCAAACGTTCGGTCTACGCCAAATAAGTTTGCTTGATAGAAGTAGTTTATTAGTGTCAATGGATATTTATTTCCAAGACTGCGCAATTGGCTGATAGACACCAATTGTCTCAAGGATACGAAATTGTTTAGTTGATGATCCATTTGGGTTAGATCCTTTTTTATAGTATAGGGGGCAAACGGGCAGGTGGTTAAGTGATACGCCCATATACGCCCATGGACACCCTCAATGCCAGAGGGCTCCTGTATCGGCTTTTTAAGAGTTTGTACGCTGTTTTCTAGAAGTCGGCTTGGTACGGAAATACTTCAGGATGGTTCTACATAGTGGTGGTGCAAAAACTACTTAAATAACGATCAGTTGTGGAACGACGGACGTCGAGGTCCGATGTTGAATCTTATTTGTTTCAGCCCCTTTTAAGGAAAGGGACTCTCCCCCTTTTCGCTTCTGACTTATTAGACAGGAACTTGTAATCTCCCAAGTTTCTTCAAACTTACAGGGTTCAGGGATAGATGACTTGACAATATTGGAACTTATATTAACTCATAAACAAGTCCAACAAGCATATGTTTCTACAAAGATCATTGTATAAAAAAATATCTTTTCCAACGAGATGTTTTACGTCAGGTTTACTGGAATTCTAAGTACCTACTCTTAATTTGCTAAACCGGCTCCATAGACATCAGCCTTATAAATCAAATAATAGTCTCACATTACTTGTTTTGATTAGTCGTATTACCTTTTTGAGAATTGGTCAATATGTCATTACTAATGCCACGGCGCAACAGCAATTGTGCTACCTATATAGCGAATGCAATCCTACAATAAAGAATATTAATTAACTATTTGCATTTAGCCGTTGCAAACATCAAAGCATAATCCACTTCCTAAATTAACAGTTACGTAACGGTCATTTAAAATCACGATGGCAACTTCCGTCGCCATTTAATAGGCACGTGTTCTGAATTTGAATTTATAACTTTCAGATGATCCAATGTGCGGTGAGCGTTGGTTATGACGTCGTAACGTAGCCGGGTTGTGATTGGAGGAAGTCTGCATGCAGAGCGTTGATTGGTCAATAATGTCCGGGTTGCAGACTCGGTCTGATGACCCGATAAATGGAGTCGATGTACGGGAGCAAGGAAGCGCTTTGAGGTCAGTATTCCTTGCCTTAGTGACATTGAAATTTAATGGCTTCTTTAATGTTCGTTGTTAAATTTAAGTTATGGCAAAAATCTTTGTTTAAATGCATTTTAGTTAAGAAATACATAGGTAATATATCTAATTAAAAAATATATTTAACACTAGCTGATCCGGCAAACGCCGTTTTGCCATGTCATTTATGGTTATTGTGCCTCACTCGACATAGATAGGTATAGTGTGTCGCGGACTTTTTTGTAGATATTTATAAGATCTACAATTACTTATAACATTTTATGGTTCTATCTTTAATAGTTTAGGCAGGGTACGCAAAATAAGTAACTTGTGTCCGAAAAACCCTAATATCTTACGGAACCCTATTTTTGTTTCAAATTAAATATAGCCTATATTACTCGTGGATAATGTAGCTTTCGAATGGTGAAAGAATTTTTAAAATCGGTCCAGTAGTTTATGAGCCTATTCATTACAATCAAAGAAACAAACAAACAAAGTTTTCCTCTTTATAATATTAGTGTAGATAGTAATATAAAAACATTTTTCACACATAATAATTACCGTAAGTGCAAAAAAGAAAGTATAAATTTAATTGAACATTAAGGTCGTACGCAGAGTGGTTCAGTACAATACACTTGATTCATACGAGATAATGGAATAAAAAAGATTTTTTCAATTTTGTGCTTTTCTCCGTTGCAATAAGTGCTGGACTCGCGTATTCTAGCATCACATTCGTGGATGTGCACCCGAGCGAAAAATTGTATGTTTCGTTATTTGTCGAGATATTATCTTTGTAGCTGTATGGACTTGTATTAAATTTACTAAAGGAGTAAAACTGGGGCCAAGTTTCTTTAAAGTTTTCCAAAGGTATTATTTCAGTCACTGTTAGCATAAACGTTAATGTTGGGTATTGCTAAGGTAAACTTCCGACTGAAATCCGAAATACTCGTTCGGGTTGACTTGGTCTCCAAAATAGATGAAGTATATCAGGCATAGGACTGCTTGTCTATTAAGAGAGATTAATGTAAAAGGTGCAAATCTAATGGATTTTAGCGTCACTGAATATCTATGTTATTGACAGTAGGTTACTGTAGATTTCTTGATTAACTATGCTGTGAAGGATACTTGCTGTGTCAAGTTTCTTCACAAACCAACAATGGGCATGCAGAAGTGGACGCTTCCGCCGCATCGCATGTCATCGCAAGCAGATCAGCCTCTGCTGTTACCGCATCCCGCCTAAGGTGATTGTTGGTGACGCCTTGGGGTTTTAGTGGGTATGCACAATCGCGAGTCCTACATAACCCTTCCGAACTAAGCAGTGGCCGTATAAAAAAAAGGTTTCTTGATTAAATAATTATTCTTATAATATAGTCTAGAGACTTGTTGATATTTGAGCAGTGTTGGCCTAGGCACTAGAGGCTGCAGCGTTCGACTCTCATCCCTGAGGTCGTTGGTGCGATTCCCGGCTGTGCACCAATGGACTTTCTGTCTATTTGTATTTAACATGCCATACCTTAGACCCAAAAAATGTATCAGGCACAGTAGGCTTATGACCTACTTGTAGAATGCCTAATGATCATGAAACAGATACAGAAATCTGGGGCTCAGACCTAAAAGGATGTAGTGTCACTTGTTTTTTATCTACATAATGAAGCAAACGATGGCAAAAATTCGGGGTGAAAGCTCGCGAGTGTATTAAAAAAATCCTTTTCCATATTATTCTGAATTTGCATATTATATTATTGCATTTATATTAATTCAGGCCTAGACTTAAAATGGTTGTAACTTGTAGCGCCACTGGTAACTTACTTGTAGATTCTAAGATGCAGGAAATAATCGCTTACACAAATTGGGGGTCTCATTGCAAAGTTCTTAAGAACATTTGATGGTAAATTGTATAGGAAATTATAGTGTTCTTGAAGATTAGTAAAGAACGATGTCACGCAATGCCAGAGGCCAAGTAGGTGAGTTTTTTCTGTAATCATCAGTAATTGTAGTGGTTATGATGGAGCAATGAGATCTTTATTCACATAGCTTATATTCTCGTATCAATGGTTCATAGTTACAATGTTACATGGAAGGATGTTAGATATTCTAATTATAGCCACGTTTGTAACTATAAAAAAATAATAGTAAAACAAGTAGCATGTTACGGACAGGTCTCTTTGACTGATCAAATAGTCTATGATCTAATTAATTGGTAATTTAGGAATCCGATTAATTACGAAATTACGAATCAGCTGACTTGGTTTTTATGTTCTTGTAAAACTACGATGCGTTTACTCACACGTACATATGTAATTGCTTTTTAAACACGTGGCGTTCGTTGATTGAAATTTACCACTGTAACACATGTCATGTGTTATCTAGTAGTATTTGTTTTGAATATTTAAATGAATCTACCTTTTTATTGATTAATCACCACATTAATACATTTTCTACAGTATATTGTAAAATTTGACGGTGAACATAAAATTTATAATAAAAAAATGTGTGCGTGTACTAGGTGTACACACGTAACAGCCTGGCCACGGGACATTCGCCGACGCGAATATTCGCGCGGTGCGAACCGCGATGCGTCTAGCGACTGAAATAAACTCATAGCAATGTACTAATCAAGCCACGCGCAACGGCGACCAGCGATGCGACCGGCGAAATGTAGCGAGCGAATCGCGCGGGCGACTGACGTCGCGACGGGCGAGCGAAACAAATGCATGAATCAGTACGGTGCAAGCCACGGAGTCGAGCGGCAGTCGCGGCGAATAGAGAAGGGAATAAATAACAGCCTGGCCACGGGACATTCGCCGACGCGAATATTCGCGCGGTGCGAACCGCGATGCGTCTAGCGACTGAAATAAACTCATAGCAATGTACTAATCAAGCCACGCGCAACGGCGACCAGCGATGCGACCTGCGAAATGTACCGAGCGAATCGCGCGGGCGACTGACGTCGCGACGGGCGAGCGAAACAAATGCATGAATCAGTACGGTGCAAGCCACGGAGTCGAGCGGCAGTCGCGGCGAATAGAGAAGGGAATAAATAAGTTTAGTCGTGGTCGCGGCGAAAAATGAATACAGAGTTTTTTGTTACTGAAATACTGGCTAGACCAGCTATTTGGAAGTCTGGCCATCCACAGCATTAATTTAATATACCTTAATCTCAAAAACAATTTTTCAGCGGCACTTAAAATTCTATTTGCATTAACTTTTTTCTCCAATTCATAAGAATATAATTGAAGGTTTCAATACTCATTCTGGTATACTCAAAAAAATAATTCTGGATATATTCTGAATTTCTCATACTTCTACATTTTGCTGTCGAACTTCCTTACTGGTCGCGGCGGCAAACGTGACTGGTCCGTGGCCTGCAAACGGCCCCGCGCGAATGGTCGCCTCGCCTCCCGCATCGCCGTTCGCACCGCCGATCCCCGTGGCCAGGCCGTAAGTTTAGTCGTGGTCGCGGCGAAAAATGAATACAGAGTTTTTTGTTACTGAAATACTGGCTAGACCAGCTATTTGGAAGTCTGGCCATCCACAGCATTAATTTAATATACCTTAATCTCAATAACAATTTTTCAGCGGCACTTAAAATTCTATTTGCATTAACTTTTTTCTCCAATTCTGGTTGAATATTCATAAGAATATAATTGAAGGTTTCAATACTCATTCTGGTATACTCAAAAAAATAATTCTGGATATATTCTGAATTTCTCATACTTCTTTTGGAATTCTCCACAATTTCTCCAAATATTAGGTCTTGCACCAAAAGCTATTACTTTCCAAGCAATATCGAGATGATTTCGATAAAGACATTTCGCTGTCGAACTTCCTTACTGGTCGCGGCGGCAAACGTGACTGGTCCGTGGCCTGCAAACGGCCCCGCGCGAATGGTCGCCTCGCCTCCCGCATCGCTGTTCGCACCGCCAATCCCCGTGGCCAGGCCGTAAGAAGTGAAACTTCTTTATTACCTTATTTTTCGAAAAATGATCTACTATATGCAACTAAACGAAATTGGTTAAATAAAGTTTAACAAAAGGCTTTTATTATCATAAACATGAATACAAATACAATTATTTCATTTTACCTTATTACTACTAAGATTATTACAGAATTTCATTAATTGTAATAGAATTATTACTATCATTGTTATCGTTATTATATATTTTGTTATTAATGGCTTCGAATCTCTTCGGATCAACCGTGGTAGGGACAAGAAAAAGATGGCGCGGAACCGAAAAACGTGACGATTTGCTACAAAATTTCTCCCATACGTCGATAAAAAATTCATTCTAACGCCGATAAAGAAGTTTGACTTCAAAAAGCAACATGGCGCGTAACCGAAAAATGTGACGCGTAACGAAAAAATGTTACACTAAAATTTTTTCCAACCCCGATGAAGAAGTTTCACTTCAATAATATAACGATTCCAAAATAGAGGAAAAAATTGATTACAATTTTTTGTATTTACTTAGTAATTATTTACTACTTAGGCGCTTAACAACACTTTTTTTCAAATAGATCAACCAACTACTGAATATATCAAGCTCTGAATAAGTAGCGTTCATTGTTGTATTCGCGAAGGATTCGAATGAGAGGTGCCTGTACTCCTACTGGAAGAAATCCAACCTAGAAGTTTCCTAGGTTGGTTTTTACAGACGGAATTTGCAAGATTCTGTTGATTACCTTGGGAATTAATATGAGGAAATTTTTAATATCAACGATATTGTGGGATAATGGATATCTTCTACCTACGTAAGCATCTTACCTTCCACTCACTTCTTCGCTGGCTCAACGACCCAAAAAGTGTTTTGGCCTCCGAAACGAGAATCTTCCAGATCTCCCCGTACTGTGCTACCTTCCGTCATTTGCTAGAATTGAGCTGCAGGAGGTAGGTACCATATCTAGGTAATTTTCTTTCAATAATAATCTATTTACAGTTAAAATTAAAACAAAAACTATATGACTCCGTAAACTGTCTTCTGTTCCACCATATACACCAGTCATTATAGACATTCGAAATCGAAAATTTGATAATAATTCCAAAAGTTTTCAAACTTCGGTCAAGTGAATGGTACATTGGGACGACAATAAATCTCATTTTGCAACCTTGTCCGCAGTCCGGAACATTGTTAAAATTGCAATTAAATTAATTTTTGCTGTATGGTCGTGAAAAAAATTCCAAAAGTTCTGCAAACTTGGGGAACTTTTCGATATAATATTTCATATCACGTATAAAATTTGCAACCAACCTAAGTGTACGGAACATTTTTTGTTATATATCTTATTTTCGATAAATCTGTCAAATTTGCAGAACTTTTGGAACGTTTTCCTTCAGTTTAATAAAGAAAAACAATAATTTTTAATAACAAAAAATGTTCCGTACACTTAAATTGGTTGCAAATTTGACACGTGATGTAAAATAATATATTTAACACCACTCCAACTTTGCAGAACTTTTGGAATTTTGGTCTCAAGAACTGATCAAATTATCATTTATTGCATTTTTAACAATCTTCCGGACCGCAGAGCAGATTGCAAAATTTTATAGTTTGTTTTAATACCACTCCCGACCTTACATCAAAATTTGAAAACTTTTGGAATTATAATGAATTAATTGTCTTGACTGACTGGACTAATAACACCCAAGCGCTTGCTGACCTCGTTGGTTCCGAGTCTTCCTCGATCAAGTTACTTTAACTGTTTTCCCTCTATATTAGTTTAAGTATTATTTATTCAAGATTACTATGTAAACGTACCTATATAACGTCAACGGTTTTTATTGTAAGGAATTAAGTCGTAGTAACGTAATTCAAAGTTTGAGTAATATTTGTCTCATACAAAATGTAAACACGTCAATACATAATTTAATAACATGTAGTTGAAGGTCTTTTAAGAAACCTTATGTGCACTATTTATTTATAGTCTATGTTGCAATACAGATTAAATTCTATTTTAAATTGAAGGTTATTAATATTTTCGTGTTGTGATATTTTTATTCTTTGTTATATCGGAGGTGGAATCGTTTCCACATGCTACTGTTTGCTGTTCGTTCTATGCCCATTAAACCCACTCGGGCGTGTTCAACACACTCGTATCTTAGAAGTCTTTGGGGCCGCTTTGGTGTTATTGCCCAAACTATAGCTATGCTTATTTATGAAATAAATATTGTTTTAGCCAAAGTCTTTATATTATAACACATTGAATGAGCGAAATAAGTCTCAAGACAGGGCCAACTGCGATTGTTATTACATCATTACCTAGTTTTTACGAATAACAAACTCCATGGTAGCGCTGACCACAAGTATACTGTGGTTTACGACTTCTTTAACGATTTTGTCACCCTGGTACTATTTATTTTCGTAAAGTAAATTATTGAAGTGTAAACTTCTTTAGGCGCATGAGGGGAAGAAACGCAATAATAATAATGTTAGCGTCACGAAGATGTGCAGCGTTTTTGTCGAAGAAAAGGGAGAGAGCGATTGAGACCGATTGAGAGATAGAGGGAGAAGATGCGAACGTAGCATGAAGCAAATAGCCATGGAGCGAGAGTAGGGAGCAAGCAAGTGAGAAAGATCGAGAGAGAGTGTGTGATATAGAGCGAACGTCGGATCACGTACAGTGCCATGGAGCTAGAGGTAGGAGAGAGCTTTAGTGCGAAATATTGAGATAGAGAGTAAGGGAGATTGAGAAAAAATACACGCTATTGGTCGATGTATTCGTTTAGTAGTTACATATTAGAACTTTAGATGGCAATTCTGTCGCATGACGTCTTGTGCAGTAAACGCAGATTTTTTATTTCTTTATATTATCATTAGAACGTATACAGTGTGAAAACAGTGAGAATATAGATATACAAATACATGGAGTGATCATATACTGGTAGGTACATGATCATCTATCGGGGCTTTTACCTTAGTAATAATTAATTTACAAAGAAGTTTCACTTCTGACATATTGTGTACTTTGTACGCACGCACTTTTTTATTATTTTTACCAAGAACCACAAATAAACAGACCACAAGCAAAATGAGCTATGGGTAACGACTTCTTCATAGATTTTGTCGCCCTGGTACTATAATATTTCCGTCGAATGTAATCCAAATTTTTATTATTATACCAAGAACCAGGACAAATAAACAGACCACAAACAAAATGTGCTATGGGTAACGACTTCTTCAAAGATTTTGTCGCCCTGGTACTATAGTATTTCCGTCGAATGTAATCCAAATTTTTATTATTATTATTACCAAGAACGAGGGCAAATAAACAGAACATCAAACGGACGAACGAATGATGGGCAATTAAGTAAAAATGATGCAACTGTAGGGCGATGACCGTAGACTAGATTCCTTAGATGTGGAAACGGAGGGTGGAATCAAAATAAGTAATGTACGAAAATGTACAAATATATTGTTAACTAGATTTTGTACATGAATTATAACGGTTTCATTATTATCTAACAATAATTATTCCATTTAAGCCAACGCCCCGACGCATTGAGGTAACTTCAACTGTAAATTTACTATGTGGTTTAAAGAATTTTACTAGTTTTTTTTAATGGCGTGCCACGATTTGTGCATTAGCCAGCGTCAAGTATAGGATTTTTTATAATTCGTGCTTGTCTAGAAATTCGACCGTGTCCTCCATGTACGGTTTTGGCACTCGCCCGGTACCGCACAACCCTCTCAAAGGCCGAGAACAAATTTAAATTAAATTAAAGTTAGCCCTCGAATCGGGAATCGAACCCGGTACCCCTCACCTAGCTGCCACTTAATAAGACCGCTAGGCTATGAGGCCCCCATTTTACTAGTTTCGTTTTGAAATGTAATAGAGAGAAATTGTTTATAGTATATGGCAATATTGTCTAGACTATTATAAAATAGTTAGTCAGTTGTGATAATTATTAATTACGATATATATGGGTAGAATATGTGTTGGAAGATAAAAGTGTTACTGTCAAACAACAAACAAACTATAACTTTTTGGCATTGGCAATATTTAGCCGACTTTAAAAAGTTATTTGTTTGTAATTAAATAAAATTTTAACAATGTGTTAATTTATGTAATTACATGTTTGTCCACAAATATCTCTGAAACTAAAATTAATGTCAAAATAATCCTAGATCAGGTTAGTAAGTTACTTAACAGTCTAAGTTGTATTAAAATCGGTTAAGTAGTTTTGGATATACGCATTAAAGCACGCTGAAGACTAGAATAGGTATGTAACTAATCTTTAAACATGTCCCAAATTACATTTATTGGAAATGTAAAACAGTGAAACCCACAGTATAAAATTAGTCTATTAGTCTTTGGGGGCGTCCATAAATTACGTGAGGTGTTTGTGGAGGGGGTCGAGTAAAATCTCATTTAATCTTACGTTGGAGAGAGGGGGGTCTCGGCAAATATCACGCAATTTTTTTTCTGATTGAAAAAAAAAACAATTAGGAAAACGGTTGACCCTAAAGGCCATCTCTGCAACTTCCCGCTAACTCCATACCTAAACGCTCAATATTTCCCTATTTTGTTTTAGTCGTGAATAAAAGCACGAAGCAATTTTTTTTCTTTTTACAATAACAATCCAACGCGTTTACGAAAGAAACCCACATTGTTAAAAATCTCTCGTGAGATTGGGGTATGGGGGAGGGGGCTGAATAAAATCTCACGACATCTCACCAGGGGGGGACGGAGATACAGAAAATTTAAAAAAACACCTCACGTAATTTATGGACTCCCCCTTTGTTAGAAGCTGAGAAATTTATGCGTGTGCGCTTGTCTTAATTTCGAACGACGACTGATTCACAGTCAGCTATTTTAGTTTCTGTTTATGTTTGACTGATTTTCTTGGAAGTGCCGGGTTACTAAGAGTCACCTTTGCATGTACTATTCACATGTCTTGGTACTTTTTTTTTATCGTATATATCATATGACATATATATAAGAAACATAGGGCAGATATATTTCTGTGTTTCATTGATATTTTTTCTTTAGACAAGTATTTTTTTAGCCTCTATCTCACCTTCCACCAAGTTAGATGAGAAAAGTCTGTCGTAAGACATAGTTTTCTCACGATGTTCTCCTAAATAGTTAGCGCTTATATAAAAATAAACACAGCCGCGATTAGAACACACGGCCTCTTTCTAGTTAAATTAAAATAACTTAATTATTTTGACTGAGAATGGATTTATTCATTGTTATTTTTGTTCGTCGTACTATAAATTAAAATTAATGTCCGCTCATTAGATCGTATATGAAAGATGGTAATTTTTAGATTATTAAGTACGTTGTTTATATGTTTGTTTGTGGGTATTACGGTAAATTGTTAGATTAATAACAATTAACCAGATTTGAATATTGCTCTGTCTTATTCATTTCTCGCTTCCTCTCAAAGTGGCGAAGACTCCTTCAAGCCCTTAATTATTGTGGTGAGCTTGCCCGAGCTTTGAGATAATCCCACCACCTTGGACCTTTGATCCTACCCGTAGGGCTCCGTCTGTTACGTTAGGTCGTTTGGTGCAGACATCCCGTATTTATTTATAAATTTACTATTTATGTGGTGCACCCACTTACTCTTTAGGGCTTAGGGATCCGTAGCGTTGTTAGGTTCTTACATCTCAGCCTCTCAAGTATTTAGTTATCTAGTGCAGCTTGCTAATACATACACTACATATCTTAATATATATAAATTACGTGTCACGTTGTTTGTCCGCTATTCCTAAACTACTGAACCGATTTCAATCAAATTTGCACACCGTGTGTAGTTTGATCCAACTTAAAAGATAGGATAGCTAACATCTCAATTTATACCCGTAATTCTATTCTAACAGATGGCGCTGTGTTGAAAGTACCAACGTTTCACATAAGCTACAATTTAATGACATAACCATCAAAAAAGCATGGTGGTCCCTATGACTGGTGTTCTCCTACCGTTTCTCTTGAATAGTTTACTACTATGTAATATAACAAAAACCTTAGCCATAGCAACGCTTGGCCGGTCTGCTAGTACTATATAGATTATAGATACTCCTGACATTTAACCATACATTTTACAGTCCACTGGCTGGCAAGCTGTACAAATGTTTTAGATCGATCCCAGTTCTAGATTTTGAAATGCGGGCCACGAATTCAATCTCTTCGGATAACGCGTTTCAGTGAAAGTGCGTAATCGCTTGAGTCACGATTGTTTGTTTTGAAGCAATGACACAGTCGGTCAGCGGAGCTTTCTATTCTATGAAATTGTGGGAAATTGATGCAAAAATCAAAGTTAAACGCTGCACAGTGTAGTTTATATCTCTAAATAGTGAACCCTTTCAGAATTTTTGCACTGCTGCTGAAAAAAACTGCTGGCCACTGTAGTATTTCCGAACCAATTTGACTTAGGGTCCTTTAAGCCTTGCGAGCCTTCTGGCAATGTGAGCATCCATAGGCGGCGATATCACTTAACATCAGGTGAGCCTTCTGCCCGTTTGCCTTCTATTACATAAAAAGAAATGTTGAAGTTTACCGCGAGATATCAAGCAACTATAAATAAAGAATAAATAAAAAATTTAGTAGTATTAATAAAAATATTTCTTATTTATTTATGAGTCTTGTACTTGTAAGAGAATTAAATGTTATAAACTATACATTATTCTTTATATAATTAATATCTAAAGCAATACACATACACAAAATTCCTTCGGTTTTTTTAAAGTCGGTTAAAATTTTTTAAAACAACGAAATAATTAAAAACGCATAGAAACTGCATAATGTGGAAGTTGTTTGCATATATTGAACTTGGCCCCGCGAACGTTTTGCCTTTATACGATTTACTTAGGTTTAACATTTTCAATAAAAGGTTTATTAGAGTTCAAAGAATAAATAAAAATATATTTGAATTGCTCCAGCCGTCTTTAGCAACATATTTTGCGATTATTATTATATTGAATACGTAAGATTTTGAACTTCCTTAGTTTATTACAAGGTCGAGTCGGATGTTTATTTGACGATAAGATTATATTACGCGAAATGATCACTCTGAGTCAGATACCAACGAACTGATAAGTATTCAACTGATTTTACTGTCGAGACCTGCCCTGCGATTCTGTAACTCACTTTTCGAACTCACACAGCGGTTTTCGCATCGGCGGTCGCTCTCAAATCAGTCGTGAAGCAGTCATTTTATGATTTGGCATTCTGAAAAGGTGGGAGCTTGTAGTTTATTGTTTATCAGAATGCCAAATCATAAAATGACTGCTTCACGACTGATTTGAGAGCGACCGCCGATGCGAAAACCGCTGTGTGAGTTCGAAAAGTGAGTTACAGAATCGCAAGGCTGTTTTGACCGTTAAAATATAAAAGTCTTAGTGCCGGAGTGAGTCGAAATTATTGAAGATGTTTTACCATCTCCTGCCAACGAGATTGCCAACGTTTATTACTGTACTAAAATCGTTTTTAGAAATGTGGTTGGTGGCACTTCTACCAAAAATGCGGTGAAGCACTATCACTTAGTGGCATAACAAATAGTTTACCGAATATCTCTCTCTTTAATCGGTAGCTCATGTCTGAGCGTCGTGATCAGCAAGAAAGCGTCTGCAGCGGACTATCTGTTTCCACCGGTTTCTGTCCAGCGTGTCTCTTATGACAGTGTACAGTTTTCATGACGATGAGTCTTTCACTTGATCGGCCCATCTAGTTGGCGAACGGCTACGTGATACCGAATATACACAAAACAAAAATCGGTCAAGCCGTCTCGAGGGAGGGTAACAAACACTCACATAAGATTTTTTTACATATAGAACTGTATATGTATGTTTTTACTCTGATTAGTTACCATGGAACGTGCGGCCCAAAATAGCTTGGAACTATTGGAATCCCATCCTCAAAGGCTGACAGAGCACTTGTTACCCATAGGTGACGGCTAACACTTTTATTCAAAGAGCTCGTTTGTATAGGTCCCAAATGCACAGAATTAAAACGTAATTAGATTGTTAAATCTACTTATATTACCTTTGTAAGGCTGTGTTGGTCTAGAAGCTTGCCCGTGCGACTCATTTCTGAGGTTCCAGCTTTGCAAAAAAAAAAATTTCAGTGAGTACAATGAGCATTAACATTCGGTCGTACCGTAACCGGGATGCCTTAGACCCAAAACTGAACATGTGTCAGGACCAGCTACTTGCATATAACAGGCATATTAAAGACAATGATCAAGAAACAGAACAGACCAGGTTAGACGGCATTTCCTTCTGAATTTTCAAACAAAACCACAGAACAGTAGCTAATATAAACGTCAATACCACAGATTATCATACAATCTCAATTGACTGATCTCGTTACGACCAGTGAAACTAGATGCCTAGGAATCCTAGGTCTCTAAAGGGTAACCATCTTTGTTATTTTCACTGGATTGACCCAGATTATTCTTTGACCTTATTGTGACGGTAATAACCAACTGTGAAAATGCGAATCTTATTGGCGGCTAAAGTTTAAATTTAAGTATTATCTGGAATTTAATTAGTTATATTATTTATACTTTGTATCGCTCATACGTAACGTAACGATTGACACTGATCGGTAGAATTGTGCGCTTTTATTGTAGAAGCCAGGGCGAAGGTTGCAGGAACGCGGGTATCACGTTTATTTGTTATTATTTGACGCGAGGTAGTAATATGATACGCACATATTACAGTTATATTGATTTTATCCGATACATTTCGTATAGGGAATTTATTCGTTAACGTTGTTTAAGCGGAAACTGGCTGTTAAATTTTTTGTCCTTGCTTTAGTTTTGTTAGTACAGGATCGCACGTGTATATGTGTCTGTTGTTTTGATGTAGTTTAAAGAATTTTTTAAGGAGTATGTAATGGGTTAGCTATGTTTCCTACAAAAAATAGCTATTATCTGTAATGAATTTTTGTATAATTGATTTGCTATAGAACATAGGCTACAGAATATGTCAAAAATATGTTTGCGTTTAAAAGTATATACCGAGAAAATATTCAGGCTATAAAACATGTAGCTTACAGCAGAGCACAGGTAGTGTACAATAAACGCCACAAAGCTATATACTAAGGCAGATATACATCATATTATGGGTATCTATGAATAAGATACTATATATTTCTAGTAGCGCGTTCATGGATATATCATTTACAATATCAGTTAGACGTTTTTGTTACAAGTAGGTGTCGCTACTACTTTATAATTATTATAAATAACACTAATTTTCGTGCGTATCGCGGCTGAATTTCACAAACTTTTAAAATGGAACAGTGAAGTAGCTTCAATCTTTTATGAGTTCCACTGTATATTAAATATTATTCGAGAAAATACAAGAAAATTACGTGGGAAGAAGTTTTTAGGCCTAGAAATTGTGGTCACCATAGTACGGTAACTGGAGCTAGGTAACTCTAGTTGTAACGTTTAGCTTCAGCGATTATGTGTAACAGCGAGCGAATGAGAATTGTTTGTTATTCAATATTATATGCGGTTTGTCTTCGACGATAATAGGATTGCGTAAGATGCATTGTTAAGACTGATGATGACCAGTTAAGACTCTTGGCGACTAGAACTAATTAGAGAATTTTTTTTGAAGTTATACTTCTTTTGGCGCGATGGGGAAAAATGATGAGAGTGAATTTAGCGCGCGCACACCGACACCTAAATTCTACATCGTTAAGTTAGTTCTAGGTGGCATGATAATCGATAATAATTTCTGATATTAGTGATAAAACTGATTTGAATAAACTGTTTTGAGTGCATTTATAGATTAAGAGTTAATTGTCGGTATGTATAATTTTTAATTATTGCCTCTGTTGATACCAACTATGTTGTTCTAAAGAAGTATAACTTCTAACGTGTGTACATAAGTACACACACTCTTTTTTTTCTCATATTGACGTTTTTAATAAAACAAAGGAACCTACACCCCACACTAGGATTCCCTGTGTCATGAACAGTCTCTTCCATTTGACATATTAATGATTTTAGTACTTGGTGTAATCAAAACGTTCACTTTGTAAAGGCATCCTTATTACTACCTCCATGTTCATGTGATGAAATATTCAAAGTTATAAATAATCTTAATCTAAAGCAAAGTTTTCTTAAGTTGAGCCCTCTGAGAGCGTGTGATTTTGGAAATGGCCCGAACATATTATATCATTTGAAAATATTTCTTCTTTAAAATTGCATTAACTATGATGAATTTTGTCATAGACTGAAAACTCATAAGGCACTATTGCATCTATTTAAAATATCTATGCAGTGTTTTATATATACAAAATTAACAGCCAGTGATTTTAACTGCATAATTATTACATCCCTATGCCGTAACTCATACAGTTCTTTAACATCTGGCAAAGATCAAAAAGGATCAAAGTTCACGCTCCAAACGTTTTCGTTAACCCTAATTCGTTAATGTGTGGTTTAAAAATATTACTTGTAATTGGTATTTTACGATGCATGTTTAAGTTAATCGGAATATTGAAACGGGATCCAAGCTAAAACGAAAATTTTGTCATCTATGTAGTATTACATAATGTAAAGTTGGGATTTAAATAGCTATGAATTATCTGTAGCGTTACAAACCTTTCTCCAACTCCCATCTTCCAAGAGTCATTCTTGATTTCTGCATTTGTTGCATTCATTGGCGGTGATAAGCCAGAGATCACGCACGCAGTGATGGGAAGGGAAGGGAATCAAGATGTCTTGAAGGGATTTTAGGAGATACATTCATTTAGGGGAATTTTTAGGAGATATTACAAGATTTTTTTCTTAAAACGCACGATTCTACACAATTTATATAAGGCTAAAACCCAAACCAACAAACAAAACCAAATATAAACTCCAAGCTATAACTGAAATATCAATGCACCAAGGTCGAAATTTTATACTATTTTGTACTACTTGAATGATTTTTGATGCATATTTGAAAATAGCTCTGAAACCGAGGATACAACCAGTTGAATCGTTATTTAGGAGTATTTGAAGTTGGTTCTAGGGGGAACATTCCGTAGGAGGCATCACTACATCCACGCCTCGATATTTCAGTATAAGATTTCCGTTCTCTACTCGTACGAGTGAGTATTGCACTACTATAAGTGCACAGTAAGAACGCACAAGAATCCAAGCTACTAATGATCTTGAATAATCTTGAAGCTACTTATGATCTGTAGTTATCTTGCTTAAACTAACGCGTTTTTAGAAAATATCATACGTTCAAGATGTCGAAATAATTCTCACTCGTAACGTTCCTAATGATTAAAAATTTTGTAATTCTGTTGCATAATAGAAAAATAATTAATTGTACTGTCGTTAAATGCACGTGGTCGAAGTTTGTTTGTCTTTATTACGTGAATGTAATTAGAACTTTATGTCTATGCGTTAAGGTTCAAAATTTGATAAAAGGTAATAATTAATTAAGATAATGATGCTTTTGAGTTTAATAATTGGAAAGATAATCTATTTTGATTACATTATTATATACAGTCAAAATCTGTTATAACGACATCGACGAGACTATTTATATTTGGTCGTAAAAGCCGATAGTCGTAACAGCCGATGACCTCATACAATAAAATTCAACCGGGACCTTTGATTTTGGTCAATATAAATTGTTCTAAACGATGTCGTCGTAAACGATTTTGACTGTATTTTTGTATGCATATAACCCATTTTATTTGCATTTTTTTAAGTTTTAATTTCGCTATAAACCACGTTGTTAAATAAAATAATTTTGAGATGTTTATAATACGTAAAAACGTATTTATTAACTCCTTGATATTTATTAGTAAACAAATGACAACAAATGCTTACTACGAAGTTAAGAAAGCAATTACAATACCAAAATACAAAGTCCCTTGAGGAATTCAAATCGCGTGACTTTACGTTAAGCTGATTTCTCGGATCCGGTTTCAATATTAAACCCTTGTCATACAGCTTGCTGACAATATTATTAACTTTCTATACATCTATCTTATAACCTATTTATTTTGATAGTTTTGTAACAAGACATTTGAGACGTAGCCAAGTTATGAAATAACATTAAATAGCTGGCACTATAATAGCAATGATAAAATTTAGTATACTTAGTAATTCCGGCGACGCAACGACCTAAAGTGATACTTGGCCGTCGACGAGACAACAGAACACCACCTTCAACGATTTTGATTCTGCTTTCCAATTGACCACTTGGAGCCCGCGCAAGGCCCTCTCCAGGGTGTCTTTCCAGCGACATCTGGGCCGGTCCACGGTTCATTGTTTTATGCAGATATGCTTTCTTGACACTCCGATTCTCTCCCATTGTCTTTAAGTAACTAGTTCAGCGGAGTCTATTGGTTTTGGCTTCCCCTATACCGTTTGTAGATTGTTGCATTCGAGCCGTCGAAAACTGCATGAAGCAACAATAGTTTTGACATTAAAAAAAATTAATCGTAATTGAATAATCGGTAAAAAACATGGCTTTAAAGAGCATTATGTGAAATATAGATTTATTTATCAAAAAATACATAATAAAATAAAGATTTTTATACGACGTCACGTGACACAAAACCGTCACGGATTAGTGAGAGATTAGGAGACTTCGTTTGTCTAACCCTATAAGTATCTTGGAGTTTAATCGTCTGAGACTATTTTATCAAAATGTGTAATTTAAGATAGAATTAACACGTAAAAACTTGAGGTTTTCTGAATTTGTTTCATGATCATTTTTCAACCTAATAGGCGAGTAGGTGATCACCCTCCTGTGCCTGAAACACGCCGTTGACTTTTTGTATTTAAGATGTGTCGGTTTCCTCACGATGTTTTCCTTCACCGTTCGAACTTCGAGCGAATGTTAAATGCGCACATAGAAAGAAAGTCCATTGGTACACAGCCTCAACCTCAGGGATGAGAGTTGCACGCTGAAACCACTAGGCCAACACTCACTCCATAAACATTCAGTGGTTTTAAATACCTTGTCGAACAGATATACCTCGCAATTGTATATTATCGCTATCTATAGAACGTGTTCCTCGTCCCTTCCTTACGCTGGCTTCCAGCGAATCTATTTTTGCAGTTCAGGTTTCGCGAACTCCGATAAATATCCCTTCGCTTATTTTGCACATTTTTACTTGACTATTAAGAAATTGTTTTGATTCAAGATTAATTATGGGTTAGCAGTGTTGGCCTAGTGGTTAAACGATTCTCAACACTGCGATTGTGCATTCGATTATTATTTTTCTTAAATACTACTGAATAAAATACCTAGTTATAATTGCTGAACAATTATAACAAAAAATGCTTATAATAAACTAATACAAGAAAACGCTGTTCGATAGTTTGGGTAAGTTTGTAAAATTGTAAAAGGTATAACAGAGTTCACAAATACAATTGCTTAGATATATTTAGACACAGGTGAAGTAAAAGCTATAAATCATGCCGGCTGCGTCTGCGCACCGGAAAGTGTCGCGTCGCTCCCGATATAGTTCTGATATTACATACAAACGTATAGTGGAATTTCGTGTTTCTTAATTAGCTTTTATTGAAAAAAAACAGAAACATATAATCTTCACAAGTTATTTTTAGATTGGCACGAATGTAAAAAAAACACACTGTCTATAGTTTATGCTTTTTAACTGTGGAATTGCGTTTACGTACTAGGAGGTAAATGTCTTTTTGAGATACGAATCACTCCAGGCATTCTGAATCTTTTGTAGTAGTGTTTTGTCTGGATACATGTAATAGTGTCACATGTGTCCAGTTGAAAGATAAGTTTTTTAGAGTACAGAATAAAACGTGAAAAGTAACTTATTTATTTGGCAGTGTATTGATCGACAGCTTTTTTTAAAGGTAATATTTACAATTTTTAAATGGTAATAATAAAATATATCCAAACTGATTACACCATATATACGAAGTACATGTACTAACTGATTTACCTACTAATAATAATTTATTGGTTGAGGTGCGTGTGTAAATGTGTAATGTGTGGGGGTGTGTTAGTGTGGGTTGTAATGTGATCTATAGATAGTATGGAATAAGTCAAGGCCGCGTACCCCTTATATAGATTTAAAATACGTGTAAGTTTATTATTTAGAGCATAGTTTATACCAAGACATGCAACAACTCAGTATGACGAGTTATTTTTGTATACGTTTCAAACCCTTCAATCCTCAATAAGAAGGGGCTTTTGACTACAATATCTTAAATATAACGAATAATATAGAATCCGAGCAGTAGCGGTAAATTGCATTATTTGATTACTATGAAGAATGTTGGCCCTTTGCAATTGATAGATTAACAATACAATAGGGAATTGACCTAATATCATATAGATAAGGGTCAACGTTTACATAAATTGCTCTATCAGTGGATATACTCAATAACATAATTATTATTCAACATAATATGTATGCTATCTTTTTGGTCACCTTTCTATCAAAGGACAAAAATCAGGTAAGAATGTATAACACAACAAGTGGTGCTACAATCTGTTTGCAACGCGGATTTGTGAATCCATTTCGTGATCATTTGTTTTTTTATAGGCAAGTGGTTCAGCCTTATGTGCCTGACACAAGTCGACTTTTGGGTCTAAGGCATGCCGGTTTCCTCACCATGTTTTCCTTCACCGTTAGAGTGAATGTTAAAAGCGCACATAGAAAGAAAGTCAATTAGTGCACAGCCGGGGATTGAACAAATGACTTCAGGGATGAGAGTCGCACCTACTTGCCTATTTGATTGACAAATGATCATGACTGAGATACAGAAATCTAAGGCCTATTTATTCATTTAATTAAAAAAAAGTAAAACAAAATGTTTCATTGAAAACGGATGCCGAGGGAACAGTTATTGGTCCTTAAAAATTATGCAACTTTATTTGAATTTTAATTTAGAGCGTAGAAAACAAAATTTCCGATCAAGTTGCCTGTTTATCTACCCAAGTACTTATTCTACGACTTTCTAACAACGAGAAAAGCCGCGGGCATGACTTGTAATATGAATCATGGGCAAATAGCGTAGACGAACTACAATTAAGTAAGCGGTCTTTGACCTCGTTCCTAGATCTGATTGTAGACACTGCATCACGGGAAGTAGCTATTTTAGTGCGTCTACAATAAATAGTTACTGCAATGGCGTATGCGTGGCTCTTATACCTAGGTAAATATCTTATAATATATACTTAGGTATTTACTCTGAAAACCTCTAGAATTGCTTTATTGAAGTGAAACTTCTTTAGGCGCGTGAGGGTAAAATTTTTACGGATGAAACGCAATAATAATAGTATTAGCGTCACGAAGATGTGCAGCGTTTTTGTCGAAGAAAAGGAAGAGAGCGATTGAGACCGATTGAGAGAGAGTGAGAAAGGGCGAGATTCTATTTTTAAAATTTCTTAAAGATAATTTATGAAATATTTGTATTTTATATTTTTTTTAAATAATTTATTCGTCAATTGAGATTTCAATACATTATTTTGCATATAAATTACTAATATTTCATAAATTCTTTTTACGAAATTTTAATTTTAAAAATAGAATTTCGTATATGTATTTTCAATTTGTATATCTATCTATATTCACAAATATGGGTACTTATAGAAATACATGGAGTGATCATATACTGGTAGGTACATGATCATCTATTGGGGCTTTTACCTTAGTAATAATTAATTTACAAAGAAGTTTCACTTCTGGCATGTGTACTTTGTACGCACCTTTTTTTTATTTTTTATATGTATTTTTTAATAAACGAATATCGACAATATATTGCCGGAAAGCATTTTCATTGCATAAGAATTGTTGGCCTAGTGGCTTCAGCGTGCGACCCTCTTCCCTGAGGTCGTTTGAACCCCGGCTGTGCACCAATGGTGAAGGAAATCATCGTGAAGAATGCCATGCATTAAATCCACAAAAAACGGCGCGTGTCAGGCACAGAAGGCATATCTAAGGCACACTTGTCTATTAAAAAAACAAATGATCTCGAACAGATACAAGATCTGGGCACTAAACATAAAAGGTTATAGAACCATTGTTTGTTTTTTATTATCATTGTGTGCTACTTTACGTGTTTTCGTGTAGCGTCGTTTATTTTATAAACATGGGAAGGTTAAAGCGATACTGTTATAAGATTACCTAAATTTTTAATACATTTTACAATTAGAAGTGATATGCAAAAAGTTTAACTTGAACGTATAAATGTGTTTTCATCGCATTTAAAACGTGTATATTCCTTTATGTGTGTTAAGACTTATTATTATATATTTCAGAGTCGCAACCAACACTCCTCACTTGGTCAGCCTGGGAACTGGAAGGCTCAGCACTGCAGTCACTCTTCATCCTATAAAACAAGGTATAATCATACAATCTCAGTATTTTTTTCAATATTACTAACAGCAAAAAAAATAGAAACCAAATAAGTCTTTAACATATGCTTGATAAGTGAGCATTACCTAGTAGCTTCAGAGTGCCACTCTTATCCCTGAGGTCGTAGCTTTGAACCTTAGTTGTGTATCAATTGATTTTCTGTGTGCCCATGTACTTGGTCGTGAAGGAAAACATCGTGAGGAATTCCATGCCTTAGACCCAAAAAGTCGACGTCATGTGTCAGGCACAGACAAAACAAATGAATACGAAACAGATTCAGGAAGCTGAGGCCTACATCTAAAAAAGTTGTTGCGCCCCTTTTTTTTGTCTACAATTACAAACTCAAACTCAAAATATCTTTATTCAAGTGGGTAACCAAGTACACTTTTGAATCGTCAAGTTAAATTAATCGTAAATTTACATTTACTACCAGTTCGCAAGTCAAGGGCGTAGAGCGGGTAAGAAGAACTGACAAGAAACTTTCCGCCACTCTTTTTAATCGCCAAGTATTGTCATACAAATTGTTTGAACTGGAGCAAATCAATCCCACGGATTAGGATCATTTAAGTAGTCCTCAAATTTATAAAAAGCTTTGTTGATTAATTTTCGTTTAACGAGGGCTTTGAATTTATTTAGTGATAATTCTCTAATACAGTGTATTAGACAGATTTTTTATGATCTGTCAATTGCCTCGGTTGACAGTTTTGTAAAGTTAGAATGCGCCACTCAGTGCGTAGCCTTATATTATTTTTGTATTTTTGTGACTTAAAGAATCCATATTTTTCCAGGTCGTGTCACAATTGGCTCGGATCCCACGTGCGACATATACGTAGTGGGTACCGGTGTTGCCAGCATTCATTGTCGTGTGGAAAACTCCCACGGGGTGGTCACACTGTACCCCGTTAGTGGTAGCACGCTGTTGGATGGGCTGCCTGTTGACAAACCGACTCGGCTATCGCAAGGTAAAGTTTATTAGTCTGAAATTAATTGATATAATCATAGAAATTCATAATTAACTTTATTCATGTTTCATGGTATATTCATGATATGGTCTAAGATCCGGCTGCAGAATTAGTGCGCTCATCTGTTATTTGCTAAAAACCGAATTTTTACGTATATTTATAATTAGGAGAATGTATATCTGTTTTCTCAAACTAAAGTATTAGTAAGTATTATTACGCTGCCCACTGAAGTATTTCCGAACCAATTCGACTTAGGATTCAAGAAAAGAGCGTACCAATTCTTGAAAGGCCGGCAACGCACTCGCGAGCCCTCTGACATTGAGAGTGTCCATGGGCGGCAGTATCACTTAACATCAGGTGGGCTTCCTGCCCGTTTGCCCCCTGTTCTATAAAAAAAACTGAATAGATGCGGCATTTTACATTACATTTTTTCATTTACATTTACCTTCTTCGGGTAATTTTATGAATATTCTTTTAATTAAAATGTGCTAATCAATTACCATTTACTTCCAGGCAGTATGCTGACTATAGGCAGGTCCAATTACCTACGCTTCAATCATCCCGAAGAAGCAAAGCTGATGAAGTCTGTCCTCCCTTCAGGGCATGTGTCGATGGCGCCTATACAGTTCCAACCGAACGAGCAGTGCTTGCCGGCAGGTAATTCTGAGTTCAAAATTATTTACCTTTTTTATTGTATTTCGAGAAGTCATTAAACCGTTGGTGATTAAATGGTCTAAATTGTATTTTAATTTTATATATTATTCTATTATTTATTTTATATACCTCTCTGAGAGGAGAATTAACAATTAAAAATTTAAGGATGCATACGGATAGATAAAAATTATTCTTTTATTTCTTTTAAGTTCCATTTGTATCAGAATATCACTAATTTGAACACTCTGTTTGACCGACTTCAAAATAAACAAAAGAGGGGGTTTACAAATCAACATGCAAATTTTAAATGTATTTTGCACATTATTAAACACAATACATTTGTTTAATTCCAGGATATGTTAACCATGACCCCAATCAATGTTACCAGAACACCAATCTTAATAAAATCTACAAGGACAACTCGCTCACACAACTCGATAAAGAACTAGACATGACCCTCAAAGAAATGTCCAGAAAGAAACCACCGACCGTCCCAAAAAAGCCCTACAAAGACGACACGTCAGATTCAGAACAAGAAAGCAGACCCAAAACGGGCAGTATTATGGCTAAAGTATCGAAATTCGAATATTACGCAAAACAACATAAGATCGGTCGAAGTCAATTCTACACAAACAACGAAAATGAAATATCGCCAAAAGTCTTCAGTTCAAACTCTTTAACAGTCAACACACCCGCAAAAGACGTGTTGGGCGGTCGGAATATACCAAACTATATGTGTCAAACAAAGCAAGAACAAAAAATGATTGTTCTTAACGAAAACAATAGCTTGGACCCAAAGAATTGCTCCTACGCGAATGTTGCAATACGTAAGGCGAAAATTGATAACATGGTCCGAAATTTCGATGACACAAAGACGGAAAGAGTGAAAAAAGTCAATAATGATCAACAGAGTCGACCCGATAACCATATTTATGGTAAAATAAATGTGGATAGGCGACCGGATATTGAGAAAAATGAAAAAAAATCAGATCCATATAAAAATTACAATAGCGCTCAAAACTACCAAACAAATGAGTATAAAAGCTATCAAGACTCGTTTCATAACCAATTCAAACAGGACCCGTACAACAGTCCCAAAATATACAACAATCTCCAAGATACCCAAAAAATCCAGGAAACATACGCCTCACAAGAACCATATAGAAATCCCCAAGAATCCTACAAAAATACACACGAAACATACCAAAATCCCCAAGAGGCATACAAGAACCGCCAAGAAGCATACGAAAGCCCCCAAGAGTCTTACAAAAGTAACGAAGATTATAAAATCAATGAAATAGGCGTAGATGTTTCAAATGATGGGAGAAATGAATACGCACGAGTCTGTGATTTACATATTTCATCAACTTTCGATCGGAATCCTCAGTATTCACCAGTTTATTCGAATTATGGTTATGAGAGGAGCTTTGAAGCGGAGACTAAGAGAAAACAGGTATATATAATATTTATTTTATTACTAGCTAGCCTGGCGAACATCGTAGCGCCTAACAGTCGATTCTTTATTTTTTTTTAAATACTTATTCTGCTATTCGGGACACCGGTATTGTTAGTAAGGTAAAAAAAAAGTTGATAAGGCAACAAATACATTATGTCAAAAAATTAAATCTTACCTAACCGGAACCCCTCCACTAACACTTGAACTTGTATTGAAGTTCAAATTGAGTTTTAAGTATTATTACGAATATTTTGTATGGGAATATAGAAAAGTGATGTTTATAGACTTTTTCACTCATTTTTTTAATTTTTTCTCTCCGTAAGAACCATCCTCGTACTTCAAGAAATATTATAAAAAAAGAATCAGACAAATCGGTCAAGCCGTTTTCAAGTTATGTCATGACAACGGAAAACGGGTTTCATTTTTATATATATAGATTATTACTACTAAAAAAAAAACACTGTTGCTACAACCCTTTAGGTCTGGGCCTCAGAGATCTGTTTCATGATCATTTACTTTACATTCTACATTTAGCCTTCTGTGCCTCAGACACACGCCGTCGAAGTTTTAGGTCTTACGTATGCCGGTTTCCTCACGATGTATTCCTTCACCGTAGAAGCGAATGGTAAACGCACACAAAGACAGAAAGTCCATTGAACCTGGCGTTCGATCCTACGGCCTCAGGGATGAGAATCGCACGTTGAAACCACTAGGCAAACACTGGTCCGAATACTTAATCAAAGTCGTGGTTTGCGCAAATATATAGTACAATGTCTTCTTTATAATTAAATTTATAATACATATATAAAAAAAAATGGTGCGTGTACTTATGTACGCGCGTAAGAAGTTATACTTCTTTGGCTCTCTTTATTTTTTTAAATATTAAATAATTAATAATCAATATTAAGCGTTATTAATTTAACAATATTTAATATTTAGTATATTATTCAATTATTAATTAATATTAATAATAATTATTATTATATTATATTATTAATTCAATTTAATAACATTTAAAACATACCTAGTTTCATAACCTTTTAACTAAGTATAAATAGGTCTTTGTGAAAAAGCATTGCTAAATTTCTTTGAAAAAATAATTAAAACTGCTTTATTTATTTAAAAGGTACTACAAGTAGATTGTCTTATTCCCATCTCGATCGCGCACGCTCGGCGCCCATACTGAATTTTGTGTCACGGTGCGCGCGCATTGTAAAACTTCACTCTCATAAATTTTTCATAACGCGCCTAAAGAAGTATAACTTCAAAAATATAATATCTTTATTATTATATATATTAAATCTGTCAAGTTATAGTGAAGTACCTACTAACAGTAGTCCGAATTCAATGTGGAGGTCGATCTATACTTCAATTCTTGGTTAAAGTTTCTTTGTATTCGATTCAAAGTTACTTTATTGCTCAAAGAATTACATTCACTTGTGAGAAATTTTAGAGTAGGTTAGTAATGTACATCGTGTTAGAAAATTATTTTAAAATGTTATGTAATTAATGTAAACTTTCTGTGTATTAAGTTAAAAATTTATGTAAAAGAATATTATGTTGATGCATGAAACTCTCGTAAAACATTGTTTGTCTTGTTGGATGATATCATCATTTTATCTTACTGCAAATATTTTATCTTAAATTCCAAGTCTTACAGATAGGTTTGAAGATCATTTAGGACTAGTTAGTATTTACAGCTTACCTAAACAATTGTACAGTTATAGTTATAGCATAATAATAACTTTATCAATAACACAAAACATGATAAAAAAGACAAATAAAATCTTACTGCTTAAAGCAGTTCCTTCTAGAATAACTATATATCACCCAAATAAAACACTTTATTCTTATTCACAAAAATTCTAACGAAAGAAATTCTTAATTTACTCTTATATTATAAAAGAATTTGTTTTGTTGGTAATGAAAATGCTTTCACCAAAAATGTACTCAACCATTAGGCACTATATTATTAAAAATACCTTATTGAAATCTTCCCTTTTCCGTAAACGGCTGTTACGCAAAACTTGTAATGTAATTGTTTTTCTTGAAAATGTATAAAAAATGTCCGCCGCAGCAATACCACTATAACCTTTTTTATAATAATTAATTCCGTTCTTTAATGATTACGTCTTAATCGACACGGGATGGCCGAGATTCAAATAGCTTTCTTATATAGTCAACCCGTGTTTGCTTTTACATAACTGTAAAATTATAGTAGGTCTGATTAGCTAAATGCATTTTATTTCTGTTTATCTTAAAAAATCACGCTAAATTGTATTGTAATAAAAGAATTCTGTGAAATAATAAAATGATATATGTATGAAATCATAATGTCCCAATAAAGTCGATCTCAAATACGATAAGATTTAATTAAAATCAACTGCGGTAATTGTCTTGAAGGAAACAATAGCTTTATCTGATAATAAAATACGTTTTTGATAAGACTGAAGTATCATTGCGCCATTTTGTATATTTTAAAAAAGTCGTGTTAAAAATCGCCAAAATTTGTGATTTATTGTGAAAATATTTGAAAAACATAACTTAGTGTGCATTAAATAACCACACATTTCAATAATTTTTAATAAAACAATATATTCTTTGTGTTAAAATTTAATGTTGCTATTAATTCGAATGTGTCCATAAAATAACCTTAATGCCTTTAATCTACTAATTAAATATTGATCATGCGTGTGCTTCGTTCATTGTGAATTACATATAGGTAACACTATCAAATAATAACATTAAATCATAATTTTATAGTGTTACTTATATAATATTTCCTAAATCAGTCACAGATTCAAGCGTACAGTGAAAATATATTTAAAACTCGATTAATCGAAAGTTCGAATATTTTTATAAATTGCAAAAATGACTGTCAAATCAACCCCCAAAACAACCAAAAAGAGCATTATAAAACTCTTTTTAACTAACCTCAAGAACAACACATTAGCTTTGAAAAAACTAACAACATCAATTGAAGAAAAACATCATGATACCACAAAAGTGATAGACATAACGAATTCCGTAAACGATAAACTCGAAATCGTCCACAAACTAAGAAACGATATAAAAATATACAAAACAATAAATTCTATACTGACAAATCATTATATCAAAGAAACCAGAGATCATGAAACTACTATTGATACAAAAATTATCAATTTAGAAAGACAAATTAAAGATTCTTACGATGAATTGAAAAAGGAAGTGATCAAAATGGCAGATAGTCTCGCCAGTTATAAAAATCAAATATCCGCTCCGATTCAAAATAGTAATGTTATAATGTTCGGTAATGACCTAAATTATAAACAAATCAATGAAATACAGGCTAAAAGTGAAATATATAATACGATTATTAGGAAAATTGATAAGATGTTTTGTAATATGGTGAGTTAAAAGTATTTACATAGTAATGTAAATGTTTGTTTGATAAAAATACACTTCATTACATCGTTATACCAGGTGAATTGAACTGTTTTAAGTCTTAAATATTTTAAGTTTCAAAACTGCAGAACAATTGCTAACACGTAACTTAGCAAGATTTGTGATGTTTGTTCTAGTCTTTGTCTTATAAAACCTATAAACCAGAATACCAAAGATGTTCCCATTGCTATATAAATTTATAAATACTTTTACAGGCGTACCAAGACAGGCTGAAAGAAGAGGAACAGAAAGACGCTGAAAATGCGCGTTTAGAAGAGATTCTTAACATGTGCGCGGAGTACGAGAAACAAATATCGTCAGGTAAAAAAGATTACTTATCTTTTTTCTTATATTTTGTTATTATAGTATTGGCCTAGTGGTTTAAGCGTTCGATTCTCAGCCTTAAGATTGCGCATTATGCATTTGAATCATCTGAGCACCAATGGAGGTGTGTGCAAATAATCGTCAGACATATTCTGTGCCATATTTTTCGTCTATCGAGCAACCCACGCTTTTTCACAATAAACCAGTAGGTATTTTTGTTCATTACCATTTTCAGCTTAAATTAGGAATTATTTTTCACTTTTTAGTTTGATTTAAAAGCGTGTTTTAAAGCACATCAAACTATTACTATTAAACATCAAAATAATAAATAAAGTTTAAAAAAACTATATTTATTTTCCACTTTTTAGTCCTAGCATCAATACGTGTTGTCTCAATTTAATCGTATTGCTTTGTGGACTTAAAAAAAATATTCATTGTTTTTTCGAGATAAACCTATGAAATTATTATATTGTCGCTGATTCTTTATAAGTGTACAAAGTTTGAATTAAATCTGTCCGTTTAAAGTGGGTCAAAATCGAGTCCGAAGGAGTCAGTTACATACATACATACAGGTGAAGCTAATATAAAGCGTGTAAAAATGATCAAAGAGATGGAGTTGTAGTGCCACCGGATTATTATTTTGCGCTACCCCACTATGAATTTCCAATAAAGACTTCTAAAATTGTCTTGATTAGGCCTAGTTTTAATAGATAATAAGATTAACATATTTTTCATAGATAATGGTATTGAGGATATACTGATACATTATCAGTCATGTTGTTCTGTTGTTTTTTTATTAGAGCCAACAAAATTCATACATTCATACTGTAAATATATATCAAGTCAATATTTTCATCAAACATTTTATTTTGATCCAAATTAGTTTCAATCTAATAGCGGAACTGGTAATTCTTTATAGGCAAGTATGCTAGTAGACGATCAGTCGCCGGTCCACAATTTACATGTGTTTTCAGGGCTGCCAATAACACCGACAGAGAAAAGGTCCCACAACAAAATCATCACAAATGGTTCCCTCCCACGAAGTCCTGCCATGAACAATCCTAACTTCGTGCAAACTAGCGACGGTTATTATAAGTAAGTTATTTGATTTTTCCCAGTTTTGAATAGGCTTACTTACTATCAAATTTCCGTTCAGAAATAAAGAAAGAAAATAAAAATATATTACGCCTAATTAATATAAAAAGGATGTTAATTTTAAAGAGAAGTGCACTAGCTAACTAGGATTCCCTGTGTCGTGGGCAGCTATTCTCTTCTATTTGACATATTAACGGTACTTGACTTTATTGTAGATTGTTGGTTTAGTGTAAATTGTGTTGTCAAACTTGTAACCAAAAAATTTAGTAACACTAAGTTGAGTCTTTGGAATGGGACTTATTGAATACAATAAAGGAAAGAAATTGCCATTAAATAATTTTAAGAATTAAAGCTCAAAGACAACTGAAGATGTTAAAAAGTCCAAGAAATTTATTGAAAATTTGTTTTTGTTGTACGAAACTGTCATTAATTTAATTTCATAGATGACAAAATAGTCGTTAGGTTTATCTATAGGTGCTAACTGTGAAATTAAATTGTCAAAATTAATACGATTCTTGCTTGTCGTGAAAAAGCCTTTCCTTATGATTTTTGTTTTCGGCTTCGTATTACTTACCTATTATTTACTTACGTTACCTAATTGAGCTTTATATATTTGTTTATATATCATATTTATTAGCACTGGTATGTGTATATACTGTTTTATTCGAATGTGTCTAAATTTCTCTATTCTTGTTTTACATCTTTCAGGTTTGATACTAGTCATAACAGGAACAATGTGATGAGCCAATCTCTGCCGCCACAACGCAATCTATCGACTTACGAAAACTTTACTTCACAAGTCGATCCTTCCACCCCGGAAGTAACGATCAATGAACACTATGAAAACGTAGGACGAATGGACGAAATCGGTATCCCAGTGTTCGATGATGTCCAACTTAACCTTTCTAGTCCTCTTATGATAAGAAAACTCAACCAAAACGGCTCGCTACTTAACTCCCCGGTAGGTAGTCCATACGAAAATGTACTCAAGAACAATCTCAAGCCAAAGTCACCGAATACACAAAGTCCCAGAACAAGAATAAAAACAACATTCGCTCATAAAAACATCACATCGCCGCAATATTTCGTTTTTCCCACACCCCCGCCGAAAAACACGAATCCACTAGACGATCAAATTCAAGATAAACAAGAACAACCTGCAGAAAAACAAAACGACAGAAATTGTTCGGGTATTGAAAAACAATTGAGTCTAGAAGAGGAAATACCGATGATTGACGATTCCGATTTGTCTAACGATATCGAATTTAGATATTCGAAAGTTATAAATGAAACAATACCAAAAAACAAGAGCTTCGATGACGTCAAAAAAGAGTTAATGGCCGATATTCCCGAATTAGAACAATTTGAGAAAGAGTTAAAGAATAATAGAGAGAATGTTATAAAAAATATTACTGAAGAAGTCAGGAAGATAGATTTAGAAGCAGATTCAATAGACAGCGTTTTAGAAGATAATGTAGACGAATTAAAATCAAAATACGAACGTTTGAGAGATGAAAGGAAGAAATTGATGGCTGAAATACACGATATTAAATGTAAAATGACGGAAATTCGGTCGCAAGAGGATGATATTTTACGAGAGGTATGTATAAAAGAATTCACCGTTTCCGTGATTAACTTATGTATTAATAGATGGGTTTTATGTCCGGTGAAATAATACTAGTTACAAGTTGGAAAGCAGAGAATGCTGATCTCATATTTTCTTAAAAATACTCCACTTGGTGTTGCTTTAGCCTCCAAAATTTTAGAAATTGATATCTATCAAAACGTTAGATTCTTTTTCATATAGTATAATCTGTTCTTACTTTTTTATATTGCCTCTTTTTATATTGCAACTATCAATATTCACCGCCTGTTGTTATGGTTCACAAAGAATAATAGCTGTTCATAATTAGAAATATATTCCCATAGGAGATAAACCTCCATACTAAACGCATTAATAATCCAGTACGTGACCAACGGACGTTATGTACGCATCTTGAGTACGTTTATTAAAATTTAATTGTTTTCGATAGCAAAGTTTGTTACTTCTAATAATTATTCTATATATGATCAAATAATAATACTTATAATTCATGTATAGTGATAATAATAAAACGGTTCTTGCTCATTTCTTTGAAATTATTTTACAGTTAGAAATGGAAAAGGCTCTAATAAAAGGCGAATACGATTCAGAAATAGCAATACTTAATATAGAACAAAAGAAAAAATCTAGTTTAAATGAGCAAGCGAGACAGATAGAGGATGAAATTAAACAAATGAAAGTGACACAAGAAGCAAGACAAAATGAGACGAAAGATCGAGTAGAGGTTGCTACTGCGAAGGTCGAAAGGTGAGTTATATTGCTTAGTAGTAAAATTCTACTAAACAAATTATATCTATGGACAAATATAAATACTAAGCAAGATAAATTATAAGAAAACACAGTTTTTTACAGGTTTAATTATAAGAATTTTATTTTATTCATATGGAATTCACAATTATATTAAAAGAAAATTTATTTACGATTGCGATTATATTAATTTAATAGGTAGTTTTTGTAGCATCACCAATTCCCCAAATATGGGTCTCGACATATAGTTTTACTTGCCAGTTATAAAATTTAATTCAATTAATTATAACTAAACGTAGTCATTGCAACTGTAAATATTCAAAAATATGTATTTTATTTTTCGCAAATCTATTATGAACGACATAATTACAAGTATCTCGCTTGTGAGTTATTTTTGTCTTTATAGAATCAAAAAAGACTTAAAAGTAAATGCAGCGACGCTCGAAGAACTACAAAATGCGCAAGATATTCTTGATAACGAGACGAAGATATTCGAAGATTTGGAGTTCCAGCATTTAGAAGAAGAATCTGAACTGTAAGTTTATTACACATTTGGCTGTATAATATAGCATATAACTTGAAAGCTCGAACTTGAGTGTTGTCCCAATCCAATATATGAGTATTTCAAGTGTCGATTTTCAAATAACTCCTATATTTCTATAAAACTCTTGTGAAAGGTAATATAAGTATTTAAAAAATATATCTTTATAGGTTATCTAACAGAGAAGACCTTCAAAACGAAATAATGCTGCTAAGTAAAAAGATCGATGCCCAAAAAACTAGAATACTAACTCTAAAGTCTGAAGCTAACAACAATTTAACATCTGCGCTCGAAGAAACCAAAATACTTCAAGCTGAATACGTTAGATTACTCAATCAAGTTGAGGAGCTAACTTCGAAAGTACAAAATGTAGAAAAGGAATTGAAACCTATAGTATCCAAATTGAATTATATTGAAAGAACTCAATCACCTGATAGTGCCTTCTATACTGATCAGACCAGAGTCAAATCAGGCGAATACGGGTATTCCCCAAGTTCTGACAGCGATGACAATGATGTGAGCAAAATTTCAAACTTCGAAGACCACACAAAACAATTGACTGACAAGTTTAACTCTATTGATCGAATGTCACAGTCCATGATAGTAGATATCGAACGACGCGTCACTGACATTGATCCAATAGACCCTGACAAACTCGAGAGTCCTTCTAAGTCTTCCACTTCGAAAGAGAAGAAAGGATTTTGGGAGCGCAACTTCGATTCTCTCAAACGAAAGAATAGTAAGAAAAAAGATAAAGTCGACGTCATGTCGCAGAGTCTAAACGAAAATCTATTTTATAACGACAACATTGAAGTAGACACGTTTGACAAATTCAATAGTTTAAGACACTCTAAAAAGAAAAAAGAAAACGTACCGCTGAAAAGTAATTCATCGTCCAAAATACCGACATTTGCGGCTCTAGGAAAAATAATAAAAAAGGATTCGTTGAAAAGAAAAGAATCTAGGAAAGAAGAAGAAAATGAAAATAGAAACAGATACATTAAAAATGCAAAGCCGCAAACAGACAACAAATATGTGAAAGCTAAATCTTTATCACCGGATAAGACGAAAGAATCTATCAAAGAAGAGAATGAAGATGAAGTGAAACACAACACTTTAGACTTCAGAAAAATTGATAAGGATAAGGTGTTGCATAGAAAGAGCTGTGGTGATGAACCGAACGTGAGAAACGATTTTCAAAAGATTACTGATTCTGGGAAAATTCCATCACAAGATGACATTGACAGAATCTCTAAAGTCACTATGGATGCTCCAATATTTTCTAGCGACACCGATATGAATTCTTTGGGTAAAAAGACATTTGACAGTTTGATGGAAATTGAAAGGAAACGGATTGAAATGTTGGAGGAACAAGGTGAGTAATGCATTCTCTTCTAGCACATACTTTAATTGTATCAAATTAAGGTAGATTGTAATATTATATTTTACGCAAAATATTAATTTTAAGTTCCCCTGTAAATGATTACATACAATCGTTTTTATGTTGTGCAGGATGTCAAGTTATAGAAAACGAACGAGAGAAGATTGAAGAATTAAAACGAAAAGCTCAAGACGAAACGAAAAAACTGTGGCACGAGCGAAATAGCGCGAAGACACCGGAAAGGGACAGCTGTCAGACGCCAAGTGATGTTGACAGACGCCAGCTGTCAGGTGATTTTGACAGTTTGCGTGATGATGTCAAATACTACGGGAGCGTGGTAGAAGATACATCCACAGATGTTTTCAATACTACCAATTCAACACTTTTTGAAGAAAGGTGAGAAAAAATTATATTTAAAAATAAAATAATACTTTTTCCTGCCCTGAAGCTCCGCGTGTTTTACATGTTTACAGGTTAACGAGTTTCTTAAGGTGATTTTGCATTATTCTATAAGTCGTTAATTTGTAATAATATTATAATTATTATAGTATAAGTATCTCGGACCTTTTATGAAAGAAAAAGTATCAAGTTTTTCAAAGTCAGTTCACCGAAAATTAAGAAATGATTCTTCAGTGTACATATTATATGAGTATCAATCTGTTACTCCAATAAAAGCAAACCTTTGCTTAGTGCAGCTCTAAATCCCAGACGAGTAAATAATGAAATAGCCTTCTAATTTAAAGTGATTGTAATTGTCAATGCAGCAATGAATATTGCACCTTATCGTATGTACATACAGTTCACATTCTTCTTCTAATAACGTGGACAATTACTTGTGTGGTAAGAAACCATTTGAGTAGTTCTTATCTGCCAGTTTATGTCCCCAAGTTATGTCCGCTACTGAAATACCAAGATCATTATTAAGATTATCACTATTACTTTAAAACTAGTCTATACAAAGGATATTTTACATCTTATATATGTTAAAATGATTTGCCGTTCGTTTGTCAAGCTGAAACTCGAGAATGGCTGGACGGATTTGATTAATTATAATCTTGAAATATTTGTGGAAGTTTAGGGAATGTTTACGGTGGGAAACATGAATAATATGTATAGGAAAAACCAGACAATTGAATTTTCCGATTAAAACTTTTCCTAGATGAGAAATAATTGATATCTTCTGCCTTTTTGGAAATGTGTTCTCTTGAGACAGAAATTGAAAGGTGTTCTCTATCTCATATTTAAAAATGCCTCCAGAAATTTGACGACTCATTGGTCTAGTGGTTAGTACCCCTGACTACGAATCCATGGGTCCCGAGTTCGATCCCCGGCTGAGACGAACATCGATGTGATCAGCATTTGGTGTTGTGCTTAGGTCTTGGGTGTTTAAATACTTATTTATATGTCTATCTATCTATAATATGTATGTATATCCGTTGCCTAGTACCCATAACACAAGCTTCACCAGCTTAGCATGGGACTAGGTCAATTGGTGTGAATTGTCATTAAAAAAAATGTATTTCATAACTGTAATATGAGGTCCGATTTCTTGGGACTGTTTTATAAATGTTTGATTAAGGTTTGAAAATATCACCGGGTCATCTAGTATAATGTAATTTTGTATTACTCGACGTGTAAAGCGAGAGTGAGTTGACCTTATATCCCTTTCAAAGCGTCAATAGTTAAGTGGGCAGAATGAAAGTCTGCGTTTGTATTTCTTAAAATATTTTTCGTGTACATAAATCAATACGTACAAACTAGGCTGTGTTTATTCAGTGGTTGATAAGATAAACGCTATCAGTACAGTCGCGAATTCGTCACAGTGAACACGTTAGTTCAGTGAGTGAAAAATATCAATGTTTAACAATGATATCTTAGTGGCTTTTTCAATAGATGCCCGTTTTAGAAACGAATTCTTCAAGAGACATTAATTCTAATACGTGGATAAAAAAGGACAATATATATATAAATAACAAATTAGTTCCTATAGAAAATAAGATAAGAAATTAATTAGGAATAATTGGAAATTCCTTAATTTAATCTCCTTTGGAATGTTAACGTCACAACGGAGTCGAGTCTTTGTTCTATTTCATTAGTGTAACAATGAAACTTAACACTCATATAAAACAATTTTAACCTAAAAACTCATGAAACTAAATATTTATATGACGAATTTAATTTTTCACGTCACGTGACCATACAAATTCTTTTACCGTCAGACTCACTCAACGGACAACACATTTGTTGTGCCCTTTACGTACTATGTTTTTCGTTAGTCGTATTTGAATACAGGAAAGGGAATGTCTAAATGATAGCCATAATTAAATGTTAAATATTAAAATTATACCGTGAAACAATTGATCAAAGTTCAAACCTTCACCGTACGACCTCGGCCATGACCGGTTTGATAACAATTCAAATCTTAGAATTACATCTTAAAAAATGTAATCGCAAAATATTTAAAACACGTTTAATATGCAAAAAACTAAATACAACAAGACGTGTAGATAAAACAAATTAATTGACTCGAAATAAATTTTCTCATCTAATTTTTAATTAGAAGTATACATAATAGGTACTACATATTAAAAATTAACATGGATTTCGATTGTTTTCTAGTCTTAATTTGGCAAAAAAGACGTCATTCATTCTAGAATCCACACAGACGATTTATGAATTACAAACTCACAGATGATTCATGAATTTGTAAAGAAGATTTATATAGATAATCAAATAATATATTAATGCTTGTCTTATATTAGTAGAATGATTATAAGTTTGCTATGGAGTGTTCTTGATTACCGCACGAGCCAAAAAGTCTTCCTTAGCCCGCTTCTGTAGGCACTTCCTTTCGCGATGTTTGTCTTCCCTAGGAGATATTCGCCTATCTAAAAAAGAGCATATTCCTCCATAATAGACCATCCATGTGGGTCATGGCTGCAGTAGCTTCTTTTTATGACTGTTACGTATCCTCGTTTGCCCCTCATTCAACAAAAAAATTGGGTAGAAAAGGATTTAATGAATACAAGAAATAGAATCTGAAAAGTTTCTTGCTACTTTCTTCTTTATTCAAAAAAAAACATGTGTGTGTAATTATATACACGCGTTAGAAGTGACTTCGCAACTTCGTATTAAATACATTGAAAGTTTTATTATAACGCATTATCTAGTAAAATAAAGTTTATTTAAATATCACAAAAACATATTTCTACATAATTAAATAAAATTGACATTTTTAATTTTAAAATGTTGACTATGCTAACTCCAGGGTGTCGGTTTTTTGCGACGGTGAGCGGGTGTCGGTTTTGTGTGACGGTGTGCGCGCGCATCGTACCAATTTCCTCTCATCATTTTTTCCTAATGCGCCAAAAGAAGTATAACTTCAAAAACGCCTTGACTGATATCTCTCTTAGAAAAATCAGCTTTAGTCTAAACAATTCAGTACGCTCCGATAACCTATTTAACAAAAGTCACGTTCGAACTTCAAAATATTTATAAATTAATCCACGCTAAATGAGGCTCTAATTCCCTTGTGATTGCTTCTTAATTTCCGTGCAATGATTATTAATGACAACAGTAGGTACACATATGACAATTACGATACATAGGTTTCAAGCGGCCGTTTACAATAATTTTTGAATACAGGGAGTGCGGAAATATTACTTTGAAATCAATAATTTGTAAAGGTTTTTATGGCCATGTCAGCTTATTACCACGCATGAGTATAAAGAGCTTATTACACTACGCGATATTCAGACAGTCTTAGTAAGACTGTCTTAAAATCTAATTAGTCAAGCTCGCTATTACACTGGACTGAATATCGCAAGCTAACTCATTTTACTCATTTGCAAAGCGTACGTAGTCGGTGACGGTTATCTCGCGATGGGAAAACTTTCAAAGCACCAGAAAATCGCCATAGCTCTTGCCGCGTCTATTAATTTAAATACAAAAAAGGGTGCGTGTTCTTATGTACACGCGTAAGAAGTTATACTTCTTTGGCATTATTAAAAATAGTTTTTGATTGCATACAAATAATTAATTACAATTAAATAATCAAAGACTGGAAAAGGAGTCATTATAGTCAATAAAGTTCAGTTTACATTTGAAAAATTAAATAAATAAATATTTATTATTATTCTCTTACATTAAGTCTAACATAAATTCTATTATTATTTGAATGTTGTTTTTAAATTATGTCCAATGCCGTAGCATCTTCCGTGGGCAACTTCATTCTGTTAATTTTGTGTCACGGTGCGCGCGCATCGTAAAATTTCATTCTCATCAATTTTTCATAACGCGCCTAAAGAAGTATAACTTCAAAAATAAAAGAAAAATATGGGTGAAAGAGTATTTACTTTTGCGAGAAAAATTATCAAATATGCAAATACTGAGTGTTTTGGAACCATGTGACTTAAGAAACTACCTTAGAGTAGGAGTTGCCGAGTTTGAATGTCTATTGAAATTAGTTACTCCATACATTCAAAAAGAAGATACGGTTCTTAGACAAAGTGTCAGTTTGACAAAACAAAGATTGGTAGTTACAAGATTCCTGGCAACGGGCAACTCCTATCAAGACCTAAGGTCATCAATAAATCAATTATTAATAAATCGATCAATAATTCAGCCATAAATATGGCATGTCTCGGTACAAATTGATAATATTGAAAAGTACTTTTTTTTCTTGCGAACACGCCATGGTGCACGCGGCCATAGAAAACAAACATGTACGAACGTCTTTGCTCTGCGGCTGCCACGCGCTGACTGAACGGTTAAGCGTGCTAAGTCTTATTACACTACGCGATATTCAGCAAGTAAGCAAGTAAGCACCGCCGAACCCATTCGGTCAGTCTAATTAGACAGGCTAACTTGCTAACTCTTATTACATTATGCTAAATCTTAGTAAGACTGTCTGAATATCGCGTAGTGTAATAAGCGCTTAACTATTACATAAAACCTTTTTATATTTCCTTTTAATGAAACTTGCAACGTGCGACATCCCTGGGGTCCCCATTCGATCCCCGGCTGCACCAATAGCTTTCTTGTTTATGTGCGCATTTACCACTCGCTCGAGAGAGAGACCCGGACCCCAAAAAGCCGACGGCGTGTGTCAGCATAGAATGTTGATCACCTACGTTGTTAAGAAAAATAAATTATCAAGAAACAGATACAGAAATCTGAGGAGCAGACCTGAAAAGGTTGTAGCCCCATTGGTTTATATAATAAACTAGCGGACCCGACAGACGTTGTCCTGTCTTAACTATGAATATTGATTTCAAATTGGTATAATTAATAAAAACAAATTTCAGAAACAAAGTGTTTATTATTCTAATGCTTTATGTTATACAACATTCTTTGTTTGTTTTTCTGGCTCGCATATTATTATATTATCACAATAATAACTCTGATCGAAGCATTTATTTTAAACGATATTCATATTTCTTACATCCTCTTTGACGATATTTGCAGCACGCAGTCTGCCAATGTTATGTCAAACGCCATAAGGTTACATCAAAAAGCTCGAATTGTATGGTGGTTAAGTATTCTTAAATTTTCTAATTTTCCGCGCGATTTTTTTCTTTTTTTCTTTTATAAGAACCTTCTCCTGACAATTACAAACACAACAAAAAAAAATCAGACAAATCGGTCAGGCCGTTTTCATGTTATGTCGTGACAACGGAAAACGGGTTTCATTTTTATATATATAGATGAACAAGTTATTTGAAATCACTAATGACATATATCTTCTAATATATAAAATTCTTAGAGAGGCTCGAGCGATTCTTATGAAATGTTTCATGCATATTCTGTAAGTCTGAGAATCGGCTACTATCTATCTTTCAAACCCCTAAGTTATACGGAGTATTTTTTTATTTTTATTATTTTTTTTATGATATGATACAGCATACAAAACTACATACAACTCCTAATTTTCACTACGATCAACCCCTATTTTTTATAATTGTAGATAGTTATTTTTATTGAACTAAAAAAATGTTTCCAAGAAATAATATGCATGGCAAAACAAACGTTTCCCGGGTCAGTCAGTATATTTATAAATATTTTCTATATAAAACGCTTCAGAACACCGCGTATAAACACTGCATATTACGCACTTCCTTCTGACAATTGAGTCAACAGATGTTTTCGATCCGTGCGATACACAATGTCGTTTGTAATTTCGTGATGAGTGATAAAGCCCAAGTAACAACTTTTCAAACCACATATATTATTATTTAACTTTTACACATTTCACGGATTCTGAGAGGCAAAAACTTTTTTTTGTGACTCGATTTTTATAGCAATTCTAGTGGGTTTGGGTAGAATTTTTATTTTTGGCACGCTGTCTATCTATCTGAAACTTTGTTATGGCAATCCATCCTGTCTTATGGAAGCCACAAATGTCGCCTGCAGCTCGTTATCCAAAATCTATTACATATAAAAGCAAATAAAATTGATAAAATTCTCTATATTGTTCATTTCATTTTCAACTGGTTTTTATGCAGAAAATCTTGGCTTTGATTTGACCACGGCTACTATCAGATTTATTGAAAACAGCTGCTAGTAATAAAATGGTATAGGAACAAAGTGTAATAAAAATGTGCTTAAATTATTAAGTGGTGTATGAGTCAATTGGAGTATAAATAATAATGGAGAAAAAGAAAGGCTCTTCACTGAATTGTTGGTAAGTTAAATGACAAAGTGCGTCTCACCTGAGTCCCTTAAAATCGTTTTGGTTTGGAATACACTGAGTGCGTGTGTACGTAATCAAACACTATACCAATGTAGATGACAAATAAATTAATAATCTGAAATAAATTTTATAAAAATATATTTTTGTTTCAGCTCGGGCTTCTTGTCATCGTCCATAGAAGAGGTAAGTCATTTTACTTAGGTTTTAAGTTTAGAACTATTATACTATCTTATATACAAAGTCGTTTCCCGATCTTTGATACTAAGCTTTTCTGTTAATCGCAAAGAAAGTCGCGCGGACATAAAATATTTATTTACTGAAATCATATATAATGCATTTTCTACAGTATATGTTACAATATATTCTAAAATACATATGATAATATAATTATGGTGAACATAAATTTTACGAAAAATAATAGTAAAAATTTAATTGCGGATTAGGTACCAGACTAGGTTTTCTTACATTGATCAGCCCACTATCGAATGTATGAGGCTCTGGATAAATAGTGTTAATTCATTTTAAACTTGTAAAATTAAGAGATGTATTTGCATTTTTTTTAAGAATCATGAAGTTTGTTTATATTTCCACTAGGTACCTTCAGTACGTGTGGCCTAGTATAAATAGCGACATTTAAGGAAATGTCTCGTAAAGGAAACAGCTACCGCGTCCTGACACTTTGTATATGGTGGCGGGATGTGGCCGGAATTATCTAATTTCGTCCTCATTAAAAATATGGGATTCTTTTATATCTTACTATTTTAAAGATTCGGGATTTTTTACGGTGGAAGCCTAAATTCAATAGCTTTGACTAGCTGAATTTTCGTGTGTTATGAGACGTAACATTACGTTTTTGAATACAGTATTTTTAAGCTTAATTAAATAGTTTCAATTGGTGCAATTGCTTGAATTTTTTTGTTGTAGGAATCCTCGAAAATGCATTTCGTTTTCAAGCATAGATAATGTGTGGGTAATATGTGTAAAAAAGTAAATAATTACTGTTGACGTAATCACCATATAAAAAATCAAATCCCCCCACCCCTATAATGCTTACGTAATAATGAAACGGCCCCTAATTCAAAATCAAATTCTCAATAGTATACTTTTGTCAAATATATATAATAATCGTATTTTCCTGTTATTACAAATTTCGAGTACCATACTAAAATAACATCGAAATTAGATTTCGTTGTTAGATGACTTCATTATGGTTTTTCGAGTGCCAATGGCAGGTAATTATTACCAAGTTATTTGTCAATCATTAAATCGTTTTACAGGGTCACGTGTTAGTGCCCACTCTATTTAACAGTTTGAACAATGTCCCAAATTATTATACCTATTTATGATAACCATATCTAATTAAATATTCTAACATTTTTACCTATTCTACTTGTTAGAATTCTATTACGGTCGCAATAAACACTTTTATCTTATCACTATCACATATTTGAGGAACCGCCTCACTTCATGATAATTAACATTTTCAATGTGTCCTCTACGACTATAAAATGGCGCCAACACTTACGATAAATATGACATTACTGGGAGCACTCCAATTAAAAGTATAAGGGCATAATCTAGGGCCAAATGTGTGTTGATGTTGGCAATTGCGCCCACAGTAAAATCACAAACGAGTGGTATTGTATATAATTAATTCCATATGGCCAAATACATTTAAGAAATAGATTAGCAAACATTAGCCAAGGCAAGACTTGTGTAATGTGTACGGCTTAAGTCTATGAACATCGATTGATATAATTTGTAAGTAATATTTTTATTCTATAAAAAAATACTTACATACTAGCTAGCTACAGCTAGTCTTACCTGATATAACTGACGTATATAAGAAGCTTTACAAAGAGAATTGTCAGATAGGCTAGCTAATAAAGAAAAGTTATAACAATATTTTATTTGCATACGTCAATGGAATGCCGAGAGATTTTGCAAAAGTTTAATCTTAATATTTTTAGAATGCCAACGCACTCACATTAATAGCCGTAATAACAGAACCATTAAGAATTTCAAATCCGTACATAAACAGAATGTTTGTTCCGCCCACTGTGTCAAAAATTTTAATGCTAATCTGTCCGTGCTGTCCCGATTTGTGGTATTATTGAAGATTATAAAAATATAAAGCAAGCCTACACCAAACAATGCCACAAACCTACAACAAACATACACAGACACACAACCACACACATACACATAATTTACCTTAAATATTGTAATGTATTGTGTGTAATGTATTGTATTAGATCTTCTGTCGATCCGTAGTGGTGGAGGCCTGATGACCTGTAACACAGGTACTCTTACCTTTAGCAGGCATCAGTCTCACACAGACTAGCTTTTTCCATTAACAGAAGTAAGAATATAACTGTCACTTGCTTATGTCCTAAGTTTAAGTTTTTGTGAGAATAAATAAATAAATGCCAAACAATGCGCAGAGGCGATGAGACGTTGGAGAAATAGATCGTGGTTGGTAACACAGAAGGCAAAAGGTCACGTGACCGTTCACCAACCAGATGGACCGATCAAGTGAAAGACTCATCGTCCTCAGAACTGTACACTGTCATAAGAGACGCGCTGGACCGAAACCGGTGGAAACAGATAGTCCGCTCCAGACGCTATCTTGCTGACGCTGAGACATGAGCTGCCGATTAAAGAGAGACACCTAAAGGGCTTGCGTAATAAATATTAAATCTAAGCAGATTTACTGCAATTTATCCTCCCCCAATCTTGTCGGCAAAAGTTCGTTTTCAAGCATAGACAATGTATGGGTAATATGTGTAAAAAAGTAAATAATCACTGTTGACGTAATCACTAAATATGAATCAAAGACCCTGAGCTTACGTAATACTTGAACGGCCCCTAAAGAATAATTTAAATTTATTATATTCTGGTCACCTTAATTCAGGAACAATTGCATAAATACGTTTTCTTAAAGTAAACATTAATGTTGATACTCGCATAGTTAGTGCAAGACTTTCCTCACTCCGTCACTTTACAGCAAATATTCTATTCAAATAGCCGAGCTAAGGAGTGTGGAATGCAAAGGCTGTCGATTTCAATAGCGACTTTCGGACATAAAAGTTCTAACAACACCGACATTACTGACTAGCGCGGTACATTAACCGCGTTTGTAAAAACTTCCCGTACCACCTCAGCAGGACGGTTCACCAATGTGAATCTAAAGGGAGAATCCTCGACCCTAACCAATGACTGGCCAAGAGAAGGATCGAGATGTAGTATATATCCTTAGCGGTCGGCTTAAAGTGTTGACGCATCGTCTCAGTAATTGAGTCGGATTGTCGCTTCAGGTTCCACCGAAGCATATATTAATTACTTTCGCCGCCTCTAGACATAGACATAGACATAACATTTAATACAAACGAAAACACACACACACATAAACACATCAAATAACAATACTTAAAGAAAAAAATAAAATAAGACATCAAAAACAATAAAAATTAAAATAAAAAAATTCTTTTGCCATTTGGTTCGCTTCCAGTGTGCAATGTGTGTGTACTGTGGTTGTAATTGGCCCTGGCTCAGCATTATGCTGAGGAGCAAAAACTTCCACAGCGGTCAGCGCTGGTCATTCTGCCAGAGATCACAGCAGCTAGTTTGCCCCTCCAATAAAATAAAATAAATAATAATAATACCAAGTAGAAAATAATAATAATAATATTAAAGTTAGAAGTGTGAGTAATGAAGATCGTGTGTAACGGAGTATAATAAATAAAATTAAATTAAAAGTTAAAAATAAGAATAATTGTAAATAAGAAGATATTTTTTTTTTTACTTTTGTCGAGTCTAAGTGGGATAGCTTTATCATAGGTCTTCCACAGATTTTTGCATCTGTTTGATTGTTTTATTTACAGTCTACTAGGAAATTTCTGGAAATTTCTGAGTCTTTTAGACATGCCGGTTTTTTTAAATTTTCCTTATGGAAGCTAGTATTAATTGCGTATTTAGATGGAAAGGTCTATCGATGCCCAACCGACCGAGTTTGACCTCAGAGTTAAGAATCGTACGCTAAGGCACTAGGCTAAACAATCAAAAACTAATCGAAACGTTTAAAAACAAATCGCGAGTACGGGAGTGACAGCTGGTTCAAAATAAACGAATTTAAATTTATCCTCAAAAATGTTAGTTTGTTTCTGGACACATGCCGCGTGACTTGTGTGCGTCGAATCGAATTTTGGCGGGAACGTCGTAGTTGTCAGTGTAATTTTTTTTTTCTCGGAGTGTCACAGTTTAATAAATTAAGTTTTTTATACATAATCGTGTGATGGGTTGTTGCGAAAGTTTAGGAAAAAAAGATTTTTTCATACTATTAATTATAAAAGTACAATCATTACCGAATGAAATCATTTATGCTATTTATAAAGATATATCTTATATATACATAACATACACAGTCAAAGCCGTTTACGACGACATCGGTTAGAAAAACAAACCAGTTATATTGGCCAAAATCAAAGGTCCCGGCTGAATTCTATTGTATTAGGTACTTAATACGATGTCATCGGCTGTTACGACTATCGGTTTTTACGACCAAATATGAGTAGTCCCTTCGATGTCTTTATAACAGATTTTGACTGTAGTTCAAATTCCCGGTATTTACAACATAAAAACTCATTATGATGTCTAATGAAAAAAATTTTTTTCTAAATATCCGTTAATAATTAACGGTATTATATCGGTCTACACATATATTATGCAATCCATGGCCGTTTCACCCAGTTCAATATTTGCTAAACACGTGCTTTCTGTTTAGAGAAATGTCAAACAATACATTACTGACATGCGTCATAAAATTTATGTTGACATTCATTAAATACAATCCCGCGGTTTGTACTTGAATGCAAGGACAAATATTGTGCTTCTGATGACTTCACTCACATATTTTTCAGTATTAATATTATAAAAACTTCTTCCACAAACACAAACCACTAATATATTATAATAATAATAAAGCTAATATTCGTAAAAGATATTTTAATTTGGTAAAATATAGTAATGTTTCTGGCGCTTTAAATATTTGGATGCCTTTCAGTATATACACGCCATACTTTCTTATATAAATTTAATTTACAAATCTGCTTTCCGTTGTGAGGTGCACTAGGTAAAGACAATATTCTATGAATTTTATTTTTTTAATTGAGTTACATTTCTCTTAATCTATAGTTTTGATGTGATGGACGGATAAATAAGTATTTCGCAGCGTGTCTACTTTTAGATTATTATCAAGTATTATCTTGCATTTTATTGGTTTGTTTATAACAAAAACTTACAACCAAACAAAGCAAACTTCGTTATGCGTAGTTTTTCAACAACATCTATAATTATACTATATTTATTTGAGAGGATTTTGAAAATTCTTTTACCAATAGAGAGCTGAGCGATGTTATTTGCGAGTGTCATAGGCTATATATTTATATGAAAAACCCTTATGCGGTAGTGGGATTTGCAAAGTAAATCGGTGAAAAATTATTTTCGATTTCTTACGATTTCTGCCTTAACGATGAGAGATATATGATTGAGATCTAGAGAAAAGTTGAAAGAGCTTGCATTATGCCTATATAAAGTCCTCTGCCGCGTCTATCTGTCTGTCTGTTAGCGATAAATTCATAGAGTTCGGAAATGATTGCGGTTACACTTATATCTATAATGATTTATAAAGAAAGTTTAAGTATATACTTTTTTTAAGATTTAAGGGTCTCGGTTGCCCGAGCGATGCTGGGGCGGGTCGCTAGTCTCATATAAAGCAGTGATAGATATTGACCATCTTACCTTGAACTGCTAGACCATTTAAAATGGTCCATTGCGAAATCAAAGCGTTCCTCTGTCCATAGATAATCCACTGTCAAAAAATAAAAACAAAACCCATCTACTACGTCGCAAGATATATTCTCGTTTCATCCACATTCTAATAAGACATGATGACGTCTTTTTTACATAATTGATGCTTGGACTAGATTTATTAAGATATATAACTACCATTCATTTTACTTGCAAGACTACATCAATAGGGTTTTTATGACCGCGTTCAATAGTTGCAGGTTTATCCTAAGGCCCAAAAATGTAACCTCATTGCCCAATATTATCAAGCATAAATAGCTGACTCAAAAACTTTAATTTTATAAATGACCATAGACATAAGATTGTGACTGGGTTCTAACCGGCCTTTGGCTATTCATACTGCAACGTAATCAGTGTTAAACGTTCATGATCCACTCCAGGGGATTGCAAGGCTATATCAATAACGAGTAATAAATCTTAACCCTACATTATTCTGTTCAAGCTACTTTATTAGAAAATAAAATTTTAAATGAATTCAAAAGGAACAGAAAGCTATTTTTTAATTCATAATAATCCACTGTCATAAACTTTTGACACAATTATTATGACTTTCGATGTGTCAAGTGGATGATGGTAATGGTTGCAGTTCCTAACATATCCCTTGTAAACCAAAAATGTGGCAATTGAAAACAGTTGCAGAGAGTTAGTTGCAAATTCTTCTCACCCGTTCTATGGTCTTGTAAATTTAACTTTAGAACCATAAATTTTTTGTAATATTAACATTTAAAATGTACATACAGTCAAAACCGTTTATAACGACATCGTTTACAACGACTTATCGGTTATTACAACCAGATTGTATGGTCCCGTCCGAATCCCTAGTAAACTATTCAGTAAAGAAACCGCTTATAACAACATCGGATACAGCGACATATCGCTTACAACGACGAAAGTTTATCGATATTCATCGGCTATAACGACCAACCGCTTCTTGTCTCAGCAAAACAAAACAATACAAACGATTGTAAATCTTATTTATAGGCGTTGAATGAATATTTAGGCATATTATTACCTACGCACTTTCTCCCAACGAACAGTTTCAGCCAACAACGATTTCCGAGGCTCTTAACGCTGTAACGATTTTGCAAAAATTTGTTGCCTTTAACGAACAGTTTGATACTGGTGATACTCATACCTTGAGGAGTATGAAACGTAAAATGCAAAAAATATTTGAGACTGGGCTAAAAAAAACATACTGACCATAAAAAAAACAAACATACTTTTGTACCTAATTATTTCGTAATAAATATTTTTGTTTATTTTTTGACTCGTTTACATATTATAATATTAACATACCATATTATAACCCATACCTACCTATTCTAGATCGATAACTATGTACATACATATGTACTGTACTTGTGTATATGACATTGCTTATAACGACTATCGGATATAACGTCGGCAACTATACGGTCCCTTCAATGTCGTTATAACCGGTTTTGACTGTAGTTATATCTATATGAATTTTGATTTGAGTCAAGCGTCAGAGTGCATCTGTTTCTTTTAACATTTTCATGTATAGACAAGTAGATCTCTACACATTCTGACAAACATCTATTTAAATCTGACGATTCACCGATTGTATTGAAAATATATAACAAAAGAATACACCGGACTATTAAAACGAAACGGCTCACAAAGAATATTTTAAAATACAAATAACTTTTATGTTTCACTAAATGACTGCCACAAAATTTGAATTAAACTAATTTACTATTGCCGCACGTCAACGTTCATAAAAATGACTATAAAATTGCGTGATCGTAAATAATCTCTCGTATTTTTCAAAATTAATTGTTCTCAAAATATACAAAGACGTATATCTAGCTTCAAAATCGTATCACTACTTCTACTAAGAGAGCGTTCAAGTATTACGTAACGAATTTTGGGGGGGGGGGTCCTTTGGTGAAACCTTACGATGCTGGGCGGGGATTGAATTACGCGTTATTGTTAATATTATTTTCGACTATCCAGTACTTTACACCACATCATTGTAACATTTAGGTATAAAGAGTCACTAGGTGGTCATGAAACGTTTTACTATACTTGGGTACAGGAAAACGTTACGGCGCGTTACATGGGGGGGGGGGGGTTGTCAACCAAAAATTGTGTGTCGTAATACTTGAACGCATCCTAACGTGATATTCGAGAACCAGCTCTTGAATGACCTGTATCTAAACGCCTTAAACCACTCATTAGACTATAAAGGAAAAACACCTTTTGTATGGCAATGAAGGTTTACAATAAATAAAAATAATAAAAGAATTAAAAGATCTGTCGTCTTTTAAAAATCGACTTGGTGTATTATGTTTGGAAAAAAAATATTATTCAATAAATGATTATTTGCGTGAGACACTGTAGTTGATATAAATTTAATATCGTATGATATGATATGTACGATACAAATAATATAGGAATTGACTAATTCACATGACTAATAATGTAAAATATGAAATTCATTTAAAGACAAATTTGCGCGCCTTGAGCTGACCTCAGTACAACCCCTCAAATTGGAATTTATGCTCAGAATACACGTCGTATATCATCGAATACATATCGATCCTCAAAATCCCCAAACTGTGTTCGCTCATGTTTATTTAACCCGTTTTTAGCCATAATTTGACTATTTGTAGAGTTATAGAAACACTTAATTGGACTCGACACAGCTTGAACGTTTTATCAAATTTACAAATAGCTACTAAATTTATTTTTCGCGTGGGCTTCTTTGACGTTCATATGAAGCTTGTCGCACATGTTGACAACATTAGTTGTCAATATTATAGTCGATCCCTCCTCCCCCCTTTCAACACCGTACGAGCCGTATTAATTCAGAATTTCATCAGCATCACCTTGATGGCTGGTCTTCCACGTTCCGCTTCACATTTTCTTTTGCGAACTCGTGAACTGTGGATTTGACTCCCAGTGGGGGTCTTGTCTGGGAGATACGACCTCCAATTGTTTAAAAAAGTGTATACACCTCCCTCAAAGGCCGGCAACGCACCCACTAAAATAGTTGTCCATGGGCTGCGATGACTGCCTTTTTTAGGCGTCCAGTTTGCCCCTAATCTATAAAAAAACAATATTTTTTAATTTTTTCAAGTTGTTTAATGCTAAATCAAGACACAGGTGTAATTATAAACTAATTAATTAAAAGTATCTACGCTGTTCACAGTATACCTATGTTAGGACAAGAAAAGGCAAATAGTCAAAAAATAATATAAAAAATATATAATGCACAGTTTCATAAATCTGTTTCGCCGTTATGCAGTGTTAATTGTCGAACCGTTGAGGTGTAATATAAATTTATTCACACTCAAAAACATTAATAGAGAAATAAATAATAAAAATTACATAGAGATTTTATTTAGTGATATATAAATTTAATATATACATAGATCACCTTTGAAATGTCTCAGTAGCTGTTGCCAATTTATTTTTATAAACGAATTCCTCTCAAATGTTATCACAAGTGTATCGTATGACCGTGGCATTCAAATATGAATTGACAATAAGTTTTTATTAGCACAGATTATTCTGTTGTGATGACAAATTATCATATTTATCGGATTCGAGAAGAAAGTCCCGATGTAGGTAAAGTTTCGTTCTTAAAAACCCTTCAAGAGTCTTTAAAGAAGGGTTTAGTCCCTGAAGTTTAATAATTAATTGTGGGATAATTAATAATAAATCATAATGTCATACTTATTCAAAAGCTAGATCCAGTATTTAAAAATCCCTGTCAAACGGTCCTAGGATGTTGACAGATGTCAGTTCGATCCTAGGTGAGTCTAGAACGCGAACTGTCAAAATCAAATACGTTTTTGACATACGAGACGTACCCTTAATAAGAAGCCGAAAAACCTAAGCCCAAAAAATAATACTTTTGTCAACCTAATTAATTTTTAAAGTGAGAATTGAGTGACAAGAGCAACATACAATATTCATATTTTAATTGTTATTGCAATATTTACATAAAGTGCAAAATTGTTTAGCGTTTACGAACCAAACAAATCATTAAGAGTTGTTTTGAAACGCATTTATTATATACATCAAAAGATTGTATCGCACGAACCCTTTTTTCCGCGAAAATGTAATTTACTTGTTTACATGTCCGCAATTTTGTATTAAATTATTCAACTTTTTGCTTTTTAACACTGAATTTATCGTAAAGTGTTTATTTTATGAAACATCGTAAACTTTTTAAAGTGCTTAAATTTTTTTGCTGTCAACATTATGTCCATGTGGTTGACTTTAATAAAGAGTTCTCAGTGGAGTCTCAGCTGTACACCGAAACCAATCTGTGTAAGTTTTATTAATAAGATACCAAAGAGTATGTATATTTATCATTAAGGGTTAGCATGCGACTCTCATCACTGAGGTTCGATCTGGCTGTGCAGCAACGGCATTTAACATGCTCACATAGATAAAAAGTACATTCGTTTGAACGGTGAAGAAAAACATCGTGAGGAAACCGGCTTTTCTTAAAGCCAAAAAGTCGACAGCGTGTGTGAGGCACAGGAGGCTGATCAATTACTTGCCTATTTGATTAACAAACGATCATGAAACAGATATATAAATCTGAGGCCTATACCTAAATAGGTTGTAGCGCTACTGGTTTTTTTAATTATTAGCTTCATTGAAATTTAATGTTATACTTATATAAGTATATATATATATAGATTATAATATTATAATCTATCTATCTATCTATCTATCTATAAAAATGAATAGCTGTTCGTTTGTCTCGCTAAAACTCGAGAATGGCTGAACCGATTAGGCTAATTATGTTCTAATTTAAACGATGGGAAACAAAAATAATAAGTAGGTAAATGAAAAAATTCCTTCAGAAATTTGTGTTCCATAGCTTCAGGGCCGCTCTTTTTGCTCTGTTTGAAAAAAAAAATATTCAAAAGTATCGCCACAAATATATGTAGGTGATACGAAGTTTGGTCAGCTAGTTTTTAAATATGTATTTACGGTTATATTATTTATCGTGTCAGACACCTATTTCATCGGAGATCGATTGATTTGGAATAGTGTGTCCGCAGAGACATAAGTATTTCTTAACCCAGATTATCCGCCATTGCCGAGTCGATCTGGAGATAATAAATTTAAAAAATATCGTCGAAAAAGCTTAATGGTTATTCTATTTGTCCACAGTTGCAAGTCCGTAACTCTCGTACCGAATCGACAGAAGATGAGAAACACAGCGATGACAGCCGACCGCTCAGTCACGCTTCCGATTTCAGCAGGGATAATATATGTAAGACATTTCGTAATTTTCATGTGAATTCAACCATCATATAGAGATATAAATACTTTTTATCGAGGTTAGGCAGTAATTGTTAAAAAAAATTGCAGATATTTTAGTTTTGTTTGGAGAGTTGTATGTATTAACTAATTGTGTCTACGGTATTGGTTTGGCAATCAGTTATTCATTCATTTCATCCTAATCCTGTCATTATTAATCCTAATTAGGTCCCTCTGTTGAGTAAAAAAAATATTTTGCAAGTACCCTTTTCGCTATTAAGTCTCTACCTAATTACAAAGTATGAGGCATAGCATCTTCACGAGTGTATAGATGTTCTACGTAGATACACTGATGATAACACAACACAGCCGAATTAGGTATTTCTTAGTTTAATTTATTTAATATTATTTATTTTATTTTTTTAAATCTTTGATTGGCGAACTCCAAATCAAGGTGACCAATTAACATTGATTTTATTCAAGTATTTTTCAAGTGACCGGAAAAAAATTCAAATCATCGAGAGTCCACTGAATTATGTGTTCCATCTCTGGCTATATATTTAGTAAAACTGTTTGTTGCTACATATAATTTATGTTAGCTGTAGGATTACGAAATAAATAACATAATTCTTAATATACTTTCAGTGTCTCTCAGCAATGCCCCACGTCGGAGCCGGCGTGGTACAACCACGAGTGAATGGCAGCGACCGCTTACACGATACCTTCCTGTTGACAGAGACGACTTTGATTTACGACGACACGTCGAGTCCGCAGGTAACCGAAACATAAGTTTTATTTTTAAAAAAATGTGAATTTTTCATCAACATCTGCTTTGTAAAGGCGTACTAGGTAAGAAAACGATCGTGAAGGAACATTTCCCGAAGCTTTATGGAGCTGGTTGCCCGTGGTCACTTTCGTAAATAAAAATTATCTGTGGAATTATATTTTAAAGTTTTTGCTGCCTCAATAACTGCCCTCGCGAAATCCGTTTTATTATATGATTTTTTTAGAACATTTTGCTATGCTACCCCTTAGAAACTGTTCGCTTTTCCGGAATAAAAAAAAGATATTGCCTTAATGGTAGGGGAGCCCACGATGCTAAATGGGGATTTACTCGAGCGTCGTAGAGACCTATTGGGATGCAAAGCTTAGATGATAAGAAGAAAAAAATGTTATATGATATATACCTTTTCATCGGTGGGGGAAGCGGCTATAGATTGTTAAATATGTAAAAAAAACTGTTGCATGGACATCCTCGAGCGCGTCAGATATTGATAGCATCAATGCCCTACGTATTTTTAATAATGTACGTATGTTAATCTGATCGTTTGCATGATGCGGGTGGTTGTATTTAAGGGTTGAAAATGAAAAAAAAAAAGTTATCGAGCGCGTCAGATTTTCTAAGGGAGTGTTAAGTACACCAAAAAAAAGCTCTCATTCACTAATCTGACGATTTCGATGGGACGCAAACCCACGGCCATTTTCATAATTTGCAAAAAAAAATCGCAATTTTGAAATACTCAAGCGCGTCAGATTAAGATATATGTGGTTCATCTTTATGTTCTAAACGTACTGTCTCATAATCTGACGATTATCTAGAGGGATTCGCCTGATCTGACCAAAAAAAAATTAGAAAAAGAGCTTTTGAGCTTTGAGCTCCCAGCTCGAAAGTCTGATAGAAGTTTCATAGAACACTATTTTTGGAATTTTCAAACCGCAATAACTTTTGAATGGATGATCGAACCACAAACAAATTTCGGAGTAATCCCGAAAAAACACTTTTTCGGGTTTCTTTCGTTCACGATATCTCTCGAACGAATCAACCGCTTTTGACCAGCTTGGTGGCGATCGACGTGGTTTTTCAAGCTCAAAGGCGGATTAGTTTTTGAAGTTGATCGATAAAGAAACCACTTAAAAAAAAATATTTCTTATTTTTTTAAGATTTTTCAAAATTTCTCAAAATCTATCGGTCTGAAATCGGTTCAAATTCACAGGAAATGTAATTTTGAGGGAAATATTTAGAACGCCGTTTAGTAGATTCCGATCGGTTTAAGGAAATGTAGGCATCACGCAGCTGCACGCATTTAACTTTATCGACGAATTTTTGTTATTTCGGCTTGCGGAAATCGTCAGATTATATATTTTTCATTATTCTTGAATTATTTCCTTCAAAATAAAAAAAAAATTAGCTACGCTCGAGAATGTCGAGATGACGTTTTTTTTTTACAACTTTTGCCCTCCCCTTTTTTTACGTCACTCTCTTAATTGTCAGATTAGTGGAATAAACACTTTTTAGGATGTAATGAACTCACCCTACCTTAATCTGACGCGCTCGGGAATTTCTGATGGTCAATTTTTTTTTACAAATCTGATCCTGTCTCCTTCACGGGCGGCCTTATACATGGGCCTCATATTTTGTGGAGGTACTTAACCGGGTACAAGGTATCCCCCTATATATTAATCTGCCGCGCTTTAGTAAATCCCGAAATCCCCTCTTGGGCTCCCCTACCATAAGAACCTCCTCAGAGTTCAAGAAAAAAATAAAACACTCGAATCCAAAGCCATCGTCGAGTTTTGCGCTTAGCAACATATTTTGTGATTCATTTTTATTTATATTTATCTGTTAGTTGCGTTATATGATTTGTATTATATTTCAGGTCACCAAATCGAATTGTGCCCCTACGTGACGATAAACTCCAGTTCATGCCGGGGTTATTTGCACAAGTTGGGCGCCAAATTCCACACGTGGTCCAAAAGGTACGGTTATTTCTACGAGGCGTAGATCTAAAGAAAGCATTTATGACAATCTTATTTTATATAAAAATATTATGTGGAAAGCGCATTGGCAAGATTCAAAGTGTAGACTATCGCGAAATATGAATTCCGTATGGCAAAATCCAATACATTTTTGTCATACGGGAGACAGACTTGGCGCGAAGTCTCAACTCTGAATTATAGAAACCAACAACGCATTGGAATTACGAATTGCAATTTATATATACTGATTATTATAGCAGGTATTGAAATTTCCGGACCTCATAATAAATTATCTCAGTGCTCCTTGAACCACAGACGTGATTATTACATATAATGTTTATTTATATATTGTATGCATAATTAGAAAGAAAAAACAGAAATTTACAACAGTGTGGTGGAAACACAGACTGGCCACAATGAATGACATAATTCTATTCTATATGTATGTAATGTATATTTGTAATAAGATGTACTCCAAATAAGTGGACTTACCATAAAAGATTTCTCAACAAGCAATTCTGTACTATTCTTCATTCTTAGAAAATCTCACATTTCAATGCATATATGCAATTTAATATTAATATTTTTCGCTTAAATTTAGATGTTGATCTACGAGAAACCAAAATGGCTGTATTAAAATAGATATGTTAAAAAAGTAACAGCTCATGTAAACAGTAAAAATATATCTAATAATAATTCCAGGTGGTTCGTTTTTGACCGCGAATCTAAAACGTTCGTCTACTATTGGGACAAGACTGAGAAAAAGCCGCGAGGTGGCGCTTATTTTCAGGTAAATAATAAAACACTTATAACAAACAATACTAGACTATTCTAATATTGTATTTGCCATTTCAATATAATTACCTCAATTTTATTTTTTTAATTTAACTGTATTGCCATACAAAATATATTGTAGTTAAAATTTGGCAACTCAAATATAATATTTTTTTTAGGTAATAGAAGAAGTGTATCTAGATCATGGCAACACGTCGAAATCACCGAATCCACAGACAACATTTATTGTCAAAACTAAACAAAGGCGATACTACCTTATGGCGCCATCTGGTGAAGCCGCTAGAATATGGATAGATGTCATCTTCACCGGCGCTCAGGGATATACAGAATATCTCGAATGATTTGAATATCGATTATATTGGGATTTTTTGGGAGCCAATTTTGGGCCCACTATCTTAAGGACCCTTTGAGAGAAGTTCGGTCGGGAGCCTTTTGACCCCCTTTTTTTAGACTTCTTTGGCATGCCTGTTGCCTTACGTCCGGGTTCCATATACAAATTACGAGTCGTAATATGTGTTCATGTGAATGCGTTGCCTACAGGAAAATGTACGCCTTATAGCAATGTCAATAGATAGATATCAAACAGGACATTAAGCAAGATTTATTTGCTGCGCATGCGCATGCGGTTCTTTGGATAAATGGTTATATTTTTGGGGATTACCTCATTTTGTATAGAAAATCGTGAATTGAGAGATAATTTTTATAAGTACGAAAAAATTTAATAAATTAACACAAATGCATGGTAAAATATTAATGTTTCCTATAAATACTGTAACAAGTATCTATATTATACAAATTATGTGATATACATTTAAATATACATCTTTATGTTACTACATTATATACATAATCATATGAAATGACGTCGCATGTTAAAAAAATAATGAACTAATTAATTGCTTTACAAATAATTAAAATTTTGCTCCTAGTATTTGTATTAGTTACTTTTAAAGTACATATATTATAAACTATACATATTTGTGATATACTTTGTGGTATAAGAAACAGTATTCTTTTTTATGCGTTTAATGAATTATTTTACACCAAGTTGCTTTAATTAGCTTACAGAAAACGAAAATATATAAATAAAATAATCATAACATCAAACTATAAGTCATCTGTAAGTTGGGTAAAGCAACTGGTATTCATCATAGACAATAAATAGAGATGTGCCAATGTAGTATAAATAATGGCAGCTATTTTTATACGTTCGGTATTTGTGCCTTTTTTAAGACTGAGGTTTTTAAATGGTATTTACTGTGAACAGCACTTAATACTGTATAATCAATTATTACACGATTATAAAACTACCTATTTATATAATATATGCACGCTTATTAATAATGTTACCAACTTGTGTATCATGATTGAAGTAAAAAAAAAATAAGATTTTATATTATACACTTGGGAATCTGGAATACTTTGACTTTATTTTAAAATGTTACCAGAAGGTTTTATGGCAACTATACATTGCCAATGAAATTCGAATATTATTAATTAAATTATCTTTATAGATTTTGAGGTACGTACTTTGTAAATATCATTTTAGCATCATTTAACTTAGAAATGTTTATTATATATTATTGTCAATTTTTGTGCCTCGATTTATCAAATAAATTTGCATTTTTTTAATTAAGTACAAACTTTGTAACAATACAAAGAATACCAGTGTATAAAATAATTCTAAGTGCTTGAGCCACTGCAATTTGTACCTTAAGTTACGGCTGATACCAATTATATTTTAATTTTAAGGTCACAATGTTTTAACAAATGAATTAATAAATGATTTTGGAATGTATTTGTTTGTTTTAAAATTTGGGATTAGATACCACGTTTTATTTTAAACTAGTCATGTGACGCCCTTTTTTTAATGGCTTTGGCACGATTTGTGCATTAGCAGCGTCAAGTATAGGATTTTTTATAATTCGTGCTTGTCTTTAGAAATTCGACCGTGTCCGGTTTAGGCACTCGCCCGGTACCGCACAACCCTCCCAAAGGCCGAGAACAAGTTTAAATTAAATTAAAACTTGCCCTCGAACCGGGAATAGAACCCGGTACCCTCACCTAGCTGCCACTTAATAAGACCGATAGGCTATGAGGCCCCTAGTGTGACGCCCTTACTCATAAGAATGTAACTGCTAAAGTAGTGTAAAATCACACCAATCTTGCAAAATACTATTACAGAAAATGAGTTCCAGTTAATGGGTAAAGTTGTTTTGGGTTGGAAAAAAAATCACAAAAGTAAATGTTTAATAACCAAATAATTTTAGTATTATTGCTAGCCTTAAATAATTTTCTAACAAGGGATTGTAATAAATTATTTTTGCTAATGCTGATTAATGATTTAATATAGCCATTTTTTTTTGAATGGCTCTGGCACGATTTGTGCATTAGCCAGCGTCAAGTATAGGATTCTTTACCCCTCAATATAGCCACTTTACGTAGTATAAAATGTATCACAGGGTCTACACTCTACAGACTATAATATAAACATTGCTGTTTTACTTCAGACGTCAGTCATACGAACCGCCGGTATGTCATTAATTATTTGAAGTTGTTGAAATGGAAATCGAGTTAATTGGAAATAAACAAGCTAATACAGATTTCAAATATTTCCTTATTCATTTTGTTAAATACGTTAACAAATGAGTCATAAAATAATACGCGCATACAACAGGATAAGAGTAAAATAGGGATATTATTTAGTAAGACACGGCTCCGGGCTCACGTCATATTTATTCAGTGTATAACTGAACACGCATAGAAGTAGACTTGTCCAGCGATACCAAATAAAAAAATCTAATTAAAAATGGATTTAATCAAAAGTGCCCGAGAATTTATAAGCCACTGGTATTTAAGGTATATACTGTCGATTGAGCTGTATATGGTGGAGCCATGGGAAAGGCTTGTAATACGTATCCTTTTTCAAAATACAAAGAAGTATATTATAACTATGGTCATTTGTATACAAAGTCTAAATAATGGTAGACAATCAGTCAGGTAGGTCAATCAGGTATACTGTATTAGTAAATGCATTGTGTTTTTAAAAACTACCAAATTAGGTATCATTCAAGAACTACACTACTAAGAGCATAGCAAAAGGCAGTCATTAAAACTAAAACATTACATTATATATTAATATTTAATGAAATACTGTTGAATAAACATCTATACCAAATCATAAGGTAAGATACATTGTATTATGATTAAACATAAAATTATAATTGACCTAGTTTTAGTAATATTAGCTGTTTACCCATTAGCTTATATTATCACTTCCTCTTATTGTGTTATTGAAAAACTTGTAAATTAATTTCCTTAAAGTGTTACAGATGCAATATTTGCCATATTTTTTGGCTTATTTTGGTATTTCAACTACTCAGTAATTGTTTATGCAATTGCTCATATACGAGACTGTCCAAGCCATGCCTATGAAATCTTGTAACTAAAGAATGATGGTATTGTGAAGAAATAATATTTTGTTGTAATATTGTTGGTATATTTTGTTAAATAAATATTGTATTATTTTATGCTTCTTTAATTAAATATTTCTTTTGTCAAATGTTGTATTGAAAAAAAAATTGATAAGGAAACTAAATATATTAAAACTATCTGGACAATCTAGGTTCTTGGAATAATATATACAAATCTACACATATTATTAATTTTGAATAAAGTTTGATAACAAGTAAATATTACCGAAGGCAAGATAAATGTAAACAACCCCTGAATATTTAATATTTAAACAGGGAGTCAGACACTGTTGTGTCCTTATTACAATATTTATTAATAAATAAAAATACACTCTGTTTGTATATAAGAATATTACCTGTTTAAGTGATTAAGAAATAGTACCACAATTAAAGTTGATAGTAAAACCAGTATATTAGAACAAATAAATAATAATATTGCTGTCCTCAGTATAGAGTATTTTTTTCATTATTTATGACTACAATTAACCTTCAAGCGGGCGCGCGGTCATTAGTAACGGGAGCGGGCGCGCGTAACCGAAAAGACCTATGGGATGAATAAGAGAAAGAAAGCACTTATTACTCAATATTTATTTATTTATTTGTACTCATATATATTATCATTGTCTTTAAAGTCTGATTTGTCAAAAAAGTAATTAAAAGTATGAAAAAGAAAAAAATATTTCAAGTACTAGCGGAAAGGTCATTTTACTCGAATGCCAATCATCATCTCATCAATTACAACTTTCTCTCCCACTGAATATGGCAATAGACAGTTTTGTGGAATCTTATCTAAAATTTCTCATATTCGCGCAGCTTTATCGAGAGTACGACGAGCTTGTCGCGTAGTAGCATCATCAAACCGCAATGAATACAGTAGAAATTATATTTTTTCACTGTCATAGTAGAAGGAAAAATAAGTAATAATATTAAATCTTCTAAATTGACGTGTGATGTCTTCAAGGATCCCACTACAACAATTCGAAAAGTGCTCGAATTTCCACCGCATCTGTTGGTTTGCAGTCACGTATTCTGCTAAACGATGGTGCTTTATTTTTTGGTATATGTAACAACTTTTTCAATAATATTCTCTGAAATGAATAAACTCCAGGCTTGCGTAAATGTTGTCACTCCAACACCATTCCTACGAGGGCCCGCATCTACTGCGAGAATATTTTGTACTTGACTGTTATTGTTAGATTTTTGCTTCTTAGTTACTTTATCGCGCCTTGTAAAATAGCTACTTATTTCTGTAATTGGCAAATCATCCTCTTCTGAGTCCGAGTGGTTTGATTTCTCAGCAGATCGAGGTTCCTCTGCAACGATGTGATCGGAAGTTTCAGAGCCTTGGTCGCCGAGCTCTGATTCACTTTCTTCTTCGTCTTCTCTTAGTAATTCCTCGAGTATTGCACTTTGTGGTAACCGTCTGAATCATTTTATATAAAAAAATCCAAGCTTAATTCGATATTATTGAATGATGGCCAAAAAATTACTACGAACGTGACTGAGGGTATGTGTCGTTGAGCGTCGCGCGTAACCTTTTCGACGACTGGCGCGTGTAGTCTTTTCGACGACTGCACTGGGACGAAAACAATTGCGATCTATGGAGTGGGGGGAGCGTCCCGAGTAACGGTTTATTATTTATTTTACTCCCAATGACATAGCGACAGGCTACTATAAATGAGAAATAAACGTGATGGGTAATAATAATAATATGAACGAAAATGTACCTACTTAGCGCGGTCGATTCGACTACGCGCGCCCGCTTGAAGGTTAAGGTTGATGTCCTTCGTTATTGTGTAGAATAGGTATATAATATAGGTTAGCCTGGTATAACATTTACCCCGGCTAACCTTATGTCATCCTCCCAATGCCTTACCTGCCTGTGTAACGCCCTTTGCCATTTTAGTCTTCTACATGTTATTTTTGCATCGTTTAATTTGTTTTACTTTTGATTTACGAGCCCCGATGCAAAATAGTTCATCTAGTGTGAAATTTTCTGTGAGATTTTTTCTAACTTAATTATTTTTGTATATCTATATAAAATATTAAGCTGTTCTGCTATCACATTTCGCGTAACTTATGCCATTCTTTAATAATGAACCAATAAACTATTTTAGCTTTCTAAATTTATACATATCCCGTTTTAAATTCGAAGAAGTTATAAGCAAAATAGTTTGTCTAATTGTTAATCGATGCAAGAGTTCGTCTATCGGTGAGTTAAATAAGATTATTCCTTCTTTGTACAATTATGTTGCATAATTTTATTTAAATTTGTAAAAGTATCTTATGCCATTTGCCAAGTGAGACAGTATAAATTCTGAAAAATTCAGTTTTTTTCATTAGTTTTTTAAAAAAACAATGGGTTGTGGCAAAAGCGAATAAATTTGGGGGGTCGATGCTGGCAAATCAAATTACCAAATATCTAAAGACTTGATACTTCCCAGGTCTTCAGTCCAATCTATCATTCAGCACTATGAAAAGAATAGAACAACTTGTTTGAAGAAAACTGGTCGACCACGCATCACAAGTACAATATAAAACAGAATCCTGAAGAAAATTATCAAAAATAATCGTCGTCCTCGAGTGGAGAACTCACGGTGCAACGGAAGGACATCATTCACAAAGACGTCTCAGTTGATACTTGCAAAAGAGTCCTAAAAAGAATGAGTTACGAATTTTACGAGGTTGAAGTTTGCTCGTGATCATTTAAATTGGACGTCCGTTCAGTGGCGATACTACGCCATTTGGCGGGACGAGTCCAATTTTGAAGTGACAGTCGGCGATGAAAGAAAAAAAGTGATTCGGAACAAAAATGAGGCATTTCATACTGATTGTCTTAAACGCAAAGTGAAGTTTCCGGCGTCTCTTATGATATGGGGCTGCATGTCTGCACAAGATGTTGGTGGTATGCAGTTTGTGGATGGTTCTATCAATGCTGCAAGGTATCAAAACCTTTTGGAAGAGAATTTACTGCTCTCTATTCCGTCACTTATTCATCAAGATTTCTCCTTTCCAACAATGAAATGTAGTATGGCAGGATACTTCATTAAATAATCCTACATTTCATACTATGTACATACTTTTACGTTATGTGATGTTCTTTAAAATATTCTTTTTGTTTTTGTATGTTATGTAAAGTATGTCATGAAAGAATTTCAGTTATGTTTAAATAAACTTTAAAATGTTCCTCAAATTGTGGTTTACTTTTTATTAAAGGTTCTTAATTATTTGTCCAATATTTACTTTCTATATTTTACGCTTTAGGAAAGTAGTGCACTTTCCATACTAGACGAACTATTTTGCATCGGGACTCGTAGTCTTGTTAAGTTATTTTGAAAGGTAATAATATAAAGATTTAAGTTTATTATTCATACAATGCATACATAATATAAAATTACGAAGGCCGCAGTCGAAGGTTTCGAAAAAAAACCAAACGTTTAAAACTAATTTAATAACATTTTACGGCTAAACAATCCGATTTATAAATTTGCGAATACAATATATCATTTTTTATAGATTCAATTGTAATTCAAGTAAATTGCGAAATAGTCGATCGGCTGCAGATTCCATGATATACGCCTATGTAACACCTTCCTTATTACATATGTATATCCACTTTTACGACTGGGGCTTTCAGGAACTTGTTCTTTACCAGGATGTCTTTTTGCTTCAGGTTTCATTCCCAGTCGTTTATACGTTACGATGCTAATTAATATTACATAAAGAGGTCGTACCTATGATATAAACTTATAGATTGATTTAAATATATTGCGTTGGGGTCTACAGAGGCCAGGTTTAATGTTGGCTTAATATGGCTTCGATTCGATTTGTTGAGGTAATTCCAATAACTAAACAATGTTACTTTCAGCCTTGAGGTAATAGTAAATCGGGATTATTGCTACATAGCTGCTTGTAATGTCCGATATTGTTCTTGTCCACAGGATAATTGAACTTTCTTTAAAGTCGGAAAACTCATTGTGTAATGTTTATCATCATGTGGTTAATTTTATAGAACCACTGAAGAAAAGACAGTACTGGTAGAGCTCCTATTTGAGGATCAGCTGCTGGATGCAATCAGACTTATTTTTCCTCTTATAATATAATATTGATTTCTGACTCTAAAGGTACATCGTTTGTTATAACTTAATGACATTCTCATATTTATTTGCATCAGTATAATCTATATTACCAAAAATTTTATTATGGATCAAAGGACGTTATTATATGATATTATTATCCTTTTTTTAACGATGAAAAGTACGAAGCTGGTCACATAATATCATATAAATTTACATTTCAAATGTTCTACATGACTACATGAGGATTAAACATAATTAAGATAATGTCTTGCCAATCTAAATTTCTAATTCTATCTGATATTTTCTAAATTAATGTACCTACTGATTTCAAAAAGGAATGATAATGAGAAATAATCTTAGAGGGTCTTAGTTTATTTAACTTAAGTCAATGTCTATTGGGTTACGTGGGTCAAATTTCCTGTAATGAGGTCTAATGTTAATGGCACTTAATAGTCCCTTCAGAAAGTACCTACCGCTCCAATAGCAAACTTCGATGCATCAGTCCTAAGAACAAAATCTTTATTAAAATCAGGATACTATAAAATAGGTCATTAACCAATAATAATTTACATTTCTCAAAGCAATAAACATAATTAGAATCATTAGTTGTTTAGGTATAACCGTTTTTCAAACACTGCGTCATCCGTTTCGTTATACAAACAAAATCAAGTATGAATTTTCCATAATAACCTACTAAACCAAGGACACGCTGATTTCAGTGGCAGGTTTTGGCGAAATAAATTTACGAATAGCTTCTATCTTGTCAGGGTTTGGCTTAATACCATCTTCACTAATTATATTTCCTATATAAAGTTACACGTTTCAAGACTTCGTATTTATCCATCTGTACCATAAAATTTGATTCTCTCAAATCTTTTCCTAAATTAATTTTGTAGGAAAAGCGATAACTCTTCGTATAATGGGTACCTACTAGGTACCTCGTCAGTAGTTTTTATGCGATGTTTAATTTTATTCGTAAGTGGTTCACCTTCAACGCAAATACGTTTGCATAATGAGAACAAAGTGAAATTAAATTTAGTTTTTCTTTCGGATTAAGATTATCTGTAAGAAGCCGTAACATCTTCAACACGATTAGACTTATGACATAGTTTTCAACTAAATACTTTAGCATGTGCGGCGTTATCAAAAGTATATTATTACTGACAAATTTGATAAATGATGCAATTACAGATAACTTGTTCTTGAACTAAAACATCACCAACATATCAATTGAAAATCTTATTAATTTAGTACTAGTACTTTATTAGTACGGCTAGGAAGCTCACTTGTTCATTTGCCACCTGTTCTATAAAATCAGATTAAAACAAATTACAATAGAATTAATTTTATTACACTTTCAAGTAGCTGACACAATACCCATTTGTATAGCGAAACATTTCTGGGACTTTGAGTGACATTTTTTGCAAATGATCAACACCTCTTGTAAACATACTTTTCGATATGTCTGTAGAAATCACACTTGGATCGGCTAACCAAGCTTCAACTTCGGTGTTTAAAGAAGACTCAATCTTGTACAGAACCTTTGTAAGTACAGTTGACTGTAATTTAATTTTATCATTTAAAATCAAACCATCAGTGTTTCTTAACACTTGCAGCTCTTTATCCATTATCCAAAGCAGTACATATTGCTTGTTTGAAGCAGAAATTAAGCATTCTAAAACAATCTTGTACATTATTGTGTACTGTAAGCCAAGATTAAATTCATTCATCATATTTTCAATTGTGTATATAAAATCATCTGTACTAATATTATCTGTACTATTTTTATGAGTAAATGCATAGGTCTCTTCATTATTATGCGATATTTTCACTTCAGAATTATACAGTTGTACGGTATCTTTCTTCTTTATGCCAAGCCAAGCAAGGCATCGATTACAATGATATATTTCTCGTTGTAGATTAAATTTATTTGCTTTGTCCGCCAATAGATTATTATTTATGACAAAAAATGTTAACCTATGTAAGAAATCTAGCTTTTGCGGTTGCAATACAATAGTCTCGGACGTGTTTCCATGACAGTGATTGTGACAAAACCATTCAGACATGTCCAGATTTGATGTAGGCAACTCTAATATCCTGTCAAACTTCACAAAATTATTAGATATCATATTGGAGCAATTTCCACATACAATTTGAACATCTTCATTGGATTTCAAATTAATATTCATGTTATTGACTCTTGGCTTATTCTCAATGGTGTCTGTTGGCAGAAATTCAGAATAGAATCCACCTCCATTCTTTGGTTCTGTCAAAATTCTAAATGATATGGTATTTTTATCAACTTTGAGGCATGACATGGAATTCGGTATGATATAGCAGAATTCCTCTATTGGAATACAACAGGTCACATCACTTTCTTCATCGGAATAGTCAGACAAACTTTCAATAGAGGATAAGCTGTTGCTCCGTTTAAAGCCGTCATTATAATAATTCAATATAATACAATTAGACCGAATACTTATTTTCAAAGTACAATTTTTACTAAAATCAATATTTGTAGTTATATAAACATTACAACTTCTCAAGCGAGATCTGATTTCAACAAAAATATTTTTAACTAACATTTTCACTTATACTAATTTACGATTACTTGTCAATTACATCCGCCTTTATCTTCTTGACATAACCATTTGTTTCATAAATGTTGAATAATGTATCCATTTCACGAATTGTGAATGGTAAAGTGACTTTCTTGTAATAATCATTCATAATTTCAATGTTATTGATGACTGTATCAAGTAAGTGAGATTTTTCTGCATAAATACCAGGTGCTTCGTGTTGAATATATGTAAAATGTATGTGTAAATGGTAAAATGATGGCTGGTAATGAAGATAAATCCGTAATTGGCTGCTTGGAAGGTTGTACTTGTCTAATATCGCTCTCTAAAAAAAGAAAAAAAAATAATATCATTATTATTGTCATTAATAAAATGTTAAAGACATTGTATAATGTTTTCATAGGTATCAAAAAAAAATTAATTAATCAAGAAGAAGCACAACAGGTTTATCAGCTTATTATCAGATAAATAATTAGGACTGTAGCTGAGATTCATTACCTTTCCTTCGTCTCTAATATTTTTCAACAGTGGTAAATGCCTCTCATCCAACTCTCTGATTGATTTTATGCCCCTTTGTCTTACAATTGCCAACAGGTACAAGGTCTCTTTAGTCAGTCCGTCCCACTTTAAATCAGGAACTAGTACAAAACCATTGGTTTCACATGTATTATTATACACAATTCTGTCTTGTTCACTTTTTCCTTCTAAGATGTTGTAAACCCACTGAAATTAAAAAATAATAGTTACTTACAAATATCTAAAATCAAATGTAAAATCCATTTATATAATGTAGAAGCAAGGAATGTTGTTAGGTAATCTACTATGATTATATTGATTCTTAGTGTTCCTTGTCATGTAGAATTTGTCTGACATAGGTTTCTAATAATCCTACTCAGCATCCATTCTTTATAAAAAAAACTCTTAAAGATTAGTTATAAATAAAATCAGTGAATTGGGTATAGTTATAGCCTGTAAATCAAATAGATGCTTTTAAATAAAAAATAATACCTGTAAAGTAAACTGCTCCTTTTGTAAATGTGGAAGGGTCAAAGTATTATAGCATGCTGGTGTTTCTAAAATTAAATGTACTTCTTGTTTAGTGTACTTGGATATATGCTTCTCTGTAGCAGGGTAGATAGTTGTTGTTTTAACACCTGTAAAATTGATTTGTAAACAATAAATTGACCAATAAACTTTTTCAAAGTATATATAAAAATCCAAATCAGGAAAATAAACTAGTTAATTTATCACAGTAATATCATAAGATGATTTTACTCCTTAGTCCTTACATCACAGACAATTGAATGCCAACACAACAAAGTGAACCATATTGTGGATAAGTCTGTTCATGATCAAGGTTGCAAGTTATTAGTTGTTAAATTGACTTATCAAATCTTAGACCTTTGCCATCATTATCTCTGTTATAGTAAAGTAATTAAGAATGAAATCAAATACGCAATATCATGATGCATGGAACAAAGTCGTGAGCATCCTGAGAAATTACTCATGCTGACGAAAATATAACTTGATGTAAACCTTGAAATTCGAAAGTAGACTTACCATTCACTGATGGTATCGGGTAACATTCAAAGTTTCCGTAAATGTCGTTCTGGAAGAAAGGGTGTACCTTTGTATCACAAGAAAAATAGCCTTCGCTACTTAAATCTTGCTCTTTGAAAGCTTTTTTTTCTAAAATCACAATGCCTACACCACTTTTCTCTTTAAAATTTCCTAATACACTAACTATTTTCTTACTGGTATTGTTGTTTAAAATTTTAGTAGGAACAAAATTTTTAAGTTCTACTTGATTTTCATTTACACCATTGCCATTTTGATCGTCTATTTTAATTTTTTTCGCACACGGGGTTTCTACAGCATTGCTTTGACAATTGCTGTCGGACATTTTTAAATCATGTTGCCATATTTCTTAGCATCATAAAAATCTTCTCGTAAAATTGCCAGAATGGAAATAACTAAATATACAACAATAAAAACATTCAATACATAATATTATTTAGTATGATGACGATTACATAATAATATGATAATATGTATTATTTACAAAACCGTTATATGACTACGTAACTAAACCTCATGTTCGACAGCAATAACTCTTATATGCCGCCAAAAAAAAATTAATAACCTTAAAGTCCATATTCTAATTCGAATCTTAAGTCACAATCTAGTCTTGAGCGCTTTCAAATATTATGACAAACTTCTGAATACAGTAAAAATGGTTTGACAGCTTTTGAAACTAGATTTAAGTTTGGTTGACGTTTTATGATACGGACCTTTATCAGCCCTGCGATTCTGTAACTCACTTTTCGAACTCACACAGCGGTTTTCGCATCGGCGGTCGCTCTCAAATCAGTCGTGAAGCAGTCATTTTATGATTTGGCATTCTGATAAACAATAAACTACAAGCTTCCATCTTTTCGAGCGACCGCCGATGCGAAAACCGCTGTGTGAGTTCGAAAAGTGAGTTACAGAATCGCAGGGCAGGCATTGTTTATTTAGGTATTAAAAATTGACCAAAAATCAGGCATACCATTTATTCCTATAATACGCCCTGCGGTTACAGAAGTAACTATGTACTGTTGATTAACTACATACTTGCTTACTTGATTATTTCCATATATAAGACTATTTTATTTTCCTACTCTGATTTTTTGAAATACAGGAATAAAGGGTTTTTTCATACGTTTATGATAGCTAGGTGGTAATAAATATCCAGATTAGACGGTCAATCAACTTTGAATGTCTGTCAATCTACCATTGTGATGAATTGGTCAATTTTGTCCGTGCCGTTGCACAATGGTATTTATTGACGAGTCGTTACATATTTGAATCATAAAAGATTTGAAAGATTATATATGTAAAGGTTAGGTAAAATAGCTATTCAAAGAAGAGTAATAATATTTGTAAATAATTTAGTTTAGTTTAGTAACAAATCCTTTACTATCCTTTAATCAATAGGTAAAATCTCTATTGAGTCGTGGACATTCTAAGCATGTCTCTTTAGCTTTTCACAGAATAAATCTATAAAGTATAAACTTTATTTAGTTATGTTAAAAAAGAACTATTTGTCAATAAATTATGAATGTCCACAAACAATAGAATGTCTGCAAGTAATACTAAATATACCTTTATATAATAAAAAGTTATTTAAGAAATCAAGGTTCGATTTTCAATTTTATTTTGTGTTTGTCTCCCATGGGACAGCCGATGCTAATAAAATAAGATTAATTATCGTGCGTGTAGTTTTTCTGTCACTTAGATTAAGTCACTATCTCTAAAAACTTACCCGTATTTAGAATAAAGTTTTGGTTATCGGACGTGAGAGAAAAAAATATCGATACAGGAAATAATAAATATTTCTCAATAACACACCGATATTGGCCGCCCGCAGGTATCATATTCGAAATCTAATCAACACATTTAAGATATGTAAATTTTATTAATGACAATCTTTGGAAGGTAATGATGTGAAAAATAGGTTTACGCATTTCTATGAATACACCATATTTTATAAAATATAAAAATTGTAATATCACTGAAATAAATAATTTTCAATAAAATAATAAACCATAAATTAGTCTATGACCACTTTTTATTTTAATTTAGGTCGTTGCAATTATTATTAACTGTAGTGGGAGAGCCTAAACTACGAAATATTTTATCTCATAAATTTAATTTTCAAAGTTACACTAAACATGACGTAATTTCTTATAAAATAAGATTGGTAATATTAAAGGATACAAACTTTAAAAACAAGAACGTCTCCAGTCTGTGACTAATCTAGCACCGGCTTCTGAAAGGTGAAGCAATTAATTGACGGGATTAATAAGTTGCGGGTGCAACGAGTACATTGTTGTTATGTCTTTGGGTTGTATTATGTATTTGCGTGTTGTTCCCACGAGAATGTAAGTGCGTGCACCTATTTCACCATACCTCCTGCTGATAGAGGACAAATCTTTGTTTTTAATTTATTTTATTATTATTTATTACTTAAGATGTCATGTGGAAAATTGCGTAATGGTTGTAGCTCCTTACAAACGTTGTGTAAAACAAAAACTTGGCGATTAAAAAGAGTGGGAGTGCCAGTTCTTCTCTTCCGTTCTACGCCATTGATGTGAGAAATGGCAGTAAATGTTACTTTAGATGCATTTCATATATATACATATATATATATTACGTTCATAAGTGTACATTGTGTTACCTATATGAATAAATGCTTTTGACTTAACTTGACTTCTTACGACTGAAAACCCACACAGATATTCATCAAAACAAATACGTGATGGATGTATAAAAAAAAATTTCTCTCATTAATCTCTCAACATTACTTTTTTCATAGGTTCTAATTAGAGTTAAATTTAATTCTAAGTTGAGTGTACAACTGTACATATCACAATATAGATTGTTGACTGGAATTTTTGTCAAGTAATTTATTTTCATAATTACTATTCATTTTTATTTCATAACACATAATATAAATAATATCCATGTGTATCAAAAGCTTTATGTCAACGCCAGTAAATGCTTGGGAGCATACGTATTTTGTTCCCTCAACTGCGCGCGCGCATCAGTACATGATTTCTGAAATGTCAATTTAATAATCAATAAAAATAATTTTAGACATTTAATAATAATTTATTATTAAACCTAAAAATCTTGTAGCTGGACTTTAAAAATACGCGGGAAACGGCAGTCGGCAATAAACTGTAAATAATAAATATTAAAAATAAATATAGTACATATTATAGTGCATTGTTGATTTGCTTTATTAAAATGCATATGACTGGGAAAATAATTATTTTATTTATAACATTTGTGGGATGTGAGAAAGTTTTCAAGAGCGTTCCGGTTGTTGTGAAAACATACGAAAATGATACTGTGTTGCTGCCGTGTTATATTGACGACTCGGGTAAGTGATTATTTACTAAAAGTGTTTAGACAATTTAGAACAGCTCAGTGTTATGTAACTCACTTTTCGAACTCACACAGCGGTTTTCGCGACCGCCGCTGCGAAAACCGCTGTGTGAGTTCGAAAAGTGAGTTACAGAATCGCAAGGCAGACTTCAAATTCAATTAAAAAATCATTTAATCATATAGGTAACACATTGTACACTTATGATCGTCACAAAAAGAAATGTGTATAAAATGCTTCTAATTTTACATTTAGTGCCAGTTCTCAAATCAAGTGCGTAAACGGAAGAGAAGAACTGGCAATAAACTCTTCTAACTAGTTGACTGTTTTGTTTTTCTTTCCTTATTTTATTTATTTGTTTGCCTACCCATATAATATGTATTATATACTTATTTTTACCACTTAATATGACTTTGCTGTGGAAGGAAGCCTGGTTAGCAATATCACAGGTTCTTACCTTGTATGGAAACCAGTCTCGCAATACCTTCTCAACTGTAATCTTATTGTTTGTTGCAAATTTTATATGGGAGAAAATAAATTATGATTATTATCTATCTACTTCTTCTTTTGCTGCCTTCTTTGCTTCTTTCTCTATTACTGGAGGTTGGCCGTTAGTCTCGTGAAGCTTGTGCCAAATGCAGCAACATTTCAGCAGTCGAAATACCCGTCCACTCCACTCCCTAACGTGGAACGCGCCGTTTACCCTGGATTTTACCCAGTTTCTATAAAACTACCTTATAATGTGTAATATATCTTAAAATTCATAATTTAATTAAAACTTCCTTAGCGGATTTATACACGAATTAGTTTCATCAGTCGTGGTCAGAGAATGTTGCGTAGTGAATATTTTTATTTTATTTGAATGTGTAATTCAGATAACGTAAAACTTGACCAGTGACTCAAATATGTACTGCCCCATGCCCTGGATGGACTATCTCTATGAAGTCTGCGCCTTGAACTTGACTTTCTCCTTTTAGAAAGTTCCCCTATGGACACACTCCCACGGGCTTTTACCTGGCCTGGAGTTGGACGAGTCCTAGATACATTTTTATTTTAAATACTACTTCATGATAAGAAGACATTCTGACAACAGCTGCTTAGACTAGCATCACCAGGACGGTGACGGTCCTTTTTTAATACGGGTTTAAAATACAGTTACGGTATGAATACTTCTAGAAGAACCCAACATACCACCATAATGCTCATTGGTTGACAATATGCGTGGTGGGGGACTTACATAAAAACATAAAAACTAAATGATAAGCCAACAATTCCGCCTAGATTCGGTCCTAGCGATTTATTAAGCCACGAATGCTTTCCAAAAAGAGCATAAATATTATTTTTTAGTTACGTTTATTATAATTATGTGCGTAGGTAATCAATGTTTACATTAAATTATAGTGACTATAATATCATGGCAACGATCTACCATAGACTATAAAAACAAATTGAAATTATGTTAATTTTTATATAATCTACATTAAGTATAGAGTATACCACTTGACATTTGATTATCGTAAGCCTTAGTGGGTACCTTTCGTGTTTGGAAGAAAAATGGTTTGGGAACAGTTTGAAACTTATGATTCTCAAATTACAATTGGTAGAGTCGAGAGACACTTTATTTTTTTAGCTGTAAATACAGCTTATGTATGGCCAAATTTCACTTAAAATATTATTATAAACGGCTCAAATGTTCAAGTCTTTACTCCAACTTCCAGTTCGAGAAGAGACTCAGATAGTAAGACTCAGAAAGATTTAAGTTGGCGCCTGGTATATAGTACCGGTGACCCCAGAGCTGGTGCTTTCCTCGCTCAACCAATAAGTATCGCAATACAGCGAGGAAATGCTGCCAGCGTTAAAGGTACACTGCCACAGGGACCAAACTTTTTAAATTTGTTTTAATTTTTTATTTTTATTATTACTATGTAGGTAAAAAAATGCTAAATATTGTATATTTGATTGTTACGTTTAGGTTCAATTAAACGTTATTGGAAGAATATAACTCGATCTAAATGAGTGTGATGAGAATATGCAGTTTTAGGTCCGGCAAAACTGTTATATTTCATACTAGCGAAATTTGTTTAGCCTTAATATTATTTTTTACTTTTGTAGTAGCTACATATAGAATATTATGCTGTGATACCCCACAGAGCCTGTTCGCTATTCCGTAACAAAAGTACCTACTGAATAAAACAGTAGATATATGTATTACATTTTAAAATTATCCAATTTTGACTCTCCATAAAATCCTTCGTCAGAGTTCAAGGATTAAAAAAAAATACTAGAATTGGCTGTCTTTCGTACTACGCAACATATTTTTCCATTATTTTTAACAATATATATATTTCTACATACTATTGTAGTGTTAAATTAATTACCTGAACAATTTACAAATAATATTTTGTCAAACATCAATAAATACCGACAAATTTATGCTAAAATTTAAAATCTGCTCTATAAAACAAACAATAAAGTCAAATAAAATGCGTAATCCGTCAACAATCAGTTACGCTAACCAAACAAAAGGCAGCTACACAAAAGCGGTACATTTTTGTGTCCAACACGTACCGGTAATAATTCATTAAAGTATCCGATCAAAATGTTTACCCTAAATAAGAAGGATGGAGAAGGTATCTTTACGCTATACCGATAATGGTATGGTGCTGTGTTCACAACCAGAAGCTAGGCCACTAGGCTAGGCCAGCAGGCAGGGCCGTAAAAATAACAGCAATTATAAGAACTGGTATGTTGGTGGATGTACAATATATATTATAATATAAAGACAACGTGAAAAACAGAATAATACGCCTTACAAAAATAACAGATGTGGTAACCCATATATAAAAGTTTTAGTAGAAATGAGCCAGTCACATTTCCCGCGTTTGTGATTTGTGACAGATGGGTCAAACAGATCCTTACTTAGAAAAGCTCGGTGGGAAGAAAAAAGAGAGGACGCCCACCAGAACCCTGTTAATATGAAATAAAAAGATTAAAAAAGACTAGAAAGAAAAATATTAGCGAAGACAAAAGACAAGTGGAAGAATTTGGAGGAGGACGGCCTCGTCGGAGGTCGTGTAATAATATTATAAACAATAATAACATAAACTTAATGTAATAAAAGTACTTCAATATTGGCTATTTTTATTTATTATACAATTTTATAACGAATTTTCACCTAATTGGGTTTTTTGTAATGTCTGACCATGTATTTTATTGATATTTTTTTAAACAAGTGCCTTAAACCCATTTTGACAGTCATAGACTTATTTATTATCATTACTTATTATTATTTATTACAATATAGCACTAGAGAAATTAAGTAAAACACTATTAAAAGTTTTCCTAAGTTTCAAAGAACTCTTCGTAACTGATAAAGTTTTAAATGTATTTTATCTCGCAAAACGTATTATATAGGAAATTGGTTTTGAAGTCGATAGAGGATATAATTTTTTTAATAATATTGTAAAATTGGTATTGATTCGATATTTCACCTTAGAAAATGTTGAAATGTTGTAAATATATGCTATATATTTTATCAGCAGTTCAAATAGAAATCATGATAAATATATCATGTTGTATATATTACAGAGTTGAATACTAATGTAATGTAAAAAAAGGTAAATATTTAAATAAACACATCCATTTTCAGCTACGCACAGTGTTTCATACATCCACAAATTGTACAAAGTTTACTGCACAGGAAGCTTGTAGATTTGATCTTTGTATACCAATTGTGAAGGGACCCGCTCAATCTAATATATCAACTTCTTCCTATATTAACACGTTCAATTTAATAATAGAAGTTTGTTTCGTCTTTATATACGCTAGACAATGCAGGACAATGCTGTAACCATAATGACAATCGGTTTTGAATAAACTCTATTAATTCATTTGGATGCTTTATCGGGAGGTTTATGGTATAAAACTTCGTAGTTAAACGCTTTCTACAAAATAATGCTCAATTTGGTGCAAATATCTTTTAGATTTATGTAAATCATAATAGTTTTAACTTAGCATAATAATAGTTTAATTCTAAACATGCGAAGTAAGAAACTTACTTAAATATTCTCAAATTCATAACCACGTAAGCCCTCTCTATAATTAATTAAAATAAGAACAAGTAAGACATGATTGCGACAAATTTTATCGATCGACCACAGACTAGTTGATATATTAAAAGTCACAAAAAGGCGCTGTGGTAATGACAAAACTAAGCGCATGCGCGATGTTAGCTGCTTTTGGCGCCATTTATAGTTTTCGGAATTTTGTGAAGTCTAAGTAAAAAATGAAAAAAGATTATTGCTATTAGGAGGATGCAGGTAACATGCTGATGTACAATGTATCGAATAAATTCCGCGTTGTCCAGGTTTTATTAATCTCTAAACTCAAACTGACAAAAACGAACATAACACTTTTAGTTTTGGACAATAACTACTTTTGTCTCGAGCCCCTTTTCTATTTTTTCTCAAGTGATTTTGGTCACAAAAGGAAAACTTTCTTTCTTGGGTCGTGATTACCAGTATTACAGACAAAATTACCGGTTTCGAACAGTATTTAAAGATAATTATTCTGTGTCGCCATTAAATGTGATGACGCAATTTAGACCTAAAGATGCCTAATTTAAACAAGACAAAAACGAACATGAAAGGCGTACTTTATTATGAATATCGTACTGATCGTAGACGTAGGTACCTACCTACTACTTAACTATTTTTGGGAGCGTTCTTAAGCGAATGCATTAATCACATATTGATTTATTTCTTCCAGAAGCGAAACTACGCGTTCGCTGGCATAAAAACAAGGAACTACTGGGCGATAGTGAGGTGCCTCATCACCTGATGCCGCCCAGGACGAGGATGTACTCCAACTTCAGTCTGCAGATTGAGCAACTCAATGAGAAGGATACCGCTGATTACACTTGTGAGGTAATCTTTTTTTTATTTGTTGTCTACTCATAATGAATAGACTATTACCAGTAGTCTTTGAGTTTTACGTTTTAAAGGAACTCAAACTCAAAATATCTTCATTCATATAGGTAAACAAGTACATTTATGTATGTCAAAAAAGAAATTAAATTAATTGTAAATTTACATTTACTACCAATTCGCAAGTCAAGGGCGTAGAGCGGGCAAAAAGAACTGGCAAGTAACTTTCCGCCACTATTTTAAATCGCTACGTTTTGAGTTATACAAATTGTTTGAACTGGAGCAAATTTATCCCAAGGATCAGGACCAAATCGGTGACAACTATCATGAGCATCATTGATTAGTATTTTGTAAATATTATTATTGTTACCCGTCTTAAAAAAATACCGAAGGTCTTGAGCCTCGTATTTTACCTCCATGTCTTTCCGGCCCTCTTTGCCTCATGTGCACCAGGTATGCTTGGGACGGCCACGCTTCCGCTTTATTTGCGTGTTACAATCAAGCGCCTGCTTTGGGATATAATTGGAATCTCTTTAGAAGTGTTTGGCCTATCCATTTCCACTTGCGTCGCTTAATCTGCTGACGTCTTCTTGATTTGAGTTAAATTAGAACCATTTCTGTCCTTCAATACTCTACTATTATCTATATCTATACTAATATTATAGAGAGTAAAGATTTGTATTGTAGAATGTTTGTAACGAAATGACTCAAAAAGGACTGGACCGATTTTAAAAATTCTTTCACCATTTGAATGCTACATTATCACTGATTTATATAGGCTATAATTGCAAGAAAAAAAATAAGGATTCCTACTAAAACTACAATAATGTTACCCAAGAAAAAAATGCCTATTAAATATAATCTAACATCGCATGCGCTACGACAACTATTGATGATGGTAAAAAAAAATTTGTTCCACAATATTAGAGAACATAATATCTACGAAAAATGTTTAAAAAATAAATGGCTCCCGGCTTCGCACGGGCCGCTAGTCTCTATATAAAATTATTCAATGAATAAGTTCAGTAATTTGACTCTACAATTGTTTCTACATTGAGATTTTGTGTCGTTGGCTTTATACTACTCCGTTAAAATAAAAATTTGGCCTTAATTGTTTCTAAAAATACGATTCTAAGAGTCATAGACTATGGCTTTTCTGTAAACAAACGTTACAATTAGAGTTGCGAAACGCGGCACTATCTTAGGAACAATTAATTTGTACGGGCACCGCCCTTCGATCTTAACTAAGTAATTTGTGAATAGAGCCGTAGATAATGTATCGATAAAATCAGTCTATGTAAGAAAGTAAGAAAAAATTTAGTCGAATAGCTTTCGAATATATGTATATTCGAAAGCTATTCGACAGTTTTCAATATGTTGACTGTTGGCTGATGAGGTTTACTTCCGAACTCCAATGAAATGGTAATGGAAAATTTTTCACTGTCATCCTAATCCTCTCCATGCAAAAGTTAATTAAAACTAAATTATTCCCTCAAGGAGTTATGTTACCTAACGTTAGTTAAGTTACATAATATATATTAAATATTAATAATAAAAGCGCATACCAATAAATTGAAAAATGTTCGTTTTATGCTCATCCAGGAATCGAACCTACCAGGGATGAGAGTCTCACACTGAAGCCACTAGGCCAAAACTGGTTACAGCCGATTATATAAATTACATATTATACAAAACAATACACGTTAAAACGTAACATTTTATCGAAAGTAAACTTCGGTAAGTGCCCATCACTATAATTGGTTGCTTGGGATCCGGTAGCCAATTATACAATTAAACAATTTGTTAACTCTTTTGTGGATGTTCATTTCGTGTTATTTTGTTATATGTATAGCCGTTATTGTAGGTTGTAACTTGTAAGCCATATTATTAACGTAAGATATATTACCTTAATAGAGACTAGAGTACTTTCGTTTTGTAATAAAAGCGGGAACTTATTAAAAACACTTTGAGTAGGTATAGTTCAGACTCTTGCTTCAAAACAATAAAATTTGGACTGTGAATGAAATTCCATTTTTGATTTTTTTAAAGCGCTCAAAACATGAACGTGACTATTACTAATCCAATATTATGTAAACCAGATTAAAGAACCAAAGATGAACTAGAAAAAAAACTTATTTAATTCTAAGTACTTACTTTTAAATACTATGTATATGGGCACGTGTCTACGCACTCGAATTTGTATTTTTTTTAGTAGTTCTATTTTCAGGATTTTCTTTATTTGGACGTTAAAAAAGATATTGTTAAAGCATTAGTTATACTCTTAATAGTTTTAACCCTTACGCCAATTCAACAAAAACTATAAATAATGCCTAAGTTAAAGATATAAATAAACTGTGGTGGAAGAAAGGTGCTGCTCTTCCTCCAATGTAAAGCAAGGATCCCTGTAACCACTAACTGGCTGGCCCGAAGGCCCCAAGGCCCCCCAGCCCCCTTAGCTTATAACTTTGTAAGCGCGTACGTCATCGCAGTGATTTTAGTTCCGGATTGTTGGTGTCGCTACTACACCTATAAAGCTATGCGCCCGCCAAGTCGAGAAAAGCGGCACAGCCACCGTGCCATCCTTTCTCGGACTATTTCAGGCAATTTTCGACCCCCTAAACTTCGTTGTTGATAAAATAAGAAGCCTAAATTTTCAGTTACCGAGTTCAAATTTCATTCAATTTGGACCAGTAGTATAGGACTTGTAACTAGTCAAATTTCTTAATGTTGTCACTCACTCATTGACTGATTGATCATTAAAACTCTATGGCACTAGCAGACATAGAAGCCCAAAATTTAGAATACAAAAAAAACAAACCGGATCGAAATTGCGAAATATTTCAGTAAAAACTGAAATATTTCGCAATTTCGATCCGGTTTTCTTGATCAACTGCAGAAATAACTTTTTATATGGAATTACAAAGTATATCGTATAGTCATAGACTGATACAAGGCTTAGGTAGGATTATTTTATGTCTTAAACAAAATAGCTCATCGAAACTGCGTCTGCAAGATCTCATTTAAGTACGTTCGTAAATACTTCATTAGCTTCGGAAGCAATTAAGTTTCTAAAGAGGAAGTCCAATAAAGCTTTGTGTAATTAATCCTTAAGTTATGCCTCGGTAATGACGGAAAATACATAATTGTAAACATAAAAATAGACTTATTCATTCACTTTTGATAATAATCATCTTGGATGCGTCTGCTATTTTCTCTAGTAAAATCATGCCATGTGTTCGCGTATTAGATAGAACAATTTTTAAACGTACCGACTGCGGAGTTAAGTTTACCTATCAGCCAAAAAACTGCAAGTAACATTAGCAAAATATTTTAAAATTTAATAAATAGCTAATTTAAGCGTGAAATACAAGTAATAAATAATTGTTATCTGCAATACATAAATAACATATTTCTTTATTCACAAAAAATTCATACACTATACTTATACTAGTACTAAACCAATACGATAATGTCACACTTAAAATATAATAAAAACCAACAACAGGGCAACAACGGCTTGTGAACGAAAAAACTAACGCATGTAATTACAGGGGTCTAGGCTCCGAATATCATTTTGTCCCATTCGGTGTCGAGACCCTTGGTCCGTGGGGTCCTAGCGCTATAAGGCTTTGTAAGGAAAAAGCAAAAAGGTTAGTCGACATCGCAGGAGACCGAAGAGCTGGCTCGGACAAAGATTTAGTTAGGAGGAACGCTGATATCTTCGGAAACTTGCCTAAAGGGACTCCTTTTAATAGTATATTTTAGTTATTATATTATATTTTTTAAACTTTTTGGTTATAGATTCAAATAATAAAATAGATAAAATTAAATACATAATCACAATATTGCTACTTTGAATTCACTCGAACATATAAAGATGTGGATAGTGTTGGAGACGGCATTCAGTAAACGCAATGTCTTTGTAAACGGGGATCTGTGCATCAGACTGGTTCTGGTCCTTGGCAAACAACCTTGGACTCACCTTAAAATAAACCCCAGTTCTTGGAGACCCGCTTGCTCACCACCCCCTTGTGTGTATCTACAGGTAATAAGACAAGAACCCTGGGGCCCTATTAGACAGACTCACACAGTTGAAGTACAATGTATGTATAATTATGTTTTTAAGTAATCTTTATGGAGATAAATAATTTACTTTCAATGTGGTTTGAATTAATTTAATGTTACACGTAGACTGTTAAAATAAACAAGTTCATTGAATAAGGCTTTATTAACATTCTGCCGTGTTATTTAGTTAATTAGTAATATTTTATTAGTTTTTACTTATTTACTAAGTTTTCAATAACGTCTCTAGGGAAATCAAAGAAGTTGCTTGTTATTGTTACTTAAACTTTACATTCTGACGTCATTACCGGATGTCTTAACTTTTGTTTCATAAAAACTAATACTGCTAGAGCTGGTGCTTTCCTCGCTCAAAGAATAAGTATCGCAATACAGCGAGGAGATTAGCTAGATTAAGGTACTCTGCTATAGGGACCAAAACTTTTTAAATTTGTTTAATAATGAAATTATTTTTATTGATAATGTCAGTTGTGAAGCGATGAGAATGAGATGAAGATGAAATAAATAAATGAGAAAATACTGCGTAATTTAGGTATATTCTAGTGGGAAGGCCCACGTGAAGTCTTGTCAAGTTTAATGTAATTTAATATAAATATATTTTGTTAGACTCACCAACAATCAAGACAATCCCAGAGGAAGGTTTCGTAGAGGTCCGTAAGGGTGATTACGTCGACATCGGATGCGAAACTTCTGGTACTCCCCAACCTATTGTTGACTGGAGTAAAAATGTAAGTACCAGGCATTACGCCTCGTAGGAGTTCATTTCTATATGTAATAATATATTATATATTAAATAATAAAAATAAAACCTTTTTAGGTCTAGGCAGATTTCAGTATACAGATACATGAAACAGTTCATGATCATTTGTCAATTTAATAGGCAAGTAGGTGATCATCCGTTTTGCCGACTTTTTGTGTCTAAGTAAAGTTTTCCTCACGGTTTTCCTTCACCGTTCGAGCAAATATATTAAAATGCGAATATAGAAAGAAAGTGCATTGATGGACGGCCGGGGATCGAACCTACGACCTCAGGAATGAGAGTCGCACTGCTCTAAATATCGTAATATTATTTTTTGTATACATTTTGTATTATGGGGAAAAAAGATCAATAAACAGTAACTTCTTTGCCGCGGATTACGGGAGTTTACACACTGTTGTTAATTTGGTATAAAATATTGCAGGGTGAACCGATGGCCCTGCTAGAACACAGGTCACGGATTCGATTCCGCGCTGAACACCGTTTGCTAGCTGGCGTGTATGAGTGCACGGCGAATAACGGAGTCGGTGATCCAATAAAAGCAGCAATACGAGTTGTTATTCATGGTAAGACAATGACGATATTTTATAATAATTATAATAAGATATTATAATAATTACATTGTACCTATGACGAAGAATTTGCTTGAGAACGTTATTCTTCTAAACAGTGGTAAGTGAAAAAAAATAGTACTCAAGAACAGAGTGTCTTCCCCTTAATAAAATAAAATAAGTAAATGGCGCTACAAACTTTTTTTAGGTCACACACATTTCTGTATCTGTTTCATGAACTAATAGGCAAGTAGGTGATCAGCCTTCTGTGCCTGACACACGCCCTCGACTTTTTGGGTCTAAGACAAGCCGGTTTCCTCACGGTGTTTTCCTTCATCGTTCGAGCGTATGTTAAATGCGCACATAGAAAGAAAGTCCATTGGTGCACAGCCGGGTTCGAACCTACGACCTCAAGGAGTAGCACGCTGAAGCCACTAAGCCAACACTGCTCCTCCCTTTAATAGAGCCTCTATTAAATAAGTAGTGTTATTGGACACTTTTTAATGTAAAATATGCATTTTAGTAAAGGCAGGTTAGTTTTATACTACTTATTATTCTTAAGCTAGATCGTATATGTTAATGTCAGACGACGATTTATTAAAAAAAACGTAACGACATTTTTCCTTCTTAACTTGTAGCATCTTTTATTTAATGCAATATCTAACACACAATTTGAACCAGTAGTGACAGAGATTATCTTGTATAGAAACAAACTTTACATGTGTATAAAATTAATATATAAACACAATAAGTATACATTATATACAATCAAGTATGTAGTACTTACAATTTTCTTAACCTACAAAGTTATAATAGAAATAATGAAAAATAATATATTATTATATTATTTCGTAAAGCATATCTCTAACATCGCCGAGGTGCCTACGTTTTTAAAGTAAAATAAATTGTGTCACAGACGCACCAGTAGTGACAACGGATCGGAGTTTCGTCCACACAGCGGTTGGTCTTCGGGCGGTTTTGACAGCGAAATTGGAATTCGCAGTTCCCCCAGCTAAAACCACCTGGTTCAGAGATGGAAGGACTGTTAAATTGGATGACAGGTATTATAAATTGTATTAATAATAATTCTAACTGTTCTTTGCTTCCTCCTTACATTTCTAACTTTATGATGTCGTCAGTCCATCGCTTTTGAGGTCTTACCACGTTTCTTTTATATGTACACCTTGCAATATGAATGAACAGACCCTCATTTACATTTCAACTGTAAGCCGGTCGCTTCGTATTATGTGAATCTTTTAGAATTTTAGAATGCACCGCTCCATCCGCACTAGTCACTAGACACAGACTAGCACATAAATAAAACAGTTTAATGGATGTTAACGCGAATTTATGATTTTTTTCGACTATTTTTATTTATTTATTTTGTAAACCTACAGCTAACATAAATTATATACAATAACAAACAGTTACATTAAAAATATAGCCAAATATGGAATACATAATAATACATTTAACTACAAAATGGTTCAAGAATTTATAAAAGGAAACAAACAAATAAAAACTATTCAATACGTTTATCTAAGTGGTACCTAATTTGGTTGTGTTGTATGATGGTGTAAAAGTGAGGGTAAGTACGTGAAAGTGTGTATGTCACACATCATTTTCTGTCGACCCATAGTTAATAATTATGCATTTCAAACCTTTTTTTATTTATATTTTATATATTTAGCTTTTCTATTATGTGTCGTAAAATGTTTGATATTTTTACTATTTACTTTATTTCATATTTAAAAATATGTAGTTCCAATGCATACATTGCAATGCAATATGAAGTTTAATAAGTTTCTGGGGGGGGTAATAATAATAAACTTTAAATGCATTTTTCACATATTATTGCCCAACTTAGCGGTAAGATTCGAATCATCGTTGTTCAAATTATACGATATAATAATTTGCTATTCACACTATACTTTGCATTTTTTTTTCAGAGTGGTAATGATGGTACAAGACAATTTACATCAGCTGATATTCCGAACCGTGCGAAAGTCGGATCTCGGAAACTTCACATTCCGCGCGGAAAACAAACTAGGCATGGCCGATGTATCTTTCAAGCTCACGGGTGAGGAATAATTGAAAAATACTTATACTACAAATATCATGACTAGCTTTAATATATACTAAGGTAAGGCAAATAATAAAAAAAATGGTGCGTGTACTTATGTACGCGCGTAAGAAGTTATACTTCTTTGGCTTTCTTTATTTTTTTTAAATATTAAATAATTAATAATAAATATTTAGCGTTAAAAATTTAACAATATATTTAATATTTAGTATATTATTCAATTATTAATTAATATTAATAATAATAATTATTATATTATATTATTAATTCAATTTAATAACTAGGTATGTTTCATAACCTTTTAACTAAGTATAAATAGGTCTTTGTAAAAATCATCATAAATTGCTAAATTTCTTTGAAAAAATAATTAAAACTGCTTTATTTGTTTAAAAGGTACTACAAGTAGATTGTCTTATTCCCATTTCGCTCGCGCACGCTCGGCACCCATACTGAATTTTGTGTCACGGTGCGCGCGCATCGTAAAATTTCACTCTCATAAATTTTTCATAACGCGCCTAAAGAAGTATAACTTCAAAAAGTAAAAATCTGCAAAAGGTCTGCGGAATGATGCCACAAAAGAATTACCGTAACGAAAAAACCTTGTCTTTATTAAACAACTGGCATTGTGGAAGTGTAAAACGCGATAGCAAACGATGTCCTAGAAATATGGTGATGGGTCCTAAACACTATAACACTTACACATATAAGTTAGGGTAAAAAAACCGCATTCACGGGGATAGGTGTGGCCTCTACTTCATTCTTTGCTCAATCCAGTGAGCTTCCCTCCTGCCTTTCAGGCGATTACCCATCCCACGACGGCCCCAGCCGAGGTCCGAGTCTTGCAGGAGACACCTTTGTATAGTCACGGGAAAACAGTGAAAACTCAAAAACCCATTCCGGCTGAGCTATGCTCACCAACAGGGCGCGCGCTAAGACAATGAGGGCGCCGCCACCGAAAATATTTATGTTACACTACAATATTGAAGTTTCATTTTACGCTTTGGGTTTTAGTTTACATTAATTACTCAGAGCTTAGCGAATCAAAAGAAAGGCCGCTGCGCCGTGAGTTTTTTGAGTGTGTTTATGTCTTATGATTTCAATAATATGCCGACATACCTTCATAAAATCCAATATGAACTAATTTTTATACTCGGTAACCAAATTCAACATTTTAACAAAACACCAAAATTAAAAAATAAATTGAAACTTGAAGATTCGTAAAAATAAGCCGAAAAATAAAAACAGTTCCATCAAAGGCCTGCAACACACTCGCTAAAAATGTCTATGGGCTGCGGTGACTGCCCTTTTTGTCCATCCCTCAGGCTCGTTTGCCCCCCTATAAAAAAAATAGGAGGCGCTTCATGGGTTTCGCACACAGGCGCTGCCGGGGGTCGGCGCGGCCCTGTTCACCAAAACAGCCCGAGCGGAGTCAAGGAAAAAGTGACTGTTCTGTTCCGTTCAGAACGAAACTCGTTATCGTAACCTCCTTGAACATTGATAAAGCTTGGCCCTTTCTGATTGCAGCAAAGTTACGATAATATAATAATATAGCATTGTTTTAGGTGTCCCAAACGTGGCATCGTTCAAAGTGGATTCTTCATTAAACAAACCAACCCCCGTTACATATACTCTCTTCTGGGAGGTCGATTCATACTCTTCCATTATTGGTAAGTTTGTAGGAATTTACGTTATTTTATCTTAGTAAAATGTATGTTTATGTTTTAATAGCTAATTCTGCCTGTTCCTATTAATCCTCACTTTAATCTGACTTAATATATAAAGTTCCCACTATCTACAAACTAAATGCATGGTGATCGAAAGTGGTGGAAACGAGTGTGGTAGGTATGTCACAACCGTAGAAAGTGGATATCCATGGTATCTTCCTAAACCTTTGGGAAATAGGCATGAATATTTAAAGATATACCTATGGAAAAGATTATACAATCTACACATTCGCAAAATGTATAATATATTATTTATGAAATGTTGTGAGTGTGTGTGCAATATAGGTAAATACTAAAGTTAGAGGTCAGTAATACTCTTATAGGGCTGTAATTTTACATTAAAAAAAATTGAGCGAGCGTCCCTACACATTTAATGTAATGTAATGTACTTTCAGAATATAACTTATGGCTGCGGCCATACTACGGACGACTATCAACAACAGAGCCCGATGCGTTCACAACTAACGCTCCCGCTAATCTGTGGAGCAAAATCGTTGTTCCGGGCGATTCAAATGATGGTAAAATGGAGTTTTGTAAACAATTTTAAAATCAAAATATTTAAAAACAAAGGATATGTACTAATAAACGGATATAATATCCTTTAATAAAATGTACAAATCGTTTTTAATTTCGTTTGAGTTGTTTAGTTTATTAATTTTTAGGTCCGATTCATAGTGCTTCGTATATGGTGCGTGGTTTAACTCCGTCCACAGTCTACGAAGCGATCGTTACTTCTAGAAACAGGTATTCATCAATATTAAATACTGTTTAAAAAGTTGATAGGGGGTTGCCGTTTGCAAGTTTAATCTTTCATTTATTAATTTGACTGGCAACTTTATGTTGATTCTATTTAAACAGCTACAAAAAGATTATGTCTTAGACGACGGCAACACTAAGTCATGTTTTGTTTTTTAGATTTGGTTGGAGTAAGCCCTCAGCAACTTTACATTTTGCGACTGAGCCGGGATGTACGTATTAAATTAGTTATTGTATATTATTTTAACAAATAAAATTCTGCAGCGACACACTGTGGTAATATTATAACCAAAAGTAATTTGTTAGCTTCATAACATAAATTCTAAGGTGTGATGGTCTGCTGATAGTGAGTCTTATTGTTGAAGTTATACTTCTTTAGGCGCGTTATAAAAATTTATGAGAGTGAAATTATACGATGCGCGCGCACCGTGACACAAAATTCAGTATGGGCGCCGAGCGTGCGCGAGCGAGATGGGAATAAGACAATCTACTTGTAGTACCTTTTAAACAAATAAAGCAAATTATTTTTTCAAAGAAATTTAGCAATGCTTTTTCACAAAGCCCTATTAATACTTAGTTAAAAGGTTATGAAACATACCTAGTTATTAAATTGAATTAATATTATAATATAATAATAATTATTATTAATATTAATTAATAATTGAATAATATACAAAACTTTAAATATTGTTAAATTATTAACGCTTAATATTGATTATTTAATATTTAAAAAAATAAAGAAAGCCAAAGAAATATAACTTCTTACGCGCGTACATAAGTACACGCTCCATTTTTTAGTTTTAACACATAAAATTATATTTTTTTTATTTTTCAGTTGGTAGAACATTGCCATCTTATGAAGAAACAGATATAACGCCGACTTTAGAGGAACCACAAAAAGAAGAGGCATTCAATATAACAAAAGCGCACATTTTTGAAAGACTCGATACATCAAACGCAGCGCGCCATAGTGCTATCGCCATTTTATTAGGTTCTATTCTCTTTTACTTTTTAATGAGATGAATTAAACAGTAACTCCCATTAAATTAATGATTTATGAAATCCTAGAATTAAATGTTTCGCCCTAAAATCTAAATTTAATTGTAAATAATTTTAGATAAATAATGATAGATTCATTCAAAAATGCATTTTAAGTCAATTTTAAATTAGGTAAATCGTTAAAATGAATATGTACATGTTTGTTAACTTTGGAGTTGATTTGAAAATTACCTTATTTGATTACTTATGACACAGGATATTATTTATAAAATAAAGTTTTATTTTCATTTATCTGCCTTTCAATACAAGACAAAATAGTTTTAACAAAGTTTATCCTCAATATCTTGTTTATTTCATAATGCAGTCACCTGATAAATAATAATAACAATTTCGTACATAATTCAGAGATTTTTATAATAAAAGCCGTTATTTGAATGATTATTTATTCAATATTTTGTATGACATCATACATTATTAACCCTGTAAGGGTCCACACATCAGACAAACTTTGGTTTACATTAATTATGTGACATTTATTCATATAGACACTAAACACACATAATTTATACTTATTCTACAAATTAAAGTCTCTTTATATATCTAAATTTTTTAAGATTCGAAACTGATGTAGTATATAATATGTATTGTTAATTAAAAAACATTTAAAATACATTTTCCTTACATAAGTTAGATTATTTACGAATTTATATTACTTACGAATAATTAAATGAAAATGGACGAAAAAAGTTTAGGTGTTTAACGGTTGGAAATATAAGCTGGCGACCATAGACAATTTTCATTTTCATAATATGGCAACAAGATTCGGTCCTGTCATCGCTGTCATAATACAATTATGGCGGCGAATCGAAATACGAAATCCGCGGTAATCCACGAGTGAGCCCACCCTCGCAAAACACGGTGGTTTTCATATTTTTATTTTTACACTTTAAATACATTTTTTTTATTATTTTATGTAGACAAGCATAGAAATCCAACCCAACCTGAACTTATTTTGTACCATTAGAAAAATCATTGGTCGATTTTTAACTGAATTTTAAACGAATTTAAAAAATACTGATTACACTTCAAATTGAAGACTAGATCAGATTAAAGATTATATAATAATAATGATTAATAATCCTTAACATTTAATTGTTATAACATTAAAATATTATATCTAAATTTCTTGCCAGTGACATTACGTTTTAATATTCAAAAATATTTTAAGCAAAAAGATAGGTAACGATCCTACCCGTATTTCTATAAATAAAATGTTTTGTACGATTTTCTCCAAATCAAGACAAAAATATAGCAGATTTTATTAACTAACGGCCTACTATTAGTAAAAAATACTAACAATAAAATGTGATGTTTGTAACACAAGACAGGTTGCGAAGATATGTTGAATTATGTCAACATTTATTACATTACTAAGAAAAATCATGGTATCTCATTTTCAAGTAATCAATTAGAAGAAGATAGCATGACTTTATATATCATACAATATAACGCTTGCCGACACATTTGATCGAAATTGTATCACCAAACCAAGTATTGGTCAATATTGGCCAACATTACATTCAAAGCACAGCAATTTTGGTCAAATGGCCAGTATTATAAATAGAACAAGCAAAAGATAACATCCATATAACCAACATATAGTTAAAACAATCTTCAAAAATATGCTGAACTTACAACCAGATTAAATTTAAAGCCATTTAAAATGCATTAACAAAGCAACACATGTAATAGAAATAATTCTGCATGTTTAATAAAAAAGTAACTGCACTGTGGAAGACCCTTAATCAAAATTCTTTCTTGGAAAGCAATAAATCACTTCTATATGCAAACAGAAATATTATTAATCTTATGAAAGCTTTACTGGCAACATTATTTTTTGTCACCACTATATCAAGCATTACTTATAATTCAACATTTAATAAGAAAAAAAAATCGAGTATGAATTTGTTTGAGTAAAAAGTACTCAAAAATATCATTATTTTTGTCATGTTCATAGTTTGTCATGGAAAGGGCTATAATATAAATTATGACATTAAAGTATTCGTCTAAAAGTAAAATACTATTGAATAAAGTATATGAATACCTCTTATGTATAGACATTTTCTTTTACGATAATTGCAGGTACTTGTAAATACTTTATGCGGATAGGTAAAAATACGAAAAATATCATTTACCGTATAAGTAACGGAAATATTACATCCCTATTTAATTCAATTCTGAAAATTAGGAACAATTTCAAAACATGATTTTAAATATGTTTTTATACATATCTTTGTTCAAAACATTTTTGTAAATATTGATTGTATGTAAATAAACAATATAGTCGTTGCGAGTGATTTTTATCACTCAATATTTCATTGTTTTAAAACTAAGTTGATTTCAGAAATCAATACATATATTTCACATTTCCTTGGTACGTCTAATTCACATTAACCTCCGGCATAAACTTTATTTTACGAAGACAAAAAGAGAGACCCATTACAACTTGTCACACACATCAATTGAGTGGTATAAAATTTTTCCTTTCGAGTCTAAAACAGCTTTAAGTCTTTTGCACTGAAGTCCCATCGCACTCGGTCATTGCCCCCCAAATATTATATATATAAAACTTGAACCGCTATTTTTGGCTCAGCTTGGCCATGTTTGGACTAGGTCAGAATCGGCCAACTGAGATCTCGGTTTAAGCACTGTTAAACTATTGCTTTAAAACAAACACTAGTTTCACTAGCAACTTAGATGATTGTAGTTATAGATCATTTCACTCGACCAATGCTAGAACACTTCTTGATTTTACACTGCACTTATTAACTTCACATTTCACTTGTTACGATAGATCATATGCTATTTCCTCATTGGGGCATGGGCCCCTCCAGCTATTCGTGCAGACCTGGCCGCTTTGTGTACGCAACGCAGCGGCAAATAACACCATAGACAAGGTACCACAAGACTTAGAAGAGTAATGCCGATCCATCTGAAAATATACTGAGTTGCTTTTTATCCTAACATTGGTCTAAGACGGAACAACATTTTTTGGACAATACTATTTTACTGTATTTCCTTACACATCAAATAAAAAAAAGAATTTAATAACTACTGTAGGGCAAGATCTAAAATAATTGTATGTTTCAATTGATCAAGTCGATTATTGGTCTTTTTCAGGCATTAGCTCTCGAGAAGTCAATTTTATATCAAACTAGCAAACTCGGCAAACTCCGTTTCGCCACCAGATTTTTTCGTTTTATGTAACATTTCGTTTGGTGATCCCGTTTTTCTGTTGAATTTTCTTTGCTATAAACCTCAACGAACCCGAGACCTTTCCAACGAATGCAAAACCGTGGAAATCGGTTCGTGCGTTCTGAAGTTATAGCGTCAGGAAGGAAAACCCGACTTATTTTTATATAGTAGATAATATTTTTTATTATTACATGCGATATTGTAAGATTTTTGGCTATTTCAAAAACAAACAAAGCACAGGGAATGCCTGAAATGCAATAGAAATAAATGCTTTTGATAGTAATTAATGAACTATTATAAAATGTTAACCTCTTAGCGCAGTTTTCGTCTGGTCCAGTGCAGGCGCAGGGATGCATCGCGAAGTCACCTTCTGAATCCGACATACAGTGGTACAGCATGCACTGAAAAGTAGTTTTAAAGTAGATATGTACTATGTATGTCTATGCTGTTATTGATCAGGTATGGGAAGGATATACCTTTTTCAATTGTCATTAATAACGGTATTTAAAAAATTGTGGGAATTAGTTAATACAGTAGAACCTCGATAACGTAAACCTCGGTAACATAAAAACCTCTGTTACTTAAAAAAATACTATGTTCCCTTCCCATCAGAGCCCAAAACCTCTATAACTTAAAATACGCAACCTCTATAACTTAAATAATAATCTCTGTATAGGCCCTCAGTAACTAAAAGAAATGTTTCCACAACCTCTATAACATAAAATTGTTTGTGAATGAGTCATTTCGAAAGAGTGTCAAAACAAATGGTTTCGGTATTTATTGCTTGCACGTGTTTACTAATGTATTGTTAACGTAAACAATACATTACCTTTTGTTTGCTTTATCTAAATTCTTCAAAGCTTTGCGGCGGTTAGCTTTGTGACAACGACTTACTTGCATCATAAGTTAATGTGTTAATGTATTCTCCTCACTATTTGTCATTGAAAATCAAATCAATTCAGAAACAGTGAATTTTTTAAAACAAAAGAAAATCACAGATTTTTTTAAGTAGACTAAACCTTTAGTTGTTGTTTTATTTTTATGTAATGTAAGCAATGTGAATAAATATGATTACATATTTAATTTTCCATCCTTCTGATACATTCAAGTAAAAATGGGAGCAAGGGTACATAGAAACATGTACATACCTCTATATTAACCTTTACCTAACATAGAACCTTGATAACTTAAAACCTTTATAACATTAAATATTTTGTGTTTCCCTTGGACTTTATCTTATCGAGGTTCTACTGTATTTAAATAAGATTCTCCAAAGCTTTCGAGTATGTGTACTAAATGTCGTATTTGTGGTTTGTACACACATTTCTTTGATACTAAATTGTAGCGAGATGATTCTGGTATCTTCCAATATTTTTTTTTCAGTAAGGGAGCGTTAAAGTATTACGTAACAAATTTGGGGGGGGGGGGGACCTTTTGTAAAACGTTACGACAGGGGGGAGAGATTGAATTACGCGTTATTGTTAATATTATTATTCAACTTTCCAGTACTTTACACCACATAATGGTAACTTTTACCTATAAAGAGTCACTAGGTGGTCACGAAACGTTTTATTATACTTGGGTACAGAAAAACGTTACGGCGCGTTACACAGGGGCAATATAAAAAAAATACGTGTCGTAATACTTGAACGCTCCTTTAACGGTAATCGAAGTCGGTTTAATTTTTGCTTTCTTTGTAGGCTTATATGTGATCGTTATCAGCATTTTAAATTAATAATGGTTTTCGGGGAATCTAAACCCAGTCTTCTGGGCATTGAACCTAAAATTTTTGTTTGAAAAAAATTGGTAGAAGATAAGCTGTTAAGTCGCCTTAAAGCTGCAGAAATTTCTCTTCTCTTTTTCTTAGCAGTCTTACACAATACATATATTTTTGATATAAAAAAAATACTTTTAAATAAACCTAGTTTTACCTGAGCACATTGTATGCAGCTGACGCGATCGACGCAAGTTTTGAAGCAATCGGGGGCGTATTCACACGCTCCGTTTCTATTCGCGCTCTCAAGGTACCACTCGTGACAGTGTCTGAAATTTATTATATAAATATAAATATATATATATAAGACAATAGTCTGTATTTCAATAGCAAGCAAGAGGCTAAATAAAACTTCTATTTGTTTCTCTGTAAATAAAGAATGCAATTTTATTTATCGAGTGGGTTACACACTGATACAATCCTTACAAGACTAACACAATCTTACCTGTAAATAAAGAAACGACAATAAAAGTTCATTGTTATCACCTCTCGATGTTAAGCTATAACTAAGTATTAAAATAATTTACAAATAAAATTAAAATGCAATTCAACAATCTCAGCATATTTGCTCTTTACATTTTTGACAATGTCAGCTAGCTTGACGTGACACGACGCGGCTCACTCACGAACTAGCAGTGCGCGCGAATATTCAAATTAAAGAGATCATTCTCTTTACATATATATATATAGAAAAATGTTTTTGTACATAAAAAACTTGTATTAATAATTGTAATAGTCAAATAGTATGTGACCTCTTTATAAATAAAATATGGTTTTAACATTGTAAAAAAAATAAGAAAATTGTTTTGAAGACAAATGAAATTATTATTTTTCAAATACTTTGATTATAAACAATTTTGAAAAGGTTAGGAAATTTACAAAAAAGTTACTATATATAGGCATATGACATTTTATGGTGAATCGTTTACCAGGCAATATCTGTAAATTTACCTGCACTTAAGTCTAGCTTGAAACGTCTCGGCAGGTTTCTTATCAGGCAAGGGTGGAGGTCCGCTGTAAGAGCATTTCTTTATAGATCCTGAAAAAAGAACACATTTTACTATAACAATAAATAAGATTTTGAATAGCAAAAACTGCTATAGCTTCTATTATATTCAATTTATTTGTAAAAACCTAATCGATCTAATTATGAGCATTGTTAATTAAAAATATCATTTCATAGGGGGCGTCCATAAATTAGGTGAGATGTTTTTTTAAATTTTCTGTACCTCCCTTTCCCCCTGGTGAGATGTCGTGAGATTTTATTCAACCCCCTCCCCCAACCCTCAATCTCACGTGAGATTTTTCAAAATGTCGGTTTCTTACGTAAACGCGTAAGCTATCTTTTCGAAGAGCTCAAAAACAAAATAAGTGAAATGTTAAGCGTTTAGGTATGGAGTTAGCGGGAAGTTGCAGAGATGGGCTTTAGGGTCTCAACCGTTTTCCTAATTTTTTTTCAATCAGAAAAAAAATTGCGTGATATTTTCCCCCCCCTCTCTCCAACGTAAGATTAAATGAGATTTGACTCGACCCCCTTCCCCCCCTTAAACACCTCATGTAGTTTATGGACGCCCCCATACCAAGGACATATTTTGTGTTTTTCTGAGGTCAATGTAGTTATTGACGTCATTGAACAGTTGGCATACAAAGTAGGGTAATTGTTATTAAATTTGAATAACATTGAGCAATTTCAGTTCATTTTATTGTTAAAAATACCCTTTAAAAAGGTAATTTTTTAAAACTTATATTGTTGAAATGTTAATATGTTACTTATTCATATTATTTGAGTTATATATACTAGGGATAATTTGAGCAGATATATTAATTGACGACTCATTGGTCTAGTGGTTAGTACCCCTGACTGCGAATCCATGGGTCCCGGGTTCGATCCCCGGCTGAGACGAACATCGATGTGATGAGCATTTGGTGTTGTGCTTAGGTCTTGGGTGTTTAAATATGTATTTATATGTCTATCTATCTATAATATGTATGTATATCCGTTGCCTAGTACCCATAACACAAGCTTCACCAGCTTAGCATGGGACTAGGTCATTTGGTGTGAATTGTCTTAAAAAAAAAAAAAAAAAAATTACCAGAATCTCTCTTCATCAATGCCGGCTTGGCGTTAGGCGAAGACTTCTCTGAACTAATAATACCACCAGACCCCACTTGCGGATACGAATACTCGTGAACCTAATAGGGAGAATAATTTATACATTTAAAAACATTGCATAAGACTAGCTTTTTAATAATGTAATTTCAAATTAATTTTGTTGACAATTAACCATATATCTTGGTTGTATTAATACTCACGGCAGAAAGTTGTACGTAGGGGCATCTCTCCGAGTCGTCATCAACGACTTTGTCAGCGAATTGAGACTCGTATTGTTTCAGAGATTCTGAAAATAAAAAATGGAAAATTATTTATTTTATTCATAATGAAAGGCATATATTTTATGCAATTACAATTGGATATTCATTATTCATAATCCACTCAGCATTTACTTTTCAATGTGACTTGACTATGAAAGCTATAAAGAAAAAAAGGGTGCCTTAACTTATGTACGCGTAAGATTTTGATTGCATACAAATAATTAATTACAATTAAATAATCAAAGACTGAAAAATGAGTAATTATAGTCAATATAGTTCAGTTTACATTTGAAAAATTAAATAAATAAATATTTATTATTATTCTCTTACATTAAGTGTAATATAAATTCTATTATTATTCGAATGTTGTTTTATAAATTATGTCCAATGCCGTAGCATCTTCCGTGGGCAACTTCATTCTGTTAATTTTGTGTCACGGTGCGCGCGCATCGTAAAATTTCACTCTCATAAATTTTTCATAACGCGCCTAAAGAAGTTATACACTTCAAAAAAAAACTATTAATTTTGTTAGTTCTTATATCATCCTTTATAAAATAATGTACTGTATTTTAAAATGATACTAGCCATGTAATAAAAGAAAGATTTAAGGAAAGTTTATACACTTTCGATTATATTTAAAAAATCTTAAGTCGGCTGTTCATACTCGCAGGCATTATGATACCAGCCGAACGCGAGCGTGTACAGCGCTTTCGCACACTTTGGTCTGGAGATGAGTGTGTACAGCCATCATAACACTTGAATACTGACCAAAAAAAGAACCTGGTGACAATTAACAACATTCCAGTTTCATCTCGCTTGTTACCTGATAAAGGGTGTCTTGGAAGAGTAATAGCTGATAGAATAGGCGTTTGTAGATCGTCATTTCGTCGAACACGACTGGCTGTAGAGTTTTCAGAGCTGGAACGCGAGTCCGTTGGAAGATTCAGACACTGGAAAAATATTAAAAGAAAATTTAGTAATATAAATAAAAAATATTAACATAAAAAGAAAACATCTTTGATTTTTAAAAAGACCTACCTCAAATATATTATTTTCTTCGTCATCATCTTTTCGTTCTAGATTTCGTTGTTTGTAAGAATAGTGTGATGGCCACGAGCCGCCCAGACCTGAAAAGGAGATATACAAATTATTTATATTAGCTGACAAAATTGGCTATTACAATCTGTCGATTGGTTATTGGCACGCTTGTTACTACATTTGGATTAAGATGGTGGATTGATATAGGTTATTGGGTTCGGGCGTTAATCGTCTGAACCATATCTGGCGAATTTTTGTGCCTGTCATCATATGTCGGGTGATAGTTTTCCTATATTATGTCATTGTAATCTGAAATTTATGAATGTATGTATAACTCACCGTGTAGGAATCCAGTATACGGTAGAAGGGAAGCAAAAGAAAGCACATTAGATAAATTAGTTCACGTCTAAGCTTATTAAAAAAATTTAATCTATACAAGCTACCTATGAAACTCTGGTAAAAATAAACTTAAAATTAGTTTTTGGTAAAAGATACATTCCATTAACTTGTATATTAAAGTTTAACTATATGAAATGAAATAAAATTAAATATAAGTTTACAAAAAAACAAGTTTTCTTTAGTGCCATTACTTTTGCGCCACCCGTTATTTATTTTCACTTCATTGTACGCAATAGATTTGTATTTTTGTAAAGAATAAACATTTATTTTTAACTATGGTATAGAATATTAAATCGATTGGGAAATGAAAACTAACTATGTATTACAAATTAAAAAAAGTATAAAACATGCAAATCACGATAATTTCAGAAAGGAATTCTTAAAAAGTGATTTGAGAGAAGATAGCGTAAAGTACATTGACGAGAGTTTCATAGCTTTATTGGGCAGATACTTAATTAATTCCAAAAAAGGAAGTGATGACTGATTTTTAAGGTCACATCTTTCAAGGAGAGTTCTTCTTGAGATTTTAAAGAAGAGTCGTGAGTAAACATGATTTAACATACGAAAGTCATACTTAGCATATTCAGGTATACTCTTCTGTTGTCTTTGATTTAGTTAAACGTTATTTTACACACACACATGGTTTTATTGTGTGTTTTTATATTATTTTTATTACTCTTTAATGTATAATATTCTACAGTCTTCACATATTTAACTAATGTAAACAAAATATTGTAAACCAATTTTAAAAGAGTAAGTGTGGAGTTTCTTGCCCATTCTTCTCCACACGAAACTACCTTTTGGAAGAGGCAACTAGAATCTTCTTTGTATTTTGTTTGACGTTGAAAAGTGGCATTTTAGGTGGTCTAATTGAAATAAATGATTTGACTTTGACTCTGAAATCTTAGCATCTTACCGTCTAACAATTCTTCTAGTGCGGTTCGTACGCCTTTATCGAAGGCCCTCGCATCGGCCGCCGTTTGAAAGGTGAGGCCGAAACGTTTCTCCTCAGTCAGCCAGTGGTGGAATGTTGGCATCACTTTGTGGTACTGGAAGTCTTTCTGTATCGTGCATTCGAGGACCACCTGGAAATTTTAAAAATATATTTTAATACTAATTCACGTTTATTGTTGAGTTTCAATTATACTTAAAGTACCAGGCGTGTATAAGTTTATAAGGAGCATAATAGACTATCTATTACAGTTCTACATTTACATATTTGGTACATTTTTATACATTCGGATAACATAACTTAAGGACGCAACGGGCGGCCTTATCGCTGACAAGCGACTACCGGGCAACCCTATTAAGGAAAAATACTTAGGGTTAAGTACAAAAGTGCAAGGTAACAAATAAAATTACACATGTAAACTTACACAATTACAAAGGAAATATAGTTAGCTGTGCATAGAGCTTAGTGGCTAAGCGTTTTCACAAATCGAATTCGATTCCTCGGAGCGAAGATAATAAATAAATTTGTATATATATTGACCGACAGACCGCTGGGTCAAAGACGTATGTCAGAGGCCATAAAAGGTACTTCCGTGTAGAAATGCACTGGTCAAATACCTTAAGTAACCCTTAGAGTAGACAACAGTGTGGCTATAAAGCATGCTAAACATCGGAGTTACACAACATGCTAAACATTTTGAGTTAGTCATGTCTTATGTAACGTTAATTTGATGTACGGCGTGGGCCGTAAGAAGACGATGAGGTCAGCCATTATTAATCAATTGGAACGGTTTTAAAGAGGGCCTTTTCATACATCTACGGGATATTCCGTAGACTTAAAGACTACGTTGAATTTTTTTTTTAGAACGGGGGGCAAACCGATGGATCACCAGATGTTAATTGATACCGCCGCCCATGGTCACTCAATGCCGGAGAGTGCGTTGCCGGCCTTTTAAGAATTGGTACGCTCTTTTCTTGAAAGACCCTAAGTCGAATTGGTTCGGAAATACTTCAGTGGGCAGCAGGTTCCACATAATGGTGGTGCGCGGCAAAAACTGCCTTGAAAAACGCTCAGTTGTGGAACGACGACACATTACATTCTGGCTTAAACTGGTTTTATTACTATCGTTATATACTAACAATTTTACTCACATATACATATATATGACTGGGAAGTAGATAGTTTTGTAACCTTTTCTTTTGTTGGCTGTCAAGTTGTAAGCCATTTTGGTAAGCGCCATATGAATTTGGGCAAATACTCCTGTCATATTTTTTATGGTATTAAATTACTCTAGTACTATTCAGTTCAGCCGCGATATAGTTTGTATTATTAGATATTATAAGAACACTTTTTTAACAGATTTAGTTATGTTTTATTATAAATTTACAATTATTTTACATAATTTTAATTTTAAATTTAGTCGATACCAACTCCGGGGAAATAAATACAGATAACACAACTTTTTCTACAGCTGTGATACTTTTTGACATTCAACACCTTTTGTCTTAAGTTACCGTGACAACGCACGCTGTCAAGCACGCGAAACGTCGGTTAAATTTAAAATTATGTAAAATAATTGTCAAAAAAAACTTCAAATCCGTTAAAAAAGTGTTTTTCAATGTCTAAAAGTTATGTCAATAAAAGACAATATTATTAGATATTACCAGTGTTGGTTTTTATTTGAGTAGGTACTAGAGGGATAGAGCCAATTGAAAGAGGTTTATACACTTTAAGATATCCTTAAAAAAATATTTAATTTGTATAATAGTGTGTGTGTTTTGGATGAATCTTTCAAAGAATAAATGAGGCTTAATTATTATTACGTACTAGTCTTGTGGCTAGGATTTAGGAATCTATATGTTGATATATTCCAGTATCAGCCTGTTTCCTTAACCAGTTTCCTTCTATAGATAATGGTTAAAGGAATCAAGTACTTACACACGACTGGAAATAAATATCTGAATTACGCTTTGTTGATATACGTCCGAACCCAATAACCTATCTCAATCCATAATCCACCATCTGTGATAGTAATCTTAATCCAAATGTTGTAACAAGTGTGCTAATAACAAATCGACGGATTGTAATAGCCAACTGTCGATACAAGCTATCCATGGGAGGTCGGATCGGTGTCTGTGGATAGACCTTAAGTTTGTATTAAAATGACAGTTGTCAAAAGCTCGATTTCAACAGTTATTATTTTAACAGATTTTAACTTACACTTTTTTTTAAATAATAAAAACAACTGTTTGTTATGTTTTAAACATACACATGTATATTTTAATGTTATTTGTACGGTTTTATTTACTTTATTCGGTTAACATTGATTATCAAATATGAGTGAACACTTGGTAAAATGGAACGACAAAGTGCATTTTATCCTTCGCCAAAAATGAATTGTCTTCGTAGGGTATGGTTATTGGGATGCAGATAGGAGATCGATTGACTGTCACGGTCTGATCTCAGATGGTTTTCAATCTGAGATTGTGGATTGATTATTGGGTGCGGGCGAGAATTGGTAACATAGAAATCTCACCGTATTGTCGCTGATTCGTTTCCCGTGAATGTAATACTCATAGGGTAACATTGGCGTCGGTGCGTCGCTGCTGCTCTCGCAGACCGCATCGGGTATGCCTGTCATTCAATATGATATTAGTATATTTCTTTAAGATTATTTTCATTCATTATAAAAATTCTACGACTCGTAGCATATTTTAATGACGTTAAATTTTCAATACGTTATTTTTCTTTTAACTGTCGCCCATTATTTTGACAAAAATATTTATTTATTAACACTTCGATGCAGTAATACAAAAATACAGTACCATTAAAATAATAAAGTAAATACTGCAACTGGCGGCCTTATCGTTTTCGAGCGATCTCTTCCAGGCAACCAATATCAGAAAAAGAAAAATTTAGGTTAATGCGCGTCATCTCGACCTCTGCCCTGCGATTCTGTAACTCAATTTTAACACACATTCTGAAAAGGTGGGAGCTTGTTGTTTATTGTTTATCAGAATGCCAAATCATAAAATGATTGCTTCACGACTGATTTGAGAGCGACCGCCGATGCGAAAACCGCTGTGTGAGTTCGTGAAGTGAGTTACAGAATCGCAGGGCTGGTGTTTCACGTTCAAGCGCTTACGATACGAATTGTGGGCCCATATGTTCAAAGGCCGACATTAGGAATTTATTTCTGTCACATTAAAATGTATTTTACCAGTAACGAATTGTCCCGAGCGGCGGCCCACCATGACATCGGCGAGGCCGCCGCCACTGAGCGCCACCCATCCGCCAGTGCCCTCGTCGCGACACATTACTTGCGCACGTACACGCACCACACACACACTGAAACGTATAGTACCATCATCAACACTCTTTTATCATCATTAATATTCTGAAATTAACCATGCCAAACTTGATTATTAAAAACTGGATTTATTTTGAAATCATACAACTGTAATTTCTCGTGCACATGTTATTAAAGGCGTGTATGTAAAATAAAATAAAAAATAAAATATGTTTATTATGGAACATAAGATACATGTATCACTTATTCCACGTCATTAAATTTGAAGGCATCCCTACTCATCGGCAAAGAAGACAGAGGGTGTAGGCCGAGAGAAAAAGCCGGCGTAAAAAACTCTCGGTACTCTTTTAAAACAGCAAATCATCCAACAACACTTATTTAAAACAAATATCGCAAATTATTAGAAGTAGCCTGTCTAGCACTAGTCCCATGTAGTAAAGTGTATTCTTTAAACCTTACTCCGAATAGGAGTAAATTATGAACATTAGGCCGCGAATTCTCAGCACTCAGAATGATAGACAAAAAAATCTGTACTTGACGTATATTCGACGTAATATCAAAACGGTGCCCGTCCTATTATAAGGAGAGTCAGTTTTCATATTAACTTGTCTTTCTACAGGTATGAGAGCTCATTGAGGAATGAACAAAAATCATCTTTAATAGCTTGGAACTATAGGGAATTCGTGGTGTAAGCTGAACAAATGACCGACGATTGAAAATTATCAGTACATTAACAGATAATTGTCTAAACTATGTAGTTATTGTTGCAACCTTATGAAAGAATTAGGTGTAACGCGATGATAATATTTCGTACTTTGTTTAGCATATGACATTTATTGGCAGAATTTTTGAATGCTTGCTATATTCTATTTTTTGCATATAATTTATGTCTATTACTACTTTTAGTGGCTTAGTTAGTATCACTGACGGCACCCAGTGGCAACCAGCACAGCATTCGGCTCCAAACGAAATTATTTCAATATAGTAGGTATAGAAGACTGGCTGTTTGTAAAGGAATTATTGAAACATAATCCCCGTAAGTGGAATATGTAATGCAAGATGAACAATGCTTAATATAAAATGCAACTTAACTTACTTTAACTACAAAGGTTTTAAGATATAAGTCAACAAAATTACTAGGACCACCAAAGCATCACCTAGCAGGTGTCAATGGACAGCAGTAATCACATAATTCTATTTACATAATATAACAAACTTAACCACTGTATATTCTTTTGTTATATCTTATCAAGATTTTTTTATTATAAAGAAATTAAAAACTTTATCTAGTATTTCTTTTTAATTACATAAGATGCACACAACTAATGGGCAAATGATACATCCGTTTTTGGAAATAGAACAAGGTAAACAGATTTTAAAGTGTTTATTAAACTTACTATTTATTAGGTCTACTTTAGTTTTATGTCTAGTAACCTAACACAATTGCTGTTTTCCTAGAAATGAAAACCAGAAGGATGACCAGGGTATAGGTATGTGTAGTACCATTTATTGAATCTATATATGTAAGTCACAAGTCATAAGTGTCATAACTGTTTTTAGTTATTAGGGCCTTATTTATTTTATAACTTTAAGAACAATACAAGTTATATATTGATTAATGCTAAATATTTGGATGTTTTGTACTTGGTTTATTTCTTGCTCAAAAAAAATACTCATTAATATATTTGAGCATAAACATTAGCCAATCTGCTTAGTTAGCTGCTGGTTTATAGTTCACAAACGGTCAAGTGCTGAGGCAATTTGACACTTCCTGTCTACTGTATTAAATAATTATCTTGTTGACTGTAGTCATGAATAATAATGTATCATTGTAGAAGTTTACTTATATATAATGATAACCAGATATTTAATGATGACAAGAATTGAAATAAACACGATTTTTATTATTGCTTGTTAATGATTATATTTTTAGTGTTATTAAAAAAAACTATTGTAATTAAGTAAAGTGTTTGTGTGAGATAGATCTAATTTTAATAAGATCCTATATAGAAAATATGTAAACGTCACAATTCGTAACCTCCTACACTTTATCTTGACACTGTGTGCTATAATTTCGCGGAAAAAATAAATTTATATGTATTCAATCACTTAAATTGCAATTCGCATAAAGAACAGTTCATTCAGAAACAGCTTCATTCGAGCTGGCTTAGGATGACCCCGAAAGCTTCATGTACTTTACAATGAATGAAATAACACTCATTGATTATAGCTGTACAGGGTCATATAAGGGCGGCGGTCTTTATGTTTCAAATTAATTTTATATTGTTGTAGGTTTTTTTCTCGGGTTAGATAGCTTTGTTATAGTAATACAGAGGATCTATAGGGGAAATAATTATCAATGGACAGGTTTAAGGGCCAAAAATGGCCGGGCAAGGGCCCTGCCTACTCCGCAGGGCGCGACATAGAACACGATAAATTGGATATTACAAGCAAAACTCACTTCTCAGATGCCTCGGTCATGATTCGACACGTCGAATATCCTAATTTCTACTCGCCACTTCACAGATTTCACCATTTTTATGACATAAATACATCAGATTTACTTGTGAACGAGTAATATTTCGGCCCTTTGTTGGGCCTCAATACGCGTGCGTCGATGACAGTCCGGGCGGGTTTTCAATGAATTCAGCGTGCTTGTGCGACAGGTGGCGCGGGAATCGTGCAATATCTCAAGGGACGGGATGCTATTGGTTGTTTCCAACACGCCTGCAATATCTACCAATCACAGTGCAGTATTCTAGAGTTTAGCCAATGACGTAGTTACTTGACCTAAGTTCACTGAACCGCGGTTTTTTAAAATTATTTGAATAATCCGACACCACACGAGGATTATGAGAGTTACGTTAAAACCTATTATCTTTTCACAGTAAAGGTTTCTCGCCAATTGTTTTCGTGATAAATTATTGCAAAATTTTATCTCAAAGATCCCGGAAACGTATTTTACACCGGTATAGAACGCGAACGTAAAGTAGGTCAGATCGCATCCGAGGCTTCGAGGGTTACTGAATGAAACGGTTTGCAACGGGCCCCTCCGTTCATACAGCGCACCATTGAAAAATAAATAGGTCAAATCATTGCAGTGTGGCCCAATTTGGGGTCAGTTGCATGAGGCTGGGCCCTAGCACTTGGTTCTATAAATAGACGCTCTATATTCGGGCAGGTCATGAAATGCAAGCCTCTTTAATGTAGGTTACCTGATTTTCTTTGTTAAAATAGTGACGTAGGTTGTGTATGACGTCAGAGGATTCGATTGAACAATTTTTGACTTTGTAGCGTCGATTATGCAATTTTTTATCCGACATCTTTAAATACGATACAACAGATTTAAATTCTATTTTCTAGATAACAATTATTGCATTACGCATATACAAACTCCATTAATTAGATGCTTAGATTAAAACTGTTTTAAGAAAACACAAAATAAAATTATATATTTATTCTATTGTTCCTGTTTAACTTGATTTATAAAATGTATAAGTATAAAACAATTGTACTTAACAGCTAAAATATATATGTTTATATTGTAATGGCAGGATTTTTTCATATAGAATTTATTTTTATTAATTCAAATTAAAAACAATGATTAATTGTGAATACTTAAAAATATAAAACATTGATTTAATTAATTTATATATGTAAGTAAAGAACATTTCCCCATCAAAAGCAAGAATAATTTAAATTTTCCCCATGAACCATTCCCCATTACAAATTTTCATATTCGGGAACAGATTTTGTAACAGCAGCCATGGCGCCTCTCTTCGGGTCTTCACTTTGTAAACTCGCTTGGTTGATTAGGTTCTGGAAGTACAATGATGTTTTTTATATAAGTATATAATATACATAAAAAACATACAACAATAAGTACTTGAAAAGGTTCGATTTAGTTCGAACTTAAAAGCTAGGTCATCCACTGTTTTAAATAAGCGCCATCTAGCGGGACCATTAACAAACTCGCGTCTTCTAAATTGCTTGAAAACTCATAAATATAACGTCATATCTTTGAATTCATAGTATATTTTGTCTGGAAGAAACCGCTCGTAAACCACAAAGATATTAACTTATTATTGCATATATTTGTGATGTAAAAAAATTTAGTGTTTATTAATACATACTTTATTTACATTATCTAATATATATAATTCTCGTGTCGCGGTGTTTGTAGTTAGTGTAGTAGAGTAAACTCCTCCGAAACGGCTTGACCGATTCTCATGAAATTTTGTGTGCATATTTCTCATCTATTTATCATCCCCCTAAATGTTAAGGGTAGTCCTAAATTATATTTTTTTTTTATTTTTAGATAATTTTTATTTTTTTATGATGCAGCATTAAAAAATACATACAACCCCTAATTTTCACCCCTCTACGATTAACCCCTATTTTTCTTATACATAATATACATGGCAAAACAACGTTTGCCAGGTCAGCTAGAAGTATATAAATGTGGCGCAATTTCATTAATTTATTAACTATCAAATTAATTGTTTTAAAATATATGTATACCTAATGAAAATATATTTTTATTATTTGAATTTCTTGATTATATCATAATTTTACATATAGATAATTGCAGGTTTGGTGGTTAAAGCAAATTGGGTTCATCCTAAAGAATGGGCTCGAGTTTGATCTCGGCACAACAATAATTGGTAAGCATGAAATCACCTCTTAAATAAAGAAATATATGTCCCGGCCGGCGGATCACGGGGTTTTTAATGCCACTGGCTCATATAATATACTGCATTTAAGCCCTAATAAATACGTATTATACATAAAAATGTACTAAAAAGTACTGATGTTTTATTGTTTTGTCATTTTTGACTTCCTTATGTTATGTACTAACTGTAATTTAAAAAAAAAATTGCTTTTACTTTAGTTCCCCGAGGCCAGTGATATATTGTTTTTAAATTCTTATACAATAAAGTATAAATAAGTACTTACAATATGATATAATCCATCCTTATTAGGTCTGCTCTGTGAGTAGACCAGGTTGATCTTTGAGTTCTGTACAGCGATGGGACTCTTCTTGGCGATGGAATCAGCAATTTCTAATACTTCTTTGATTGCTCTGAAATTTAAATAAATTAGATTATTTGTTATAAACAAAAATGCAAAGTTTTACTCTTTATGTGTAGATAAAAATCTTTTTTTGTACTTATTACACTTAATTACTTATACTTTTCATAAGATCTATGATTTCTAATTTCCACAAATTTATGATAGATGTAATAATAATAATAATAAAGCCTGTTTAATTTCTAATCATGACAAAAACAAATTATTATATTAATACACAGCTTAGATTATTTTACATTTTTATACATATTTTTTTTCTTTTGCTTGTTATTCTGTATTCTAGCTTCCTTCAGTACCGTCGATCGGAACCCCTTCACGGGTAAAGGCCTCTTCCAGCTTTTTCCAACTGACTATGTCTATGGCTCTCTTTCTCCATTCGTTTCCTGCTATCGCTTCTATTTCTTCTATCCACCTTTTTTTGGGCGAGCTCTTCTTTTTCTTCCTCTTGGTCTTTTCCATACAGTCGTCTTTAAGGTCCACCTATTATCGGTGAGATGTATAAAGTATAAAAACGTTTTTTTTCCTCAGATTGTTGTAATGTTTTCGTTTCGTTTTTTGTATTGATTGCATTTTTTTAACTCTTTAGTTTATAAGGAATTTAAAGCCATTTAAATGCTGCGCTGTGATGTTGACTTTCAGGTTCCCCCTTAGTGGTTTTTATGTGTTTACTTAATAAACCATAATAAAAAAAAAATGTGAAAGTGTTCTCGTGAAGTTCTGAACTTTTATACTCAGTTACCCCCTGGATTCTATATAAAAACTACTACTAAATGCTATGACTTTAGTATGAAATGAGCGAGCTTAGTATAAAAGAAAATATTTTTAATAACAATTTTTTTTAGATATATTAATAACGATTATTCGTAACTTTGGCATGCTCACAAGGCAAATATCGTAAGGAAAACGTGTCTACTAAAATTTAAGACATTTGTCAGGCACTGATGACCTATAGGGTTTGAAAATTTAAGACTCATTGTAGCGCCACTATGTTATTAAATAATATTATTTAGAAAATGTTGTAAGTAATTACTCACGTCTCTTGATTGGGGTATATTCTACTGACGAGTCCCAATTCAAGCGCCTCTTTGGACATCACTTTCCTTGCTGTGTATATAAGTTCACGTACTGTGGAAGTGTTGCCAACTACCTGAAACATTTATAATAAAATAATTAGATATATATATATGAAAGATTTTTTTCTCTATTTACAGTTGAAAAAAAGTGAGGAAACAGATTTGTTTTAGAACCAAAAAAGGGTACCTGCGTAAGAAGTTATACTTCTTTGGCATTACATATTAAAAATAGTTTTTGATTGCATGCAAATAATTAATTACAATTGAATAATCAAAGACTGGAAAAGGAGTCATTATAGCCAATAAAGTTCAGTTTACATTTGAAAAATTTAATAAATAAATATTTATTATTATTATCTTATATTAAGTGTAACATAAATTCTATTATTATTCGAATGATGTGTTTTAATTATGTCCAATGCCGTAGCATCTTCCGTGGGCAACTTCATTCTGTTAATTTTGTGTCACGGTGAGCGTGCATCGTAAAATTTCACTCTCATCAATTTTTCATAATGCGCCTAAAGAAGTATAACTTTAAAAACATAATGTGTCAGGCGGATTATTTACTTATAAAAATATGAATGAAATTGAGGCGATACAAATAATAATTATTACTTTATGAATAATTATGATTTTATAAATAGACAAGACCTTCAAAACTCCTATCACTTTATTTAATTACAGTTTCGTGAGTAGTTAACGTAAGGTTTAGGAATATGATAATTGAATATAAGTAAACAAAACATATATTTATTTTAAACATTCATATTTTCCCATAACATCTAATTCATTAAAACAAAAATTATTATTATTTACCTTTTTACACTTACTACCCACACATTGTCTAGGCATGAAAACGAAATGCATTTTCGAGAATTACTACAAAAAATTAATACGTTTATGTACTTTTATTTTTGAGAGCTTTGCTTACTTTTGCTGACAAGAGGAAGAGGGGAGATTCAATATTTCCAATAATCAAAGGCGAGGGGGGGTCCGCGCCTCGCAAATCTATTTTCTACACTTTGCAGTGAGTTACGTTTAACTATTAGAAGGCTCAATAAGCGTGTTAAAAATAAAATAAAAAATACCTTAGGCAATCGTTGCAAAGTGCCCACATCAGCCGCTAGACCGATATCCACTTCTTTCACTTGAAACCATGAGTCTTCAGTACAATATCTGCCAATGTTAGTTAAATTTATTTGGTTTTTAAGTTAATCCTCTAAAGACACGAAGTTTTGGAACGATGTTTGGGGAAGTGAAAATAATGGAAGTTGGTGATAGGTCCCCCATCCCATCCCCAACCTGTGTGTTTTACTTAAAAACAAAAAGTGTTATAGTGAATTATACAAATACGTAGATACTGTCAGGATGATTTAAATAAACAAGTGAAATATTTGAATAACAATTGACACGCAATTAAACATAAAAAAGGCTTAAAGGTCTCACCAGAACATAAAAAAAAAAAACAAACCGAACAAATGAACAGTGTCTTCCTCTTAAGAGATTTGTAAGTGTCCAATAACACCATCTTCGTTAATAAATTAGCCTAATGTATAATATTCAATGTTTAAAAAATAATTCCCTTTATGGTCGCCTTACGCCTGAATCCAATAACCTATCTCAATCCATAATCCACCATCTGATATAGTAATCTTAATCCAAATGTTGTAACATATGTGCAAATAACCAATGGACGGATTGTAATAGCCATCTGTCGATAAAAGCTATCCATGGGAGGTCGTATCGGTGTCTGTGGATAGACCTTTGTATGAAAATGACAGTTGACGAAAGCTTGATTTCAACAGTTAATTATTTTAACAGTCGCCAAACATGGATTGTCTTCGTAGGGTTTGGTTACTGCGATGCAGATAGGAGATCGATCGACTGTCACGGTTTGATCTCAGATTGATGATTGTGGATTGATTATTGGGTTCGGGCTTTAGTGGCTTAGTAATGAGGCGCATAACCTTAATAGAGCCCGGCAAAATAAATAAGATGTGGTAGACATACATCGTAAATATATATGTCATATAAAAATCTATAAAGCTGCTAGAAATTAGATTTCTCTTACCTCATATCAGCTGCTGTGATCAGGTCCACTCCTGCGCCCACGCAAGCACTATGCACAACCGATAAAATTGGCTTCACGCAGTTTTCGAGGGCTGATATACCATCCTATATAATATATTTTCTAGTTTAATTATATAGTATGTAAAAATATAAAGATGATTACTGTTGAATTATAGTGAAGTATGATGAGCCGAAATAAGCTAAAATAAGTAGAGGAAACTAGATCTAGTCAAATGCTTTTTGTGTCCTATAACAGCTCATACCATTGTAGCCTGAGCTGTACCAATGTTTGTAAAAATAAATCAGTGGCGCTACATCCTCTTGGCCTCAGATTTCTGAATTTGTTTCATGATCATTTTAAAATCTAATAGGCAAGTAGGTGATCAGCCTCCAGTGCCTGACACACGCCGTCGAGTTTTTGGGTCTAAGGCAAGCCGGTTTCCTCACGATGTTTTATATCACCGTTCGAGCAAATGTTAAATGCGCACATAGAAGGAAAGTCCATTGGTGCTCAGCCGGGGATCGAAGCTACGACCTTAGGTATGAGAGTCGCACGCTGAAGCCACTAGGCCAACACTGCTCTGTATAAACCAATGATTGTATATGTGTATAAACGATTTTCTTAAATATTTATTATATTCTTATAACAGGTTTCTTTGTGATTTATTTTATGTAGATGTAATAATAGTTACCTGACAATTGGTAATAAACTTCTCAAATGCTCGCGCTCGTCTGCCAACATCTTCTATATCATCTAATTTAGTTCCTTCTTCAAGAAAACTCTTAAAATCAATACCTTAAAAGGATGTCAGTTTATTGTAGATTTAAAGAATCCGAAAAGAAATCTTCAAAAAAAATCATACATGCTTATCAAATCTAGGGACACTTGCACTTGCTTTTGAATATTTACCCTTAATGTCTAAAGAGATTTTACATTGCTTAACAGAAAAGTTTTGCTCACCACCAGTAAAATGTTTTCCTCTTCCAGATATAACAATTACTCTGCATTCAGAATTATCACTCAAAGAAGAAAAACAATCATTTAGTTCCCTGTAATAATTAATTAATTAAAATGTATAACTAAAGACAGTCACATGATAAGATATATAAAGTTTAAGATAGCAAAAAACTAATAAAAAAAATACCACTTCTTTACAATAAATACATCCAAGCCTATTGTAATTATGCTCAGGGGGCATACATAGAATAAAATATGGTTAGAACTCATTCTTAAGATGTTTTTTTTTATTAGATGCCAGTAATAATTTAACTAATAAAATGCAGTAAAAAAGTGATTAACTAGTAAATATTATAGGTACATACAGCCCTGTTAGTGAGTAATTTTCTCTCTTTGATAAACAATGTATGAAAAATGCTGAAAATGTGGCAAAGAAATTGTGAGCCCCGTAAGGCTTTATTTTACTATAAAGTATATCTTACTAGCATGACTCTTATTTAGATGAAAACATCTGAATTTAGAAACTTAATAGTCCTGAGGTGTATAAATGTAATTGTAAATCATGGTTAACAATATTATACATACTTCCACATAGTCATAGAAAATGTATTAAGTTGTTTAGGCCTGTTCATTTCAACATGGAAAACATTCTTTTTAGGCACTGACACAGCTAATGTCTCAAACTGTGGAACTTCTGTTGAATATAATCTTGATAAAGCACCTGGAAATGAGAAATTTCTGGTGTTATAATGAAAAGTTACACTAAAACTGACCAATTATACCATTTATTGTTACGAAAATGTTATTTTTTACTTTTTGTTATTCAGAACCTATGCTATTACCGGTGAAGAAGAAGCGTCTTACTATAAGCTAAACAGCTTCTATAGAAGCTTTTACGTCACATATGTATGTTTTATTAACCTTATTTACACCATTTGATCATTACAATTAAGCAAGAATTTTTGTTACCTGGCGCTATTTTTGCCGGTCGGCATAACACGAAAGATCTTGCTAATTGGAACACCATTTTCTTATTTTAGGCTATCTGGACATGAAATCAAGATAATGGAAGTATCTAATTAGTATAAATTATGTTGATAATATAAAACCTTTTTGAATAAAAAAAGATCAAAGTCCACTGTCCAAACTCTGATCACCGACCGCGACGTAAACACTAAACAATTTTAAATTTGATACATTGATGTTCGAAACTTCTGTCAACAACTAAAAGTTATTGACACTGATGTATGACAGTTTTGACACTGATATTTCGGAATTTTGTTTCACGCAAACAAAATACGTCTGATATTGGTAGTCAAAATTCAAATTGAGTTCAATATGCAACTAGTAACATAATAATACATTATATGTATTTAAACAAATTTAACACAGTTGTTTATTAAAATATCAATATAACATATTGACAAGAGTGACAGTTTGTTTCTACTAATTGCTAATATTATTACGAATGATATCATTAAAATATCGAGAATTAATTTATAATGATCATGATTATTGAAACATCCTTTGAGGCTCCCAGATGTTAAAAATTTATGTGTTTGTCCACATATATCCAGAAATAATTACAAGATTCTAGTGTTTAATGAATTGATTCGTAAATTTTTAAAGTAGGGTCATCCTATCCGACAAATTATATGGTATTGCGATGACATCACAGGAAACCGAGTTTCCGACACTGATCAAAGCGGCATATTATTTTTGGGTTTCATTAAAATAATAATTTGGCAATGTGAAATCTAGGCTCAAGGTCTAGTCAACTAGGCTGTCTACATTCTCACTAAACAATAAACTTTTATAGTAATGAAATGTATAAGTTTGTTTCTAAAATGAGAGAATTGTAAGAAATTTACAATTTGAAATTTCGAAAAAAAACTAACTTGAAAATGCACAAAAAATATGTATTACAAGTACATACGAGGGCAATCTAAAATGGAAATCATATATTCAAAGGGTTATCAGGTCCGACTTTACCAAATTCTGCTTTTAGAAAATAAATACACGAAAAAGATGACTTCGCTAGGACGTTTTCCAGTTTTCCATGTAGCTCTAAGCTACTAGCTGTATTTGGAGAACATAATATATAGAAAAATAAAAACTTCCATGAATTGACCTCCATTTGAAGTCTGTTAAAATCACTGGCCTTAATAGCCCCGCGAGTAAAATATATTTGTTATTAATATATTTAAGGTATTTCGGAGTAAGTAAGCACTATAAAGAAATAATCTAAGTTTCTTTCTCCGCTGTTATGCTAGGTCTTCTACTGAAAGCATACACAGAAGATATTTTTGAAGTCCACCGTGTAGCGATACCGATCTTTGGCTACAAATTATACGATGACGTCATACCCTGAAACGCGCTAACAAAGTTATTGGGATATTCGGGCTCGCCAGTCAGTTACTGGTCGAAGATCCTCTGTTTAGGTCGGAGGAAGAGTGGCAACATTCTTCCTCTACAGGAGTAATTAATCATAGCAGAAACACTTCAACGGTATTAAATAGTAGGTATTTTTAAATAATTTTGGTATCTATTGATCCAAGCGAAGCCGCTGTCAAGCGTTAGTTTTATATAAATGAAATTAATACATTTCAGTAGAAAAAGTCGACCTAGGTCACTTTCACCGAATTCTTAGAATTTATAATGAACATTTTCTAGGCTACACTACAGCATAAACAGACTGTCATGGCGATACCATAAATCATACACCAATATGGTAAGTTTAGTCATAGATAATTTTTAAATTTTTACTACGGCCTTATTTTAGACTCTCTGGCGATTATTAAAAGTGTATTTAAAGGAAACTTGAATGGCATGGTGAGTAGCAGCTAGGTGAGGGGTACCGAGTTCGATTCCCGGTTCGAGGGCAAGTTTTAATTTAATTTAAATTTGTTCTCGGCCTTTGGGAGATGTAAATGTAAAATTAGAAGCATTAATATTTATTTCTTTAATGACGAATCACAAGTGTACATTGTGTTACCTACGTGAATAAATGTTTTTTGAATTTGAATTTGAATTTGGGAGGGTTGTGCGGTACCGGGCGAGTGCCTAAACCGTACATGGAGGATATGATCGAATTTCTAAGGGAAAAAGAACGATTGATAAAAATCTCATACTTGACGCTGGCTAATGCACAAACCGTGCCAGAGCCATAGAAAAAGGAAACTAAATTTAAATTCATCTGCGTGTCTCTCTCAGCGTAATTACTTAATAAATATTTTTGAATACAAATTAATAATGTGTTGTTGACTATGGATTGTTGAGTAGGATTAAATAGCTTTAAAAGTACCTGTTATTGTATGTATATGAAATTATAATTATAATTCTTGTCATGTTTAAAAAGTGAATCACTTTCGAAGGCATCCATAGCGGATCAAGTGTGAACCTTGAAGCCTTAATACGTATGAATAAAAATTATTAAGGATTGCAGGATATTGTACTATCCAGTCATTCAATAATTTAGCGCTGAAGGCGCCCCGTATACCCACGCTATACCAGTACCACGAACACTAATTGTTCGGCCAGCTTTTCTTCTCTACAAATGCCTTATATAACTCCAACAAATATATTTTATTTAGACCTGGACAGACTATGTCGCAACGTAGGACTGGTCCTACCTCCATCCTCCTACCTTAAGTGATATGTGGAGGGCACGTCTGTCGAGGAGATGCCTATTTAGCCGCCGCTTGAATGAACTCATGTTAAACTGTCTAGGGGAGATTGAAGGGGCACGATCCAAATAGTGCAGTGCAGCATCTGGGGTTGTCAACAACGAAGGGGTGAAACTTCAGCGTGCTTCTAGACGAGCGTTGTTGGAAAGGGGATGACGAAATCAGGTTGTCAGTTCCATGGAGAATTCTCGGGAGTGCAGAATCAACTATCATCCACATATCATGGTCTTAGGCACACGCTTGAAAACCCACACACACCCTCCCAAACAGTCACTCCCAAACACACACACTCTCTCTCACATACACACACACAGACACACATACACACATACAACTCTATTTCTGTAGGAATCTAGTTGACTGTTGATTAGTTTTTGTATATATGTATGTGTAATAAATTTTGTTATTGACTTAGTATAATTTGCTGTGGTAAGGAAGCCTGGTTATCCATATTAAATGTTATATGGGAGAAAATAAAGAATTAATATTATTATTAAAAGGGGTTGTTAAATGTTACCCTAACTGTTACTCAAAGACTCAGGAAAGATCCAGTTGTCTTGCCTCCTCAATTTGCCCTCCTTAGTACTACACACATCCTCAGTATACTTGGAGCTGGTATATCGAAAGAAGAAGAAGAAGATGGCTGGAAACTGTTTCCACTGGAAGTCATGACTGGTAGATACGATATTCAAATAAAAAAAATACCATACTCCTCTTGTAGCTTTATAGCTGTTCCGTAGGCTGGTTTGCCCCCCCCCCCCCTTCATATAAAAGAAATTTAATTACAAACAAATTTATTTCATTACTAGATACTTGAAGTATTACGTTCTGTATAATATGAAGATACAAAATGGATTGTAATTGTTATGTATAATTCATTAAGGGTGCGGTTATGCCATCATTATCTTTAAATCAAGTATAAAAGTCCTCGAAAGCAGTCGGGAAACTTGCGAAAATTATTTTTAACACATTTTCAATTCTCCTTACTCAAAAATTGTATGTTGTCCTTTAATAAATTTTCAAGTATTTGAATAATACATGCAATTAATCGATTTTAATACAGTTTTCATTATTTTCATTAATTTAATTTCATTATACAGCCTTCATAGATTAAAAAAAGTGGCCTTCCCGCCGGTCAGTGACTATATAAACTAGATGACCCGATGAACCTTTTTTAAAAAAACTAAACACACAGAATGGTAAAAGGCATCTTTAAATATATGCCAAGAAAAAGAAATATTTCTAAAAAAACAAAAGACGTCAAATAATTCCCAGCTAGAAACGGTTTTTATTGGAGAATTAAATTGCTATTTTTAGTACCTTTCTTTATTTACTATTTATATGATGGTTTGAATGGTAGGGGTTTCGCATTAACCGTTTAAACATTCCAGAACTTCCGCAAACATGTCAAGATCATAATTAGCCAAATCGGTCCAGCCATTCTCGAGTTTTAGCGAGACAAACGAACAGCAATTCATTTTATATTTATAGATAATACTTAGTCACGTAAACACGGGACTTTTTGCTTAAATCTTATGGTGACTAAAATATTTTCGTTTATAAAACCGCAAAAACAGACGTTGGTTTTCCTTACATTGATTTTATTTAAACGAACAATGAAAACCACAGGTAATTAATACAAATCACATATGCCTTTAGCTGTACTCGAGTCATCCATTTAATTGGTAGATAAATGATTACAGTAATAGTTTTAAGGTAGAAAATCGTGATCTATTCCTATATAGTATATATTCATGATTTTCTTCCTTAAATGAGATTTGAAAAAAATAAACCCACAATGTCAAAAGAGTGTGACATTTTCTTTTATTACTCATAATATATACTCTATGACGAGATTAATAAATAATTATGTATTGACAAAACGAAACCCGACTTATAGTCCGCGCCACTATTCATTGCCGACGGGAACCCTGGAACTAAATTTGTCGTTATAGTGAAATATTATTTTATACGTTTTAAGGTAAAATATTAGAAGCAAGTCTTGGAGACTAGTTCTAGTTCAGTAGCAACATATTACTACGCCGCACTACTCGCTAGCGCCGCGTCTATCGGCAATCAGTTGTGGCGCGGACTCTAGGCCCCAACGTGCTAATCATGACCCCCATGACTCCTCCTCCCGGACATGTCCTGGAATTTAATGAATGACGTACATAATTTTCGTTTTGTAATTAACTTGATTGCAAAGATTGAAAATTAGGGAAAATGAATTACAGATACATGTAATAAGTATTCTTCTGTTTCTCTTACGCTTAAATAACAACCGTATGTTAAAGATAGCTACGTCTGACTCGTATGCCATTTATTGCTCATTGAAGTAATGAGTTAAAACATACATGTTTAGCAGGTTCAAATGTCAATGTTAATTGGATCATCAGTAACATTTATTGCACAATGTGGTGGAGCCATGAAATTGAAATGGAGTTATATTGACTTATTTTCGTATATCCCTTAGGTGGCAGAGGCTGTCCACAATGCCTTGCCATCGCGTTCTTTCTTGAGCCGAGAAAATTACTTTGGACGACGTCAAAACAATGGTTGTGCCTCAACCACAACTGAGCGTCGCCAGGATTGTTTATTTGGACACGTTCACCTTGGGGTATCCAATCTAGTGACTGTTTGGGGTTGTGCTCGAAGAGTATGTTCGATCTATCTCCACTTCAACGTCGGATCTGGTAACCGATTGGTTCTTCCCACCGGTCCTGTTGTTGTTTCACCCCTGCTGTTTCTAATCGATTTAGATAGTGTAATACATAAGGTGTGCGATGGTAAGCGACGTGGTATTGATTGGGGGTTAACCGACCAGCTTGATTACGCAGATGACTAATGTTTACTTAGTCACAGACACGAAGATATGCAAGCCAAACTGAACGGCCTGGAGAGCGAAGCGGCTAGGGAACCCCAGGAAATGCGCACTGAAGGGAGAAAACAAAATGCTCTGATACTCAGCTGTTAGGTATTTTCTTGTGTCTAGTGTCGTGTCAGAGTCCGGTGGAATTAATAATTATATCTCCTCCCGGATAGCCAAAGGTAGAGCCACCTTCGCACAACTGCACCTCTGTTGCAAAACACTCACACGTGGAGTGATAATTAATCTAATTTCTTATCTCATAGATGTTTGCTCTATGGATGCAAAAGCCACGCAACTTTTGCTAACCGGTGTCGGATAGATCCTGGGAATCCTCTGGCTTGAGGGGTTATATTAGATATTACTAAAAGCCAAACTCTAACTATGAATCGATCAATTTCCGGACCAGTCACAATGAAACTAAGCGTGTCCACTGTAACAATTTTTATTAAACAATATAAGGAGTAGATTGTTGGAATCCCTAAGATCAATCAACTCATTTGCGATGCGCGACTATCGAATGGAAAGGGTAATTCCCCGTCGCTTATTTTCAGTCGGTGTATTTTTTTGGCGTGTGTTTACGGGGGCTATCCTGTAATAGCCCAGAACCCCACAAATTCACGATCCGCCCATGCCATTGCCCCAGGCCCCTTCCTCTTGGGTGACTTAAAACGTAAAAAAGGAAGGAAATAAAATAAGGTGTGACTGGTTTTTATTTTTATTGTTTCGTTTTATGGCTCCTCGTTAATAGCTAAGGTCACCCCGATAACATTACAGCAATAAAAATGTAGGAAATTAGGTTTCGCTTTTCATACAACTAGTTTAGTTAGGTATAAGTGTATAACTAGCTGAATTAAATTTTTTCCTTCCCTTTTTGTATTACCATTTCCTCTTCTAGGGAAATATACGGTTTTGCAAGTACCTACAACAACAAAAACTACTTAATTCACAATCTGGTCTTGAGCGCTGTCAAACGTAATGGTTATTGAACGTAGATTTAAGTTTAATTGACGTTCTAGAAAACGGGTATTAACGCTATTCTCAAATATCCATTAACTTTGTTTATAATAAAAAAATAATAGCACAACAACTTTATGTGTCCGGAATTCTTTTACCAAGAAAACAATGTTTATGTTCAGTACAACATACACAGTATCGGTTTCAAAAATATCGGCCGAAAAATCACATATTTATATAACATGAACCATTCTGCGCAAATAATTTAAAAGCCGTACAGGATTTGTAGCGATAGAATTACCAATTCATGACAAAGTACGTATTCCTTTAAATTAACTGTGATTTTGTGTACCCATTTCACAAACTTTTGTTTACAAATACGGATAATAGTATGGCTAATATTAGCAGCAAATTATTGACGCCAACATCGTCCAATTCATAACATGCAACAAGCTTAAATGGCTGTGACATGTGCACCGAATGGCAAACAAGAGAACGAGGTCTTTTCTAACTAACCCGGTTGACCGAGGCTGCGTTGGTGGGATGGAGTTACCCAGGACCTCGAAACTAGGAGTTCGAAGTTGGCCGCAAGAGACACGAAATAGATTCCAATGGCAAAATATCAAGTATATTAGTAGGAGGCCACAAGGGGCTTTACAGTCATTGATGGTGATGATGATAACATAAGTAGCACCACCAGACCGTTACCATATTTTTTTTACTTTACCAATACTATTCGAAAGTGAACGTCGTGTACGTCTGGACTGTTTTCGTTTGTGTCCAAAGACAAAATGCTCAAATTTTCCATTGATAAAATAGACTTTTTTTATATTACGAACCATATGTACAACAAATTGGTTCTTACTTCAAAAAAGTATTTATTTATTGCACTTTAGGGAGATTTACAGTATTTTAAGAGAAGGTTAATTATGATTACAATAAAATAAAATCAGTACTAATTACAAATCTCCACCTATAGATAATCCATAAATACCTTAAGGAGATAGGAGGAATAAAATTAACATTTATGAATTTATAATACTATAGAACAATTAAAGAACGTTAGTAAATAAAAAATTAAGTATGAAAAAGCAGAAGATTAAAATTTATAACTATTGTAATGGAAATAGCTGGATGTGAGTGTGCGTCTCACAGAGTCATCAGTCAATGGAAGAACTGAAAAGATCGATGTCAAACTGGGTTGAATATTGGTTGTAGGTCTGTAGTCTGTACACTTCGAATCATGAATGTATTTTTCCTATAGTTGGTATTAAGTGGAGGCATTTTGAAAATTATACGTTGATAACCTCCTATTGATCATTTATATCGTTTAATAAAACCTAAACATAATAATCAAAAATAGTATTTACAATTTTTTTATCCTACATAGTAATAATAGAAATTAATAAAAAGAAAATTAAAACTAAATAGTTTGGTCCCCTTGGCAGTGTACCTATAACGCGGACAGGATTTCCTCAACTATAACTAACTAACTAACCTCCTATTTAGTTTTCTCGAAGTCGTTTAAAAATTAAGTACATATATTACGCAGTAACGCTAATAAACTATAAATAAATATGAGTATTTCTGCACTAAGTTATTTCTTGCTTGTGCGTGTCATATTGCATTTACTTAGAAACTGCACCATCATTTCTATATTTATTATTGAGGTCTTATGTTATATTCTATTCGCATTTGCAAATTACATTTCTGAACATAGATTTTTGTACACATTTTTGACCTCTAGTTAAAACAATAGTTAAAAGTTTACATTTGAATTATTAACTTACTTTTGTATCATTACAACTGTATTTTGAAGATTAATATAATTTTTTTATAATATCTGATTTTTTTGTAAAGTAACAGGAGGCTCATCTGACGTTGATTGTAATCAAAGAGTGCCCATATGCGGTGGTAGCATATGGGCACTCTTTGATTTTCTTATTTGGTGATTAGGTCAACAGTAATTATTTACTTTTTTACACATATAACCCATACATTGTCTATGCTTGAAAACGAAGTGCATTTTCGAAGGTTCCTACAAAAAGTTAATACGTATATTTTTGAGAGCTTTGCTTACTTTTGCTGACAAGAATTGAGGGGGGAGAGGAGAAATTGCAGTAAATCGGCTTACGTAATACTTGAACGACTTCTTATCATGTATAGTAGTATAATTATTGGAATAATACAGGCAGAGCTTGTGAATACCCTCTGTCTAAGGAAATTGAAGTAAATTGATAATATGTTCTTTTTACGTAATATATGCGATATTTTTTAAGTAGTACTGTAAAACATTGCAATTATGTTGGCCAGTGATTCGCTGACGTCGACTTTAGGTGTTTTTATATAAAATGCACATATGCAAACTTCACTACACGAAGTCAGGATACTAACATGCTGTGATAAGTGCATAAGGCTTTGAATGTATGAAGTGCACCAATTAGAACGTCATCGCAACGTCCGCGCCGCAGCAACTTGATTGAACCTACAACATCAAATCAACGTAAACAAAAACATAAATTCCAGTATGAATCATATGAGAAATTTATTAAATGATTTTGTTTACTAAGATAACTTATATATACAGGACAGATTATAATTACGCGGTCTAATTATGTCACGTACCATTAAACCATAGATTTTATTTGAAATTGCAAATTGCTTTTATTTTTATGACTCATAAATAGCACTTAGGTATAAGTGTGTTAAGAAAGAAGTGTCATTCACCACAACCGCAGTTAGGTCACCTATTTGCAACGATTTTATATTAATACAGGTATGTGATTCATATGTTCCACATACATAGTGTCTTCCCAGTATTACGAATTAATTTATAATATATTTATCGATTAATTGAAACATAAAACCTAGAATAATAATAAGAAATCTATGACCGTCGTTAGAAAACTAGATGCGGTGTCATAGAGCGAAAACTATACATTATTCAAATTTCGAACGAGGAAACATGATCGTGACTGAGTCATAGCAGTCCAATAGAGAGCCGTGTCGGCCATATTTGTTTATCTCTAAGCTTTTGAAAATGCACTCCACGCACTGTTGTAATAATAAAGTCTCGAATCCCAATTTCAGGTATAGTAAAAAATACTATTTTATTAAAGAAAATAGAAAAATCTTGTCCCCTTCAAATAGTCGAATCTCGTTGTAAATTTATTTTATCTATTAATTATATTTCTGGACGTATTTACCTCAACGATTGAAGAGAAAGATGATAATTTTATGTAACCCAATATCTCGTAGCACCTAAGTTTAAGTAAAGATTATTATTTTTCTTAGCCTAAGATCCCCGCAGTGCGAGCTCTTCACACAAGTGACAGCTTTATCGATCACGATCTACGAATTAACAAGTATCGATATTTCGGATCTACATGAATAACTTGCTTTGTTTTTAATAGAGCATTGTTCTTGGTATTATTGAAAATATATTTTAATAGTAAGATTTATGTGTACTACGATATTGGGAAGAAGCTAGAAGAAGACCGCTCTAGATGGGCAGATGGCATCATCAAATTGGCTGGCTTGAGCTGGTTACCTGGAGATCCTTGGAGGACCTGCCTGCGGAGGGATTCTTGCAAACTAATTAGACATTAGTTATTATATAAAAAATTGTAATTTTTTTTAAATTAAAAATTATTAGCAAGAAATAAAAAGATTTTTTATTTTTATTTATTTATATGTACTATGCGACTCATATTTTCATGTTCAGAGAAGTTATGCGAAACAATGGAAAGATTCTGAAAAACTTAGCGCGTATTATGATCCCCGATATCCCGAATATTAAAGCCTTTTTTGTTAGTAGAGTTAAGTTTTTCACGTTATTGAAGGTGAATAATAATTACGTATATTTGATTTTAAATGTCTCAAAATGGAAAAGTAAAATTTCTTATAAGCATTTTTGATTTACACCTTATACTTTTTCTGCATTTCAGTGACGGTTTACGGTTTAAGATATTTATTTCTCATTAAGAACATCATACATAATTCACTTACATGAGATAATATACTATAACAAATACATTATAAATTAATTGTATATTAATAAAAAATATATAAATCAGTGGCGCTACAATCTCTTTAGGTCTAGGCCGAGGCCCATTTCTGAATCGGTTTCATGATTCTTTTTCACACACGCCGTCGACTTTTTGGGTCTAAGATATGTCGGTATCCCTCATGATGTTTTCCTTCACCGTTCGAGCGAATGTTAAATGCGTCCATACAAAAAAGTCCATTGGTGCACAGCCGGGGATCGAACCTACGACCTCAGGAATGAGAGTCGCACGCTGTGGCCATTAGGCCAACACTGCTCAATTGTATATTATAATAGTAAAAGTACAACAACAGGCAATTAGAAGACATATTTGATAAAAATACAGCAATTACAATTTTTAACAGTTCTTGGGTTATCCATGTACCAAATGTATATTAAGCACTCTTAAAAACTCGAAATCTGGACATTTAAATAGAAATAAAAACCTTTTTTTTTGTAAATTTTTACTATTGCAATATATATCATAAGTAAAACCAGTCATGATAAGCAAAAAGTATATTAAGACTATAGTTCTAAAGTCTATGGTGAAGTCATAGCCACCTAGTTTTAAATTACAAGAATCTAATTAGGACCTTATTTAAAGAGATGTAGGATGTAAATTGGAATGGCTGTCATTGTAGCTTTTAAGCTCTAGTTACATTGTGTATGTGTGAGAGCGAATTTATACGTACGCGTTATGGGATTCATCTCAAGTGATGTCCAAAAGTCGACAATTTTTTTGATTTGAATATACATTTCGTGTGTGTGAAACTGTCATCAGTTTTCATTGGATCACATTTATTCCGTGCGAAGTTTATGTGCTAAAGTCTGTCAGAATATATGTGTTACGTATCAGTATGATTAAAATACATAGGAATAAAATGTGTTTAATATTTATTTCAAAGTTCCTGTATATTTTTATTTCTTAAACCAATTTATTATCTCCATAAAAATAAGTCAATCACATGTTTTCTATGAATAACCTCGTTATAAACGATGTTTCTTAATAACGGATTCTGAGTGTGATCGGACAGACAGACAAAGATTCAGAAAAGACTTCGTAAAACTTATTACGTGACTGGCAGAGTGGAGGGCACCACACCTCGAGGCCGATCCCCTACTCACTGAACCGATCGAGTAAAGACCCTTAGAGGTCTTATGATCACTCAGGCGCAGAGGCTTATCGAAAGCAAGAGAGTGGAGGAAGTTGTGTACGCCACTAACACGACTTTCAGAATCGAAGAGCGCGACTAAAGAATATGAATAATGTATCAAACTATATATATTTAACAAACAATATTATAATCCTACGATTATTAATAAATATAGTAAAACTAAACGCTTATAAAAAGGAAGTTTTCTTTTTTTTAATACTTCTTCCATCTGTTAATTACAGTCTAGTTTTGATGATATTTATATCATGAAGGATTTATATACAGGACAGAAATCTTCAACTATATAAAATATCTCTATAAACATACTTACAAACTCTACATACAAACTCAAATGTTTAAGTATGTTTATGAAAAACATGTTAATCAGTTTCCTAACTAGAAGCTCGATACAACAGATATAATACGAAGTGTTTTCATTTAGTTTTCATCCGTTTTCACGAACCTTATCGATATCGTGCGTCCTTCACTACACTCACACACGCAAACCTCGTGTCCGACGCTAAAGCTAGAGATGTAAGCATTGCGACTTGCGTTGGAAAATAAACGCAGGCGATCACCAGTCGAGTTTTCGGATCCGTCGAAGTGGTACTGTCGTCTCGACCGGTACGTCAATTTCGAAAGAAGTTATTTATAATACGCCCCATATTCAAGCCGTGTCCCATTTTTTATATAAGTGTTAGTGTTTTATTTTCTGTGCATTTTGTGTTCTGGATTAATTTTGTTTTATTTGAATTTTGCGTATAGGATTTGGTAAGAAATTATTTCAGGCTGAGCAGTCGAATCGGTTTTACGACGCTTTTAAGATATAAGTATATATTTATGAACCCACAATTTTATCGCTGTTTTCTTTTTATTCGGAGATCATTTGAGATAAATTGCGAAAGGAATTAACTTTATTTAAATGGAATTTAGCAAAAATTAGTATGTATACGCTTCTTCATATTAAATACATTTTAAATTTAGGTTCATTAATGAAATAGCGCTATAAATTTGTAGTGAAATAGTACAGTATACACTATACCTTTGCATTTTAAAAAAATGTATTTTATATGGTAATTTATGAATAAATTTCTATGAAGTTATAAGTTTTACATATCCGTCAAAATTAAATAATACTAAGTATATATTTCATACTGAATATCAAGAACACCAACTAGCTTATCTATTAAAAAGATAGCACTACCTATGTTTTTGTATGTCTTAAGAAAACCGAAAGAATTGAAGGCTAAAGAAATATTTCAGAGTTGCGCAGAAGTCGTTGAACTTTCAGTAAATCACTTATTGTGATATGATTTTAAATGCAAATTTTAAACTGATAAAGCAAGATCACGATTATACGTGTTATATAATATACATAAAATACGCGTATAACTGTAGCGTAGTCTAGTTTTTATATTTATTACTTTAAATTAATATTAGTACCTTCATTTTAAACTCGGGCATTCTCCAAATATCGGCATTTTGGTCTGTCCCTCGCTCACCTAAATTGTATATATGTATGTACAATAAATAGGTTAAAGTAATTTCTATGTTTCTATTACTTATGGTATACACCTATATAGAATTACCAGCTCAATCCCATCCTTGAAATAATCTTTCTACATACATTCAATTTAGGATATGTGGGACGAGATTATTGTAATAAAACTCTGATGCTATGAATATAGAACGTGTATTGCTACCAATATTGATAGGTATTAGAGTAATTTATAGATATTATGCGTCGTTGCCTCATATGAATTACATTTCGAATATATAATAGGGTAAAGTGTTTGTCGGTATAAAGGCCGTCTTTTAGGTCACTTTTAAAAATAAAGTAATAAAAAAATAAGGTAAGGACTTAATAGAGTTTTAGATTTATTTTTAGGGTTATTATGTGGTATTCTGGATTATTCTGCGATCTTATTGGACCAAAATTATGCTTCGTATTTTTTATTTTTTAGCCAAAGTAGTAGCTCTTTTCTAGCACTAGGGCTTAGGCAACCAAAAGTAAATAATATCACACCTATCTGCTACTATCAGTCACTGCCTACTACTTGATTTATTAGAAGTACCTATTTTATTTATACGTAAACTTAAAAAATAAGTGTCGCAATTCAGCGAGAAATTAATTGCTGGCAGCGTTAAAGGTACACTGCCACAGGGACCAAACTTTTTAAATTTGTTTTGATTTTATTTTTATTAATTTTTAATTACTTTTATTATTACTATGTAGGTTAAGAAAATTGTAAACAAGGTTTTCTGTTTACGATATTACGAAAATGTATTAGACAAGTAAGAGCTGCGACCTTTCAACTGTACATTAAGAATGATTTCCATCCTTATAACTGTGCTTCACGTGTTTATTAGAAATAACGCATATTCCTATAAATAATTGCTGCCATTGGCATCGCGCTCAGAATAATTCAAGTGCTTGAAACGTTATACACATTTCAATTATCTTATATCTTGTGTATATTTATGTGTTGTTACTATAATGCGTATTTAGGCCCTCATAACTTAAATAAATAAATTATTCTATCCTTTGAAAATGTTTAGTCCCGTATCACCTTGACGTCCGTCGTTCCACAACTGAGCGTATTTTAAGGTAATAGCCGCGAACCACCACTATGTGGAACCAGCTGCCCCCTGAAGTATTTCCGAAGTTATCGTACCAATTCTTAAAAGGCCGGCAACGCACTTGCGTGCCTTGTGGCAATGTGCGGCGGTATCACTTAACATCCTCCGCCTCCTGCCAGTATTCCCCCTGTTATATAAAAAAAATATGTCGAAGGATACACTCAAATCAAACACTATTAAGCTCTAGAAACAACAAATTTTTCATCAACGAACTATTCATCGTGGCGTCATATTACATAAGAAATGCAAATAAAATGCAAATCTAATGCGCTTGCAAATTGTTATTGTACAATTTGCATAACCTTGACATTCGTTATTATCTGTGTGTATTGGCGCGTAAATATTATATTTTTTATTTGTTTTTCCTTAATATTACGAAAAATACACTAATTTAGTGACGATAAAACATTTTATGTTAGCCATTGGAATCGCTTCATTATGCCCCACTTATATAAAATATTTTTAATATGTTGACTGTGATGTTAGAGTTTGGTGTCTAATAAAAAATTACACTGGAGTCTGAAATGTCGAGAATATATTTTGGAGTTTTGCTACTGTCAAATAATGCGCGGGAATTAATCCTAATAAAGCAGATAACAGAGTACATCTACTTTGCAGGGATAGAATTTGTTGACTATTAACGTACAGCCTGGGAATATGTCTACGTGCGTGTATAACAAATATATGTCAAAAATTCCGTATCTTATCGATTTTTGATAAAAGGATTATCTAAACAGGTAACTGTGTCTGATACTGACAATAATAATTCACCTTCGCTACTTTACCATGTGATTATAGACGATCTCTATTCATAAAATATTATCTATTCAAAATATATGTTTAAAGAACTGTGAACTATAAAATTTTCCTTTTCTGATAAACTGTTAAATAGCTAAACAAACATTTTCTTAAGAATATATTTACGTTTGAACAAGATTTTAATGTATCTAAATGGAACGAAACCAAATGAACTACATGAATTAATTGAGCATCCAATTCAAAATTAGAATGAACGGGATTAGGCGCGCTAGCCGACCACACTTGTCAAAAAAACTAAGCAGCTGACAACCGTGGGAGATCAGCGGTTTCAGCTTTCTAACCTTGAAATTTAATACAAAAAGACATTTAGCAAACATGAGGGGCACAAAACAATTACTCTTCGAAAAAATAAAAGGTGTCAAAATCGAAGGGGCCGGGACCTTGAGTTTTTGAAAAGGGTTCGCGGTACGTGATCATAATTTAAATGATTGAATGATTTGAATGATAATGCGAAAGGTATCTTTCCGATGAAAGAATTAGGAACGAATTTGAATATTATGACAATTTGTTTTTTATTCACGTTTCAAATGGGCAAAGGAAACGAATTCCGTCGCATCACAAAGTATTACTTTTTGCGTTTGGCGGCGCGATGTCAATTGAATTTGGTTCCAGTAAATGGTATCGACAATCGATGTTTTTACCTTTCTTGTTCTAGTTACTGTTTTTGTCAGCTTGTATTTAGCGTTTTAAATCTACTTTTTGTATTAGGTTATTAAAAAAAACATTTTTAACCTTGTTCACTTTTGTCGGTATTATAGCGATAATAATACACGAGTTTATAAAATAACGTAAACAATAGTTTTGTAACAGATAAAAATATTTAATCAATATACTGACGACAAACATATGCATGCTTTATGTGTTGTAATAATAATACGATCTAACAATATCTATTTGGTGCAAATTTTCATATAATCTGTTTTTTTTTCAATCAAATATGCAAGAAATACTAAAGAAGAAATTATTTTGATCAATTCCTTCATTCAACTTTTCATCAGAAGATCGGTAAAAGATGTGCAGATTATTGTCCCTCTGACATACAACTCCAAAGAAAGCTAACCTCATTCACTTCCGAAACTAATTATCATAACCAGCTCATCTCGTTCATGAACGAATGCGGCAAAAAACTGAAGGATGTCAATGACAGCGCGCCAAAAACGAAAAGCCACAGACAATGAATTTGTTGACATGTTTTATTAATCAGAGTTTTTTACCGAACTTAATCGATGATAATGTATTCGAATAATAGGCAATTTAATTTTATTGAACTTTAAAATAGGTACAGTTTGTGAATTATTAAGTTTCTACGTGACGGAAGTTATTTGCGAACTCTGAAAGTAATTCTGTTACTCACTTTAAGCATGACGCAATATAGTTGAATCATCGAGTACTTCCTAAAAAAAGTGTTAACATTTAGAAACGATCCATCATAGTGACTTATTTGACCAGGTTCGCAGAGACAAAAGAGTGTGAAGTAGCCTATGAAGCTTTGCATATGTGTCGATATTTTTCAAAATGAGAATTTCTGTGGGAGCTATCCTATACACTTTTATTTGTTAGTAATATTCAATAATTCTTTTTTAGTAGTGTTCATCATATAATGCATTATGAATTAACAAAACACACACATTTGGGTCATACTGCTAAGGCTCTATACCTATAATAAAAAGAAAAAATAATAAAAATTTACTTATACATAACCAATTATCATACTTTTAAGGCCTAAATCTTCGCGATTAAAAAAAAATGTATTATTTGCTAATAAGTAGTTATTTAGTTAAAGTTCAAAGCGTTAAAAGGAACGTAAAAATTTCAGATTAGTACCTTGTGGCCTTCAATTAAAATTAATACGTCACGTCTACCTGTTCCTTTAAGTTTAAAAAAAGTAAAAATGATAATTGCGCTTGAATTTATGCATCTTAAGGTCACTTGAAACAATTAAATGTAATAAAAATCTTTGTGTTAAACCTTTTTTCATAGTAATTGATACGGCCTACTTTGAACTTGTATTTTCTTTTTATGGAAAGGAAAAGCGATTTAGTATTTTGAGCTTACTTGTTTTATTTATTTTGCTGCTTTTGAAAGCGTATCGAATCCATGAAATTAGCTTAAATATTTGTAGTGTCTAACTTAAAATTACTATCTTATGACATTCTCTTTCTAAGTTATCTAAGATTTTTCACCATGGTATAGCATGGTGAATATAATCTTAAATAACTTAGAATTAGATATTTATGATATAAGTATGGAATAATTATAAACGGGAACAAAATAACATACACCAAAAGAACTCGTCTAGGTACAAACCTTACATACCATATCTATGGTGAAAGTTAACTTAAAAAAAATGGCCTAAATCTTTATAAAGAACATTACAGAGATAATCTGTATATATTAATTTAAAAAGTTCGCTTTCTTCACTGCTGGCATGATGGGTTGTCCCTATCGCGTTTCAATCCTATGATTTTCTTATGACTTATGTCAAGGGAACCTTATCAGACAGTTAACATTGACGCAATCGATATCTCGCTGATAATTTTGCAACGATACAACGTGTAGCGACTTATTTACACTGCCAAGTGTTCACGACGATTTTCCTCTATGAAAAATAGATATAATGTATTATTTTATTCCATAAAAACACAACGACACAAAACATGAACTGTAAGTACTAATTTTTTTTTATTGTACATAATATATAACACTCACAGGTGATAGGTATTACACAATTTTTAAATTTTTCTATCTTTCCCCGGTCATCGGAATTTCGTATGTCCACCTGGCACAAGAAAATAGATAGTGCATAGATATTTTCACTAATTAGAACCTCAGTAATAACGCTTTTACACAGTACAGGACTTAACCTGTCCTCTTGTACACTTGTATACATGTATACTTAGTTGCAAAACTCTACTTGCAAATACTTGATCCTCTAGAATCTTCATATCGCCCTCTTGCTTTATAAGTATCCAATGGTATGCTATGTCATCGTTGCGACACTATGTAAACATTGTAACTCACTGTTTGTACAAGCATTATGTATAATAAAAATTATGTTTCTTCGTTATAAGTAAATGCATTAAGATTTTCTAACTCATAGAAGTAAAATATACCTGTGTCAGGGTTTCTAGCTCTACCGTATCAAACTTACGCTATGAATTGTACTTGAGTAAGTCCTTATTTATGAGAATAATATGTATATTAGTTTAACCTTGTTATAACCATGTACCTACATGTTTTTAGTGTTTAGTTATTTTTAATTATAGTTTTTGTTCAAACATTAGAGTTAATTTATTTTATTTTTTTATTGAAGTTCACCACATCATACATAATTACATATCTACAGTATATGTTACAAGCTATCTTTTCTTAAATAAATGACAATTATTTATAAAATAATGAATATAAACATACTACTTTTTGGCCTATTGGTAAGCAAAAATAATAATAAAAACGTTACCAGCAAAACAGCGGATTAGGTATGAGATAGGCACAAGAACTACCGAATATATAGAGTTAGGCAGATAATATATATATGTATATTATTGCAATTATATGTTAATCAATTTAAGGTTAATTATTTTGTACATATATATAACTTATATGACAGGTCCTGAGAAATTTTAAATAAATAGAACTACGTAGGCTATTTCGCATGTCTAATATTAGAACCGTTTACTATTTACTGATCATAATGAAATCACTGCTGGTCAACAAGCAATTAAAGATAACGACTAATTTATCATATCAAAGAGTTAGTATCGTGAAAGTCGCCCCAGTGACCTCTGAGCAATATTTCATAACATACTTTATTAATCAATATTACTTCGAGAAGGACGTCTTTATTTTAAAGATAATTATTCTAGCAATAAATAAACCTGTGTCTATAACTGGAAAATCCCGTATTGGAATCCTTTTGTCGCTTATATACTATTAATTACGTAATTAAATATGAGGTAGCGAACTAAAATAATCTTTTTACCTGCTGTCCGCGCGCTCCGTAGAGCAACGTTTACGTACGTCAATTCGTGTTTAAAATATCATAATCGCTTCGTCATTATATAGCAAAGCACTACAGCATATACGATAAAACCACAGTACAGTTTAAAGGAAATAAAACTATGTTAGTCGAACAGAAACTAAGTACTGTGAATATCTTACACAAATAAGTTTGTAGTACAATGACCAAGGTTATATTGTGTCGCTAGGGGCCGCATCATATTTAGAAGTTTGTACAATCGTAATTTACGTAATACGATACGTAATGTATTCTTTATATACGATTTCCTGTTCTATAAAGTTTCTCTAATACTCAGTCATCAAATGCTAATAATAAATTCAATTTCACACATGTCTAGGTCTCAGATTCTGGTCCTTTAATCATTTTCATTTTATAGCCATTAGCCTACTGTATCAAAGACATGTCGGTCTGCTTTTCGTTGGATTTTACCTTCACGATATGAGCAATTTCTATTGATTACTCATACAGAAATATCCATCGTTTTGTGTAGGAAGAATTTTGTGGGCTTTCTTAAAAATAAGGGAGAGGCCGGCCCCAGTGGCTGAAGTTAAGAAGTGTTACAGGGCATGACGTCATCGTAGTGATTCATTAGCACAGATTATAGGTGTCAATACAGTATGTTTGTACGACCTCAGGGTTGAGATAAGACACCAGACGAATTATGCTCTAATCAGATAGAAATACATTTAAAATAAAGTATATTTTAACAATATATTAAAACATTTCTTAAATGTAGTATCTAATAGCTAAGAAAGTCCTGTTAGTGTAACAAAGATGGTCACAATACAAAAACAAATACTGAACCAAACAATTTCACATTCGCTTTCTATTAGACAGAAGTATTATCTTGAATTATCAGGAGAAAGGTTTATTAAATGTATTCGTATACTTTACAAAACTATCGTATCGTTTCATGAAAGCTCTTCCTCTTCAGACCCTTATTTTGTACAATACCATCTAATTTCGTCTTCCCTATAATCTTAACAAAGGGGACCGACGCGTTTGAATTAAATCATGATTTATGTTCATAACAGTGACATTACTTTTTACAACCTTTCCCTACGGCGTTGCGTGAATCATAAATATTTAGAATACACATTCATATTTCATTTAATAGATTTCATTTTAATGTGATGAACTGTGAACAATTCAATTTGGGTTTATTTTATTTCTAATAATTAGCGCCTAAACGAGTCGAACCGATATAATTCCAACTAGAGTTTATGCTATAGTTTACAGGCGCTTGTAAGTACATATAAGTGTATCCTTAGTACCTACTCGGCGGCCCGGTTGACCAAGAAGTGGGAATTCTGTAGCTAACGATTTTCGCGCCTTCGTGGCAATGTAAGAGAATATTAATAAATATTTATTTATTTAATTTTTCAAATGTAAACTGAACTTTATTGACTATAATGACTCCTTTTCCAGTCTTTGATTATTTAATTGTAATTAATTATTTGCATTGAATCAAAAACTATTTTTAATAATGCCAAAGAAGTATAACTTCTTACGCGCGTACATAAGTACACGCACCCTTTTTTTGATTAATTGCTTGAATGTTTACAGATATCTAATCTAAACAAAAACATATAGTTTATCTAGTTTGACAAAAATTTACTATCATTCTGCGAGCAAAGATTTTATATAATAAATCGCGTTGTGTAATAAATAAGTTTCTCTTGTTTGCCAATGGCATTGGAAAGCCAAGCCCATGTCAAATTATTGACCCTTAACGATATAATATGACATAGAATACAGCATCTAACACAGCGCGTGTGTGTTGTTACTTGTTTAGTTTCAGGGCCAAAACATCTTAAAACCTCATAGCAATAAATAAAACAAAAACAAAAATTGCTGGTAATGTTTCCATAATTATGGTGCTTAGAGTAGCGGTCTTATAATTCATACTCTATGGGAAAACAGTTTAAGTAGAACGCTATAAAATGGTATTTTAACAGCGCAATGTGGTTTTATTAAGATTTTCATACTTGTTTTCTCTTAGAACAGACTTACGAAGCGATTTTTATAACGCACTCTTGAGCCTATGCAAAAGTTACTTTCCAAGGACATAGTTGTTTGTATCTTATATTGAATATACGAAATCTAAGTAATAAGTATAGTACCCGCACTTCAGCCTCTTGTCTGTAAAAATTGTATCTATTTAGAGTAATTACTCGTACAAAGAAATATTCATATACCTCGTATATAAGGGAAGGATTCATATGATTATCAGATTCTTAAAAGGCCGGCAACGCACTCGCGAGCCCTCTGGCATTGAGAGTGTCCATGGGCAGCGGTATCACTTAACATCAGGTGAGCCTCCTGCCCGTTTGCCCCCTGTTCTATAAAAAAAAACGCAAATTAGCGTTATTCTCAAGAACCTAATTATCAGTAAAGTAACCGTTATTGAAACCGTTATTATTAACGATCGGAACGGTTTCGAAATATTTTAGTTTTGGTCGATTTTCTCGATTATTTACACTTTACAGAGTAAAGGACCGTTAATGCACTGTTTAAATGTTTTTAGGTTAGAGTGTCAACTCTTTATAACGAATTTCAAGGGACCAAGCATTTTTATTCGTTATAGAGAGATTCCGTTATAGGGAGAGAAGAATTAATGTATGTGTTTTGGGTTAAACCAAATAAATTTAACTTATTTTTACATTATAGAGCGTTTTCGTTATAACGAATGACGGTATAAAGACTTTTCACTGTATTTACATTTAAAAACTACTCTTTGAACTACTAACTAGCACGCAGTTTTGCCAGCAATTTCTAGTTTGGCAAGATTTTTGCAACATACAACAACACATTAACAATAATTCTTAGATTTCAGACAATTTACATTATGGTTTTTGTTAATTATACTTAACACACCATGTGTTTCCTGGTGTAGAAGAGTGTTCCGTGAGGTAATACAAATATGTTCATTAGTTTTTAACATGAAATAAGGATTTACTGAAACGATTTAAAATTTTGGTTAGAAATCCAACTTTAAAACGGCACAAATGGAAAAATATTTATCCGAGAACGTAACCTTTTGTCGGCGTATCAATAAAAACCGTTTAAAACATTATCATAATTTCTGCTTATTCATTTTAATAATTACTGATAACCCGTGTTTATTATTACAATTTTATGAGCTCACAAGCTTCAACGATATATTATACCTTGTTAAAATTAATTGTTGAGATGCGTTTTAATATACCTGTTAAGTTAAGCGGAAGATGATCAATCATTTAACTTTAAATTACATTTCTTAACACCTAATTGCTAAAGCGTGTTACGGTTTTGTTTCGTATTTTTTCTGCTTTATTCCTTCTTGGTCCTTCTCTAGATCTTATCACTTTTATTTATAAACCACTTCTTCTAAATTTTAGTTAATAAACTCATTTACTTTCTGATAAATTCACGCTTTAATGAAAAGAGACACAGTGCCAATAACATAATTATTAAACCAGTGGTGCTACAATCTTTTAGGTCTGGACTTGAGGTTGCTGTATCTGTTTCGTGATTATTTGTTTTTTCTAATAGCCAAGTATTTCTGTCTCTGACACACGCCGTCGACTTTTTGGGTCTAAGGATCTTATCCTTCACCGTGTGAGCAAGTGTTAAATAAGCATATAGAAAGATAATTGCTGCACAGTCGGGGTTCGGACTTAGGTACGACGTCAGGAATGAGTGTAGCACTTTGAAGCCAAAGGGCCTACACTGCTTATACCTTAACATACTGTCTATGTATATTCTAAAGTCTCCCTGCTGGAACTGTCAACTGTCAACGCAACTGTTTTAATGAATTGACAGAGCGGTTTCGGAATGTTGTGGTGTGAAATGTCATGGATAGATTTGAACTTAAATATAATAATTATTATTGAAAAGTACGCTTAAATTATACAAAAACTACTTGAGCAGAAGAAGCGGGAAGAGAGTTTTCATTATTCCCATTGAAATCTTTACTACTTCAATGACTTACTTTACTTTATTGCCTTTCTTTTTAATATTTAATTTGCTTATAATTTTCGTCGTTTAAATTATAACTTTGTATTACGAAGAACCCGTGCTTACATTCTTATATATACTCTCGACGTCTTAACAGTTAAGTTTATTTAAACATCAAAGACAAGCAGAGGAAGGACTGTATCAATAAATTCGTCTATTTTTACACTGACAACCCTAAGCACTTCCTGATTGGATGTATTTTTAATCTATGCTTGAGATGACCAGATTGTCGATGGTATGCTGGGAGAAGCTATTAATCTTCTTGACCGGTGATTAAATTCATAACAAACTTATAGTAATTTTGTAATATAAAGCTGGATATCTAAGATGTGTAGATGTTTCAATATTTGTTTTATAATTACTAAATATTAACGGGTTTATTACAATTTAAATTTCCTCCAAAATTTTGTTAATTTTCAAGAGGCACTATAACAAAATTAAAAATAAACTATTTTCTTTAAAATTCCTAAAAAAAATGCCTTCAATGGGCACGTAGCCAAGCCATAATTTGCGTAACGGAAGAAAAAGAAAACGTATTTTCAAAAAAAATAAGGATTGTTTAAAGAAAAAAGCATAAAAACACTACGCTTCTAATAATACTGGCCATAGTTTATGTATGCTAGTGACTAAAAGTTCCACGAATGTAGTGATGATAGTAGCTACTAGCATAGCACTACATTCCATTACCTTAAAATATGTTCTTAGTCTTGGCCCTATATTGAGATACGTCTGGCATTAAATCGTAAACCATCGAGCAAGTGTTAATTGGGCATAAAAAAAAATCAAACACGCACGCTCTAGTCCACACGAAATTTTTTCAAATATCTTTTTAATATAGATTTAAGACGTGTACGACATATTTATCTAGCGCTCCTATTTTAGACCAATAAAATAGATATGCCGGGGTCAACAACGCTACCGTGGCAGTACAAGATAAGGCACGCGGTGCAGCGTTGCAAAATATCTTCTATTAGTTTATTTTGAATTCTGATAAGATGTAACACTTCCGTCTTCACCAAAGACCTTTTTCAATTTGCTTCTGAGATTCATTTTTAGTTAAGTTGTAGTTATTTTTAATTTTGAGGTGTATTTTTTTGCCTTATCATCAATTACCGTATATATATATTTGAGTTTTGTTGCTAAAAAGTCATATTTGCGAAATTTTACTATGATAGTTAAATTATTATACGTAGCTTAAGGAGCCTATATTATTTATATTAACATACACATTTTATTTACAATCAAGTATACAGTTTTTACAATTACAGTATTTTATTTTTATGTTATTTATATTATATAAGTTATCTAAAGTTTTAAAATAAAGGCTATAATAATGAATCGAGATTTAGCGCTAATTGTGAAGTCCAGTAATTGACGTACGGATCCAGACTTGACCTGCGGATTCCCGTATAGATTAGACATATGTAAGTCGTACTTAACTCTAAATGTAAATGATGTAATCAATTTATCTAATATGAACGTAAAATGCACAGAATTTTCAACATGAGAATTACGGTTATGTACAAAATGGGAACATACTTGACATTCTATATTCGAATGTTCAAATCATAGACAAATCTTGTAATATTCTATCTTTTTCAGATTCCTAAGTGCCTGAAGATAAGGAATGTGCCTTTAGTGACCAGTGTTGCTAGTGATAAAGTTTTTTTTAATCTGTAGTGTTCAGTAGAAGTCATGGAGCTAAGAAGATTATCTATATGTATAGCATTCTTCGTGTTTGCTTGCGTGTCACAATGCTCAGGTAAGATTTTCGTGTTATATTACTAATTCAACAGATACGTTATCATAACAGGTAAATATTCCATAAAGTAGGATCAGATAGACCCAGTAGGGCTTCATAGAGAAAGTCTAGTCTTATCTAATTACCTATAATTTTTCTTTATTATTTACTCATAATTTTTACCCGGAAACGGAAAAGGTGAACAGCGTAAAGCTAAATGAACATTTTTGTAGCCATCACTGATTAGTTTTTTGTCTATGTTTAACCTTGATAATCTGGGTTTAATTACTAATTATGGCTAATACACAAACCGTGCCAGAGCCATAAAAAAAAATACTAATTAATACTATGTATTCATCATAGCTGTCTATTACTAAAAGTAAAAAAAATTAGCATGGCCACTATTTTGTTTATTTGACCTGTGTGTTGGCTGAATACTTGTTGTTTCAAACAGTATTTTATTTATTTATTTGATATAAGAACTGGGATAGTTTAAATTATTAACTAGACTAGAGGTTTAATTTGTACAAAGTAATAATAGTAAAACAATAAAATTATTTAAAAAAAAACAACTATTATGAATTTATTTATAGTAATAGCTTAGTCATAAATAGTAAATATTATTTTTGTAATCATACAGCTAACATAAATTTTATATAATAAAAAAACAATTATACTAAAGATATAGCCAAATATGAAAAACATAATCAAAAGATTTAAACATTTACGAAAGGAAAAAATCAGTAAAAATATTTAAAAAAAAAACTAAGTAATACCTGATTCGGCTGTGTCGTGTGATGTGAAATGAGGGTAGTGTATGTGTACCACTACATTTGTAGATTTCGTCTCAATTACTATACGATTTCATTGTTATTTTAAAACCATTACACAGGCTGAAGAACGAGCGCAACAATGCGTAAATATATTGTTCTGACTAATACTAACAATTTTAGAATCTGGACTAGAGACTTGCAGTCGCGATTATTGAAAAAAGTAGGTCGGCCTATAAATATCGTCCAGGCATCATAATAATCTATTTTTTTTAACAAGACGTTTATTAATCACAAGTAAACCTCAAAGCTTATTTTATTATTGTTCACCAAAATTGCTTCTTTTTAATTGAGTATTTATTAATAGTGATATTCAAATCTTGTATATATAGAAATTGATTATAGTGAAAAATAAAAATTCGTACACTTGACAACTGTATAGTTATCCAATTTAATTAATCTCGCATAGATTATTTTTATCATATAATAAATAATCACACAAAACAAACTACTTTATTTAGTACCGAATTATTGAGTGATTTAGGGTACCATAGGGTATATATATTATATACCTTTGTTAGATTACGATTGCACATAAGGTATTATATTATTACTACTTAGTACGAAGTATTTATTGCCTACATAAACAATCACTTTCCATATAAAATGTCAAAATCCATATAAAATTTAATTGAGAATAAGATGAACGCACTCGAGATAGTTCGAAAAAAACTTATCTCAAATTTAGGTTAGTCATCACAGAGAAACTTGTAAGGCCTTGGCTACAACAATCGTGAAGAACAAATTACATGGATTTTATCTGAATCGGGTCATTCACTTGATCAGATTGCTGTTTGTGTGATGTAATCTTTGTTTCAGTAGATACAAATTCAATTGGTGTAAAAAGAATTTTTACCGATTTCTGGCGTGTTTATAGTGACTTAAGTTTATGACCCCTGTATGGGGCAGAGGACTTCCACTATGAGCCACCATCTAGTTCGGTCTGTTTGCCGCTTCTGCAACTGTAGGTACGCCGCCAGGTTTGTTTGGTACGGCCAAGGTTCCACTTTCCTTGGGGAGTCCAATCAAGCGCCGGTTTGGGGATATGATTCGAATCTCTTCAGAGTGGCTTCTCCAGAACATGTGCTTATAGCATACTACGTTATATTATTATGACTAGGGACATATAAAAAATGCTACATACCATTATATACATTATTATATTTTATCAAAAAACTAAACGTGTTATTAGCGACATTACATCGAGAGTTTATTAGAGCAATTATTCCATTTTAATAGACCCAATTAAACGGCCTTAACAAGAACTAACTCGTTAATGGAATGTAATTAGCCATCTCATTGACAGCCACATCAAAATCGGGCGACGTCAGTGACAACTGACAGCTGTCAACGCACTCTTTTATTTTTGAAATCGTCATAGCAAGGACATGTTTAGTTAGCAACTGTATTAGTAATTATGATTAACGGAACGAAATGGGGAATGTTATCGTAAATACGAATATTAAAGTATCAATTTAAAATTCAAATGAGATAATTTGGCCTAATCCAAACACACGCTACGGTTCATAAACCTGCGTATCGTGTCAATACGAAATAACTAAAAAATATTGTTTTGCGAAAATCCAGACATATAAATCAACATGCCACACCTCAAAGGCGGTTCAAAGACTCTAATTAATTAAATACCCATTAATTTCGTTTAACAAGGTAGGGAATGCGATAAGAGAAATGGGCCGTGCTTCTCACCTAGCTGACGAAACACGGAAGTATATAAGAGCTGTCTTGTGAATATCAAACATACAAAATATATTACAAGTTTGAGGCAGTTTTGATAGTTAACTTAAGGTCCCCCGAGTGGCAGTAGGCATTCGGCGTAGAACTCTAGTCTGTTAGGATTAAAGACATTTATTTATTCTCATAACAGACAATAGTCACTTACATGAGAACTTATATACTAAAGATACAATTTATCACGTCGTGCTCAAGCTAAGGATCAATTATCGAAGTATAACTTGGGTGGACTTTCATTTACGCAGGTAACTGGGATCACTCAGGAGATGGGCTTTTAGTCTAAATTTAAATACTGCCAGGCTGTCTGCACTTTTTTTTTTTTTCTGTCTGTTTGATCTGGAATGCGTTCTTTATACTTCAGTCCACGCCTCTGCAATTATGTTTGATTTCATTCCAGTCCAGAGCTTCCATGGCAACGCGACTTGGATCCTTGGATCATATGCCCCCCCACTTCCATGTTCGGCGTTTTATAGTTCTGCTAAATATCCATCAGCCGTAAAACTTACATATTACTTATTATACGTTTTGAATAGACTAGGAATTTTACTATACGTCAAATGAACTATAAAATGATTGAACATGTTTACGTAATATCAATTGAACTGAACGACACGATAACAATGGTTCATTCGAGTTTAATCCATTCGGTCATCAATCAAATGATCATGCATGATTAATGAGTTGATTGAATGAAAAACTAGTCTTGGTAACTTTTACGATTTGTTTTTCTACGTTTGCAGTGTAAATATTTAATCCGATTTGTTTAAAGTGTAATAAACTACGCTTTACGTAATCGGAGATAATCTTTCTCTTCTATTCAATGTTTAAATTACACATTATTTGAATTAAAAAAAGCTATAATGTGTTACAATTATATTGCTATAGCTTTCTTTACACAGTGTGTGATTAATAAACAATCATCTCTGTTCCTCCTTAAGTGTAGTGGCTGAAGTGTGCGCCTCTCAATCCTGAAGAATTAAGAATTTGTCGCACAACTGTGATTCTCTCATTTGTAATAAAATTATCACGTACTAGCCGCTAGCTCGTCCCAGCTCCGCACGGGTGGACATGTTTTTTTAAATTTTGGCATAAACGTTCAGTAAATGCAAGACATACCTAAAAAATAATGTATTTAGCGATAGTGTATCGCTGGCTACCTTTGGGTACGGGAATTGATGATTGAAAACAAAATGATAACAGAATAAATGACATCAACGGGTAATTTTTAAAAACATTTCACTGAGGTTTAGAATATATATCCTTATTTTTTTTCTTGCAATTAATAGTATATTTCATTACGAGTGCGGAAAGCTTGTAATTGCAAAGAGTTCCGACAAATGTCTACCCGAGCCGAGGCGCAGCCGAAGGTGAGGGTTGACAGTCGGAACAAGTTGCAATGATGGTTCCGCACGTGTACTGAACGACTATTTTTAATACAGTTGCGAAAAAATTAAGCAATTTAATAAAATAATAAAAACACAATAAACTCAACTAACTAATCATTTATTTCATATAAAAGTTATAATTCACATATTCATTGAAATTGGTACAGTTTTTTATACTAACTGGGGAAGTTTTAGGTTGCATATTTACTGTTTGAGACAAACTATTATTAATTTCGTATGATTGTTCATGTATATTTAATATATAATATAACAAACAACTAAACTAGCAAAGAACATTTTTGGAAAATGGCGCCAACTGTAAAAGAATATGAGCAGAGATTTTTTTTTCTTAACTCATTCTGGGTAGGCAAAGGGAACTATGCCCATACAGCCAAATCTTCAGTAGATTTTTTTTATTGATATGAAATTTAATGAGATGAAATGAAATGAAACCTAACCTAAAACTCATTGAATCAATTCATTAAATCTGATATTAAAACAAATGAGTAGGTTCTTTTTTGAAATATTTGCATGAATTATAAAAACTTCTATGATTTTTTTTAGTAAAAACTTCGTGGTTGTTTTTTTCTTTTTAATAGACATTATCTTGACAGTTGGGAAAGAAAACGCACTAGTTCGGAAAAGGTAAAGAAAAAGCACGAGTGTGTAATAGCCCACATCCCGAACGCTATACGTCCCTGCAATACGCCACTTTTTGAGCAACTGTATTAAAAAATAGCCTATATTAATCAGAGATAATGTAGCATTCAAATGTTGAAATTTTAAAATCGGTCCAGTACTTTATGAGCTAATGCGTTACAAAGATACAAATCTTTCCTCTTTATAATATTAGTATAGATTATGTTTTGTTTCTCCTGAACTATTTAACTTTCAAAAGGTGGTTAATGCTGTAATTATGCTGTAATTTCTGACCTGAATTTGATCTGCAGCACGATCGATATTGGTAAATGCTTTACAACTGCAGAGAATTAACCAAAACGTAAATCTATTAGAGTTAACTGTTAGAATTTAACTAGTGTTTCGTAAGCAAATCAGTTGCTACATTGCCGGAATGTCATAGAACTGGTTATGCTAAGCTATTTATCATTGTTTTATTCAATTTAATACAAGTAGCTTACTATAATCGCCTTATCGTAACTACATCTTTCTATTAGCGGCTCTTAACTTGCCGTTTTTATCGTAAAAATCTTAATAAATCATCGGGAATTTAATACTAAGACCTTTGCTTAAATATATTGTACAACACAGTAAATAGTATACACAGTATTCTTTTAAGTGTACTTAAATTAACCTATTAAATAATAAAGCTTTATTCATGACAGGAATATGGTTGTGACAAAATTGATCTAACGCTTATCCCCGCTAGGGAACCCCTGTGTTATGGCATGTGGGAACAGTTCTTCCGCGGTGGTATATGGTGCATGTATAAATATTTTAATAAAAGGTAGTGTTTGTGTTGCATCTAATCACACAAAAGTAAGACTAAGTAGGTATGCGTGAATGTATGAGAATGTGGATGGATGTTGGTGTGTATAATACACTGTTTATTTGAAAGAGTGGCTAATAGTTTTTATTAGCGTGCGCTGTCTGTGTTAGTTTTTTCACCTCAGAGTTATGTCAAAATATGTATTTTGCAGTAACGTTCGTTTTATAAGGAAAATATTAATTGGAAAATGAACGATTACTTACTGTTAATCCTCGCTAAGTTAACATTAACTTAATATGTGACTAATACACTTATAAATGTATAGTTTTAACCTGAAATTGATGAGCCAGTTTCTAACGCGTGCACGCGCTAATTTGTAAAAAATGGTACTTGTGAATGAAAAACGAGATAGTTATGAAACAAAGATTACAATGTTGTGATACTCTTACGTAAATGATAAGGAGTGACTGATAACAAATGCTTAACTGCATTGCGCAAACAAGATGCGTAAAAAGTGAACTATAAAACAGTCAAGCTGTTATGAACTTTTGAAATTGGGTCGTTTGAAAATGACTAATTTATATTACAGAATTTTCTGTTAAATACTCGCTCAATATATGATATGATTTGTTGTACAAAAATATACATGTACGAATAAATGGAAGTGCGGGCGTAGTGGTTACGCTTACGGTTTTAAAACCGTGAGGGTAAACTAAAGCATTTTATATTTCTATATAAAATGTAATCCAGTGACGATGCATCTTCTTCTAGGTGTATGTATCTGTTTCGTATTCATTTGTTTTTTCTAATACCCAAGTAGGTGATCAGTTGACATACGCCGTTTTTTTGCGTCTATGGAATGCCAGTTTCCTTACAAATTTCTCCTCGTATGAGAGAATTAAATTCACTTAGAAAGGCCATTGATGTTCGGCGTTTGAACTTACCACCTCAGATTTGAGAGACCCACACTTAGAATGGTCTTCATTTCTATATTGACGTTGTGATGGGACAAATCGTCATAGTCGTAGAATAGTGACGGATCTGACAAATAGTAAACTTTACAGGGCAGCCATTTCAAAATAGTATAATCATGTTAGTTTTTGTCATAACTATTTTAATTCATATTATGTTATTATGAAAATTGGCATACAAGCATACAAAAGGGTTTGTTTTGAAACGAAATAAAAGTAATAATATTAAATGACAAAGTTTTCTAGAAAAATCACATGCTTCCTGAATTTAAAACACATGGAATTTTTTATGTAGTCGTAATATTTAGTCAATAGTATCCAAATATGATAATAAGTGAATTTTGGATTTATTTCAAATCCGACAAAATTATCAATCAAAATGTAGAAATATTCATCTTGGCGTATACAGATTAATATAAATAAAGGCTTTAAAGAACTAAATAAGTTGTTGCTTTACTATCTATAAAACATATATTTATATAATATCAAGCAGCATAACATAATAACACTACTAATTCTAAGTCCAAGCAAACTTACGTGAACTATACAATCTTCGACAAATATTGGTATATTTGGCAAACCTTGGCCATGTTTGACCAACATTCATTAGCCTATTTCAATATTATTTATTGAGATTGCGAAGGATGTGCTGTGAATGTTGTCGTCTACGTTATTTCATAGGAATGTTTTCGATTAAAATTAAATTATCTGTACTATTATTTCCAACTTTCAGTATAATATTATTTGTTATACAAATTGATTAAACTGAAATAACAATTTTAAATTTAGCTTTACACAAAGGGGCTCAAGAGACCTTGGTAGGCTAGGCTTAATGTCTAATTCAGTCAATATTTTTCTAATAGTACCAAAAATCATAATCCATGTACTAAATAATAAGTTATTTCATATCAAAACTTGTAAGTAATGTAAGTTTTAAATAATACCTGAGAAATTTCCTAAATAAATTTACATTAAAATATGTTAAGTTAATCAAGTGATAGTACAATGATGTACTACTTCACTAGCAAAAATTAATTAGTTCGAACCCGGCGAAACAATAATTGATAAAGATTGGCTAACGGACATGACTTATATAAAATTTCTAGTACTTTGATATCGCGTTTTAAGGGACTACTAGCGCCATCTAGTTACATAAACAGAAGTAATTTAGACGTACTCCCCACAAACGTGCAACAGAAGTGTTGTTAATATTTCAACTTATACTATAATCAAATAATTTTATTTTATTATTATAATTTTATTTTCTGTAAAAGGGTGTGTGGTGTAAAAGATTACTGCTGTTCTTACATTTTCTGTCAAGCCATTTCTTCCAGGTTTGTTTCCAGAGTAAATAAAGGGTGGCTATTTTTAGGTGTGCGTCATAAAGTAATATGGGCCATTGTGTCAACCGGGGACGTCATAGTAAATATTGTGTTTGGGTTTTTGCATGGCCTCCTAGAGTCTAGACTATGCTGGGCCGAGCATTGCATTTGATGTATATAATGCTTTTATATGTAGGTACATATAATAAAAATATTTATACATATATTAAAAAATACATTAAAATAAGAATAAGGGGCAACGCTTTCGAACGCAGGACCTTAAACTTCGAAGTAAACATTACCATTAAACGTCTAAATCAACAATATTAATTAAAAATATTGTCACTATAGTACTTAAAGAGAAAAAGGTGTTGAAACGTATAATGAAGCTAATAAGTTAAATATACTTGTATACTATGTATAAATCATTGAAATCGATTTAATTTGGCATGAGAATTGACCCCATGCCTCACAGCTGCAGACTAAACAAATCACCATCGAACTAAGCGGTGAAAAAATATGTGCGTTTAATATAAACAACGTACTCACCAGGGAACAATGAACTTTTATTTGGTTTAAAGGCAATATTTCTTTTCAATTTTCTTATTTAAGGAGGCTAGGAAAAATAGACTTGCTCTTTTTAGATGTGGTAAAATTAAGATTAAGATCGAAATAGAAGAGATTTTTTTAGTTTATTATTACTACTCGTTTAAAAAAAAATCTATAGTAGGTACTGTACATTATGAACATTCAATTCATTCATTCAAATAAATAATATAGCCACTTAATATAGTATTTATAAAAAAATTAGATACAATAGAAATTATAAATAACGAAAATCTTAACACAAAAGTAATGACTTTAAATTAAACAACAAAAAACAATAACTAACCTTAAAATGTAATGACTGAAATATATTATTAAAAGGAGTCCCTTTAGGCAAGGTTCCGAAGATACTGGCAGCGTTCCCCCTTTGTAAAGAAATTACATTTGGTTCCCCAATATAACTATGCATAATAGTTTATAGTAGCATATTAGTATGTCAACTAGTAACACAGCTAATTAGTAAAGAAGTGACAGTTCACACTATGATGGTCACACGTGGTGTCTGCATGTGGGGTAGCCGACGGAGCGTGAAATTGTAAATATTTCACCTTTTTAAAGCTATTTTAAGCTTTTTAAACACAAACACAAAAACAAGCTCTTTCTTTCTTTGACTTAGTACCGATTTTCAATGTGTACTAAATATATTTACGGGTGAATTATATAGCACGTAATACAAATTATATTGGCGAAAGATTTTTTAAAGTGATTTTTGACTTGAATGTTTACCTACTTGTACAAATCAACTTTAAAAACACCTCGATACTTGGCACGGGCGTCAATAACAGGTTCCCACTGTCGCACTTTGTACCTATCGCCTCAACATTGTAAACAAATAATTATAATATTATTGTGATCAATATTTATGACGGAGAAATTGTGATATGTTCAATTTATGTTCCACACGTATACTTATGTAATATTTTTTACTTTAAATAAATAAGATAACCATCTTTAGCTATAATACATGAATTTAATCATAACAATTAATTAATTTATTAAATCTTTCAAAAAATTAAGCAAAAGAAATCGGAAGTTCTAATAAATTGTACTATTAACATTGTCAAATTTATATTTAAAACCAATTTAACGTCAATGATTTATCATCAGAATCAATCAACTGGCAATGATTATATCTGTATTAGTCATTCAATCAAGCTAAGAGATTCATTTCTATTCCGTCTGCAAAATAGGGTTGGCACATTGAATGTTAATTGTAAACTTAGCATTGCGTATAAAATGATATAAAGTTTATAGGTTTTTAATGATTCATTGTAAAATCTCATCATTTAAGCTTCGTTGCACACCTTTGATTGCACACAACATTTCAGTTTATTATATTGTCATTGGCACACAAAGTATTCATTTACATAAACATATACATATATGTATTTACATAATATATTTTATTTATTTTCTATTCTTACATTACTACTGATGCAACAGAAAAAATAAATACACTTAAAAAAACGAAGCATAAAACCTTTTTACACCAAATTATGAATAATCCTTGTGAATTCAGACACTATACTGTTGTCTAGTTTGGACTATCTATCTTTTGACCACAGTTTAAGTATTTTTGGCTTTAAGATGAATAGTGTAATGATACGGATTTATTTTCACCGCACAAATATACAGTATTTACAGCTATATAATAATAATAATTACAAATTTATAAATAGAAAATTAAAACAAATTTAAAAAGTCCCTGTGTACCTTTAATGCTGGCAGCATTTACGCGCTGTAATGCTACACGTTCGTTGAGCAAAGAAAGCAACAGCTCTGGGGTCACCGGTACTATCTACCAGGTGCCAACTTAAATCTTTAATAAGTGCCCGTGCACTTGAACGCCCCGGACAAGGGTCTCTACTCTAAAATCAAACTTGGAGGAAAGACATATTTTAGCCATTTATTATTTTCCCCATGCTCTGCGGCCGCGCCAGCAGGCTTGGCTGAGGGAGGTGAATCAGGTCTAACGTCTCCACAGTAGCATCCCATACCAAAGCCCATCCCATCCTCCAACGGATCAAAGATCAAAATATAGTAGAATGTTTTTCTGCCAAATGACAGCCCTGTGAGTAAAAATGCAGTAAATTAAAAGTCCACTGTAAGGTCACTGTCGACGCTATTCGCAATACACATTCATTTAGCTAATAACCATTAATTGGTCTAACTGGTTCCGCATTACAATTCCTTTACAAGGTTTCCTATATTCACTTGTATACTTAAAAATCTAGTAGCGCCACATCTAGGCCTCGGCTGTCTATTTCGTGTTAATATGTCGTTAATAAGCATGTAAGTGTATATGACAAATATTACTGATATACTGATGTCCAGTCTGTAGATACTACTACTACTATGTACCTGCAGTTGAGTTTCATTATCGGACGTCAAGGCAAAATACAAAATACCATCCGTATCACCTCGACGTCCGTCGTTCCACAACTGAGCTTTTTCTAAGGCAGTTTTTGGCTTTGTGGAACCAGCTGCCCACTGAAGTATTTCCGAACCAATTCGACTTAGGGTCCTTCAAGAAAAGAGCGTAACAATTCTTTAAAAGGCCGCCAACGCACTTGCGAGCCTTCTGGCAGTGTGAGTGTCCATGGGCGGCGGTGTCACTTAACATCAGATGAGCCTCTCGCCGGTTTGCCTCCTATTACATAAAAAAAAATAGAAAGAAAAGTCAATTAGCGCCGCGATTTGAACGCAATGGATTGAGAGTCGGACGTTTAAGCCTCATTGCTCTTGTTTGTATTGCCATTAAGGCTCTAATTGGATTTAAATAACAAAGTGCGTCAATAACAACGTGATTATGGTTGGATTAATCATGATTTAACCAAAAGGTTATCCTTTATATAGTATTGTCTTTGATTAACATAACCTTTACACATTTATAGAAAAACGCTTTTACCGGATTAAAGTTATGTATTATTATAAATTTACAATTATTTGACATAATTTTAAATTTATCCGACGTTTCGCGTGCTTTACAGCGTGCGTGGTCACGGTGAATTTATAATAATACATAACTTTAATCCGGTAAAAGCGTTTTTCTATAAATATGCTTTATATATTTTTTATATCTATAACAATTATAAAATTCACAGCTTTTACAATAAAAAAAACCAATTTTATTACACGTTTTAACTAGCGTTCCTAAACATCTCATATCGAACATTTTAGCACAGCTAAAGACACGTATAAACAAAAACCTCGTTTCATAGTAAAAAAGTCCCTTAGTATTTATATCAGGGTAGAAGATCGTATGGGAAAAGTATTTTAAAAGCAACTAATTGGTTTATATGAACCCTCAATGTCACACAGATGATTGGCTTTCTAAATCATTGTCAAAATATCATATGCAGGATTACTGTATAATCCCTTGGACGAAATTAACCGTAAAATAACTGGTATATACCCCAGTATTGTCACTTAATACTCGGCTGCGTTGAAAGGGTTACAACTTACATGTAGTGTGGTGTAAGTCACGAAAGAATTCAAATATATTTACATGCTTAGTGTAAGATGACAAAGGTTTTTCTTAATACTGCCTGATGAAGAAATTTCTAGCGCTAACTTAGACGCAGATTACAGCGACTATCAACATATAATTTGACAGGTGGTTGGACATATGAGGTTCTTTTAAAAAAGGTCTGTTTTAGATTTACTTAAAACTTTATATCATTATGATTTCTAAGTGACAGTTGTAGTTTGACAATTCATTGCACTCACACAAGCTATATTAAAGTATCAGATTTCAAAAATTATGGGATTTACAAAATATTGTATTGACAATAGTCCACGCCATATTATTTTTATTAGGAGTAAATGACCATTAAAGATTACGAAAGAGATTTCTCTGTCTAGTCAGGGTAGATACTGACAACTTTCCATAATGAACCGTGAATTTGAATGTTAGTAAAGAGGCATATTTTATACTAACTAAACGCGTAACGCACGTACATCTTTTAAAACCGCGTTCCCTTATACCATATACCACACATTTGAAAATATCTTCACACCTAACACAACTAATCAGTTTTTTAACTGTCACTTTTTATTTTTAATGTGCCATCAATGTCAAAAGGTAAGGGATGTGCGGAAGTGGTATTCAACTGTTGTTTGAATAAAACTTCGTTATAAAGGGGTAATGAAGAATGACTTGTTTGACTCGTAAGATTAATGCTTTTCGATTATTATTGTTAAATAAAATAATGATAATTGTATATTTTTCGTAATAGTAATGTATAGAGGCAAAAATTTAAAAGGTGTATTGAATTAGGTAATCCTAAGATCTATATTTTATTTATTTAACACTTTGTAGCATTACTAGTCCATATACAACCAGGTAACATAAATTATCAAGAAAGCAAAGGGCGCTAACTTATCGCTAACAAGCGATGTCTTGAAGTGTTAGTAAGGAAGAAAAAAAACTAAGTTAACAAAAATTATGTTTGATTTATTTATTTAATAATAATAAAAATATTTATTAATAAAAAGAAAATTATTAAAAATTTAAAAAGTTTGGTCCCTGTGGCAGTATATCTTCAACGCTGGAAGCATTTCCTAGCTGTATTGCGATACTTATTCGTTGAGCGAGGAAAGCACCAGCTCTGGGGTCAACTGAAATTAAATAATTATAAATGTTTGAAAGTTAATAATAAAAAATATATTCAATAGTGTAAAATAAATATTATTTCGCGTTACTTCAGTACAAAGGTGCATGATTGTGCTATCTTTTGCGAATCAAATTATAAGCCCCACTTCCTAATGGCATAATTTTTGGGGGAGAGTTTGAAGAGGGTACTGATTAGACTCGGGGTTTATGTTTAAAGAACTTTATTTCTCATTACAAAAATTTTTTTTTTATTTACATGAGAAATTTAATATTAAGTATATATACGAACGAGATACACGTCGCCATCAGCTAGCCCAATTCTAGTCTAATGGGCCCATTCTGATGTGTGTCTTTAATGCCCTTTTGAACTGATCAAACACGCTAATGTTACGAAGCTTAGACGGCAACCGATTAAACAATTGCACACCCTCATACCTAATAGATCTCTTTAAATAATTAGTGCGCGGCTTTGGCAAGATAAGCAAACTCGCTCGACGAGTATTGCGTGTAGTGGTGTATTTGATTTTATTAAATGATAAGTTACTATGTAGAGAGTTATTTAAAATTTTTTTAATAAGGATACAGGTGCTATAAACATATAGTTGTTTAATCGTCATAATTTTAGTTTCTTGGTAGATTTTATTAGTAGGTGTTAAAAAATTGTATCTGAATAGTGCTTTTATTAATTTATTTTGTAGTGTTTGTATTGTAGAAATTTTGTTTTTGCATGCTGTACCCCATATTTCAATTAGGTATATGAAATGTGGCTTGACTAAACAATTATAGATCAAATGACGTACAGATTGCGGAATGCATTTAGATATTGACCAAAATCTGCCTATAAGTGATTTTAGTTTGGTAATTATGTGTGATATATGAAAGTTCCATTTTAAATTTGTATCCATTCTAAGACCCAGATATTTCTCCCATTTTTTGTTATTGATTTCAACGTCTTGAACTTTAAGCGGTTGAAAGATAGGAATGAGTTTATTTGTTGCCTTGAATATTACATAAGATGTTTTTGAAATATTAATGGTTAGAAGATTTTGTTGAAACCAAGAAGATAGAACATTTAGGTCTGATTGAGCTTGAGCAACCATAGTCTGGATATTTGAACCAAAGTAAAATAAGCAGGTGTCATCAGCGTAGAGAGTGATTCGGCCGTGTAAACCGAGTTCGTGAATGTTATTAATATATATTAAAAATAACAATGGACCTAATATAGATCCTTGTGGGACGCCGCATGTTATTGGTATTTCTGAACTTTGAGCATTACCTATTTTTACTATCTGGGTTCTGTTTGATAGATATGATTTGAATAATTTTAGTGCACGATCTTTTATTCCTATGCATTCTAATTTTTTAAGCAATAAGTTGTGGCTTACGGTGTCAAACGCTTTTTTCAGATCAATAAAGACACCCAGCACCATTTTCTTAGAGTCAATATTTTGTTTTATGTCGCTAACGAGATCGGCTGTGGCTGATAAAGTGCTGCTTTTTGATCTAAAACCATATTGGCGTTTAAAAATGAAATTGTTAGTTTGCAAGTAAGTGTCAAGTCGTGAGTAAATAATCTTTTCTAATATTTTTGATATTGTAGGTAGAATAGATATTGGTCTGTAATTGCCGGGTTCGGTTTTGGGGCCAGATTTATGGATAGGAGCAACTCTGGCCTTTTTAAGAGAATCCGGAAATTCACCATTATGCAGCAGCTTATTAAAGCAGATCGAGAGATATTCAGAAATATGATCAACTACGCATTTTATTGTTTTAGTATTGATCCCATCTATTCCACTACTACAATTCGTGTTTAGTGTTTTTATTATATTAGTGATTTCAAGTGTTGTGCATGGATTAAAGTTAGATAGTTCAGAGTTAAGACTTTGAGGAAGTGCTAGTGTAAAATTAATGTGAAATTGTGTTGGTATTTCATTGGCTAGTTTTAGCCCTATGGTAGAAAAGTATGTATTAAAAGCAGCACAAATATCGGTTGTTTGAGTTAACTCTTTAGTGTCTATAATAAGTTTGGAAGGTGTGCAATCTTTATCTAGCTTGTTACTAGCCAATTTATTTATTAGACTCCACATTTTTTTAGGGTTTTTAGCGTGTTTAATAAATTCGTTGGAGAAGTAATTATCTTTAGTTTCCCTTATTTTCCTTTTGACCGTATCTCTTGTAGTAGTATATTGTGCTTGAACAACTATATTTGTAGGATCTTTTTTCAGTTCAGCCCATAATTGGTTTCTAAAGTGAATTGCACTAATGACTTCTCCACTTATCCAATCTTTCTGAGGTGGATTAAGTATCTTTTTCTTTACTTGTTTGCATTTCCTTACACAGTCCTTAATTGTATCTTCTAGTAAAGAATAATCAAGTGTTGCTACATCTAAATTGTAGGTCGTGAATAGTTTGTTAAATTTAGCATAGTCAATGGCTTCATATTCAGAGTATATTAACTGCGGGGCTTTGGATTTTTTTGGTTTTCTGACGTTAGTCAAATTATATGGATATAACAAGTTAATACATGACTTAAACTGTTAAAGGTTAGTAAAGTTGACATTTTCTATAATAAAAGACCCACTAAATATTAATTTAATGTGAACTTCCTTATCGTCTCTTTACGTTTTCTATAAAGTATACTATGGGGAGTGTTCGGAAGAATTGTTTGGGTTGATCCCTCCTGCCTCTTTGCATCACCGTACGCGTCGTACGAGCTCTAAATTTCACCAACACCATCTTGATGGTTGGAGGTCTTCCACAGTCCGTTTCACAAGGCATTTTCTTTTGCGAACTAGCGAACTGTGGAATCGACTCCCGGTGGGGGACTTCCCTCAGAGATACGACCTCCAAATGTTTAATAGTCGAGTGTACTCTCCTTCCTCAAAGGCCGGCAACGCACCCACTAAAAATGGGACTGCCCTTTTTGGACGTCCCGCAAGCTCGTTTGCCCCCCTATTATATAAAAAAAAAAGTCTAGTAGAAAAGTTTAAACTAAGTCCAAGATTAGGTTAGAAACAATCGACGGACAATTTTTTTTAAGCTGATATTTGTTAAGAAATAATACTGTCTTCTGTCCATTGTAAGCAGCTTAAAGTATCTTATACGAAAAACATATTTGTATAAGAACCAATGAAAAGCAAATTGTAATTGTGAAAGTCTCTGAAAAGCCCTAAATTAAAGTGAATGGTGACCGGTGATGCAATCATTCCCGAAAATACAATGAACTGCAAATCACCCTCGTTCCGGTCACGCGAATGAATTTGACTCGCATTCCAGAACCGTGACTCACTGAAGCTTTCAATATTTATTTAAGAACATTTCCTTATCATTCCCACGATTCTTAATATCTTTATGTCAAGCAAAACAAATTCCTTCGATTTATATTCGATCTTCTCCATCAACCCATAAATTAAGAGGAATTACCTATAATTACTGAGAAGTAATAAATAAGTATATTACTAGTTTCTAAAAAGACAAAGAACAGAAAAAGACAAATCTATATAAAAATGTGTATATATATATATATATACGTATATAATATAAACTATATCTACTACGATAAAGAGGTATGATTTGCCCCAAAACCGACCGATTTAAAAAAATCTTTCACCAATAGAATCCTACTTTATACTTGATGAACATAAGCCATAGTAATTGGACAAAAAAACTTATGAATCCGTATTGAAACAATAATGTAAATTAAGGCGTGCTGAGGAAACTATCGACAATAGAGCAAAGTGATACTACAGTTTGATAGAAGACATTAATATCTACAAAATTTTATTACCTAACATTTCAATAATAATCATTTATTCCATTAAGGTAAAACATATACATTATATTTAGTTAGTACAATTTAAAACTAGTTTCAACATCAACAACAAATATTTAAAAATAAAGTAAACAGTCAAGTTATAATAAAAAATAATTAAGTGCTTTCGTAGCACATAATAAGGTTATAATCAATAATGTATATGTTTTTATCAGAGCACTGTTGACCTAGTGGCTTCAGCGTGCGACTCTCATCTCTGTCTTATGTTCGATCCCCGGCTGTGCATGGGCTTTCTTTCTATGTGCGCATTCGCTTGTACGGTGAAGGAAAACATCGTGAGGAAACCGGCTTGCCATAGGAGGCTGATACTCCTACTGATACCTTACATTACTCCTTGCCTATTAGATTGACAAATATAGAAATCTGAGGCCTAGACCTAAAAAGGTTGTAGCGCCACTGATTTTATCCGTAATTGTTGCCAAAACGTATCAAATGGAATCCGCTCTGCACAATAAATAATATAATACTTAAATCTCTGCATATCCTTTTCCTGAGATACGGCATTCTAATGAGTAAGCACTGCTTACACAAGATAAATGCAAATTTCTACGAAGTGTTTGTTTATACAATGTCTCTGATTATAAGTATTGCGGACGTGAGGGTGATTTATTTATTTCATTTATAGCCTTTGATAAATTCGTCTTCCGCTGCTTTTATTATTATTTGTCGTGTCAACTAATTTTGTACTGTTAGTAATGTATTAATGATTTCGTTATATAAGCCGCAGGCGCTTGCTTGAACAGTTTAATTGCAAATTTGTGGTACTTGAGAGGTATGTTCACTGGTAAGGCAAACGATAAAGTGATTCTCAATGCCAGAAGGCTCGCGAGTGCGTTGCCGGCCTTTTAATAATTGGTTCGCTCTTTACTTGTAGGACCATAAGTCGAATTACTTTGGAAAAACTTTAGTGGGCAGCTGGTTCTACATAGAGGTGGTGCGCGGCAGCAGCTGCCATAAAAACGGTTGCTATGGTTACCTAATTACGATTCAATTATCTAACGTGTTTCAGGCAACACTTATGGCTTAGTCACCAAGAAACGGTTACTTAACGGAGAATCTTTGCGTATTTATTCAAAATCACGGTATTTTTTTCATTCCACTTACGTATACTATATCTGTCAACATTAAACTACAATCGGAAACAAAATCTTCAGCCTAACACCTAATTAAAAACAATATGGCGTCAAACATAAACAATACTAAATGACAAATTCTTTCCCACGATTGTAGTACAACATCTATCTCGCTCACTCCTTTCAGTTATACCGAAATGGCTGGTACTATTATTTTAATACACAAATTTACGGAATTTAAATCTGTATGACGTAGATATAAGTATAGTTATCGCTTGTATTTGAATGTTAAGGTTATGCTACATCTTTCTCACGTGCTTAATGAGTGAAAGGGAACGCAAATTGGTCATAATTTATGTTTTATCGGACAATGCGGGTAGTTGGAGGTGAAGATTAGAAAAGTCGTAATTGGTTTTAATTTATTTTTCTTGTATTAATTGAACACTTTTTTGGATGTTACAACTATCCTAATCTCATACTATACATTAGATGTTTTAAGCTATATAAACTTGAATTCATTAACACAACTTTACGAGTAGCTTAAAGCTCGAGAAAGATGGTTTATATCCGTCCTTCTACAGCCTCTCAACTTCTCTTGTCCTGTGTCAGATGCAGAAACTCTTCCGCACTTGTAATACCCGTCCACTGTTTAACGTTATGTAGCCATTATTTTTTCCTTCTCATCACGCCGTTTACCCTGGATTTTGGCCATCATGATAGCGGTCATAGCGACACGCGGGCGCGGCCCAGGCGTCCAACTTTCCGTTGCTTGAATAATCTGTTATTCCGTTTTAATTATATATCGCTATAGCAAAGACGATGATATAAATATGACGTACAATAAATTATATTTTTTTAAAATACTATCGCCCAAGCCCAATCAATACTCTGAAGTTGCCGCAAAATAAAAGGGAAAACTTACAATTGACATATTGACTTTGTCCCCTGTCATGTCTCCCCTAACTGCCGTCACTACTGGATATCTTTATTTTTATTGCAATCGATTGAGACTTTATTGATTGTTCGCGAGATACTTCAGTTGTTATATCGGGGTTTTGGAGATAAGAATGTTTGCAATGTAGTCAATATAACGCGTTTTCACAAGACGTAAGACGGTATTTTAGAATATCAATCAAGTTTAAATGTAGTTTCAAACGCTGTTTTTTATGAAGTTTGACATATTTGACAGCGCTCAAAGCGAGATTGTGACTTGAGAAACGAATTAGAATACGGAATATTGAATTATAGTAAAACCTTACGCTTAGTATTTTAGGTTATTCAACAACGGTTTGCAATACTTTTTCTATAATAATAAAAGAGTTATTACGTTCAGAACGACCTTTAGTGTTTTGTCCCGTTTATTTATTATTGACACGAATGGGATAAGAAATAGTACAGCTTCAAGTATACGGACAAAAACAGACGAATGGCGACATATATAGCGACAAACGCTACTCCTCTTTTCGAAGACACTCTTCTTAAAGCCACAGTCAGCATCGGAATACTGGGCGTTGACATATCAAACGACTTTAAGTTTCGCGGTCATTGGGTGGAAAAGGCTAAATTAGCTACCATTAGCTGGGTGTACTTAGGGTCCTCCAAGAAAAGAGTGTACCAATTCTTTCAAGGCTGGCGAGGCACTCGCGAGCTCTCTGGCATTGAGAGGGTCCATAGGCAGTGGTATCACTTAACTTTGTCCCCAGTTCTATAAAAAAAAATCACTGAGCAGCAACCATGGCAACATTTCTGGCAGGATCCTAGCCTGTAAATGTGGTATAAAAGAATACCAAATCTATAATTCTACACATTACTGATTCTTACATAAACTGTGCTATTAGTTTACCATAAATTATAATTTTTTTAGATGACATTTAAAACAAATCTAAAATCAAATTATAATTTACTCACGTACGTAATATACACTTATATTATATTATATTATATTATATTATATTATATTATATTATATTATATTATATTATATTATATTATATTATATTATATTATAAATGCTTCTAAATTTACATTAACTTAAACATAATAATAATAACTTAAAACTCTCTATTTAACGGATTAAGGATAAATAGCCATTAAACGTGCACGCAATATTTAATATAAACAGATGTAGGGGTTCGCCCCCATACATCGGCATAGCTAGTCAATTTGTTTATATTGGTGTTTTGCAATGTGGGTTGCGGGTTAATGTTAATGGGTTTTATTGATTGAACTGTTGGATATATTGTATACAGAAAATTACTAGAAAACATATATAAAAAAAATTGTGGCGCTACAACCTCTTTAGGTCTGGGCGTCAGATTTCTGAATCTGTTTCATGATCATTTTGCAACCAAGCAAGTAGGTGATCAACCTCTTGTGCATGACGCACACCGTCGACTTTTTGGGTCTAACACATATCGGTTTCCTCACGATGTTTTCCTTCACCGTTCGAGTGAATGTTAAATGCGCACATAGAAAGAAAGTTGGTGCACAGCCGGGGATTGAGCCTACGACCTCAGGGATGAGAGTCGCACGCTGAAGCCACTAGGCCAACACTGCACTGCTACTACTAGCTTTCCCATTAGATTGTCAAATCATCATGAAACAGATGACCCAAAAAGAATGTAGTGCTGTTTTATTTATTTAAGTATTTCTTAAATAAATAAATCTGAGTCGCTCATCCAAAAAGGTGTTACATTTTTCGATTCAAAGACAGTCATTATAAGTTAGAACAAATAAGATTATTCAAAAAGGAAATTATATTGATAATTTCTCGAGTGTGTCACACTTGGTCAATAGGTTAGTTCTGTTTGTTCGAGCTTATTACATTCACACGCCTAAATAACATCTTACGTCATATGTCTGGTTTACGAAACATAGCAAACATCGAATAAATATATGTTTATTGATAAAATATTATTTATAATATCAAAAGTAAAATACAAGTAATAAAATTTATATTTTTTTGTCAAAACAAAATGAATCAATAAAATATAGAGCATCCATAGACTAAAGATTGCGGCGGGCGTTAACGATCAAACGTATCAAATTATAGTTAATTGCCACCGCGTAATTATAACGCTAACTCAATTATTGAATGGCTGCGAAATCTCGTTAGACACTGTTAGTTTGGGAAAGTTATTTGTCCACTCAACGTGACCTATTTCCATGAAAAAATCTGCGATAATTTCAGTGTAACAGACGCAAAATATTGCCACATGTCCCACAGTGATAATACAACACTTTAAACAACATTTATTTATCAAACTATAACAACAAAAAGTTTCTTTCGAATCTATGCAGTTTGGTTAGCGGTGGGACAAAGTCACTAACGAAAACCTTTCATCTGTAGCAATATTATTTCTTCCATAGCCTATCAAACTATAGCAATATTACTTTTATGTAGAACTAATATTGCATAGGTTTTAGTCACTTTTATTATATAAATAAGCGAACTACTAACGAGTTAAAAATCTTACTATTAAGTTAGAAATCTTGGAATGGTTTAAAAAATCTTAAATTGTTAATTGTATGTATTGAAACATGTTTTTATAACTTTATTTTGTTTTGTTACAGGTAAATACCAATCCCTTGCATACTGCTAACGTAAGCTAAGAATAACACGCTCCCCTCCTTGTGGTCAACAAAACTATGCAGAAGGTAAACATTATATAAAAGTACATTTCTTCACTAAATCACTATACGTGACAATCTAACCTAAACAATGTCATAGAGCTTTATTTCAAGACTATAGAGTATAGATATTTTTATTACACCCGATTTAGAATACGAACTGTCAAATGCCACAAAAAAAAAAACAACTGTCAGAACTCCCGCGTTTTGTTAACGTCAAGAGAAATATAGCCGGCTTCCGACATTTTGACACGCATTTAATTTTGTTACTTGTTCGAAACAATGAATCTTTACAGGTAAAATTTATAGGTCGTTAACAATGAACGGCACTTGTGCTTTCTTTAGCACCGGATATTGTAATTATCAAAATAGATTACATAAATTAACTATAAGAAATACTTAATTAAAATTGTAATTAACCGATATTTCGATCTAGATTATTTAGATCAAACTTGGATCTATGCAAGGCAATATTTAAAATTGTTTGTTGAAGGTGAACGGTGCATATCATGTAGAAAGATTATTCTAGACGCTAGACGAATCTTTGACTTTCTCAAAACACGTCATAACTAAACTCCTTTATATTTTGTTGAAAATTACAAGGACCTGTAGAACAGTCTCGAAATTCTAGACGCAATTATAAGTCAATACCATGTTGAATAGAATTGAACTGTGTCCTATTTCTGTAATCTCGGTTTCAGCTCATTCATTCAGGTCTTTGACCGCAAAAACATTCAATCAATCAAATCGCTTCGCTCGAGCACACAGTATTCATATGTAAAACTAAACTATTGACAATTTACTAGTCCATTCGACTTAAATTACTCTATTTACCTAATCATTAACATAATATGATAATTTGTTAGATGTAAATAACCCTTTGTCTGTATATTTCGAGATTTGTTCGGAATGTATTAAATGGCGCTTAGCGGTCCGTTTTCCATTTTAGTTAAAATGTTTCCTATAGTTTCTCCAGAAAAGAGCGTAACAAATCTTCAATCAAACCTGGCATTTCCTTCCATTTGCTGCCATTGAGTGTACATAAGCTGTGGAACTTATCCTATATCCAATGAAATGCCGTTTGGCCCCACTGTGATTGTTTTTAAAAGAATGTCTTTGTGATAGAGTGACAACGTTGCATATCAAAGAAATATGTAGTCTGTACCTTCCGTGTCTAAAAGTGAAGCCGACTTGTTTCGAATATATAAACAGAATAATAAAAACCTTTGACCAAATAGGAACTCCTTTTTGTCGGGTTATAGTTTTAGCCTTCTTACACAAATATTTTCTATTAATAGCAGTACTAATAGGGGAAAAAAAGTTTCTACCGTTAAAATGTTTTAAGATTGAATTGAACAGACGTAAAAATATGCCTGACATATTCTACATTGAAGACAAATTCTATTCACTAAGAGTCAGATTCAGAGCATCTTCTCTCTGCATCTCTGCATGCTGCGGTGTCCCTGCATCATCTACCGCATTTACCAGGCAGAGTGTTCAGAGTTGTTTGAGGCTACAGCTGAGTTTCGTCATCGGACGTCGAGTCCTAAATCCTAATGCGAAATTACACTTTGTCGAAACAGCTACCCACTGAAGTATTACCGAACCAATTCGACTTAGGGTCCTTCGGAAATGCACTTGCGAGCCTTCTAGTAGTTAAGTATCTATGGGCGGTGTTATCACTTACTGTCAGATGATCCTATCCGTTGTCCGTGTCCTCAGTTCTATAAAAAGATATAACTTGTTTGTTTGGGGTATTTATACCTTAGTATCACACTTCAGTAAAATGTACGCTAACCGTAACTCGTAGAACATTAACATGCGTTGTATCTTACGCCATACATCAACACGATCCGTTGATAGAATCACAAGTGTTACGTGAAAGTATTCACATTTTTTTCTTCATTCATTTTAACACTCATTCAAAAAAGCAAAGAGCCATAAAAATATCATCTCTTGATATGACGGTGCCTTTTTCTAAGTTATAATAACGGCGAACTTTTTTACTTTTATTTGACTATTGTCAATGAAGGTTCTGTGATATACAGATTAGTTGAACTTATGAAAGCGATACACTTAATACAAAACAAATATTAAACAATACTTTTTTATGAAATTAACACAAGAATAAAGAAGCGTCTGAAGGCACGCATAAATAGTGAACAACCAATAAATTCAATCCTTTTTCATTACTGACACACATTTTTAATATCCAAAACACGGTATTATCCGAATATTGTAATATTTAGTCGATAAGAAACCTTTATTAAAAACATTACGAAACACATTTCTAATTGGAATATTCTTTTCTTTTTTAATAAATTTTACAAAGTTTTTAAAATAGTTAATATAATTATCAAAAACAAGGACAGTCAAATGCAAAGATCAAAAACCATAACCGAGTTACCTATGCTTTATATGTTAAGATATCCGCCTTAGAAGTACGAGAAATTTCATTTACATAATATGTATTTATTGGACTGGATTCCCACAAGAACAAAAAAACAGTTTTCAGGAATTTCGTCAAGCCTTAAGTATTTACAGAAAGAATCTTTGGACGATAAGAACGAAGAAACATAAAAAGAATTGGACAAAACAAAAATACTATAAAAGTACTATAACTCGCAATATAACACATACTGAGTGTGCCAATGATGTTAGGCCTTCCAATGACGGAGACAGTCAATAGCATTAAGATTATACTTAGTTTGAATAGATAACAAATCATTTTAGTATCCAAACTACGGTTTGAAGCCAGAAACTTTGTGTTGTCCTCAAATAATGTACGGTACTCGCCTACATACTTCATCAATAATTTTTATTTCTATTCAGAAAACGTTCTTTAAAACCAATAGAATAATAAATAGATTCTTGGAATTTCGTATTCCTTATTCTTTAAAATGTAGTCTGCGAACTGCTATTGTGTCAAAAATAGCAGATTCTATGTCTTTAGATTATTAAACAGATTTGTATGGATTAGATTTTTATTGCAAAAATATCGTTTAGTCTGCGGAAACTAACTATCCTCCCATTCAAAACTAAGTCCACTGAAACACTGAAATATTTCCGAACCAATTCGACATAGAGTCCTTGAGAGAAGATTAAAGCGTACTGATTCTTAAAAAAGCCGGTAACGCAGGTCAAATCATTTATTTCAATTAGACCACCTAAAATGGCACTTTTGAACGTTAAATAAAATATAAAGATGATTCTAGTATTGTCTTTTATTGACATAACTTTCACACATTTGATAATATAACAATTTTTTTTACCGGATTTAAGTTATGTATGTATTTACAATTATTTTTCATAATTTTAAATTATACATATCTAACTTAAATCCGGTAAAAAAATTGTTTTATTATAAGATGATTCTATTTGTCCCTTCCAAAAGGTTTCGTGTGGAGGAGAATGGGCAACTCCTTTTAAAATAGGTTTTACAATATTTTGTATACATTGTTAAATAATGATATGTGAAGATAATGTACTCCTAGAATAAAATTACTATACTAAAATAGGCACAAAGTATTACTTACAAATTAAGCAATACAGCGGATAGGTCAATTGGGAGCACTTGCGAGCTCGATGGCAGAGTTAGCTTCCAGGGGCGGTAGGATACCAAGTGATACAGGTCTTTAATATCAGGTGAGCCTCCTTGTGCCGTTTTATTAATAAAATACTTACACCATTTATAGTGAATAACCCTGCTTAGCCTGATTTTGCGTGTAACACTGATTCAAAGGTTTTCGTAAAATCCTTGTTTAGTAAAAGCTTTCGCCGTCATTGCAAAATACCATTATGAATGGCTAATACTCGTTAGCGTCCTTCCGAAATCACTCAACAAACACGCCCTACTTTCACTGTGAATTGTGGCCATGGTTCACATAGAACGTGGATATATATGAAAGATTCAGGATGCGTCAGCAGATTTCACCGACTATTATTTAAATTTGGAATAAAGTTCACATAAGAGGGTGCGACGTTTTATGAATCAATCAGCTTGTACAATAATTATGGCTAATAAGTTATCTTGACTGTTGATTTTACACAATGGTGGCAAATAACTTTAACTAATATAATTAACAGTCTTAGTATTCTATATTGTGGTACTATATTTTTATGCATTTAATTATTAATTTCATAAATTTCGTAGTGTATCCAGACCATAGGCATTCCGTATTCCGTGGTAGAAAAAATATATGAAACTAATAAACCACGTTATTCATACAATTAATCCAAACATTAAACGTAAAGAGTAAAACTATAAATAAGGAAAGGAACTATAAAATATAGCAGAATCATGACAATCATTAGAATTAGGAGTACGACAGGCTAGACTGCTTTTGCTTTCTTACCTAAGTTGCTGAAACAATTTTGATAAAAATTTACACAATAAACAGTTTACACAGCATTTGAGTTGATTACCATATTCTAAAACGAGCTTAAATTATCTGAAACATTTACAAAAATATCTCATCGATTAGGCTGCAAAGACTAAACTAAGGTATCAACAAGTATTAGGCCCTAACATATGAAATTGACGTTTTGTTGTACCACTTTGACCTCAAATATCTCCTCTTTGGTTAGGAATTCCAAATTCAATGTTTCACAGCTTTTTTTCATGCATTTGTTTTTCGAAAACCTTGATTCATTTCCTTTTCCCTTTATAATTTTTTTCTTTGTGTCACTCTATTTATAAAAAAGGAAAACATAAAATATCGCGTTATTTACGAGTACGAGTGCTCAAGAAATGGATGGTTCGAATGTTTTTTTTAGTAAATGCATAGCATAGATAACAATGGTAATAGCAATACTTTGATTAAATATACAAATCGCTAATTCTTAACCACCTAATATTATTTTATAGTCGTACATTAACTTAGAGATTGTTGTAGGTAAAGTATTGTTTGTGTTTCTAAGCAAATCAATAATGAAAGATGAAAGAGTGTATTTGATATAGCTTGAGATGAGAGTGAAGATACACCCTCGACCTACTTACTCAAACCAGAAGTGAACACGATAAACATTAACGAAACTTTTTTTGCAATGTTTTGGGATAGTTATGGAATTTATTTTTACTTTTTATGTTATTTACCTTAACAACTTTGGTTATACACTTTAAAAGAATCTTTTCAATTTGTCAGAACCCTAATTTTTATTTATATATATACAAAGTCAATTTTGGCTGCCTATTTTTTAAGGTTATTATGGACTATGTGAAAACAAACGAAGTGATTGCAAACAACAAACATGACAACATATGCTGTACAAAATCTGAATGAAAATGAATATATGAATCTGTCTCAAGTATTGCCGCCCTTCCAAATATTGGAGCTAAGGCGGTTGCCATGACAACCGTCGATTGCACCGTCTCCTTGGCGCCTCTTCTCAGAAGGAACGAGAACAAAGTTTTCCTTAAATCCCATATTATTGAAAGTACAGTGTAAATATTGTTATGTAACTAAAATTAAGCTATATTAATTAAACAACATTAGTATATCTTAAGTAATTAAGAAGAACATCAATTACACATGACCTTTTGATAAAAAAATAACAAAAATAAATACTTTTATTGAGCAGTTGTGTCAGATTTAATCTTACCATTTAATGGCGCGAAACATCAAACTGATGTCACATGCTAATTAAAGCCACAGACAACACAATGACACTTATTACGCGCTACAATTTACATAGATAAAACAAAATGTATAAATGACGTCACACCATCTGTTACTGCTGTAATTAAAAGGGGACAATGCTTCAGCGAGTTGAGCTCTTAATAAGCTTAGCCGTTTAATCGCTTACCCCAATTAATTTCGAACAATTTTGTATAAAATTTTGCCATGCATATAGTACTGTTACTATTTCCCTTTCTACTATTGTCGGCTACTTCATTACTCTTAAAATAATACTACCTACATATGCGGTAGGAAAACAAGGTACAATGACAAAATGTAATTTCACTTGAGCTAACAATAAGATAATCCTTACGAGCTCGACAGCTGTTTACAATTATAAAATAATTTCAACAAAAGTACAAAAGTATCTCAAAAAAATCCATTACAATAATTAAAAGGGAAGATGATATTTTTTAATTCGCATTGGGGTGAATCGATTTCATAGGCCATCGCATTAGAGTGCTATAGACCCACAAAGGTATTGAATGTCAACGTAACGTGATATAAAGCTGTGACCTATAATATCTGTGGTTCCATAGAACTTTCACAGATCTTAGTAGTCTATTCTCTTTGGGTGTCTACAGGTAAACGCGAAGTCAAAAATTCAAATAAGTTAGAACCACCTTAAAAAAATATCGAATTTTATAGTAGGTAGCAAATGATTAAAATCTCAAATGTAACAAAAAATTTATTGTTTTACAATTATAATAATAGGTGTCGTTTTTACAATGCCACCTGCAGTGCGCATTCTTAGTTTTATCTTAAAACGTCCAGTTTTTTACGCATTCTTTTGTTTTTATGAAATTGTCGATGTCTGTCCTGATGATGATTTAATGCTTACATTAAAATGAAATGTGAGAGAAGGGTTCTAAAATATGTTTTGTAACATTTCTAATATAAAAATACCAGACGTAAATAAATAATACTATATTGTGTACCTTGGCAATAGTATTGACAGATATTTTTAACTGGCATTTGGTGCTATAACTGATAAGTAACCTTAAAATAAATCGGACCTTATCAATCTTAAACCAATATTTCAAGTCAATATCGAAGCGTTAACATAAGAAAGCCATCAATTTTCTAAAGACGTTTAGCTTAGCAATTTGCACTGATAAAGACTAAATACAACTACTTAAAAGCTAACACAACTACCATTTTAGAAAAAGCAAATATATACCCTATTTCCCTTAAATAAAGTGTAATTTTATATGATGTGACTCTAAATAAATGTTAAGACGTAACCCATTGTTACTTTAACATGATAAAATCAGAACCAAACAAAAAAGGTTTTTTCCCATTGTGTGTAATTTTTAACCTTTTGAACACAAAAGAAACCGCATCTTTTTTTTGAATTCCTCATCTTGTACCTGGAAGGTGTAATATGAATTCGATTTTCAAACTTTTTGACAGAGAAGTAGTAAAGTTTATAATCGCGTGGTATCGTTTTAGGATTTTTTTATGTTTATGGCGCTATTGTGGTATTTTAATTGGATTTGTTACGGTATTATAGAATTTTGATTCATTAAAGAAAGCCAGACATCAAATTTTTTAGGTTAAAACTATTTTTTTATCTTCTGAAATCCAGCCTTTTAAGCTAATATTCAGTTAAATTATAAGATTAAATACAACTAATTAATCACTTTAAAGAAATTATAAAACTTGTACTAATATTCAGAATGATCACTAGCGTTTCAGTTAAATTTGTACTAAACTTATAATTACACTAGTTCAAGGTTGTAACTAACACATTTTTTTCATTTAAAAATTAAAAATAGTATTTAGTCTATTCACGAAATTATTCTTAACAAAACCAAAATGAACGATAACATAAATGTTCTTTAACAGTCAAATCAGTGCTAATCACCACTTATTTCACAAAAAAAGGTTTTTTTAGTTATCAAAATTGAGGACCTTCATATTTCAAGATTAAAAGCAGTTCAGACAGAGTATTTCCTAAATAATGTCTACAACTACATTTTGTCTAACATTAAATTTTACTACAAAATAAATGTATGCATTGTATGCAACTTTTTGTACCAATTACAATACTGCAAGATTTCCAGCTAAGATCTGCAACAATTGAAGTTTAAGTAGAAAATTTAAAGGTGTTCCTGTAGTAATAACAATAAAGTTTCGTCGTGTAGAGTGTCCTGCCATTTATAATAAGTAGGACAATCTCGTTTGCTATAGTTTTGATTTATAAGACGCGTGTAAAATGTACCTATTCCTATATATAATTTATATTAAGACAAATCATAAAATCTGATCGTGCTACAAGTATATAAATAGAGAATTACACAATTTAATGAAATCAAATAAATTTCACGCCCGCATTTAGTGAACAGACATTTCTACGATTGTTTGATAAATAAGTTTTAAAGGTTTTGCGAACCAACCAGGAACAATTATCCTTTTGCCGGGAATAAATAAAATAAACAAATCGGTGGTGCTATATATGTATCTGTTTCATGATCATATGTCAATCTTATAGGCAAATAGATGATCATCCTCCTGTGCCTGACTCACTTTTTGGGAGCTAACGCAAGCCGGTTTCCTCACGATGTTTTGCATCACAATGCGAGCGAATGTTAAATGCGCACATAGAAAGAAAGTCCATAATGGTGCACAACCAGGGATCGGTACTACAAATTTAGGAATGAGAGTCACACGCTGAGGCCAATAGCCCATCACTGGTATTGCCGGGAATACCTCCGAGTTATATTTTGAATACAAACCACTATATGGAGTAGTATTTTTGATAGAACCATATTGATAGTTGCATAATATGTCTGGCAACAAATAGATTGGTCAGGTCATTGAACCCGCCCTTTGTTGGCGCTGAGCCGAGATAATATGTTTTTGAATTTATAATAGTTTGTTTTGCTGTTTTCTTAACAAATTAAAATTCTTGAGATATTTGACGTGTTCATAAATGTATACTTATGTTAATTGAAATGTGGAAATTCTTATATTATTATTATACATAGATAAATATTATAATTATAAAAACAGAATTTATGGTAACCCCAAACATTTTTCGGCGCACTCCCAAAGGGTCGGCGGGTGCCCATTTTTCAAAAGGCACACCCGTCGCAGGTGATCTACGGACTGACACGCGCCTCGACCATTATTAGCTTTTTGTGTACGTAAATTTATAAATGTACTGGCTTTTAAATGGAAGACGTTTCTGGACTTTGTTTAGGTCCTAAATGAACTGAGGTTGAATGAAGGTACACAGTCATAAGATAGTAATTTTATGACTCTAAGGGTCTGTTTCACAATGTATGGATAGTCGAAGTTCTACATAAGTTCCAAATTAGCTATTTATTACTTATTGGTAGGATAAACACTTTTGTTGCGTTTCACGACTGTCAGATAGCGCTATTCGTCACATAAAGTCCATCATAAGTTATGAGTCCGATGAATGTCAAATAGCACAATTTATCTTCCAAATAATTTAAATATGTGTTGTAATATTGACTAATACAACCAAGGGTCCTTCAAAAGAGCGAACCAATTCTTAGAAGGCAGGCAACGAACGTTCATGGGCGGCTGTCCATTCAGCTTCCTGTCAGTTTGCCCCCTGTTCTATGAAAGACTCAGCCACCTCCGTATTGACTTCCTAATATTTGGACATCCTTCCATTATTTAGCATATAAATTGATTGAACCACTATAATGCTTATATAGTCGATTACAATTTGACAGGACCAGTGAACCGAGTACAATTACCGCGATCGTTACAAATTATGTATTATTTTGAAGGGACCACCGGGGTTATTGTACAGTCGTGGTCAAAAGTTATTACAAGTTTTATTACTTCTTTATGATTTCTAATCTGCTTAAACTACAAATTTGGTCATCCGTCATTAATAAGGGAATATCGGTAGAAATATTTAAAGGTTCTTTAATTTTTAGTTCCCTTTTATTTGTTTACAAACAGTTTTTAGATTATTTCTATAGTGAAACTTATATAATAGTTTTATTTAATCCAATACCGGAATTTATAAAAAACAAATAAAAAGCCTTCAAAATAATAGAATTCCTCTGCGTTACACTGTTTTAGCAACCAGTTGAGCGCGGTTTTAGTAATCAGAGCGCGCTCTTCCAAACAACTAATATTTTCTTGTTGACTGTACTTCACACACATCCGATATATACGCTTTTTGATATTTAATGACACAGCCGTGAGGTATGTTAAAATTTAAACTCCTTTGTTCTGATAATGGACCTCACGCTTTTTAAATCAGTTATGTATTAATATCTTGCCCTTGGCGCCCCTTGCAACACTACTACAACTTTGACTCAATGCAATTGAATTATAAATTGTAATTAAAAAATCATAGTAATATAAATCAAAGATTATCATGAGAAGTCTGTATGCAGATAGGATATATTTGTGAATACTTGTCGTTATTATTTAAAAAAATATAGGGTATTTACACAAAAATCACTCAAATTTTCCATAACATTCAATAAAATTTGACTTAATTTTTTATTAGTATGTGTATAAAAATAAATCAGTTGCGCTATAACCTCTTTAGGCCTTGGCCTCAGATTTCTGAATCATGATAGTTTTTAAATCTTATAGGCAAGTAAGTGATCAGCCTCCTATGCCTGACACACGCCGTCGACTTTTTGGGTCTAAGATATGTCCGTTTCCTCACGATGTTTTCCTTCACCGTTCGAGCAAATGTAATGCGCAATTAAGTATATATTGAATTAAAATAGTAACAGATTTATGATACACATTATAATTACCACCTTTATAAGGGTAATTGCTGCTTTCTTTAATTGGTGTTGTAATTTTAAAGTCCGTTATTGTAACGATCCATTAAAAGCCCACGCATAGTTAAGATCAATGTTTTTCTTTATTACATCACAAAACCTTTTCTATAATTTATAGAAGAGGAATATAAATAGATTAGCAGAGCTACTGGTCGAATATTTCTAGAATCAGTGTCGCCACCATTACAAAAACATGTTAAAGACAACGATGGAAAACCTAATGAATAACGATAAAACGTTTGAAACGTCTATGGATCAACTAGAGATACACAGTTTAGCATATATGTATATAAATTTTACGTTAACTTTCAAGTTGTTCGCACCTAGTGGTTTACCCAAAATACCATTTCCGTTATAAGGACTTTTCGTTTGAGCAAAAAGTTAAACCGGTCCTGACAAAGATTGATTTGAATGTTACAAGTTTAATCAAAGAATATTGCAACGGTCGCCATTTCTTAGAAATGAACAGGTACGCTACCTTTAAACGCATTTTGCATTCACAGTTTTTCGAAAGCCCTTATACAAGGAAATACGAATTTCTTAGAATGCCTTTGCTATATGCAGACGACTCTGCTATCGATTTGAATTATAAAGGTCAAATCTAATATTGACATGAAGTTTTAAAAAATAAAAATTCCAATGAATGAATGGCTAAAACTGGCATATATATTTGATCTGTTGCAATAAGACTTCAATAAAAGACCAGCCTACCAATTCTCATAAGGCCGGCACCGCACTAGCGAGCCCTCTGGCATTGAGAGTGTCCATGGGCGGCGGTATCACTTAGCATCAGGTCAGCCTTCTGCCCGTTTGCCCCCTGTTCTATAAATAAAAGGTAAAAAAAACGTTACGCTACAGATGTATGTAATATAGGAATTTCACAAAAAATCCTAATATATCCCAGTTTTTTAAAATAAGCTACGATTTTTTATCCTTATTAATCTTCAAATACTTCAATGGCTTTCTATTCAAGTAATTCTATTCGCCCATGCCCCATATTCATGGTCCTTGATAAGACGCCCCAAATAGCCTTCATTCATTCTTCAAGTGTCGTAAGGTTATTGTCGCAAACAATACATCCGTTACAATACAAGACATCTCTATTCTTAAAGGCTGATTGTCTTACGGTGTCTTAAGAATCATTAATTGAGTTCTTAAACCAATTGTATTAGCACTTCAAAGAATTGTCTTTGATGTTTCATCTCATCAATTAAGCTTTTATAAAGGCGTTGAAAATAAAATGGTCTTTTAAAGTTTTAATTTTAAACTCGCCTACAAAAGGTTTAGGACTGCTGACAACTGTTTGTATAGAATTCTAAATATCATTCGGATGATAGGTTTAAATGTTAATTTATTGGATAAACATAATTTTTATATTTATTTTCAGTGTTATTATTTAGAATAGTTTATACAGTTAGCAGAAAACTTGATGCTACAAAATAACCTTCTTTAAGTACGTTTACAAATCACTATACTACCCAATACGTCTCACAAAATGTGAGAATATCGGGGAAAAGGAGCTTGCTGACGATGAACTGTAACATAGCAAAAAGGTTGTTTCCGGCAGCGGTGATAATTGTTCGCAACGTATAGTCTAATAATCTCCTAGCAAGAATGCGTTTTCTGTCTCGTTATATATCATTAAGCTTCGAAAAGAAGAAGAAGGCGTATGAGAGAGTAGAGATTTCTACGCACCCTAAAACCCTATCACAGAACTTTTTAGGAAAGGAAAGGTTCTTTTTCTTTCAAAGTTCTGAAAAACTTATAACACTGAATCATTTCCGTCATTTGTTTTTTATGACTTATAAGCTGATTGGTTCTAGTGACGCGAAGTCCAGTAATACAAGGCAATGCTTCTATTTTTGTATAAGTAATAAAATGAGCAGTGTTGGCCTAGTGGCTTCAGTGTGCGACTCTCATCCCTGAAGTCGCAGGTTCGATCCCCGGCTGTGCATCAAATGTGCTCGAACGATGAAGGAAAACATCGTGAGGAAACCGGCTTGCCTTACCCAAAAAGTCGACGGCGTGTGTCAGGCACAGGAGGCTGATCACCTACTTGTCTATTAGACTGACAAAATATCATGAAACAGATACAGAAATCTGAGGCCCAGACCTAAAAAGGTTGTAGCGCCACTGATTTATTTATTTTATTAAAATCTTATATTAATTACTCTTTATTACAAACCTACTTCCATGGTAGTCGGTAAAACACTTTCCAAAGCATCATATTAATAACTTAGATTATTTATCAAATTGTAATCAACTTTCTTACCGTAATCTAAGTTCTATCATTTGTTACGTCAATCAAAATTGTATCTTTATGAAATTAAATTACATTCAGCGAGAAATAATTACAAGGCGTTTGGAACTGATGAAAGAGTTTTTTTAAAACAAGAGACAAACAGGCTCATGTGATGTTAAGTGATATGCCTATGAACACTCTCAATGCCAGAGGACTCGCGAGTGCATTGCCGGCCTTTTAAGAATTGGACTACTTTAGATTGACAAATGACCATGAAAGAGATACAGAAATCTGAGGCCCACAAATGTTGTAGCGCCACTGATTTATAAGTTACTTCAAAAGTAGTTATTCTTAATATACGTTAATTCTTTGACATTTATCATAGACTTTCTGAATAACTAGACACAATACAAAAGCACAGACATAGCTGACTCATGGTTTATGGTGGTACACATGGGTGGCACAGTACCATATAAATCAGTACGAATGATTTATAAACGCGTAAACCGAATAATACATATAATTTTAAGATGTTACCTTTAGAATACAGTTGTTATATATCTTCAATGGTCGAATCCTACTAAGAATTAACTTCTTTGAGATAAATATTTGTATTATAAAAATTAATTAAATTATTATTAAATCGTCTCCAATGTCCTAGTCCAGACATGTTGATATAGATGCATTCATAATTTTGGGTTGGCAAATACAGAAGGTTGTTGTTGGCCAAAAAAATATTGATCCAGACTAGTGGATCAATACTAGGAGAAAAGCATCTATACTATGCCTTATTTTATGTATAAAACATATAATTTGTATTTCATGCATAATATAATTTATTTGAGCATAGCTATTGGATTACCTTAAAAATATTGTTGGCTGTATGCCTCTTTCTACACACAGTGCGAAAACTGAGTCCACCAACCATTATGTCTCTATTGTGTACAATTAAAAATGTATCTATCAATCTTATCTTCGAAACTAATAGATAGCCTTTTAAGTAATATTCAACTGTCGCGATTACACTGTGGCATGGTCAAGGACCGGTTAGTCGTAGGCGTACCAGTTCTTACGTAATATTAGATCTGATATATAAACTTAAAGATTTCATTCAAAGTAGCAAAGACTTCCTATCGTAAGAATATTTTTATTATCCACTCCATCTTAACTTACATGGGTGGTATAAGAGTATTCAATTAATAAAAGAACCTTATTAACCGCTTTTACCTAAGAATAGTTGTAATAAAATGTCAATAAATATGTAACCCATAACTCTCATGTCTTTAAAGATACACTGCCACAGGGACCAAACTTTTAAATTTGCTTTGTATTAATTTCATTTTATTAAATCCAAGACACTCCTAGCTTTGATTTCTGTTCAGGCACCTCTCTTTCGAATTTCTAAGCTTTTTCAGAGCTTGATATTTCGGCAATCGGCTGAGCAATTATAAGAAAACCGTTTGTTACGCGCTCTACCTAGTAACCAAATATTTGTAGTCTAGTACAAATAAGAGTGATATTTTTATTAATATTTTGTAAAATTTATGTTTGTATGATGTTGTCTACATTAATAAATAAATGAAAAAAATCCAATTGGCAATCCAATTGTTAATAACACAGAAACAAAAGTCATTGGTACACAGCCGTGATTCAAAGACACGATTTTGGGTTCAAGAGTATTTAAGAGCTACTTGGGGTATTTTTCAGAAAGTTCGCGCTAAGTATGTGTAAGTCTAAATCCAATATATTTTTGACATACGAGTCAGACTTGTTTTTGATTCTTAGCCTAAGCCAAAACTTGAGACAAAACATTAATATTATCTACTAGTATTTTTTTTTAACAAATCGTTCTAAAGATACTAGAGAATTTCATTCCAACCTTGAAAGGCAGACAAATAATTACGGCGGTCTCAAATTCCTTGCCAAACCAAATGCACGTAATAATTTCAAGATCATTCATCACGATGCACTCGTTATATTTGGCGTTGGTCCATATACATTACGTAATTTGTTCTATTATCATGTTTTCCCAGTAACAGTGATGCAGTCATTGACGAATTTAAAGCGTTCTCTCTCTCGCTGAAATTTCAGCGCAATGCTAATCGATCAGTGTTGGCCTAGTGACTCTCATCCCAGAAGTCGTAGATTCGATCCCCGGCTGTGCACCAATGGATTAACATTTGCTCGAACGGTGAAGAAAATATCGCAAGGAAACCGGCTTGCCATAGAAAAAGTCGACGGCGTGTGACAGGCACAGGAGGCTAATCACCTACTTGTCATCATGATTCATGATCATTAAAAAGATACAAAAGTCTGAGGCCCAGACCTAAAATGTCACTGATTTATACAATACTACAAAAATATATCTATTTGATATTCGTTCATTCTTTGACGTTTATGATACACCTTCTGAATTTCTGTAAATAACTAGACACAATACAAAAGCAAATACATAGCTAACTCATGGTTTATGGTGACGACGTAGGTTCTTGCAGCAATGGAGTTTCATTTGCACTTAACACTCGTTCGTACGTTGAAGGAAAACATCGTGAGGAAACTAGCTAACCTACTTGTCTATTAAGAAAACAAATGACTGAAATTTAATGCCCAGAACTAAAAGGTTGTAGCGGTTGTTTTTAGCTAATCGGTGCTTCGAAACAACTTATATTACGTAAATATTTACCCCATTTTAGAGTCTAAATACTGACAGAAAGAGACAGATACATAGATAGATAGATATTTAGTTCATACGCAGTCTAAACGATTTATGAATAGGAGATAAAAAATCCCTACAATGCTTGGTATTCATTTTAGTAAGCCACGAAAAAATCTTATTTATTTTTGTTGTAACATTAACATTAATAAAAATACGAAATTGGCACAATCCATTCGCATAGAGGGAAAATTCCCCGAATAAAGCTGTTTTTTATGAAGATTGTAATTCGATGTAGTAATTAGGTCGGCACTGCCACAAAGGTGAATGTTTCCGGCCGTAGATTGCGGTACAAGTTATAAGAATATATGTTGTTTTATATTTCTTAAAGCGGAAAATAGCATAGCTTCTAGATTAAATTATTGTTTCGTAAATTTCGCACAGAAGTCCTTCTTGTCCTTAAGCAATAGAAAATGCCTAACTAACGCCGTATTAAACGTTTTAAATTGAACAAAATATTTTTTGTAACTAAAAAGTTTTTTTATACGATTTGTTTTTTACTCGTGTCTTTTTTTAATTATCGATGTCGATGTTTCAAGAACTTTATTCTATTTTTAAGAATTGGACGTCACTATCGGACAGTTTATTAATTTCTATATTCAGTAAGCTCATAATGTATGTGTATCATTGATGCCCTTAATTTACCAAAAGCATTTTTTGCGGTAATCTTTTAAATACACCCACATAGTTTCTTGAAATTATTTGTGCGTGGCAAGAAACTGGCTAGACAAGTTCTGCGAGATGTTTCCCTCAATCAATATACAAATAGCATACGCGATAACTAATAACTTATACCACACATATAACCGATATCTTTCGAGCGATGAAAAACATTACATCATAACGTACTTATAATAAATAAAGTTTACGATAAAATACAGCCGGTTATCTAGGAGCACATTAATTATATTATGCGAACAGTAGGTCAAATGTTATTCCGGAGATCTAAGAATTACTTTAATAATGCGTATTCTTCAATTATTTCATTCATTCAAGATTAAATGAAAATTATAATAACGAAAAACATAAAATATTAAAATGTTTAATTGTGATCGATAAAATCGTTTAGATCGTGACTTTACTAGTTTACACTTTACGCCCATTGACCACAATAATTATTGCTGAAAAGTACTCGAAATGTGTTTTTTTTAAATATTCTATGGTCTGGGAACGAGACTTTTAGGCAAAGAACGTAACGTCAATACAGATAATATCACGTCAAATAAGGTTTCTTGCGCCCAACCAAAAACAATTTTACTAACTGTTTAAGATAGTTCATATTGTTTATAGGTAAATGAATACACGACTAAACATATAATTTTAAGCGGGAAAATAGGTATTAGATTCAATGATGTTATCTGATTTATGTAAACGCATACAAAATGACGGAAATGCAACCAATTTGTATGTAACGGTATTTTTTATGAATTGTATGATCATATCAACGAAACAATGCATGTAGATTTTGTTAGCCGCAATGATGGTGACCATGTTTTTTGATACAACTTGGTCAAAATAAGTTTAAGAATAAACGTACAATAAGCTATTGAATCTCCTTATTGCTCTTTTTTCTATTTGTGCCATAGTCTACCTATTATATATCTGTTTCCTTGATAGTTCAAAGGCCAGACGCCGTAATTTTTTTGTTTTTATTCACTGTGATAATGTGTGTAGATAAAAAACCAATTGATTACCTAATTAGACGCACGTAGATCTTGTCAAACGTTACATTTAAGAGTTACAGGATTGATTGTAACAAAAGGTTCTGTATGTATTAAACATAAAGAAGCTTTTGTTTTGAGCATATAGTATAAACTATATAAATTATAAATTAGTAATTTTTGTACTATATTTAACATAGTCACCCTAATAATCACTAATGTGACCATGTTTACTGGACTATTAAACATGGACAATTGCTGATGAAAAGTGTAATAGAGTGGAAAAAATCACACGCTGTCTCATTGTTATTAAAACTAAAAAACCTTTATAAAGAAAAAAACTTGTTTGTATGTTGGTCCTTTAAGCATTATTCTACCTCATATAACAATGAAAATGTTTATTTTATCATACATAAACGAAAATTACTCAAATAAAGAGAATGTCTAACATTTACATTGCAACACAATCCTGGAAGTTATTAAGTTTATATATACTCTATTATTGTGACGAAAGGACTTGTATCCACGGTCATGTCATAAAAAAAAACAGTTCTTATTTTAAAAAGTCGGTTTTTTATTGTGCATAAATACGCCAAAACCGCTAATTTATTTTAGTTTTCTATTTACCCATTTTTAACTATTATTATTACTATGTACTAGTTAAGAGTGTAAGATAATTTAGTGTCTATTATAAATCATAATTATTTTGACATCAATTAGTCAAGTAAGTAATAAATCAAAATGTCCATAAAATGTATACGAACATATTCAAACTTATGACAAAGGTAAAATAAATATTTTTTTATAAAATGTCTATAAATTAAACCGATTCACTAAAACTTTTAAAGATTTAAAGATTTTTGCATAAATAGTTATTAGTTTTTTTTAATTCTTTTTATTATTACTACTATGTAGGTTAAGGATATTGTGAATACTTGGTATTTGTATGATATAAATAAAAATAAATAATGTTTGTTTATATATAATATATCGCAATATCTTTAATTTATCGAACTATGTCATAGATTATCATCACGTAATGGCAATTCTAGTAAGGTTCCTACGTGAGCAAGGAAAATACCTTTATAATTTTGTTTACCCTAGATTGAATTTATTAGCCGACCTAATTTACTAAGTGGATCGGGTGTAGGTTTAGGTCTAGTAAACATTTAAGTTCTAGATTCTATCTAGATCAGGTTAATTGATGTGTTTATTTTCTCTCTCTCAAATTGTAATCAATAGGTACCATAGACTAAGTAGTTAGTAATTTGACTTTTTTTTAATATTGTTTAAAATGTTGTCTTTGTGGGTAATGCATACAGCGGTTTTGGGTTGGACCTGGAAAAAACAATGATTGTTTAAGGAGAGTCGACTATTAATAAAACAGACGCAGGCAGGAACATATGTACAACAAGTTCACATCCTCAACAAATAATAAATTATAGTTAATATTATATTTATACGATTATAGTATCATTACAAAATTTAACACCTTCACAAGATGCAAAACATTGAGAAGAAATTATCACTTTTCGAACATGAATTGCAAACTATGTTACCAAGCAAAAATTTAATGTGAGTAACTTTCATTTGTTTCTTTGAACTCTAAATAGGTTTTTATGGGAGAAACATTTTAAAAATTGCACGATGAATCACAAAAAAGACACATTAAGGCGAAACGAAGTTCGCAGATAGTATGTACTAGAACAAAGTTAACGAAGCAAACCATATAGCCCATACAAATATTAGGTAATTAAAACATAAAGGAGCAATTGTATCCAATTTGGCGATTAGTTTGAAGAGTTCAAAGCCCGGAGCACCAGTGCGGAACAACCATATGTGATAATGTTTGAATTAAAGATATTCTTGACTAGTCTGTTACTACGCTAATTAATAGTTCGGTCAATGATCTTAAATATGACACTTTTTGAATATCGAATTTCGTATATTTACTCCTCTCATATCTATGAATCACTTAAAGAGGTTACTTGAAAATATTTTGTTAATTTAATGACAGAAAAATATAATTTACTTAGTTTAAAGCGCATATTTATTTAAGATTTTGTTCTGAAACAGTTGTTATAAATTAGAAGTAAAATTCAGTCTATGGTATTTGTTCTAAGAATTTTATCGCAACAAATTCAAGCACTCATCCGCACTTACAACACTCGAGCCTAGTACCACTTGATATAAAACGCCGTAATTTATAGTTCAAGACTTTAATTAATATTCATTTTTAATGGATGGAATGGATAATGAACTAAAATTAGTCGTCCTTGTAAGACACACGTTTTGCTATCCAATGTATAAATTGTATTAAATAAAATATATTTTTCGGTCTACACCAAAACCAAAAGTGGTTTAATGACACAAATAATAGATTTAATTTTAATGTAAAGCAAAAATGCTATGACAATTGTGTAGAATCTGTGCGCGGGAATGCTCGCCGCTGTCTCACCTCTGTAGTCTTTGATGAAGCCACGCTTTACGTATATCGTTGAGGCCAATATGTAGCGACACTTACAATTTGTATCCTGTACGATGACGTTATATTCTGCAACGCTAAATAAGAATTATTTCGGCCATTAAAGATAAACTTCTCCTCCAGCCACTGGGGATTTAGAGACAGTCAGTGGTTAGATTGGTCGAGGATCCTCCCTTTTGGAGGTAAACACTAACCTTCAAAAGTATGATAAATTTACGTCCTGGTGATGGAGTCATACATATCTTTGTACATACATACCTTTGCAATCGGTACTGGGACAGCCCAAACCAACTTTCAAAAAAAAAATGGTGCGTGTACTTATGTACGCGCGTAAGAAGTTATACTTGTTTGGCTTTCTTTATTTTTTTAAAATAATTAATAATAGATATTTAGCATTAATAATTTAACGATATTTAATATTTAGTAATTTATTCAATTATTAATTAATACTAATAACAATTATTATTTATTATATTATTAATTTAATTTAATAACTAGCTATGTTTCATAACCTTTTAACTAAGTAACAATAGGTCTTTGTGAAAAAGCATTGCTAAATTTCTATGAAAAAATAATTAAAACTGCTTTATTTGTTTAAAAGGTAAGTTACTAACTTACTACAAATGTCATTATGGTCATACGTCACGCATATTCTATTTCTTTTTACTTGTCTTATTCCCATCTCACTCGCGCACTTTGAATTTTGTGTCACGGTGCGCGCGCATCGTAAAATTTCACTCTCATAAATTTTTCATAACGCGCCTAAGGAAGTATAACTTCAAAAATTGACCTTTTATGTCTGGGCCTCAGATTTCTGTATCTTTCTGTACTGGTTTTTGCCTTCTGTGCCTGACATGCACATTAAGGTTATGCCGATTTCCTTCTTTACCGTATGCGCGTGTGTTAAATGCGAAGAGACACAATGTCCATTGGGGCACAGCCAGGGTTCGAACCTATGACATCAGGGATGTTGCACTCCATCAAACTACGCCATCACTGCGCACTTTCACCATTGTCAAAATGTTTTGGCTGTATCTGTGTTAGTTCTGAGGTATTTATTAGGCACGAGAAACACATAATATTGGCCCCTATCCAAGCAAACTGTTTAGAATTGAAAGTGATTTATAGGTAGTATTTACAAGTGTCGGAGAAAAATATTTTGTTTACATATATATATTAATGTTGTGTGTTATAAATATACTAATTAAAAATTCTTTTGTTTCAGGTAAATTTCGTTATATTTTGTGACGAAAGCTGTGTGTTCTACAAAGATTGTGGCTCACCAATAAAGCCAGTAAAAGAAGATTATATTAGTATGGTGACCATTTTTAAATATACATATATGGATACTAGCAGACCGGCCAAGCTTTGCTGTGGCTAAGGATTTTGATATATTACATAGTAGCAAACTATTCAAGGGAAACGGTAGGAGAACACCAGCCATGGTGGACCACCATGCTTTTTTGGTGGTTATGCCATTAAATTGTAGCTTATGTGAAATGTTAGTACTTAAAACACAGCGCCATCTGTCAGAATTGTGACTTTCAAATAATATACAAATATTTTGCAATAAAATAATATTTCGGGTATAAATTGAGATGTAAGCTTCATCCTATCTTTTAAGTTGGATCAAACTACACACGGTGTGCAAATTTGATTGAATTCGGTTCGGTAGTTTAGGAGTCCATCGCGGACAAACAACGTGACACGTAATTTATATATATTAAGATAATACCCCGTTTTCTAACTGAAATAGCGTATTTTTATCATTTCAAATGCAAAGCAAATGAAGAGGTATTGTGTAGTGTATGTCTTAATTTGACACTATTCGTCACGGTCGGGCGGCCGACTAGGTGTGGTCGCTACCAATTATTCTTTGGCGTTATTGTTTTTCAAGGGCTTCAAAAGGCGACGCGACATTTACGAATAAACAGAGACTGAAAGCTTTATTTGACTTATATTTATTAATACAGCTAGGAAATGTTGCCAGCATTTAAGGTACATTGCCACATGGACCGAACTTTTAAAATTCATTTTAATTTTCCATTTATAATTATACATGTTCAATTATTATTATTGTAATAATAATGTAAGGTTAAGAATATTGGATATACTGTATATTTGTGTTTTGGAAATACATTTTAAAGTATTTCTTAATACGTTTAAGATAAAACTATCACTGCGTATAAAGAAATAATTGCTGCTTTCCCCCCTTCCCTCCCTTCGTACACGTGGTCATAAATATTAATTATAAATTCCTACATAATAATTTTAATGGTAAAATAAATCGGTCCAGGAATTTTCGAGTTACGTACCAAACATACAAACCTTTCCTCTCTATATAATTCCACTATACGTTATTCAAGCAAGTAATTTTAACCTAATAAATAATAATTTAATGTTGTTTATATAACTTGGTATCGGATTATTGCTCATGAATTATTCTGTTCAAAGATACCGTTCAAAAGTACAGCATGACGTGTCATAGCTTTATAAAAATCATCGTTGGACCAGTTGACCTATATTCAGTTTATCTTGATTGTATGTTTCCATAGTTAGATCCGGCTATTGTTAAATTCCTTTTTAAAATTAAATAAAAAGTTAAAAAGGGAATTTGTTGATTTAATGGTAATTGTCAAATTTACTTAGTATTTTTATAATCGCTACAAACAGTAGGAATTTAATATTCGACCTTTAACAGCCTTATTATAAAAAGTGGACTATAGACTAAACGTGGACTATAGCTTGCTTGTTACCATGGTTACGACGATACCTTATATAAGGGCGTCATACTTGACTCGTCAGAAATGTTGTTTATTTTCATAATCGCTACAAACAGTAGGAATTTAATATTCGACCTTTAACAGCCTTATTATAAAAAGTGGACTATAGACTAAACGTGGACTATAGCTTGCTTGTTACCATGGTTACGACGATACCTTATATAAGGGCGTCATACTTGACTCGTCAGAAATGTTGTTTGCGTCAGCACATTCGATCACATCTATTCATATTGATGAAAGCATCAGTTCAGCGATTAATGGCTGTTATATGGAAACACGCACATTACACAACGGATATTATATTTCAGAACATGTGTACGGATGTGTAATTTTCAGCAGCCATTCATAACTGCAGTACAATAATATGTTTGAATTATTCTTAGAAAAACTCTTTGACGTGAAATTGAGCTTTTTGGTAGGGCAATAAATTTGGTACAGCTTCGTAACGCTCAGCAAGCATTGATACAAGTACAAGTTTTATTGTAACAAAATAAACTTAGGCACAATCACCAACGAAAATAAAGATCAATTTAAAATGATTTGTAGGTCTGAGTGCATGTGCAAGTATTACTAACGGTTTTGGCGTCACATTTATTTTTCTAACTTGTAGAGCCCAGAAAGAGAACCGGCGTAGCAGTTATCCGATCTAATATAGTACCTATTTGCTACGCGTCATGTATTCATAAAAGTTAATTAATTTATTTATTTACAAAATTAATTAGTTAATATCCTTTTAATTTTTTCTTATAGTGTCATGATGATCACTGTCAAACTGAAATGATGCAACACTATTTTTAACATAAATTAATACTGAATACTAATAATATGAAAGTATAACGCACATTAGAAGTATTAATTGGTTGTTTGTCCAGGTAAGCATGGCGTGACTGACAACCTTTAGATTAAGAGTCGAGATGTACCGCTAAGTACGCATCCTAATTCAAGTCTCGCAACACAGTTCTACCGTAAAAAGTTGTAAGATCCGTTCATAAGTGTATATTGTGTAACCTATATGAATAAATGATTTTTGACTTGCCTTGAGTATGTAATACCAAGGCGGTCAATTTATTCAGTCCCTGCTTCAGGGAGTCTTGTCTTAAGTTATTACTTTATTAGCTAATCTAACAACACACTGTAGTGACCATATCAATATTAAAAATCTTTTGTTTTAAATAAATACATTGACTTGGCCATCACATATTAAATTAGATTGTTAGTGCAATAATTGATAACTTTAAAACGTCGTGCCTCGGTACTACGTATATATACTTTGAAATAGACTTTGACACTTTTAATATAAAGCGTATTCTTGTATCATTAATTGTTTTCTTTAGCAATAGTTAAGACAAGAAATACATTTGGCATTTATACAGGTCATGTGTATTTAAAATTTCCCACAATATGTGATGAATGATGACGTTACTATTTACATTGTGGTCTCTTATATGTGTCATTAGCGAATATTGCCTCACCTCGTCTAATTTTAACGGAAACAATTTGACGTCATTCCATACTTTTGTTTTATGATGTTTCACGAAGGAAACATTTGGTGATATTCAACAAAGTCGTTGAAAATTCTTGACCGATTAGTTTATTAATGAATTTTCATTGCGCTGTGTCACTTGCCAAACCAATTAAATAAAAATTGTCGCGTGACAGGCATACAAATCGAAGGCAAACATTTCAAAGCACATATGAACCGTAATTTTTTTAGTTTTAGTTAGTGCCACAGTACGTCACGTGTGTTGTAATTTTTCTTCGATTTTTAAGAAAGAACTTCTTCCTATGCCATATATTCTTTCCCCATTAATGCATTTCAACATGAATTATATTTATTTTCAAAATATACTACAAAAAACTGTCTAGCCAGAAATATGAAAAACAGAATTGTGTATACCTCGTTCCTAGTATTCATGTATAGATTTTTCTATTCTCTTACATTAACTGAGGAAAAGTGATGAAAATTTTAATATTCATAAATATTAATAATAGCATTAGTTAACCGGATGATTATAATAGTCTAACCTTGCAGTTAAGTTCATGTCTGTTTACACAAGCCTCACGAACACTTGGAGTTAAATTTAACCCTGCCGATGAAAGTAGGTACGGTTATTATACAAGATTTCCGTTCGGAAGAATATATAGTTTAACCACTTTATAAGATGAACATTGTCTTATATATTTCGTGTCTTCTCATACAAATAAAATATCAGAAATACGGAGAAGGATAGAATACGGAGATTCGGTTTAATTAAAGATTCATTATCGAAACAATATTTATATATTCACGCTTTTTTCCTTAAGGATGAAAGGGTAGGATGGTTCCGATACGGATCTCCAGTTGCTAATTTTCTTACACACCTATCTCCATGCATACTCGTCGGTTTTGGGTACTTTTACCATGTCTCATCTCTAGTACGCCCTGGATTTGGTCCAGGTATGTACGTCAAATTAAACATCCTTTTACTGCATTAAAACGCTATACTTTAAATATTCACTCGGCAGCGTTGGCCTTGTGGTATCATCCCTGGTCGTAGGAACTGGCTGGGCACAAATTGGCTTTCTGGTTGGGCGTTTAACACTCGTACCGGCCGTGAAACCGGCCTTAGAACAAAAAAATCGCATGTGTCAGGAACTGACACCTATTGACACTGAACCTACTTTTCTAGAAAACAAAAGAATCACGAAACAGATACAGAAATCTGAGACTTAAAAAGTTGTAGCGTCACTGTTCTTTTTAGTATTTTTCTCTCAAAAATAAAAGTAAATAATAATAATATTTATAATTGCATATCTATATATAATTTGAATAATATATAGTGTATAATTTTGATCTTAGATTGTCTAAACAGAAACAGGAAAAATGTTGGAAAAATCAACCGAATTTTTAATTAACAAATAACAAACGGTGAATTATCTTCGCTTTATTAATAGATGACTTATACCAGTGATATACGTTCATTGTCATAACACAATGTGAGTCAGTTATGAACAGAAGCAAGCACGTAAATTACGTAAAATAATAAAACGTAAAATAAACAAACGCGCGCCATTTGATGTTCACAGAGTAGTTTACTATAGATAAACATAGAGTCAGAGCCGAGTCTAACTTAGCGATAGACCTCGACTCTGTATCTTACTCTATGGACTTTTTATATTTGTTTTAGTGGTATAATAATGTTTAACATAATATGTGATTCATAAGTAACGTATCTAAAAGGTAACTAATAAGTAAGTTCAGTAATTTATGAAGTGTCGAAGTAAAGGTCTATTATTCTCTCTCTATCTCTCAATGTAATAGACAATATATTCCACGTTTTATTAATGGTTCTATAATGTTTTAGTTAAAAAATGGCTGTAATAAATGAATAAATTACAACGAGAAAACAATTAGCATTAGAATATCTAACTGTAAAGCAGATATTTTTTACATTATTTAAAATATTAACTATATAATGTAAATATGTTCGAAGTAAAGATCAACTATTTTTTTTTTGACAAAACTATCTTGTGACACAACACATAGCAACAAATACACAGTCCTGTGTGTACTTTTACCGAAGGAGTTAAAAGGCTGTCACGTCATGACGTTAAAAGGTCTCTATAAACCCCTCATCTATAATTGTCAATGGTTTCACATCGGAATGTTGTGTGCACTTGTGTAAATACAAAATTATTAAATACATTCAATGTTTAATAATACTAGCGACGAATTATTAGTTGAGAAATCAGTACGGGATAGAATATCAAGCAATAATTCAACACTAAACGTGTATTTTTTTTTACTGGAATAATCTAACTACTAGTAAGTAAATAAAATACAAAAATATACTTAAAAAGTATTCACAATTTTCTTAAACTAAAAATTAATAGTAAAAAGAATTTAAAATAATCAAAAAGAAAATCAAAACAAATGCAGCTGAGTTTCATCATCGGACGTCAAGCCAAAATACAAAATACTATCCGTATAACCTCGACGTCCGTCGTTCCACAACTGCCCTGCGATTCTGTAACTCACTTTACGAACTCACACAGCGGTTTTCGCATCGGCAGTCGCTCTCAAATCAGTCGTGAAGCACTCATTTTATGATTTGGCATTCTGATAAACAATAAACTACAAGCTCCGACCTTTTCAGAATGCCAAATCATAAAATGACTGCTTCACGACTGATTTGAGAGCGACCGCCGATGCGAAAACCGCTGTGTGAGTTCAAAAAGTGAGTTACAGAATCGCAGGGCTGAGCGTTTTCTAAGACAGTTCTTGCCGCGCACCACCACTATGTGGAACCAGCTGCCCACTGAAGTATTTCCGAACCAATTCGACTTAGGGTCCTTCAAGAAAAGAGCGTACCAATTCTTGAAAGGCCGGCAATGCACTTGCGAGCCTTCTGGCATTGTGAGTGTCCATGGGCGGCGGTATCACTTAACATCAGGTGAGCCTCCTACCCGTTTGCCTCCTATTACATAAAAAAAAAATTAAAAGTTTGGTCCCTGTGGCATTCATAGATTAAAAAAAATAAAAAAAATTCGTCTAACAAATTACCACAGTTTAAATGGTCTACGTGATATTAAATGTCAAGTGAAGTTAAATAGCTATCCATAAACCATTTTTGGTCATCCCAGTAAAGAAAAGAAAGTAAATTTATCATTCGATCAGCGCCTAATACGACCCAGTGACTCAGACATATCTAGGCCAACGGGGAAAGTCGATCAAAAAGGGAACATATAAAAACTTGGACAAATATGTCCTAGTGTGCCTAATATGGTAGTCATACTGTGAATGCTTGTTGTAGTGATGCTAATCGCATGTCGATACAAGGTATTTCTTATCGCTGAGATAGAATAAATTTGTTAATAAATACGTCTTCCTAACGTATTTAATATGCCAGACCGTTTTTTTATAATACATACTACTTATGTTTATAATAGAAACTATTTAAATAACTAAAGTAGGTACCACACTTAAACAATTTCATTTAATTAAATTGCAATTATAACAATTAAATATGTAACTTATTATAAAACTAATGTAATAACTTCTTTTATTATGGTTTTGGCGAAGTTGAAAATTATATTTATTTATTATCGATACCTGATACTTGATTAACGATACTGGTCACATCACTAGTCGCCTTTGAGAGGAACCATCGACAATTATCTCACTACCATATTCGCAATGGCTCGCGTGCTATTCTTAATTATTAATTGTTAATGAAAGTGACTCCTGTATTACCATTTGTAAAAATACGTGATTGATTTCACCGTTACAATAATAAAACAATATTAAATCTGAATTAATTTTTTTAAGAACAGGAGGCAAACTGGCTGAGGCGCCTCTGATGCCCATGGACACTTACATTATTACATGCCAGAAATCTCGCAAGTGCGTTGCCGACCTTTTAAGAATTGGTATGCTCATTTCTTGAAGGACCCATTCGGAAATACTTTTATTACACAAACAACTTGTGTTTTATTTTTCAATGTTTGACCCTCATTAATTATTAAAGTCTTAAATGATTTATTAACTGACTTTAAAAAGGAGGAGGTTCTTCAATTCGACCGTATATATTTTGTTTGTTCGCTGATAACTTCGTCGTATATGAAGCGATTTTGATGATGAGCATGACGATGATGGCATTCCAGAGAAGACGAGGGGATCCTTTATTATTAATTAAAAGATTTTTTCGGGTTTTTTATATTATATTATTTACTACCTGTAATGTTATTATAATACAGTCTATACTTCAAAAAATGTTTTTCCTTTTTTAATATAGCATGGAAAATATAACATTGATTTGAGAAATTATATGGAAACCGAAACTCCAGCAAAAAATTGACATAGCATCGTCACGACTTTGATATTTCAAGCAAAAGCTACTTAAAGACAAAGAAGTACTGTTTCCCACTCGAGATCTGAAAGGGTTCTGTTAAGGCACGTGCCCCACGCGTGATCCACTCACGCGCATAATTACTGATTAGCTATAAAGGGCTTTAAATAACTAGCCAGTAGAACATTTTACTTGCATCGTAGTACATTCTTTCACAAACAATTTTTGCCTACACTAGCTATCCATCCTCAACTGGAGAACTATCAAAGCGTTGAATTGGCAGTAGCCAGTTTGGCGACATTAAATAAATTAGTGGCGCTACAACCTTTTTAGGTCTGGGCCTCAAATTTCTTTATCTGTTTTATGATGTTTTGTTAATCTAATAGACAAGTAGGTGATCAGCCTTCTGTGCCTGACACGCGCCGTCAACTTTTTGGGTCTAAGGCATGCCGGTTTCCCCACGATGTTTTCCTTCACCGTTCGAACGAATGTTAAATGCGCACATAGAAAGAACAAGGCCAACACTGCACTCAGTTTGGCGACTTTAGACCAGAGTTGTATACAGTCGACTCCTGATAATTTGATACTCAAGGTACCAGAGATAAATGTCAAATTACCAAAAGTTCAAAATAACAAAGAAGTTTTCGAATAATTCGAAAAGAAGGCCGTAATTTTTTTTGAGCGAGCAACCTATCATTGTCCAAAGAATTTTATAAACAATTGACAGTTCTGTGCATGATAAACACTTCAAATTATAGAGAGTAGGGAAGCCGGGACTTCAAATTATCGCATGTTCGCGAGCAAGATACTTTTCCTTCAACTTCAAATTACCGAGGGGACCAATTAAAATCGATTTTAATCAATTTATTGAGTATTTTTCAAGGGACTGGAAAAAATCAAATTATCGACAGTCGACTACAGTGTACATATTCTTTTTCGGGCTTTTATTAAGGACCCTTTATTCCTACAATTAACTTGACAAACATTCGTTTTAATAAGTATTAAAGGAGGTAGTTTCAATACTGTACCTCAGGATTAGAAAGCTCGAAACTTTGTCACAATTTCTTCTTCAATGACTTGTTAAAATTCAAACTAGTAGGTACATTATTCCGACTTCAATCAATTTTCTTCAGCTTTTAGCAAGCTAACAGTTAGGTAATGTCTAATTGTAGATTCGTATATGAAACATTGTTTGATCCATCCCAAAATATCACCGATTCAACGCTAAAAATATTTTAACTGGGTTACACGATGTTACGCAAATTGCTTCAATGCGTTTCGCACAGGCTTAAATAATGTACAAATTATTAGCTATATACAAGCTATATGGTGTAGGAGGCTATCACGCTTTTAAAATACACAACATTATTTACTAACACGTTCACACCCAATTGACGATTCAAAAGTCTTTGCTTTAATTAAATTTTACGTTAAAAGTAAATCAACGTTTATATGAATGAAATGAAAAACAGAGGGAGAGAGTGTTCAGAGGAGTTGTTCGGATTAATACCTACAGCTATAACCAATTCCACCCGTATAACCTCGACGTCCGTCGTTCCACATCTGTGCGTTTTAAGGCAGTTTTTGTCTCCTCACCACCACTATGTGGAAGCTACCCACTGATGTATTTCAGAACCAATTCGACTAAGGGTCTTTCAAGAAGCGTACAAATTCTTAAAAGACCGGCAATGCGCTCGCGAGCACTCTGGCATTAAGAGTGTCCATATCTGGTGAGCCTCCTGGTAGTTTGGCCCCAATTCCATAAAAAAATTAAACTCGATAAAAAAAATATATCTGTCAGAATACGTTTAGTATTGCGAATATTATTTTCCTTTAATAGAAAATATTTGATTAAACGACAGCTGGTATTTATCAAGTATTTATCTAGTATTTATAGAGAGCAGACTTTGGATGATTGCCAAGGCGGACATCGCCATTCAAAATAGATTCTGTTTCGATTCATTGTCTATGCATCCGTTTCTGTTTGTAATTCTATATTTTATGTTTTCTTTAGCCGCGCATTTTACAAATTTGACACTTGACAGATGATAGTGATTACCGATATGCCGCTTGTTAGTTCTATAGCTAGTTAAAATAAAAGATCTTGGGGACGATCTATTAAAATATTTAATCATATAATGGATATATACACTTAATTAGTATCTATATGACCGTGCAACACTCCCGTCTATAAACATAAGGTCGTGTGGTCAACCTCAAAAACCAATGGAGTTTTATTTTAGTAAATTCCTAATTTTTTTATTTAATATGGAAAGTACAATATCTTAACCATAAGTCGGAAACAAATATAAAAGGTCTATAAGTTGGAATATGATCTTAATACACTGTTAGGAAATCGCCTAGAGGTACTTCTATCTATTCATATTTGATATTAAATATTTAAAATAGGACCACCCAAATCTTGCCTCAAGCTAATAAGCCCACGCGTGTGTCATGATGACACTTACGTCATCTGTCAAGATACGTCACGTTACGTCATTGTTTGATTTGACACCTCTCACTTTACAAGGATTAAGAGGCTTTTAACACTAATGTAATTGTATTTGTATCTAAGACGGCATTTTGCGTGCAAATATAGGATTAATAACAATCAAGTATATTTTAACATCTTTTATAAAACATAACAAATACAATCTAGGTTTACGAACGTTACGTAACATTAGTATAACCTACATTAAAGATCAAAATATTCACAATATAGGTTTTTGTCTATTTCTTTACGAATTGGAATAATACATAAACTACTTACTAATTTATTTAAAGTTCTTCTCGTTTTCAAAACTGGCAGTAAATGTAAATTTAGAGAGAGATTTTATTTTAACATTCATAAGTATACAAACTACATGAATAATTTGTGCGCAGTATGTACCAATATTGTGCAATAAGTTTATATGCAACTTAAAAAAAGAAAATTGTGTTTCTTTTAATGTTGGTAATGCAACAAATCTTCGCTAACATTCGATAAATCTGAAACGGTGTTAACAAAATAAACAGAAAACAGACAACCATTTTAAATAGAACCACCTATAGAAATTAGTTCGAACTTGGCACGGCTCCTTATTCATTGGTCTCTTTAAAGTTTCAAGAAAGAAAATTAGGTTTTTAGGTTGAAATATTGACATTAATGGAAACCACTTGATGCATGAGAGCAAAATAAAAGCACCTGGTTTTCCGATTTTATAAAGATTGCACCATATTTATTAAATAAACGATCTATACAGTTATTGAATCAGATGATTGATCCAAGTAGTTTATTATACACAGATTACGACAAAAAAAATATTTTTTCTATCTGTATTAAAACCTCTTTACTGACGTATCCATCGACGCTAAACCAAAGTAGTTATACATTTGAAATGTTTGTGTTTTCTGATGCACTAAGAAAAGATTTTTAAAAATATACACCTCTTTAATATAACAGATTAAAGGCCAGAGGGGTTTAAAGTTAAAATCATAATAGGTTTGTAAATATACATGATCGCTTATTCATTATTAGGAATTGAAATAAATTTTCTATATTTATATTAAGAAATCCTTTAAGAGGACATTATATAGAAGACTTGAACAATTATTATGATATGTCCGAGTTGCAACTTGCAGTGGAATGTATCCTTTGGGAATGTCTAAAATAACAATTGAGCTATAGGGCGATTATCTAACTGTACTTTTTATGAATTGGCTTGGCAAATACATACATAAATTGCTTTATTAATATAATATTTATATAATATATAATTTTACTTACTTTAGATACACACTGCTGTATGAATTATATGTTAATATTTAGTTTGAGCACATTGTATAATATGCTAAGAGTTTAATACATATAAGTGTATATTCGTAGAAACAGTAAAAGTACACATGTGGCTGTGACGTCACACATGTAACATTTTAACTGCCACGATCGTGAGATCACTGAAAGAGTGCTAAAATTAGATTATTTCGTCTCAGTTCCAGTGAAATCTATAATATATAAATAAATAAATCGCGAAATATGATGCTAAGCGAAATACTCGAAGACGACTGGACCAATTTGAGTTAGTTTTTTTTATTTCTTGAAGCCTGGGGAAGGATTTTGTGGAGATAAATATTGAAAAATTGGTTTTATTTAGTACTTGGATTTTTATTCCCGAATAGCGAAATAAAATAGAAATATGTTTCATATGTTGCAGCTACTAAGAAGTAGGCTAAGTAAAAAAATGATATTAAGGTGAAACACATAGTTTTTGTTAAAAATTAATATTTTGATCCAAATATTACCATTATCGTGCCAAACAAACCTAACTTCCATTCCAATTCCCTTCCGAAAGTATTAGATACAAATCAGGTATAATTTTAAATGTAGCCTTGTGGGCTTAGTTCAGCATGATTAAAGTAATTATGTATTATAATATTTTGTTAGCCATTGGTTATTGCAACAACAGTTATAACAATCACAAACCATTTTAGGGAAACAAACGAAAAAGACTATTAAACTAAAAAAAACATTTTTATTTTTTCACAATTTTAATTTAAAACTTAACTGTCACTTTTATATAAGTACCAGCTGCCCCCGCGAACTTCGTTTCTCCTTAATGTGATTTTACTTAGCCTACCAGAACATTTTGCTATGCTACCCCTGAAATTGTTCGGTTTTCTGGAATGAAAACTTTTTAGGTTTTTCTGTGAATTTTTCTCTATAATAAACTTCAGAGTTCAAGTCATAAGATTTTAATTAACAAATAAAAAATAGGGGTTGATCGTGGCGGGGTGAAAATTTAGGGTTGTATGTATTTTTTAATGGCACATTATAAAAAAAAAATAAATATAAATTTTGTCCAAAAAATAAAATGTTAGGGATGGAAAACCCTTACCACTTAGGGGTATGAAAAATAGTTGCCGATTCTAAGACCTACTGAATATGCATATAAAATTTGATAAAAATCGGTCAAGCCGTTTCGGAGGAGTATGGTAACTAACATTGTGACACGAGAATTTTATATATAAGATGTGTACAAAATAATGAGGTACTACCGAAAAGCATAAAAATACAGCAATATAATCCGAAGCAAATGTCTGACCCAAATATATTTATGAATGGTCTTTATGTTGGAGCGATTACTTTTACGCGGTTTAATGTTTTGTTGCGTCAATTTCTTATAGTTAAATAGGTCGGTACTGTGTTTGTATGTTCCCAATATTTATTTAAAAATCCGTGAATTAATTAATGTTTTAATCAGGTCGTGTGGTTGCATCAGTAATTTATTGAGTGTTCATTGGTACGGTTAGTGAATAAAATTTAATGTATAGGGGCCTTCAAGAAAAGAGCGTAACATATCCTGAAATTCCGGCAACACATCCGTAACGCTAACATGTTACCAGGGCTAGTTTGCCTTAGTCCCATAATTACATGTCGATATATACCTCCTCCTTTGGTTTTTTAAGTCTATATAATATAATATAATAATTTGTAAATTAAATAAATTCATTTTAAGTAAATGCATAAATTAATAATTCAGCCCCTAACAGAAATACTGTATTATTTTATTCAAAATAACTAATTAGCAATCATTATTATTTATAAATCAATGAAATTACAACCCATGCATACAAAAATTATCAATAGGTTGAAGGTATGATTTGCATTACTAAGTATATTGCTAAATTGTATTTATAGTTATTCAATACACAGGAATCAAAGATTAAACATCCCGACGGAACAGTAATTTCAAATTGTAATTAAATATGAGTCAAGGTTGCGTTTTTCGCTCAGCTCAGCCTGGCCGTGATCCCAATTTTTGCACATGTTGGGTTTAAAAATAAACCCATATGCAATTGGCAACTAAACGGAATTATTAACTTCATTACGTCATTGTTCATAATATGAAACCAAATAATTACAAAAATCTCCTATTAGTAGTATAGAGTTTAGTGTTTTAGAATCTTTAATAAAACCCATCCAGATAACCGTTCATATTCCGCTTTTCCTCAAACTTGTTTTGAAATCGGGATCTGTTGTAAATTGTTGCGTGAACGGACTAAAAAGCTATCACAGGGTAACATTATAATCGAATAGTTTTAAAAACCACAGATTGCAGTCAATAAAACCAAGCATTACTTAGCTGTTATAACTTTGTGAAGGACGCCAACTGTTGCAAAATTGCCTATTTGCGTAACTGACAGTTTATGTTAGAGTATAGACTATAATGCCATCACTATTCAGTTATTTTGTTGGGTTGGGCAAAATATTTTTAATTCTTCATCATGTAAATGAATAATACTTAATATTTAGACTTGTTAGAAATTTTACTAATATGTATCTATATCTTTTCAGGTAAGACCCGCGAACCAGTCAAGAGTAGACATCTGGCGGGAAATGTACATTCAAATGACAGTTGTCATTTCACAGAACAGATTAAAAAGTTTGTATGTAAAATGTTACGTTGAGTTGTTGAGTTCCATAACGCTTATACCTACGGTGTAGACATATTAATTAATAACATTATTATTCAGCCGTAGAACAGTCTAAGTTCTTTGAAATACATATTCTGTGTAACGATTATCTATGGAATGTATTAAGTACATACTACTTTAGCCTATAGCTTGTGTTTTTACCCAGCAATGCATTTTGCTTTTATCAATCATTGATTACATTAGAAATTATTTTGCGCAATTATACATATAATAAACAATAGCATTGAGATTTACATCTCACAACAGCAGCTTACAACTGTCATAAATAAATTTAGTTTCACTTATGAATAATTAATAAGTATACATTTTATTGTCTCGTCTGTAACGTTAAGCTTATTTCCATAACAGTATGGGCAGGATAGGTAGGTAGGATCAAAAATATTTAAGTACTAGGAAGTGGCAAGCCTAAGAAAAAAAGATGAAATTCTTTGTTCACTATTCAAAATTCGAACAATGAAGTAGTTCAGAATTTTCTTAGAAATTTGAATTCAAATCTGTTGGATCAATTATTTTAATTGAGTCGACAAAAATAAATGGCTTCCGCGCACTGACAGTGTGATTTTAAGTTTCCGTTTTTATTTGGAAGTTCTAAATTTAAATAAAACTGGTTCTTATTTTACTTATAAATAGACGTTTTTCGGTTGTTCCATTGCCCTTTGGATGATAAAGGTTGCCTAAAAGTTCATTAACGCATGACACCCCTTTGTTATTTCAGAACTAGTGTTACCACAGAATTGTAAAATGTGGGAAAATTGTTGTTTTCTTAACAATAATGGTGTTTTGTATTCATCGGCATTGTGTATTAAATATATTTTTTCTATAGAGTCGATATAATTGTTGAATTAACTTTAAATATCAAGAGCCAGCAAAATAAATGTATGTTTTAAAAATTTACACTCGTTTATTTTCAAACACGTCAAACATATTATATAGGTGAATAAATGTTTTGAAAAATAAATAAATTAAGGTTTTATCGATAAATGTATCGACTCTCGTACCACTCTATATCGATTTATTAGGCTAATAGCCCTGGGTAAAACAATATGGGTGCGTGGAGTTCAGTAATGGTTTCCTCGTGTAAGGTCTGGAACACACCGAGTGCGCGATGTAAAAAATATTAAAGGTTTTTATAAGTGTGGATCCAATTTTATGGTTCTGTTGAACTTTGGTTATTCATGTGAATGACTTCAAAGATAACACTTAGTGCTATGGCTCGGTTCTAATTCTTACCCGTTTAAAACAAAAATAATAAGGGATTGACGGACAAAAAAATAATGGTGAACCTAATTTGAAATTTCTGTTCCACTAAAGGAAGCTATCTATGAAACACCAATATATCTAGTCCAGCTATAGTACTACTATACTTTAGTAATAGTAAAAATGTCTGGCTAGACAAAACGTCATCCATGACTCCCGTAATTTAGTCGTGCGTAGCTGGGTTACACTTAGATATGCTATAACCCGAACCCATTCGACTTCAGATCCTTTAAGAAAAGGACCACCAATTCTTAAAAGGCTGGCAACGCATTTGCATGCCCTCTGGCAATTTAAGTATCCATGGGCGGCGATACTTAACATCAGATGAGCCTCATGTCCATTTACCCCATGTCCATTTTTATATGATAATATTATTAATTTATGAAAACTCAATGAAGACCTGAGTGTAATTTCAGTGTTAGCTTATATACTTTATAAACAGTGTTCTAAATTCCCGTTGAAATTGGTGTCGGTGTACCCCAAGCTTTATCGCATCTAATTCAAACCAACAGTAGTCCTATTAATGAAATCACCTCAGCGGTGGCCTGTTTAGTTTCTTAATAAATTAATGTTGTCTTATTCGTACTATGCATGTTCTGGGTGACATAGTCTGTTGACGTTACACGTTCTCATCTTTATTTCTTTCAAATATAGACGTGTTATAATGCTCAAATAGTAGTATGTTTTTTTTTAATTAATAATAAATAATGAAAGACAACGAATTGTAATTCAAATATTTTTTTCTTTTATTTATTTATTAATAAGTTAAGAAACAAAGTGTATGTATAAAATTATATAGATAAGAAAAAATGACATCAAAAATAAACATACACAATTATATTAGAACATAAGCAAGCTAGAAAGGGAAAAAATACTTTTGTAATCAGTACATAGAATACCAATTTGCAAGCCCATAGACTATAATATGTTGCAAATTAAACCTATTGTAGAAGAACGTCAGTTTGGGCTTTTATAGTTCAACTATGTCTCGGCCATAAGTTAGTACATATTATGACTCTGAATCAATGGGTCGGTAACTCAAAATGTCTAAACCAGATTGAGTCTGACATCACAATCGACCTACAGACCGTAAAATAAATATAAGCATAAAAGCAAGCATTTAAATATATAAATAGTTATTTAATTAGTTACTAATTATATATAATATCATTACATATATTAATAGCTATTTTTTTAATGAGTTGAGTTAGAAACATAAAATTATAACATTTATCACATATTTTCTACATTATAAGCTACTGCTTGAATGACAGTTGACATATTATCTCCTGCACAATTCACATTCAATAGACAATTTTTGATTGATTTTTTATTTTTCATCGCCAACGACGTCACTTATATATATTTTTAATGATTTTTTTACTAACGTCAATTATAGAGATATAGCCGTTGACGTTCCCGTTTTAACTTTAAATTTAAATTAACTGCTGTTGAATTTCCGACCATTTGTCGACCACTAGTCTACAGTAATACAAAATAACAATAAGATAACAAAAGATGACATTCAATATTAGATATTTATATTATATAGACGATATTTTATCCCGAATTCCTCGGAGGCTGCGAACGGAAGTGCTATAAAGCCTTTTCAGTTACGTAACCTCTTTATAAAGTATACAACGGGCAACAGTGTTAATTGTCTGAATAATTCATTTTACAGCACACTAAAAGTTACTCGTGTGAAAACAAAGCGACAATTAACCTAATTCCTTATACAAATGAAGAAAAAATGTATCAAATAGTTTTCAAAGAACGAGGAGGCACGACTTTTATCAAACAAATTTTGGTTTTAGTCAAATGTCTTTAGCGAGGTATGAAATACAAGATAGCAGCTATGATCTGTGAGTCGAGTTAAATAGTGTTTAGGATTATAACTCGCAAATAAATATGCGAAAGTTTTTTTATAACCACAGACAATATTATGCTTCGTTTACGTGCATCCCTTATACACACATAGGTTAACATTAGTAGACGTATAACTCTTTTATTTAGCAATTGCGAGCAATAATTCACAAAAAATAAGGGACAGAATACCCGCATTATTGATACAATCTAAATAAATGGTGCCACGAAGTACGATTGGTATTCTGTGTTGTGTTTGAACGAGTTAAACAATATAGGATCCAAATGGATAAGAACGATAAAGCATAGAGTTACACTATAAACGCAAAGCCATTTTCACTTTTAAAATAAATGTATTTATTATCTATCGTATTATACGGATTTATAGTCACAGATTGCAACCTAATTAAAAATTTATTAAAAAAAAACCATTGTCAAAAGAACGGGATGTACACTATTGGTCCCTCGACTTATGTTATAAAGTCATAATTATAACATTTTAGTTAACATAATTAAACAGTCATAAACACGTTACAGGCCATCATAAACATATGTTTAGGTTAGGCTATATTACGGCTGTTAACTAATTTAATTAATTTGAAAGGAAATGGTTTTATTCATAATACGAAGTATAGACAATATCTCCTAACGCACTCAGAATTTAATATTTTTTATTCTGTTACCATATTCGAAGTTGTCAACTGTCTGTTGTCACATGTTCCATAAATCCCGTTGACATAAACATTTGGCGCACTTTCTTAACCTCCAAGTCAAATTCCTTTTATGGATTTACAATCCATCAAGATTGACTTGAATTTATGCACTGGATTGAAAACAATTTTATATGAATACCGAAGATATATCAAAGAACTTCTTATTCGTGTAAGTGTTTTAATAATATAAAGTATGTAGTATTTTGCATCTAAACACTGAATTGTAATGAATATTTATTGAAGTGAAACTTCTTTATCGGGGTTGGAAAAAAATGTAGTGTAACATTTTTTCGTTACGCGTCACATTTTTCGGTTACGCGCCATGTTGCTTTTTGAAGTCAAACTTCTTTATAGGCGTTGGAATGAAAGTTCTTTATCGACGTATGGGAGAAATTTCGTTAAGTTGCATATAGTAGATCATTTTTCGAAAAATAAGGTCATAAAGAAGTTTCACTTCTTACGTGTGTACACCGTACACGCACACATTTTTTACTTTAATTTTTTTGTTGTATAATATTTATGTAAATGGTGCGTATTGAATCACTAAATAAAACCGTTACTTGAATCTGGGAAATTATTTTCCGAGAAGTTTTTGTCACAACATAGGTATTTCAATTGTCAATTTTCTGTTGAAAGGTCAGCAAATTGACCGTAATTTTGTACATTTTATAGCCATATAAAGCTTTCGACACAAAATCAGAATAATTTGAACACAACGAAACCCGCATCAGTGACATTCTTAAATTCATTCATTACTCTCACCAATTGAAAGTTTTTTGACCTAAAGGGATGATTTTAATGTCAATCGAACGATTTATCGGATCACGTTCGTTCAATTTAGTTCATTAATTTATACATGAACAAATGTCAGTTACATTTATTATCACATCCAAAACAGTGCATTCATAATTATTTTTTGAAAACTACCAAGACAATAAGGAAGGAATGTAATTATTTTAAAGTATTAAGTATTAAATTATTATAAATACAAGGGAAGTTAATTAAATTCGTCACCTGGGAACATTGTAAACAAAAGAGTTAAAATTTAATTTTTCTTCGTTGATCTGTGAGTAATCAATGTCTTGTATAAGGGAAATTCATTAAAGTCAGAAGAGTTAATTACAGGGCAACAGACCTTTTGATTTTCACACTGCACTTGTACCCATAATAATAGTAAGTACGAACTTAATGTTTACATTACATCTTGTGAAACAATTTCGAGGTTAAAATTGAAATGGCGGGAATTCTTTCATTCTATTTTAACGCCATATTGAGTTCGTTGACCGTGCGCGAACGCTTATAACCTCCGATACGAGTTCGTAGCATTTCGCTAAATAATATTTACTAGTGTTTATCTTTGGGTGGGCTTAACTAATAACACTTCATAGTTTAGTTTTTAAATAAAACTATGCTTATAATAATCAGTCAACAAGACGTAGTTAATATGAACTGAAGGTCAATTGACGAATAATGCTGATTTACGAAACGTTGAACTTACTATTAGAAAACTCTAGTTGAGATAACAGTAAGGCTTTCTGCTAAGATGCGACTGCGATTCTCATCTCTGAAGTTCGATCACCGGCTGTGCACCAACGGACGTGCGCATTTAACATTTCTCGAACGGTGAAGGGAAACATCGTGAGGAAACCGGCTTTTATACCCAAAAAGTCGACAGCGTGTGTCAGGTAGGCTGATCACATACTTGCCTATTAGATTGACAATCATGAAACTGATATAGAAATCTGAAGACCGGACCTAGAATGGTTGTAGCGCCACTGTTTTTTATGATTGTGATAATTGAACGCGTTTTGAATCAAGTGTAGGTTTTAATGCAAATAAAAAATAACTTATAAAGACACAACAATGTCTTACGCAAGATCAATAATTATTATATACAAAGTCATGAATAATACAGATTATAGCATATCTCAATGTAAATTCCGATCTTTCATTCGATTTTTAAAATATTTCCCAGAACTAGTCATGTTTGTTTGTAATAATTTTCATTTGATGGGATTTAAAAACCTGCGTCGTTTCAGACATGTTTGTCTAATAAAACGCGGCATGTTTACGCGATGATCGCAAAAAATATTTATAGGTTAGCATTACAGTTTCAATGTAATGATTACGTAAGCTTTGACCTATATTTCATAGAATCACGCGTGCAATGAATAAAAGAAAATTTAAAAATGTTTATTTTAAACCAGCCAGCGGTTACCATTGAAATCGTTGGTTTTTTCGTTAGAAAATATCTACGAATCAAAAAAGTTTACTTATATCTAGCATTGAGAGCAAATTAGCCTCTTGCCCGTTTGTTCTATAAAAAAGTTATAGTTATTACTTATTATATAAGATGTCGCTGCGGGTTGCAAACTTGACCCCCATTTTATAATTCACATTTGGTTTAGTCACAGACTAGAGTTGACAAAAAGCCAAAGATATTCTTTCTAAATCATTCTTGAATTAAAACTGGCTCCTAAAACTTTATGTTAGTATTGGTAATATGTAAAATGGTATGCCTTTTATAAAATCTTATATCTAAATTATTCAAATGCTTCTAAGCTAGTTGAGTCTACACTATAAATAACAGACTATGCCCATATTCAGTTTAAAAAATCGGTATTGCCAGCACATTTATTATTTACCATTACTAATATGGCGGCGTATGCTGTGCACATGTTATTCAATTAATTTTTACACTCCGGTCAAGGATAAACCACATAAAGACACATTTATCATTGTAAAATCATTACCATGTCTGCAGAATTTATTAAAGTTGGACACGGTTTTGTTTACAATATCCGATGTAAGCTTTCTCGCACTCATTGTAATCACAGAAAGAGACAAGCGATCTCTTCTCTTTTTGTCTTATTAGACAGATTTTGTATTTACTATAGCAAAAGCTTTGACTTATATAGGAACAAATGAGCACATGGGACAGCTATCAAATGCAGATGACACCCATTTTAATCTGAGGAAGAAGTAAGCTCTCTTTTTATAAGTAATTCGGGGTCGTATCACACCTCCAATGAAAGCACAGCTCGCTAAAGAATATGTCTAATTACGTTTTACTTAATGTTAAACAATTTGGTACTTAAACGCGTAATTTTATTTTCATTAGTCTTTCTGTGAGCTTATAAAGAGACATAAAACCAAATGGTAGCAAATTAAGCCCACGCACGAAACGTATCTTAAAAACACGACTAAAAGATAAACTTCAAACGAAAAACCAAAAAAGGATTGTTTTTAATCTCGGTTTACAGCTTTATAATCTGTTGTTGTGTTTTGTCTCTATTTTTGTTAGAATAAAGGTAAAGGTCAGAAAGGGATGGGTGATACGTCTGTAGATTTCATTCAAAGGGACTTACTGCACCGCATTCTGGTATAGTGATGTTTTTTATCGAGACTTTCTTGAGAATTGCTTTTATTTATTTTGACATCACTAATGTGCTTTTTGAAATATATTTATTTATATACACTTCGTTGCAAGAAATACAAAACAATTAAAATAATTACATAATAATGAAGGCAACTGGTGCCCTTATCGCTTTCGAGCGATCTCTTCCAGGCAACCACTGTGATGAAAAATTAAATAAGGTGAGCGCAAGAACTGCAAAGCTACATATGATATTACATATGAATTACTTAGACAAAAAAAATGGAACAAAACAAAGCAATTTAAACGTATGTATTGTACATGAATCACGAGAATTTCAGTTAGTACGAAAGTTAGTGATACGATGTGGACGGGTAAATCTTGTACAGTGAAGTTTTAAAGGAAGATAGAGCCTTCTCTATCTTCCTTTAAAGCTAAGCTAAGCGCATAGGGAGTGAATTCCATAGCACTGCAGATACCTTATAGTATTCGGAAGAGTTATGTAATGGGGTTTAAACAATATTGTTTTCAGTACCTACTGAGAGACTATTCATTTGTTGGTGTAAGTTTCTTTATAAATATGTATATTAGTTGAAATTGTAACAACGGACAAAACGCAGTTTAATATAGAACAGTAAAATTATCGAAATTGCATGTCTTTTAAACTCATGTAATTGGCCTTTGACATTTTTATCGATATCGATACTCCAGCGGCCAGTCAAAGAGCATCACCATAGGGATACAACCGGTTTTCTTGAATTGGCACAGGGTTTTTGTCCAATGAACCGAAGTCAGTAAATGATTCCTTATATATTCCATCCCATTCATAGGTCTAGAAAATTTTCATTCATGAAATAATTATCCGATGCCTACGCGTTAGTGACGGGCCGCAGACCTAAGAATGACGCCCATATATCTAAAACGTATTGGATTATATCATACGGGGGTCATAATATTTTTAGGCTTAACCCACGACTTCTTTATAAATCATTTATTCATTAGATACAATTATACTAAAGTGCTCAAGACAAATGCACAGACTACTATCAACGTCAAGACTGACAAGTTTCTACCATAGAGCTATTTATTTATTTATTTATTTCGTAATCCTACAGCTAACATAAATTATATATAATAATAAACAGTTACACTGTAAATTGTGTTAAAGTGTTAAATTTCCATCTCTGGCTATATTTTATAGCCAGAGATGGAAATTTACAAAATCAAACGAACAAAAAACAAAATTATTCAATACTTTCAACTAAATAATACCTAATTTGGCTGTGTAGTGTGATGGTGTGAAAGTGAGGGTAAGTACGTGAAGGTGTGTATGTGGGGTATGCTCATGATGCGGGTGATTTTGCGCTATGGATATTCTTAATACTCCTTTTAATCATATTCCGCGACAGCTTAAACAGGTCAAGGCTTAAATATTGGTCGTGGTATGTCCGGGCTGCGCGATACAAAACTGAGTTTTTTGCATAGTTAGTGTTAATGTGAGGAACATGAAACAAAGCACGATTACGAGTCTGGTAGGCAGGAACAAGGAAGGCTATAACCAATAAACATAGATAAACTAAAATATCTTAACAATTAACAATTTTCGATGCAATACAATTGATCAATTGTTTTAGGAATAATAAAGAACCTTTTAATTTCCCGCTGCTATGGATTCTACCTCTTGATAAGATAGATGAGTCTTTCAAAAGATAATACAAATACACTGCCATACCTACAGCCTTAAATTAACGCTATGGGTACCTTTCTCAGAACATTACACAACGAATCTTATCTCGATAAAGACCATAAAAATATTTTATATCCTCAACAAACAAACGAGATACCATATCAGAGGCTTTTAACCAATTAGGAAGTGTGTCATTGCGTTTAAAATAAAAGTGTTTCGAGATTCTTCAGTTATTCGAATATCTCTTCTGAATTGTTCTTTAAGAATGTATTTTTTTATTTTATTTTTAATTCATAAAAGCTTGCCAACGCTCGGCACACTGATATACAATTTTTAATGTACACACACAAATAGATAATACAAATATTAAACTAAACAATTAAAATTACAAAAACTAAAGGAAAATTGATATCAAAGTGTGACGGGAGCAACTATGGATATGCAGACCTAGCGCGATTATCAGAATAATTAATCTGGACATCGGTGAGCTTTGACCAAAACGCGTTCTTCGAAAAGTAGGGACAAATGGTATGCCTATATGTGAGGGGTATAAAAGCAAAGGCGCTTCAGTCACAAAACACTTAAACTGAGTTATTTGCAATATTCTACTGTGGTGTAATGAATTGTTATTTTGGCCAGATTCTGTTATTGGTACATTAATAAGTACATATTAGAAGAACATCCATCCTTAATTTACTATTTTGTTTGTTTGATTTACCTGTTTAATTACGTGTTAAAAAGATAATACACAATATTTAAACTTGTTCGTGTGTTTTTTTGAACATTTGCTTGATAGATATCTTTTTTTCTTTTCTTTTTTTATATTATGGCAATAATTTTGACTTTATGCCAGTTTCAAGTAAAAATAGATATCTTGAAAAGAAAATTGTGTTCAAACATGTACAATGTACATATCGTTCTCTATATTCTGGGAAGTTCCTCTATGTCTTCCATGAAAATTCCGATTAAGGCTTTACCGAGTTGGTTCTTCAGGGTCTATATAGATTGCATTTGTTTTATGTCATCTACCTTGTCTTTTACATCGTTACGTCTCTGAAGCGTTAAACACAAAATTAAATAAAGCCGGATTTGACGCCGTTTAGAATTCTCCTGACGATCGTACGAGGTGTTTTAAACATTTAAATCAATGTATATCGATCCATTGTGAGGTTAGTACAAACCATTGTTCATTATCGCGCTAAACGATCTACAATATTAAATAATGTCGGATTATGACGTGTTTACTAATACTCTTTATTTTAGTTATTGCAATAGCTGTACATTTTGACAAGTATTAAGCTGTGAACAATATTTGTATGAACAATGTCACAGCGCATAATTCGTAATACATAGCATAAATAAACATTATATATATTAATAGCTTATGCGTGCCAGTATCACATATGAAAATAATATAGTAATATAAAATATACATTAAATTATTATTAGTCACGCGTTCACTATTTCTTCTTTCTATGACTTTTAAAAGCAGTCGAAATGTTTTTAGTGCCTTTTATTTTCCTGGTATCTATGGTATTGACTGAATTATATATTCTAAAACGTATCTCAAGTTACAATCTCGTCTTGAGCGCTGTCAAATATGTCAAACTTCATACAAAAAAAATGCTTTGACAGCTCTTGAAACCAGATTTAATTGGCGTTCTAGACGATGGGCCTAAGGATTTTAAACTTCTATTAGGGAATTTAATTCTTAAAGAAAAAAATATATACTATAATGCAATCTTAATAATTACATAATTCAACGTTCGAAGAAAGCTTCGTAACTGTAAATATGAGAGAGAAAGGTAAAGGATAACATGCAATTTGCAATTCAAAATTTCGGCACAGTATAAATAAACAGTTTTTCAATCAAAATAAATGAATACCCATTAAGTCATCAATGTTATACACAAAAGATTGGTATGTAAGACACGTATTTTCGCGAATGTGCATTTATATCAATGTATTAAAAAAATATAGTTTTTTAGTGGGTTGCTCGATAAACAAAAAATATGGCACAGAGCGCCCCACGCTTTTTTACAAAAATAACAGTATTTTTTGTTCATTACCATTTTCAGCCTAAATTAGGAATTATTTTTCACTTTTTAGTTTGATGTGCTTTAAAAGCGTGTTTTTTTAGTTTTTTTAAACTATTATTTATTTTTTATTTTAGTTAGAATTTTTTTTTTTTCATTTTTTTTTTTGGGATTATTGCATTGTCATCGCTCTTTGACAGGAGCGCAAAGTTTGAATTAAATCTGTCCGTTAAAAGTGGGTCAAAATCGAGTCCGAAGGAGTCGGTTACATAAATACATACAAACATACAGGTGAAGCTAATATAAAGCGTGTAATATTTATTTTCCCGAGGTAGGCAGAGATCACGGTTCTCCACTTGCTACGGTCCTGCCATACCTCTCTCGCTGCATGCAAAGTTTGTTTTCTTTGGATCCAGCTCAGACAATTTGATTTTTAATATATATTTTTTATTCATCAACTGTGCTGAGGTTCGTGAAGACAGTTCGAGAGATATTTTACCAAATAAATACAAGTACCGATAATTTCAGAATTTTATGGAAGAAAGTGAGTGCAGTTGTTATTTATTGACGTATAAAAGTCAGTAATTGACTCGTAATTTAATAATTATAATATTTAATGAAAATGAGAACAGTGTATCGTAGCCATGTACGAAATTGCATTGGGCCTTTTTATATCAAATATAGTAGCGGCATATTTTTTTCTATGAAACATGGTATGATTATTTCCGACTAACACACATTTCGTTGGGATACTTGTAGTGACTTAAATATAAAAAAATTACATTGTACTGACTTGTGTAACCATTATCAACCTCACAATTGTTTTCTAGAACTCAATCATGTATCTCTCATCGTTAAGCTTTCGTCAGAAAGGTTTTTATTTTATCAGTTTTTTCCTCATTTGCAAATCGGACTACCACTAACGAAATTTCATTTTCGAATCAATAGCCACAAATATATGGAATTGTGGTCTAGCCCTTCAGGCACCAAGGTTAAACCACTTAGTGGATTTTTGGTGCTTTCTGTACTTTTGGTTTATGTATATATATTAATCAATAATAATAAAAACATGTTATTTGCTTTCTATTAATAACAGAATTTTCCTCACTAACTTTAACTCTCTATAATATTAATAAATATATAATCGATTAATTAATTATTAATTAATCGATTATATACAAATCCGGAATTAAAGTCGCTAATGCCGGATTAAATTTACGGAAGCTTGTATACAACTAAGAGATTTCGCTATACGACCTGCCTCATGATTTGTCTGTCTCAATAGAAGGCGATAAGAAATCTCTAATCATGAAGTTCCTTTATCCTTAACAAGTATATGACGCTGTGAGTCACGCGTGATGATGAGAGGCAATTGAAAAGCTGAGTAAATGCACTTCAATGACTGTATAGCCCTATAGTGTAAGTTATAGGCGAAAGCGATCATTTAATAAATACATTTTGAAAATGGTTGAGTCTGAACCAGACTCGTGGTGATATTAATTAAATTAGAATTAATTTAGCGACAAATCGTAAGCCATTTTGATGTAACATCTGTTTTGTTTATAGGTGTGGTTTTATTTCAAAGTTTAATTGAAATTTATTAAATGTACGTTTGAAACTGATTTTGTAGCAAATATCCCTTCAATTATTTTCTTTAAGCAAACCGACATTTTCCTATCTAAAAATCGTTGTCTCCCATAACTTAAGATTAAGGAATGCGTCCAGTCACTCGAGGTATTAAACTTAACTGTTTGAATAAAAGTGCATCAAGTACCACTGCTGTATTTACTCTGAGGGGTGATATAAATAAACATTAACGTGACAATTGACAAGCAGCACAGATTGATTACTGCCGCCAAAACATTGTAATATATAATTATCGATATACTAACGAAATACATTAATACATATAGGTATAGGCCGGCAACGCGCTTGAGAGCCGTCTGGTATTGAGTGTACATGGGTGACTGTACTATGACTGTACTATAAACATAAAGATTTCTTTGCGTTGTTCGCATACCGCCCTCAGTTCAAGTGTTAATACCATCGTGACGACCTCGGTTCGACTGTACGGTAATTGCAATATATATGCAATAAATACCTCATTTTAATTTACAAAAAATCAAAAATATCTTAGAGGAGCAATGCTTGTGTTCTGTAATATTCAAATATTTATACATTTAAACAAGTTTGGTCTCTGTGGCAGTATACCTTTAACGCTGGCACCATTTCCTCGCTGTATAGCGATACTCATTCGTTGATAAGCTTTTTAACAATATACTTGTAGTTAATAAATGTTTATATACTCCATTACTTGTCCAAGACTACCACATGAAAGGCGTAATTGTAATCAATGTGTTAATAAGACATTTATATGCGAATCCCATCGTTATTCAATCACAATTGCAAATGATTAGATATTTAGCAAATAAAATGGCTTCTTGATTGAGGATGACATCCTGTCTCCATATTGTTATGTAGACCACCAGCATTTACACATAAATAAAAGCATTCGTTATCTACGCTTCTCCTTTTTTGCCTCTCTTTCGGAGGTGGACCATCAGACTCGTGAAGACAGATGCAAGAAATCTTCCGTACTTGAAATACCCCTCACTCCCTAACATTACGTAGCTATGATCTGTTCCTTTTACCAACACGCAGTTTACCCTGGATTTTACCCATCATAATTAATTGAAAGAAGAACTGCTTATGACGGTTAAGAAAAGGAAACCTGAGTATTTCGGACACGTTTTACGTAACTCCAAAAAATACAAGCTCCTTTAACTAATCATACAAGGCAAAGTGGCAGGTAGAAGGAGACCTGGCCGCAGACGCACGTCCTGGTTGAAAAATTTAAGACAGTGGTTTGCTCAAAGCACCAAGTCATTGTTTAGAAGCGCGGCATCCAAAATTAAACTAGCCATGATGATCGCCAACCTTCGCTAGGAGATGGCACTATAAGAAGAAGAAGAATTAATTGAAGGAGGTGTTGGCGGTGATGGCACAACACGTGGCCCTGATTAAAATTAATACGTAATAAACTGTGTTAATTTTCTATAAATAACCACATTTATGATAACCAACACAAGGCAGTTTCTAAAACAGTGGACACCGAGTTATAAAAAAATCCCTTTTAAATATACTTAATATGTTATAAACTGTTTTCTGGGTTACCTGTAAAAAACCTGTCAATTAACTTGACTTCTATAGCTGATATGCTTAGAAATGATGAATTTTGTTAAGGTACACATTATAAATGCGTTTCACATGACTGTAGGTCGCGCAGTCGTGACTAGCGCAATCATGTGTCATCTGTATGGATGCTTGAATTAATCTTAATTAGAAATATTTTTTGTCCTTATATCGAGGTGAATGCAGCCTTGCAAAAATTACAGCAAAACACGTACAAAACGTACCTACTGCAAGGTTATACTAGTTCTAACTATATATACTATTTATATATATAAAAATGAAACCCATTTTCCGTTGTCACGACATAACATGAAAACGGCTTGACTGATTTGTCTGATTCTTTTTTATATTATTCCTTGAAGTACGAGGATGGTTCTTACGGAAGAAAAATTAAAAAAAATTGAGCGAAAAAGTCTAAAAACAACACTTTTCTATATTCCCATACAAAATATTCGTTATAATACTTAAAATTCAATTTGAACTTTAATACCACATCATAAAGTTCAAGTGTTAGTGGAGGGGTTCCGGGAAGGTAAATTTTTATTTTTTGACATATGTTGTCTTATCAACTTTCTTTTTTTTATGTACTAGCTAAATCTAATAGCAGAATAAGAATTTTAAAAATAAAGAATCGACTGTTAGGCGGTACGATGTTCGCCAGGCCAGGTAGTTATTAATAAAAATTTAACTCTTAATCTTTTGACTAAAGTCTCGTTCTATTGATTGTGTCAATGCAGTGATGAAAGATAGATGAAGCAGTACATACTTTAGTTAAAGCAATCAGAATAATTATTTATGAATAAGAGAAAAATCCTTGTGAATAAATACAGATATATAAAAAAAACATTATTCGTGACTACTTAAGAATATAACTTAAATGTAGTGATTAATTATATACTAATAATATTAAATATAAACTCGAAAACTACTTGCCCGATTATAAAACTTTATCCACTATTTAATTGCTACATTATCCCTAAGTTATGAGTAGTTTAAAAAAAACTCGTTTGAAGCCGGGACAGAACTCTTCTATATTAGTATTTTTCTATAGCGAAAAATGAAGCTCATATATTTAGTGTAATTAAAAAATAAACAATTACAGTAATACATTGCAAAAACAAAATGCTTTTCTAGAAAACTTAGCACTTAAATATTAAAGTAGACCGTTAATTTAAAAGGCTTTTCCGACATAAACCTTATTTTGCAAAAAATGGCACTTAACCTACTTTTATTACCGAGGTGAAGAGGTTTTTAATGTCGGATGATAAAACTAAACGGTATAAATTATAGGCTTTTATTTTTATAAGAAATGTTGGCCTAGTGGCTTCAGCGTGACTCCCCTGTGGTCGTAGATTCGATCCCGGCTGTGCACCAGTGCACTTTCTGTCTATGTGCGCATTTAACACTCGGTCGTATGACCTCGGATGCTGTAGACACAATACGTCGGAGTGTGTCAGGCACAGAAAGGTGATCACCTACTGGACCTACCTATTGCTTTGGACCAAGAGTTGTAGCGCCATTGTTTTTTTATTTATTTTTATAATCTTAATATATATAAATTACGTGTCACGTTGTTTGTCCGCTATGGACTCCTAAACTACCGAACCGATATCAATCAAATTTTCACACCGTGTGTAGTTTGATTTAACTTAAAAGATAGGATAGCTTACATCTCAATTTATTCCCGCAATATTATTTTATTGCAAAATATTTGTTTATTTTTTGATAGTCACAATTCTAACAGATGGCGCTGTGTTGAAAGTACCATCGTTTCACATAAGCTACAATTTAATGACATAACCACCAAAAAAGCATGGTGGTCACTTGGCTGTACACATGACTGGTGTTCTCCTACCGTCTCCCTTGAATAGTTTGCTACTATGTAATATAACAAAAACCTTAGCCACAGCAACGCTTGGCCAGTCTGCTAGTGATTACATATAATAAACAACAAAATCATAGTGTAACTACATATAATCTCTACATAAAATCTATAATTTCAATACACATATGAGAGTAGATTGAACAAGTGTATGGTGTAAGTAATTTTGGGAGATATTTTCTTCGTATTTTGGGGGAGGTTATGGACTTATTTAATAATATTACACAACTAGAGGCGACACACTGATCTAATTTAGGCCAGGGAAAGTCTAGACGATTACGTAACAGGAGCAACGCTATGTGGTTGACGTCATGGCACAGTGGGGTGACCTTGTGTAGTCTATAAAACAATAATGGTAATGGATTAATCATCCTTTCCTTTACTGGCTTTTTATTATGGGGTTTAATTTTACGATGGTCACACTTGTTGAATTACGATTCTATTGACAACTGTTACACTCATACTTGTGATAACAACCTGACAGCCCAATGCAACGTCCAAAGTAAAATACATAAGTTGTCTTTTGGAATGTCAGTCAGCTGGGTTGGGAATTTTTTGCAAGCATGTTTTATGTATATACACATACACTTGTTAATATTTTTGTTTGGTTCAGTGTGCCATGTGCAAAATGGTATGGGCCCACTGAAATTCAGTGTTGCAGATGACAGCAACTTGACGCTGAGATGGTCCAATATTTAATTAAAGTGATTGCGTGTCTTTGTTTTTTGTGTGTATGTGTGCTTCTTGTATTCTGATATACTCGTCGTTACATTAACGATTTTTTTACGAAGAACATATATATATATATGTTCACACTAAAAACAAAAACACGCAATCACTTTAATTAAAGATTGGGCCATCTCAGCGTCAAGTTGCTGTCATCTGCAACACTGAATTTCATATATATATATATATATTATATAGCTTCTATGTCTACTTTTCGTTTGTAATTAACCTATATATAATGCCAATAAAACCGTACAAAAATGTATTTATAGTTCCCGCAATTATTTGATTGACAATAAAAAGCAAATAAATTTGTTTAAGGAATGAAGGTGAGTGATAAAAGTCTATAATTATCATCACCTAACAAGGGAGGGCTATAAAATAGCCATCTGTTACTTAAAAGAGATTTAAGACAAATATTTTATTACTAGTTCGATGGCCATGAATCACTTTTAGATCATGTTTAGATAAACGAATAAGCTGAATTTCATAATTACTTCATCATAGCCTCGTAGTATTTATGTTTCTGGTGAAATTTATTTATTTTTTATATAACTCGCGATTAGAAGAGAAGATTATACGTGATATTTAATTTATTATTATATAGCTTTATATAATAAAAAATCGAGTCCCCTCAGTTTACATCCGTTTCTTCGATATTTTGTTTTATACACAAATAGATGATCAGCGTATTTAACACGTCATCGATTTTTTGGTTTGAGACATGCCGGTTTCCTCACGATGTTTGCGTTCACCGTAGGCGCAACCTCAAGGATGAGGGTCGCACGCTTTAGCCACTTACGCCTGAACCCAATAACCATCTGAGATAGAAATCCTAATCCAAAAGTTGTAACAAGTGTACCAATAACCAATCGACGGATTGTAGTAGCCATCTGTCGATACAAGCTATCCATGAGAGGTCGGATCGGTGTCTGTGCATAGACCTTTGTATGAAAATGACAGTTGACGATAGCTCGATTTCAACAGTTAATTATTTTAACAGATTTTAAATTACACCAGTTTGTTAAATAATTAAAAAAGTTTGTTATCAATCTTCGATTGTGGATTAATTATTGGGTTCGGGCGTTAGGCAACACTTAACATAATATAATCTTCCATTTTGAATGCCTAGAAGCCAAAAGTGATGCATATAAAATCATAGCTTTAGAAATTTTATATGTACACCCTCCCAGGACTCTCTTCTTTATTTTTAGCCCCAGCTTCCTTTTACTTTCAACAATGACGTCACCTGTAAAGGGCAAAATGTACCAGGAGAGCAGACGTTTCAAAGAGATCCTGTTTTAGAAAGCTTATTTTGAATTTTGAATTTGTAGTCTATATCGTAGCACATAAGGCTTAAAGTGGCTTGGTGTCATATTATCCTCTTATGAAAGGAATTAGCGTGTATAGGGGTTTTTCTTTTTCGTTTTGTGTTCATTTGATGCGTTACTTGAAATACAACTGTTTAGTATTGAAATAAGGTTCATATTAATTCCTTTTACCTTAAAATAACGTCAAACAGAGATGGGGATACTATTTTAAGAATAATTCCAGTGGAACAGTATAACTGGGTTGGTCTTTCTGCACTGAAACATTTATAACATTTCCATTTTCATAGACAAGCTTTGATTACAATTTTAAACTTACAATATGTTGCAAATCTAGAATTCCCTTGAAAAATCTTATTGCAGCGATTTAAATAAAGTAGTCTCATTCTGTCAGCGGAATCTGTCTCTTTTCATGACAGCGGAAACACAATTTAACAGAAAGAGACGAAAAATAATAAGTACTTTGGTTACGAGATTTTAAGAAAAAAACGAAAAAAAAGACAGTTTGTAATTTATAATGTACCTATTACAACTATGTACTTTTATTGCAATTAATTTTAATGCTTGTAACTTTTATGTAACCGGTAATAAAAAAAAATATACTCGCTATACTAAACACGATTATTAAACCATTTTAGGTAAATGGAAATGTGCCCTATTTCTAGCTTAAACTAGGTCAGGGGTGTTATAAAATTATGCCGACCTATTCATGATAATGAACATTTATGGGCAGAGTAGAATTTATGAGATGGCAGCACTTTGTTTTCACGTAATTTGATGCTATAGATTCCGAAGCTTATTATTACCGTTTGTTTTACCATTAATTATTAATTCAGTTTTTAAAAATTCAATCCTGAGTTTAGTTTATATTACAAGAAAATATATAAAAATATTACTACGGTAAAAGCAATCAAACTGTGTATAAAAAATAAAATGTATTATTTATATCCATAGTTATTGTAAGGCCATCAAACAGTGCGATAAATCAGCCCATTGAATATTCCGTACTAAATACTAATTCCAGATAAAATGTAGGTGAAGTGTTGTCTCGTAAAATTTGATATAAGGAAATCGCTTTTATGGAGAACTAATATGGGCAAGACTACATAAAAAGAGTTAATATATTTTTAGCAAGAAGTGGACGCGTCCGTTTTATTTAGGTAGATGTTTTCTTAGCAGGACATATGAAATGAAATGAAACGTTTATTTGATAAGATAGCGATACAATTAGATAGATTAATTATAGAAATCCACACAATCAGCCATATATAATGGAAATGCATGCAAATGTCATATCATAAGAACATTAACATAATGTCATACTAATAAGTTAAGTTATTTAGAATTGGTTTCAAACTTATTGCCTTTAAAAATTTAAACTCAAGGATGTTGTCAAGTCCAATAGGTTTAATTATTATTTATTTATTAAAGTACACCACATCATATATAAAGAATTTTCAATCTATCTATTCTAAACACATGACAATTATGGTGAATATAATTTAACAAAAATAAATAACTAATAAAAATATTACACTCCCAATTATTGTTTAGTAGCAATTGTTTTTGCGTAACGTTTTTTTTTTTAAATTATATACCGAATATATTATTAAACTATGGATAAGTAGTGTTTTTTCTGATTTGCAAAGAATTCGAATGGGAGGTGCCTGAACTCCTAGATTGACATATGTAGGATACATTAGGTAGGTTTTTGACATAATCATGTAACCAAAAAGTTTGATGCCTAACGAAAATGTTTGAAGTTGTATTTCAAAGTTAAGGCGTGGGTTAAACAAACACACAGATTTAAGTAATACTCATTCGGGTCATGAACGCATGTTCTGTTAGAAACAACATTAATGTTAGGAAACAAGACACCTGTTACAATGCTTTTTGTACGTTTGTGAAGGTCAGAAATGAATCAGGCAAAAGCTCAGGAAGTCAATCAGCTTATAAAATAAATCATTGTTTGACCAAACCATAAATCTTCTAGAAAAATAACCCTTTCCCGCATTCCAACACGCCCAGCATTTTTGACCCCTATTGTAACCATACTTTTGACAATTACTATGCTTGTGTGTGTAACCTGTATTTGTAAGTATTAGATTACTGGAGATTTTGAGTTAGGAAAAATATATAATGTTCCTTTCACAAATATATATTATTCAATGTTAATAAGTCAAATGTTATAAAATGTTTCTAGTCTGAAAATTATAGCAATATAGTGGTGTAAGCACACGATTCTCTTTCCTAAAGTCGTGAATTCAATACGCGGTTGCGTACAACATCATCTATAATACAAATAACATTTGCTGGTGCGCGGAAGGTAAACATCGTGACATATCTAAGATCCAAAAAGCAACGACGCGTGCCAGGTATATAGAGAATAATTAATGAATCGAATGTGTCTACTTCAAGCCCCAAGATTGATATAGCCCTATGATTTGAAGAAGTCATATAAAATTCAAAATCATTGAATCATATAGGTAACACATTGTACACTGATCGACACAAAAATAAATGTATATGAAATGCTTCTAACTTTACATTTCGTGCCAGTTCTCAAATCAAGTCCCCATCAAATAACCCAAATGACTTCAGACAAAACTCCAGTATTAGCAGAGACAACAAAATTGTTTCGTATACATAGTTTTTAGTCTGCAGTATTTTTATTAATCTAAAAGTTGAGGGTTAATCCTAAATGACCTAGTACCAATATAAGGATAGAGACGTTTGTTTAATTATAGTTAATAGATTTGCCCTGTATTCGCTCGCCACTTCCTACTACGTAATGACCATTCGTAATTGCTTGTTATGTTTTGACGCATTTGCGCTGCAAATAATTTAATTTTACTCACACATGTTTCTCTGGTTCAATAAATATTACTAATGACAGGACATTCGCAAAGAGTATTAAGAATATTCTTTACCTACGTAGTATATTATTATATATATTAAAAATAACGAAAACTAAAACAAATTTAAAAGTTTTGTCCCTGTTGCAGTGTGCCTGTAAAGCCGTAAAGGTAGCATTTCCTCGCTGTACTGCGATATTTATTCGTTGAGCGAGGAAAGCACCATATCTGGGGTCACCGGTACTATCTACCAGGTGCCAACTTAAATCTTTAATTAGCGTCTTAGCCTAGCATCTGGAACCCCTCGGCCTAAGAATCTCTACGCCAAAGGGAAGAAAATAAAATTTGGAGCAAAGACATATTTCACAATTCTGATGTTTATTATGTAGGTACCTGTTGATATATTCAGGTAAATTATTAAAAAACATACAATATAGTTTACATTATAATTCCTATTCATGAAAGTATAACAATTCAGCGTGGCCATCACACTAATAATTAAAACAAATTTATTGAATTAATAAATACCAATAATATAATAAAACTTGTTGTCCTACATAAAACGCTTACGCCGGCTAAAAGTATGAAATAACACATGATCTATGTATGATAGGAATGTATTCCTTATTAATAAACACGGTTAGTGCTAAGCCGACACCGAAATCCTTTGAAGAGACATCAGTTAAGACTAACACTTGTTTCCAGTGAAAGCGATGATAACATATAGCGAAACTATAGAAAATATGTCTTTTTAATAGTAATTTAAAATAAACTGGGTAAAATACTGGTTCTTATAACAACAAAATCTTGCAATGACTGCAACGCACTCGCTATGTTTAATGGTGGAAACTATATATAATAGTTTACTACACATTATTTTTAACTCCCATTAAAGAGTGGCCATTACAAAAAAACAATAATTTTCAGCATTAATTTTTGTCAATAGTATAGTAGTACTTAACAAGTAATAAATGTTCTTTAAATTACCACAGAAAACTGAGTCATAATATAGATATTTTTCTAATAAATATTCATGTATGAACAATCTATTAGTCATTATAATTGTTTTATTTATCTGTTTGCTTGGTATTTATCACTGCATATTATATTAGACCATAAGCAAGCCAATGGAAAAAAATAAACAAGCATCCACAAAATAAAATAAATAATAACTAATTTTAATATCAGTATACTATTTGGATATAATTTTTTTAATAAGGTGTCAGTAGAATTAATGCTATTAATTTTTTCGTATAGCATTAGTTATGGCTCAGCCATTACATACCAATTCCAAACACGTTCAACAAACCGACACGCAGTCTTTCCTCGTTCCCCATAATATCATCTAATTAGTATTCACACTAGAGAGTAGAGCATTCACTCATAAATATACATACAGACAAAATGACGACAGACGTTGCTTATAAAATCACTAATACACTTTAATTGTTGTTCGACAAAAAGCTTTCAAAGCTTTATTGTTACTCGATATTTGAAAAGCCTTAAGAAATTATTCGTATAACCTAAAAAATCTTCATGAAAATGTTTAATGATTTTTTTAACCGCCAGATTTAAAAATACCTTTTCACCCAAACTTTAACGCTTAAACGCTTTAGTGTTCGCCTCGACACTTAGCTAATTAAACATGTGTATAAAGAGCATCAAAAACCTTATATATAAAATTCTCGTGTCACAATGTTAGTAACCATACTCCTCCGAAACGGCTCGACCGATTCTTATGAATTTTTGTATGCTTATTCAGTAAGTCTGAGAATCGGCTACTGTCTATCTTTCAATCCCCTAAGCGATAAGGCGTGTCCACTCCAAAAAAATTGTTTTAATTTTTTCGACAATTTTTTTTGTTTAGATTTTTTTGTGCAGCATAGAAAAATACATACAACCTCTAATTTTCAACCCTCTCCAAACAACCCCTATTTTTTATTAAAGTAGATAGTTATTTTTATTGAACTAAAAAAATGTTTCCAGAAATAATATACATGGCAAAACGACGTTTGCCGGGTCAGCTAGAAGAAATATAAAAAATTAACCATTTTCGGCCAGCTACTTAAGATTTAAAAGTGGTAATAATAAAAGCAAACACCTCTGTTTCCCACATCCATTACAACCTTGTTAGTTAGAGCTGAGCTTTCGTTACAAAGATAAACTAATAAACTGTGGGTGTTACCTCGGATGGGCGTGTATTGTAGACTTTTATACCTTGAAATTTACTAATACTTATACTAATGGTATATAAGGCGTTAATATAATTTTAATCCATTAATTCGTCGTTTATTAATGACGGTTGACAACTCGGCAAAAATAATTATTCTGTTAGTTTATGCACTGGCAGTTTATTTAAAAAGAAATTATTTATTTATAATAGTTTACATTTTCTTATGTTGGTACTAATTATAAAAAACATTTCTGTTTATTTTAGTTGTGTTGTTTAGTTTATCTGTGAAGTAATTCAAGAACATATATGAACGTAAACTTAAATTTCTATTTATATATCTAGTATTAAATAAATAACAAAGACACAACTGTTTGAATTTTAATTAATAAAGTGTTGGCTGTTTGAAGTTTCTCTACGGGTAAGTCAAAGGTTGTATGTCTGTCTAGTTAACGTCCATAAAAGGAAAGCTTACATTGAATAGAGTAGCGACTTAAAGTCTATCACTATATAGCTTTCCGTACGGTTTCATTCATAAGATATAGCGATTATATCTGCGAAGTATCACAATTCCAGTGAAAACATATAAACATTTACCCCCAGTCATACGGCACTGTTTCAACGCTGTCAAATAATAAAAATCTGGATATTTCTGTAGCGTCTCCCTTTTTCCATCTATTACGGTTATCTATGTGTCTACATATATACCACTTATGTACAACGAGGATTATATTAAAACAATATAATAAATAATAAACGTCCATAAATAGTATGTGCAATTTTTTATATACTGTCAGTTTCTAAAGAAATGGACGAGAGACAGAGAGGATATAGATAGGTGCATTTTCTAAGTAAACGCTAAAAGAAAAACAATATAGACATTTAAACACGCTATATTCGCTTAAGCATAAACGTCGTAAGTTTATATATTTATTTTGTTTCACTTGCACCAAACATCGGTATTTGTCCAAAGCAAGCTATCCATTATACGACTACTATTTACGGAGATAATGTTTTATGTAAATTATCATTGAGTCAAACGGTTGCTGAGTAAACATGTGAACAATGACAGTTAAATAATGATAAATTTAATTGTATAAAGAGAAATTGAGCGGATTTAATAAGTGTGCAATTTCGTAATCACATCTGGGTATATCTGCCCTATCTATTTTGGATTGGATTGTAATTGAAGGAATAAAAAAAATTATTCTCAAAAACACTCGTGCGCATCGAATATACAGTAATAGTTACAATAAGACATGGTTAAGATTCGAAATTAGGCGTATTTCCATAAAAAGGAATGGTAACCATGGCAACAAGTATCCTAATAAGTATGTACATGATTTGTAAGCTGATCAAGTCTAAGAGAAATTCATTCGGTTGCGATTATTTTGGATTATGGGGTATTGTCAAGAACAACACCGTGGACTTACGACGATAACATAAATTAATAATAAATATATAAATGTTTTCTTTTTTGTTACAGAAGCGCGCCACTCCATGTATAGCCGTGAGGTGGAAGATATCAACTATGATGATGTACTGGCTGATGAAGCGAGCGATGATGAAGCGCAAAATGATGCTGATGGAGGTACTTATTTAAACTATAATGTGTGTTCACCGACTTTTGTAGTCTTTTGCGTTACAAAATAAAAAAGTCTTTCTAAGTCGTAAAACCCCTAAATTAATTCACTAATTTTCAAATGTTATACTTTGGCAAATATGTATAGTATTAACGGGAATGTAACTAATTGGTTAAATTAATAATAACTAATACTAATATTTATCAGATAACGCATCATAATATAGTCAAATTAGTTAGAATTATGCTTTTTACTGATTGAAATCAAAAATCTCAGTACAGATTTTAAAAAATATATATTTATTCATAAAAAATAGACCAGAATAATTGCACCTAAAATACATCATCTCTTTTCAAAACAGCGGAAGCACAATTTGACGAAAGAGTACTTCAGGTGAAATAGTTCAATTAGACTAATTCATCCTTTTCTATTAAATTCTCTTGTACTGCTCTTCTACAGAAGTCCATTTTTCATACTTTGATAGATTAGGTTCGCAATGTCAGTAGTACTGGAATCTTCTGTAAAGGCAGTTTTTAATAGATAAGTATATTCGCTTACAGGAAACGATGCCGATGAAGATGTGGAAGATGCAGTGATTGTCACTCAAGCGACTAACTATAGTGTTATCATTGGAAAAACCGTCAGATTGGAGTGCAAAGTTGAACCAGCCGGTAAGTCATAAAAGTTTTTCCACCCTTATATATGTATTGTTGTTAAGTCCAGTTTTGTCCTATCTCTTGTGACAAATATATTTTACTGTATCATAGTTTAATAAGTCAATCGTAATGATTACGTAATAATTGATATCTCACTGTTGAAGTTTCCGGTGGCGCCAAAATAGAAGTTCCGGCGAGCGGATAGAATTCATAATTTGAATTGTTAGAATTTATAGTCTCGACTTAAACGAGTACATAGGAAAGGTTGTTGGTTAGTGTTACATTTAAAATTAAGAATTATTTAAAAATACGTAGAAAAATAAACTTTTATTTTTCAAGATTCAGTATTCCTACTTTCCACTAGCGGACTTGGACACTTAGGGTAGTATGACTCCTTTTTCCGCAATTAGACTCCTGATTGGTCCGTTGTGCGTATAAATTTGGACACTTATGTTTTAAAATATTTTGCTGTTCTAAAATATTTGGCTTAATTCAATTTTGTTTATTTATTCGCTACAAGCATTCAAAAATCCATCTTAATAACATTCGTTTATATTTTAATCTTTAGCTTAATTTTTATATTAATATTTTTTTCCATTTGTAAAATGTATAATTTTTTAATTTCAGATGGTGTTGTCGTTCAATGGACAAGGAATAATTCGAAATTCTTTATCGGTACCATGAAACCCACAGAACAAGATTTAAGAACTATCTCAGGACAAAAGAGATTCTTTATGTGTGTATTAATATAATTTAAACTCATAGTAAATAAATAGTTTTGTCACTCACAAAACAAGTTGCTGACAGAGTATTTATAAAAGTTAACTTTATTTATTATCTGCGTAAAGATAAAAAGTTGTCTATGTTCTTTGTTAAGCTTACTCAGCTTAGCTTGATTATGTCAAACTAGATACTCAAAGGTAGTGCTTCCAACTTGAAACAATTACAACTAGAAATACAACTACAAAATAACTGTTTCTGGAACATTCTTTAGAAGTATTTTAAAGATAAGGACAGAAAGGTGACAGAAAATAAAGTCCAGTTATGAATTCCATTTTCATCTTTTTTTCTTATTTAAGTAAACTATTTTAAAACAACTTGAATAACACCAGGTTATCAGTTCTACGTCTATTTTTTATATCTAGATGCTACTCTTAGATTTATAGCACTTATAACGTGATTCATAAAAGAAAAAGAACCAATGGCAACCCGGTTGTAACAACCTCTAAGTCTGAATCTGTTTCGTGATTTTTATTTCATAATATACAAGTAGGTGGTCAGCCTTTTGCGTCACACGTCGTTCATTTTTAGCTCTAAGTCATCCCAATTTCCTCAAGATATTTTCCTTCACCGTACGAGCAAATGTTAAATGCGCATTGCAAGACTTGTCTATGGCTCCAGAGCCGTGGTTCGAACGTACGAACATAAACGCTGCCCATACATACAAGAAAACACTAAATAAAGCACAATTTAAAAATTTGCAATGGAAACCTCTGCAATAAACGATCTCTTCTAGGCAAACCAAATTTTAATAATTAATAAATATATTTATAATAAATGATTGTTTTGATAAATTACAGTGCGGCGAACTCCACTGACCTCCTCATAAAAGACATACAATTTGAGGACAGCGGTTTCTACAAGTGTGAGATACTTCAGGCGAATCCACTCTCTATTCAACACCACATTGCTATTCTGGAGTCAGCTAAAATTCTTCGTAAGTGTACCTTTAAAACACAAATGTTCTGTATTGTAAATCAAAGTTTCATCTTCGGACGTCGAGACAGAATACGAAATTCCACCCGTATCACTTCGACGTCCGTCGTTCCACAACTTAGCACAACTTATTTGAAACCAGCTGCCCATTGAAGTATTTCTGAACCAAATCGACTTAGTTTCCTTCAAGAAAAGAGCGTACAAATTCTTTAAAAGGCCAGCAACGCAGTCGCGAGCCCTCTGGCATTGAGCGTGTCCACGGGTATCACTTAACATCAGGTGCTTCCTGTCCATTTGCCCTCTCTTCTATAAAGAAAAAAAATCAAAACTATTTTTTGTAAGTTTGAAATGTTTATAATACTGTTGTGTGTAAATGTTTATAAATCTCTTTAGAATACAGTTTCCCATACATATAGTACAATGAAAATGTATATAAAGAAATATTCATATAGAATTTATGTACCAAATTTCACCATTCAGGCCATTCGGTCGGTATCCTCATAACCCATCAGAGGTGGAAAACAATTTTTTTTTAAATTCGTGCTATAACCAGGAATCGAACTAGCAAATCAACACAACTAGCATTTATATACATCGACATTTCATCGTTTTCTTATGTCAAATTGTTCAACTTCAGGCTTTTACGCATCAGACAATGGCGTCGTAAGAGAAGGGAAGGACCTCCTCCTCACTTGTGAAGTCTCAGGGTCTCCTCCTCCACAGATCCTTTGGTCTTGGGGTGGTATTGATGGGGTAAGTCTATTTCTATTATTTAATTAGGTCTATGTATATATCATAATTATAGACTCACGAAAGATAAACTTTTTTAGGAAAACTTTTTGTTTCGTAATGCAAATTTATTTTATTTTTGGTGTTTCGTTGTAAATTGTCGGCGCAAACAAATTATATTTAAATGTAAAATAAATAATCTATAAAAATATTTTAAAACTTAGGTATATATAGTTTTCTTAGAAGGTACGAACATTGTATATTGAAACCGGCTATACTTGTGTACAATACAAACAAACAGACATTGACACTAACATCTTTGATATGACATGTTGAACGCGGAAGCTGGGACGAAAATACATTACTAGATTTTATCGTACCTACTGTTGACGCAAATATGAATGAATTAACTTTCATTCAACGGTTTCTAAGTATTGAGAAACACTTTAAAGTAACAATAATAAATTACTAAATACTTTTTAAGAATCGATATTTTTTAGTGTCTCAGCGATACACATTTTTCTTTACACAATTTATTGTGATAATAATAACTGTTAGTTAGAGTCAGTGACAATTCGGTCTTAGTTGCTATGTCAGTTGGTTAGCAAACAAAACAAAAAAACGTGTGTGTACGTGTGTAAAAAGTTATACTTCTTTGGCGTAACAAGATCCAATTTATTCTACGTTTGTAGAAAAAATGACACTAACAATAGAAAAAACTAAAATGTTGAGTATAGCTTACTTCAGCGTGACGGTTCTTTGTGACGGTGAGCACGCGCATCGTAAAAATTTACTCATCAATTTTCCCTAACGCGCCAAAAAGAAGTATAACTTCAAAAGAAACAAAAAACTATAGGGCCTGGAGAGCATACCAACGTTTAAGATGCGATTATGGTACAATAGTATGTAATAAATTATATTATGGCATTTAATTATCTAAAATGTATGAAGCGCTTTTATGCTTTGTCTCCGCTAATTTCTCCAATTACTCTGCTCGCGCATTTCTTGCAATGCCTACGTATGCCAGCTATGCGCGAATGATGCGCTCGACGCAAAACTTACGTAACAAGAATTATAATTATTTAGACAAATTTTATTCTGACTTCGCTTCGCGGCAAAAAATCCTTTTCTTTAAAAGGCTTCGATAATCTTCGGTACTTATAAAGTATATGCAATGTTTATGCAAATTGCGGATTCAATAATGAATGAGTAACATCTTGAATGCACGATAACCGCCCACGTTCATTGTGATGCAATGTTAAGCCACAAATACATTTAGGTACGGGAATCGAAGCAAATAATAATAGTAATATTATGCTTTCATAAATTGATGTCAATAGTTCTCGGAAAATTAGGCGTCAAGACATGCGCCATTTTTTCACACTTGCGTGAACTTTGCGGTTGGGAAACGCAAAATCTATCCCAGTTGCATAGTAAAACAACAAAATTTTACAATATGATATAGCAAGCAGTTATAAAAAAATTTTTTTTTAATTATTATGGGTGACAAGTTTTAGCCCCATCTAAAGCAATCCTAATACTATAAGAACATAAATAAAGCAGTCGAAACATCAAGTTGTTTAGTTATCTAATAAATTCGAGAATCATTAGAATTATTAAATGGTTTAGTACAATGTTAAACAAACAGTTAATTAATTAATTTGTTGTGTACAAGTTGTAAGTTGTCAATGTTTGTCAGAAATATTTCTTTGAGAAACTTCGACGCAACCCAACTTATAGGATAAGAACCTAAAATCAGAGAATCATTTAACAATGCTAAAACAGTAACACAGCCAATCATCATTTCTTTATAAACATTATTTAAAAAACAATTTATCGAGGTTAATAATCTAACGTTAAAACCATTTCATATTAAATTGTATTAAGCAGTTGTTTATACAAAGTATACGCGATTCAATTGAATCAAAGTACGTAACAAATTGACAAGGATAGATAACGCCTGTCTGATTGATTTATATGAACATTACGTATCAATGAAACTTTGCTTTTAATCAATACTAATCATGTCTTAGAGAAATAGTCAAACATTATTTTTTTTTAAATAAAATATATTAATTTATAGTGTTTATTATTTTGTTGGCCTAGTGGCTTCAGCGTGCGACTCTCATACCTGAGGTCGTAGGTTCGATCCCCGGATGTGCACCAATGGACTTTCTTTCTATGTGCGCATTTAACATTTGCTCGAACGGTGCCTTCACCGTCATTTCCTTAAATCATCGTGAGGAATTCGACATGTCTTAGACCCAAAAAGTCGACGGCGTGTGTCAGGCACTGGAGGCTGATCACCTACTTGCCTATTAGATTTAAAAATGATCATGAAACAGATTCAGATCTGAGGCCAAGACCTAAAGAGGTTGTAGCGCCACTGATTTTTTTTTATTATTGTTTTGTTGTCAATCATCTCCTGTCTATTAATTTTTTTAGCTGTAATAAAAATATCAGTGTTTGTACCATAGAAATACGTTTTAAAGTTAGATTTTTAGTTGTTCGTATATGTGTTCTATATTTAAAATTAACATTTACAGGATTATATAGTATACTCCTGAATGGAATTAAAATAATTTTACCCATATGGCAAACAGTATTTCAAACCAATTCGACTTAGGGTCCTAGGGCCGCCAAGGAACTTGCGAGCCTTCTGGCAATGTGTCCATGGGCGGTATTAACATCAGATGAGCCTCCTGCCCATGTTGTATATATATGTTAACGTAAAATTGTAAACACCGTTAGATTGTAATCTATCTCGCGAGATTATAAACTGTCGAAAGATTGTGAACCTCAGCTTACTGCTTACAATTTAACATATTATTATTCGGTAGATTGTACTACACTAACTTAGTTATCATTCAAACTTCTTTGGTCAATTACAGATTAATTTTACTTTCCAACAATTTCATATAACTACCGAATAATAATACGTTAAATTGTAAGCAGTTCGTTGAGGTTCACAATCTTTCGACAGTTTATAATCTCGCGAGATAGATTACAATCTAACGGTGTTTACAATTTTACGGTGACATATATATTGGTCTAGTGGTTAGTACCCCTGACTGCGAATCCATGGGTCCCGGGTTCGATCCCCGGCTGAGACGAACATCGATGTGATGAGCATTTGGTGTTGTGCTTAGGTCTTGGGTGTTTAAATATGTATTTATATGTCAATCTATCTATAATATGTATGTATATCCGTTGCCTAGTACCCATAACACAAGCTTCACCAGCTAAGCAAGGGACTCGGTCAATTGGTGTGAATTGTCTTTAAAAAATATATATATAAAAATGTTTAAAATAAATTATTAAACTTAAAAAAAATATTTCAGAACCAAAACCAACGTTTATCAGAAAAAGACGGAGAATTCACGGCTAACAGTGTACTCCTACGAGATGTGAAGCACGAAAACTCAGGGAAATATTACTGCTATGTATTCAACAATGTTGCTCACGCGCAGGCCGAGCTCACCGTTAATGTTTTACGTGAGTATAACAGCTATTATTAAAAATATGTTACGTCGAAATGTCTGCTGAATTTTATATTAAATCCCTCTACAGTTTATAGCGATAACTTTATAGTAAGGGGCCTCATAGCCTAGCGGTCTTATTAAGTAGCAGCTAGGTGAGGGGTACCGGGTTCGATTCCCGGTTCGAGGGCAAGTTTTAAATTTAATTTAAATTTGTTCTCGGCCTTTGGGAGGGTTGTGCGGTACCGGGCGAATGCCTAAACCGTACATGGAGGATATGATCGAATTTCTAAGGCAAAAAAGAACGATTAATAAAAATCTCATACTTGACGCTGGCTAATGCACAAACCGTGCCAGAGCCATAAAAAAAAAACTTTATAGTACTACACGCATATCAATGTTACTATTCCTGGAGATCTTAGATATAATTGTGTAAAATCTTGTCTATATACATTCAATTTGAGTAATCTCCTCTGAAATCGGTGGTGCATTTATTACATTTTGTTTTTGATATCGATAAAAGCATCTAAGAATATATTTTTTAAACTATAACTTTATAATTAATTTGTTTCAGGCAAACCTAGAGTCCATGTACACAGAACTGTCATTAACTCTGACATCAATGTTGAAGCTGTGCTGCAGTGCTCCATCCATGATGAACTGGCGTAAGTAGTATTTTACTATAATACATTTATTTTAATTAATATTCAAGTATTATATATATTTATTACATATTTATCATTTAGAGTATAAATATTATTTAAAAGGCCGGCAACATATCCGTAATTCTTAAGAAAGAACGTAGAACCTCTCATTTTAGTTAGTTAGGATTTCTTACATTAATTTTTTTTATTTTATTATTAACAAGTGAGACAGAACGATGTGTTGGAAAAATTTAAAAAGGATTTTTCATTATAAAACAATCACAATGTACTTAGAGATATACAAAAGTAATTTACTTAGGTTCTAATTATAAACTCAATTTACGATATAGATTATTTATTAATATTAAAACCTTCTTATAAGTATTCATCTTTTCATAGTGTAATAACAGTAATAATTTTAATTTATTACTTAATTTACTTGTCAAAATGAATAAAACAAAAGCGCCTTTTTCCTTAATTAAAGCAAATATGTTCTCATACATTACAGTTCTCACATCCGCTGGTACAAAGACGGCAGATTAATCAGTGACTCCTCAAGCCAGTACATCATCAGCACTGAAGCCCAACACTCCAACTTGACTGTCGTTCCCACATCTGATCAGGACTTCGGTACTTTTACTTGTGAAGTAAGTTCTAAGAGATTTTCCGTAGTTTTGTAAATTTAAATCCGTCGGTACATTTAGTAATAATTTTGTTTTATTAATAAATAATAATTACTAGTTGATTAAGATCTTTGATTAAGATATATTTAATGAAAAAAGTTCATTCACGGCCCAACACAGTTTTGCTTTGAATTATTAATAACTAAAAATCTGATATTAAATTACTGTTATTTAACTTTTAATTGTCCAATTAAAATACTCATTTAACATTCTCACTGAAATAACTTAATCCTTACTTAAAGTTCTTTATAGCCATTACCCAACCATCTTTACCCGACAAAAGCGAGCAAAAGTTTAAAAAAAGCGTTTTAGAAAACCATTGTTTGGAATGAAATTTCAACCTAAGTACCAACAACGTACCACCATTTCAGGCGGAAAATCAGAACGGCAAGCACAACAGGTCCATCGACCTCGTACAGAGTCCGGTAGTCGAAAGTTTCAGCAATGATGGACCAAGACTTTCTTGGACTATCCACTCTCACCAGCCGTTGGAGGAAATTGAACTACAACTGAGGGATTTGAACGGGGTAAGAACTCACTAATAGTTTAATCTATCCTGTCTGTTTCCTTATTAAAAGATATGGAACTATCTCGAAGTACTTTATTATTAGAATCCCACAGAAGGTGCTATGCAAAGGTTCAAAAGCGTGTCAATGACACGACATTCTTAACTTATTGGACTAGCTGAAATTTATAATATTACAATAAAAATAAATTAATAATAGTCTCGTCTTAAGAGCAACTTTAAGAATCTAATAACGTAATTACAACAAAATATATAGCATTAATGCCAAATAAATCTTATATTAAACATAATATTATAATGCCTCTCTTTCTGAATCGGTAACTTATGTCTAAGTATCGTGCAGCTGTATAGTAAGAACTGGCGAGAATAATTTTTGTCTACCGATTTCGGTTGCGCCTGCGCTTGTTTAACGTTGTATAATTTTACGGACGAGTCTTTGACTTAATCAGTCCATCTCGTCGGTAAACGTCCACGCTATCTTCTGCCTTCGCAGTTGCCAATCACGATGAGCTCCTCCAGGTTCTCGTCGCCCCTAGCATTGTGGGATCAAAGTATTTAATAATAAAATAATTAATGCTGAAAATGCTTATGCCGAAAGCGCCGACTGATTTAATATTATAATTATACTAGCTGACCCGGCAAACGTCGTTTTGCCATATTGTATATTATTTCTCGGAAACATTTTATTATTTCAATAAAAATAAATGTCTACTATATTAAAAAATAGGAGCTCATCGTATAGGGGTGACAATTAAGGGTTGTATGTATTTTGGTATGCTGTAACTTAAAAAATAAAAACAAAAAGTTTTGTTTAAAAATTTAGGGGGATGAAAAATAGATGTTGTCCGATTCACAGACTTACGTATGCGTAAAAAATTTCATAAGAATCGGTCGAGCCGTTTCGGAGGAGTATGGGAACGAACGTTGTGACACGAGAATTTTATATATATAAGGATAAAAATTTACGAAATGAATAATTTAATGATAGACGAAGATTAATTTTTACCAATCTACATATGCCTAGAGAGGTAATATGATGCAAGCAAATAAAATATCTCTGAATCCAGAGAACATCCGTTCAGAAACGAGTGCTAATAAATTTAATTTTGACATATGAGAGTCATAGTTTGCGCATTTAATTTGTATAGTGCAAGTGTTTAGTGCACTTAAATGGACTATATTCCGTGTTATAACCGTTAATAAAAACATTTTGCAGGAAGGAGAATGGAGGACTCTCAGTGTACCACTTCCCGATCGGAGACATCACGAGTACGAGATGATCTACTCTCTAGAGGATGCTGAAATCGACGTCGGCAAATACGAGGCCACACTCAAAGTGAAGAATAACAAGAGTTGGAGCGAACACACCAACCCCACCATTGTTGATATCGGTGAGTTGGTTATTTGTGCTCTATTCTCTGAGTTCTCACAATATTCCGCTTTTGTTTTAATTTTGATTTAAAAACACGATTTTTGTTTTAATTTTGATTTATAAACACGATATTTGTTTTGAGTTTTTTAAGTAACCCCCTTTTTTTAGTTTTTGATTTTTTGTTTTGATTTTTAGAAGCGCAAGCGCAGTACATCAGACCGGCTTCAGGTAAGGAATGCTTTTATTTACCAATATGACTTCAAGTGGAATAAAAATGTTTATTCATAGCTATGAACGCTGAAATTACTTTTAAAATTTTGGTTTTTTGTATATAGTTTGTTAAGTTTGTCTCTCTACCCAAAACAAAAATAAAGCTTGTTTTGAGAAAACGCACAATGAATGCTGTTTGCTTAAAATATTCCCACAATATACTTACGATACTTATCTAGTTTTTCAAAGCATTTTTTTAACAAATAATTTAGCGTTTAGAAATAAATGAATTTGCCTTAAAAACTTTATAAATTGGTTACATTTTTTCAACTTGTACTTATTTCAATATTTAACAATAAATATTAATTTGTTACAGTATACCTACCTGGAAGTGGCCATTCGATCAGACCCTCGTTAATCCTTTTCCCCCTCATCTACTTGTTGGTGCGACTCTAAATCCATTAATAGTTTTAATTATTTATTATTAGAATTATTAACTAGCTTTCTTACTTCATTAGTCAAGGTAAATTAAACGGCCCTTAAAAGGCCTGTAATTACGCAATTAGTTTAGCCTGTGATTAAATTGATTTTCAATTTTGCGTTAATCGTGACGGGAAGAAATAATAACAGGTTTGATTGACGTAGGTAATTTACCTTTACTTTGATGCGTACACTAAACATTTGAATAATTTAGTGATAATAGTTTTTTTTTTTATAATATTTATAAGTCAGAATAAATCAGTGGCAATTCTTTAGCTTATAAAGAAACAGAAAATCACTCAAATGTTAAAAAGTTTAAAAATATAAGCCTTTGAATTTCCATCTTAAAATTTCTATAAAACAATATATTTAGGCGTAAAAAACGTATAGATATACCTACGAAAACTGTACAATGAGGCTATACCTTGACTAATGAAGTGAGAAATCAGTTCGCTTTTGAATGTAACACATAATTTATCCATCACATAAATTCCATAAATGTATAAAAAATTGTACAAGTACAAATGAAATTTTAATCTAAGCCAAGATACTTAATTGTATTAAAATTATAAAAGTGATTAGTTATATAAATTCCAGGTGCAGTTCTACTCATACTTTTTGTAAATATTTAATTTTATACATCGCTCTAATAAAACATTGTTTTAATAACCGATCGTTAAACTACCTAACGGACGGTTAAATTTTAGAATCGGTTGTTCCTACAATGAACAGTCTCACTTTAATTATAGTTATTAAAATCATAGGTAATTATTACCAAAGTGTAATTAAGTTAATCGCGACTAGTTTAAATAGTTTATTTTGATTAACGCTTATAAATATTTATTCGGTTCAATAACCGTTTGCTATGTAACTAATGTGTAAGGCGTCAAAGTCAGAGTAGTTCACTCTGAGTGTGGCTAATGTTAATAGTTCTTAGTGACAGTTTTATTATGTCAACTCTATGGGCAAATTGCGTGCCAATATAAAAGGGAGCGTTCAAGTATTACGTAACGCAATGTTTGGAGATAATTGACCCCTCCCCATGTAACTCGCAGTAACGTTTTCAGTACCCAAGTACAGTACTGTACCCAAGTATAGTAAAACGTTTCGTGACCACCTAGAGACTCTTTAGTTACTATTATGTGGTGTAATCGATTAGTTAACAATAACGCGTAATTCAATCCCCGCCCCGCATCGTAACGTTTTACAAAAGGACCCCCCTCCCTCCCAAAATACGTTACGTAATACTTGAACGCTCCCAAACGCACAATTACCCAAATTTCACTATAGTTTAAAGTTTGGTGAAGTAATGAACCCATAGATAAATCTTAGAAATAGAAATTGCCCATAGAGAAATAGGCCATAATGAGAATATACCCAGTACTAGCCTTAAAGTGTGCCTAAACTTTAGTTCCCAAAGGTGCTAAAACCTTTCCATACGCTGTTAATAATTAGAAGCATTTTTAAGGAAACTTCTATTTAAATAAAAAACGTCTTTATCGGATATATACGGCGATTTTATTAATATGTTTAGCGTAAAGATTAAAACCAGTAATTTTAACTAATATACTTTTATTATACGTATTATCTTTTAAGTAATGGCACGTTGGCAAAATTTTATTAAAATACCTTATTCTTGATAATTCAACGACTAGATATAATATAAATGACTAGTCTATGCTTTTAAGGTAATGCATTTTCAAATTCATAATACAATAGAAGAGCCATATTTTGTATAATTTCCCGAGTTTTAGGGAAGTGACATAGAGTATCTAAAATATAAGTATTATTATCATGTCACTAATTTCTGAATCTTTATAATTTTGTTGTGTAAAAATATATTGAAGAGCCGAATATTCAAAGGAATATAAATTAAGAATATATGCGATTTACCGAACAAAAATTAAACTGTTTTTTAAAATAGCGACACGTAGTAAACTTTATTAATCCAGTACACATTTGGTTTCCAAATAAATTCGTTTTTAACCAGCTAAATTATGTATAATTTGTAGTATTGCTTGTAAGACATAGTTAATAAAGTCTAATACAGTTCCAAAATAGGAGCTATTACCGTATAATTTAATAACTATAATGTTCACAAATATTGTTTTTTCACTAGGGTTTAAGCTGAACATCGCTCAGACCACCAAAAAATTCTTATAAAAGGCGTTACCATTTATGGGAATGTTAATATAACACTTAGGTACTGAAAGTTATATCAATATATAATATTTTAAATGTTGAAAATTTTTAAAATACTATCACGCAAATCTACGCAGTAAAAACACAGTAAACTACTACTAAAATAGTAAAAAATTCTGAGAATTAAAACGATTGTTTTTAAGACAACATTTTTTTAGGCTCGACCCATTCGATTGAGATAATCACGTAATGAGTTAATACATTTTCCAATGCGGCAACGAAAAAGTTGGGCTTGTCCTACTTGCTTGTGATTTTTTATTGGTCTGAGAACGTGTGTAAACATCATGTGCTTTGTAATATTAGAGATCTTTTAAAACGGCCCTGATTTAATAATTGATGTACAAGTTATATTGTGCCTTCGCTATATTAAAATAGAAGGTGATATTTTGTCTTAATAAATGATTAATGTTTGTAAATAATTACACATAATTTCTTGTTTTATTTTATTCCCAAAATATGTAATCTAGATTTGTTTACAGGTATTTATTAATTAATTACCATTAAAACATTTGAAAAACTTATATTACACCTATTGTTCGGCATCTTGGCAAAAACATAATATTGAATAAGAAAATTACATATTAATACATAACGTTAGTAGGTATCTCTTAGTCGGATCCCATGCTAAATAACAAGTTTTTATTACTTTTGGAAAAATATTCGTCCATAACATCTACTAAATTATAAATTTATTTAATAAATTAATTAATTTTTTTATTTATATAAACGATTGTAAAATTCGAAAAAGAGTGCCGGATAGTTTATTGGAAGTTCATCTCTTCCGTTCTACGCCCTTGATTTGAGATAGGCAGTAAATGTAAAATTAGAATCATTTCATATATGTATATTTATTTTTTGACGTTCAAAGTGTACATTTTGTTACCTATATGAATAAATGATTTTTAAATTTGATTTTCTCGGTATCGCTACACAGGCTCCTGAAATACAGTCCTCGCAACAGGATCCTGGGATACTTGTTTGTTGAGTTATCTGTTTTTGACAATAAATAAAATAATTATTATATACTAGCTGACCCGGCAAACGTCGTTTTGCCATGTATATTATTTCTAGGAAACATTTTTGTAGTTCACTATCTACTATAATAAAAAAGGGGTAGAAGGGTGAAAATTGAGGCTTGTATGTATTTTTGTATGTTGTATCATAAAACAAATTAAAAAATTTTGTCTAAAAAATAAAATAAAAATTTAGGGGTGGACTACCCCTAACATTTAGGGGGATGAAAAATAGATGTTGGCTGATTCTCATAGATACCGGATAAGCACAAAAAATTTCATCAAAATCGGTCAAGCCGTTTCGGAGGAGTATGGCAACGAAAACTGTGACACGAGAATTTTATATATTAGAAGAAAATACCCATGAGAAAAAAGGTAACCTGTGTAAACTATTTGTATGAAAAATTTGCGTGTTTGGGCCGCTGTAATGGAAACGATTACATCAACATCAATCAAGCAGTATTGCAAGAAACAAATCGCTTATGTACTAATTATACATTTGGTTTCACTAAACTTGTATAATTAATATTAATGAGACCGTTTAGGTGGAATTTTCCACCTGATTACTGAATTTACTTTTCGCATCGAACATTTTTCAGTCCTGTTTTGTTTTTTATCACCTTGGCACATTTGAAACTGATTTACCTTTAATTAAAGTTGTAATCGATTCTTATCTTTTTTGTCGGATTATTAATTATGTACAAATTGCTTGCGTATTTTCTAATCTACATATTATAATGATGTGTGCTATGGTTTTCAACCGACTGAAAAAACACCCGGAATTTAGGTTGCAAATTACCGTCGTGTTGGGCAAATTTTGAGTTTTTGATGTAAATGAGTCGTAATGACTTTTAAGTTAAAATAGTTACAAATTATTATTATAATGCAACTTATAAGAGAACTTTGACAATTAATACAATTAGAGACTTTTATTTTTTTTTGTAGCAGGAGCAAACGGACAACGGGCTCTAAAAATTGTTTAGTTTTAAAAATTGGTACGCTCTTGAAGGACCCTAAGTCGAAATGGTTCGGAAACACTTGAGTGGGCAGGTGGTTATGATTGCCTCGGATATAAACCTAAAGATCTCACCGTTGTATTTACGTCAAATTGGATGTTTTGTGAACACAAAAGACAGAGTTTTCGAAAATCCTATTAAAAACATGGTCTCACAAAGACAATCTTTGGATTTCACAAATATCACAACTGTGAGAGTGTTATATGATGCGCTGTCAGTCACACCTAAGAGGAACTAAGTAAAGGGTGATGTTGGAGCGGGTACAAAACTAATTTTTGAGGCACATCTAGGATGTACGGTGTGTAACCTTTTAACCCACTGATGAATCCGAGCTGTTCTGTGGGCTACAATGAATGCGCTTGCGATGTGCTTTAATGTGCCTGATTGGCACCTCAAAAGGCGACATCGTCCGCCGATACTAACCTTCTGAAAAGGGCACATGTTATACATGTGCCCGCATGATACGCTGTATTACATTAGTCAACGAACTACATAGGTAACGAACCTTATTATTCGTTGAGTGATCTGACAAAAGTTCTACGATTTGTTAGTGTCTACAGTAATACTTTTTTCATTACGTAATTCTTTAGCTTGTTTTTCCTAATTAATTTCTTATGTTTATTTTTTGTTTCGTGTGTACGTTTTTATTGGCTATGCATTCGTGTTGACTTAAGGTCACCTGTTACGACAGGATCGTGTTTTTGTAAATAAATCAATGTAATGCAATATTTACGTTATTTGACGTTTCGAGTGATTAAATAATATTAAACTTGTCATATTATCTACAAAATTAAAACAAAACAATGTTATAAACAAGTTTCTTATAAAACTCTTAATATCACTAGTATTTTTATTATTCAAAATATTTATTTCATCAATGACAATCAATTTACGAAAAAAATTTGGAACCAACAACAGAGCTGGTGCGGCTTGTAATGCGGCTGAAAAAGCTAAAGCCTGCAAATACAGGGGGTCTAGGCTCCGGATATGATTTTGTCCCATTCGGTGTCGAGACCCTTGGTCCGTGGGGTCCTAGCGCTATAAGGCTTTTTAAAAGGGGAACGCTGCCAGTATCTTCGGAACCTCGCCTAAAGGGACTCCTTTTAATAATATATTTTAGTTATTATATTTTAAGGTTAGTTATTGTATTAATAATTATTTTTTTGAATTTATAAGCTAGGTAGGTTAAATTATAAATTATTGTTTTTTAATTACTAATATTTAAAATTTACGAAATAAGGACAACCTCTTTTGACTTTAAAAAGCTTTAGCTGTCACAAAATTCTAACGCCATATATGGCAAAATTAAAATGTGTTTATTATTTTATTTTATGTACAAATGCTTGCTAAAACGTAAATTAATTGGATTTAAGCGAAATTAAAAACATGACCATCTTCGCATTCATGATGATGTACATAATATACCTGGTAATTGTTATTTTTATAGTTCCAGTAATTGTGAACAATATTGCAGGGAATTAAATGGTTTTTACTCCAAAGGTGTATCTCATTACTTACCCAGCCCCGCGATAAAGCCGCAGTAGCTGTTCTATACTCTATAGAGGATCTTCCTTGGAATGGTGTACACACAACAACACATTTTTAATTCAAAATATTCAAAAAAATGTTCTTGAAATTAGTGCGTTCAACAAAAACACCTCACAGCTTTTAATAGAAGTATAGATAAACACCCATCTTCTAAAAATACTGTAAATATATTCCTAATTTTATTTATTCAGAGAGCGAAGACTTTTTTTTTCATTTCACAAGTTTTAAAGTACTAAAATAATCGTAACTGATGCATGGTATCAAAGATTTTACATGACACTTTAATTCCGGTAATTACTAATTGTAAGGTAAAGACTAAAGAAATTGTAGAATGGTATCCAAGACTAGGTTAAATAAACCGAGGAAGACCAGTGATCCGATGGGAAGACGATCTTAAAAGGCCCACTAAGGAAAAGCCCAGAATGTAGTGGAAAAATTTGGAGGTGGCCTGTGTGAGTGAGTGTGAGTGGAATCTTTGTAATCATAGAGTTACTCGAACTAAAAGTCTTCTATACGTACCTACGGCTCGCTTATCTGCTACTTTTAATAGTCCAGTGTATAGGCTATCTCGCTCTTACAAAATTATTACAAACATTGATGAAAATATTTTTTCAAACTCATAATATCTTTATTCATATAGGTAAACAAGTACACTTATGAATGGTCAAAAAGAAGTTAAATTAATTGAAAATGAAAATTGTTATTGATGTGTCAGCAGTGTACCAACTTACCGTAACTTTGTTTTGCAAGGCCTTAATGTGGTTTGTTTTCATTTAGTTTTGTTTATTACTGTTATTGTAATTTATTATCTTTTTAGTTTTAGTTATTATGATTTTTTAATTTTTTGGTAATTTTGTATTATTATTTGTTTTTTTTTGTGGTTATTTGTTTAGTTTTTTCCTTTGATATATTGCTTATGTTCTAATGTGTGTTAATTTTGTGATCTCATATTTTTTAGTTTTTTTTCATACACATTGTTTTAGAATGTATAAATAAATATATAATATTAAATATCAAAATATTTAAATTCATAAGATTAATTATTAGCTGTAAGAATTGGTGTATGGTTGTTTGAAATAAATAAATTAATTCATTCGTTTAATTGCTAATTGTAAATCAATTTAACTATTGTTATTGTTTTATATAACATTGGGCAAACGGGCAGGAGGGTGATCTGATCTTATATGATACCGCCGCCGATAGACACATTACCAGAGGCCTCGCAAGTGCGTTGCCAGCCTTTTAAGAATTGGTACACTCTTTTCTTATGTCGAATTGTTTCGGAAATACTTCAGTGGGCAGCTGGTTCCACATAGTGGTGCGACGCGGAAAAAAACTGCCTAAAAACGCTCGAAATTGTATAATCTGTGTCCATCCTCGGCGTCCGATGATAAAACTCAGCTGCAGATATTAATCCGAAGAACTCTGGCAACTCTTCTGTTGTGAAGACGTAATCCAAAAGGTTTTGTGCCTAGCGGTCTTATTAAGTGGCAGCTAGGTGAGGGGTACCGGGTTCGATTCCCGGTTCGAGGGCAAGTTTTAATTTAATTTAAATTTGTTCTCGGCCTTTGGGAGGGTTGTGCGGTACCGGGCGAGTGCCTAAACCGTACATGGAGGACATGATCGAATTTCTAAGCCAAAAAGCACGACTTATACAAATCATATACTTGACGCTGGCTAATGCACAAACCGTGCCAGAGCCATAATAAAAAATAAAAAAATAAAAAAAAAAGGTTTTGTGGGTACCAGTCAATTCTTGTTTTTATATTTGCTGGGTACCGGGATATACCCAGCGATAATTTCTCATATTCTTCTATTCGTACCTAATTTCTTCCACAACCAAACCAACCAATTCCAGAGCTCTATATAATTAAGATCAATATACTTTTCAATTTTTTGTATCGGATTCAAGGTTAGACCCATATTTTAACGTTTCTTATTAATGTTTAGCCCACCGCTCACATTAAATTGTTTAACATACTTGTTTTTATTTCATAGTAGATCGTATGATGGCACGCCATTTTTAATAATTATTCCTGCGTGGCAAGCCATTATATGTAAATAAATGAAAAAGTAAAAAAGCTGTTTTATTAAGGAATTCTTTCTAAACATATGCCAGGGTTGAAGCTACACCAGGCCGGCCAGATTGGTTTAACTTTCACACCGTGAAGTAGCATACGCCACCTGCAATATTATAGTAAGGCGTATTTTGAATAAGTTAAGTAGTACTCCAATAGTATCAAGCTCCTACGACGACCTTTTTTACCTGTCATCATGAGGACTAGACTCTAGCACTTATAGACACTAATATTATGATTGATTATTGATAGCCTTGACGAAGAATATATATGAGCTCCTTCAACTAATCATACAAGGCAAAGTGTCAGGTAGAAGGAGACCAGCCCTGCGATTCTGTAACTCACTTTTCAAACTCACACAGCGGTTTTCGCATCGGCGGTCGCTCTGAAATCAGTCGTGAAGCAGTCATTTTATGATTTGGCATTCTGATAAACAATAAACTACAAGCTCCCACCTTTGTGTGACAACCGCTGTGTGAGTTCGAAAAGTGAGTTACAGAATTGCAGGGCTGGCCGTCGACGCACGTCTTGATTGAAAAACTTAAGACAAAATCAAACTAGCCAACCTTCGCAAGGAGATGGCACTTTATAAAGAAAAAGATGAAAAATACCATTTATTATCGTTATCCCAATCATACAAATATGTATTTTGCATTTAAAATAATACAATTGTCAACCAATATCTATGTACGTACTATAAAGCACAGCGTTGGGTCAGTTTATAATTAAATAGTTAATAATTCTAATTAATCTTGCGTACTTTATTTTGTATTGTGCACTTGTGCAAAAAAATTAGTGGCACTACCGCCTTTTACGGTCTGATTCTCAGATTTCAGAATCTGCTTTATGATTGAAAACTATCTGATAGGCAAGTAGATGATCAGCCTCCTGTGTCTGACACACAGCGTCGACTTTTTGGGTGTAAGACATGTTGGTTTCCTCTCGATGTTTTTCTCCACCGTTCGAGCGAATATTAAATGCGCACATAGAAAGAAATGCCATTGGTGCACAGCCGGGGATCGAACCTACGATCTCATTGATGAGAGTCGCACACTGAAACCAGTAGGCCAACAATGCTCTGCGTCAAAAGAAAATATCAAGTTTTTATGACTTTGGTTCACAATTTACTGAAGATAAATTAGACTGAATTTTCACAAAATTTATTCTAGATAACATTGTTTTCAATATGCTAAACATACTGTTTAGCAGGAGACAATGATATCAGTATTATTATAATTTTTCTATTCATAAATTAAAAAGGGCTTACCGATGTGTATCAAGCCTTAGGTAGACAAATTTGGTTGCGCTAGAGTTTGCAACCATATCTGACCACAGCCTCTCCGCCACAGCTGCCGCTCGCGGCCACAAATGTTCGTCTATGTTACCTGTAAATTTGACACCTATTATCATAAAGTTTCAAAACACAACAATGTAACAAGCTTCCCAGAAGTAACAAATACAAGCCATATAATGGTTGCAAAGGTCGGACATTTCTAAAAGTGCCAGTTCATCCAACCTAGATTTGTGACTTGACATAGCTTGTTATAGTTTTAAATTGACATTAACACAGTTAGTGTTAAATATGTTACATTTACACTAAGTAAATAATATTAACTGTAACTAGTGCCCAGAGAGCAATGAAGCGGAGCATCTTAAAAATCAAAAAGATTCACAATACGATGTGACTACTAAACTAAGATCACGGACGCGCTAAACCACGACTTACAACTGAAATGGAAATGGGAAGGCCATTTTGCATTAGGTGTACAGATAAAATATGGACCGCTGAAGCCACCCGCTGGAAGGGACCCCAGAAAAAAGAACCGTGGGAAGACCACAAAAACGATGGGCTGACGACATAGTCCAAATGGAAACTTTTGGAGGAGCCTTTTCCTAAAAGGGGTCTATACCAACGTAGACGAAGTCTAATAACAAAACTAACATCCATTTGATTAAAAAAAATATTATAACATGGAATTACAACTGGCTTTATTATTTATTCAATAATATTTATCCATTGCCAGTACAACTCTTGTCTAAATAGATGCCTCCGATTTCTTTTCTGGGTAAACAAGACAGGTCGTCCAAGACGAAGAACGCATACGTGTTCCACAATCGTGGATTATTTTGTCGTGGGAATGTAATAAACAAAAAAACGACCCTTTTAAAAGATAGAATATTAGTAATATGATCATTATTAGATAGACGACGATTTCATTTCATTAACATTTCAATTTATTAAATCTTTTTTTTTTAATTTGTGAAATTCTTAATTCAAAAACATAAAAGCTTACTATCACCCAATAACTGTTTACGGTCATAACGTCAGTGAAAATTGTTCACTCTAATCGTGAAATAGTAAATCTAAGATATTTAATTAGATACACTGTCTTAAATTCGCATTTATACTGCTTCATAAATTCCAGGCTAATATGTCACAGGTCAAGGTATATATCACAATACAAGACGTATATAGTGTGTCGATTAAGTACATTTAGCAAGGCATTATAGGTAACTAGATTTCGCTTATATTTCAAACATGTTGTAAATGTTATCAGGTTTATTTGATTTCTTATATTTGTGATATTATTTTGATGGCGTTGCAAAACATTTATAACAAACTTGAGCTGTTAACCACGTAGTCATTTGTATTTTAAACTGTCGAAAAATGCTAGAAGTCAAATGATCGTGTAATATGTTTAATGCTTATATCATCAAAACTATGTTATTTACAAAAGCTTACCAATGCTCGACACACATTGATACAAAAACACCACTTATAGGCGACACGAAGAGATAAAAACAATTAAACCTAAAAAATCCAGTATAAAAACTAAAGAAAATTGATTTCAAAGTGTGAGGGGAGCAACTGTGGATATCCAGACCTAGCTCGTTTATCAGAATCCTCGATCCCGGATATCGATGAGTTTTGGCAAAACGCGTTCTTTTGAAAGGAGGGACAATTGGGATGCCTATATAAAAGGTATACTAAATTTTAATTTAGATAAAGCAATCGGTCTGATTCTTAAATATCTTAAACGCAAATGATTTTCTTCGACTGTCCAATGACAGCATCTTAAAGTGCGTTTGCCTGGTTTAGTATGTTGGGAAGCTCTTTTTCGAGTTTTTTTTATTTTTTTCGAGATATTTGTATGAAATATGACTGCCCATAACAAGTAAGAATGTAAAACGATAGTGTGCTTTGTTTAATTGAGACTGGTGAAACGGAAGGTTGATCCTTTTGGATTAGAGATGCTACCTTTCTTTCGTTCTACATTCACATCTTTAATTTGTAGCATTTTACTTTTCAATAACATTTTACGTAGACACTGTTAGCCCCGGATTCAGGGGAGTACAGCCGGGGCCTGCACAATAGAGGCTTTAATAATAAAAATGATCTATATTTGATTTCATAATAAATCACGTAATGGAAAACTCGATTAAAAATTGTCCATTTTATTTGGAATATATTTGGGCCGGCCCTGCCCTGCGATTCTGTAACTCACTTTTCGAACTCACACAGCGGTTTTCGCATCGGTGGTCGCTCTGCCAAATCATAAAATAACTGCTTCACGACTGATTTGAGAGCGACCGCCGATGCGAAAACCGCTGTGTGAGTTCGAAAAGTGAGTTGCAGAATCGCAGGGCAGGCCTCTACTCCTTGATTAACGGAGGCGTCCAGTCTTCTAAATCTAGCATTGGACACTGTAATGCCAAACTATTCACTCCAAGCGTTAAAAAATATCATTCAATAATGATGCAAACAAAGTATTTACTTAAACGGCAAGTTTAGCATTACTTGACAACCGATTAACGAATAACACACGATATGTGCCAATGAGATACGCACTAATAAACTAGTAATGTAATAAGTTTAATATGCAGTAATTGCGCTATATAATCATACCATTTAACATGTTATGAAATTAATCGGGATTTTTTGTGTTAATGTACAAACTGAAATGATTTAATCTTCTTTTATGGAAAACAAAAAATTATAATCAAATGGGAAAATAAGTTCTACGGCTACTGTCAACATAGAATGGATATAGTAAAGTAAAAATTGGTAATATTATGGGAATCTGCGTTCGTCATCTTGGTTATTGTGATCCAATAGAATTCGCAAAACTAGAAGCAAACTATATACCAGTATCAACCACATCAGTCCACAAGACGGCCTCACCACCTTCTATTGTAAAAACTTCAATATTTCTCCACGATTTCCATGAGTACATTTCTTGCCAAGTTCTAAAAAACATCTTCAATTGAAAAACATACTATTCTAGGCTTATGCAAACCCGAACAATTTGTTGTTAATATTTGCTGAAATTTATATAAAAACCCTTCGAGATCAAGAGTTTAAGATTCAGAGGCGATGCTCCAAGCTTGTATATATAATATAAATAGATAGAATCTTAATAGAATATATCATCTTTGCTTAGAAGTAAAAACTAATATTATTACCAGTTATTATCATGAAAAGGACAAAACTATTTGCATTAGTGAATTAGTGTTAGTGCACGTTAGTCTTAAGTACTAAACAGTGTTTAGTGAATAAATAGAAAACAAGAACAGAGGTTCTTCCCCGTAATAGAGACTGTAAGTAGTTATTGGACACTTTCTTATGTTAAATATCATCATTTGAGATCGTAACTTTCCATGATGTCAGTGAAGAGACAATGTATTAAAAAATAAAGTTAGTTATTATGCATAATCTTACCTATATCCAGTGCATCGTTGCTTTTTCATCTCGCAAGATAAATCCCATTTCGTGGAATGTATCACTTTAAATTGACTCAAATAAAGTTCAGAAGGATTTTGAGTCCAGTCTAAGAGTTGGACACCTAATTTCTCCCAAACTTTAGCTTCGAAATCTCGTGACAAATGTGGTGAATACCAAATTATCGGTAGCTTCGGCAAGAATCCTTTATTTGCCATTCTTAAACGAAATAATGCTTTATCTAGATATCCATCTCTATCTTCAATTAAATTATTACAACGCATCAATGAAAATATTCCATCGCTCAAATGAAAAATATCATCAACTTTCGTTAATTCAATAATTTCAGCATAAATGTTTTGTAAAACATCAAAAACCGATTCTGTCATCAGCAGTCTCAGACACAAAGGATTGTTGCAAGTAAAGTTTTCGCTTTTAGTTGGACAACTTGTATCTGACAGCCAAGACCAGGGTCGCCCAACTGGACCAGGTAAAGCCACTTCTATCAAGACTCTTATACCGCGAATACCAGCTCTCTTTACCACCGCTTTCACATCTTCTCTTGTGTAAACCATACTTCTATCATAGCCTCCATGCTCAAACGGTTCCGGTATTTTTGACAACTTCAAAGGAAAACTTGTAACGTCTGATATCCTCCAATGAAAGGTGTTGAGTTTGCACGTTGCCATTCCATCCAATGTTCTCATTAAATCTATAACGGGTATATAATTCCTTCCAGTATCTATCATTACACCTCTGTATTTATAACTCGGTGCATCCTTAATAACTGCATGAGATAGTGTTATTAGAGTACCAGTACTTTGATCAAGTAAGATCAGTTGACTTAATGTTTCCAGGCCATGTCGAACTCCACAAAAGGAAACCGCACTGATTTTAATAAAAACCTGGTGTTTTTCTGTATCTACTTTGACCATGTATGCTTCGTCGGTATTAGTCCTAAGTCTCGGATCAGAGTCACTTTCAATATCCAATTGTATTATCATCTTTTTGACCGGTTCTTTAAGAGGTTCTCGTGATTTAGTATCTATTTTTTCGAGTCTTGCTAAATCTTTTAAGAAAAGTTTAAATGCTTCAGCTAAGTACTGGTTTACTGAATCGGAAGGTATGGATTGAAATTTATATTCCAGCTTACTTGTTGCTAAAGACACTATTGTTTTGCTAAAGAAGGTATACCCAATAGGTTGCGGCCAAAGTTGGGGTCCAGAACATAGTAATTTGCAACGGCTCATAGAAGTATACATGCTTATATTGGTAGCGGGGCGAAAAACTTTATTACAAAAACCATTATCACAATGCCACATCCAGTCTGGGATTACAGTTCTGAAAGAAGAACAAAAAAAAGACTAATAATACAATACGTACAAATATACGAAATTATCATCGGACGTCGGACGTCGGTCGTATAAATCAGCATACAAATTCTTAAAAGGCTGGCAACGCACTTGTGAGCTATCTGACAATGTAAGTGTAATGTAGTGGTATCACTTAATATCAGGTGCCCACTTGCCACCGTTATGTTAAAAACAAGTTTGTTTTCATTAAAACTACATAATATTTGAAAATTTTCCTTTTTTAATTAATTATAGTATTAAATTTAGCCACCCATAGCAGCTCCAGCTATTAAAGTACTTCAAGTGTCTTTAGTTTGATTTGTTCTTAGTTTTTTTTACTTTACAACTTATTATTTACGAACATTGCCCCTCAAAATAAATAAAATAGGACAAAGATTTCTAATTTGAAATTGTTTCTACCATAACGTTAAGTAGAGAACTTCAAGCCGCCTGTTATTCATTGTAAAAAAACTTACCGTCTTTGTTCTGTTAATTTTACAACTTTCGGTTTTTTACTCATCTTCCATAGTGGAATAGTACTAAGAATAATCACGAGAGTTAACAATAAAAAAGCGCTTGAAACTATAATACATATTTTCCAGTTCCATTGAGAGCTGTAAAAAAAACGATTCAAAAATTAAATATACAAAATTATACATTTAAAAACTATAATTATACTATATAATATATATATATATATATATATATGTGTATATACAATATAATAATAAATATATATAATAATAAACTCTAAAGAAGTTTCACTTCAAAAATGTTAACAAAAATAACTTAAACTACAGTTTGTAGTAAAATTAATACTGACATGATCTTTTTAATAGGCTGATCGCATTCCACCATAGACCGTCCAGGATCACCACAACAAGTTATTGACGTGAGACATTTCGTGCATGAACAGTCTTCTTGACATTTTGACTCTAAAATTTTTTTTATTAATTTAATTCATAATATGTCCTTGGTTCATGCGCATTACTAACATAAAATATAACTTATTGTAAAGAATAAAATCGCAAATTATTGACGTATTAATCGCGGCGAGACTTTTAGTGGTAGAGCGATAAAAAAAAATCGCCATGTTGTGTGAAACTATTGTATTTCTTCAAATGTCAACAACCTATAAGATGTCGAGTACTATTAAAAGCTATTTAAATAAATGCAATGTAAATATCAACATCAACTTGTTGTCAATATGATTTGTTGGTACATTATCATATACATAGGTACATTTACTGTGCTATAATCATGGTTAATTTAAATGGCGAGTGCACGAAAGAGAAAGTAATGTTTGCAACTAATGTAGGAGAAAAAGAGATGACACTATTTTCTCAGTACACTTGTTGTGTATAGATTGCACAGGTGTTGTCGGCATTTTGTTAACGCACACATTCAAAAACAATGCCACAGTTTTTGGTGTCGGGGCCTATCTAACGATATAAATCTATGTTACACTTACTTTGTATGTCTAAATTATAATTCGATACATCAGTATCTTTAGAATCGGAAGACATTACTATTTGGTTAGTGTTAAACTTTCCGTACGTTACCGGATAACAGGCAATATCAGAAAATCCCTCTAATGAGGATCTGAAATAAATGGACCGTTAATTTTTTTTTAACCCGGACGAGTGAATTTTAAATGTTGTTAAATAAAATATTGAATAGGATCTCTATTTATTATTTATTGGTTTACATTAAAATCATAGATATAAAAATTACATAAGTTGTTAGGCGATGGGCGGTCTTATTGCTAACATGTGTTTTCTTCCAGGCAAGTATGGCAAAATAAAAAAAGAAACACAAGCTGAGGGTAGAAAGTTGCAAAAATGCTTGCATTCATAAAACTGAATTCTATCACTCCTTTACTGCCCTGCGATTCTGTAACGTAAAATGACTGCTTCACGACTGACTTGAGCGCGACCGCCGCTGCGAAAACCGCTGTGAGAGTTCGAAAAGTGAGTTACAGAATCACAAGGCAGCTATGGAATTCCATAATTGATATCAGACGAGCAGTCTTTAAATTAATTTAAAAATCTTCTTTTTGATAATTTTTCTTCTGCCTCATAATTAGCTACTTATATATATTAATTGTGACTCAATTAACCCTTGGATTAGCTTTTACATTTTTGTTTATACATATTATTATTATTATTGTTTTAGAGTTTACTTTATTTTAGTTACAGTTAGCGTTACCTACATGTTATTTTGTATTCTCTTTGTTAATTATTTAGGGAGCGTTCAAGTATTACGTAACGAATTTTGGAGGGGGGGTCCTTTTTTAACGTTACGATGAGGGGCGGGGATTTAATTACGCCTTATTATTAATATTATTTTCGACTTTCCAGTACTTTACACCACATAATGGTAACTTTTAAGTATAAAGAGTCACGAGGCCGTCTCAAAACGTTTAACTATACTTGGGTACTTGGGAACGTTACGGCGCGTTACCTGGGGGGGGGATCCCATAATCTCCAAAAAGTGCGTGACGTAATACTTAGGTTTAAAGACATTTATTTATTCTCATAACAGACAATGGTCACTTACATGAGAACTTATATACTAAAGATACAATTTTTTATCAATACTTGAACGCTCCCTTATTCACTTCTTGTACTTTACCCTCTGTAGGTTGTTTCTTGGCTGTTTCTTTTTTACTGTTCCATACTAGGATTGGCTGGAAGAAATCGCTTGTTAGCGATAAGACCCTCCTTGCCTAATAACTTATGTAACCTGTTTTTTATATGTATGTTTTTGTATAAGGTAAAGGTAACGAAATATAGTTAAATAACTTGGAAATTAACTATCCACATTTGTGTAAGATTTTAGTGACCTTGACATCGATGTCTCTGTAACTACAGAAGGCAGAACTGTGATAGATGACTTGAAGGTGAGCTTTGGCTTCTTTTCGGATGATATCATCACTTGCATTGATGAGTTTGGTGTCTCAATCCTCGATTCTGTCTCATTTCTATTTCTCATTTCAAAGGCTTCTGTAAAGACATTAAGTCATAATACGCACGCGTGATAAATGGGCCAAAGATCAAACACCTTAACGCTGAATTACATTGATAGCTTTGAGTTTTAGTTGACTATCCAAGCAGTTAACTATTGTTACGAACTAAGTCACGGATGTTTAGTAATATATTTTGTAACTTATTTTTTCTAACTCATAGCTAACCCGGCAAACGTTGTGTTGCTATCTAAAGATTATTACAGTAGTAATATCCCTATTGATGGGGGTTTTTGGTAGAAGGGTAAACGTCTTAGTGTGCTTTTTAAACCTAAATCATAAACAAAATATTTAAAAAAATCTAAAAAGAAACAAGATTTTTCAATCAAGATCCGTCAAGCCGTTTAGGAGGAGTTTGGTTGTTACCAAACTCCTTATTATTTGTTAATACTGAGACATGATTATTTTATCATAGACATAGCTAAAGAAGATGTTTTCTTAATTAAATTAAGCCTAAATGTATGTATTTAAATAAAAATCCTTAAATCTAAACAATACGTTTGCATATTCCGAGATGTTTCCGAACTATATTAAATGGAAGCCAGTTATCATTACGGTTCGTAGATTCTTCTACAAAATTCGTATTGATACCCGTTTCCTATGCACAAACTTCAACAAAATTTTTAAAACAAATAGAGGTTTTTGAATGCTAGTAAAATGTTGTCACATCTGTAAAAACGGGGAACAAAATTGGTAAAAATATAATTTTGAACCATAATGTTATGGTTAATACATGTTTTTTACATGAGTTATTATTTAAACCCTGACCAACACTTCATTACTTAAAAATACCTTTTATAGCTGTATTTATGTTATTAACAGTCACTTCCATATCACTTAACTCTTCGCAGAATTTTAATATTATTTCCTGCTCATCATCTCTCATCTCCTTGCAAATGTCACTCTCTACTTGCCCCTGGGAGTTAATGCAGCAGTGGAAGAGGAGTATTGACGTCATGATGTAGATCTTTTTTGGCAATTCAGCCTCTTCGTATAGATCCCTGTTACATCAGAAAAAAGGAATCTTATATTTAAGCTTTTTACAATTTAACAAAACTTTTCTGACTATTAGTTTACTTTTTAAACAACTTTAATTTTTTTATAGCGTTTAGGATAAGATTCAGAAAAGAAACTTAGCACGAACTCCCATTTGTCAAAATCATTCTTACGTTCATATATGTAATAGAATAATAAACGCCCGAAGTCAAACATGGCTTTAGTTTACGCCAGTATCATCCGGATCCCTTAGAACGTGACGAGGCCGACTTTTTGTCGGGAAGGGGTAGTAGTTGAAACTATTACGCACCAACGGGTTGGGGTTGTGTTTAGTCTTGTCGAAGTGGCGTGTCGCCAACTTAATCCATTGGAATATACCGAGCTCCAGGTCGTGATGGAGATCGACATTACTCACTTAGAAGGGCGTACCGTTGCGATTCTCATGAAAGGAGGGGTTACGCTGGCGTAGGTCATGCATGGTCGGACACGGGCCTTGTACATTATCACCTTGTGTCTATGGGACATCTGACTCCTTTTATTCAAGAGGAAGTGAAGGTACGAAAGGACAAAAGAGATCTTGGCGAACGAACGACCGCTATGTGTTTGCAGAAATAGCAGATTTTTACCATGGGATGGCTTGCCCGTACAAGGACACATCTTTGTTGAGGTGGATGCGACCTCAAACCCCACAACGGTCCTTGAAGTTGCTTTCATTTCTCTAAATTACTTTAATGTTTATATTGTAAGAATTTTCTATTTCAAATGTTGTAATTTACCTTAGTCGTAATATAGGATATTTATATGCTATATATGGCTCCAAATCATCAGTACATAGTAATGCTTTATTAAAATCGTCGGCACATATGTCATTCTTGTATTTGTCTATAATGTCCACCAGACTCCGAAAACTTAGTTCGGTGACTGCTTTCGACCGATACACACATCTATTTAGCTGAAACCAATAATTATTGATTTTAAAGTCTAATTCAGTCTAGAACAATAATAAACTTAAGAACCTGACTGATTCAAGCTTCTATTATAAAAAAAATATTATTTTAATCTACAGATTGTAATACTTTTGTCATGTTGGAGATTAATAAATCAATACAAATACCCAATCTAGTAATAACTGAGTCCAATTTCGTTCTATAATTTCTAATTTACAGTCGGAACACGAAGGGTCATCGGAATACATTTTGTAAATAAACAATTTTTTTGCGCGTCAAAGTGTCAACCATAGACAAATTTGTCGTTGGTTTTCTATAAGATTGTAGACAAAACTAAAACTATAAGCATTCCCTTGGTAATTAACTTGTTATATACCTATAGTATTTTATATTGTCATAGTCAAATAATTATGAGGGTGATATAGTAGTTTTATTTCTGTGAATGTCTGGTTGCCTAGCAACAGATAAATTTTAAATTAAATGTAACAATTGCCACAGTTAAGAGGGATTTTATTAATAATATTCTAATTACAAAGATAACATAATATTCTTCAATATATTATAATATTTAAACATTCTGTATTACCTAAAAAAAATTGTTAAGTTGTATTATATATACATTTTCACATAATATGTACCTTTTTTTATAATATAGACTTTATATTACATATTTCGGAGCTTTACTAAAAGTATTGCGTATGTTATGAAATTTACGTTTATTATTCGTACCATTATTGTCTAACGTTAATAGTTCTAATAAACTTTATTAACGATTCGTCATATTTTTGTTTTCTTAAAATATAAACGAAGATATTCGATTCGCTTTCTTCGCGGCATCCGTTATTTGGCGGGAATAAAAATGTCGAGATGTCAATAGTGGACGAATAGTTTTAAGAGCCAGACTCCAATACGGGTTGCAGACCAAGAGCTAAGCTAAGTTAGTTTAGCTTAGCTCGCATAGCTGACGCAGTTTTACATACTTGTATGCAGACTGCAAACTATGCGAACTAAGCTATGTGAGCTAACTAAAATATGCGAAGCTAAGTTTGTTGTGTATGCCGATGCGCAGCTACACGAGCTAAGCTAAGCCCCTCCCGCTACCCCGCACACCCTTTGCACATCCTTCGCCGTACTGACTGAGATTTGGCTTAGTTGTTGGTCTGCACGCTATTTATTTCTAGCTTAGCTTAGCCTAGCTTGCTTGGCATAGCTTAGTTTAGCCTTGGCATAGCTTAGTTTTACATAAGGGTATTACGTTGGTGACGTAGTTTTAGCTCATTTATTGGTGGACGGACAACGTAGTTCTAGTTTAGCTTAGCTTAGTTCACTGAGTTTAGTTTTCATTTAGTTTAGCCGGCGGTGGTTTTTTAGGTGGTTATGCCATTAAATTGTACCTTATGTGAAACGTTGATAACTACTTTCAACACAGCGCCATCTGTTAGAATTGTGACTAGCAAATAATAAAAAAATATTTTGCAATAAAATAATATTGCGGATAATTGAGATATAAGCTATCCTATCTTTTAAGTTAGATCAAACTGCATACGGTGTGCATATTTCAGTGAAATCGGTTAAGCAGTTTAGGATACCATAGCGGACAAACAACGTGACGCGTAATTTATATTTAAGATAATTATATATACATTACATTTGAATCGCTGTGTTATAAGATAAAATAAAAAGTAATATTTTCTATAAGCATCTGAACTTAGCATATCAATTGAGCATTATAAAAACCTTTAATTGAAAAAAACATAGATTATTTTCATATCTTTGTTTTTAAATAATTATAGCGGAAGCAGTAAGTAGCATTAAGAGCAATAGTTTTATTAATAAACAGATAAATATTACGCAACAATGTATTGCTCAATATTTTGTAATGTTGCCCCTTTCATAGCTATTTGGAATGTTTTAGTACCAACCTCATTAGCATTATGTCAAACTGAATTTATTAGAATTCGAATCCCTTTTTATATTATGCGTAGACTAAAATTTCTTATAAATATATTATATATAAATTCTTAATTAGCAAAATGTTGAACTTTTTATTATAACTTTGCTTTTTCCATATTTTGTAAAATCACTTTTTTAGTTAGTGATTTAAGTATGGCGAATTAAAATAATTATTATATCTCGCCTGCATTCCACAGGGAGTACCCAGTAAACACCGACAACGCACTTGCGAGCCCTCTGGCAATATAAGTATCTATGGGCGATCACTTAACGGTCATCATCATCATCATATAATCATATATGTATATAATATATATAACCTAGTTCTATTCCACGTGTATTTATGAATGTAAAATATTTTTTTCGGATATCTTTTTATAATTTGCACATAAATATAATATACCTTTTAGCTGGTTTTTTATATAGAAAATTAATTCAACACTAGAACAATTTGCTAAATTATCCTAAAAGGCCTGCGGTCGATATAATGTTTCCACTTTAATCATTATCATCTTAATCTTTAGAAATATTTTTTTATTTAAATATCCAGGTGACTTCATTTAGTATTCTAGACGTCCAATCCACTGCAAAATTACCACTGTGTCTGTCCTATATTTCAGTAATATATACAGCGAAACTAAAACCGACCTCATTATGTGACGATATCGTATTATGAAATATTGACTATCAATAGCTGGAATAAATGGTATGGTAGCAATATATAGATAGAAATAGACTAGAAATGGCAACTAGAATCTTCTTTATATTTTTTTTTTTGACGTTCAAAAGTGCCATTTTAGATGGTCTAATTGAAATAAATGATTTGACTTTGACTTTGACTTTGAAAGGTTTATGTTTAGTCCTCGAGAATATAAAGTTTGTCATTGCAGATGAATGCGCGATGCTGTGTTTTCTATGGTTTTGTTGCAATAAATAATCTTTATAGGGTTAGGGTTAGGGTAGTAGGACTCCTTTTTCCGCAATTAGACTCCTAATTGGTCCGTTGTGCGTAAAATAATCATTATAGTTACAGATAGATTAATTTAATACACGGTCCAGCTAATTACTATATTAATAACAAGCAAACTCGTCGAACTCCGTTTCGCCACCAGATGGCTTCGTTTTATGTAACATTTCGTTTGGTGATCCCGCTTTTCTATTGAAATTTTTCCAAAATTTTTTTAGGATGCTAAATTTTTTTCTTTATAAACCTCACGGAGCCCGAGACCTTTCCAAAGAATGCAAAACCGTGGAAATCGGTTCGTGCGTTCTGGATTTATAGCGTCAGGAAGGAAAACCCGACTTATTTTTATATAGTAGATATATTTTTATCGTCTGCGAGTTCTTTACGTCGCTGCGAGTAAGTTCTGGGTAATAAAGCAAAATGTGATACTTCAATTATATCTTATATAATATATAAAATTCTCGTGTCACAATGTTAGTTACCATACTCCTCCGAAACGGCTTGACCGATTTTTATCAAATTTTATATGCATATTCAGTAGGTCTGAGAATCGGCTACTATCTATTTTTCATACCCCTAAGTGATAAGGGGTGTCCACCCCAAAATATTTTTTTTTATGTTTTGGACAATTTTTTTTGTTTCTATTTTTGTACAATACATACAACCACTAATTTTGACTTCTCTACGATGAACCCCTATTTTTTGTTATTGTATATAGTTATTTTTATTGAACTTAAAAAAAATCGTAGAAATAATATACATGGCAAAACAAACCTTTGCTGGCTCAGCTGGTTTTGTACAATCTTAGTGTAGCTGCAAGTTTCAAGTTTTTCATTGTACACTTGGAAAATCTATTAAGATTGTATAATCTCGCTTAACTCCGTAAAATATATACTTTATGTCCTCTAGATATAATATGATGTTTAAAATATTTTTTCTAGTTATCCAAAGTCGTAGGCATTAACTTGTATATTGCTTAAATTTAAACTAAATTTATTAAAATATTACTTTTGTTGTCCAGCTTTTAAGACCTGTTGGAGGAATGATATTTTATCAATGATTTGTAATTATCGTAATAAATGCAGCGAATAAATTTGATAAAGTGATATTTATTTTTACTGGTCCATAGCCAGGTGTCATTTACATAACTTAAGTAACGGATGTAAACGTGATTTTTTATTGCATTTTTAATCCAAATTTGATTGTTCTCATACTTGTGTAAATATGACCAACTATTGTTGGGCTAACGGTAGAAATTATTTTAAATTTATATAGACAACCAAACCGTTGGTGCCTGGAAAGCAATTAAATAAAAACAAAAAACTAACAAATAGATATCTCAATATTTGTTAGAAGCTGTATTATAGCCAATTATTGACTTCAAGGCAATCACACACCCCATCTCAAAGAAAAAAAATACCTTTTAAGATTTAGGAGTAAATGTTCCTCAGTATACGCGGATTTCCGCCCCCTAAAACCACCAAGCTTTGCTCAAGTAAGCGTGAAGAGTCGTCACTGAAGCAGGGCAGACTTGAATCACTTTTCTATGTTAAGAAAATGTTCTACATATTGCAGCTCAACTAGACTTATCGTAAGATTTGGAGAAGATCAGCTTTGCTATTCTGTAACTCACTTTTCGAACTCTCATAGCGGTTATAAATAATGAACTACAAGCTCCCTTTTTATCAGAATGCCAAATCGTAAAATGACTGGTTCACGATTGATTTGAGCGCGACCGCCGCTGCGAAAACGGCTGTGCGAGTTCTAAAAGTGAGTTACAGAATCGCAAGGCTGTTCCATTACTATGTAAATATGAAATATCGAATTCACTTGCGAACTATAAAGCTCAGCTGGGTATAAGTTCGATTGGAAATCCGTTTGAGTTCTCAAAGAAAGAAGAAGAACATCCTACAGGTCTACAATTTATCAGCATTACGTACATCACCTAAGATACCTAAGCTTGAATATTAATTGAATAAAAAAAAAATAAAAAAAATTCTCATAGCAACACGTAAAATTTAAATATATGACCTCTAGCAAAAAAATTATTCGCATCTTGGTTCCACCCTGTAAACAGCTAAACCGATTATGATGTAAACTAGAGCGTGTTATCAGTCAATAATAATGACCTCTCTCGCCCCAAAGCATAACGTTATGTAACCAGTAATCAAAAGATCTCGGTCAAGATTTTATTTCAATGTCACTTTATATACCTTTCGCGAACACGCCTTTCAATCCAATTGTACGTTTTTTTTAAGGATGGGATCCTAAATCATAGTTCCCGAAACATATTTTTTTCTACTTTCTTTTAAAAGTACATGCACAAATAATCTTGCTCAGGAGCGAAATTTGTCCAACATTTGTGTAGCCAATAAGTTAAAACTTATTTAGTTCTAAAACCTTTTTCAAATACATTCGATTTTTGAAAGAAAATTAACGTATTTTATCGATGTTACGAATACAATGTTTAATCTCTGGCGACAATGACCTGACAGATTAAATTTTACAGAATATAAAATTTAATTTAGTTAGTGCTTACGACCTTGATATTAAAGATAATTGGAAAAAAGATCAAAAATCTGTTTAACTTATAAACAAAACGAAGCCAATCATGACCTTCAAGTAAAACTCAAATAGGGTTTCTACCAGGATATGGTAATTTCTTAGAACAGGACAATTCCTCAAACTGAAAGTAATTCTTTGTCAGTCGATCTCAACCGAGGACTTGTAGGCGTATTGATTTAAAGGAAATTAAAAAGCACAAACCTTGATTATAAATCACTATTATAATGCATAAAAAGTTTGAATAATATCTCTTTTACATTTCCTAGTTTCGAAAACCTTTTAATATTTAAAAAGGCACTAAATAAGTAAATGAAAAAAATTTGTAGTGTAAAAAATATTGAAGTTAAATTTTGCTACAAATTCGCACGCATACCTATAGAAAAACTAGTCTTCAAGGACCAGATAAAGATTAACGCTTTTAGAAGCAGACTGGATTAGAGCTATTGTATATTTATTATTAATAACACGTTCCATACGAAGTCTAAGCCTATAATGATTTAATTTTTTTCTTCATATAGAAATATTTTGGGCACTTCTGTAAGTAAAAAATAACGTACTATAATTTTTACCATTCATTTTAAAGCTAGTCCTAAGTCCTATAGGGTGGGAATAAATGATACACTTATGTTAAGTAATCGTTTGGTGCATTGTCGGCAAATATTTGGGCATAATTACACTGGAAAAAAATTTATTATGAAGAGTGAATGAATGAATTTCCTTATTTATTTATTTACACTTAGTTGCAAGATTAAATAATAAGGAGGGCAACGGGCAGCCTTATCGCTTTCGAGCGATATGTTCCAGGTAACCGTTGCACATGAATCACGATAATTTCAGTTTGTAAGAAAGTTAGAGATACGATGTAGACAGGTAACGCTTCTATAGTAAAGAAAGATAGAGAAGGAGTTGTAAGTCACGGAAGAATAACTTTTTATCGGGCCTATTATATAGATCATGAATCTGTAACACAGATATTGAAGATAAATCTCATTGCGGTGTGATGTTATCTTTTAGATGTAATATGTATTTTAGCTTTAAAAATTAGTGTTGATCTTTAAAAAGGCTTTTCTCTTAAAGCTGATCGATTTTATTCTTGATTTTTATCTTTATAATGCCTAGATGTGCTTAGATAAAAATGGGACTACAAAAATAATAATTACTTTTGATAGCACTTTAATTACTTCATAGACGTCAAATTATTGAATTTATTTATTAATGTGGGGCCGGTGATCAAATTTATGATTTTGTCTTTACATTCATGCTAATTTACAACACACACTTTTGTGGTTTTCAGTGCTTTTGACAGAAGGGGACTTTATCCGTGTTCCATAGAAATTGTCAAAGAGCCATCTTCGATTCATGCAAATAGAATCATGTACGGTCGGCGAACTATCCATTTATCTGTAGCGTGACAAATCTCACCTAATAAATGAACCCGTTCTTAGATTAATTATCAGCGTCTGGACGGCTATAACAAATACGGTGACAAAAAACACAATAATTGATAATCGCCTTCAGAAAACACTTTTTTTAGCGGATTGAAGTTATGTGTAAAAATTATGTCAATAAAAGACAATACTAATCGCCTTCAGTTCTTTAATGTCGAATAAAATGTATACAGGACCTAAGCGCTAGATTGATTGAATTACTAGATAATTTAGTCGATGGATTACTAATCAAAGTTTATAGTTGTCGTATATATAACATATCATATGTATAGAGTACCTATTTTATGTCTGTCACTTTATATATATAATATATAATACCAGCTGGCCTGGCGAACATCGTACCACCTGACAGTCGATTCTTAATTTTTTTTAAATACTTATTCTGCTATTCGGGGCACCGGTCTAGCTAGTAAGACAACAAATACATTATGTCAAAAAATAATAATTTACCTTCCCGGAACCCCTCCTAACTACTATTACTAACTAACATTTGAACTTTACGATATGGTATTAAAGTTCAAATTGACTTTTAAGTATTATTACGAATATTTTGTATGGAAATATAGAAAAGTGTTGTTTTTAGACTTTTTCACTCAATTTTTTTTATTTTTCTCTCCGTAAGAACCATCCTCGTACTTCAAGGAATATTATACAAAAATGAGACAAATCTGTCAAGCCGTTTTCATGTTATGTCGTGACAACGGAAAACGGGTTTCATTTTTATATATATAGATATATGATAATTGGTTATTAACAATTAAAAAATAACATACGGGCGCTTCTTTATATTTTCTAGTTTCGAAAATAAAAAAGACAACCCGTCCACTCGCACTTGGAAAATAACTTAGATTTATTTATCTCATATTAACAATATAAAAAAATTAGATCCAAAACATTATTAATCTACTGACCCCAGACCCTCAAAATCGATGTACGATAAACATTACAAGAAATTGTAACAATTGTTGTGCAATATTAAACAATTTCAAGTTAAAAATTATAGACCTTTAATTACAGTTTGATTAACTCAAATCTTCAAATAATTAGAGAATTGGTATAGAACAGAATTGTGTCTATATAAATGCTGTGTAACACAATTACACGCACTTCTCGGCAGTCGGTGGTCAGATACACATCTTTTTTTTCTACTGTCAACTCTTTTTCATAACGATTACCTTGACCGTAAGTTGCCTGCTCCAATAAAGGTCCAACAATAAACCATTGCTATTAGAAGTGCATGTTGAAGTGACGTTAAAAAGCGCGCGAACTTTACTATTGTCAAATTTACTTTTTAAATTTTGATAATGAAGGAGCTAGTGGTATCAACCAGCCAGTGCGAAAAGAACGGAGCTATTGTTGCCAAGAATGGAAGTAACAAAGACAGTAAGTACATATTTAATATAAGCATTACATTACATTACGTACATGTGCATGTCATAGCGCTGCGTGCGTATTTTTGATGATACATGTTCATTTTGAATTGGTTTTAGGGAGTTTACCTTAACTTATAAATAAAATAGGTATTATATAATGATTTTTACCTTTAATATTTATATGTATAAATTTTCTTTGGAATATATTATAATATTATATTTGTATCACCTAGTATCAAACCATAACTTATTAACCATAGAACACAGAGACAAATGCCATTAGATGACTAACAGCATCGATGGATTTAATGAATGGAGGATATTTTATTCGTTTTCCTATAACCTTGTAATAATGCATAATTGGGTTTCTAGTACGTAGTATTTAAGTATTGATCGTGGGAATAACGCAGTTAAGAATTTAATTTAGGAAAATAGTAACATTGCGTTGCATTTGTTACAATTTCGAGTTATAATGCGATTTCAAGTTTAACTTAAAATTTACTGTACCTCGCTTTAGGCAAGTAATTAAGGTAGCCCATACACACGACCATAAATGACGACTCATTGGTCTAGTGGTTAGTACCCCTGACTGCGAATCCATGGTCCCGGGTTCGATCTCCGGCTGAGACGGACATCGATGTGATGAGCATTTGGTGTTGTGCTTAGGTCTTGGGTGTTTAAATATGTATTTATATGTCTATAATGTGTATGTATATCCGTTGCCTAGTACCCATAACACAAGCTTCACCAGCTTAGAATGGGACTAGGTCAATTGGCGTGAATTGTCTTAAAAAATAACTATCCAATAGAAAAGGTTTTATTGATATTTTAGGCAAATAAGTGAGCAGTCTACTGTACCTATCAGCACGAAACTATTGTTGTTTTCTTTTAAATCTCTTAAAGGATAAGAGATAATTTAGACAAAATATACTATTAATTTGTAAATACTAAAGTTGTCATTAATTGAGTTTTATCCCGATTTGGGAACGTACTAAAAACTTAATTTTAGTCAGATGATGTTAAAAGTTATTTTTCAGTCGAGACATATATATTTTTAGGAATAAATGTTTCGTCTCCATTATTTTTGCCTATACAGTATATTGACGCCTTTACCAAATACTTAATTACTATCTTGACTAGTCCTTTAGTTTTCTACGACTTGTTGAATAAGTTCCTCCCAGTCCTGGACCAGAGTTTCCACCTATCTTGCACTCATATTTATTTACAATACTTTCTATAGTAAATGATAAATGATTTATTTTCTGTAAGTAGGTTTGTACAAACACTTTTACACGTCAAGCATATTTTTTTTTAAACTAGATGAGTTCGACGTTTCCTATCTGACTACTCTGAGAAGAAACGCCGAAACAAACTCAGAGGTCACAGTCGCTATTAAAGTCCAGACATAATCTTGGTCAGATCATGTGAAGACCATGTAGATTGCAGTCTGAAATGGTCTTTTGAGGAAAGAATTGAGTGGACCTGTCAAGTCAGTGCACGCATTTATCAATAATCGTGCAAGTAATCGTAAAAAGTATACGATAATAAACGTTTACGGTAAAGTTTTGAGTCCAAAAAAAAAAAGGAAAATTGTATTAGAAACTACGGTCTTTGTATCGTATTAATACAGAAGTGGATAACGAGATGTCATAAGAAACCGACTCATTCAATATTTTTTCTGTGTAGTTTTCTGTCGTGTATTTCTATTATCTAGCTGCCCCCGCGAACTTCGTTTCGCCTTAATATATCTCTTTACTTGTCCACCTTTTTAGTACATATGGAACATTTTAATTGAAGTCCTTAATAAAACAATTTTTTCTTTCCATAAAAACCTTCCTCAGAGTTCAAATAAGCAAAAAAATAATACTCGAATTGGTCCAGCCGTCTTCGAGTTTCGCACTTAGCAACATACTTTGCGATAAATTTTTATTTATATAAGATTTTAAAAGTGGTACAAATCATATTATATGTCTGGTATCGGGAATAAAAGGTCACAAGTATCATTATATTGAACGACTTCATATATCTCTATTGATTTATTTAAAGGTTGTTTTTATAATAAAAACTTCTTTATTTCGGATTATATCCAGCAGTTTTAGTTAGAGTGAGTAAGTCGATCTTAGTTGCTATGTATGCCCACTGAAGTATTTCCGAACCAATTCGACTTAGGGTCCTTCAAGAAAAGAGCGTCACAATTCTTTAACCCTGGAAAGATAGTCTGCGTAAAATTTACGCATGCGTTTTCGAATAATTGCTCTATCTTTCTAATTAGCGCGAATCCATAGCTGTGCGTTTAGGACATTTCATTCGTCGTTGGGAGCTGCCGCGTGACGTAAGTGTCAATAAGGTAAGTGCCAGCGATTTTGAAATATAACGACCGCGTGAGTCAAAATTACGCATGATTATCTTTATCGTGACTTTTATGATTTTGGCTTATATGACAGTTTTAGTACTGTTTTAATAATTTATATCATAACTAATATTATAATTTCATTTTTAAAGATATTGAGGCAAATATATATCACAATGGGGAGTATCAATTTAAACGAACACGAAATCCTGGCCGCTCTTATGCAAAGTGATGACGAGCTTCCGTGTGAGGACACCGACAGTGAAGTAGCGGACCACGTTTAAAGTTTTCTTTTTTTTAAGTAAAAATAAAGGAGTTTAAAAAATTATCTGCAGTATTAATTATTCTAATATATGTGTATATATAATAACATACAATTCATTAAAATAAACTATTAAACCTAGACCTACAACTAATTCAAATTCTTGCGTAAATTTTACGCATGATTATCTTTTCCGTGTTACAAAATATGATTATCTTTCTAGGGTTAAAGGCCGGCAACGCACTTGCGAGGCAATGTGTGAGTCGGTATCCGTTTGCCTCCTATTACATAATTTTTTTTGGTATTTCTTAGTAAGAATTGTATTTAGGAATATAATAATATCAACTGAAAATACGTGCTCTATATGCGACTTTTTTATTTAATTAATATTGATCGTTAAAATATTTGTATAAAAAATTTCAGTTTTGCGGGGTCCAATGATTTGGAATTAATTCAAAAGGCCTTAATAATATTCCCGAAATTATTATATTTATAGCATTTTAGTCTTTTGTTAGCTTGTAGTATATTTTCTACTACATAGTATATCGTTGTCGCTTCGTAACTAGGCCAGATTTTTACGATTTTTCCTTCACCGATCGAGCAAATGTTAAATGCGCACATAGAAAGAAAGTCCATTGGTGCACAGCCGGGGATCGAACCTCCGACCTCAGGTATGAGAGTCGCACGCTGAAGCCACTAGACCAACACTGCTCATACAAATAATCACTAACTGATAAATTTCCTTTTGTGAAAAAAAAATCGGAAATGGATAAAAACCAGATTCAGTTGATTGACTATTATTTGTATAGCATTTTGTGGAAGGAAATGTATCCGATTTCGCATGCTAGTTTGACCCAATATATTAAATTACTAAGCAGAATTTAATACGTTTGGTTATTGCATAGACTGGCGTGGTTTTACGCAATTTCACCTTTTGTGTGTGGGGAGCAGCATCCAGTGGTTTCAACGTGCGACTTTCATCCCTGGGGTCGTAGGTACGATCACCGGCTGTGCATCAATTCTATGTGCGCATTTAACACTCGCTCGTACAGTGAAGGAAAATATCGTGAAGAAATCGGGCATAACCAAGAAGACGTTCTATCACCTACTTGCCTATTAGAAATGATCACGGAGGAGATACAGAAATCTGAGGCCTAGACCTAAAAGGTTGTAGCACCATTCGTATATACTTAAGCGTATGTCGGATGGTAAGCAAACCTTTACGACTCCCATCATATTTAGAGGATTTATAAGAGACTGGCTGATCCGGCAAACGTCGTTTTGCCATGTATTATATCATCTTCTACTATATAAAAATAAGTCGGGTTTTCCTTCCTGACGCTATAACTCCAGAACGCACGAACCGATTTCCACGGTTTTGCATTCGTTGGAAAGGTCTCGGGCTCCGTGAGGTTTATAGCAAAGAAAATTCAGGAAAAATTTCAACAGAAAAGCGGGATCACCAAACGAAATGTTACATAAAACAAAGCCATCTGGTGGCGAAACGGAGTTCGCCGAGTTTGCTAGTTTATAATAAAAATAGGGGTTGGTCGTAGAGAGGTGAAAATTAGGGGTTGTATGTATTTTTTAATGTTGTATCATAAAAAAAAATAAAAATATAATAATTTAGGGGTATGAAAAAAAGATGTAGTCCGATTCTCAGACATACCCAATATGCACACAAAATTTCATGAGAATCGGTCAACCCGTTTCGGAGGAGTTTAACTACAAACACCGCGACACGAGAATTTTATATATTAGATTGATTAAAAACCTATAAAACACAAAGATTCGCCTTCGATTATTTTATATATAACTAGCTGATCCAGCAAACGTCGTTTTGCCAGGTATATCATTTATAATAAAAAAATAGGGGTTCATCGTAGAGGGGTGAATATTAAGGGTTGTATGTATCTTTTAATGCTGTATCATAAAAAAATAGAAATTAAAAATTTTGTCTAAAAAATAAAAAATAAATTTTGGGTTGGACTACCCCTAACATTTAGGGGGATGAAAAATAGATGTTGGCCGATTCTCATAGATACCGGATAAGCACAAAAAATTTCATCAAAATCGGTCAAGCCGTTTCGGAGGAGTATGCAGGCAACGAAAACTGTGACACGAGAATTTTATATATTAGATAGGTACTTATTTAAACTAATAAGTTCTTTAAACCGGAATCATTTTATGCGCTGTCTATTTTATTTATCAAAGTGTAACTCATTAGCTAGGACCTCGTTAAAGAATTTATACTTAGACTTGTAAATGACTTATGTCCGGCACATGACACGTTATTTGCAATTAATATTACCAAGACCTTATAGTAATTATGGTTTTACATATATACGAAAGTGGCATTAAAATCATAACTGCCCTGCGATTTTGTAACTCACTTTTCGAACTCACACAGCGGTTTTCGCATCGGCTGTCGCTCTCAAATCAGTCATTTTATGATTTGACATTCATTGAAAAGGTGGGAGCTTGTAGTTTATTGTTTATTAGAATGCCAAATCATGAAATAACTGCTTCACGACTGATTTCAGAGCGACCGCCGATGCGAAAACCGCTGTGTGAGTTCGAAAAGTGAGTTACATAATCGCAGGGCTGATCTAAATCAATTTTGAGTTCGACTCGTAAACTGCCTTCAGTGAACTTTGAACTTTCGCAACATGACGTACGGTACCAAAGATTGTAGGGTTCTTGGAATAGAACCATACTAAGTTTCCTACTAATTAATATTATGTCAATTGAAATCACAATTGAAGAGTCCTTACTTGCTGGTAGCTACCCTTGCTTTGGAAACTGTTTCCTTCGCTTCGGGTTGATTAAAAAAAAAAGGGTGCGTGTACTTATGTACGCGCGTAAGAAGTTATACTTCTTTGGCATTATTAAAAATAGTTTTTGATTGCATGCAAATAAAGGAGTCATTATAGTCAATAAAGTTCAGTTTACATTTGAAAAATTATTAAATAAATATTTATTATTATTCTCTTACATTAAGTGTAACATAAATTCTATTATTATTCGAATGTTGTTTTTAAATTATGTCCAATGTCGTAGCATCTTCCGTGGGCAACTTCATTCTGTTAATTTTGTGTGACGGTGCGCGCGTATCGTAAAATTTCTCTCTCATCAATTTTTCATAACGCGCCTAAAGAAGTATAACTTCAAAAATTAAATACACAATATATTAACCTGTATTAAAAACCGTTATTCAAATTCAATACTATTGCTCATATAATGTAAATATTAAAAGAATGTATCACAATTAGATGCATTCTTTTAATATTTAAGAACGACCTTCTCTTTGTGTAATTGGCCGGGACTTTATTAATAGGCTATAGAAATTAAACAATAGACAATGATTGCAACTTCTTGGTCGCTTAGATGTGTACACGGTCTGGTTGGCTAACTGTCACCAAATGCCTAATTACAGTATAAGGACAAAATCAGTCGACTCTGAGGTCATGTGTGCGAATCCCTGCGTCGATATGTACCCGCGCTTGATTTTTCAAATACTCAACACTTGCTCGCACGTCTATCCGTGTGTTGCGTACAGTAAAATCTCTTTATTCGCGGGGTATACGTTCCATAAATACAGAAATCGTGAATACAGAATGGTAATTTATATGGGTTTATAGGGGATACGTTCCTAGGTGCCAAAATAAAAAACACAAATATATAACAAAATCAATTTTATTGATGTTATTGAACATTTTGATTATATAATCATTATCCTCAGACTTAGGCAATGGTTTGAAGAATTTTTTTTATTTACTCTTGCTTGGCAGTTTTTAATAGCTCCTTCAATTCAGACTGATATTCAGCAGTCGCATTAGCAATTTGCCTCTTTATTAAGACTTCGTTCCATAGATGGATCAATGTTCATAAAGAAATCGCAAAGCTCATTTGCCATTCTTAAACCAAAGTCAAAGTTTAAACTTGCACAGATTTTCGCAGTCAGAGCAGGCCATAGTTTTTTCCAGCATGACTTCAATGTGTGTGGTTTCAGTTCTTCCAATGTTTCTTTTATGTTTACGATGCATTTTGCTATGTCAAATTTCTTCCAGCATTCCATAACATTCATATCAGGATTACACTCCATAGTATCTATATGATATTGCCTTAAACACCTATTGGAATTTTGTATGAAATTTTAGATCCGCGAATAAAGAAATTTTTTGCCGCGAATAAAGAAATTGGGTTGCATTTTTTTAATCCGCGAATAAAGGAAGCGCGAATAGGGAGCTTTTACTGTATATGATATATCAAAGGATATCGTGAGGAAACCGGTCAAATATGTTCTAGACCAATTGACACACCTGTGTTTGGCACAGAACGCTATCCTACTTTTTTATAAAGATAAATAAAACTCATTAATAAGTGCTGTTTAAAGAAATATAATGTTTATGTGGCATACCAATTATTAAAAGGCCGGCAACACACTCGAGCCCTCTGGCATTGAGAGTATCCATGGATGAGCTTTCTGTCTGCCCCTGTTCTATAAAAAAAGTTTATTTTATGACCTTATTTCCTTTTGTTGACATTTATTGTAGTACAAGATTTGTTTGTAGATTAATACTCGTAATAAATATTCTATACCTAAAATTTTGATAAAATAATCTGTTGTGTACTATATAAAATCTAAGTGTAAAGGCAGAAATTACTGTAGATACTTAGAGACTAATTCTTTGGACTTTGTGACTGTATCTGATAATAAATAGGAATAATATATAACATATAACCTTCTTTCCTAGGTCACAATAGGAATACGAATCGTGTTAGTTTTTGCGTGACTCATTCGTACTGAAGTGGTTAGAAGCTTAAGGCTTTATGGGAGTTAAAAGGGAACTTCAGATGTAATTTCATACGCATCTTAGGATTTTATTCAGGACACTTCTACCCAACATTAATTCTTACGAGGACTTCGTAATATTAACAGAGATTTTTATTTTATTTACTGAGTAGCCGGGTTGGGTATAATAAAATATTGCTATGATTATAGTAATTTGCTATATATCCCAACTTTATTAGAGATCCTAAGTTCGATTCTATGGGAAATAATGTCATTGAGTACAAGGAAAAATGGTTAAGTACAGCACAGATTGCAGGCCGTAATTTAAGAAAATATTATGCGGGCTTTAATAGAGATCTTAAAAACCAAGGCAAAAACCAGTATCCCGCAATGGAGACAATCTGTTAAGTTAGTTCTAACTATTAATAATGTTATATTATTAATATCCTACAAATTGAATCCCACTTAACTTAGTTTCCATAAAACATAAAAAAACTATTTTTGTAAATTATAAAGCTGTCTTGTCATCATTTTTGACAGTTGACTTTCCTTATATTTTAAGTTACGATTGGCTTTTGTTTTAACCAAAGTTCTTTCAACTGTATATTGGCTATGTAGTTAATCTAAATATGCGAAACGAGTATGCGTCTGGGCTTACCATAATTATCCCAGGGTTTCCCCAGCAACATATGTAGTGAGACATAAGTGAAGACGGGTATTTATAAACACTATATTTCTCATATTAGTCACACAGATTAAGACTTTAATTGAATCTGTAAACAGGTAATTTCTTGGTCAAGATTTAATGTCCATACTTAACTAAGATGAATGTCCTGTGTAACCATTAAAATATTAAACAGTTAAAATTTAAAAAAAAAATCGCCGCAAGATCTCAAAATAATATTTTTAATTTGAACTAATTGGTTTAAATAACTACACATTTTTATTCCTTATAATATTCAGTAAGATTATATAATTACGTTCATTAAGAAACAATAAACTAAAAACTGCGCTGTTTAATAGACCGTGCCTTTAGATGAGTACCGATAAATTTTTTGCCATTGCCTTTTTTGCGATTATACGTGAACACAAAACAATTAAGTAAAAATTAACGTGTTTGCTTACACTGGTTACCTATTTGTTAATTACACGCAATATCTGTTATTTATTACTATACCCCGACTTTATTAGCAAAGAAATTAAAATGAAGTTTAAAATAAGAGATCTAAAATCGGCTATAAGGCTATAAGGTCTACATGTTGGTGGTGAAATAAAATAAACAGAATATACCCAATTGGGTCCAATTAATCTGCAATCGAAGAAGTTACACACACAGAAATATATACTGATTGAAACCTCTTTCCTAATATTTTCCTTTATTCCAGGCCTAAGTCATTTGTTTTCAATGTCCCAGTAATGTTATATATTGCTATTTATTAATTATTAAATTATTAATTTTTATTTTTTTTATTTATTAGTTTATTTATTTATTTAGGTAAAAGAAATTATAATACTAGATAAGCAGATCCGAAGCTTTTCCTACTAAACTTTATGTAATCAGTAAATGGAATCTATTTAATCCCTGAGTTATATCCGCCATGAAATATTAAAGATAAAAATCTTTATTTAAAACAGTAAAATATTATTACTGATTTAGTTATAATGAATAATTCCGTTGATATTTGTCATAATCACTAATTCCTAGATTTTATTTTTGACGGCTTTATTAGCATTTGTATATTTACGAATAATTTTCTAAACAGAATTTACAAATATGATTCACGCATTTCGCACTTGGTACAGGTAAATCCCGCGCAAACAGTTGTCATCTTGTTACGTCAAACAGTTGTCATCTTGTACGTCAAACAAACAAAATTCATGATCACAGACACTTTACGCCACCAGAATAAATATTAAAATATTTTACGGGTATAAGTATTTTTTGAAATAGCCAAAGTACTAGTTTCATTCATAATCGTAAAGCTTAGAAATTGGACTAACGCGCTCATATAAATATTCTCTAGTGAGAGAGAAAGTAGGAGAGAGTGATAATTCTATCACAGAATTCATTAGGGTCAGGCAAGGAAAAGACATCGTTTAAAATAAGCAGGATTATTGAGTTAATTTATAGATTTTTTTGCCTTTTACGCTTTTTATGAAGGAAAAATATTATAGTTCGCATTCAACAAAGTGAGAGACGTGAAGGAAAAACAATATATTGATTTATATAACAGGAACGTTAATAAAAAACCTAGTTGATTAGTCCCACTTCCAAATAAGTATCCTATTATAGAGGTCAAATTAAATAAATATATAAAAAAAGCGCGAAACTCAACAGGTCACCTACGTCACGATATCGATTTCCCAGGCATTTGGCGCAGTCGTACAAACTACAAAAATGATCTGTGCCCAACTTTATCCACAGTCAGCCATAAGCAAGGAACGCGAACACGCGTTTCCAAACGCAACTTTTTTGTTTAATTGATTTTTATAACGGCTCGTAGCTCGTAAGTAGTTTATATAATCTGTGTGGATTGCGCGCCAATTTCTTGTGTCAGTGACTTGTGCCAAAGCGTGAGTTAGCGTCAAAACTTTATGAAAATACAAAACTTCTTAAATATACGTATTCCTTGAATTAATATGTCAATTTAATTTTTTTTTAATTGAACGTTTTGTCTGAGCTACTGAAAACGTATATTTTATTCCTTCCATGCAATATCTGGTATTTAAATTATGGCATTACATTTTTATATTTTTTTATCAAATTTGACGCTTTAGTTACTTCCTCTTTAAATTAAATATATTATAAACATATAATAATTATAAACGAAACAAAAATCTCTCGCGTTAATAATTTCGTGTCATAAATTGATAAATCGATTTTGCTTCCGCTGTTGTTATTACATATTGTTATGAAATATGTTATCGTAGATACATCAATTAACACATCTTAGTATTAACTTTTTTATTATATTATTGAATAATAATAATTTATACGCTTATAACTAAACATGGCATTGCGTCACATTATAACAACGTGAATCGCCAATCTCGTTCGATATATTGCTTCGAATAAATGTTTAAAAGCTTAGTTTTATCTATAATTATTTAGTAAGTCCGTAAAGGAGCGGAGGCTTAGCTTAAGCTCTAAGCTTATTTAGCAGAAAAACCGATAATTTTTAATGCATTTAGAGAAAAATGTTATCATTATATACATAAATAGCGATATAGTTTAACTTCAGTCTTGTCACAGCGTATTTCGAAATGATCGCCTGTTTACGATAAGGCCGCACGTTTAAAAAAAGCATTTTATTAGCAATATATAATATTTTAGATATAAATTATTACTATATAGAAGTCTAATATCTAATTTGTTTTAAAGTTTTGTATTTTGAATATTTTTGACGATATTATTATTTTATTAAATATAAATCAAAACGTGCAATTCCCAGCTCTAAGGTCATCCCTTCTAACGGGCTATATATTCTTTCTTTATAATAAATACTTATTTGTAGGAGAGACCGGGAATAAGATCTCTGCGCCAATAGCTCTCACGACGTATGAGCCGATATTGTCAGCGTTTTTTATCGTTTTCCGTCGTCACTAAAGCGTTCTTTGTTTCGCCACCGTTGCCCCTGTAACAAGCAACCCGGTCCCGGTGAAGGAAACAGCGGATTAGCAAGCGAATTACCAAAGCAAGAATGAATTGTCTTATGCTCGATCGGGGTGGGTCGGGACTATAAGGCCTATTCCCAACAACCAATAGTTCGGTCGGAAAATTATTGTGAAATAATCAAAATATCTAAGACAAAAAAAAGTTATACGTATATATATATTTTGAGTGGTTTATTTCATATGTTGCCACGTATTACATAAAAATGGGCAATGTACATAAATCAGAGTTTTTAATAGGAATGTCATTTAAATAGTTCGTGTTTGCGGCCATTTCGGTTTCAAAGTTAAAGTTACTAAGGACAAAACATTCACTTTTAAACAAGGACATAGTACGAATTAAAACAGTTATGTACTTAAAAACACTGCAACTAATTAGTATATAGTATATTTAATTTTTGTTCTATTTGTAATGTTCTTAGTAATCTACACTATTTTTGGTACTGTAATTAATAACAATATTATTTGGATCTAAAGCCCTATGTCCTAGCATTTGTTTCAAAGACAAGTAGGTGATCGGTCTTCAGTGGCTGATACGCGTAAATTTTTGATCAAAGACTTGCCGGTTCTCTAACAATGTTTGCCTAGCAAGTGTTCTCATAGAAAGTAAAAACCATTGTTAAAAAATTTATTAAAACACACGACCTCAAGGTTCTCAGTGGCAAGAAACCACTAGGCTGTTTACCATAACAATTGTTGATATAGCTTTCCTTTGAAATAAAGTAAGTACATCTTTTGCAAGCTTCAATGTACGTCATATGTTAATCTCAAAAACCCTTCTAATATCACTGAGTAACATTTTTAACTCGAAATACAAGAATATCACAGGTCCCGTTACGTTTATTTGAATTAATATATCACTTTTGCAATTTATCTAATGATGAACGCGGAATAGTATATACCATCCTTCAATGTTCGTGAGAACAACAGGTTTCTGTTCAATTAGCAACAAGCTATTAACGTTTTTCCTATAATTTAGCCGTTTATTTCCTTTAGTACTTCATAGATTTGCAAATAAATAATGTTGGCATAATATGCATATTACAACATCTTACGGATGATAGTCGAAAGAATGGAGTGCCCCTATTTACGTCACTGCTCCGCCATCTCCGCAGGGCTATGTACCTGATAGTTTTTATTTAACTACTTTTTCCTTATTTTTACTAATTCTAACATAGATCTAAAGAAACTATTGTTACTATCTCTCTAATCAAACAATGGACTGTATTTGTCTGATTAATAAAAATTATTATTATTATTATTATTACGTATTACAGAAAAATATTGATAATAAATAACAATAAATAACAATGTTTGGTTACATTCTGTTTTAAAACTAGATTCTACGTTTAAATGTTAAACTTATTAAATAAATAACAATATCTTTTAATCGAATTGAATACGCGTCAATATCTTATTTTAAATCCGTGAGTGATATTTTTTTAAGTACCAAAAATTGATAAACAGATACATACGTATAGATGCCTAACCTAACACGACTTTTGAAGATAAATTTTTTGTTGAAGAAGAAAGAAAGAAAGAAGAATTAAACATATTTAAATCTATTTTCCACTGTTTTGGAATTCGATGGCAATTTAAAGATATTTTGTATTTTAAATCCGTCGACGCAACTCGATGTAAGGTCAACAACCGATCATTCTTTTCTGATTTCCAAATGTGTTAAAGGGTCATCAAAGGTCATCTCTTTTATCCTTATTCAAAACACAAGTATTTTAAAATAACGCTTTTGTTACTTAATAGAAACATCAACGAGTAGTAATCCGAATAAAAAGAAATCGAAAGTCATTTTTGCTAAGAAGTTTTGAACGAATTGTGAATACTAATCTATGATTTTAAATTCCGAATGTCGAGTTAAGTTTAAGTGGAATATATGCAGTATTCTTTCTAAGTTAGACAAGGATAAAATATTAATAGGCCATCTGCTTAAACGTTGGGTATATTTCTCGAGAGATCCCAAAAGTGAGTTCCACAGAAGGTTCCTTGAAAGTATGTAGAAGCGTTCCTGTAAGTGTAGGTAATTCAAAATAATATTTTTGAAGTTATAGTTCAAAATTTATGAGAGTGAAATTCGTGCGCGCGCACCGTGACACAAAATTATCAGTATGGGCGCCGAGCGTGCGCGAGTGAGATGGGAATAAGACAATCTACAAGTAAAAAGAAATAGAATATGCGCGACGTTAGCAGCTATGCCAAGAATTTTGAATGACCATAATGACATTTGTAGTACATTTGTAGTACTTTTAAACAAATAAAGGAGTTTTAATTATTTTTTCAAAGAAATTTAGCAATGCTTTTTCACAAAGACCTATTGTTACTTAGTTAAAAGGTTATGTATTTTTTTTATAAATATGCATACTAATAATATTTATTTAAAGGATTTAATATTTCATATGGTTCAATACGTCGCTGACTAGGGTTTTTGTAAAGTTCTTGAATTATTTGTTATGTAGTTGCAATATTTCTTAACCTCGTTTTATAACACCAACTTGTGATTTAGTTCAGTTCTAGTATGTTTTGCAAGTTCATCTCATACTTCATAGATTATTTAACAGACGTATACAAAAATGTATACTAAATCAAATGCTACAAGGTCTTGGAATGTTTAAAAAATAAGTAAGCTTTCATAATAATTATAGACTAAAGAGGAGGTAATATTATTTTATTTAACGAGGCAATTACGATTGTGTCATTACAAAAATATATAATTTCTGAACACTACTAATAGAAAACTAAATAATCCTGAATGACAAATGGCAAACGGGCAACATATATTATGTTGCAGCCTATGTCCGCTATTTTCATCATTAAAACATAAAAAATACTTAGATAAATGTAAAGCGATAAAGGCGGTACGGTTTTCGAACGTAAACTATTGCGTACAGCGAGAACATTGATACTTTTCAAGAATATTTACCTGTAAATATCGATTAACTCTTGTGAAAATTGTACCATTACTCAATCACACAAGTTGTAATTTTCTACGGAGAATGTTTCGCGTTTTATTTACTTAAATATTGTAATACCACCGGTGTTTAAGTAGTTTTCTTAAAGTTCTGAGTCGAAAGATTGGTCTTTTAAAAAGAGCACAATATCTTGCCCTACTTTATCCGTATTATAAGAGGGTTGTTAAATGCGAAAGTGGGTATCTCGCTTCTACGCCTAATCCGCTTACCCAAGACGAATTAGACGTAGAAATCAATGAGAAAGTCAGGTTAAAACGTTAAGTTACAGAATCTAAACTGTATTTCGCATCGGGTTTTAACTGACTTCAAAAAACCTAAGGAGTAGGTTATTCATTCAACGTGTATTTTTTGCTACACATCTTATTGCTTGAGTTACAGTCATGCTTACTGAGTGTTATCTATTCTTATCAAGCTTTCTACCTATTGGTTATCAATAAATAGCTATTTTTTAGCATTTGCAAAAATTTACGATTTTGTTTGTTTACTTTAAATTTAACATGATGAGCGATGAAAGTAATTTTTAAAACAAGCCGCGAAAGCGCCCGGTTCAAATATCGAACACGATAATTTTATTTTTTTAATCTCAATGGAATAATTCCATAAACATTGTCATAAATGTAAACACTTAATAAAGATCACAGATACACATCAAAATTTGAATAATCGAATATTTTTACATGCATAAATAACATTCGATTTTTAAATTATCTTACTTCCACTAAGCCACATAGCCGGATGCAAATTATATGCCTGTATCAGCATTATTTCGTAAAACTGAAATTCCCTGTTCCAGTCAACTCACGATCTTACAATTTCAATACTACATCGACTTTGTATTACATTGTCAATAAGTTTTAGTTTTAATACCTAAGTTAACTTGACCCAGATACCCTTGAGGTCGAAAACTTCACGCTTAACATTCCTCTCTTGATACTTGTTTAATATACAAGCTTATTCCTGCGTCTGCAAAGCAAAACAAAGCAAAGCATACGTCTGTCCGGATATTACTATTAATACTATAAATCGAATAATTAAATAATTCTTTATTTTAATAATATAATTTTAAACATACTAAAAATATTAATTAAATAAACTACATATATTAATAATGTATATTTTTGATGTAGCTTTTATTAATCAAACGCGTGACCCTCAAACCATTCGAAGAATTCTTAAATAATTGGTCAGTAAATAATTAACTTTAAAAAGCTTTAACAACTGGCAATTAACCTTTATTTACCCATGTATCGGTTTTACATCTCTTTAATCTCTTTAAATAATAGCTAAAACCGTTTTAATCGATGTTAGTAAAATGTGTTTACATTGAATTAAATATTTCCTCTCGTCCGAGAACCGGTTTTGGAACAAATCGGTAATTAATGCAGTTATTTTTAGATAACATAAAATTATTATCATCGGACTTTTTGTTTAATGTAAAACTACAATTAGAACAAAGATTTGCATAAAATATGCAATTAAAAATCCATCAGCTTCTTATTAAAATTAATTTAAACACCTACATATTTATAAAGAAGAATAATGTTGTGAAATGTGATATAATACATATTTGTGTTAACACTATCCGAACCACTTTGATCAGCGATTAGTTTTTGGGGTTTTTTATTACGTTCTTAAAGGATAACTTTATATATAGTGTGGATCCCCTTGAATCGTTCCAGGTAAATAACAGAATTATAAGATCTATGGAAAAAGTTTTAGATCAATTTTTCATACAAAATTCAATCGTGGTAGTAGGGGAACGCATCACAATCTCAGCCCAAGTTCCGTGTCGATACCTAAAGACAACAGCTTTATGGACCTATCAACCATAATTTATTAATTTCATACATTCTGTTTAATCCTTTCTCGAGTAAAACGCAATAAATCGTGCGGAATCAAACGACCTATTATGTCAACATAAAACAGATAAGGGTACAAAGACTGGACCCCTCACTGACATGTGTATGATTCCAATTATATCCGCTAATTAATTGTTTAAGTAGCATTCACGTAAATATATCTACAGTTTACAGTAATTATTGCGATTTAATTAACAACTTTTAACATTCTTTGTTAAACACAAATATAAAAGGTCAAGACGCTAAAACAAAAACGATATCGAATTAATCTGTGTAATATTTGATTTGAAATAAAACTATTCTAAAAGAATATCTTAGCTTACAAATCTATAGAAAATAAACAAGCAAGGAATTTAAAAACATTACAACACTTGCAATTAGAATTGGTCTATCGAAATGTAGATAGAAATCTCATGCTTATAATTGATGTATGTCCGATGTTTATTCCGTTCCGTTACACTTTATCTACACAATAAATAATATAGTAATTGAAACTCGGAAGCAAATTTAAGGCTATCAACATGTTGGCGAAACATGTCCCAAGATAACCTTAGTGGATAGGCCAATGGACATAATCACTCTAAAAGAAACGCGGCGCAATCCACACGTATATAACATACTCGAAAAATAAATTAACAAATTGTTCACATTTTAGACTTTGATGTACTAAAATGACGACTGTTAACGGAAAAGACACCAACGACGTACCACCATCCTCTCTAATTCGAAGAATTAGTTCGCGATCAATAAAAAACGAGGATAAAGAGAATGGTGATGTTTGTAAGGGATCGTTTGTTAGTAAATACAAGAAGGTGCCAGAGGCGCTTAAAAATTTTCACTTAAATGATCCTGAAGAAAATTTGGAGGTTCCTGGAACACCAGCGACGCCGCGGACTTCGACTACACCTGGTTTGTTATTCTGCTTATTCTTACATACAAACTATATTTTATTCTAACACTAGTTTAATGCATTGTTAAAAAATGGTGTTGTTCATATATTGTTTAATTTACGGCGCATACGTACGTTGAATTTGATTTAATCTTGAAGATTATGTGATATCTTAATGAAGCGAGATCAAAAATACCGAAGAAAGAGGTTATCATTGACGTGTATTTTTTATAATTTTAATTTATGGTTATAAGCATAAGATAAAATGCTCGATCATTTCCTAAAAAATACGTTTTCCCTATATACTTATAAAAAACAAAAATTTCAGAATTATAAAAGAGTCCAAGCTACTTATACCTAATCGCGTTTCAATGCATAAATTATTACTCCGATAAATAAATAAGTATTTCTAAAATAAATTATATCAAAATTTATATTTATTATGATAAGGTATACAATATGTTGAGTTAAAAAAATTTAAATACATTTTTACTTTGTTAAAAAAGACAATTTAATTGATATTATCTTAATTATCCTTGTCCGTTGTTCGCTAAAGTTGTAAAATACATCTCATTATTAAGCATTAAGAAAAATCTAGACTAGATTTTAGTCTAAGTTGATTTAGTACACGGTCTTCGACATGTAAAGAGTCTATAATTGAAAGTGAGTACGAGTATATTCTACGTGTAATTTATTTTTATTACTTCATTCAAAGGCAATTGTTATGTATCAGTTGAAATTACTCAAGTGTGGTTCAATAAACATTTCGTATATGCTACATTCAATCTTAAATCTTTTACGTCGTATTTCACGTCGAATTTATTAATAATACTACTAACTTTAGAGGTGTCAAGGGACACCCGGATGGAACGAAATTCCTTTCGATTAATTTATATGTTAATTGGTATCATAACAGTATGATAGATTTTCTCGACACCAATCATACGACGAAAAAAAAAAGCCAACATCACGAGGTGTTCCCAGGCGGTCACCCATCCAAGTACTAGGAAATTCAATTTTTCTTTATATCCGAGATGGAAATGTATTTGCGCAGCCCTGAATCCGAAACAAGCAGGGGTATGTTGCATCCTAAATATATGTTTTAATTTTTTTTTACATATTATTGTTTTTTATGGAAATTTATATTTACAATTTTCTTATCCTAAGAAGTTAAGGAAATTAACTTTTTAATTAACTTAGGCATTAAAGCTAAAATAACAACAAATATTAAAAAGAAATTAGAAACAAATTTAAAAAGTTTGGTCCCTGTGGCAGTGTACCTTTAACGCTGGAAGCATAATCGTTACCAGCCCTGCGATTCTGTAACTCACTTTTCGAACTCAGTGAAGTGAGTTACAGAATCGCAGGGCAGGCGTCAATTTAAATCTTTCTGTTAAATCATTATCATCGAAAAGGACTCTCATTAAATAATGTATAGCATGACTAACAATCCTAGTGCTGTAAATTTCGTCAATTCCCACTCAAAAGTGTTTTATAAGCCTGGTTTATTATAAAAGGCGCTACAACCCTTTTAGGTTTGGACCTCAGTTTTCTGTATCGGTTTCGTGATCATTTGTTTTTCCTTCACCATACGAGCGAGTGTTAAATGTGCATAGACAGAAATTTCACTCGTTCACGGGGCTCAAACCTATGACCTCAGGGATGAGAGTTGTTCATTGAAGCCACTAGGCCAACTCCACTGGTTGGTCACCGATTGTTTTTGACTGATACAAGTCAATATATTTCGTAAAATTATTATTTAAGGAAGCTAGAATATAGAATAACAAGCAAAAGAAAAAAAATATGTATAAAAATGTAAAATATTCTAAGCTGTGATAATTTGTTTTTGTCATGATTGGAAATAGAACGGGATTTATTATTATTATTATGTGGGTTTGTATCCCGAACAAATTAAAAGGACAAACATTTCTTTACAAAGTTTCCTGCTGCATAAACACCACTCCGTAATGTATTATATTTTGTTAACAAGTAACAATTTTCTCGCCTGATAATAATTTTCAGCAAATCTACATGAAGACGTAATCAGTGTTAGTATTCTTCGTGATTGAATATTCGAAAGCGTATTCTGTTTATATTATTTATCGAATTTATTCGAAGCAACGCTTCACCCAGTTCTGCCTTTAACCATTAGTTACTTACGCGGGCACTGGTTTACGTGGGCTCAGATTTCGAGTCGTAATTCTTGGAGTTTAGTGCCAAAATCAACCCACAATTATTTTGAAGAAACTTTTAATGCGACTTCCAACAAGGTTGCGTTTAACGATTAACGCTCCTGGAGAAGGGGAATAGAAAGAGACAGAGCGAGAGTGAATGCTTCTTTCGCGCGGTCCCTCCGCGCACTATTTTTTTTTTTAAGACAATTCGCACCAATTGACCGAATCCCATGCTAAGCTGGTGAAGCTTGTGTTATGGGTACTAGGCAACGGATATACATACATATTATAGATAGATAGACATATAAATACCCATATTTGAACACCCAAGACCTAAGCACAACACCAAATGCTCATCACATCGATGTTCGTCTCAGCCGGGGATCGAACCCGGGACCCATAGATTCGCAGTCAGGAGTACTAACCACTAGACCAATAAGTCGTCACTATAGTTTGGTTGCATATGTACAGCAAGCTACGGATTGTCGTTAGTTGTCATTTGTTTTATGATCGGCGAAATAGAATATTAGAAGATACTTCATAGACTGTGTGTACTTTCACTTAAAATTATGTTCAATTGTTCCAGGTCACGAAAAATGCACATTTCACCATGATTTGGAGCTGGACCACCGACCGCCCACCCGGGAGGCTCTCCTCCCCGACATGGCTAACTCCTACAGGCTCTTGCTCACGGGTAAGTGGACATATCTATTATAAAAGTTGGTATGTTGACAGGTCTTTTGCGCATTGTAATAAATTATAATAAATCTTCTTTAACTGATATTAAAGCAAATTTATTACATTATTTACTTGAAGTTACGAGTGATTTACAGCTCAGCGAGATACAAGAAAATGTGGAACGTCGATTAAAATAAAATCGCTAAAATTATATGAGCTGTATATGTTATACGTATATATCTTTAAAATAACTATGGTTTTTAAAGTATTTTAGTGCCTTTATAAGTCCATATAATAATATTACAGGGTTGGGAGAAGATCCAGAAAGAGATGGTCTTCTCAAGACTCCTGAAAGAGCTGCCAAAGCCATGTTATTCTTCACTAAAGGATACGACCAAAGTTTAGAAGGTACGAGTAACTTGTGTTGTACAAACATTTTTCAGTATTTTTTTTCTTTAGGTCTACAATAAAAGTCGCAATACTTAATTGTGACCTTTAAAAAATATTATACCTATTTAAAATAAAAGTTTATTATCCGGTCTTAAGAAATTGATTTTTCAATGAATATGAAAAAGATTATTTTTAAACATAATGGTTAAATATGAATATTAAATAATATTACTTCCTAATTTTCTAGGTTTTTTTATAAATTAGTATTATGCTAAATGCGTCTTGAGTATATCAGCAATTGGCACAACTGTACCACTCACATTTTTAATGGTTGATATTAATATAATTGTAACACAGTTATTAGTTTAAAATAATATGAATCAGCTCAGCTCCCACTCTCTTCCTTTAAATCTGTACTGTTTATACAGTATTTATATGTCATTACCCATATTATATAGTATCCCTAACAGAAGTTAGAAAATATCATGACTCCTGTGCCTTTCATAGTGTCTATATTTATTTCCAAATTTAAAATAAATATAGCATTACTAAGGGATAACGTAGTATTCCAGCGGTGATTTTTGTTTGAAAGTTTGTATTTTTTAATACAAAGAATACAAACTTTTCCTCTATAAAAAAAAACAGTTACCATGGATTCCTTGCTCGATTTCAGAGGTGTTAAACAATGCCATCTTCGACGAAGACACAGACGAGATGGTTGTAGTAAAGGACATTGAGATGTTCTCTATGTGTGAACATCACTTGGTGCCCTTCTACGGAAAAGTCTCTATCGGATACCTGCCGCAGGGCAAGATTCTTGGACTTAGCAAGCTTGCAAGGTGAGTTATTATTATTAACATTCTTAAAAATAATCTCTAGAATGCTTGGCTTCGTAGTATTTCCTAAAATAATTCTTGTACTGTAGTAACGGAAAAATAAACTTATACAATTCTACATTCAGTGCTTTTAAGGTTTGTTAATGAATAACTCCTGTTATGAGGAATTTAAAGTACATATAAACATACATTTTTATCTCTCTAGTTTAACACTTAGTCGCGAGTAGTATAGTGAAATGTGTGATTAAATTTATATGTATTAGTAATGGTCAGGATTATCTGTATAGTATAAGTAATATATGTATGAGCAAGCTGCACTAGATGACTATGAGACATAAGATATATGAGAGGGTGAGACGTAAGAACCTAACAACGGATCATACACATACATACGGAGACATAAATTAATGGTCTAACAAATCACATATTAGATTGCCTAAGGCCAACCAACATAAACAGCAAATTAAAAAACTACTTTTATATGCATTTGTCGCGCTCCTAAACAAGACTGTTATGGTTACATCAATATAAACCACAGCGGTTTTCTAATGTAACTTATTATGATTGTATTATATTTTTTGTAAAATAAAGATATTCAACGGGATATCTGCACCAAGAGAACAGACGGAGCCGTACGGGTAGGATCAAAGGTTCAAGGTGGTGGGATTATCTCAAAGCTATCGGGCAGGCTCACCACGATAATTAAGGGCTTGAAGGAGTCTTCGCCACTTTGAAAGGAAGCAATATTCAAATCTCATTTATTCTTATATAACAACCTCATAAATATCTACTAATTACACCTATTCACACATATATTATATTATTATTCTATGGAACACCCACGTGAGCCGTGTCAGCAGTTGGTCAATGTTCAACACAAATCTGAACCCCCACAATTATAAAAATGGCTCCTCCACTCACATAAACATGTTATCCTCAGAATTGTGGAGATCTACTCCAGAAGGCTTCAAGTACAGGAGCGTCTGACTAAACAGATAGCGAAGGCCGTTACTCAAGCAGTGAGACCTGCTGGTGTAGCTGTCGTCATCGAAGGAGTGTAAGTATCTTATTTCTACATTGTTCGGATCGGTCCAGGTCCTACAAGTCGTAGCGTCTTAAAAAGTATAGTTTAATTTTGGACATTTTTCTAAATGTTTGGTTCAATTGCAGTTTTCAACACAAGAACATTGTTGATTTTTGTAGATTAGATGCAGGCATTGATATACAAAAACCCAAGATGCACAATCAACGTCTAAAAAACGTCGTCAAAAAATGAGCGCAACATTCTAAATTGTGCTTTTATTTCAAATCGTCTCGCGTCTAATAAGTGGAGTCGATGTTATTTATTTGTGTTTTTTTTATAAATAAATTTATGTACTTTTGAACTTTTTTGTGTGTAGATTTTGACAAATATATTTACGCTATATAAAGTGTAGGTCAGGAGGTAGCCAATTTAACATTTTTTTTTTAATTTAAAGAAAAAACTTTTTAACCGGATTAAAATTATGTATTATTATAAATTTACAACTATTTAACATCCAACACCTTTTGTCTTCAGTCACCGTGACCACGCACGCTGTAAAGCACCCGAAAAGTCGGATAAATTTAAAATTATGTTAAATAGTTGTAAATAAAAAAGTCATGTTCGACTCCACTCAATACCTTGTCCTACCGACCACGGTCGGTCGTAAAATTCTGTTGCTTTATGTACGTATAAACTGCGTTGTAATAACAACTTTAAGCAATTCGCGTAAAGTTGATTTTGCAATAATATATGCTTGTAACATATACTGTTATGGACATACTGTTATAGAAAGGGAGAGAAATAGTGTTTCGGGACACTTTCGAGTGTTACTTTTATTCGAGACTGTGCATCTTGGGTTTTTTGTATATCAATGGTTGCAGGCCAATCTAAGCCAATCTAAGTAGCTAGCCCAATTGCTTTTGATTTAATAATTATCATTTCGTCGTTTGACGTTATTAGATTTTTAGTATTCCTATGGCTTATACATGTTATAACGATTATCAACACTATAACTTACCAAATGCTACTCATACTGAAAGCCCCAGTATAGAGAAAAAAGTGCTTTCGTACAAAGTACACAAGTCAGAAGTGAAATATCTTTGGCAAACTAATTTTTAATTCTTGTTCATTTATTTATACATATGTAAAACTTTAGATTTCCGAGACTTAGAGGGAGGGAAAAAGGGAGATATGTTAGGAATTTAATGAATTTAATTGTCATTAAGATATTAAAAGTGTCGAAAATTCATACAAATAATATTTTTTTTTTACATTTACTTCTTTGATAATAAAAACACGTGGCATTTTAATTTACAATTCGTCATTTGAGATTTCAATAAATTATTTTGCATAAAATATAAAATACTAAAATAATTCTGTTTACGAAATTATAAAAATAGTATTTCTATAAGGTGATTCACCTTTCCCACTCTCTCTCAATCGGTCTCAATCGCTCTCTCCCTTTTATTCGATAAAAACGCTGCACATCTTTGTGACGTTCCGTAAAAACATTACCCTCTGCGCCTAAAGAAGTTTCACTTCAATAAACAACACATTATAAAAAAAAACAGGTACCATAACTGCTTTTATTAATTTCTTTATATTGTATTTCAGGCACATGTGCATGGTGATGCGTGGTGTCCAGAAGATAAACAGTAAGACTGTGACCTCAACGATGTTGGGCGTGTTCCGTGACGACCCCAAGACTCGTGAGGAGTTCCTCAACCTTGTTCACTCCAAGTGAGCTGGACGTTGCCTTTTTCTATTTCTTTATTACCTTAGTTCTTTAGTCTTTGAACGACAAATCGTTATATAATTCCATCTTGAAGATGCCTTAAATTATCTTAATTTGAACGTCATTTTGTTGCTTATTTGAATAGGTTGCGTTTTGATTGTCGTTTGTCTTGACGTGTTCACATTCCTAAAGTCTATAGACTGTCGAATTATTGCGTTTTATTTTAATGTTAATAATTAGTTTACGGACACTCTCGTTGAATTTTCATTTTCTTTTTCATTTATTTTCTTGGAAGTTATTTTCATTATAATATCTCATATCGGTTTCTAGACAATTTAAATACTTAATGAAGACTACTAAATTCGTAAAAGAATTCATTTTAAGTTAGTTTTTCTGTTTCATTTGCTCAAGTGTTGCTGTGAAATGATTATTCTAAATTGTTGTTATACGCAACAGTCCTTTGATTATTTTTTGTTTTTGGATCAATTTTAATTAGTGTTGCCCTTTTTCAAGCTTGCTGTTTTTTATATTTACTTAAAGATAGTAAAATTTGTTAAAAAAATTACTCAGGTTTTGTTAGCTGATTGAGGGCGCATACGACAATAATTCCTAAATAATCGATGCCAAATTATATGATCGACGCAGTATTGTGGCTAAATATGATTATACGATTAGGAAATTAAAAACTGCCTTCAGTAGTATAAGTTAGTTAATTTTTGTAATTGTTTAAGAGACACCGCTTGGCTATGGCACATTATACGTAAATGCTCCATATATATTTTGAAAAATACGATTTAAAATTGCCCAAAATCGTATTTTTCAAATCTGTGTAAAATACAACTTTGCTTTCTTCGTAAAAATCTCAAGCTGTTAATGGCTGACGTTTGACATTTTTACATAATATTATTTTAAAAATAAAATCTATGATAAACCCATGACGTTGCCTTAAAATGAATATACGAATTTTTATATGTTGAATTATATGAAAATGTATAATTGAGATATTTTTATTTTATAAATAAAGTTTTTTTTAGTTATTATTTGTATTTATTTCTATATTAATAATCCTGAGCATCTTACGCGCCTATATTTTGCTGTCGGCAATAAAGCAAGGCGATGCAAATGCAATAACAAAGTTGATATCAACAAAAACATGTTCATTTCTCATAGATACATCACATATATGTACATATAATACATATTAATATGTAATAATATTTTCATTATTAGTACACATCGGTAAGTCCAAATGTAAATTTATACCCGGTTTTAAATAAAGAAAGAAACAGTCAATGTTGACAGAGACAGAACATACTCTTTATCATAACGTTTATATACGTATCCATTAATGATACCAAAACTCCAAAAGCTTGTTATGTTCATGCTATGCTTAACAAGGCAAATACAATTTATTTACTAATAAAAGTAAATATTAATTGTTTTCATTTTCAGAAATTACAATGAAATCAAAAGTCTTCATATTATTGCTGGCAGGCCGAGTGGCCTCTCCCACCTTTAAAGCTGAGGTTAGTTTACTGCCAATCACAGAATTTATACTCGAAACAAGACGTTATGTACAAAGGGGGCAATTGTGAAGATATTTATCCTTTTACTACTGGACGGCTTCCGCAATGATGACTCAAGTGAATCTAAGTGCTCTTTGTGTAAGCCGATATTATGTAAATGGAACACATCTATGTTCTATTATATTACAAAAGACGGAAAAGATCTTCCACTGATCATGTCACAATGGTGTATATTGCAGCTACTGACGGCAAACAAAATATGAATATTCAAATAAAATCATAAAAGGCTTTATTTTTAACTGAAGATAATATTGTTTTTGTTCTTGAAGATAATGCATACCCCTAATTAGAATGTACTTCTCAGACTGTTTGATCCTGAGATAATAAAGACCCTGCCAGAATCCACTTAAGGAACTGCAATAAAACTACTACCGCTACCACCTGCTTATTATAATGCGTAAAATCCAGAGTAAACGGCGTGTTGGTAGATGGAAAAAATAATGGTTTCTTAACGTTAGGGAGTGGACGGGTTTTACGACTACGAGAGAGCAATGGTTGCTGCATCTTGGACAGCAAAAGACGCTTCACAAAACGGCGGACAGAGGCACCAAAAGAAAAAGAAGAAGAAAAAAACGCAATTTTTACAAGAGTACGGTGTATATTCATATAAAATGGAACAAGTATATTTTCAGGTTGTAATATACAAACTGACCGCATCCTGATGGAACATCAGCTTTTTGCATGCAGTCTGCGGAAATATGTGAGAAAATACCTATCATATCTGTAAAATTCACGCTATAATAAGATTATTCCAGAGTCATGAGTCAGATTAAACTTAATAAATTCACGACAACATAGAATATGTTAATAATATATATATTTCACGGTTAATAATCAAATATGTTTACTTGATTGTAAAGAAAGATTATATGTTTAGTTAGTAAAAAGTCTGTTATTTAAAATTTTTCTTTCACATTTTGTCTGCTTCGATGAAGTTTTAAATTTGAGAAAGTAGGATAAATTCTTAACGATAAAGTCAAAAATCATTTATTCATGTAGGTAACACAATGTACACTTATGAACGTCAAAAAAAGAAATATACATTAAATGCTTCTAATTTGACATTTACTGCTAGTTCTCAAATCAAAGGCGTAGAACGGAAGAGAAGAACTGGAAATACACTCTCCGCCACTCTTTTTAATCGCCAAGTTTTTTGTTTTACACAACGTTTGTAAGGAGCTGCAACCATTACACCATGTTCCTTAAGACATGACATCTTAAGTAATGAATAGTTAATTAGTAATAATAAAATAAATTAAAAGGAGGCATGGTGAAATAGGCGCACGCACTTACATTCTCGTGGGAACAACACGCAAATACATAGTCGAAATAAGTAACATCACCGTATACACGAATTCAAGTCACCACAAAAACAATTTCTAGACAAGTATTGAAAGCTGCAATGCAAAACTGTTGCAAAGGAATTCCTTAATATGACCTTATGACCAATTATAACTGATAATATTAACACCGTTTTATAAACAAATGATAAGACTTAAGTGACTCCTATTTATTTCCTTACGATAGCTTTATAATTGCCATTTCATCAGTAATCGTGGGTAAGTTCAAACATATTTTTTATTACTATATTACGAGGATTTTTACTTTATAGGCGGCATGTAGCCTATGATTCATAATTATTATGTGTTTGTGGACTGGACTAGTTTAGAATTAGTTTTAAGCATGGTAAAGACCAAACCTTTGGTCTTCTGTTCCGAGGAGCCCAGATCTAGGACGTTCGGAAAACGTAAGAGATACTCAGGGGATACCATTTTTTACTTTATGCATATTTCATTTGGCGATTGTAGGATAAGATAAGAGTTATGTTGGCGCAGCGGCTTTAGTGTCCGATCCTCAGCACTGAGGTCGTGAGTTCGAATCACGGCTGTGCACCAATAGAATGTTGTTTCTATTTGCGCAATTTGCACTGGCTCCTACGGTGAAGATGTATCATCATGTATCTGATACAGAAGGCTGATCATCTAGTTGTCTAACAAAAATTAAATGAGATACGGATGCAATCTGAGGCAAAGACCAATTTAGTGTTGTAGCGCCACTGGATTAAGAGATAATTTATATTGTTGATATAACATAATTTATTACTAAGAGTTCTATAAGAATTTTAAGTGGAGATCAAATTTTTAATATGTTAACAGGCATGATTACGTATGCATTGCATTAAAATTTGATTATACTATTCATATCTAGTACTTCATTAATAAGGCGTATTGATACATAGACAAACAAAAAGAACCATAAATAAAACCAACGGTTTTTATGTAATATTTACTTAATCTTCTTGTTAACAAACTACTTACTATTACGTACTTTATTTACTTCTCATAATTAAATATACAATTATAATAACTACTGATGAATATGGCCTTTTGCTAAAATAATAATCATTGTATTAATATAAAATATCTCCATTGAACTGTTATCAGTCTGACATTTCACCTTTGAATATAATTGATCATTCAAAACAAACACGTTCTTAGATATTTCAAAACAATGAATAACATTATTTTGAAAAATATTTTTATACATTTAAACATGAACTAGCTGGTTGTCTGATTGGAATAAGATAGAGAGTATTATTAGTCTCAACTACGTTTAACCCTGAAATGTATAAATTAATTTTGAAAATTTGTTTACAGAAATTAAGATGGCAATAAAAATCTTCACGGCTTTATTCTTGGTAGGCCTCATTTCAGGCTCTCCTATTTCTGTAGAAGACGATGAGAAAATAACAATAACAAAAGAATATTTTCTACGGAACTTCACTAAATACGAAGGAAGCCATGACATTATAAGAGTAGTTGTACCCTTAAATTCACTTAATTTTGACGAAAACAAATCTAGCGAATCTAATTCTAATGAAGATGAAAGTTACATTACAGTGTTTTTCGTTGAAGCAGATATTGATGAAGCTGGAAAACCTACGTATCAGGGTTTGTATACCTTGAAAGATGGACAAGTCAAAAAGATTTTAGAAAATGGAAGAGATGCAGCTTCCTCTGGCGACAATAGCAGAACTGTATACTTAGCAGCTAGTGATGGTATCTACACGTACAAAGAGGATGAGCAAATAGCTGTAAAATATGGTTCTTTAACTGACAGCATCATTGGTATTGCTCACATAGCAGAGGGTAATACTTTATACATTTTGACTGAGGATCATTCAGTTTATGAAGTCCAAAATAATGGTAATGATAAAAGTAAACTTGAAGATATATTTGATGCGCAGCAGATTGTATTAGATTACTCAAATAATCTTTACTTCTATACTTCGGATAAGAAGGTACATGTAAAGACCACAGAAGGCATAAAAGACATAGTGGGTTTGCCAGAAAATTCTACAAAAATCACTCTTATAAAACCACCATTTATTCTTGAAGATGGCATTCCTGTTCTGGTTGATAATGTTGCTTACATTGTTTACTCAAGCGGTACCAGTGAAAATTCTGACTTTGATTTCAAACTTGATGCTATCCCGTCAGCATTTGGCATGGAAGCTGCTTTAATTCATTACTATGCTTATGACAAGAAAATATACGAATACAATATTTTAGTTTTAGCCCTTAGTGAGATTTTAGATGAATTGAAAGACTTTTTTAGCAATAAAACTAGCGACATACAGAGTTTAGCTGCAAACAGGAGAGCAAGTCTACGAAGTAAGTGAATACAATGTATGATCTAGTGCTGCTTACCTTAATCTTCAGGAAAAAGCAAGATTATAATAACTAAGTAAATTACGTACTAAAATATTATCTTTTATTTTTAACCCAAAATATATATAATACACAATTATGCGTGCCATTATTTTCCATTAACATAAAAAAGAGAACTTTTAAGCCTAAGTCTTCTTCATTTTAATGAGAGGCCTCTTTAGTTGTATCTATAACCGACATGATAATTTTGGTTAGGTCTGATGGCCATTGAAGAGAAACTCCAAACATATTTCTTAAAAGAACTTCCATTACATTAAACTCATAAATTTTTCCGTCAATAGCAGCTACAAAATATAAAGCGGCATCAATACTAAAAGCCGTAGGTGTTTCTTTTATATAAAAATCTTTTTTTATAGATGTCCCATTAGAATACAACATATACAATGTTCCATCGCCAAAAAATGGAACACCATTATCCATAATAAAAGCAGGTCGTATAAATTTCACACTTTGTAAGTCTTCGGTTACACTAGAAAGATATGATTGTAAATTTCCATCACTTTGTACAATTCGTGGCATACGATCATCGCAAGATAAATAATAGATATTGTTAGAAGTATCTAATACAAATTCTAAAGCACAAAGTATAGAATTTACTTTTGTTTTTTTAGTACCATTATTTTCTAATTTATACAATTTGTATTGCGATGTTAGAAAGTAGATTAGATCTGATCCATTTGCCTTTTGAATCTGAATAATATCATCATGGAATTCGCCAAATTTCTTAGCCGATAACGTTTCTGGATCATACTTATAAACTCCGTCTTTCGCGCCAAAATATACTGTTGTATCAAGTCCATAATCCGAAGTTGAATCTCTGCCCCCTTCAAGGATCTCATATGCAGCAAAGTCTTCCAGCACGTATATACAATGTTCTCCATCTATATTTCGATCGTATACGGTAAAGAAAATCGTTGGTATATCAGTGTGATCGATGTAAGATCCGCCATCGGCAGGTACTAAGAGTTTTGTAATTGTGTAATTTGATTTAAATATAATACTTTCAGGTCTAAATATTGAGTTATATCTTTTCTGTCCTGAAAATACGTGTATAGAATTTGCTGTTACTAAATAAGACACAGCCGTTATAAATGCCCACATATCTCTGGAACAAAGAAATAATAACACAATATAAGTCAAATAACAAAAAATCCTATAGTAAAATATATATAATAATAAAAATATAAACAGCTGTAATGCATCATAAATTTCATTTTCAAGTTAGGATTGTTTTAACCAGTCACAATTTATTTCATGAAAATAAAAGACAAATAAATTGTGAAAGAGGTGTACTGTTTCTAACTTCGGGCCGTCCAGTCAATGGTAAGCTGGTCGAGGATCCTAGGAGGAGGAGGTTGGAGGAACAGTACACCTACCCTTCCCCCTATTGGTGACCCCGATGTGATCGTGGTGATTTGTAAGCCCAGATTGTATGTGTCGCTTTAAATATTAAGTTAAATAAAATACATAAAGAACGGTTGATTTAGTAAAACATCATGAAGATTGAATTAATATCTTCCAAGAATCACTTGAGCTCATATAAACTGTAAAACCCAGGCCTGAAAAACCTTGAACATTCTCCAAAGATATATTCTTAGACACAAACATAATAAAATGATTCTTAGAAAAAAGTTTAAGATGATAACGCGGTCAAAGATGACTTTACATATGTGAATAGGTTAATATATAAAAATGTTAGGACATATAACTCTTTCTTAGCCTGAAAAAAGAAACAACTTATGTTAAAATTATTATATGGATTTTTGAATATTTTTTTCCCTTTTATTTTCTTGTTGTATTTGCAATTTTAAATTGTGTAAAAATAGATCCCTAAGGATCTATCTCTACATATGAACTACATAAGAAAAAAATTTTATATAAGCAATGAAAAGTCAAAAAATAACCAATATTCGTTCAGTTTTAATAGTATCACGGTACTTGTTCATACACCTATATTAGAAGAAAGTAATATACTCTTTATTTGTCATTAGTATAATAAATATTGAATATCTTATTTGAAATTGAAATGATGTTATATAATCGTAAAATAAACCTAGGAATACGACACGCACATCCATTTATGCGTGAAGAGAATTAGTTCCTACATGGTTTTCATTGTTAACCGACAATTTCACCGCATTGTATGAAGCATTAATATTATAATATTATGTAGTATGTCTTGGAGATTATTTTCAATTGGCAAAGCTAATTTTGGCTGGGTCAGCTACACGCGTATTAGGTTTAATATCTATAAATTTATAAAAATAAAAAGTATTTGTAAGTAACGAAAATCGTAAAATTCGAAATTCAAAAGAGTGAAAAGTATATTATATTGTACAAGTTAAGTTTGTCTGGTCGCGGTTCCAAAAGAAATCGAATTAAATGGAAAAGTATGTACTAAGAAATAAATAACCAGGTTCAATAAAATTTCATGTTTTTTTAAATAACATTATTCATATAGGTGAACAAGTACACAAGAACGTCCACAAAAATTTAAATGGAAAAACCCGCTTAACACAAGAGTCAGCTGACAAATATACCAAATTTGTGACCTACCTTAGAGAGGACAGTAATGACACAGATAATATGGGATGATTTTATAGAGTAGTATCCAAAAAGGGGAACAGAGTATCAGAGATGTGAATAGCAAAACGTACATGCTACACATACGTACATATGTCAAGCTGAATAATTATAAAAATCTGAAGAAGAAAAAAATCGAGACAATTAGTTCGACATTTAGATTGTCCGATTTCTCCAACTTGATATGACCACATATCAAAAGGAAATTATAATTTTCTCGCAGTATAGTGGAAATAGTCATTCGCATTTCCTTCCTTCCTATAAAACTAGATATATTGAACTTGCAATGTTAATCTTGTTTCTAAAGTGTAAATGTATTGACAAACGAGAAATCGTTAATATTTTGCGCGATTTTTTAGATCGACCTCATTTTGTAGTGCATTGAACTACGTTACCCTGTGACAGCAAAATCGTTACGATATCAGTGTAAATTGTGGCCCTGTGATTGGTGTTTGTGTCCTACTAAACAAGTAAGTGCTTCATAAATTAAATAAAAATGCTACTTGACAAAATATACTCATATTCCGGTCATTATTGTGTAAGCATTAGCATGAAAATTAGGCAGTATCGGACGAAACATGTGTTAAAAATATTTTTTAAACTAAGAATGCGGTTTAAGCATATTATTTTAATTTAGTTAAAAGCTGATTATATTAACTGTAAATTTTCAATGTAAGAAAAAATAATTCACAACATTGTGGGGACTGATATTGTTATTAAAATTAACCAGGAGAACGGAATTGTGTCGTCAATATTTCATGTTTTTTTTTCGGCGCAATAATAATTGTATATATTTAAATATTGACGGTCAAAATAATAATTAGATAAATTATTGATCGTCTCGTCATCGTCTAATAAGTACATGTATTATTTATAACTATTCCTCTAAAACACATGTTACCTTTTTATATAATTATGACAACATAATTATTTTTTATAAAAAAATAAGTTATAGCTAATTAATTTTAATAAAAAAACACTATATATACGATAAAGGTCCCATAGTCTACTTAGCATTGTCTACGCACACTATCGGGAACATAGGAACCACAATTTTGAGGTCAAATTACTAGCAGTATTTCTTTTCGAAAGAATAAGAATTCTTCCCATTAATAGTTAAACAGATTATGCTATTTTGTTTATCTCTATTAACATACTTTCCAGCATAACATTTGACCTGAGATAAAATTAAACCTAATTAATCTAATGAAGAACAACAACAACTAATGGAATTATCCATGAAACTATAATTGATACAATGTTGTAATGCCAAAACTATTTTTTTTTTCAGAAAAAATGCTGCCTCTACTTATATTCCTGTTTGTCACATCAGTACTAGCTAACGATTGCTCACATAAGTTTCATCGAATGAACTATACTAGATCGGCAATACTAACGATAAAAGGTTTACCCACAAACCTTGCATTCAATTCTCACACAAATGACCTATATTTCACGTTAATTGATATGGAAACTCTACAAAACGACGAAATACAGACTAAAATGGATCAATATATTTTAAGAAATGGTGAACCAATAAAAATTGAAAATGTCAATGGTCAAGCCGCAGCCGTAGATTACGAAAACGACAGAGTATACATTGCAAGTGATGATGGACTGCATGTATTAAACAAAACGGACAGAGCCAACTTTATAGCGATGAAAGATGAAGACATTGTCCAACTGTTTAAACCACGACATTCAGATAATATCTATGCGGTGTTCTTCCCTAACAACGAAGTCTATAAGTTTAATTTAACTAGTAACGAAAAGGAAAGGGTTGAAAATGTCCCGTGTGCGTACATATTAGCAGTAGATGGTGACGATAATATTTACTATGAATGTGATTCCAAGTACGTGAGAGTTTTGTTGAAAGGTTTTCAAGAATCTATAGAATTCATGGGCATACCTAAGAACTCTGCACGGGCGATAACGACTAACGATGACAGCGATGTCGTGTTGGCATCAAACGATGGATTGTATTGGTTAAGGCCGGATAATATAATTCCTAAGAAAATGATGGATTTAGACTATATTCCGGCTGGCATAGCCTTTAACGGTGACAGCTTTTACATATCAACGACTGACGTGATTTACAAATATGAAATGTGCCAATAATTAAATACAACACTTTGTGATGCGAAATTGTAGTTTTATTTCATCTAATTCATTGCCATATAAAAATATGTATTCACTTATAGAAATCAAATGAAAACATTGAACAAAATGATTTTGAAACATGAGGAAAGTTGAGACAGGCGCATAAAAAGAAAATATAAACGTTACCGAGATTATACATATAATATATTAGATAGGATACCTAAGTAATTTTTTTATAAAAGTTAAAATTAAACATTAAATTGAATAAAATACAAATATGAATGACTAAAGGTTTACCTTTATTAATTCTTCTTCTCGCCAAATTACTTCAGCAACGTAGGGACCCGGCAGACTGACATGTTATTATAACTTTTTTCTGTATCTAAGAATAGATTGATTGTTTTAAAACTATTGCATCACTATTTTTCTAGCGATCCTATTATACATGGTGTTCACCTTACATATTAAACTGATTTAGTTTAAAAATCTATATATGTTTACAAAAAATATTTGTAAACATATGTCAGAATTTTTGTAACTGCCCCCAGGTTCTTACTTTATACACTTCAAGTATAAAAAACTTTAAATAAAAGATAAAATAGAGGGCAATAGTTTAATTTTGTCGTAGCAAGTATCCAATAATATATTATTAGTCATAATTTTTCCAATATTGTACTTCAATCCATTATCTGCTTGACACATTATATTTTATACCAAAATTTTATAATTCACCCGCTATATTATATCCCAAAGACGATATTTACAAACTGGTGTTCGGTGACATAACAATGGTTGTTTTAAAAGAGTCGGATGTCGCCCACATAATTGCAAACTCAGATCACTGCTTAAGCGATCAGTAAGGATTAAGATTTTAATTCAAATTTATTTAAAGAAAATATTAAATAACTAAAATAAATCACCATTAATTAACTTCATGTTTTCAAATTTTTTTCAGGGATTGACATGTTGCATCATGAAATTATTAAAATATGGATCAATCGTATTGTTCGCTTTGATGGCTTCAATTTATGCTGAAAAATGTGAAAGGATCAAGATTGGTAATGAATATTATAAACGTCACCTTATTGCTGCCATCGACGGCTACCCCACAGGAATGGTCATAGATCCAAGAACAGATAATATATTCTTCCTACTTCATAAACGGAACTACACAAAGGGAATTCACATTTTGAAACACGGATCTTTAGGAATCAAGGAGCTTCCAGTGGCCGATGATTATATTGGACAATGTATTGGCATCGATGTGGCTAACAATATAATTTATATAGGAACGAATCAAGGTTTAGTTACTTATGACTATTCAAGACCGGATATAAGTGTGGAACGACCAATCGGTGATGACGACATCAGGAGTATATTTATAGACAAAACAGATAATCAGATGTATATTACAACGGGCCATAATCATGAAATATTCAAGTTTGTTAATGGTTCGGCCGCTGTAAAAAGATACGATAAGATCCCTAAAGCTTACAACTTTATATTAGACAGTAAAGGGAACGATTTTTACGAATACGTCGACGGGAGATTATATTTCTTTCCAATAGATTTGTATGAACCCATACAGTACAAAGGTTTCTCTAGGGAGCTGAAATATATATTGAAACTAAATAACCACGACGAAGCCATTGTAGCAGTAAAAGGATCTTTATTTAGATTGTTTACCAGAAGTATTCTACCAGTTAAGATAGGACAGTTGGGCTTCAAAATTACAGGTTTAGCTTTTGATAACAAAAACAATATCATTATAGGCACAAGAGGCAAGATTTACAGATACAAACCAATAGATACTAATGATCCATGTCCTCCTGACGACTACTTTATGACCAGTATATAACTTTTTATGTAAAATAAATCAATGTTTAGAACCTAATAAATAATCTTTGGCATAATGAGTGTTTTATTTGAATTAATATTTTTGAGCCTAACACTGTAAGGCATTTAATTTAATTAACTTGATCAATAAATAAATTTAAAAAAGCAAAATATTATCCGGGCTCGTCCGGGATTTGAACCCGGGACCTCTCGCACCCTAAGCGAAAATCATACCCCTAGACCAACGAGCCGGTTAGTAAGTTCTCGAAATTGTAGTAAGTAACCTAAACAAAAACCATAAAAGTTTTATAATGCGAACATATAATTTATTCCATTTTTATAAGCCCGTTGTTGATCCTAAGAAGTATGTGACGCGACTCTGGTATAAGTTTTGCATAACCTCATCGTTCTAGATAACTAAATTCCGAATACTATTTTATCGACAACGTTGCGTTAACGGTAATTAGCTAATTAAGGGCAAGCGGTTCACATGACATAATCTATTGTTAGACTAATTTGTTTACAAAACATGTAGTCTATTCATTTGTGAATACAAATTTTTAATCGAAACTACTTACAAGGATAACTCTGCCATAGTATAGATAGGAGGGAGAGAAAGATAGTTCAAAGAATATAAAACAAATACGGTGGCGTAACAGTTACTTTATCCATCGTACATGCACAAACAATAAACATAATATACATTTTTAATATTCACTTGCACTTCCTTCGTGCTTTCGATAGTTATTTATAAGGCGTATTTAATTTTAGGTATGAAATCCAAGGCTCTGAAATTTACTTACGTATTTTTATAATGTGAGCAGTGTTGGCCTAGTGGTTCCAGCGTGCGACTCTCATACCAGAGGTCGCAGGTTCGATCCCCGGCTGTGCACCAATGGACTTTCTTTCTATGTGCATTAAATGCATTTGCTCGAACCGACAGGTCTTAGACCCAAAAAGTCGACGCCCGACGGCGTGTGTGAGGCACTGGAGGCTGATCACCTACTTGCCTCTTAGTTTTAACTTCATGAAACAGATTAATAAATCTGAGGCCAAGACCTAAAGAGGTTGTAGCGCCACTGATTTTTATTTTTATAATAAACTTTTTTAAAAAGACGCTACATAGATATATATAGGTATATAAGTAATATATATTTTGATAACTTATTTTTTTTTAATCTATAATTAAATCTATTTCACCAGAAACCGATTATATCGAATTTACAATTTTCTTAACCTACGTAGTAATACTAAAAATTAATAAATAGAAAATTAAAACAAATTTAAAAAGTTTGGTCTGTGGCAGTGTACCTTTAATCAGGCAGCATTTCCTCGCTGTATTGCGATACTTATTCGATGAGCGAAAAAAACAGCAACTTAAATCTTTAATTAGCGCCTGTGCAATTGAATCCCACGTCCAAAGAGTCTCTTCCAAAGGGAACAAGATCGAAGTTGGAGGAAAGTTGTCTATTTTTCCGCTGTTCTGCGACCGCGCCAGCTTTTTCGCTTGTCTGAGAGAGGTGACGGGGCTAAAATACAATATTATAAATAAAAACAGAAATCTAAGACTACATAATTACAAAACTAAGGATATTGGTTTACATTGTTGAGATTTACACGTTTACATTTGTACGCACCAGAATGATAATCTTAAGGAGGGATGGATAGGATGCTAGGTGGAGGGCAGTAGTGTAAAATAGTGTAAATAGGGCAATGAGGAAATTAAGAACGGTAAAATTATACTTGAACTAGGAATTCAGTTTCTTCGTTGTTAAGTGAATGAAGCCACTTGGTAATTAATGTTTTAATTTTGAATAATAATTTAGGGTAAATATTAAGGATTCTACTATTGACATGGCATGGCTTCCCTAAACCCCACTGCCACCAACTTTGCGCGGTCTTGAATTGAAGTACATTTAATAGTTTATTGTTGTGTCTATTCAATATTTTACACCATATTTATCTTTTTTACTTACTCGAATATTTTTCTAAAGTCTTCTTACGATTTGGTTATGTATCAGTAATACAGTAATAATATGCCTAATTAAGATTAGGTAAGTAATAAGTTACTTTATAACCCCTAAGTAAGTTTAAGTTCTTTTAAAATATATTTAAAGGCCCTTATGTATTACGCCCCCACTTATTGTAGGAGTCAGAATTTAAAGTAACTCAGATTCTCCAATCAACCAGTTACAAGAGAACGTTTTGGCGCGCGGACGCCATTTTTAATTATTGTTTTTTAATCCATAGAACAATATTATAATTTTGTAATCTGTGCAATGTGTGTCAATGAAGTAATTAATTAAAATTTTATTCTATCTGCATGAATTTGGATTGAGAAAAAAGTAAGGTATGGTTTTAGTTGTTTAATAATATAAAATGATAATACGAATAATTATAGATATATATAGGTATATATTGATATTACTGGTAGGATTATTAAGAAAAAAAATTAAAATTAATTGTTATTATTATGCGCTTATAAAATAAAACTAACGTAGTATGTGCTATGTTTACAGTATTTAGTATATCAGATGATATCATAGAACATTTATCATTATTTGTTCTTACTAAGAAACCAATACAAAAAAATATAAATATTAAAGAAAATCGAAAAATATATTTAAAATAATATATAAATTAAATACGTGTTTGTAAATATTTTCTTAAATTATAGCAAAACCATAAGCATTGTAGAACTTAAAAACGTATAATTAACTTATTACAATGAACTTCTTTGTCACAAGCTCTCAAGGAGTTCAACTTTCGTTCGTAAACTTTAACCGGTGAACTTTACTGGTCGATGGTTACCTCATGTCATTCTAAATAATATATTAAATGTATGTATTATTAAGTCTTAATACTTAACAATCATAATTGTTATTTTGTTGTCTTCGTGACTCCCCATGTGTGGGTTTACAACATGTGATAGATGTTTTGGGTCACTAAGATCTCTCACTTAGGTCACTTAGAAGACTTGAAGGGTAATGGGAATTCTCTCTCCTGATTCAGTTCATATAAGTATGCAAAGTTCATATGCCGTAATCAAATATCACACGCAGAGAGACACTATATCGAATGATATTATTAATGAATTAAAATATTATAACTAAAGCTACACATAGTGTAATTATACCGATGGAAATTTTGCGTAACTTTACTAACGAAATATAGTTATATTACGAAAAATGTTAATTATGAATTTTCTATAGAATAAATGAATTTGAGTAAATTGGGTAATATGCGTTTTAACATTTATTTTTCGACATAACGCACGCAAATTCTTTTCCTTGGTGTTTCGTGACCTGGTTCGTAAATTTATACATTTAAATAAAGTTAGTGAAACGAGCTTCAAATAGTTGTACTTAAATTAAGGCTAAATTCCTATATGAAAAACTTGAATGGTAGTAAATCACCGAACTTCTGACCTCCATACATAATTACCTAATACATTACATAATATCGGAACCAACTGACGAGGAAGTATGCATAAAGCCGAGATTTCGTACGTGACACGCTCAAGAATTATGTATTCCAATAGTAACGGTTAGTAAAATGCGTAGATACGTCTAAATAAAACTGTAGCTATACCAAATAGTAAGTGTTTATTGGTTATTTCGATATAAACCAACCAGATTATTTTAAATTCAAATTCAAAAATCATTTAATCACATAGGTAACACTTTGTACACTTATGACTTGTTTGTAAAGAAATACATAATATATAAATGCTTCTAATTTTACATTTAGTGCCAGTTCTCAAATCAAGGGCGTAGAACGGAAGAGAAGTGCTGGCTATAAACTCTCCGCCACTCTTTTTAATCGCCATGTTTTTTTTTACACAACGTTTGTAAGGAGCTGCAACCATTAAACCATGTTCCACATGACATCTTAAGTGATTAATAATAATAACATAAATTAAAAACAAAGATTTGTCCTCTATCAGCAGGAAGCATGGTGAAATAGGAGCACGCACTTACATTCTCGTGGGAACAACACGCAAACACATAGTCGAAATAATTAACACACCGCATACACGAATTCAAGTACGACCAGTCACTACAAGTAGCACCCGTTCACGAGTATGACGCATGGCCAGCCATCGGCCCCCTCGCCATATTTTAGGGAGCGAGACAACCCGACGCATGGACGCCGCCATGCATTTATACTAATATGCTACAGTATCTTTTGCACGATGCAATACCTTTTCCACAAGCTTTAGGTAGGTCCGGATTATGAAGTCTGGGTGTAGGCCCCAAATTATTTTCCAAATAAAATGACATATTTTTAAGACGAGTTTTTAATCAATAATTTATTGTGACCAAGTAGATTCTTTTAGTCTTTAGCAAACATATTAAAATATATCAAAAGAAGAGTTGTTTAATAGGCGGTATTAAAAAAAATAGCCGAAGCCTCTATTGTGGGGGGCTCTTGTCCCCCCGGTCCTTCCTTAAATTCGGCCCTGGCTTTAGGTAATCGATATATGGACATAAAATGTTTATTTTATCGCAATTTAGTTAGGAAAGCGATTGCAAAGATTAACTTGCTCTAAAAGCATTTTAAATATCCACGTGATATATGGTACTTGATATTTCCCAGAATTCCTAATTATGAATCGGTGACAGCGGAATTGCCAGTCCAAATAAATGCGATGAAATGTTAAAAATTTTCATTTCACATTTATTTTTACGTTCGCATTTATTCAATAATATAATATTACCATGTTATTTTATTATTAAATTAGTTGATTCGTCTAGTGTATAACAACTTTGAAATGGATTTCCCTTACTTGACTGTTTTAACTGTCAAAATATCAAAACCATGAAGCTTTAAACCACGTTGAAAAATCGACCAGAACAGCGCCCACTTCGCCAGCATTATTATCGGGAAATATTCAAAAATTATTTGAAATCATAAATACATATATTAAACTATACGATGATACTCAACGTAAAATTAAGATTGATTTTTTTGCACTGACATTGACGTTTATGGTTTTATCTACACTAGCTGTCAACCCCTCTATAAGCACCTTTATGCTATATTATCTTTCATATTTTAATTCTTAAGTATTTTATGTGTCTATGTTACAAATGACACAAACAGTATATGGTATACAAGTATATTACGATGAAGATTTTAATTATTAAATTGTTAACACTTTGAATTCGTTAAAAATTTCTCATCCGATAAGGCACTATCAGTGATCGGTTGAAACAGAAAGTTTGTGAGAACCTTTTATTACCGACAACATGTGTATTCTCACGCGTTTATGGTTTTTTTCGTTACAAAAGAGGTTTAATTTGCTAAATAATTGACGCTCCTAGGGAAAGAAAGATTATTGACTAAATAGGACATCTCAGAGTCTTGTTGGCGATCTACATATTTTTTATGTATCACCTCCATTACAATTATTGATATAAATAAAATGCAAATTCTATATGAATTACTAAAATGTTAAAGACTATCATCTAGCTATGTATAGTATGTATAAACGAATTTTATCCTTGGACCTGCGACAATCTTAATGTATATAAATTACGCGTCACGTTGTTTGTCCGCTATGGACTCCTAAACTACTTAACCGATTTTTATCAAATTTGTACACTGTGTGCAGTTTGATCTAACTTAAAAGATTGGATAGCTTGTATCTCAATTTATACCCACAATATTATTTTATTGCAAAATATTTGTTTACGTTTACTTACTATGTAATATAATAAAAACCTTAGTCACAGCAACGCATGGCCAGTCTGCTAGTAGTATTTTCTCAAGTTCAATGACGTTTTATGAAGATTACATGAAATGCTTTTACAGATTAGTTCAATGTGTTGACAAACGGTTGCCAGGCTTCTATTAAAATAGAATTGTAATCCTGCGAGAATTTGGACAACCTCTATTTTTTTTTATAGAACAGGGGCAAACGGGCAGGTGGCTCACCTTATGTTAAGTGATAACCCCCGCCCATGAACACTTTCAATGCCAGAGGGCTCGCGAGTGCGTTGCCGGCCTTTTAAGAATTGGTACGCTCTTTTATTGAAGGACCCTTAGGAAATACTTCAGTAAGCAGCAGCTATGAATCCAACTTACAAGCTCCAGGTTTAACTTTATAATATTCCGCAGCTCATACTAAACTAACTAAATTAAAGCAAAACAAATACTAAAACTAAAGAATCCACTTACATATTACGGAATAAGCCAACATCCGTTTTTTGTATTTTTGCGGATCTTTCGTAAAACCATAAAACAGAACTAGGATATCCTTAATGTCTAAATCACGGTCCTAAAACTTGTTTAATATGGACGGTGAAAGTACCGAGTGTTGGGATGGCAAAAAGCTACCCATGAGTTTCTTATGAGTTTCATGTTAAACTTGATTTTAATTGAATATTAATTACCAAGTTTTCTCGGACGTTTTCCGGGATTAGGTGAAAATTACCGATTCGCTTGTTCATTAGAGTCCAATACGTATCGAAAACCTCGTGCTCATTTAAAAAAGCTTGGAATTTTATTAAAATTTTACGCACTACATTGAAGCTAGCGGTTTCTAGGAAAGTAATTCATTCAGAGTAACGTAAGCATTACATGCGTTTATGTATTTGGAAGATAATAAAAAATTATGACATAATGACCCACAACTTAGGCATAGAGAAAGTTTGAACAATATATTATGTGCATTGCGAAATACATACATAATATCTACACAATTATAATGGTAAATTGCTTTAAAATTAAATAAGTAACAGAGATACCATAAAACTTTATTTTTTGTTTCTAAGTTATCCTATATTCTGATTCTTCTTAATAATGATTTTAAAAAAGTTGTCTGCACTCAGATTTTTTAGCAGAATATGTATATAATATATATTTGTTATTGAATTCTCTTAACATTACAAAAATTTTTTCTTTATATTTTGATCGATATCTGCCTTGCGATTCTGTAACTCACTTTTCGAACTCTCACAGCGGTTTTCGCAGCGGCGGTCGCGCTCAAATCAGTCGTGAAGCAGTCATTTTACGATTTGGCATTCTGATAAACAATAAACTACAAGCTCCCTCCTTATCCAATCGCAAGGCTGTTTAAAACTCAATACATTTCCCACTGGAGGTCACGATTTCATTACATAGTAAAGCCCATTAACAATTAATTCACATTATAAATCTTGTTGTGTAGAATCATGATTTTTTTACTTATTCTTCAACTTCAAATCTTTACTTAATTATTCTTTATTTACAGATACAATGGCGCATTCACGAGGGAATTTGGTCACAGCCTTGATTTTATTCACATTACAAATTGCCACGCCAGCGAAAAATAATGCCAGACCTGTCTACGAAGTAATAAATGAACAAGCTAGAATGGATGACATACGATTGTCTAGCGCTCCTGCTATTCTTCCTTACGGCAATCCTTTAGCTGGTAATTCTGCGCAAAATGCAAGACTACATGCTAGCAACCAGCAAGCAATGTTCAACGCAGAAAGAATACGGCAACATAAAGCACAACTTCAAAGACTAACTCAAGGTCCACCACTAATAGATAGCTATATGAAAGCCTATCATGAATCACAAGAAAGTCATCAACAAGCATTAGAAGAACAACAAGCTACAGTACAAGACGTAGAAACAACAACTCCAGTAACAAGCCATAGAATTAGAAGTAGGCCTTCACAAAATAGGCAAAGAGCGAGTAATCGTGATAGAAGTGGAATTCAGAAACAAGAATTTAAAAGCAGGACAAGAAGTATAGAGCCAGAAAAACTAAGTAGAGGTGTTAACGAAAGAAGTAGAAACCATAGATCGTATAGCTCTATAGAATATGAACAATACTTACAATCGAACCTTCCACTAGCTTATTTGACAGCAACCGGTCTGGATCAAGGTGTAACCATAAAATCAAATGGAAATGCTGGAATAACAAAAGAACAAAATATAGAGTCGAGTAACCTACATACAACAGCTATATCTAGCCCAAGTAAATATCTACCAAAAGCCTATCAATCTATGAAAGAAATAAATGCACTACAATCGATACTTAGAAAAGAACCTACCGATCAATTAACAGAATTACAAACATTGCTTAATGCAGACAAAAGTCAAGATAACTTTCAATATTCCTTAAAAGATCCATCTGAGTACCACGATCACAAAAGTAATAATGATGCATTTGAGCAGATTCCAAGCACATATGCCAGTGCTTATACTGTAAAAGATCACACTCCTATTACAGAAGAAATTGATGATATCGAAAGCCCTACGCCATACCAAAATACCTTTGTGATACCTCAAGTAACTACTATAGCACCTCTATCTACGGTCACTAAGAGTTATTACAAAATTGAAGTAGCTAGTCAAACTTTTAGTAGCGCTTTAAGCCCCAACAAGATCAATGAAGAATTAACTCTTAATCAAGATGAAGATAGTAGTCATGAAAATATTGGTGATAGCTATATTAATTACCCTGACGGTATTCAACATTTAGCAGAAGATGGGACTGGTGTATCAGCATATGGTGATGAAAATGTAAGTAATAAATTAAGGTTTAAAAGATCTGAACTGGACACTGAGCCTTTCCTTGTACCTGTATCTAATGAAACAATAACTGAAACACAAACTCCTTCAAATACCACTGACAACCCTGTTGCTGAATCTTTGCGACGTCCATTTCACAAAAAACGTAATGATTTTGATATTTTCTTAACACCTGACTTCCAAATCGGTGAAGCGTCTGAGTACGATTACGACGAGACTCCGAAACGCCGTCCTACTCCAAAATATGAATCGTTTTATGGTGATGATGATTATTATGATGATTTTGGCAATGAGTATGATGAACCAAGGCCTATCAGCCTAGCAGAACAGCCATTGCAAAATACTCATGCCTCTTACCCAAGTGGCATAAAGGGAAGCTTCTCACATAGATATGGAGAATTTAGACGCCCAAGCCCCGGTCCTGTCTATGGTCTTCCTCCAACTTCATCTTACGGTGTCCCCTCTCTATATGAACCACAGACATTCAATCCTTCACCGTACATAACACCAGTCAATTCGCTATTACCAAATGTGTTGGAGCCGGTTTACATGTTGACACAGTCGCAATTAAGACAATTAATTGGCCAACCAAACCTTAATATTGAACATTTAGATGTATATCAAGTTTCTAAAGGTAAAAAGAAAGTGCATTACCCCCGGAAATTTAGGAAACGGTACCCGTACAAACAAAGAAACGTTAGAAATAAATTACACAAACTACACAAGTTGAAATTAGTATAAGAAAATGGTGATATTTATTCTTGAACGTCAAGTATTGTATGAAGACTATTTTAAGATATTGTTGAAGCGTTTCAATTAGGTTTTGTATTAATATTAAATTATTATTTGCAGAACAATTCTTTTTTTATTAATATTAAAGTATTAAATATAAAAATGAATCGATATTGAGTACCTAATAATGGCATTACAGACCATTAGTAGACAAGACACTTAAATTAGATATTCATAGTTATAATTGTTACGATAATTATATTTATGAAAGCAACTTTAAACGCAACTAGGTTTTTTGGGTTACGAACTAAAATGCAAATATTATTAGTATGTAATTTATTTATTTTAAATAGATAAGAATATAATGAATTATTCAATATAACATATACCTAATGTATTTTCTTTAAACGGTTTTAAATGATACTATTATTACGAATTTTATGTACAAGTTTTGTCATAAACACAAGAAATCGAGTTAGACAAATGAAATTAAACATTAGCACAAGCAATATCAGTACTTCTTTGCTAGTTACTAATATTAATTTATGAATGCCAAACAGTATCTTTGCTAGTTGCTTTTGGTTGGATCTTTATTTATTAATAAGATATTTAAATGATACTGTAATATTTTATTATTAAAGATCGAAAATTTCGGGACACTTTTATAATTTACTAATTACGTTAAATAATTACATATAATATGATTGTAGAACTATGATAATTAAACACGTTAACACTGTATTTTCTTTTTAATGTGTGATACTAGCAGTAACAAAGACAATATAAACTGTGTGAAAAAATATGATTAAGTTGCGAAAAATAAACAAAGACATGATGTCAATCTAATATTCTAAGGTCAGACGGTTTTTAATTATTCAATAACATTTTTTTTATTAATGTATACTTTTACATTTGTTGAGTAGCGCACCTTAATTGCGCACTTGCGCACTTTAAAGTAATTTTATGCTTTAAAGTTGTGTCAATGACAATTAAGAATAATTAATTTACTTGATTTTTCTTTAATTGTCTTTGGTTGTATGTATTATATTTTTTTAAATTTACATTGGATTTTTTGATACTATTTAATTTTATATTCCGAAATTTGTAATCAGCAAATTAACGGAACATTGTAATCATTGCAGCTTCCTCCTATTCGTGTATTATAAATTTTCTTTATACGTTTACCTATGATTAAATAATTTTAATTGCAGTTGCACTACGCAGCGAACTACGAGTTTGGTTATAGGGTAAGAGACCCAGCCAGTGGTAATTACTTCGGTCAATACGAAACAAAGGCAGGCGAAAAAACCAGTGGGCATTATCATGTGTTGCTTCCCGATGGAAGAATGCAAAAGGTGCAGTACTCCGCGGGACCCAGCGGATACCACGCAGACATAAGTTACGATCACTTGGCAAGCTAAGTCATTGGATTTTTGTCTAATATTAATTTGGCTCAAACAAGTCATTATCTAGTCGTGAGAAATCGCATAGATATTTCTATAATTTAAAATTCAATTTATACGTCAAAACATTGATAGCAACTATTGGTAACAACATATGTAAAACTGTTTTAATTGTAAGATATTCAAATGATTGTCTACTTAATGTGTATTTTAAAACTAAAGCTTAGGCTAGCTAGGTTCTTTGGTTATACCTATGCCATTTTTGTCTTTTAATAACACACAAATTAATACCTTAAAGCTGGTAAATAAGACAAACGCTTTAATTCTTTCTTTGCGTCAGAGATGTAGTAATACGTCATTGACGCAGGAAAGGACGTTAGCAAGAAAAAAAATCAAACGCAATACAACATTTTATTTATTTAGGCTTAAATCTAGAACAATATTTAAATTTAAACGTTAATAAAATTCAATGTATACATAGAAATAATAATGATAAAATTACATTAATATAAGGACGGTAAGTTAATGTTTTTTTTCACAGTTAATATTCGTTACTTCGTTATTATAAAAACTAATTCTAAACGAACTACACCACGAAAATGGCCACAAAACTTAGATGCCAAAATATATATGCGCCAAAGTTTCCCGCCAAATGTGAAAACTCTAGAAAGCTGTCATTTTAAAGCTGTATGTATACTGACAAATTCATGCATACATAAACACTATTGCCAATTTTAGGAAGTTACTTCAATGGGAATATCATATTATATTTATATTTTTTTGTAATTCATATGAATTCTAAAATTCTTAATATTTGCATGATTGTGACCCTTTTCGAGAACTGGATTAAAGCGCTTCGTTGGATTTTTTTAAGTTGGCTTTGATCTTAAAAATTAAGATCTAAGCTGTAAAACTTTTTTTAATAGTATTCCTTTTCGCGATCTACAAAATATCTTAAGGGTGGATAATGATAGTATCCAAACTGTTAAGTCAATGTGGTAAGAGCCTTATAAAATCTAATATTCGAAGACTGACATTATCGTGCTTCCTGTATTACATAAACACAAAGTAATAATAATTATACTCTGTTTAAAAGTTATTTGTCAAAAGCGAAAGTTTTGGGCTGTCATTATGATGCAATAGTGAATAGGTCATAATAATCTCACTTTAGATTATTATAGAATTACCATTACATTAACCATTTGTAGTGTTTTTAAGTATGGTTTCTAGGTTTGGTATAGACCGATTTAAGTAATTGAAATAACATAGTGTTGAGTGTAGCGGTTATTTGTCTATGTTTATTTTACACACTTATTTTCTAAAGGTGACGTTAAATTGACATTTTAAATATTTCACAATTGTCTTAGTTATGTACAATTAAAGGAAAATGTCTACGAAAGACTAGGCGGTATAGTCGATAAGAAAAGAAAAAAGGGTGCGTGTACGCGCATAAGAAGTTATACTTCTTAGCATTATTAAAAATAGTTTTTGATTGCATGCAAATGATTCATTACAATTAAATAATCAAAGACTGGAAAAGGAGTCATTATAGTCATTAAAGTTCTGTTTACTAAATGCTATGCTACACTTAATGTAAAAGAAAAATAATAAATATTTATTATTTTTCTTTTACATTAAGTGTAGCATAAATTCTATTATTATTCGAATGTTGTTTTTAAATGATGTCCAATGCCGTAGCATCTTTCGTGGGCAACTTCATTCTGTTAATTTTGTGTCACCGCACCATGCGCACCGTGCGCGCGCATCTAAAAATTTCACTCTCATCAATTTTTCATAACGCGCCTAGAGAAGTATAACTGCAAAAATATTCGTAGTTATCTACTACACTACATACTATAAAACCATTATGTATTGTACAGCTACGAATGTATGTTATATGTTAAACGTTATACCAAACTTAGGACTTGCTATAATGTTCCAGTGTACTTGCATTGCTTGTATTTTAAAATACATGAGAAGGACAAAACTTTTGAAAGGCCGGCAACGCACTCGCGAGCCCTCTGGCATTGAGAGTGTCCATGGGCGGCGGTATCACTTAACATCAGGTGAGCCTCCTGCCCGTTTGCCCCCTGTTCTATAAAAGAAAACAAAAAAAAACACATAAATTTATCTTCCCTGACACGGCGAATTTATATCTGTGAAAAGACGTAATGATAATTAGAATTTAGAGCCTGTCATCAATTGACCAATAAAATTTCAATATATACTTATAGTTTAATGTATACTATTAGTTTTAATGTAAGTTATTAAATAATAAAATTATATTAAGGTCTTGATTAAGATTTAATTTAACAAAAAAATGTTATGAGCACGTTAATTTGGGTTTGTGCAATATTTGTATGTGATAAAATTACTTGTGCAATAAATTGTAATATAATATGAATTTTGTGTAATAAAAGTGTCAATTACTGTATTAGTTTTCTTAACTTCCATCAAGATATTTGTATGTGTTCCGTCGTCTCTCCACATATTGTGCTGATTTTGCATATAAAATGCATATATATGTAACAGATTCTAGAAGATTCTAGAAAAGTGCATCGCTTTTCTATTAACAGTTATTTAATGTTTTGTCTGCAACGAGTCTATGACAACGAGTTTTTGTAGGGAATTGTAGTTAAAAAAAAAGATATCGCAAACGAAACGAAAAAAAACACACATAAAAAATAGGCACGCAAAATATGTCATAATAATAACTATTCAGATACTTGTAATTGTTGTCAATACTTATGGTGGTGTGTAACTCTCCCACATTTGGTAATGTAGTATTTTTTTGCCTTGCCTTTAAAAATCTTCCCCTTGAAAGCACTCACAAAGAAGCGACGCATTTTATAATTATTTCATATTACAAAAGCGCATTCGAAGCACAACCAAAACTTTTCGATATCACACTCATCCGTGATTCTGAAATTAAGATTTGTAGTTTCTAGGTAAAATAAAAAAATCTTATCTTTTTCTCTATATTTTTATTTACATTTTTATAATAAATTAATTGAGTTGTAACACGAAAGTAACTTGCTTTCTTAACACTAATCTAATGTAAAACAATTTCGTATTAAGAAGACAATTGAGGAAGCATGCGCTACCAAAGGAGTTTAGTGACCAAAGTTTTTGTGATTTAATCACTTTTAATTTACCTAGATGTCATTCAGGGATATTATTATTATATAAACAATTGAGAAAAGAATTAATGTTTTCCAGCTCCGACGGATCTGAAACTGATTAAAAATGCACAATCACTTCACAAGTCTGTTTACAAGGTGTATAAGTTCAACGCGAGCGCTTATCGCGTACTGGGCGGCGTATGAAGCGTCGTCGTAGAAGCCAGGCGGTTGCAGCTGCTGCGCCAAGCAGCAAAGCAGCCACGCCGACGCCAAGAGCAGCGGCCCGCAGTCGGCCATAGTGCGGTACATGCGCAGACGCACCACCCCATGCCGCACCGCATTGTACTTGAGCCCAGTATGCGCCGCCCTCCTCTACAGCACCCACTGTAACAAATTGCTATACGTTGAGGTGTAAATTCCTTCTAATCCAGGCATATGTTGCGTTTATGAAATAGGATGTCATGGTATATTTATTTTAACACGTGAATAATAATTAAAGATCGTTTTCCATTATGTTTCCAATATTGTTTAAAACGAGGGCATTATATTTTCAATATTAACTTACAAGTTTATCATATAAATTGTTTTGTACGAAGTCCCTATTTGTATTTTTGGGAATCGAATTCAGGGTGTGGGTCCGTTCCAGGGTTTATAACTGATAAAAAAAGTTATAAAACTCACCGAGCAGATGATCGTGCGTCGTGTGCGCAAGCGCGAGTAGGCGGCGCGGATGTTCATCGCGGAACCAGCGCACGGTACAGCGTTCGGCGGTGACGTGTGGCTCCCAACGCACTAAAGCGCCTTCTTCTACGATTGACACGCGAACTTCTAACTCTGCTACACCTTCCACCTCCAAAGCCTCTTCCATCTCTTCAGTCACTTCACTCACTGGTAGCGCCGTTGCCACTTCCTCACTCGCCTCTGACATTCCACTCGCTTCCAAGTCTGTTCCATATGAAATTAGAAGTAAAGATAAAAACACATTTAGAAAGAAAGATTTCATTTACTTGAAACGATCCAAAGTCAGATTATGTTGTTGATAACGGCAGCAGGTATTTATAGTTTGCCCCTATGAAATCATTGACACATACATATTATGCACTTACCCAATGGGAAAAAAGAGATGGCTCCAATACTATGATTGCCATCGATCCGATAAATTTTGTAAACTCTATTAAATATTACATACCTGGAGTGGTGACGAAGAGTGGCTGGCTGAATAGGCCATCACCGAGCTGATCCTGCGCGAGGACACGCAGCTCATAGGGTGTGGCCGGACGTAAACCACGTAGCGTTGCGTGCGTATCGCCACGCGTCAGTATATTCATTGTGCGCCATTCGCCACGCGAACGTTCTCGCCACCACACCTGGTATTCCAGGTCAGCACGGTCTGCCGCCCATTGGACGTGTACGGCGCTCGCCTCAGCGCGTGCCCGCAGATCGTGAGGCGCACGTGGAGCCACATTTTCAACAACCAGCTCCGTTTCAGCGCTGACAGCGGACGCTTCGTTTGTTAGCGTGCACACGTATGAGCCGCGGTCCTCCTCACGAACATCAGTGATGGTAAGATTGCCACCGTCGAGTGTATGGCGGCCTGCTGGTAGAGAGTGGCCGTCTTTTCGTGCCCAAGAAAGAGAAGGCGGAACGGCAGCTAGCTGCGGCTCAGCAACGCAAGGCAACGTGATATGACCAGCAAGGCGCGCCAGATAAAGTGGGCGCGGACGTATTGCTAAGGCGGGCGGGCGCTGAACACGTACACGTACTCCGGCACTTGGGCCAGCCGATCCTAAGGTATTGTACGGCGTACAAGAGTACACGCCCTCGTGAGATTCGTCCACCTGTAACAGAAAGCAGACAATTGTGAAACAACGAAACGAAACCAATACTCATAATTTTCCTGGTCCATTAGCTCACTATTCCGATATAAACCTTACGTTGTTTTCTCATCCATCCTATACCTTATTGAAGAGTAGACTGCCATTCCGGCTGTAGAAGACACCAGGAACGTTGTAAGGGTCGAACAGGAAGCCATCTTTTTCCCAGCGCAGGTTGGTGAGCGGTGGGTTGGCACTAAAGTGACAGTCAAGACTCGCCGGCTTACCATAGCCGAGATGACGCTCGGCGGGCGAGTACACTACTTTTGCTTTATCTGAAAATCACAATGCTAGCATTTTAATATTATATTTGAAAGACGCCAACAATGTGACAAAAATAAATAAGAAATTTAATTATTTTTACACCTCATTTGTAACACTTTTATTTGGCTTAAATTACCTATTAAGTACTTATTTCGTTTTGAAGTTAAATCTTTTATTATTACATAAAAAATAATTATGTAGCGAGCATTAATCTACTATATGTCTAATGTTTATATATATAATTCTTCTGTGAGTGTGTATGTCACTGAACTTCTCTCAAACGACTGAACGATTTTGATGAACTTTTTTGTGTGTGTTCAAGGGGATCTGGGAATGGTATTCATAAATCAGCCCGGCAGATGGCGCTGCAGTCGGTACTTCATACTTTGTTAAATATCCTAATCGCTTGAAATAGGTATAATGCAAGACAAAGTCTGTGGGGTCCGCTAGTGTCTATATATAATCTATGATAATAAAAAAATAAAGAATGCAAAACTATAAAATGTTCAATAAATAAAATTAGTAAACAAAATAAGAATGACTTTGATAGGGTAACCCGTCCATATATGATTAAATTAATAAAAAATACAACGTAAAGTATTCACGAATGAATTCTTATAAATATCCCGCCATTACATCGCTGATATGATACCTACTCTTAAAGGATATAAGGATAGGAGTTGGAAACCGCAAATTGTAGGTGGTGCAATCCATCTGAATTTATGTTGGCAACGCAATATCGTCCGCACGTCGTGTCCCAACTACATACATGTATTTATTAATACCGATGTACTAATAAATACATGTATGTGTTTTTTTTACATAGTAGGTACATAAATAGAAAAATTATTAATCAGTGTATGTTAGGTGAGAGACTTAGGTATACGATGTACTAACAATGCACGTTAAGGTGGGCCGCGGCAGCTTGGCGGCGTCCATCAGGTGCACTGACGCGACATTCATAGCGGCCTAGGTCTGAGCTGATAGCGCGTCGCAGCAGCAGCGAACCGTTAGGGGCCAGCGACGTCCGCGCTGCTAACTCGGGCAGCGCGCCCACGCTAACGTCCTCGCGGTACCACTGCACACTCCACTCTGGACTTTTCACCAAGCACTCGAGTTCAGCGCTGTCACCTTCTATCACGGTCACGTTGACAGGTGGCGTCACTATTAAGTTACCACCTGGAACCACATCCGTTAACAAATCAATCCTATGAAAAGAAATTGGAGCATGATCCTTAATTGACTGATACCGATATTGCCCGCGCTCCACCACTATGTGGAACCAGCTGCTCACTGAAGTATTTCCGAACCAATTCGACTTAGGTTCTAGAAAAGAGCGTACCAATACTTAAGAGTCCGGGAACGCACTTGAAAACCCTCTGGCTATGTGAGTGTCTATGGGCGGCGGTATCACTTAAGATATGATGAAACTCCTGCCCTTTGACCCCTGTTTCATAAAAAAAAACTGTAAAAGACTGTTTATTAAAAGAAGAGTAATTTAAGCTGACTTTGTTAGCATTCCTAAACCGCTGAACCCATTTTTATGCAGTTTTCACAGATAAATACAATACATTCTATCTAAAAACTAATAAGCAAAACGAAAACATCTTTATGATAACAATTACTTCAGAAAAAAAGCATAACTTTATATTCTATTTTATCATTAATAGTCATAACAGCTGGTATAAAATAAGTTTTACCTTCAACATCTAAATAATAATAAGTGCCATTGTTGCGCGAGGGTGGTGTGCGGTTAGGGAAGGTGACCAGACAACGATAGAGACCGGCGTCGGTCTCTCGCACAGAGCTCACGTTAACGGAACCTCCGCCTAAGGCGCTGGGTGCCGCTTCACCGTCTTCTGTGGGCGCGCCGGGTCCCACTCGACGCACCCGCCCGCCCCAACGATCTGTCACACGCGGCGACGCGTCTCCACTGTACCACGAGAATATAGTTTCGCCCTGAAAACAGACGTGACGACGTGAGACTGATTGTAAATTAAATTTAAAATGATTCATTTGCACTTTTTATTATTATTAGTATAATTTGTTTTTTTTTTTATGTATCCTTTATTAGTTTAGTTTTTCTTTTTTGTTCCTGTTTAGTTTCTTTTTCTTTACAAGTATATGTAATACATGTATTTTTGCACTTTTTGCCTACCTCATGTAATTTAATACATTTCCTTTTTTTCTTTTCTCACAGTGGTTGCCTGGAAGAGATCGCTCGAAAGCGATAAGGCCGCCAGTTGCCTTTCCTTTACTTGTAATTTTGTTAAAAAAAATTATTTTTTAATATAATTAAGCAACAAAGTGTTAATAAATAAATAAATACCATATTTTGCCTTGCTCGACAGTGACAGAAATCAGGAGTAGTGCTAACTATATATTAATGTATAAATAATATGCAGCAGGATGTCGCCACTAGAGTATAATAGCGGTGACGAATACTACTTAGAGATGTCTTAAAGCAAGATATGATTAGCTCAAACATACGTGTCCGTACCCACTGCGGAGTAGGTCACTTCCTGTTGCTTCATGGTTTCATAAGGCCAATAAAGACCAGCAGAGTGAGGATTCCCTTTCATTAGCCCTTTTAAGCCATTACATATACGATTATAATAAAGTATATCAACTCTACTTTTGCAAATTGTTTGCTATGGTTTATAGGTAATCCAATTTGTAAGGAAATCTTTGATTCCAACTTTTGACGTGATAACGTCTTTAAAATCGTTTTAGTCGGGTGACATGTTCAGAAACTTGTGTCACACCAAAACCTCACGAGCGCGATCGCAGGTTTAACGAGAGAGAGACGGACCGATCTCCCGTCTCTCTCACTCTAGCGGCATACAAACGAATGGAGATTTGTATGAATGTATGTATGAAGAAAAATGTATATCATAGTCGAATAAGTAAACTTGTCATTTTACACCCGAAATTTATCATCAAAAGTGTGAATAAAACGATAGATGTAATTTAAAATTTGAAAAAATTGTTATCTTCATTAATTCCTTACTTCCCAAAAACTTATATCACCAATAAGACGTTATCACGTAAACATCTCGATCGTAAACCTACTTTACAAACAACCAAAAATTTATTAATTGTTAAAATAATGTAATCAGAATTTTTCTGCCCAGACGCTTTATAGTTTGACCTAAGGTTGCCTACCTTGTGCTGGGTACCAACTAGCCATTGCTGTAGATTTGTAAATTCAAGAAGAATTTCAAGGATGCCTATTAGTTGTGTGTTTTGATTTTATAAATTGCGTCTCGGCACCGGTAATAAATGTGGAAGTACGCAGGGAGCGGCGCGTGGCGGCAGCGAGGGCTGGGTACTGCCAACAGGATAATTGTTTGTGACATCACGGCGCGCTGCCCGCTATCTGCTAACTGCACAATTATCACGGCCGCGGCGTCTCCCACGCGCCTTACCTTTCTTGCATCATCATACACACAACTAGATAAGCTAGGGAGCTCGTAAATAGACTCGGATCTATAGCCCGCAGATAACGGCCCCTTCTAACTGTATAACAGTCACGGCAACAAAAGATTCGGTTTTATTCATATTCTGCTAAAGAGCCCAAATATCAATAGGTATGTACTATCAGTAGGTAAATTTTATATAAGGAGTTAAATTATGTCATAGTCAAATAGAATTTAGTTTAACCAGATCGCATTACAATAGGGCTTTGTGTACAGAGTTCGTTTTGTCCCGAAAGCGGTCACGGTAAAATGTATAGCATCGTCCTCATTGTGGGTGTTAACGGTTCAACGGCACTCCCTGAGGCCCTAGCCGCCGGGGGGCCCTCCGCCATATAAGTACGAATGCCATGGTATACCTTGGTAACTACAAACCTATAAATAATGTTTATATTAATCTATTGAGGAGAAACAAGAGCACATCGAAGATATCCAACGTTCAAAACAGTCAAAATCTGTTGTAAGATAAGAGACTACTCATATTTGGTCGTAAAACCCGATAGTCGTAACAGCCGATGACGTTGTTATTAAGTACCTAATACAATTGAATTCAGTCGGGACCTTTGATTTTAGTCAATATAACAGGTAGGTTTTTCTAAGCGATGTCGTCGTAAACGGTTGTTTTTGATAAATTAGTAAATGTTCATTCATTCCCTCGTCTTCCTGTTCCGTTTGATGTAATATTTATGCCCATATTTTTATGCCATCAAAGGTACGTTGTATAGGGCGGGCGAATTGTTAAACTTTTTAAATAAATATACACTTATTCTTAATATGCTATTTCACGTTTAGATCGTCAGCCTAGATTAGTATTTAACTCATTTTAAAGGCTCTAAAACTGTTACATACGTTGTAACAAAATCCTATCAATAAAGAAATTACGTATAAGTTTTAATACGTAATTTCTGTTTGAATTTGTATCTAGCTACAAAGCAATATTTTATATCTTTATATCCATCCTTTGATGAGAACTTTAACTTTACAAACAATTAAATGACACCAGTTGTGTAACCTAAAACCTAGTTAAGTTACATATTATATATTTTAGTTAATAATTTAAGGCGTAAAAAAATTTAATTAATCATCGCTCACTTGAAGCCACGTGAGCCCTTTAGTTTTTACCACACGCATAAATTGTACTATAACATTCTAGTTTCCGATAATGTCAAATTACATAAGTGTCACTTAGATTTACGAACTCTTCAATAAGTTAGTTGTTTTGTTAATCCAGCGACGCAACCACACTCCCCCTAATGTTATCTTAATTATAAGCTCATGTTTTAAACAATTGAAGCCAGTTGTTACCCAACTTCAAGGTATTTTATTTGAACATATCCATACGAAAACCGCCACCGAGCTTAATTCACGACGTAACATTTTTTTAACGACAAAAGTTTCAATTTAATAAAATTATAATCCGTGACTCAGAGAGGCACTGCATTTACATCTTCACAGACGCTCTAGCTCATTGAAAAATAGGAAGCAGCAGGTGTAGCACTCATTAATAAGCACTTATTACAGCAACCCGCATTACGCACAGGATTCTAGACAATCATGGCCTCGAGTCATTGCACTGTGTAAGGAATTGATAAGTTTAAATAAACCGCATTAATTTCCTTGACATTTTAGTTTGATAATCAGATTTGCATACTAGGGAGGAGTAGTGACCGCACGCCGCAGAGGTGGCTGTGGTCGCGTTTCGCCTTCGACTAGTACTGGTTAATCAGTATAAGACATATATGTATATCTGTCTAATAAAAAATTACATAATAATGTATGAAAAAGCAACACATCTTTCTCTTTCTAACATTTCTTAATTAAAAATATGCATGAAAATTATCTGGAAATGACACTGTTTGATGTGTAATGTATACTTATACTGCAGAGGTAGAGTTTATTAGTTAATTTGAGGATTAATCTATGGAGCTTCTGAAACCATAATACAAAACATACTTAGAATAATATGGTTACGATTCATGTACGCACTCACGCAACTGACAGCCACCTTTCAAAAAATGTTGACAACAGTCGCGCAAGTATTTTCATACTAATTTTCAGTGACTTTAAATCCAGTAATTTGGCATCCCGGATTAAGGTAATAACATAAAACAATCATACGACCAATTGGTATAATACACACTTTAGATATCAAACAGAATAAAAACTACTCTTAACATTTATAATATATTATATATATTTACAAACAATTCTACATTACTCAAATTATTTGTGTTTGAAAGAAAATTCGAGCATGGTGTTACCTATCCAAAAAAATTATCTTTTAATCATCTTAACGTGAACTTAAATTAAGGATTATTTGTCATATCAAAAATCAGCGATCAAAATTGAATGTAGGTGCTACGCAATAGTACAAACGAGGACATGTTAATATACTCCCACCCCTTTGTCATTGTTAAATCAATTTTAATATAGACATGATAGACAATGTTCTTACCGACACTCTTCCTTGTAATATATTTTTCCAATTATGTAGAAGAAATCACAGAAATCTAAAGAAGAGACTTACATCTTTATCCCACTGCAAGTGGTACGGTATCTCGTTACCAAAGGGGAAGTCAAGGTGGCAGTTCATAACAGCGTACCCGCCGACTGACGCGCGCAGCCGCTCAACCTCCAGAGGCAGCAACGAGCCGCGCGCGCACATAAACGCCGTACATAGCGCCCACAAACGCCACATCGCAAGCCGTTTGACCGCCGACTGACCACGACAGGGCTGACCGCCCGTTGACCGTTGACAAGTGACGACTACCCTGCCCCCCCCCCTTCACCCCTTCTCCTCGGCGCACGAGCAGGAAGCAGCACTAATGGTTGCATCGTTTATCTCTCCTTTAGGCTCCTTGTTCCCGGTGATCAGTGCAAACGATTACTGCACCTTGCCCTCGACCCTCACGTCATTCAGCCTTGATGTGTAGCAGGTGATGCGCTGATACCACGGAATTAGTATATAATTTGTAGACATAGAAATTCCTATCTGCTTAGTATAACTTCTCAGTACTAATATAACTCTAAAATCCTATGAATGGATGCTAGTAACCAACAACTTACACTCAATTAAAATTATTTATAGATAAAAGAACTATCCTACTAAGAATAACTCTTTGCCCTGAATTTAAAATACCCAATAAAGATGAACCTAAATCTTTACCTCGTAAAAAGCGCTATTCAACATAGCTATGCAAAATCTGGCAGGCGTTAATTGAACATACGCAGCGGTTTTCTATTACCAAAAACCTAATACTCAGAAAAACTTTAATGATAGTTAGATTTCGAGTAACGGAACAGTGCTAATACTTATTTGGGCCTTACAATATTTAAATAAAAAAATCTTGACACACCCAAAACTTACCAAAATGAATTGAAAAATGTATAAATCTATATTTTTTAGGAGCACAGGTAACAACAATACGTAATACCAAAGCAATTAAAAAACTTACATAGTATTACTATATAACTTTGGCTTTAACAAAAAGGGCCTAGATTCTTTATTTTTCAAGACATGGAATATATTAAACCTGCAGTCATAGTAATTTTTCCTGTGAAATGACTTTTCCTAATGTTTGTTTGCTGCTTTTTTATGCTTATAGAGAATTTCTTTAATTCCTCCTATATTTTTGGTTGCAACAATAACAGAGTAAAGAAAAAAGGATAATAAATAAAACTAATATAAATAATATTACTTATTTTATTATGTATACAACATTTTTACATACATCGCAATACACAATATATGTCACTTAGAATTAAAGCAGTACATTTTGGAATATCCTTAACTGAAAATAATAAATTTTAGATCATAGATGAGGCTAGACAGAGAAAATGCCAAACATAATGTTATAATAAATGGAAATGGTTTAAAGTTTAATAAAAACACTAAAACTAATTTGGTCCATAAAATTAAATATTTGTAAGGAGTAAAGTTGAAACCAGTTAAAAATACTAGTCACTCCATATTTTAATACAATATAATTATTTTAACAAGAGCTCAGCCTTGCATGATAAGGTGCACAAAGTTCTCATAGTTGATGTTGCCATGCGAATCCTCCTGGCCCTGCAGCAACTGTTCCACTTCATCATCACTCAGTTTTTCACCCAATGTTGACAGCAGGTGGCGAAGCTCAGCGGATGATATGAATCCATTGCCATCTTTATCAAAGTGCCGCAGACCCTCAATGAAATCATTAGCTGTATCACCACTACGTGCTTTTGATATTGCCTGCAATGCATCATGAAAAATTAATTAACAATAATATTGTCTTCAAAAAATTTGCTTTAACAGGTATATATGAATATTGCAAAATTCTAAGTGCTTTAGCAGAAAATATTGGAATAAATTGACATTTAAATTTATTAAAGTTTACAAATATATTGTGCTCTATTTAATACATACAGATATGAATAGCTGTCTCATTATTTTAAGAGGACTACTTGGATAGCTTGTACTCATAACTAAGTACATGAAATAATTAAATTGGTAATGTGACCTTAGCTCAAAACAGTTGACACTGTGTTTCAAGGTGAGGACGACAATTACATACATTTGATGTGTGTAAGCAAAATTTACCTGATATATTGGTAAGAATACTTCAAAAGATATCCTCTCATCTGGCTTCAAGTGTAATGTGCATTTTTTCACGTCAGATTCAGTCGGGTTTTGGCCCAGAGCCCTCAGAGCATCTCCAATTTGTGCCACATGTATCTTGCCATCTCCACGTGAGTCAAACAGCTGAAACGCTTCTTGGAACTCTGCAATATGACCATCATAATAACACTTCTGTTTTACAGTGAAATCTCTCCTGACCAAAAAGTTACCCTTTACCTTCAACTGAGTTAAGTTTTAGCTTAGTGGGTGGATTGAACATAAACATGTTGCACTGAGAGAAGCCGCCAACGCACTGAGTGGCTGCAGGCTGAGCAGTTGTTGCACACGCCACACGGCGGTCGGCCTCCGACATCCATATTGTATAAAATACCAACCTTATATGGAATGTAGGGCGCTTGCAATAGGTGACGCTTTCGTTGAGATTGTTGATTGACGTGAGTCATGGGCCAACTCACAACAGTGCGACACGCCTTACGCCCAAGTCTTACGTTTTTACGTAGAAACAATTTTTTAACATCTTACGTATAAACAACGTACTGGTTTACAACCAACAGTTAAGGTATTAACATGTATGTAACCCTGTCTTGTTGTCATTTTGTTCTAATTTGCTTGCGGTAATTATTTAAATATCGAAATTTTCCTATATTATGATGACTCACTCACCTGCTATTTGATCTTCTGAATATCCTGCCTAAAAAGTAATAAACGCATAATAATCATTATAGGTAACTGTACAAATTCTAGAAAAAATATAATTAAAAGAACCACTTACCATGATTTCTTGTTCAGATACTCTTAATTTATGATTATAATTTGAATATTGTACCTAAGTCCTAACTGAAGGTTTTTATTATATATGGATAATTTTTTCTGCTACCAAGATAACACCTAACAAAGTGTCTATTCTATCAAATTGAAAATGTAACCATAGATATAGATACAAAATTCTAAATTCACCTATGGATTATGGAAGTCCATAGCTTTTAGAAGGCAAAGAATCAAAAGAATACCAAAGATCTCAAGTCATCAGTTTCTGGGTAGTTTAATTAATTTAGAGAAAATATAATGATGAATTTCAATAAATTATAAGGTATTTTTGATGTTTAAACTTATATTAAAGTAGATGAAAGACATTTAGAATCTGTTGGAAAAAGGCTAACTACTTACCTGTATTGAAACTATAGACTATAGACTGACATATTCAATAAAACACCAAAATTTTAATTTGGAATAAAAAAATTATGAATTATCATCATAATTATTTATTTATTTTCAGTTCTTTGGTAGTCTTAATAATACTATAGATTTTATTTTAGCGAATCATTATATAATTTAACGAATGTTTGCAATATTTTATCATTTCCGAACGCTTCCAGCCATTGATCGTGAATTGAAGCATACTGTGATTTGCTCGAGATTCCGAATGAAAGCCGATCCTAAACGAAGTCGATCTCGGCAACGACGGCCGCGTCGTCGCAGCCGTGATCGGATTTCTAACATTGTGACCATTTTTTTGTAGAATCCTTTTATTTTGGTAATTTGTTTCGAGCAGCGTCAACACCACTAGCAAAAAAAAATTGACTTACAATGGTAATCTTACCACTAACATTAAAAAAGTCGATATATTCCGCTGCTATCTCAGATGCATAAAACATGATAAGTCATTGTTTAATAGTTACTATTAACTACGGATATCTTGCCCTTCATCCTAAATTGAATCAGTCATTCTAATTATTATTTTTTTGAGTTTTTCATCAAAGTGTATCTCTTTCCCATATTATAGATGAAATATTATATGATCTGTCTAACATGGTCATCGGTCCAGCGATCTCACCTAAATATGTTTTGTATTGTTTGTTATGTTTTCACTCATAAAATGATCTGCAGGCTTTAAAAACACTGAGCACAGTACTCCTGAAATCATCTTGTATGCTGCCAGTAAGAATAAATATCTAAATCATTCATAATGAATGAATGATTTACTACTAGGAAGGGGCCTGTCACATTCTATTAGGTTATAATCTTGTAGATATAATGGTATCGATTTCAGCCTCCCAGGAGGCCATACAAAAAAATGTTAGTATAGCCCTTTTAGTACTGGTTGATATTTGTAAATTTCTCTTTTAGTAAATAGTCCTGTTATGCAACTATTAAAAATAAATAAATATTATGGTGTAAAATTATTAAATGACTTATTTTTATATGGAATAGTAAATTAGTATTTGAGCCAATCTGGCACTCTTTAGGAAAGAATTTGGAAGATTATGTATTTTTAGATGGTCACACTTGTTTGCAGTTCACCGCCTGAATGCTGATTTGTTGAAACTTGAAAGCAGGAAAAATGGCAAAATGGTGTAGATACTTCAAAAGGTTAGTATTTAAATAAAAGTTGTTCAATATTCTTGATGATCCCTCTTGTATACGAATTTTGAGCGGTTTATTATTGTATCTTGTGTAATAATTCATAGTTAACGATATCACGCAAGATAGCCGACAGGACGAGGGCGATGTCAATGTTCGTCAAAGGCTTTGTTCGCTAAACTCCACGTGCCTTCCGCCATTTAGTTTTAAACATTTGCTTGCTTTACCTGAGGTACCGTGAAAGCCTCTGAAGTATTACTATTTATTCAAAATGATTCCTATTTTAACAAGTTATTTAATGTAATAGGTACTCTAATAGAGAAAGTTGTCGGCGTGGTCGACGATATAATCCGCCGGGGCCCAGTACTGCGGCCGTGTGGCGGCGGCCGCTCAGCTGAGAGCGGTGTCATGAGCTCCGGCGGAGAGTTTGTGGAAGGTTGGCTTGTGGCACAGGTGCTGGGCGAGGGCGCCTATGGCGAGTATGCATAATTTGTTAATTTTCATTGCCATAGTTTTGTATTTATAGATTACCCCAGAAAGGTAATAATGGTGTATAGTGGTAATAGAATTTGTAATTTCATATCAACAAAATTTTAAGAGAAAGGAGTGACTGACATAGTTTGTTTTTAGTATTATATCATACAGATTTTGTTGTTTTATCATTATTATACATGTTTTACAGAACACAATGTTTATTATGGAAAAAATATTATTGTTAATCTTAACTGCATACTGTTACCAAATCAGTCTTTATTTAGTCATACAAAACAATATTTAGGATAAAATACAAACCGAATACTGCTAATGAAAATGAAATCTCTTTATTTTTGTGCTAACCTCTCTGTTTATTAAGAGTAATAATGTAACAAGAGACCATTAACTTATGTTATAAAAGTATATAATAACTACTTTGTATTGAAGTACAATCTTCAGTGCAATAAAGTGCTGCATCTGTGAAGACTCGTAACTTTAACAATTTTGTGATAATTTAAAGGTTTACGTTTACATAAAATTTGATAAGAACAATTTTTTTTAAACCGTTAGTGAGTGAACATGACCAATTAGTATGTTTAAGTATAATAAAGGATATCTGTAGTTCAAGTGGTAAATGAAAAAATGCTAAAGATCTTATTTCAATTAAATTGATTGGGATGGTTCTTAACTGTATTTATTTGTAGGGTACGCCTATTGGTGCACGCGCGTACGAACGCGAGCGTGGCTTTGAAGGCGGTCCGCGGTGGGGCAGAACAAGGAGCTGGAGCTCGTGAAGCCGGTCTACATCGCGCCTTACGTCATCCGCACGTTTTACGCTGTTTGGGCGCGCGCCAGCACGGTGACGTCCACTATCTCTTCCTGGAGTATGCGCAGGGTGGCGAGCTCTTCGACCGAATCGAACCCGACGCTGGCACCGGTGAAGCGGCAGCGCGTCGGTACTGGCGCCAGTTGCTGGACGGCCTGCGCTACTTGCACTCGCGCGGCGTAGCTCATCGTGACATTAAACCCGAGAACTTATTGCTCGACCACCACGACACACTGAAGATCTCTGATTTTGGCATGGCCACGTTGTTTCGGCAGGGCGGCCGTGAGCGCCTACTGTCGCGTGTGTGTGGGACGCCCCCATACGCTGCGCCTGAAGTCTTAACTGCACCGACGCGGCCTTATCGTGCGCCGCCTGCTGATCTCTGGGCTGCTGCACTGGTGCTGTTAGCCATGCTAGCCGGAGGTTAGTGTCGCCCTATGCTTATCTACTCCCTCCTGTATTCTAGGCGTCACCCGCTGCCTCTCGTTTCTTTGGTATCCTAGCTGTAGGCGTTTTTATTCCCTAAAGTTACGGTACCGAAGTTACGAGTCGCTGTTACTCGACGTGTTGTCAGAGGATGTTTTATTCACAAGGATGAAGTCGATATATTCGTCGTTTTATATTCCTCAAGTTTACGAAAGAACTTAACGTGGATTTTCTAAATATTAATGTACATTAATGGACTTTGAATTAATAATCAAAATTAATTTCGATATTTTGATGAACTACGCTAAAAACTTTATACTACATAATATAGTAGTACTACAAAGTATTGTATCAGCTAGTTTCATGTATCATTAATAACACATCCTATACTATAGTTGTTTGTCTTTTATAGTGAAGAAGAATCCTTTGAGCTTTCTTATTATCTGAACTAATATATAGGACAAGACTATTATTAATGATTATTTTTTTAAAAGAAAATTGGTCTATATAATTTTTTTATATCTTCGTTTTGACTACTTTTCTAGTAAAAATTACAGGTTATCTGATCTTATTACAAAATTAAAATCTGCTGCCAGGGTAATATTTTTTTAAATATATTGTTGCTTAACTTTATATGCTACATACTGGATTATGTATTACAGAATTAGCCTGGGAGCGGGCTGACGAATCGGACGCTCGTTACGCAGCTTGGTCTGCATGGTCAGTTGGCGGTGCTGCACCTAGCGGTCCCTGGCGCAAAGTTTCACTACCTGCTTTGGACTTACTACGTCGTGCACTGCGACCCGATCCTACTCGTCGACCAGCTCTAGACGCACTTTCTGCGCACCGATGGCTTCGAGATACTGGTGAGCTTTAAGAATGAATACTCCTTCTTATTGGGTCTCTGTAGAAGCTACCGGCTTATTTTTATAAACAACTAGCCGTTTCGCGCCCGCTTTGCTGAACGAATTAAAATAAATTTTATGTTTCATTATTTTAATTTTTTTCATATTTTTATTATTCTTCTTTTCAACTTTCCGCTAAGAAAATTGAAATATTTCGAAAATCGAGTTTTTAACAGATGTTGACGTTTAGAGGTTTTAGGAAGCCTCCCCGAATGTTTCCGCGGTAAAGTCCGTATGGATAAATTTTCATAAAAGTAAAACAGCAATTAAAAAATTAAGGAACGTTGGAATTTAATAAATAAATAGCCATAAACCATCTAGGAAAAATTTCGCATCGAATGGTAGTTATATGTCGATACGATCAGTGGTTTAGGCGTGAAGGAGCCTCAAACGAAGACCATTTTTCTTTTATATATATAGATTATAATACCTATAAACAATAAAATGAAAAAGTATAACCAAACATAATTTTTTAAACTAGACAGTCACATATTGTTCAAAATTGGCTGAACTAGTTACCTATTATATAAAAATTCTGAAATATTAAAGCGTCCCATGTCATACAAGAACTTACGGTATAGTGTGGAAAGAAAGCCGTCGTGGTATTTCAGATCACTGCATTGATAAATTACCTTATTTTGTTACATTAACAAAACTGTTACGTCATTACATTAGGACGGTAATTACTCAATGAGGGTAAAAAATATAATTTTCTAAAGGGTTATACTAGTTCGCCTAACTACCACGCCGGTTTTCTTTACGCACAGACTAAACCGTCTAGCCGCGCTACGCCCGGTCAGGTACTAGGTGACTCTGAGTGAATCCGACCTCAGAGATGCCTCGTGCCTCAGCCAGGTGCTGATCGCCATCACCAGAACTACATCAAGCAACAAGTGACCAGAAAGCCACCAGCTCGGTTCGGCGCTTTGGTTATTTAGCTCATGACGTACAGTGCTCATAAAGCTAGATTACCAAAGCACCGCGCCAGCACTTACGACTCGATGCCACTTGAAGGAAAAATTACCAATTACATGTAATTTTCTAGGATTCTGCTGTTACCATCATATGCGGTAACAATACTAAATCTTAATATTATTTGTATAATATCTATGTATAAGTTAAATGTATTTTTAGTTTTGTGTATAAACTTATTTATGTCAAGTATATATACAATTTTATGTAAAGTTCTAGATGTTAATTGCTGATGTTAAATTATACTTATTTGATTCTTGTAACCTTTGTATCATTTTAAAAATGTCCTACAAAATGTTAGAATTGCATAAATTTAAATTAGAAAATATTATTTACTAGTAGTTTAATTTATGAAATCTCAATGTATATTGCAATTGTGTATCATGTGTTTTCGAAGTAATTACTTATGTGTGTTGTGTGTACTTGATGTTTAACATGAATTATCTCTTACTGAACAGACGAGGTAGACGCGGGCTCGGCTGGCGGTCGTCCATGGAGCTCGCAGCCGTGCGGTGTGGCGGGCGGCGACGAATGTGAGCTAAGCACGCGCGACATGGACGAGCTTCTTTGCCACTCGCAACCGGCACATAGCGACGATTTGCTAGCTGAGGCAGGTGCTCCGCTACAGCGCCTGGCGCCACGGCTCACACGCTTGTTCCTGCGCTGCGCTGAACGCGACGCTCTACCTGCGCTGGCCGAACAGCTGACCGCCCGCGGTCACACATACCGCTATTTACATCCACGTGTCATGGCCGTTGAATGCGGTGAAGTACGCATGCGAGCATGGGCAGTACGCGTGCGGGAAACACCTGCCGCCGGTGGCTGCGTTATGATTGAGTTTCGGCGGGCCCGTGGGTGTGGTCTTGCCTTTAAGCGCAGGTTTCGCGAGCTAAGTGAGGCACTACGTCCGCTAGCTGCGCCTGCGCCGCCGCAACGCGACTTACTAGCACCACTTACCCCAGTTACTACAGAAACATGCCGCATGGACACCGCCTAAGGAGATATGCGTTCTTAATAACTAGTATGCGCATGTGAAGTTTTTCTGTTATAGTATAAAACTACCTTATTTGAATTGAGTGTTGTTAAGAAGGTGACGTTGTTGTGCACATTCAATGTTCATTGTTCCGTTAAATTTTGGTGCAAATGTCAGCATTGTCATGTAATATAAGTATTGTAATATTTCACATATAACGCCATTACTGCCTTATATGTGGGCACATGTGATAAAATGGCTTTATATTTGATCTGAGTATTGTAATATAATGACAGATACCTCAGTAAGATTTTACCCTTGTATGAAAACCAATCTTTGGAACATTTCTAATAACAATATGCATGGACCAAGTAATATTTTGTGTGAGATTTTAGTAAAACTAATAAAGTGGATAGTAAATATGCATGTACTTTTTAAGTAAAATTATTTTTCTAAAAGTTTTGTAATAAAATGATGTAAAATAAAATATCAGCAGTTTTGGGTGGTTTGAATTTTATTGTTAAAAAGTAAAATAAGCGAATAAAACATGAAGGAATATTTAAGATTGAATTTTATTTTGAATAAACTATTATAGAAACTTTCCAATGTCTAGGAGACTGGAATTATAAGAAAACAAAATCAAAAAATAGAAATAAAAGATATTTTGTATAGACTGATTTATTACAAAATGTATCATCACTTGACACTTATTACTACCTTAAATTATTAATATTCCTACTACCTAAGAACTCTAGCACACGGACTGCTTGTAAAACCTTATTTAACTGCCGATTTGGATTACCAACTTTTAAATTGTTAAAAAAAATTGTAGTTTGTACTGACAGTTATAAGTGAGGCTGTTACCACTTCATACAGTTATTTTTCTGCAGTCCATCTGCTTGAGCTCTTACCTACTTTACCACCAGACTACGCTACACTTAACAGTGGCCACAATAATTAGTTTAAGTAAATCTAAAGTCCACCAATTCAAACTAAGCACATTACTTTGTGACATTCATTTTTTGCAATTACCAATTACAATATACTTGATTATTAAAGCAATAAATTACGTACTAATTACGCTCAGCGCTTGCAAAATAAATAAGGTTACACAAAATGCGAACAAGCAATTGTACGACATAAACACTGGATTGAGCTGTTTAGTACTGGTTTAAAATGCACAATTTAAACTTTAGCTTCAAGGGCAATTATTGGACGTGTGGTGGGTACAATACGTTGCAATCATTATTTAGATTGGTTATTACTCAAGCGCCATCTAGAGGCATGCAATTCAAACATAATGTTAGGAACGTGATGTCCAAAATAAGTACCAGCAGGCCTATGAAGAACTACTTGTCTACATATATGTTATATTGATCATTAATAAAATAAGCTTATAAAATGTATAAACAATTATATAAGGAAGATTTTATTACCAAACGTATATGCTGTATATAGTAAAACGTTATTAAAAGTATTTAAAACATTCTAACCCCTTAGAAACAAAAAAAAGAATCTACCAACAGTTGACAGTTTTTTTGAAGTTATACTTCTTTAGGCGCGTTATGAAAAATTTATGAGAGTGAAATTTTACGATGCGCGCGCACCGTGACACAAAATTCAGTATGGGTGCCGAAAAAAGAAATAGAATATGCGTGACGTTTGACCATAATGACATTTGTAGTACCTTTTAAACAAATAAAGCAGTTTTAATTATTTTTTCAAAGAAATTTAGCAATGCTTTTTCACAAAGACCTATTGTTACTTAGTTAAAAGGTTATGAAACATACCTAGTTATTAAATTAAATTAATAATATAATAAAATAATAAATAATAATTGTTATTAATATTAATTAATAATTGAACAATATACTAAATATTAAATATTGTTAAATTATTAACGCTAAATATCTATTATTAGTTATTTAATATTTCAAAAAAAATAAAGAAATCCAAAGAAGTATAACTTCTTACGCGCGTACATAAGTACACGCACCATTTTTTTTTTATATTATTATAGTGATTGCTCTCACGTCTCATCCATAAAATATTATTTAAATATTAAATAATAACTTTAATATAGATATATTTAAAATTAAAGATGTTTAAAACATTTCCAATATCTTTTATAGAGTAACTTTGACTCTAATTTTGCTGATATGTTTTTCATTGTATTTTCGTTTAGAAGTTCGCCGAGGCCATAAGGTGCAAATTATGTCAAAACGTAACGGGAGTCGGAACGGTTTTAATACAACATCCTCAATATTTAATACTAATGAGTACAACTAAATTTAGCTAAGAATCGAGTAATGCGCCTGTGTGAGCAGGAATTTCGTTATCTCACACTACCGCGCCATCGCAGTAGGTATGCTCCCACACAGTACTTCCAGAACAAAAAATGTGCTGTTGCTAGATCGAAAATATACTAGAATACAATTTAATACATTCTTCACACAAGTAATTAGACAGCCTGGAAGCACTGCACGACACGTGGCATGGAATATATTGAGCTTACTTATAATTACAGCGACCCCGACGGCCCGAGGTAGTATGTGCAACCTCAAGGCTTTAATGCAAGTCTGATTAAACATTATATATGTAAATTGAAATGCACCATATCGTATAAAACGCTAGTACAATTCGAAGTAATGATGAATCAGTACTATAAAACCTAGTACAGATAGCTCCTTCGCTATCCAAGTTGTTGGCCGTATACAGCTGAGGGTCGCCTGGCATTACCGGGTTTCTCGATATTTACAACGTCTTTGCTTTTTCTAAAAGATCGTTTATAAATCTCTGAAACAAACATGAAACTATTACAATCAAATACGAATCGTGTTTGATACTTTTTTTTATAAAAGTGATAATGGTAACCAATTATAGTTTGTGGAAATGTATATGTATGTAGAATGTTAAATAAAGTCTTAGTAATATAATAAACATGTCAGCTGGAGCCGAAGGGATTAAACAAATACTTGTAACTACTACTAGAGCATGCCCTAGTAGGCAAATTTTATTCCTTCCGATTTCATGGTATAAAATCATTGTATATTCTTTGCGGTGGACAATATAAAGAAACTGCCTATTGTCTTATTAACACTTCCCAATTTGTTTACTGAGACTCGATCACATTGAACTCGGGCGTCGCGTCGTCTTTGTTAGTCTTGTTCGTTATCACTTTATTTTTTTTTAAACAGATGTTGACAATGTCAATATATTTAGTTACGTTGGTATAGTCCAGTATATGGTTCCAGTTTTTAGAAAAGCCCAGATTATGACTCAAAGATGTCAAAATCCTCCTTATTAGGATGGCCAAAAAGTCGTGGATCAAACGCAACTCATGACCATGTGTAATACCTTTTCAGAATGCCTATTGATTGCGCCAAAACTTGTAATACAGGGTCACTTTTCGGTAGAGTATTTTTTTTCACAGTGGGGTCCGAAATAAACAAAAAGTTATGTTTTGAAATTTTTTATATCGTATACGACTTTTGGCCATTCTTTATATTTGACGTACTGATAGTGTTAGCGTTAAATCTTACCCAAAAAAAATTGGATTAAACTTACATGTACATCTTTCTGAGGTTTTTTTGCATCGGCTAACAGCACCTGGAACAAAAGAATAGGAAATATATTTTAAAAAATTCAGTTTCGATGTCCTTCAACGACAGTACAGTTTTGAAACGTAAGGATTGGTTTTACTGGTTAAAAATCGACAATTTACTCATTGGTGATTGCCAGCTAATAGCTGTATCTTCATTTCGACTCATAGTACGATAAAAACGTTTATATCAATGAACCCTATATCCAGACGACCTTGTCGTAGACACGTTATTACAAAAATGTGATAACGAATGTTTAGTCTCATAGAGCGCACATTACCTACACAACTTAAAAAAACACTAAAATGGGCACTTTATTAGAGCTCAATAAAGTAATTCCATACCATAACAAGTAATAGCATCGGCAAAGTTATTTTTATATAAATTTTGTTATTATGCTTGTTCAAATATGGGATATTCCACCCGATTGGCGCATTAAAATATGTGACAGATAAGATAAAAATATGTCATATCAATATAAAAATCAATCAAATTAAAGATAATTAATTTCAAATTACAAAGTTGGTGTTTTAAATTGGTTTTGTCTTAGTATTCCTTATAGTAAAACATTGCAGTTTGTATATTTTTCTTATGTGATATAGCACTGTGTGCTAAAGAAATCACAAACATAGAAAATTCAAATCAGTGTTGTATCACACACTGTTCTAGTGTGTATAGAACTGTGTGTGTGACACAACACTGATTTGAATTTAGAGGCTAATCAATTTAAAAACAGTAAGACTATTTTTTTAAAATTGAGGATTGTTCTAATCCACGTTACCGTGACTGTCCATATCCAGTAACTCATCAATATCTACATCGACTTCTTGAGACGCCGCGCCGCTCTCACTCTGTAAATATGGTTACTTGAAAAAGCTCGTAATATAAAAATTCTCACATAGGTAGATGATTAATTAATAATTGAAAAATAGCTCGTTCGTATTCTTCGCGATTTCAACAAATTGAACACAGCGTATCCAGAGCTGGATATATTCGGTAGTGGGCTGATCGGTTTTAGAGAAAGCATTGTGGGGTGCCTTTCTAGAACCTAATTTCGCTGTTTTTCTGATGATTTTTCTTTTTTTTTCTGCACCGTGCCATAGTTTTGTTTTTGAAAATTTTATATTATGTTTATGTTAAAAAATTGATTTTATTTTAATGTGTGCTTGCATTGTCGTGTGTGTTTTAGTTGTGTTTTTTTTTAATTTCTATTTGATTTTTTTACTGAGAAACTTATGCTTGCATTAATTGTCACACATTTTAGATGTGGGATTTTGTGAAATAGTTGGTGGACTTAGGACTGTGTGTGATGTTGTGGGCTTATAACTAAATAAATAAAATAGCTAGTTAAGCCATTTGTGGTAATTATTTAGACTGATTTTACGAAGTGTCAGTGCCGTACTGTCAGTTAAGAATCATCTAAAAAAAATATTAAGATCTTATGTCTAGCAAGTGTCTTCCGCATTTGGAGTAACAATGTTGACACTCATTAATTTCAACACATTGTACTGAAACTATGTTGGCGAGAGGTATATTGAATGAAAAATATTGAAAAAAAACAAGACTGCCATTATAAACAATATGCGAGCTCAATCATTATAGATATTGTTATGATATACTGACCGGCGCAGGTGCCTCGTACAACTTCTGCAGCTCGTCGTACAGCCACATTTCGACGGCGAGCCGTTTGCGGATCAAAGCCATCTGGTGGCTGCCATATTTCGCTGTAAGGAACTTCTCCCGACGCTCCTTCACCTATTGTGTTGTAACATAATTTAATTCCCAAAAAACTTTGCCATGAAGTTTCTATGAACAGGTAATAATTTTGCCGCTGTGCAAATTCAAATTCAAAATCATTTATTCATTTAGATAACACAATGTACACTTATGAACGTCAATAAAAAAATGCTTCTAATTTTACATTTACTGCCAGTTCTCAAATCAAGGGCGAAGAACTGGCAATAAGCTCTCCGCCACTCTTTTTAATCGCCAAGTTTTTTGTTTTACAAAATGTTTGTAAGGAGCTGCAACCATTACACCATGTCCCACATGACATCTTTAAGTAATTAACTATAATAATAAAAGTAAAAATCTGTAAACGAAAAAAAAACAAAGATTCGTCCTCCATCAGCAGTAGGCATGGTGAAATAGGAGCACGCACATACATTCTCGTGGGAACAACATGCAAATACATATTTTAATTACACCTAGTTGTTACGCAACGCGAAGACCGAGTTGGCCTCGTGATTTCAGCGCGTGTCTCATCCCTGAGGTCGTACGTCCAAAACCCGGCTGTGCACCAATATACATACTATGTATTCTGTCTAAGTGCGCATTTAACACTCGCTCGTACGGTGAAGGAAAACATAGTGAGAAAACCGAAACATTATGCCTTTGACCTAAAAAGAGATCGACTGCGGGTGTTAGGCACAGAAGTGTTCTGAAGTGAAGCTGATCTAGGTGTGTAATGTAGCCTATAGACTGAACTATGTAAAACCAAATAAATTAAATTAATTTATTAATTTATTTTAAAAGGCACACTAACGAAACACATACATTTATTGTTTATACCTAATATAATAAAATTGAGTTAAACTGCTACGACTTCTAGCTTAGCTTCTATCATTTCAACCAGGCGACTATTTCTTTTAAAAAAAACTCAACGTAGTGAAATACTTACCTCGCCTTTATCACTAAAATTAACATGTAGTCCCGCCTTGGCGGGCGAGCGTTCGGTGGGTGAGAGCGCCCCATGTGGGGCGTGTCCTCGGGGCGCTGGATGAGCCCCATGTGGGGTCCGGGCCGGAAAGGCCCCCGCTACGCCACAATCCATGCCGCCTCCTGCCCCGCCGCTGCGCCCCTAGAATATGAAAGCGGACGCTACATTCTAGGTACATATTTTACTTACTAGTCATATCTTTCTTACTAATAAATCAAAGTGACAGAATAAATGCAAAAGGTAGAAAATGAAAAGTCATTAAACCTTCGGTATGTATGTTAAGTATAAACCATTTTAATTTTTCCTCTGAAAATTATGATTCGGTATACTAACATAACTATTGTTAATTGTTGATTATCTTAGGCGGAACGGCTACCAAACCTATATGATAGAATTTCTAAGGTACAGCGAAATGTGGTGTAGTTTTATTTCGTACTTAGCTAACACTAGGTTGGCTTTCGAAGTGGCGGCAGTCTAGACTTTGGGGTGGAGGGAGGGAAGGGTGGTAGCATAATGCATAGTCAATACCCGTCTGTTAAAAAGGAGATATATGTATGATAAAAGTAACACGTTATCAACACTAGATTTATGTTTGTTAATTACTGGTTATGCGCGCGGGAATCTTACAATCGCGATTTAACCAACCTTCAGCTATGCGTAGCCTAGAGCATATAAAAAATTACATTAGTAGCAAGAAAGTCTTTCAAGTGGAACGAAGTGAGGTCACGGGTGTCTACCGAGGGAGGAAGCACTGCGTTTGCGGCACTCATTATACACGGCGACCGTTTCTCTCCTCGCATACTGCTCACTTAGTTAAGATATTTCAACAATTAAGATGCTCTGTTGTTATGTACTCGCAAGCCATATAAGATTATTTCTTTAATAACAATAATAATTAAGCCTCATTTATCCCTTGAAAAATTCACAAAATAAAATTTACAAAACGTTACAAATTATACACACACATATAAAATACATACATATATACAGGGTGGCAAAAAAGTCGTGGATCAAACGCAAATAGGGGATAGATCAGGTCATCAGCTGCAAAAAATTGTTCTACGGGAGGTCTCTAAGCTCAACCACTGCAGAGTTATAATTTATTTTGCGTTTTATAAGAAAATTTCCTTTTTTTTACTTATTCTTACTAAAATTCGAAAAAATCTACATCCTGTATCTTTTTCATAATATCCACTAGATTGGTACTGATGAGTTCTTGCGTTAGACATACTATTTATAGTTGTTTATTGAGTGTATTGAAGATAATATTAAGTTATACGATATAATTTTTTTTCAAATCATAACGTTTTGTTTACTTCGTCCCCCACTGTGAAAAAAAATTACTCTACCGAAAAGCGCATTTAATAGGGATTCTGAAAAAGTATTACACATGCCCATGAGTCGCTCTAATATCTTTCTTACTTGTAATAATTAATCTTTAATAATAATAGAGATGGGGTTTAAATAATGCATCTAAACAACATTCCTTTTTCTCTACTTAGAAGGGGGCCGCTAGGCTGTTTGACACTGTTCATTTACTTGTCTTGCACATCCTATCATAATCATGCGATGTTAATCATTTTATCAACATGCTCAGTCACTCTATACTTGTTGATAATTGATAAGAATGTCATTATATAGATATTTATTTTCTATTACATTACTTATATTCAGTAGTCGAGATATATTATCATCTTAATCACTCGTCGTTACTCTTTAAGGACTTTAGTGGCACACACATGCCGGCATATAGCATAATATCCATCAACACCTAAGACACTACGTTCCTGTTGCATTGCTTGGAGACTAGCACCGCGTGACGGCCCTCGACTAGTTGACTCATAACTAGGAATAACGTGTTACGGTAGCTCTACATGAGGAAATATAAACATTCGAAATGTTTAGGTTTTATTTTAGACAAAGTTCGAAGAATTGTTTACTTGCTTCTCAGAGTACCTAGAAAGAGATCGAAACAGCAACCGTTGACCTTTTATAAATCTACAATTAACGTGAAAAAAATCTTTCGAGCTAAATATTTCAATATTTTTTTATGAATTTGTGTTGACTGTATAAAATATAGTAACCGATTTAGTAATTTATTAATAAATTACTTCTTAAAGGAGGCTAAATTGCGTATCGAACAACAAAGGTGAGTGACCCATGGCTACGTGTGAGTCAGTATAGGGGCCGCTCGGTGCTGAACACCCGACACTGCGACGCTGAAGATAATCTATGTAAGAGGTGACCATTTAATAAGAATAGTGACGCACTCGGCAGGCGAAAACACCCCCGACCTTCAAGCTCCTTAATCTTATTGAGCCACGGCTATCAGCACCGTCAGGGAATATGCTAACAGAACGCTGCGTGACCTATATTTATATACCGGATAAGCCGATTATAGCTCGCCTCTACGGCATTCCTTACTGGAAAGACGTAACGTCTATCAAACCACGTGACCTGATGTGGCAAAATGTGTAGAAGTTAATAAAGGTGTTAAAATTAGATTATAAGGAAAATTTGTATTGTTATTCTAATGTAGGGAAAATACGTGTAATGTGGAAGCTTATTTGTTTTCTAATCGTAATCGGGTACAAATAGTAGTCGTGACGGTTGAGAGGTGATGATGGGAGCAGCGGCCTTATCCACTAATGGCCATTTACCACTCACGTATTTACCGCGTCGCGTCTTCTATTGCCTCATACTATTTTATAAATCTACAACCTACTGTAGTCTGTGGGAAATGCCATACAAGTTCTAAAATTATTTTTGATGTTCGTCTGCTCCTGTAAATATAATTAACAATGCATACTAAATTAGTTGTAGGCCTGCGAGTGTTTACATTATGTGTAAAGAAATTATAATGAATTAAGACAAAAAATATTTACGGCATGATCATGAATGATTGACCCCGCATTACGATACTCAGAAGTTCATGACCTCGGAGTCAAAGATAACACAATCCTATGGGGTTTTTGGTCCCGTTCACGAGTTTCAATATATCTTTGTGTTGAAATCGCTTATACACTGAACTGAAAACTGGGAAGGTACATTAGACCAAATTACTATACATATTGGATGATGTCATTGGTTGCTATTTTTCGAATATTACGCAAAACTGTAATTTGATAGTTACAAAACTTTAAATAGCCTTAAATCATCGTTAAAATCGTTAAAAAAATTGTAAACAGGTAGGGCGAAAGGGTCGTGTAGTAGGTAATTTTAATAAAGATTATTTCGTACGCAAATATCTTTTCAAGCATAGCGTTTATAATAAATAAATAAGCAGTGGCGTACCGAACGCGCGGTCGTTGCTCCCGGGAGGCTGCGCCCACTCGCCAGCCCGGGCTCTTTAATTCACTTCGCTTACTTGCTATTAAAGTCACACCTTCGTTTTGTTTGCACTATCCGTAAACACAGCTCACACAACAAAGCCGTCGCGACGCAAACGAGCTACAGAGAACCACTGATTACATGAGACGTGATCGCGCGAGCTCTCGTGAGTCGTTACTGGCGAGTGGCGAACTGTGAAGTGTGAGTAGGTAATGAACATGAATGCAATGAACGTGGATCACTCACAGACGTCGGTCACGAGGCACGAGTCGCGACTCACTTGCGTCAACCGCGAATAGGAAAGCCCGCACACCCCTCAAAACTCGTCGAACGCGCTCTAACAATATATTCAGCAATAAAATAACAATTTTTTTAGGAAAACCTCTGTGTCTTCATCTAAAATCACCTTCCCGTTTTAACAGCATGTATGTTTGTCTGAATTCATAAGTGTTATTCAGCGATTGCTCACCTCTCATACATAATTTTCTATTTATTGTTTTGTCCATATCACTCTCGTGTCATTTACAAATAACTTAACCAACGTGGTTAAATGTAATTTAACGAAATTAGGCTTATAATGTTTTTGAATAAGACGATTAGTGTACCTACTCGTATCTAGGTAGGAAAAAAATGCGGTATCCTCAAATTTCAAAAGGTTTGAAAATACCTTTTTAAACTGATTAAACTAACATCACAATATGTCACAGTTAAGTTGGTTTAAAATGCTTGTTGCATTTGGGTGACCTGTAATAATAATATATTATTTTTTTCAATAAAATAAAAAAGATAAAAATGTATTAAGGCATATAGTTTATAATAATTATAAAAGTGCGCTGAAGCATTGTCGTGGTGAAAGGAGGATCCTGCTTCGAGGTCGCTGCCGTCGAATTTTTTCCAAGACAACAGGCAAACAGCGATTGACATACCAGTCTGCAGTAACTGTCCGAAAGGTCATTTCGACAGATGTGCTAGAAGTTTCCATCTTCTATCACAACTGTCGCGAAATGACCTTTCCGACCAAAGAATGAGGCAATCATCTTTTTTCCTTGACTTCTTCCTTCCTTTACCTTAGTTGGCCGATCCTCGAAAGGAAACACCCACTGAGCTGATTGACTTTTGGTTTCGGGTTCGTAGCAATATATCCAGCTTTCATCACCTGTGACGATGTCAAATATAGCATTTGAGTCACCGCCGATGAACTTATGTAACATTTGGCGACACCAGTCCATGCGAAGGTTTTTCTGGTCGTCGGTTAAAGTATGGGGAATCCATCTTGTACAAGGCTTCCTGACACCTAAATGTTCGTGTAATATTGTTGGCTTGCCCGTATCTGCTGATAGGTTCTTATCTTCCCCTATCATGCGTCGCACAGCACTCATGTTAAACTCGTTTAACCAATTGTGAATAGTGGCAAAAGATGGGGCTTCATTAAGAAATGCTTATTGCAGCCTATTATAGCTTCGTTGTTGACTAAGCCCACAACGAAAGTCATAATAAATCATTGATCGAAAATTTTCTCGCGGTAGGTTCATTTTCACGTGTAACAAGAGTTTTAGATTTGCCGCCAATTCACAAAAACAAATGACAAATGAATGCAATATACTACATTAGGTTACCAAAGAGTTCTATAATCGAAATTAAAAAAAGGTTTTATTATGTTTCTAACTGGTCAGTTCTAAACATTTTCAGTGTTACCCTCGTAAATCTGTGTACGCTTCAAAACGTTGAGATACGTCCCAGCCGTTTGAGCGCTGTCGTATTTTATCAACGCTATCATACTTTAAAAAAATATAATTATAGCTAATTTAAGTAACGTAACCTACATAATTTCCTTAAGATTCATTAATTTATTTGCACATACTGTCTCATTCAAATTAGTTAAATAATTACATGTTCGGGTTTCTTTTATCATGTTTATATAACCACAAATGTATACTTACCTAGGTTCGTGATGACGTTACTATTATATTATTAATTTGTAATATAGAATATATTTGATAGATAAAATTTATAATTACAACCTATTAGGTTCGTTTCTTTAACCATGTTTTTTACGAAATTACAAAAAAATATACAATGCTAATTTATACATTTTATTTGTTAAATAATATTTATTAGCATTGATAACTCGGATCTGTCACTGTACAACATTTCATCATAATATAATTTTTCGTTACATGGATTTTTGCATCAATTTTAGTAAAAGTTTTTTTTTTTAATTTCTATATTATTGATATCGACACGTCTAACAATAGTCGATAAACAAAGTGAGTGTGGATTACTTGGCCTGCTCACACGTCTACCAGATCTAGCTTCCAGGATGTTCTTGATAAAGAACAGGTCAAAAGCCCTCCTAACTGACGAGTGAGTACGGTAATATTATGAGAGTAAACGAAACAAAAGAGGTATGTCAGGATCGTAACTAGTGGAGGTCTGTGCACTCCGCCTAAGCATTTGAGATGATCCGAGAGATAAATAAATAAAATATTAAAAATATATAGTTTAAAATGAGTCATGCACTATGTAGTTCTAAGACTTAAAATGTTCACTTAATTAGTATCAACGTTGAAATTCAATTATTCACAGTTAAACAGCACGTTTATAATGTAACAGCAGATGTTAAGACAATACAAGTTTTGATAGATAGATTTATTAAAATATCTCTGAATTGATGATTATTTATATATACTTTAGGAATGCCACAACCATTACCACAGCGTATCAGAGCTCTTTTGATGTACATGAGCAACATCCCTTGGAATATTTAACCACTAATTATCATCAACACTAACCAACTAATTTATTTTATAACCGTGGTAACTGCTCGGCCTTTGTTAGCGCTAGCGCCGGCCATAACCGTGTAGTTAAATAATGAAATGATAATATAATGTTGGTTTTGATATCTTTTACGTCGTAAGTACGCAATTTTATTCTAAAACACCAAGAAGTCTTATACTTTTAGCGTCAGATGTACTCACGGTTCGAAACTTGAAGAAGATCGACATGTGCGGTACTGCGGCCGCGCCCGCCTCTACACTGCCGCCGCCCGCCCAACAACGGCGCCGCCGGCCTCGAAGCGATTGCTCTACGCTGCCCGGGCTGCGCGACGCAATCTACAAACACCTGATAGGCACACGTGTGCGTTGCTGCGATAATAAAATTTTCTTTATTCTTTTGTCTAACAATGTCTCAAGAATGCTTGCTATAAAACTCAACATGTATGCAAGCCTAAAATATTTTTTATGGCGAAATTTAGTAGTATTAATACAAAAATAGAAAATTAATGCGATATTAGAAACTTGTGTGTAAGTATATTTTTGTCGTATTTTTAATTCAAGGAGCTCCCAGTGACATGCTCTGTCTTATCACTTGATCGGTATTATTGTATAACCGGGGATGTTTATGGGGTTTAAATTATATGGACTGGTAGTTAAAAATTGTTGACCTTCTTTTTTTTTAAAATGAAAAATATTAAACAGTAAATTTACAGTATTAAATATAATACACTCCATAATAGTAAAAAAATAAAAGACAATCCTACAGACAAATTAATACATTCATTTTGTTATCTATCCCCTTTGGGAATGAAAACATACCATAAGTTGCTGCCGCTTCTGCGCGGTAATATCGACCCGCGAGGCATCAGTCACGGGGACAGCGTTGAAGTCGATACACTACGCAATCAACGCTAGTGTAACCCTAAAAATCTTTGGAGTGTCATTGGTGATAGAGTGGTGTACTGTTAAAGTGGCAAGATGGTGATGTGGTTTGGGGTGTTTTTAAGCTTGTGCGCGTGGTGGTGGGCGGGTGCGAGTGCGCGGTCGCTAGATCCAAGCGCGTGCGCGGCGCGCTTTGACGTGCAGCGCGATAAGATCATCCGGACGGAGGAGTCGCGAGAGATGGGCGCGCGCTACCTCGCTGAACTAGACGTGGGAGCACGCCCAGAGTGCTTGCGCCTCTGCTGCGAGACTGACAGCTGCGATGTCTTCGTGTTTGAGGAAAAGGCAAATACACTGTTATGAATATTTATGAAATTAGCACGCTTAATATACTAACGTTACAAATGATAAACAAATATACAAGATATAGGTATCAAGTTCTAGCTAAAAAATTAATAAATCAGTGGCGCTACAACTTTTTTAGGGCCTCAGATCTCTGTATCTGGTTCATGATCATTTGTTAATCTAATCTGCAAGTAGGTGATCAGCCTCCTGGTCCCACGCGTCGACTTTTTGGGTCTAAGGCAAGCCGGATTCCTCACAATGTTTTCCTTCACTATTCGAGCGAATGTTTAATGCGCACATAATAGAAAATATATCAGTGCTTAATATACTTTATATATTGGGGAATTGGGGAACAAACTTGTAAAATAAATAAATATCTTCAGAGCCCTGGCAGTTGTTATCTATTCGCGTGTGGACCGCCCGAAGACTTTCGCTGCAAGTTCACGGCGCATGGAAACTTCAGCAGCGGCGTGCTGGCAATCAGTCGCCGCCTCGCAGAGTTACAGGACCAAGAGCGTCTAGCGCCATTGAGGCATCAGCTTGCCGACTTAAGGTATTTCGTTCACTTCACCACATCGCCTTACTTATTATTATTATAAAGCCTTTAATGCTTACACCCAGTATGATATATTAACACTTATTTAAGTTACATAAAAAAACTGAATTCTATATGTATTAACATAAATAAAACTTAAATCTAGTACATAAATAAAACTTAATCTAATACATAAATAAAACTTAATCTAATACATAAATAAAACGTAATCTAATACATCACTTGACCCGTTTTAGGTAATCTGCGTGTCCTGTGACACATTGGCCTCTTCCAGCTGCTTCCGTTCTTTTCTGATGTTAGCTGTTCTTGTCCAAGTTGTGCCTCCTATTCTCTTTATATATACGTATATATATGTATATATAAATTTGAGGAATACTTAAAAAATCTTTATTCTTGGGATTGATTTGCTCCAGTTCAAACAATTTGTATGAGAATACTTGGCGATTAAAGAGTGGCGGAAAGTTTCTTGCCAGTTCTTCTTACCCGCTCTACGCCCTTGACTTGCGAACTGGTAGTAAATGTAAATTTACAAATAATTTAACTTCTTTCTGACAATTCATAAGTGTACTTGTTTACCTACATGAATATTGAATAAAGATATTTTGAGTTTGAGTTATCTTCTGCCCATCTCTTGCTCTGTCTTCCTCTTTTCATTTTTCCATCGCGTGGTTGCCATTCTGTAATTATGTTTGTCCATTTCAACATTATACGGTATATACGGTAATCATTACGGTAAACCCCTGTTATACGAATACTTACCGAACTTCGTACTGAGTCTGTTAAGGAATTATAGTTGAGAATGGCGTGAAGATCTTGAATAATAAGACCTGTATGACAATTTTAATAATTCTTAAAATGTTTTGTATTTTTAAAGCCGCGGGCGTAGCACGTCTACGACTCTGACACCACCACTGGCGCCTCACCCACCACCTCGTCCGACTCCATCGCATTCACCCCCACGAGTAGCTGCTGTCTCCACGCACTGTAGCCGTTACCAGTTCGCGTGCGCTACTGGCGGCGAATGCGTGGCAGTATACAATGCCTGTGATGGTGTGCCACAGTGCGCAGATGGCAGCGATGAAGCACCCGAACTCGCTTGCCCACCGGCGCCAGGTCCACCAGTTCCTGCGTCCACAGCCGCACCACCGCCCACACTCACGCAAGTAAGTCTACCTTGCATTTGGGCTCCCATATCAATCAAATGTTCACTTCGACTTATTTTGTTCTATTTCTATCACATATCAGGTTCGACTCGAATCCGAAATAGACACCGGCGGTGATCTCAGCGTTGCAGAAGCGGCGGCGGTAGCAGAAGCGGCTGAGCTCTGGCCTCATCGTCTGACGCAAGCACAGCCCCAACATCACTATAACGACGGTAAGCAGCCGAAATATGTACTTAATACCAATCATAATAATAATAAATCGTTTATTTGCCAAGATAGTGGTACAATAACATCGATCAAGTACAAAAATCCGCACAATCAGCCATATATAAATAGGCATGCAAATGTAATAATAATAATAAGTTAAGTTATGGTGTCAAACTTATGGTCTAAATACTCGCCCACGCTATAAAGGCACCTTGCCTTTAAAAATTTAATGACCTTCCCCTTGAAAGAATAATATGGCAGTGATCTATAACTTCTAGGAAGGTGATTAAATAGTTTTATAGCCATGGCGTAACAGTGTAACGTACTGCGACTACTTTGGTATTGTGTTAGGTAAATATAAAATTATTAGATATTTGATTTCTGTTTTACAGCAGTACCTGGCCCGGTGACGGGGGATGCAGCAACAGGCCCACATATTTTTAGTCACACGGGCGGCTTGGTGCAGCAGTTAGGCGAGCCAGCTGCGCCAGCGCTTAGCTGGGCGCGTCACTCCTGGCCTCAACCACATCGAGCTGAACCCGAATGGCCCCCTCAGCAGCCGGCCGCACCTCCTGGCTATTGGCCCGACACCGACCGTATTTGGTCTCCGCATCGCCTTCCACCCGCCCCAGCACAGAGAGTATGAATTTTTAATTATTAATAAATAAAACTTATTTCGTAAGATAGAACCATTACTAGTAGACACATGGATGCTAAAGCATCTTACATTTTAACTCTTGTTCTGTCATCCCAATTCTTCTTCGAATATCCGTAGTTATATTTAGGTAATCGTAGGTAATGGAGCAAAGAGACAGTGCGATCGACAACACAATGCCTGAGCTCCCACTAATATATGGAGGAGACCGTGGTGCGGTGCTGCGGGACTCGCCCAAGAAAGGTTTCGAGCTGATGGCGGCCGCCGATCGCGTACCGTATACGCCCCCGCCTTCGTTACCACCCAGAGCGATGGTTCCAAACGCTGTGCTGCTGCCAAACGCACCACATCCGCAGCAGACCATACCAATAGAACATTCGCCTACACCACTTGAAAACACCACCAAGAAAAAAGTTCTTAAAGACATACAACCAGTAAGCATAAAGTTAACCAAATGTTATTAAGATAAATTCATGACAGAAAAAAATATTAAATTAGTTGATAAAAACGTTGATTAGTCTTAATTTTCACTATCATAAAAACATAATGAATTATCAGGAGTTAGATAACACGATGACGGCTCCAAATCAAAACGGGAAGCTAGCGGTGCAACCAAATGAGCAAGGGCGTCCAAAGCAGATAGAACAGCGGGCTCCAATTGAACAGCATGGAGATATCGGGCGAGTTGAGATGGGGCAACACGAGCATTGGGCCAGCGATGAGCACGAAGGTCTCAGCGAACACCCCCCTGCTGCACTGATGCTACTTGTTCTCGGTAAGTGGTGGACCGCAGATGGATAATTAAAAGTTCTTATACAGTTCTCACCAGTTGTGTATATCCAGGCACTCTGCTAACCGCGGCGTTGGGCGCGTTAGCGGGCTGCCGGCTGCGTGCTGCATCACGCCGCCGTCGCCATCACAAACGGTATGCGCTCGATGCCGATTACCTCGTCAACGGCATGTACCTTTAGCCGCCTAATACCACGCCCACATAGGCTACTGGGCCCACATATCAGTTTAATGTCTGGAAAAGGAAACCAAATATTCATCAGTTATGCTAGTTAGGAACAATGTTGTATTGTTAACACGCAAATGTCGAAATGTTGAATTCAATGTAAATACTATAAAGCAATTAATTATTTAATATTATCGATGTATGATACTATTGCACACTGTAGTGTTATTGTAATAAAAAACGGAGATATCTGTTTTATACAAGTAGTGGCACGAAACTCTAGCGCTGACCGTTATTGCGCAGAAGTAAAAAATAAGGTACCTGAGGGGGGCTAGCGGGCTCGCGTAGCGTCGATTGGCTCTCCAGTCGCAATCCATCCCCCGCGCGACAGTACACATATGCGCAGCAATCCCCTCCACGTATCGGCCAGCGCTAGACTTACGTGCCGCTGCCTATACCTCTGTTGAAATTTGATATAAGAATATGTAAATAATGTAAAAACATTTCTTAAACTAAGTTATCCTATGTATATGTGTAGATACTTAATAACATTTGAATAGGACGGAGGGTCGTAAACCTCCCCACAGTCCGTGGTTACGGTGGACCTAACTTTTGAAATGAATAGGAATTGCGTACGAAGTGACCTGTTCTAGAGATTTAAAAAATTAATTCCATAATTATTGTAATATCAATACTAAAGTAAATCATGTATTATACGATTGCCTAAAACTATATTAAAACGGTGACATTATTTTAAGAGACTATTAAATGATTATTTTGTTTCTCGCACTGTATTTAACTAACCAACTAACCTTACTTACGTGGGGAAAACACAAGTAGCTCCATATATTATAATTTATAACTTGATAAAAAACAGGTGAATAATTCGGGACTATAGGCATACAACATAGAAAACGATTGAAGAATTAATATATTTATTAATTTGACTATGACAAGTCATAAAAAATAAACACCATCTTGCTGACTGATCTTATGAAAAATTAGCGTAATGACTATCAGCTGCCCAAGAAGCGTGTGGAGGTTTCGAAAGTGATAAAAAAATTGTATTGTTTCACGCATAGTTCAATCAATTTGTGTTGAAAAACTACGTAACTACATATAACGCTACCTCCCGAACATAAATCACGGGCAAATAATGGACGAGCAAAACTAGCAAGATATGTTGTCCCATTTTTTTAAGTTTATTTTTAGATTGATCCTGAGATGCTGATTATTAATAGCAATCAAACATCGCTATTTTTAAAAATTCTATTTTAATATGTATTTAAAAGATTCCTGCACGTTGGGTCTTACGTGCAGTGGGAGTTGGGAATTACGGTAAGCCTCCAGAAAAATAGGTCGAAATATTAAATAAAACGTGGATTTTATTCAATCTGTCTTTATTTTTATATATTTATCGATCACAAGAAAATCACTCGAGGGAATGACATTGGAATTGATTACTTAACAAAAGTATCGCCGAAAGTATTAAGACAATTTTAATTAAACGAAACAATAGATTTATTATTATGTCACATTGATTATAAGAGAGACAAAATGCATAATTATCTATCCAAAACCTATAGACAAGTATAAGTCTTATCTGTCAAATAGTCACAGGATTTTGACAGATAAAGAATTGACTTGTCTTTGAATCATAGTCTAAGAGTCAGAGACACGTTAAAGTGCGAAGAAACTCTCCTGTATCAACTCGCATGACTACTTCACAGATTGGAGTGTATACACTTATTGTCTTTGAATCTTAGATCAAATATTGAAAGAAATTCTTAAAAATAAAGTTATTTGACAATCATAATATAAGAAAAATATGTCGCACTGGTAATTCTTTTATTCTTAACGTAAATGCTTAACGGGGTTATATATTGAGTCGTGAAGAATTTAAAAAAACATTTCCACATGACTCCATTTCTGCCTAATCCTAAGTTGCCTATCATCAAAAACATGATAATTTCTAAATCAAATGTCTTTAAATTATGATCACATATTTCATTAAACTAAGTGCTAATGTATTGTAATCACTAAAAATAGGATAACGAAAAGCTCGATTATCGAAGTTCTAAAAACGAACCAAAGTAATTAATTATGGACATTATCATCTCCCCCCCCCCCCTCTCCTCCCGGCGCCAGCGGCGACTTATATAATTTATATACAAAATATTTATTTAAAAGGCACTTGTCATTTATTTACATGTCATAGGAATAACCATTATTATAAATAACAAAATCATCATGGTATTAAATGTCCGGCGATATAGTTTTCAATAATAAAAACAATTCTCTATTATCAGTCTTTGAGTGATCTGAGCGAAACACTGCATTAACCATTGAACGTTTGTAAATATATACATACGATTATGTAAAAAAAATTGCATATAATACATTACAGTTCAGAGCCCACCGATTACTTTTAGTATTCTTCCGATCCATGCTGGAAAAAACTTAAGTAAACTAAAAATACTACGTGACAAACGAGGGACACGTGTGGTAAGAGGCACGCGTCGTAAGTGACACGGGTGGGAGCGAGGTCTCACAGGAACTATTGCATGAGGCCAGCCAAGAGGTCAGGGCAAGCGGGGCAGGGGAGGAAGGGGGGGCAGGTGGGGCAGATGCGCCAGGCGGCAGTTTTCGATGTACAGGTCTTTGACGAGCAGGTCGGCGGCGGCGAGGCGCGCGTGGAGCCTCTGCGCTGCCCGTTCTGCCCGTGCTGCTCGCGCCCGTAAAGCCGCTCCTGCCGTTGCTCCACCGCATCCACACGTCTATCACAAACAAACACACAAACTGTATAAATTTTCTACTAACATTTATTACTTTCACATATTGGATACAGACACTCGTCTTATGGTATTCTAATATTGGTTTACATACATTCAAAAGAATAAAAACTAAGTTAAGTTAAAGAAAACACTTTTTTACCGGATTGAAGTTATGTATTAATATAAACTTATAATTATTTTACGCAATTTAAAAAAAATCCGACGTTTCGCGTGCTTTACAGCATGCGTGGTCACGGTGACCACGAAAAAATGAAATTATGTAAAATAATTATAAGTTTAAAATAATACATAACTTCAATCCGGTAAAAAAGTGTTTTCTATACATGTGTAAAAGTTAAGTTAATAAAGTTGCCCGCATTTGAAGGAGTACACTCGAATTTCTTAGTGTTTATTATATGTATTTATTTAATATAATAAATATTAACCCGTAGTTTTTGTATTCGCATCCTAGCTGAACAAATTGTCTTTATTTATGCGATTTTAACATTTGCTCTTTCAATAAAAAATAGTAAGAAATCGCAAAAGAAAAAAAAATTAAAATGTTAGACTTTCGTCAACCAATTAATATAAATAAGTCAATCATTTAGATGCTTAAGGATCAATCGACATCTTTATATGTTTGCAAAGCGATTTCACAGTAGCAATATTGTGTACCTTATGTATTTATTATTATATATTTTTTCAACATATTTATTTTTTTATTTTTCGAAATTTTTGCATTGGTTTAGTATTGTAAGGATGGAGTGTATGTATAAAGAGAGAGATGTATGTTTTTTGAATAAATCAATATTTTTGGTCATAATCGACGAGGGGCCATCCATAAAGTACGTCACACGTTAATGGGGAGGGAGGGTATCACCGAAGTGTGACATCGTGTGACAAGGGGCACGGGGGGTCAATACTTTTGTGACGTCACATGTTAAAATTTTACGAACTTGATCTATATTTAATTAATTAAATGAAAATAGCTGTTTTCTCTCGATTATTTTTAAATACATACATAAATTAAAAAAAATTGTGACGTCACATCAGGAGGGGGGGTTATAAAAATGTGACATCCTGTGACAAGAACGGGGGGAGGGGTTCAAAAGTTCTAAAATTCGTGTGACGTACTTTATGGATGGCCCCTAACGAGTTTTATCAGAATCATAAATTCTTGCCATTATTGGAATTTGTTTAAACCAATACAACAAATATTCAAAGAATATAGCAAGCACAGCTATAATGATTCTTAAAAGGCCGGCAACATTGCGAGCCATCTAGAATAAGAGTATATTGCCAGTTCTTCTCTTCCGTTCTACGTCCTTGATTTGAGAACTGGCAGTAAATGTAAAATTAGAAGCATTATTATACTTTTTTTTTGACGTTCAAAAGTTTACATTGTGTTACCTATATCTATAAATAATTTTGACTTTGATTTTAGAAAATATGTACATGAGCAGTGGTATCACTTATACTCAGAACAGCCTCCTGCCCGTTTGCCCCCTGTTCTGGGAGGCTGCTTATCATGCAGGAAGTCATCTATTAAAGGTCTCAGAAGAACCAAGACAAAGTTAAATATCAGACTTACCGGCTGGAACCGCTGCACATCAAGGTCAGTGCAGGGTCTGGGGCGTGGCCTCTGGAGCTGCTGTTGGAGCTGATCAGCACACTGCTGCAACTCCTCTATGCGCTGGGATTTCTGCGACAGATCTTCTGCCTGTGCAAACAGCAGGGGAAGACTTTAGTTATTTAGAAAAAATCAACTACACTTAAATAGATGTCAACATTATTACCTTTAGCAATACATACCTCCAGAAATACTGGACTATCTCAAAAACTACTGAACCGATATCGTTAAAACGTGAACCTATACCTGATCACAGTATCTTGACTTTTAGCGTTTGAAAAATTTCTAGAAACATATGTATATAGTTACAAAATGTAGCAAATAGTTAATATATCATGATATTCAATTGTTTTGCATTGCCAACCATATCACATACACAGATCAAATTGATAACCTCCTTTTTTGTAGTTGGTTAAAAACTTAAAAGCACCCACACGCATGCCAGCTAAGGCGGTCTGAAGGGTACCTGTCGCGCAAGGCGAGCATCGGTCTCCTCCCGCAGCTGGTGCATCTCGGCCTCCAGCTGGGCGTACTGGTCTTCCAGTGCTGTCTCCGGCAGCGCTGGCAGAGCTGGTGGCGCAACCCGCGACGCCGACGCGAACTGGCGCTCATAGGCCGCCACCTTATCGGCCAACTCTGCCAGCAGTTCATCGGCAGCGCGCTGTTCGTCCCGTTCGCGCTGCAGCCTCGCTGCCCAATACTCTTCGCAGCGCTCGTACTCACCGCGCAACGCATCCAAGCTACCTTCCAGCTCCCTACAAAATTATCAATATTCCCTTTTAAAAGAAAATATATATACATATATATATATAAATGTCAATATTCTATTTTTTTATATTGTATGGCGTACATAAATGCATGAATTCCATACAATTTGTAGCTAACTTAATTGAACTTGAATGCTATATAGAAGGTTTCTATTAAGTTCCAAATATTATATATACAATTTTTTTAATTGATTGTTTATGTATTAAAAGTTCTTATTTCCCATTATGCCTATAAGTGTTAACCTAAATGTAGAACTGTATATATCTCTAAATTACGTGTATTTTCACTGTCTTATTTCATCAATATAAATGGCACTAACGTGATAATAGCGTTGAGATTCGATATTTCAGCCTCATGTGATGCCCTTAGTCGGGCCTGTTCATCATCTGGGGCACTTAGGACTGCGCACAGTGCTCCCACTCTCTCCCACTTTCCACCACAAAGCTCACAGCTCGCATTTTCTGCAGATAACATCTTCAGTTCGCTGAGTAGCTCTTGAGATGGCCTACACATTTCTATGTGTCCATCCTCGACTGAGCATTCACGCTGAAATTTATAATATAAACTATGTAAATAATAGGACCACTTAACTCTTTGTTTAATGACATGACACAATAATCGTTGGATTTGATTAATTTACTTAAAAAGATAAAAATGGAAAGAAATGAAAAGGTCTCAGAGGCATTTTTTGTTCACAACTATCACACAATAAAAGTCCATACATTATAATAACTAGAGGCTTTGGGATAGCCCTGTTTTAAAATAAAGAGTCTAGAACCTCCACTCCACACTCCATTTAAAAATAAAGGTTAAGACAAGGGAAGTAGAATAAATAGTTTTAAATACGCAATAGGTACCTGAAGCGTATTGAGGGTTAAAGGACTGGAAGGAGCTGATGATGGGCGGGGGGCGCGGGCAGCAGCCTCAAGCGCGGCAGCCAGCTCGTCGACACGGTCCCGAAGGCGCGCGTTGTCGCCACGTAGTTCAGCAAGACGTTCGGCACACTGCTCGGCGGCGGCGTGTTCTCTCTCGGCGCGTTCCGCTTCGCGTTGGGCGGCAATTCGGGCCTCTTCCAATGCACGGGCTCCTTCACGCTCGATTTCATTATGACGATTTTCACACTCATTGATTCGTTCCTGAAATATATGATCATAAATTGAAAATGGTTATGCTATTTAACTTGGTACAACATAAACATGTATATTTTATTAAATAACATTTACATATGTTATTTAAATAAATATACCACATTATAATGGTTTTACATAATAAAGGCTTTTTTCATTGATATATAGGAGAGAAACTTTTCTACTAAACTTAACTAAGTGATGTAAATCAGTCAAATAAAACTTTTGTTACCAATCAATAATAATAATAAATTTGTATGATGAAGACTTCTGTTGGTCGCAGACTTCACAGAAAAAAAAATCCTCTTTAAATAAGTGTTCAGACCTCTGAAAGCTCTCAGTCTGTTTATATGGCTTGAACCATTTCAAGTTCAAAGGTAACAGAGGCAGAGATAAGTTCCTAACTTGATACTATAAAATAAAGAAGCCACCAACCTCCAGATCTTGGCAACGTTGTGTGCGGGTTGCTAGATCTATCCGCAGCTGGGCCTCGAGATCAGCGCGGCGCGCGATATCTGCAGCCAGACGACTGGACTCGCGAGATGCGCGTTCCCGCTCCGCTGCAGCTTCATCTCCAGCCAATCGCGCAATTTCTGCGTGTTTCAATTCCATTGCCTTCATTCTATTTTTTAGCTCTGCTTCTATCTGCGCATGGTTCTCATCAACATCTTGCGCTAACATCCTTGCTCGCCGATTAGCTTCTGAAAGGTCAGATCTCAGTTTGTTGCGTTCTGCAACAACCATTTCAAATTTACTCCGAATTCTTTCTATTTGTAGTCTGCTCAATGTATTGGCAGCTAATAACAATAAAGACCGTGGTTCTGAAATCTCTGATGGGAATCCCAAAGCTTGTAATTCTTCATCAAGTGATTGTTCAAGGTCTCTGGGTTCAATAGCAACTATTGTGAAGCCTAATTCTTGAAGAAGTCTTCTAGGCTTTTGTACCCCTGCTCGCTCCCAGGCCTCTACAATTACATCACTGGGGACAGTATCATTATCTATACATGTACTTACATCAGAATTACTTTCATCAAGACTACTATCAATTGTGGACTGGAGAGATACATTAAGTCTATCAAAAAATTCACCTAAACTCATTTCATCAGTTTTTGATGAATCAAATACTTGTTGGATGAGCTTTCTATTGACACCATGCATTTCCAAGCTTTGGCAAAGCTTAAGAGCTCGGTCTGTGTCGACGCGCTGCTCATGGTCTAGCTTTGGAGCGTCTTCATCTTCGAGACGTAAGTCAATGCGACTTTCCATAGCTGAAGAGCTTCGTTTACACTTCATACGTTGTTTACAACGTTCGACATCTAAACGCGACTCGGAAGCCACACGATGTCGCGGAGACACGTTTGAATCTATTCGTTGTGGTCGCGAGCGACGACCATATTTTTTCAATCCAAAGGTAAATTTCGGAGCAACTTCTCGGCCTGAAGAATCGTCGTCACTTTGGGGTGGTGTCGATACAGCTGGTCGAGTGCTGGATGCCGGTGAAGGACCCTCGCCACCGAGTACAGACAGTAGCCCGTTGCGGAAATGAGTGAAGGTGACACGGTCAGGCCGCCCGTCAAAAAGCGTGTCAACTAGTGTAGCCCCTCGATCCTCAAGCTGTAACGCGTCACATAGCTCAAGAACAGCAGATCTATCTAAGGCTTCTTCGTTATTTATGTCGAAGGTTTTGAACACACTGTACAGCTGTTTTTCATAGTGATTCATGGAGACACCATCCATAACGAACAATATATTATAGTAAAAATAACATCTAAGTTTTCTTTAAGTATTTATAGGATATATGGGGACATAATTTGTAGTGTTATTTATGTTCTGTTTTAATTAAAATCTTATATTAATATTTAGAAATTTTCACAACCTCAACAATTCAATTTGTTACTTAGTTGGTAATAATTACTTGACAATTGGCGACTGACATTGACATTAAACAGGTTGATGGTGTAAGAACAAAAGTTAAAACATAGAAAGCGTGTAAAAATAGGATAGATAGCTATTTGGCTCTAAACTTAGGTGTTTTCGTGTATGGGTAAACGACACATAATTCACTATCATATTATTGGCTTCGTGATCGTAAACTCATTTATCAAATTCTGATGCTTGTTGCTCTTAATCTTTTTGAATAGTTTCAAATTGTAGAAAAACGACGTAGATAGAGAACGAAGAAAAAAAACAATGATTTTCATCGGTAAATTTATATAATTGTTACTGTTATTGCTAATGCAATAAGTAAGTATTCTAAAACTATAAAGTATTTTGTAACTAACATATTTATATGTTATGTTTGATGTCAATTTTGGTCAATTTCATAATGCTTTTAGTAGCAATAATTTTTATTTTTTATTTTAGAGGTTTGTGTAGGCTAAAGTAAAAAAAACTATCACCATAATATTGCTAGATCAATTTAATAAATTATTCGCTATAGCTAACTAGTAACTAGCCACATGTCCACATGATGAAAACCGACTTCAACGAAACTCGATTTCACCAAAAATGTACATATGTACCTATTATGTATTATATAATAAACGATACTAGTCCGAAAAACTACCAACCTACATAAAACAAAACATTATTTATCTAATTTTTACGTATTAGAATGATATTGAAACAATAAAGGCGGAAACATAGTACTAAAACGCGACGCTACACCACGCCATCCGACGCATGTCAGTACTTATCAATCCTATATATTTAATATGGTCAGGGGGTCTAGCCATATTGGTGTCGAAAAGTATTCTACATACACTACCGCTTTTGCGTAATTGTACTGTCGAAAACGCTTCGTTCGTAGCCAAGAGGCATGTCGATACATTACCGCAAAGTCGACAGCGTAGATGCGAGCTGCTGTTCGTAGCACCTTATTCCGTCATATTGTCTCTGGATTAAATGTATTCCTAATGTCACTTTTATAAACAAATAAAAGTTAAAACTACAATATTATTGTAAATTTGCAATAATTGCAAATTCCAATTATTGGAAGCTGCAAAAGGGACATTAGAATGTCAGCAAGGTCGGAACAATTTTCGATTTAAGTGGAATTAACGGAAGGTGCAAAGTGAATATATGAATTTTAATTGCATGTTTAAATCAATTATGGTTTGTTTCATGTTTTCTCAGAAATTTAAGCCTACAAATAAATACAATATTTTGAAATTGCATAATTGCGATATATAATAATTAGTAGTACTCATACCTTGATATTTTTTGGATTTGACCACACAACTTATCTGCAAAATGATGAAGCAACATGTTTTGTTACCGCTTAGAAGAAACTTAAACTTAAAGAGTGAAAATAAGGTTGACTAGAAGTTGATAAATTCCAAGGAATTAAAAAAACAATAGAAAAAAAACGTAGACTAGTGTGAACACTGAAATTAGAGTTTGATTTAAGCTTTAATTAAGTTTGGTGTTTGTGCTTGAACATTCTTAATGTCAATTTGAAAGCAGATTTATATATCAGTATAGATTTTATTAGTGATTTGCTACTAGTTGGAATTGTCTCTGTTTATGTTAAACAAACAATTTCAGTTTAAGTTAGAGTCATAAAGGTTGATTGTTTATAATAAATTTATACTTTTAGAAAGTGAGAATTGCAAAGCAGCAAGTACTATGAAATGAAAAGAGGGATTAACAAATATTATAAAATAGAAACTTTATCTGGTATTATAACCCTTAATCAACCTTTAATTCCATATTGATGCTCTAACATCTTAGATATAAATTTAAGTTTGATGCTGATTTTATTAAGTTAATATTTATGTCAATTAACTTTTGGTTATATCAGTGATTTGCTACTAGTTAATATGTAAATGCAAAAATCTGTTTAAGTAAGAAATGAATATACATTGTATGTTATGTATTTGTCAGTTTTATTTTTGGTAATTTACCTATGTCTTCTTTAGTAGGAAAAGCCACTAAAGTGGTTAACAATATTAGTTTATTTTACAAGAATATACAGATAATACATATATGAATGACCCGTACCTACTAATAGTTAGGTATATTAAACAAACGGGTAGCAAAATAAAAATGTTTCAGTTATGGTTATTTTTTATTAAAATAAGGCACCAAATATCTTCCTTAACATAATTCAGTCTACATAGAAAAATAAGCATATGTAACAAGTTATTAAACAATACAGACATTACTACTGAACACACACAGGTGCACCAAATTCAATGCATTACTACCTAATGTAGATGTATTCATATTTATATATGTAGATAATTAACTAATAAATGTAAGTGTTAATTTACAGCAATTCTCAATATCTTGTTTCTGTGCTGTCATATACAAAAAATTCAATTCATAAAACCTAACGTTAGATGTTGTGATGATTTCATAAAATTACTATGATACCTACAGTTACTATGAATACATCCTGGGTGATTAAAAATTAGAGATTGTTTCCTTAACACAACAATTGTAAATAATAATAGTTATTGTAAAGATATAATTCTTCCCAAAATCTACAAATGCAGTTTGTTTATAATTATATCTCATTAACATTCAAACTGCTGAACTTATTAAGATTAAATGTGGAGGAACATAGTTTCAGTTACTGTTTTCTGTTCATGAGGTAATGTTACTTAACCAACCATTATTTCATACTCCACTTGTCTTATTTTTTACATTATTCATTAAATGCTTCATTCCCCTTTATCAAATTCATTTTCAGGTACATAATATAACACTTAAATTAATTAAAAGATAAGACTTTAATAAATCTTGTAAATTTGTGGGTTTTTTTAATATTTTTTCAGTTGTCTTATTAGCTTCCTTTTTCTGAAAAGAAAATATTTTAGTTAGTACTTTGATCAAATAGAAAACTGACAAACTAAACTGTAAGATCGGTCCAAAGGTTGTTCGATAGGTAACTTTAATATTAAAACTGTTTAGTTAATTCAAAACTTAAAAATATATTAATTTGTCACTTTGCTGCTTATTGTCAATTAAAGTTATTAATAACCAAACAATGTCAGTAACTCCCAAGGGACTTGAATTCAAACTTCTCATTCATTAACAATATTATAATAAAGTCTCTAGTATATTGACTTAGTAAATAATTAAAGAAAATATCTACTTACCATTACTTAGTATTGCTCACTAGATTTTATATTTCCAAAATATAACGTATAAATCCACTTTATTTGATTAATTTAACTCAATATTATATCATTAGCTTCTATTATAATTACAATAAAATATATTTAGAACTTCTAATTATGTTCATTAGTGACTGCTTTCTCATCTGAAATATAAAAAAAAATAAAATGTACAATCATTTTACTTTGCGATTTCATAATATAGGTATGCAATATTAAATGGTATATGTATATTTCAAATTAAACCACAATTTCATGAACTTACATGCAATATAAATATCAATAAAAGATATCCAATATAACTAGAATTTACTTCAACTAATTTGCTGATTTTCTTGATATCCTCATATTTATCTGTATATTATGTTATAGTTATCCTCGCATTGATTCATAGGAAAAACTTAAACTCTTAACTTAAAAATATTAACTCTAGTTTAAATTATTATAATTACACGAGAACGTTAAAAAAAGACAGATAACAAATTAAAACCATTTCGTTAAAACGTCCAAAATATGACATGTTTTTTAAACGGTAGCCATTAAAGATGGCAATAGTTGTACTGAATTATTGCAAACAGCAGCTTTTGAGATCACGCTAAAACATGGCGGAGAAACGCCGTTTTTTCTACACTGCCGAAACATTAATTGGCCGTTGGCTACCAAATAGCGTAAGCGTTAATGTGTGTCTTTTCGTAGCACTGTCATGGCGTCGCTTATTGTATCCCGACTCACGCCTTTAGGGCCTAGGCTACCGACTATCGACACGAGCTGTCATTTTCATACAAATTTAGTTTTCGACTTTCTACATACACTACCGTTAAGCCATCTTGGCTAGACCCCCAGGTGCACATATACAACACGCCATATGATCACACGCGGTAACATCCAATCGATTTGGATCAACGTGTTGTCGTGTTGTTGACGCCAAGCGTCAAACGTTCTTACTGAAAATGCATACTGTGTGGAATTTCTACGAATTGGATTTAAGTCGTGGTGTCGCGTGTTGGTAATGTGCACGATGGACATCGGGTGTCGACACGTTGCGTCGCGTGGCGTTTTAGTAGTATGGTTCCTTAATATTCTTTTGTTGAGTCTTATTGAATGCAATAGGCAATAGGCATTCTGTGGCCTAACTTCTACGGCAAATGGCAATCTTTATTTATGGTTATGCTTATGACTTATGGTATTATGAGTCAAGGGGGTCTAGCCAAGATGGCTTAACGGTAGTGTATGTAGAAAGTCGAAAACTAAATTTGTATGAAAATGACAGCTCGTGTCGACAGTCGGTAGCCTAGGCCCTAAAGGCGTGAGTCGGGATACAATAAGCGACGCCATGACAGTGCTACGAAAAGACACACATTAACGCTTACGCTATTCGGTAGCCAACGGCCAATTAATGTTTCGGCAGTGTAGAAAAAACGGCGTTTCTCCACCATGTTTTAGCGTGATCTCAAAAGCTGCTGTTTGCAATAATTCAGTACAACTATTGCCATCTTTAATGGCTACTGTTTTAAAAACATGTCATATTTTGGACGTTTTAACGAAATGGTTTTAATTTGTTATCTGTCTTTTTTTAACGTTCTCGTGTAATTATAATAATTTAAACTATAGTTAATATCTTTAAGTTAAGAGTTTTAGTTTTTCCTATGAATCAATGCGAGGATAACATAATAGACAGATAAATATGAGGATATCAAGAAAATCAGCAAATTAGTTGAAGTAAATTCTAGTTATATTGGATATCTTTTATTGATATTTATATTGCATGTAAGTTCATGAAATTGTTCTTTAATTTGAAAAATAGGTAGGTACATATACCATTTAATATTGCATATATTATGTAATCACAAAGTAAAATGATTGTACATTTTATTTGTATATTTCAGATGAGAAAGCAGTCACTAATGAACATAATTAGAAGTAATAAATATATTTTATTGTAATTATAATAGAAGCTGATAATGATTTAAATCAATCAAATAAAGTGGATTTATACTTTATAAACTTTGGAAATATAAAATCTAGTGAGCAATACTACAGTAAGTAATGGTAAGCTGATATTTTCTTTAATTATTTACTAAGTCAATATACTATAGAAGTTATTATAATATTGTTAATGAATGAGAAGTTTGAATTCAAGTCCCTTGGGAGTTACTGACATTGTTTGGTTATTAAAAACTTTAATTGACAATAAGCAGCAAAGTGACAAATTAAATATATTTTTAAGTTTAGAATTAAGTAAAGAGTTTTAATATTAAATTTACCTATTGAACAAACCTTGGACCGATCTTACAGTTTGGTTTGTCAGTTTTCTATTTGATCAAAGTACTAACTAAAATATTTTCTTTTCAGAAAAAGAGAAGCTAATAAGACAACTAAAAGTATTAAAAAAAAACACAAATGGACAAGTTTTATTTAAGTCTTATATTTTAATTAATTTAAGTGTTATATTATGTACCTGAAAATGAATTTGATAATGTGGAATGAAGCATTTTATGAATAATGTAAAAAATAAGACAAGTGGATTATGAAATAATGGTTGGTTAAGTAGCATTACCTCAAGAACAGGAAACAGGAATTGAAACTATGTTCTTCCACATTTTATCTTAATAAGTTCAGTATTTTGAATGTTAATGAGATATTATTATAAACAAACTGGATTTGTAGATTTTGGGAAGAATTATATCTTTAAAATAACTATTATTATTTACAATTGTTGTGTTAAGGAAACAATCACTGTTTTTTTAATCGCCCAGGATGTATTCATAGTAACTGTAGGTATCATAGTAATTTTATGAAATCATCATAACATTAGGTTTTATGAATTGAAATTTTTCTTGTATATAACAGCACACAAACATGATATTGACTTTGCTGCAAATTAACACTTACATTTATTAGTTAATTATATACATATATAAATATGAATAATTTAATACATTAGGTAGTAATGCATTGAATTTGGTACACCTGTGTGTGTTCAGTAGTTATGTCTGTATTGTTTAATAAGTTGTTACATATGCTTATTTTTCTATGTAGACTGCATTATGTTAAGGAAGATATTTGGTGCCTTATTTTAATAAAAAATAACCATAACTGAAACATTTTTATTTTGCTACCTATTTGTTTAATATTCCTAACTGTTAGTAGGTACGGGTCATTCATATATGGATTATCTGTATATTTTTGTAAAATAAACTAATATTGTTAACCACTTAAATGGCTTTTCCTACTAAAGAAGACACAAGTAAATTACCAAAAATAAAACTGACAAATACATAACATACAATGTTTATTCATTTCTTACTTAAACAGATTTTGCATTTACATATTAACTATGTAGTAGCAAATCACTGATATAACCAAAAGTTAATAGACATAAATATTAACTTAAAATCAGCATCAAACTTAAATTTATATCTAAGATGTTGGAGCATCAATATGGAATCAAAGGTTGAGTAAGGGTTTTAATTTCATACCAGACTAAGTTTCTATTTTATCATTTTTATTAATCCCTCTTTTCATTTCATTGAGTACTTGCTGCTTTTCAATTCTCTCTTTCTAAAAGTATAAATTTATTATAAACAATCAACCTTTGACTCTAACTTAAACTGAAATTGTTTGTTGGACATAAACAGAGATAATTCCAACTAGTAGCAAATCACTAATAAAATCTACACTTTTATATAAATCTGCTTACAAATTGACATTAAAAATATTCAAGCACAAACACCAAACCTAATTAAAGCTTAAATCAAACTCTAATTTCAGTGTTCACACTAGTCTACGTTTTTTTTTCTATTGTTTTTTAATTCCTTGGACTATCCTTCTATTCTTTATCAACTTCTAGTCAACCTTATTTTCACTCTTTATTTATCAATCCACAGTACTATTTCTATTGTTTCTTCTAAGCGGTAACAAAATATGTTGCTTCTTCATTTTGCGGATTAGTTGTGAGGTCAAATCCTAAAAAATAAAATATCAAAGTATGAGTACTTCTTATTATTATATATCGTGATTATGCAATTTCAAAATATTGTATTAATTTTATAATTAGTAATATTCAAAATTTGTAGCCTTAAATTTCTGAGAAAACTTGAAACAAACCATAATTAATTCATACATGCAATTAAAATTAATATATTTACTTTGCACCTTCCGTAAATTCCACTTAAATCGAAAATTGTTCCGATCTTTCTGACATTCTAATGTCCCTTTTGCAGCTTCCAATAATTGGAATTTGCAATTATTGCAAATTTACAATAATATTGTAGTTTTAACTATTATTTGTTTATAAAAGTGACATTAGGAATACATTTAATCCAGAGACAATATGACGGAAGAAGGTGCTACGAACAGCAGCTCGCATCTACGCTGTCGACTTTGCGGTAATGTATCGACATGCCTCTTGGCTACGAACGAAGCGTTTTCGACAGTACAATTACGCAAAAGCGGTAGTGTATGTAGAATACTTTTCGACACTAATATGGCTAGACCCCCTGGGGTTTCTCTGGGTTAAATGTATTCCTAATGTCACTTTTATAAACAAATAAAAGTTAAAACTACAATATTATTGTAAATTTGCAATAATTGCAAATTCTAATTATTGGAAGCTGCAAAAGGGACATTAGAATGTCAGCAAGGTCGGAACAATTTTCGATTTAAGTGGAATTTACGGAAGGTGCAAAGTGAATATATGAATTTTAATTGCATGTTTAAATCAATTATGGTTTGTTTCATGTTTTCTCAGAAATTTATTGCGATATATAATAATTAGTAGTACTCATACTTTAATATTTTTAGGATTTGACCTCACAACTTATCTGCAAAATGAAGAAGCAACATGTTTTGTTACCGCTTAGAAGAAACAATAGAAATAGTACTGTGGATTGATAAATAAAGAATGAAAATAAGATTGACTAGAAGTTGATAAATTCCAAGGAATTAAAAAAACAATAGAAAAAAAACGTAGACTAGTGTGAACACTGAAATTAGAGTTTGATTTAAGCTTTAATTAGGTTTGGTGTTTGTGCTTGAACATTCTTAATGTCAATTTGAAAGCAGATTTATATATCAGTATAGATTTTATTAGTGATTTGCTACTAGTTGGAATTGTCTCTGTTTATGTTAAACAAACAATTTCAGTTAGAGTCATAAAGGTTGATTGTTTATAATAAATTTATACTTTTAGAAAGTGAGAATTGCAAAGCAGCAAGTACTATGAAATGAAAAGAGGGATTAACAAATATTATAAAATAGAAACTTAGTCTGGTATGAAATTATAACCCTTACTCAACCTTTGATTCCATATTGATGCTCCAACATCTTAGATATAAATTTTAGTTTGATGCTGAATTTAAGTTAATATTTATGTCAATTAACTTTTGGTTATATCAGTGATTTGCTACTAGTTAATATGTAAATGCAAAATCTGTTTAAGTAAGAAATGAATAAACATTGTATGTTATGTATTTGTCAGTTTTATTTTTGGTAATTTACCTATGTCTTCTTTAGTAGGAAAAGCCATTAAAGTGGTTAACAATATTAGTTTATTTTACAAGAATATACAGATAATGCATATATGAATGACCCGTACCTAATAATAGTTAGGTATATTAAACAAACGGGTAGCAAAATAAAAATGTTTCAGTTATGGTTATTCTTTATTTAAATAAAGCACCAAATATCTTCCTTAACATAATTCAGTCTACATAGAAAAATAAGCATATGTAACAACTTATTAAACAATACAGACATTACTACTGAACACACACAGGTGCACAAAATTCAATGCATTACTACCTAATGTAGATGTATTCATATTTATATATGTAGATAATTAACTAATAAATGTAAGTGTTAATTTACAGCAATGTCAATATCTTGTTTGTGTGCTGTCATAATATACAAAAAATTGTTCAATTCATAAAACCTAACGTTAGATGTTGTGATGATTTCATAAAATTACTATGATACCTACAGTTACTATAAATTCATCCTGGGTGATTAAAAATTAGAGATTGTTTCACACAACAATTGTAAATAATAATAGTTATTGTAAAGATATAATTCTTCCCAAAATCTACAAATGCAGTTTGTTTATACATAATTATATCTCATTATTAAGACTCTTTCATACTACACTTGTCTTATTTTTTACATTATTCATAAAATGATTCATTCCCCTTTATCAAATTTATTTTCAGGTACATAATATAACACTTAAATTAATTAAAAGATAAGACTTTAATAAATCTTGTCCATTTGTGGGTTTTTTTAATATTTTTTCAGTTGTCTTATTAGCTTTCTTTTTCTGAAAAGAAAATATTTTAGTTAGTACTTTGATCAAATAGAAAACTGACAAACTAAACTGTAAGATCGGTCCAAGGTTTGTTCAATAGGTAACTTTAATATTAAAACTTCTTAGTTAATTCAAAACTTAAAAATATACTTAATTTGTCACTTTGCTGCTTATTGTCAATAAAAGTTAGGTATTAATAACCAAACAATGTCAGTAACTCCCAAGGGACTTGAATTCAAACTTCTCATTCATTAACAATATTATAATAAAGTCTCTAGTATATTGACTTAGTAAATAATTAAAGAAAATATCTGCTTACCATTACTTAGTATTGCTCACTAGATTTTATATTTCCAAAGTTCATAAAGTATAAATCCACTTTATTTGATTAATTTAAATCAATATTATATCATTAGCTTCTATTATTTATTTATATTACAATAAAATATATTTAGAACTTCTGATTATGTTCATTAGTGACTGCTTTCTCATCTGAAATATAAAAAAATTAAAATGTACAATCATTTTACTTTGCGATTTCATAATATAGGTATGCAATATTAAATGGTATATGTATTTTTCAAATTAAACCACAATTTCATGAACTTACATGCAATATAAATATCAATAAAAGATATCCAATATAACTATGATTTGCCTCCACTAATTTGCTGATTTTCTTGATATTTTCATATTTATCTGTGTCTATTATGTTATCCTCGCATTGATTCATAGAAAAACTAAAACTCTTAACTTAAAAATACTAACTCTAGTTTAAATTATTATAATTACACAAGAACGTTAAAAAAAGACAGATAACAAATTAAAACCATTTCGTTAAAACGTCCAAAATATGACATGTTTTTAAAACGGTAGCCACTAAAGATGGCAATATTTGTACTGAATTATTGCAAACAGCAGCTTTTGAGATCACGCTAAAACATGGCGGAGAAACGCCGTTTTTTCTACACTGCCGAAACATTAATTGGCCGTTGGCTACCGAATAGCGTAAGCGTTAATGTGTGTCTTTTCGTAGCACTGTCATGGCGTCGCTTATTGTATCCCGACTCACGCCTTTAGGCCCTAGGCTACCGACTGTCGACACGAGCTGTCATTTTCATACAAATTTAGTTTTCGACTTTCTACATACACTACTGTTAAGCCATCTTGGCTAGACCCCCAGCAAATTAAATGAATATATTGATAAACATTATTAACGAAATCATCCTAGTTATGCAGAAGTACCTAACGATAAATTGCAAGACTTGAGAGACTCAGACAAACGTGTTCACGTGTCCTTGCGAATAAGAATTAGGAACATAATTATCTTTTCAGTTTCCAGTGTATTGAATGCTGTCTATATTGCAATTCAGTATTTGTTTATCAAGATTAATTGAAGTCAGATGACGCAATTAAGTTTATTTAGATGTCTTTGTGCACCTAAAACAAATTCAATGTAATGTGTGTGGTGTTTTTAACAATATTAAGCTAACATTTTCGCAGTAAGCTATGAAAGAGACGTGGAACAAAATCTTTGACTACAAGAGGGATGGGAATTTAATAATACTAAGTACGTATAAAGAATTGGAGAAAGTAGAGAACAAAAATAAGAAATGTTTTACGTATTATAGATGTGTGAGTACAATTCTATGGTTAATTATTTTATCACTAATAGCGGTGGTCGTTCTAAAGAAACAAAACCCACTTATTGATATTGTGTATATTGAAAATTCCGATATAAGTAGTGATAAAGTGGTATCATGCTACTATAATACTCCTGCCAATGATGATGCTTCTCAGTTACTACCCTCCAACATCAACCCTCATCTCTGTACTCACATCAATGTTGCCTTTGCACAGGTGAAAAATAAACAAATTTATTTAACTGATTTGCAAATTAAAACTATAGCAGATGTCCTACAAATAAAAAACAAAAATCCAAATTTAAAAGTTTTGCTATCTGTGGGAGGAGCTGGTAATAATGAAGGATTTTCAGATATGGTAGTAAATCACATAGCTAGAAAAGAGTTTATAAAGTCTATAAAATACACATTAAGAAATTATACTTTAGACGGTATAGATTTAGACTGGGAATTTCCTGCCCTTCATCAATATAGCAGAGATGCAGGCAAGAGGGAAAGGCAGCACTTCTCACAGTTGCTGAGAGAGATAAGGATGGAGTATATTAGAGAGAAGAGGAATTACATGCTCACAGTGGCTGTAGCTGCACCTCAGATAATTGTTGATGTGGCATATGACGTCGATCAAATCAACTTGTATGTGGATTATGCAAACATAATGACGTATGACTTTCATTATTATACACAGTATACACCATTCACAGGACTAAATTCACCGTTATATGCTAGAAATTCTGAGTATTTCTACATGGGGACTCTTAATATTAACTATACAATACAAATGTATCTAAGTAAAGGTTTAAATGAAAGTAAGATTGTTGTGGGTATACCAACTTATGGCCACAGTTTTACCCTAGTAAATGAAAATAATGCAGACATTGGGAGCCCGGCATCAGGATATGGTCATGTTGGTAGTTCAGGATTTGTAAGTTATCCTGAGGTTTGTAATTTTTTAAAAGTTAATAGCAATGTGAGTATAGTAGAAGAGAAAATTGCACTAGTTTCATATTTACATAAACAAAAAGAATGGATTTCGTTTGACAGCCCTCAAAGTGTTACAAGTAAAGCTGAATATATAAAAAAGCACAAGCTGAGAGGAGCCATGATCTATGCACTGAACTCAGATGACTATAAAGGACTCTGTGGGAATATACTTTTCAGCAATGTCAGTGATAACTTTCCCTTGTCTGCTTCTATTAGAAATATTATCCTAACATGAATTTGTGATTGCATGATAATAATATGTATATGGTTCAATAAGTTATTTTTGTAATGCAATCCTATACACGCAGTTACCGAGACCTCTACATTAATTAGGTATATAAAAAAATTTACCTTCTTCCGAGACACATAAGTAATTTTGTACATTGTACAGGATTTCATAATTCACAATATTAGTACCACAAAATAAATGTTAAAAGCAATCGTGCGAGCCGCGGCAGAGGCGCGGGCGTCGGCCCACGCGCAGCGCGACTGCCCAAGGTGAATGCAGTGGCCGCGGCTCAGCGGCCTAGAACAGCACGCATCGCAAACAGGTCATCTTGCTAGTGAAAAAGCCAAAGAAAACTAGAACTCGTTAGGTTGCAGTGGGGATTTCCACTTGAGCGCCCACAATCGCCGTAGACACCACCCATTCCACATACGGTTTATGCAGAGATTCTGTAAAAACACCCGATTTTTCCAACTTATATTCCACTTCATTGACCTCATCAGTTAAACATAAAAATGGTAATATTTCGGAAGCTTGTAATTATAGAATTGCTGCTATTCTTTATTTCCTAATGATAGTTTCTTTCTATCTTTTACCTATCTTAAGGCTGAATAGTGTATATGAGCCTTAAAATATATAAGAGTATGATGTAACAATAAAAGTACCTGAAATGTTAATATTAAAGTTGATGTGCAATTAATTTAAAGAGTTTAATTTTATATTTACTTGCGCATGGTAAAGATTGGACTGACGTTATTTCTTAACATAAAACCGGATTAAATCAAGTACCTACTGATGATAACGTCAATGATGTAGGTGTAATATGGGTGGGAGGAAAGAACATAAAATCGCCTAAAAGGTTAGTTTGATCGTGCGCATAAGTCTTTTTATGGAATAAGTAATAAATCAATAGTATGTAAATGTAAGTTTAACATGACTAACTTTAAAATACTAAGTATTGCTAGAGAATCCATCATCTACCTACATAGGATAGCAGTTCACAAAAATATATAAACTCATACAGAATCTTAACAAGTCTACCAAAAACCTATTAAGTAATCCTTTTTATATTGATAATATCATACTTACACAAAAAGGTAAGGAATACACGATAAGAAAATGCAATTCTGTCTCAGACTTCTCTACTACAACAATACAAATTTTGCAAATAATGCAATCATTAGGAATCTAATGGTCACCTTTTAAAATTGTCAGTAAAGAAAATCAATTAAAGTGAGTTTTTAGGACCAACAAAATAAAATAAACAATATATAAAAATAGGAAGCTCTTTAATATGGCACTACCTTACAGTACCTACATATATATTTAAAGATATGCAAGTATATAACTAGCTCTCTTGGGCACTCCACTGCACCACTGCTTCAGCACCCTTGGGAACAATTCCCTAATTTGACGCAATTAATGCTAATACAGCAAAGCAACAATAATAATAAAGATATAACATAATCCTGATAATAACAATACAAGTTTAGGTCTTTAATGTTATAAGCTGAAAATGCTGTTTCTAACAATAAATTCAAGTTGTATTTCACATAATGTGTCATTAAAATGCACTTTAAGTTCTATAATAAACCATCTTACATAGAAATCAGCTTAACTATTTTATATTTTAAACCTATGTACTATAACAGGTTTGTGCTGGTTCATTTAAATGAATTTCAAAAAAACTGTTTTAGTCAATTAATAAAATTAAATAATGGCACATGAGCAAAATGATTCAAAATGGAATTATGAATGAAATCTGTATAACATTCAGACACAACTTATTTTATCATGCAATTTTCTTCATACATATTATAATGCTTGTTTAAATTAAAAATCAATACAATTCAAGATCTAGTAAATATCACAAACTGAAATTTTATCAACTTAAAATTAACTTATTTCTATATAAAAATTTAAATAAATTTCATATAAACCAATTTAATATAAAAACATAAGAGAGCAATAATTGAGTATTTTTTTGTTAAATGCATTTATAGCATAAACACTTAAATTCAGATGTTTTAGTTCAAGACCTAAGCCCTCAGAACAAGTTAAAGTTATTTATAAAGTAGCTTACAAAAATATTAAAAAGCCATTAAAAATATTGTGGAATGCTTTGTTTAAATGTAACACCAAATTAGAGCATATGACCAGCAATTGAGTGTGGCGCAAACTTACTGACTCATTACCTAGCCTATATTATACCTAATATTGTAGATTTCACACAAAATGTAAACGCCTTGTATCACAAACTATAGGTATATATACTCTATGTCTCTATAAGGATATATAATAATGTATATTAGTAGAGTTTCTAAATATTAGGATATGGCAAATTAACAACAACTTATTGTCTAGTGGAATTCATTATTTTAAGTAAGGAGCTCAATGGCCACTGAGTGTGATACTTTATCACTGATACTTCAGTACACTGATTTTGTTCAGAACAGTACTATAGCAATTATATTGCAAGTTAACCAGTGGGTAATTTTTCTTTACAATGGAAATAAAAAATACAAATTATAACTGTCATTATAATCTGTTGTTTCATTTGAAGTTGAATTGGTGAATTGGTTGTTATTAACCAGAATTTTTTATACTACTTTTTTTAAAGCATATTATAAACAGTATATAGTAACCATTAACATCAGAACATATACATATAATCTAGAGCAGGACGGTTATCGCAAGTGTCAGCTTCACATTAACAAGCAATCTTATGTATTGATATGTGAGTATCTACTGATCTACCTTATGGTAGCTCAAAAATAATACTTTGTGAGATTCTACTGATAGAAGCCGGATTGAAACAATTTCTAATTTGTGAGTTTATCCCAAATTACATAGGCATATTGGCTAAGCTAGCCTTATTAATGTTAATGCCAAGATGCTACGTCTGAAGCCAGTGAAACATAAGGCTGTGTACAGTAGGATAGTCTAACTCAGTGTTAGAACTGAGAAACTCTTTTAAGTCAAGTGAGAGGTTGGCTGGAGGCGTGTGATCGAGCACGGAATGCGCAGAATTATCATCTGAAGCACAATCAGAGGAAGCTGGCTCTCGCCATGCTTCACCATAGTGTAACTCACGCAGGTCGCACAATGTTGGCGACTCATCGCAATCGCTCACCTCTTCGTCCACGGAAAGAGTTCGTGACTTGCTCCTGGCAGATTCATTTTCATTACTGTCTCGACTGTTTTCGTTTTGTCGCCGGGCGTTTTTCAAGGCGCGATACCGTCTCGACCTCTCCCTCTGCAAACGTCTTTTTCTTTCATCAGCCCGTTCCAACTCTTCAGGGGTCTTCTTTGTTGCATTCTTACCGAAGAAATACCTCATAAATGACTCGTCGCAGTTTCGTTTAGATAGATAACTCGCCATCAGCTTGTAGTAATATTGATTGTCCATCTTTTAACGAAATAACATACGACTTTTTAAAGAAAAAAAAACACCAGGGAAGGGTATAGAACTGTAAATTTCTGGAAATTGCGAAATAAAAATAATGAGAATTGAGAACGCGAGTGGTGACATTTGCTGACGTGACGTCACCGACAATCGACATTGAAATTTTGACTTTTTCTTTTTGTCAAATGCCCCTACATCCTCCTTTTTTTATTGTATGGCCTGGTAACGAGGCCTTTAAGCCTATTCTTCTACATGAAATTTCACATGTATTTTTAACGTCTTTAAATAGTGCACCTTAACACTTTTTGTTTTTGAGGAATTCACCCAAGTGGCGGCGGGAGAGATCACTTCCATTATTTTACTTGCCAATAGTAGTCTATTAAAAAGAAAATTTGGTTTTGGAATTTAAAAAAGATATAATGGTTTATATCTGCGATCTCATTATTATAGAATGAGAAAACATTGTTACCTATAATGTTAAGTTCAGCGAGGAGTTCGGTTATTAGTGATCAGTGGTCTGCTTAATAAGAGCCATAGAGTATATTTTCTAATGGTAGACCAGCGCAGAATACTTTTCCTAGAGTATCATTAAAATGAATAGTTACGTGCTTAAATAATTTAAGTACGCGACGTAGTAAACTTGATTTATAAGTTCTAATACAATATTATTACTTTACAAATTAAAGAAAATATAACTACAAACTTTATACACATACATCCAATAAATTAGAAGTTATATAAAAGCAAGGAAATTAACACTCTGTAGTGTTGATTCTTTCATGAAATGGTTGATCTTGTCCTTTCACTCTCAGATGAAATGTGTGTTTTCTTTATGGCGAAGTTGCGCAGTGCCCGTGGTGGCGTTAAAGGGAGCGCCAGTTAAGGGGCCACATTGCACGCAACGAAAATACTTGTTAGTATTGAAATGCTTAATAAAATGCTTTTTACTCCCAACAAATATCTTAGGTAGAAGTAGCCCGCTAGTTGGTGGTGTTGTCATACAAATTGGTTTTAATAACTGGGTTCACAGGGTTCTCCATACATTTGAAACAATTATTTGTTAAATCTTAGAAATTAAGCACCCCTTAGGCACTTTAGTTACGTAAGGTTATCAACAACTTTTCTTATAACACTCTATTTCGATCTCTTACGGTTGGCCAAGCCGTTGGCGTGTTCAAGGAAGCAGATAGAAAGTTCCAGATTTAAAAAAAAAACCCCATAGCGCCGGTTCCTTAACTGGCGACACATAAATAATTCAGTTTGTGTTTTGGCCGAAATTTGAAATATCGCCCCAGGTAGCTTTTTCGAACAACTCCTTTCTATTTGCTGCTGTTTGGGCAGGCTGTCAACGTTACGTAGTATGAAGGTTGGAGATGAAGACCGGGAGACTAATTTCTTGTACGCCTATGTTCTGCCAGACTTCTATTTGACGTTTTCAATATTTCAGGCCGCCTTTGTGGTGTTTTAGGGTTTACAGGACTCAAACTTCTGCCCCATTAAATTGCCACCCGTTCTTGACCTCGATTCTTCTTGGTCTTGCTAGGTGTCACCGCTTAAGCAGGCCGTTAAGATTTTTTTCGAATCTTCAGACCCTGGTATTGCCAGATTTCTTCTCTACATGATTTTAGAGTTTCTATACGAATACGTTATATATTGTATATATGTAATATATAAAATGTTATATGTAGCTCTATAACTATAGTAAAAGACAAGTATTTAAAATATTCCTTTTATTAAAGTGTCAAAACACTGCGATCTCAGTTCTCTTGACAGCGGATAAGCCATCATCCCACGTGAGCATGGTGTTGAAAGAAAGGTAAAGCGCCACTGCTGATAGAAGGTGCCACAAGTCGTGATAGTCGTAGAACTCTAGTACCTGTGCCATACGATTATGTTAAAATAATTTAATGATTCCAAAAGCCTAGATCCTGCGTTCATATTATTTCTACCATATACCGAACGTTCATCTTTTCCTATCTACAACAAATTTTTATCAAATTAAACGCGTTTTATTTGCTAGGGTAACATCAGCCATTAATTATTTGTTAATCCTCTGTTATTTATGTAATATGCATCTCTATCTTTACTTTAATTTTAAAGATTTAGGTCGGAAGTGCTACATAAGTAAGGAAGCTAATAGTCGTTATTATTATTAATAGCATGCACTGAAACATCAAATTTTTTTTTACTTGAATGATCAGACTTTCTTTGAGACCGGTTTTTATAGCAATAGACTAAGCAGGTGTTCATTGCCATCCCTGAAACACCGGCTATAATGAAAGAGACCATGGATGTAGTACTCTCTTTTTTGGAAGGCTGTTTCGGAAATACTTTAATTGGCAGCCGGTTTCCTTTTCCCGAGTGTCCTTCTAACGCGCGGTGGATCGCGGAATGGAATTTATCATGATATATTGACAAAGCGATAGTTACCTTGCATTCGTGATTGCTGTGTCTAGAAGCGGCCGGTGTGGCAGCCCAATTGGTACTTCCAGACAAAAAGAAGAACAGTGCCGGCATCCAGGCGGCTGTGGCGCCCGCTAATAGCACCCATACGTACCAACGTACGCGTTCTCCGACCACTAACTTCATAGCAAGATAGCATATCATGTACAACAGCGTGTTCCCAAGAAGTACTTGCAGCATGTGGGACGCAAAATCACTACCCTGTCGGATTAGTCTGCAATAATAAACCTTAATAAATAGTAGGTAATCCAGTGGAGCTACGATCTTTTATGTGTCTTGGCCTCAGATAACATCTGTTTTCGATCATTTTACTTTTTACTGGTATTTATTTTTTATGAAAATTCCATTGATTGGACGCCCTCTCTAGAGTCTAGACTAACACTGTTCCCTGAATTACGCTTTAAATTAAATAATTCTGTACTTGATCCTAGGCTCAAGGGAGTAGTAAACGTTAAAACAGACAGAGTCTTTAAACTTTTAATTTTAAATCTTAAAGCCAAAGAAGAGGGCAGATATTTTCTCAGCTGATAGAATTGCCAATATACTGCTGAGTGTGAATAATTGTACACTCACTATTGTTGTTAATGTAAAACACATAACTCAAACAGCTCAAAGCTCAAAGAGCACTATTACAGGAGGTTTGAAAGTACCATTTGACTATCCCACTGACGATCTTTTCGAAAAAGCAAAGTGTTTATTTTTATGGTGTATTCGTAGCACCGGAAAGATTTTCTGTTGGCGACAATAGTGCACCCAAATACACAAATACTCTAGATTCGATTTCGATACGTGTGCCCACTCTTCTGTTTAAAGTTTAAAAACTACAACACTACACCTTTCTAGCATCACTTTTGTATAGACAAAATTAAACAAGATTGGTCAAACGCTTAGCAATTTCGTAATCGCGTACTACTAATTTTCATCATTTAACAGTGACAATGTGGAAAATTTATGTATATGGGATAGGTAAAATAAAATTTTGTAAATTTTTATTAACTAACCGTATCATAAATTGATTTTTTTATTTATTTAAATTATACATACACATATAACTGAGAAGTCACAGGCTCCTGAAATACAGTTCTCACTACAGTAGGAGCCTGGGATACGTAATTTTTATATTAATTGCAAAAAATACGATTATTATTATTATTAAAAGCAATTAAAAAAGGGTGCCTGTACTTATGTACGCGCGTAAGAAGTTATACTTCTTTGGCTTTCTTTATTTTTTTTAATATTAAATAATAAATATTAAACGTTAATAATTTAATATTAAGTATATTATTCAATTGTTAATTAATATTAATAATAATAATTATTTATCATTTTATTATACTATTCATTCAATTTAATAACTAGGTATGTTTCATAACCTTTTAACTAAGTAACAATAGGTCTTTGTGAAAAAGCATTGCTAAATTTTTTTGAAAAAATGATTAAAACTCCTCATCCTCCTACGTCATTATGGTCATTCAAAATTCTTGGCATAGCTGCTAACTTCACGCATATTCTATTTCTTTTTACTTGTAGATTGTCTTATTCCCATCTCGCTCGCGCAAGCTCGGCGCCCGGCTGGTTTAAAAACTTCATACTGATAATTTTGTGTGACGGTGCGCGCGCATAGTAAAATTTCACTCTCATCAATTTTTCATAACGCGCCTAAAGAAGTATAACTTCAAAAATTGTTTGCTTTCGGAAGATGGAAATATATACCCATATATGGCGAAAGCCCAGTTTACAGCATTTGCTATGAGAAGCAGAAGGAGCCGGGCCCCATACAAAGGCCTGGCGCCACTCCGCAGTTCACTTGCCGCCGCTGCCAGGGACTGCTTTTCTGCAATTTTACATTAAATTATTAAAATTTTAATGCTCTTTTTGCATTTTATGTTCAATTAGATAGCATAGTAATTATTCTGTTTCCTATTATTCATAAAGGCATTTAGGTTTCGATAAATAAAATAACACAGTGTCGCTATAACCTCTTTAGGTTTTGGGCCTCAGATTTCTGAATCTGTTTCATGATGATTTTTCAATCTAATAGACTAGTAGGTGATCAGCCTCCTGTGCCTGACACTCGTTTCCTCACGATGTTTTTCTTCACCGTTCGAGCGAATGTTAAATGCACACATAGAAAGAAAGTGCATAGGTGCACAGCCGGGGAACGAACCTACGACCTCAGGGATGACACTGCTCATTAAGGTTTCGATATTGAGGGTAATATTCACAGGCGAGACTTAGGGTTAAGTGTGACCTCCGAGTGTCAACAACGTATTGGACTTCGACATACATAGTTATTGCTAAGTACATAGATACACATAGTCAATATTAGTTCCAGTAAATATAAAGCCGAGTTGAAGTAATACTTTTAAGAATAGTAGAACGATAAAATACGTACCAAAGCGCAGTTGTCCCACGTAGTATATTCGTAGCGAGAGCAGTAGAAACGTAAAGACGTGTATCACCGTGAATACGCCCCAGAAAACTCTGCCGCCGCCCAATACGCCCCAAACCACTATAACGTAAATAATTTCAAGGAAACAATTATCATGTGTTTTAACAGTTCTTTATTGTTACAAACAAAATTATTTTTGAAGTTAATATCATGGTTTTCGTAACATGTTATGCTCAATTGATAAACTGTTATGAATGAATGAATATGTTCTTCACATAGAAAACAAAAATTTATTGCTATAAAATGAATGGCTTTAAAGTCTATGTTTAGGGGCCTCATAGTATAGCGGTCTTATTAAGTGGCAGCTAGGTGAGGGGTACGAGTTCGATTCCCGGTTCGAGGGCAAGTTTTAATTTAATTTAAATTTGTTCTCGACCTTTGAGAGGGTTGTGCGGTACCGGGCGAGTGGCCTAAACCGTACATGGAGGACACGGTCGAATTTCTAAAGACAAGCACGAATTATAAAACATCCTATACTTGACGCTGGCTAATGCACAAATCGTGCCAGAGCCAAAAAAAAGTCTATGTTTTAATTCGTATCTCAAGTTACAATCTCGATTTCAGCGCTGTCAAATATGTCAAACTTCATACAGAAAAAACACACACAGACAGCTGTAGAAACTACATTTCAGTTTCATTGACGTTCAAGGCCATGTTATACAACAGAGAGGAATCAACAGTGTCTCTAGTCCAATCGCAAACATACGAGACACGATCAGTATTTCCGTTTGACCACTCCAAATCAAAATGTGTAAGTATTAGGTTTCCTAACTATTTTCAGGATTTTTTTTTAGGGCCATCCAACTTACCAAAGGCAATGATGACTGCCAACACTCCAAAAGTTGCATGTGCCCTCGCGTTGATATCAGGATGTCTTGCTTGATATATCTTTATCGTGCTCAGAACTGCTAGCACGTACATGAATGCCGTGTCTGCGAACATTATTTGCCAATAATTAATATTCGTTTGAGCACGGAATAGATAATAAGGGATAGATCCTTATATAGATAAGAACAGTGCCTAGAAGCACCACAAGTTTACACTTGTGTGATTAATTATACAGAGTGGCCAAAAAGTCGTGGATCAAACGCAAATAGGGGATAGATGAGGTCATCTCTACGGGAAAAGTCAATTTTCTTATAAAACGCAAAATAAATTATAACTCTGCAGGGGTTGAGCTTAGAGACCTCCCCTAGAACAATTTTTTGCAGCTGATGACCTCATCTATCCCCTTTTTGCGTTTGATACACGACTTTTTGACCACCCTGTATTATTAACTTCGTTTGATATATTTTTACTGAAATTTAGTTACAGTGACTACAGTCATTGTAGATAACATTTGAGCGAAGACACATTCAAGGGACTTCGTGACCCCATCCGAAATCAGCGATTTACGAAAATAGTCAAGTTAAATATTGTGATTAAAGTATTTGATGGTATCATATCATACTGCTTTTTTAACAACATCGGTTCTTATACAAATTGAACTTTAAGTTGTAAATATCTCGCTATAACGTAACAACTTACCAAATTGGAAGTTAAGGCGATTGGGGCAGACGTGGTACGAGGCGGAGAGGATCGCCACCACCATCATTCCCGCACCCAGAGCTGATAAAAGCCCATAGTGAGCCGGTATACCATAATTCGGGTCACGTGGCTGGCGTCGCCGGCGTGCCCTACGACGTCGTACTTGCAGCATAAACAGCGCTCCGAGCAATAAATAACCAAGATTTGAGAAGACGTGGTTAAAATCGCCAAGAGCACCAGCTGGATGTGCGCAAAGGAAATTATAGTAGCAGATATCAAGCGAGCCGGACACGTTCATGACAACTTGAAACGCGATCACGAACTGGATCACGGGCAGTGCGTAGAATACGGCCACAGTGTACAATGTGTACAGATAGCGGTCAGACCGCGCCCGTATCGTGCGCTCGCGCTGCCGTGCTAGTGCTGCCACGCGCAATCTCGCCGGTAATCCGAAGGGACCCTGTAAACCGGTATTCATAAAGTGACCAATCAAATATTTAAAAAAAATCCAATTCTATAATATATCAAGATTTAGTGTGAACATAGCTATTTTTATATTTATGTGTCAAAGAATCGAACCTGTACTCCAGCTCCATTAACTGAAGCAGGATCAGGGCCTGCGCCGGGAGCAGACACAGCCGTCGTCGTAGTAGCAAGCTCGTCATCTTCGGAGTCGCTATCATCATTTCGGTCGTATGTGTTCGCTGAAAAGAAAAAATATCTTTAAAATTATTTATATTTATTATCCGCCGAATATTTTATATTATATTAAAATAATAATGCCAACTTGAGAGTCGTCGAGACGTTTCTTGGGGTGATGCAGCTGGGTCAGACAATGTTTGCTCGTTTTGGGATTCTATGCCTGAAAAAATTGTGCAGAAATTGACATTTATACATTCAAATTTATGTAAGTATTCAGTAGGCTTTTCCCAAATTTCGTGTTGTTAAGATCAAATTAGCGGTTTATACCCGTTTTGGTACAACATATTAAAAACTTTAGATTTGTCCAGTGATATTGGTATTTAAAATAAACTTTTTGTACAGATAATAATTTACATAACTGAAAGTATCGAGCAATCTTGGACAAGACAAATCATACAAATGTTGTAGGTAATATATTTTAAACGAAGACCAAAAACTGGCACCCCTCTATGGAAAACAAGGTGTGCCAATTTATTAGATTAGATAATGTATATAGTCACATATGTATAGCCTACACATAGGTGAGTTCGAAACCCTACCGTGGATTGGAAATCGTCTAAATGTAGCGCAAACTTTATTTTGGATTTTAACATATTAGAATCTAAAATTTATTTAAATATGTACTAGCTGACCGGGCAAACGTCGTTTTGCCATGTATATCATTTATAATAAAAAATAGGGGTTGATCGTAGAGGGGTGAAAATTAGTGGTTGTATGTATTTTTTAATGCTGTATCATAAAAAAATAGAAATCAAAATTTTGTCTAAAAATTAAAAAAAAAAAATTAGGGGTGGACTACCCCTAACATTTAGGGGGATGAAAAATAGATGTTGGTCGATTCTCATAGATACCGGATAAGCACAAAAAATTTCATCAAAATCGGTCAAGCCGTTTCGGAGGAGTATGGCAACGAAAACTGTGACACGAGAATTTTATATATTAGATATTTCGTAGTTTTATAGTTAACATTTTAAAGCAGTGGAAAAGGTACATAGCTACGTATTAAAATCTCACTGAATACGCCTTAAAAATATATTATTTTCATAATTTCACCAACCAGACCGTGAAGTGTTGTCTGCCAGCACTGCTTGGGGAGCGACGAGTTTCGCGAAAGGTGACCAGCGCTGGGCCACCACCAAAACTCCGAATGCCACGTAAAATGAGAGGAATATTGCTAACGTCACTGTTGCAGCTACTACGTATTGCTGTCGACTGAGTGCACTCTGACAACAAACAATTTTTGAAGTGAAACTTCTTTAGGCGCATGGAGGGTAAAATTTTTACGGATGAAACGCAATAATAATAATATTAGCGTCACGAAGATGTGCAGCGTTTTTGAGAGAGAGTGAGAAAGGCGAATTACCTTATAGAAATTCTATTTTTAAAATTAAAATTTCGAAATGATAATTTATGAAATATTAGTATTTTATATTTAATGCAAAATAATTTATTGAAGACCTTAAATGTTGTAGCACCATTGCTGCATTGTATATATATATATATTATATATTATGGGCAACACATCCAGACATTATGAGCAGTGTTGGTTGGCTTGTACGCTCGCCCTTAGCCCCTGAGGTCGTGCGTTGGAATCACGGCTATGCACCAATGAGCGTATCTTTCTATGTTCGTATTTAAAGCCTTTGCAGCAATGGCCTGGGGCCTGGGGCCGTTCAAGTATTACGTAAGAAGATTTACTGCAATTTATCCCCCCCCCCCTCGGCCTTACTCTTGTCACCAAAAGTAAGTACAATAATAATAGTACATAAACGTATTAATTTTTTGTTGGAATCCTCGAAAATGCATTTCGTTTTCAAGCATAGCCAATGTGTGGGTAATATGTGTAAAAAATCAAACAATTACTGTTGACGTATATCACCAAATAAGAAAATCGAAGACCAACCCCCCTGCCCCCCTATAGTGCTTACGTAATACTTGAACGGCCCATCTGGCGCAGAATGTCAATTACCTCCTTGTCTATTAAAAAAAAGATCAAGATTCAGATACAGAAGTCTGAGGACAAGACCAAGGGTTGTACTGCAACTCGTTGTTTTAGATAATTAGAATCACGACATGTATTAGACAGTCTGACATAAGAGACCTTGTTAATAATATTAATGACAACAATATTCTTATCGTAGAAGTAGACTTAATATGACCGCTACCTGTATGGAGACCAGAAAGTCCTTCCGTCTTTCGATGGGGTCTGGGGCGTGAGGCAGCAAGTAGGATGGCAGTTCTCCGGCTAGCGAAGCCTCCCACAATTTCTCAGCCCGCGCTTCTATGGGCACTTCGCTTAGACACGCCTCATCTGTCGCATGTACCACTAACACCACGTAAAATCCGTTGGGGTATTGCGATCGCTGTATAATTTATCAATAACCTACATATATGTCGCAGCCAACTAGCTTAATTAGCCGTTCAATCAACAGCCTAGTCGTTTAAATAAACAACGCGGTTTAACAAGCAGTCTTGATGATTCGTACAATCTCCCTTTTGTGAAATAAAAGAGAATCTTTATTTAATATATTTCAAATGTAGTATAGTATTGTTCTTTGCAAATTACGAACGACGCCATATTGACAGATTGGAAAGTTTCAGCGCTAGGTGACAAAAAGTGGAAGTAATGAAACTTCATCGATCCAAGTTATTTCATATTTGCCTAGCTGTTTGATCAAATGGCTGTTAATTGAGCGGCTAATTAAGCTAGTTGGCTTTGGCATATAAAACTGAAAACATATATATTCTCGTGACACCAAACCAAACTCCTTCGAAACCAATTATATTTACTTCTTCAACAATTTAAAATAAAAAGAGTTTATACCGCAATCGACATAGCTCCTGAAAGCATCATTGTTAATCGTGGCTCAGCAGTCATTCCCGTCGAGTCTATCGTCTGCGCAATAGGACACTGGAAAGCCAATCAATAATAAGGACATTAGATTTTTTTTTGGCCGACGTTTGGCCACAATCTGATGTGAGATACAGCCTATTAGAGGGCACACATGTGCAGGAGATGCCTATTTAATCGCCGCAATGAACCCATATTTTACTGTCTAGACAAATAAACACAATAGATTGTAGCAAGGAACCATTTTGCTACGTAACCCAGTGACCATTTTGCAATTGACTGGAATTACACGTGCCTCACGCACGGTGCATGGTCAGCATTTATTACCCCGTGAAACCTAATTTTTTATAGATTGTCTTGGCATTCAAATTCCTACCATCGGATTGTAAAGCCGTAATTGTAATTTTATATTTTAATTAAATTACGAGAATCTATGAGCGTACGCCGGCTTGATCTGAACCGACGCTAATCTCGAAATGAAACTTGAAGTGGAGTTGTAAATGTTCCGTTCATTGGTCGAACGTTAGTGATGGTCAAAAGAAAATTACAAAGCAAGCTTATGACTAACGTCCGTCCGACACGGCTGCGTAAATCTATATAACAAAAGTATACAAATAATATCTTCTCGTAGTTTTGTTTTTTAATCTACGGCTGTGGCCACCGTAATTATCTCGATCACGTCAGCTTTCATAATAGGCCCATTTGTTTAGAAGCTACGATGCCCACACAAACATCGTTCTTATTTAATATGATACGAGTTTTGTTTAGTATGTCTTCAATTATTATCATGATACATACCGAATAGTTCTGAAGAGATAGTGTCGCACACAGCTCGCTTTCAGAAGAAACGACAAGCCGCACGCGATTCTCTTCGCCTTTGAACTGGTATGAGAGAACGCGGGGAGCAAACTGTAAAAACAAAAGGTTAAATTATTGTTTTATTTAGCGAGTATTAAACATATTCAAGAAAATACCCTTTACTCGGTTATAATGTGCTAACTCTTTAACCAAAGATTACCCATCGCAATTGTTTAAAACTCGAGTCCATATTTGCTGTAATGCAACAAATATTTTGAAATTACAGATTCAAAATAAATAATCGAATGTTGATTGTAATACGTGATTTAACGAAGTAAAGTGTATTTAGAAGTTTCATGAAACGACAGTACCGTATTTGTTACCATGATTACCGACCTTTCTTTTAAATTTAGTAATAAGGTCTAGCTGTCCCTATAATCAGGGTATCATAAATCTGGGTATTATCCTGTGTAGCCTCAGGGTAAGATTCAGAAGCGAGATAAGGTTCTAACTCAAAGTATTGAATTTGGACATACGGGAGGCATAAGTCTCTTTTCAGAGAGTGAAGTAGGTACCTACCTGTGTAGCGAAGAGCGCGGTAGGTGCGTCGAGACGCCACGCCTGAGCTATAGATACGCGTACGTGAAATGCTACGCTCGTAGAACTAGACGTCGACACGTGCAACGAGTAAGAGCTGCGTTGCTCGGTCACTGAAACATTACAAAGTTTTCGTAAAAAATAACAAAACATTGACGTAGGTTAATTTCAACAAAGCAATATTGTTATAGTTATTTTCACAGACACCTGGGTAAAGGTACAAATTACATTTTCCATACCTGTCGTGTCTAGATGTGCGTCATCAGGACATAGTGTACGTTCCAGCTCGAACAATTTGCGTCGATTCACCTCGTAAGGTAGTTGCCATGTCTCAGCACCTACGCATATTAAAACAACTTTATAAGACATTCTTAACTTGAATTGTGGCCGCCTAATTCTAAAACTGAATATATCCCAAATAAATTTCAGAATTATTACATAGAATGAAATGCATGAAACCATTCAATGGAAACACATAATGCATTTATCGATTTCCTCAGAAAATTTTTAAGGCATAAAAATATGATGATGTAAACAATTATTTTTCTCATTATTTAATTTACCAACTGAATGGATTTGGTGTCCGGATATACACCGGTGCCTAATGACACAAGCATACCTGCGCGCTGCCGGGCAGTAACGAGCACGGGTCGCGAACTATCTACGCCCTCGACGCGCGCCCATACGACACGTGGAGCATCACGACTAACAACTGCGCTCTACAAAAACCCATACTGCTTGATAAACTTGTTAACTAACATATATATACGACAGAAAGGGTGTGGTAAATATTTTAGAATGCGATACTTACTGGTGTAAAGTCTAAAATGTACTCCACTGTACTATTAAGCTCCAGCGAGTAGATCTCATTGTATGGGAGGCTGTAATATTAAGAATATTTTCGTCGCTTGATAAATATAGCTATAATAATGAAGGTACAATTCAAAGTAGACACGAAATATTGGTATCTGTCATAAGAGCTACTATACAACATTTATTTACAGAAACCCTACTAGAGCTGGTATTCAAATCTATACTCAATATTTTAAATAGGAAAGACTTGTATGTAAGTTTGTTTGTAAATTAGCTCAATAAGTACTCGACCGATTTAAAAAATTCTTTTACCATTTGAATGCTCTATTATCGCTGATTAATATAGGTTATTTAAATTAGCAGAAAAAAATAAGGATCCCTACTCAAACTACAAAAATGTTACCCAAGTTGTAAAAAAAATGCCTATAAAATATCTTTCATCGCATGTGCTGCGAAAACTATTGATGATAGAAGTAAAATAACAATATTATATATTAATTCCTACAAAAAATGTCGCGCTTTAAGAACATTAAATGTAATAAGAAAAGATTTCCATTAAAGTTTATTTTCAATCCCTAATTACGATTCAACATTCTTAATTTATTTAACTAGCTTAAATTAATATTAACATCCAATAGCAACAATATATGGTAACTGTTAATCGCGTATTAACAATTAGAAAAAATATACTGCCATTTAGATGCAGCCCTTGACCCCCATTAAATATCGTCGAAATTATTTGAACTGATAACAAATGCCCAAATGTGTTCAGTATTCAATCTAGTTCAAATAACAACTTATACGTATGGTTAGAATAGTGATTTTAAAAAGAATTAGACAGTTTTACATCATAAGCTTTAGTGAAGTAACCACCGTTAATCATCCTGATATCTAGTTTATTGTTGTATAGTATATACATACCAGTGTTATAAGTTAAATATTTAAATGTTGATATTCGTTTTTATACACGTGTTTGGGTAATTTTTAACTACCTAAGGCGCTGTAACTATTACTAATCGGACGTCCGTATTTAGGCTTTCATTAGATTATCTCTAATAAGGAGTTTAGTTGAGATATAGGATTAATTTACTAATAATATACATAATTCATCTAAGCAACGAGCGTTAAAGCTGAGTTTTTAGGAAACGTGGACAGTGAAAGACACTTAAATTTGAAATTGTTCCCAGTTCTCATATACGACATGAGATAACATCACTGTTTATATTTTTAGTATAATAGCATTTATTCTAATTAACATCTTTGTATAACAATAAGCTGAATACAATGATACCAAATCCCACAAAATATTATTTAAATCTGATAGCTTTCAATACTTACTTAAGCTGCACTACGGTGACGCTTTGCGCGTGCGCATATCCGATGCACACTAACACAAATAAATACATTACCACTTAAATTTATTCGAGAGTATCCTTAAACAAATCTACACTACATATTCTTAACCAGAGATATGAGTAATTGTAGTGACACAAATCAAATAGCACTGAGTGCGAACTGCGAATACCGCTCGTCGATAACAACCCAACCGGACACTTATCAGATACCGCAGACAATTCCAGCGATCAATACTTATCTGATAATTTTTAAAAACGTTAATGGGTCATACAAATAAGGTAATATAAATCCAGCTATCTCTTTATTTTAAGGGTTTTTTTTGGGTTAAATTTCATTAAAACAATCATTTCACTCATAAACTTCTGATCTAGATTCTAGAACCTTCAAGTTACGAAATTTTATGTAAAATTCTTATCTTTCCGTACGTTTAAAATAGGTTTTTGGATAAAAATATTTATCAAATATTATCGTGTATGAGTCAAACGCAGACGCTCGATTTGAACCAGCAAGGAAAGAGGAAGCGTGGCCGTCCAAGCAAAGTGGCTAGTTAGTACAGTTGCAGGCAGTGGCATAACAATAGGGTGGCAGGGCTGGCAAAATGCAACGAGCCCCCGACCCAAGAGGGCCCCTGCCCAAGAGATATTATGTTCTATGGATGAATGTGAAGTCTCCAATACGCATTGGGCTAGCGTGGGGACTACAGACCATTCCATCTCGCCAAGAGAGTCCTATGGCCATTAGTGGGACATATACAACGTATAATTGAGTACTCTGAACATCTAAAAGATTATTAAAATTACACTGAGTACAACGTGACTATTTTTACTGATAGGGCCCCATCAAACGAATTTTACACGGGCCCCAGGTGGTATAGTTACGCCACTGGTTGCAGGTGAGGCAAAGAGACTGGAAAGACTTGGAGCGAGGTAAAATACGAGACTCAAGACCGAACGCGATAAGGACTCACTGTGGTCTGTCCCAACTAGGTCATGAGTCAAACGGAATTAGAGTTTGCTACTTGTTATAGATTTAAATTAAGTTTGGGTGATATAAAAAAAGAATATAATACGAAAATAATTTATTACGTATAACTTACACAATAATTAACTATCAGAGATAACATTGTCAATCTCCGCACTGACTTCTGACATTTGTACAGACATACAAATTAATATTACTCATAGGCCGCACTGCGCTTCTCAGAACGTGATACACTAAGTCTCTTAAACATAGTGCTCGAGTATCGAAGACCTATCTCGTCCACAACGGCTTCTATTGCTGTTAGGCATTCGTCTAGCTGTGCTCGACTATGCGCAGCTGACAAGCAAAACCTGTAGAGAACAATGTATTAAATGGTAGAACATAATTTTAATTTTACTTTATATACATACAGTCAAAATCTGTTATAAGGACATCGAAGGGACTACTCGTATTTGGTCGTAAAAACCGATATCGTTACAACCAATGACGTTGTTATTAAGTACCTAATACAATTTAATTCAGTCGGGACCTTTGATTTTGGTCAATATAAACGGTATGTTGTTCTAAACGACATCGTAAACGGTTTTGACTGTACTTATATTTATGTCATATTGCACTTGACTTGATGCAATGACTGAGTATGCAGCTATTTAAATAGAAAAATGGCTTTTACAAGAAATTAAATTTATTAAAACTATATCTCCTAATAAGAAAATAAATAAAAAACACCATACCGTATACGCGCCTTGTTCAGCGGTGTAGCGGGAAAGCCGACACCGACAGTAGCCACACGTCGCTCTTGCAGCCTCTCCACTGTGGCCGCCATCTTGCTAAATGTGTACACCAACATTGGCACAACGGGAGAGTCAATATGTCCGAATGTTATAACCCCCATGGAGCGTAGCCTTTCGCGGAAGTAGCGTGTGTTATCACGTAGAACGGCCACGCGTGCCGCCCCAGCTGGTGAGGCGATGGCGCGCATCGCGGCCAGCACTTGTGCGGCCACAGGCGGCGACATCGAATGTGCGTACGTGTGGCCATGGCCGCGGGCACGTACACTGTCGACAAGTCGTCGGGAACCCGCTATGTACCCGCCGGCAGCGCCAAAACTTTTTGTGAAGGTCCCCATAAGTATATCGACTTCTCGTGGATCTACTCCGCTGTAGTCCGTGACTCCACGGCCGCGCGGGCCCATTGCGCCAACTGAGTGCGCTTCGTCTAGGTACAGGTAAAGCCCGTAACGCTTCTTTATCGCTACTAAGGCTCGTAGGGGAACGACAGACCCCTCCATGCTGTACACACCTTCGACCACCTGCAAATCAACACCGGATTTAGATAAAATCAAAAATGTCCAAGGTTACACGACTACTACCTTTAGTTCACGTTTCGACTTCTTCTTCCTTAGTTCACGTTTTATAGTAAGGCCTTACTATAAGCAAGTTATAAATTACATAATAACAAATCAGACTAGATAATAAATATAGTTTAAAATGAACACCAATTTCATACCATTTTCAGCCTAAATTAGGAATTATTTTTCACTTTTTAGTTTGATGTGCTTTAAAAGCGTGTTTTATAGTTTTTTTAAACTATATTTATTTCCCACTTTTTAGTCCTAGCAGCAATACGTGTTTTCTCAATTTAATCGTATTGCTTTGTGGACTTAAAAAAAATTTCATTGTTTTTTTCGAGATAAACCTATGAAATTATTATATTGTCGCTGATTCTTTATAAGTGTACAAAGTTTGAATTAAATCTGTCCGTTTAAAGTGGGTCATAATCGAGTCCGAAGGAGTCGGTTACATACATACATACAGGTGAAGCTAATATAAAGCGTGTAAAAAGAGCACGACTTATTAGTAAATTATATACTAACAACAATAATCCGCTTCCATTTCCCCTCAACAATGGCGCGACGCGCGAGTGTTTCAAGATGTTTCATGTCGTTGTGTTTGAAGACCCGCACAGTGGCCCGTGCTAAGCGCAAACCCAGGATGAGAGAGGCGTGATTATTCTCGTCACTTAACACTAATGAACCCTCCCCGATCAGTCCAGGCACGCCCATTGAGTTGGTCGCGAAACCCATCCCGAACACGATCGCGTCCTGCAATAGGGTAACATATATTTCTATAGCCATCATCAACTTATACAGGGTGGTCAAAAAGTCGTGGATCAAACGCACATAGGGGATAGATGAGGTCATCAGCGGCAAAAAATTGTTCTACGGGAGGTCTCTAAGGTCAACCCCTGCAGAGTTATGATTTATTTTGGTTTTAATATGAAAATTGACTTTTTTTACTAATTCTTATTAAAATTCCAAAAAATCTACACCTGTATCTTTTTCATAATATCCACTAGATTGGTACTGATGAGTTCTTGCGTTAGACATACTATTTATAGTTGTTTATTGAGTGTATTGAAGATAATATTAAGTTATACGATATAATTTTTTTTCAAATCAAAACTTTTTGTTTATTTCGGACCCCACTGTGAAAAAAAATTACTCTACCGAAAAGTGACCCTGTATTACATGTTTTGGCGCATTTAATATGGATTCTGAAAAGGTATTACACATGGCCATGAGTCGCTCTAATATCTTTCTACTACTACTCCACGTAGAGTACCTCCACGCCGAGGAAGTCTGCAGTGGTCTTCTCGAGCTCTCGATGTACGTTACAGGTGCCCAACTCCGCACGCGATGAAGCAAGCGCGAGGCCATATCGTTTTGTGGCCTCTTCAGCCGCATCCGCACATTCGCCGCGCGGTTCCGCAAAACCTAAGTAGTTGTAGGAACCCAGGTTTATACATCTCTTTTCCTCCCCGGTGAACCTGGAAGATTATATCACTTATTACTTGCGAGATATTATTACTCTGAAAGAAAAAGGGGCCTGAGAGGTGAGAATAAAAAATGACAAATATAGACAAGTCACACGTTGAAGCATAATATTATATAGTAAGTGTTACTAGTACTTCTTCTTTGTAGAAGTTCTAGGTGATGCGTCGCTGCGAATGACCGGCCTCACAAATTAAACCAATCTACACAACAATTTATTATTACAACACACTTTTGGCTCATCAATTTTTTGGTTTCCTTGGAAAATTAATACTAATGCTTCTGTATCTTAATTTGAAAAAAAACAAGTTCAAATCGATTATCTCCAAATATGCATAAACACAGGAATTGAACCAACCTGAAGGTCCAGTTGTAATCATCAGTAGCACGTTGTTTTAGCGTGACCTCAGCGGCGGGTGTCGATGTGACGGGCAAGTTGAAGCAGTGTCTCACTCGACGGTACAGGTAGCGCGAGAAGAATTGCTCAAACGGGTTGTACAATGGCGCATATCCCTTGTCAAAGATAAGGACAAGTAAAGAAAATGGTACAAATTTACATTATAACTTAATGTGCCCAGCCAAAAATAAAGAAAAACATGGAAATTGGGCAGTGAAGGACGCGACAAAAGAAATATGATTTAATAGTTTTTAAAGCGTCGACAGTTAAATTAATAGCAGGCGACCTTAGTTTTATTATAAGCGTGGCGATTACCTAAATCGTTGGAGTTACGCCCCGAAAGTATAGCCAGACGCAAGCTCTCTTCAGTATTTTATAAGCATAGCATAGCGTTTAATTTAGCATCATTATCTTCTATTATTTATAGCATTCCGTTGACCCAAGAACAAAACAGCTATTTTCCTCAATGTTATTCAGTAGTTTATTATAATAACACAATTTTGATGTTATTAGCCATTAAATTATATTTTATTATTACAATTAGCATAACTTATACAAAGACGAAAGCAATTCAAAATATATACAATTTTCGAAGCCATTTGGACACTATAAAGTTGGCTATATTTAAGAAACCAATTATTTTATTGTAACTAGCAAAAGAACAGAATACCGATTAGATTACGTCCAAGCGCGTTTCAAGGGGTGATAAACTAAACAATCATACTAGAACAATAAAAAAGTAATACATATTTTACATTTTCCTCTGCTATCGCGATAAGTTACAGCCGATATTGAGTCATACCACTTATGTACTGTGATTTGATAATTAATAATCAATAATTTATAGTAAGTATTATTCATTAATGACGTCTTAAGATGCGATGTTATACAATTCAAATTGGAAAGAATAATAATTAATGTTTTACGTATTAATGAAACACTTATATTAGTTGTAATGTCTTAATAAAAACGAAGTATAGGCTATCATTAATATAGGTAACAAATACTAAAAATTATAATAAAAATCACATTTATTTGCCTGCCTGTTAGGTTTATTATAATTAAAATCCTACAACCTCCATACGGTAATATGGAGGTCCGTCGAACCATTCCTAACCAAGCTACGGTAGCTAACTACAAAATGCTACAGTACTAACTTTATAAAATTTTCAAAGAGCGATACTGCCTTTCGACGTTAAACGTCGGTCTTTGATATTCTTATTTGGTGATTACGTCAATAGCAATTATTTACTTTTTACAAATAAATAACAAAAGGTTTGCCGGCTCATTGGTTTAGTGGTTAGTACCCCTGACTGCGTATCCATGGGTCGCGGGTTCGATCTCTGGCTGAGACAAACATCGATGTGATGAGCATTTGGTGTTGTGCTTAGGTCTTGGGTGTTTAAATATGTATTTATATGTCTATCTATCTATAAAATGTATGTATATCCGTTGCCTAGTACCAAGCCAATAACACAAGCTTCACCAGCTTAGCATGGGACTAGGTCAATTGGTGTGAATTGTCATAAAAAGAAAAAAAGAAGTTGGAGGTGGAGAGAGAACCCACATCTCTACGCAACGCCAAGGGATCAAGCCGCACGGAAAGTGACTGGTCGTCGACGATTCGAATCGCTCAAGCGTTCGTTGAATACGGTCAAGCGGAAGCTGGTACTGGGGAAGTGGGGAGCTCCCGCCCAGAGGTGAGAACAGTACTCCATGTGGGGCCGAATTTCCGCTTTATAGAGTTGCAAGTGGTGGCTCGGAGTGAAGTACCGTCTCGACTTGCTGAGCACACCAAGCATTTGGGATGGACTGACGACAACACAAAGCATGCAGGCTGCAAATGGATGCCAAAGGCGCAATGCCTATCGAGTTGGAGGAGAATGAAGGTCTACGTCCAAAGATCGACCAAAAAGGATGGCGGATGATGATCAAATGAGATTCCATCTATTAATTATATATCACAGTTAATATGATAACTGTTAATACGTTAACCGTTATAACTATATTGATGGGTTGTGGAGCGTTATTTACGCTAATGGCTGTCTAGAATAATGAGCATTAACAAAAATAATTAGCATCGTGTAGCATTGGGGTGTCTCATTATTAACATTTTTTGCCTTTTGTTTAATGTACTACGACCAAAAAAATACATGTTTTTACATATCATTAAGTATACGTCTGTTTCATAGGTCTTTCGGTCTATAATGTGGAAGGGGAGTCTCTCCTAACTACCTTGTGTTGTGAGAATGTTTATGTACGAATCAAGTGTGTGTGCGTGTGTGTCGAAGGTGCGAGTAATCCTACTAGACGCTCCAATGAGCGGGGTCTTACAGTGTTTCGTTTTATGTTGTTTGTGTATTTCTTATAATATAAATAAAATAACTACGATTAATAATAAGCAACTCTTCTATACATTTGGACATTTTCATACTGATATAAGACACTGTTTTATATACATTTACGCACCTTTCGTAATCACTTAATTACACTTTACGTAAATAAATATGTTACGCTTGTTAAGTCCGAAGTTTCAGTACCCGATGGACCATGGAGCTGACTTTTTCTGTCTTTGTTTCATTGATTATTATGCTTCTATGCTTCAACCGATAGTAACTGCATGTTTGTTCCAACCTTAAACTATTAGTTTCGCCAGATATCGAATTCTTCGCGAATATAACAGAATAAACACTACTTATCCAGCTTGATATGTTCGGTAGTAGGCTGATCAATTGAAAAAGCGCCTATCTAGTACCTAATCGGCATTCTTAAACAAAAAATTACTAGTAAAAACTAAAATTGGAAGTGTTAAATTTTTAATGTATTTTTTTTTAAATAAATTTATGTGCCGCCATAATTGTCACGTATTTGAGAATAGTAAGCTTATAACATATACTGTATGCTGAAAATTCAATATATATATGGTGTAATTCAATAAGATTATTATTTTTTTTACTTATGTAACTTTAATGACGTTGTGGTTTATGACATTTTATTTTGAATAATTGTAATGTAGATAGAGGGTAAAACTTGCTGAGTTTCTTGCCCGTTCTTCTCAGAACAAGGCCTCCTGGTAGTTTTGCGAACGGATGGCGTATTCTTGCTCTTTCGGGAATTTTGTAAACGTTTTTGACATTCATAAGCATGCCCCAAGACGCATCTAAATTGAATAAACGTATTTTGATTAGATTAAAAAAATAAATGATCAGTTTGCTGTACAACGACTATAGGGCATACAACCATACCCATGGTATACATTATATTCAGACATTCCAATGCGTCGTGTTTACGTCAATACAAGCCCTAGGATGGGTTTCTTATTGTGCGTCAATAACATAACATAAATTTTCCTTCCTCGACAACATTTGCGGTATAATTCAATTTCCGTTACAGGACTTTATCACATACATAATGACAGCAATTAATATTATCTGTACTTGATATAAATAAAATGATTTTAATTTAAGACTCATTTTTGATGAATCGTTTATTAATTTTTAAGTAGAAACAACAGGTAGTTATGAACCCGCTCCATTCGTGCTACGCTAATTGACCCGAAATATCATTTATACATAATTAGAGCGTAGCGAGTGCAGAAGCACTCTTCGAGCAGAAATTACATGACACAATGCTGTTTGAAATGTAAAAACTCAAGACCTGCTCTTGCCTGTCTAGAACTATTCAGTCCTAACTGAAAGAAATAAAGAAAAATCTATATTATACACAGAATATTTAGGCAAAGAACACTAGCCCCCACACTAGGATTCCCTGTGTTGTGAGCAGCCAGTCTCTTTCTTTCCACATGTAAACTCTACTATGATACATAACACAAATTTATATTAAAACTGTTTTTGCACAATAAGAATATTTTCTGTATATATTCAGCATGTTGCATGGACAGTTTGACAAGATATTCTTTGAGATTTTTAGTAAATGTATGTAATGTTAGTGATAGTTTGTTTTTAAGGAAGTGGTTAAAGATGAAAGGCCCTCGGAAGGAGAAAAAGCGTTGGGCGAAGAAAGAGCGTTTTTTGTGTTTGGGTCAGTTCAAGTATTACGTAAGCACTATAGGGGGAGGGGGGTCTTTAATTTTCTTATTTGGTGATTACGTCAACAGTAATTCATATCATATATCTGAAAATTTTTTTTTTAAAGACAATTTACACCAATTGACCTAGTCCCATGCTAAGCTGGTGAAGCTTGTGTTATGGGTACTAGGCAACGGATATACATACATTTTATAGATAGATAGACATATAAATACATATTTAAACACCCAAGACCTAAGCACAACATCAAATGCTCATCACATCGATGTTCGTCTCAGCCGGGGATCGAACCCGGGACCCATGGTTTCGCAGTCAGGGGTACTAACCACTAGACCAATGAGTCGTCAAAAAAAAATTAAAATTATTAACTTCATTACACATATTACGCACACATTGTCTATGCTTGAAAACGAAATGCATTTTCGAGGATTCCTACAAAATATTAATACGATTATCTACACTAATATTATAAAGAGGAAAACTTTGTTTGTAATGAATAGGCTCATAAACTACTGGACCGATTTTAAAAATTCTTTCACCATTCGAAAGCTACATTATCCACGAATAATATAGGCTATATTTAATTTTGAACAGAAATAGGGTTCCGTAAGATATTAGGGTTTTTCGGACACAAGGTGTAAAAAATCAACAAAAAAAGTTACTTATTTTGCGTACCCTGCCTAAACTATTAAAGATAGAACCATAAAATGTTCTAAGTAATTGTAGATCTTATAAATATCTACAAAAAAGTCCGCGACACTCTATACCTATCTATGTCGAATGAGGCACAATAACCATAAATGATATAATGACATGGCAAAACGGCGTTTGCCGGATCAGCTAGCGTACTATAATTTTGCTTACTTTTGCTGGCAAGAGGGGGGGGGGGGGGGAATTATAAAGACAGTAAATCTGCTTACGTAATACGGGCCCTTATTACGGGATATTGAACGGGCCCTTTGATGTGTAATTGCCTAACAGTTAAAAGTTTTGTTTCGTTGTACAATTTTGATTGTACTATAAAGTATTCGGAACCTAGAGCAAACATTGAAACGACGCAGTGCAGTATGCGACAGCTACGGACACGCGCACAAAGCGGAATGCCGAGAGATTTTACGTTCCATTCAAGCGACTGACCTAGATTAGTTAAAATATTAACTTTTTAGATGTCGTGTCTTTGCCATACAATCTATTAATCTTCTAACTGCGTTTCATATACAAACTACAATAATAGTTGTTGAATAGATTATAATTGAATTCGGATGTTTTGACAGTACATACTTTTCTACAAGATTTTATATTTTATATGAGAAGCTAAACCAAAACCAAATCTATCTTATATTACGGAATTTTAGATATTACTAGCTAGTAATCGGTCAGCTGACCGGGCTAACATTTGTTTTGCCATGTACATTATTTCTAGGAAACATTTTTTAGTTAAATAAAAGTAACTACATATCTACAACGCAACGCACAAACAACGCTTCGTTGCATGTTTGTTGCATATTGTATGCTTATAACCTTTAGAATGTAAGTACCAAAAATGTTTTCGTCAAATAAAGTGATTTTTATTTTATTATATTTATCTTCAATAATAAAAAATAGGGGTTGATCGCAAAGAGGGGTGAAAATTAGGGGTTGTATGTATTTTTATACTTTGTACCAAAAAAAAATTAAATTTTATCGAAAACATTTGGGGTGGACACCCCTTATCACTTATAGTAGCCGATTCTCAGACTTACTGAATAGGCATAAACAATTTCATAAAAATCGGTCAAGCCGTTTCGAGGAGTACCTATGGGAACAAACATTCACAACAACAGGAACAACAGAAACTTTCATCCGTAAACGTTTTACCCTCTTGAAATATTCCCATAATTGTAAAAACCGCAATTATGTCCCGATTCTGGGGCCTATAACGCCTGCAGTAGTCATTACGTCATATGAGAATTTTATATGACTGGTTATAAATATATGAAGATAAATTAACTTTTACATGTTAAGAGACAAATACATTCCACAGGAGCAACATTTAATAGATGTTCATTTAAAAAAATGTTTCTATTGTTCTCCATACTTAAATAAACAATTAATTTTTAAGATACTTTGAGCAAACCAGTAATTAATAACTAAAATATTGTGATTATAATAACAATGCTCGTAAAAATATAATAGTTACTCACACTTTTCAATAGTAAATAAATTTAAGCCTTCAAACGACACTGAATTTAATTAATGGATATTCGATTTAAAACAATTATAAACTTACCTCTCGGTTTCTTTCGGTGGCGACCTTGGGTTTGAAGAACAATTGGTTTATGAAGCCCAGGAACATGAGTATGTAGAGGCCAGCATGCGTAAGCGCGGCGGTAAGCAGTGAGGACTTTTCAAAGGAACCCGAGAAGGTCTCTTCCTGTGACCAATCCATCCATGGCACCTCATTACTTTTCCCTCTAGACATTTTCTGAAATGAAATATGCAAAAATAATTTAAGTTGTAACAAAGCAATAAAATTAACCACAACGCCATAACAAATGTTTATTACAGTGTATAAGTAATAGACTGCTCTGCTGAGTGTCTCACCCACAACTGAAGTAATTTTTGAAATAGTTTCCTTCATTTTATGACTGATATATGAATACAGGAAAACAACATACTTCTGCCTCGTAACCCGCTACATCCACACTTGTATACAAGATTTAGTAAAGTAACGTAAATTTGATTTTAAAAACCATTTCAGATTATTTATTAGAGACTGAAGAACCCACACAAATTGTTATTTTTAATTAATACACCAGTCATTATAGACATTCGAAATCGAAAATTTGATGTAATTCCAAAAGTTTTCAAACTTCGGTCAAGTGAATGGTACATTGGGACGACAATAAATCTTATTTTGCAACCTTGTCCGCAGTCCGGAACATTGTTAAAATTGCAATTAAATTAATTTTATGTCTGTATGGTCGTGAAAAAAATTCCAAAAGTTCTGCAAACTTGGGGAAGTTTTCGATATAATATTTCATATCACGTATACAATTTGCAACCAACCTAAGTGTACGGAACATTTTTTCTTATTTATTTTATTTTCGATATATCTGTCAAATTTGCAGAACTTTTGGAACGTTTTCCTTCAGATTAATAAAGAACAACATTAATTTTTAATAACAAAAAATGTTCCGTACACTTAAATTGGTTGCAAATTTGACACGTGATGTAAAATAATATATTTAACACCACTCCAACTTTGCAGAACTTTTGGAATTTTGGTCTCAAGAACTAAGCAAATTATCATTTATTGCATTTTTAACAATGTTCCAGACCGCAGAGTAGGTTGCAAAAATTTTATAGTTTGTTTTAATACCACTCCCGACCTTACATCAAAATTTGAAAACTTTTGGAATTATAATGAATTAATTGTCTTGACTGACTGGACTATAAGTATTAATAATGATTCAAATACAACATAACCCGCCAAAACTATCTAGGCAAGATGGCGTCGCACCAGTCTCTATGACCATGCCTGTATATAAACATGCAACATGTTTCAATCAAAATCCGTCTCCGATGAAATTAAACATCAAGCCAGTATTAGGATTAGATAGAAGTCATATTATTTACAAGCATGCCACGTCATCGTTGGTTCAACAAATCTGTGACCGTTCTGTATCATGTGACTAGCATATAAAAAATGATATTTTTAATTGCGGATTTTGTGATTAAATAATCATTATTTCCTTTGCCAACAAAAGGCAAACAGACAAGATTGTTGAGGGACTGTAAATATTCAACTATATTTAAGTTAATTTTTTCAATACTAAACATGTATGTATATTTTAAGCTTAAGCAAAACTGTATCTTGTCTGAATAAAGGCTTATATTATTATTATTTACCAGTTAGTTTATTCTATAACGCTATGTTTTATATGGATTACTCTACATAAAACTTTATTTTTCATATTATCAAATAGCCTATTACACGAAATTAGGTAAATAAGTTGTAACTATTATACAATATTCTACTGATGTACACAAATATACACAACACTTAATATAAAGGTGTGTAAAACTATATCAAGTATGTTCTTAACACTGTCCTACATTATTAGCCAATATTATATTTTTGGCAAATATTAAAACTTAAGATCAGAAAATGCCTAACCAATTCTAGATCATTATTCACAAAATATGTATTTTAACTAATGTTAACCAAGTAGTAGCTTAGCCAAAATCTACATACACTTTAAAGCTATAGTTTTCTCATTTATGTGAGATTTTCGCTCACAATTACTTTCTTATTCATCTTTAAAACATCAACTTCAACTAAAATAATTCAGTAAGTTTCATAAACCACAGTATATACATATATTCATGGCCATAGTGAAGAATGGATAGTTACAACTTACATAAAGTGGCCAATCATTTCATGTTATAATCAATACTATCATAAGATCTGGCCTAGAAATTAATAAAAATTATAAACTTCTATATACATTATAGAAAATAGCTTAACTACTGAGTTTCTTAGTAGTTTCTTTTTCTCAACTTTATTAGAGTTTCATTAATGTTCATGTTTAAATTATTTAAAAAAATTGATCATTAAGTAGAAATCAGTATTGATTTTCTAATTACATATTCCATTTCATCTTACCTAGAAATATTGAATAGAATATACTAGGCTTTTCACTCCTTATTAAGTGATGTATATAATTATTGTAAATTATTAAATAATCCTAAATATAGAATAACAACAAATAGAAATAAATAGCATGTTTTCTTAACTGTATATGATAGGTAAAGATATTTAAAATGTATTTTATAGTCATTAAAATAGTAAATGCATATGGTTAATCAAAATAAACATATCTAACCATACAACTTTACCTGTTCACATGCCACCTAGTCCCTGCTTCATTTCACAGGTTTGATTTTATACAACTATTTGAACAAATTAATTGGTCATGTTAGTAAATATAAGAACATTGGTTTATTTTTCTTTACCTATACATTGAATTCATTTTTCTTAACTACTTAGCATCATTTATGTAGTCCAAATAGGCTAGATTAAACTAAAATTGAACTCATAAAGCAAAAATTAAGTATTTTCAACATTTTATTGAAACAAAGTTTTTATCAAATCAGAGCGTGGTGACATCGAGATCGGTTGATTCTAATTTAGCTGAAATTACATTTGGCCTTGAAAATATCATTAATACTAATATTGTGACAAACTATGTAATTAAAAATCAAATACCTATTGTTATCCTTTTTATAAAATCAGTTAAAAGGGTGAAAGTGCTCAAGATTATTAACCGCCGTTGGATTATCAGCAATGGTTTAATATGCTACTAATGAAACATACCGTAACGCCATTGCTCTGTTGAGCAGTTTTAGTGTAACCATTTGAAGGCTGATTCACATTTCCATTTAATAATTTAGTATTTGTATCATTTATATTGCGTTGAGAGTTTATTGAATGGTTAAAAGTAATAGGAGGAACACAACCATTTCTTTTAAACACCGCCATCCTTATGTCAAAAATCAAAATTCAGATTATCTAGAAGTGTCACATAAGCTTACAAGTGAAACTTGAATGATGAATTGAGTAATTTGACATTTGGAGATCAATCGAAGGCTTTAATATTTTATTTTATTTTATTGATTAAAGATTAGTTATAGAATCTCATTATTTAGTAAGATAGGGAAAACAAGTTGAGAAGATGTGATAATGTTTACTTTAGGCGTTAGCTGTAAGTAATTAACAAGTTTAAATAGTTACTGTATGTCTGTTGTCAAAATATATGTCTTTGACTTTGACATTCAACAACAATCGTTCAACAATTTGTCCAGCAATATAAAAATTATGAGTTATCATTAATAACATATCACAATTTAATTCATTGAGTAAATTTCATGGTAGATATTGTAAACCGACAATAAAATAATTGCCGTATAAAAGTTAGTCATGACGTTTCATCGTTTAGAAACAATTTAGTTTTGACAGAAAAATTTGTGGTAATCGGTCGATAGTCGGTATCTGTTATTGTCGGTAAAGCAGTGTTACAGGCTGTCAGCTGAAATCCGTTGAAATTTAGTCAATAATTTTTACATTACTTTTCTGTATAGTGAATTTGCTACGTATTTCGTGAAGCAGATAGTTTATTTTATTGAAATAATTTTCTGTCAATACTAAATTATTTAACGATATTTTTTAACGCCTACCATACAGATTGAGTAATATTTAATTTAATCGATACGGCATATTACATATCGTTCGTTCTTTGCAACACTAGGGCCGAGTCTTGTGCGATGACTAATACCGTTTCTCGTGCTGACAGCTGAGTGACGTCGTGCATCGGCAACCGGCAAGCGGCGCGCAGACCTCAGTAGTCAGTACAATATTGCAAGGAGGCACGTCTAGACCCTTCCACTAATACATAAACCGCGACACCGCACCCTATTATTACCTGTAAAGTTTAATTGTCTGAACTTCGCTATGGACGGTGCTGACACTTTGTTAACTGGGCTTGCCAGCGGGGACCGAGCGCCCGCTGATGCCGTGGTTCCAGAGGCAAGTATGAAGCGAGATCAGGACTCCGTGGATGATTTTGAGCACCTAGAGGGTGAGGGCAAGAAGGACGATATTAGTGACTCGCCGCTGCATAGTGCACGGAATACTACTCAAAGCTTCCTTGACATGGAAAGAGATGTGAGAGATGAGTTTCTAGACACACCTCGTGCTCCCTCCGTCACAGAAAAATTGGAACACATCGCTGACAAATTTACAGATAGTGAATCGGATGCCGGCGAGTCACCTATGCACCGCCCAGTGCCAGCTAAAGCACGAGATCCCGAAACCGCCCCTCCTACTGACCCAACGCCTGTGCTGACTCCAGCTACTGTGACGATTCCAGCTCCTTCGCAAGAGAAGAAAGAACCTGAGCCGGAATTATTGTCTGACGTTGCCCCCATTATAAACGAAGTGAAGCCTGAATTCAAGCCCATGACTTCCCCTGACATTTTACTGAAGCCTTCAGAATCTAAGACTGAAACGATATCAACGGTTGTGGAGCCAAAACCTGCACTAGCGCAGCCAGCTTCCGCACCTGCTCCCGTGGTTTCAGTTAAACCGAAGCCCGACGCGCCTCGAGGGCCCACTGCACACATCATTGAGGCAGAGGTTATTTTCTGCCAAATGGGACTAGGTAAGATTATTAATTGCATATCATTAAAATTCCTAAAATTAGAAATTTATCATCATGTTCGTAAGTTTGGGAATTACGTCACTACTGAAATTCTGATCGCAGATTTTTTATATTTTAGTGCAGAAGCGTCAAATTTATGATTGTCTTATATTAACTAAATGAATTGCTGTGTGTAAGATGACGATTTCTAAATTCAATGGAACTGTTAGTCATTTTTGCAAATTTGTACCACACGTGTGTACCTTATATTCGTCCAAAAGTATGAATTTATATAAAAGACGTATTCCGGAAACCCCTTTATCGTGGTCCTAGCCTGATGAGTGTAGGGGCATCCAGGGGTGGGCGTTAAAGTAAGATTTAAGTTAGGCAGGTAGACAGAGGTGGCGGAACTGACGAAGCGGTAAGAGCATTGACCGGTGCAGCGACGGGCTAACGGCACCCGCTGAAACCCACGCCTCTCACTGCACGCGGAAGGAAGCGTTGTCTGACCTTTCGCGATCTTAGCTTTGTTCAATATTAAATTCAATATCAAGACTTTTAGGTTATTCTGGAGATTCACATTTTTAAATAGTATTTTTAATACTATTAATTAAATGTGTTTTACTCATTATAATAACCATTGAATGCCTAATGTTAGATAAACACTTGGGAGTTTACCCAGGATTCAATTGCATAGCTAAGTACGAAAATATCTTTTTTTGTGTTAATTAAAAATCGATGCGTTCGTATTTCTTTTATTGCATGCTACGTGACTCAGCGATATTGATATATACCACACCATAGGTAATATAATGCCTTACTTACAAAACGAACAACCTATATTCACACCTTTATCTCGTTTAGGTAATGCAAAAAGTGCAAACCTAATTCAGAGATATGCACTATCTTATCTTCGTATGTCTGCCATTTAGATTATGCACATATATATGTGAACATAATACGGCTCGTTTCCACTGGAACCCAGAGTTTCATGGGCAATGGATTTGATATGAAAAGATATCGGGATCAGCTGAATTTGAGAAAATATAAAGATCAGCAATCAGCTACGTCAGTTTCAGATACATATAACATGTTAAATGCGTCTTGTATGTTGAGTGCTAATTTTAGCAGTTCAGAAACGCAGCTCGCTCATAAGTGGAGAATCCTTAGCGGTGAGCTAACGTCCAATATACGTTGAGCATTTCACAAAATAAAATACGTAACGCATTCTTTTGGATATTCATATTTTTTGTGAACTATTAGTGACTGGACAATCATGGGATCAGGAGATGATGCAGTTACACGTAAGTGTCGTTTGTTTTGGCTTATCATTTGGTGGTGGAATTTTCTTACTATTCCTTCTTATTATTTTCTTTATACTTTCAGATCTAGTTTCAAAATTGAAACTATTTTCGTTCATATATTTTGTTCAGTGTTCTTTTACTATTTTTATTTAACATTTCACAAATTGTAACTTTATAATATACTAGCAGACCGGCCAAGCGTTGCTGTGGCTAAGGTTTTAGTTATATTACATAGTAGTAACCTATTCAAGGGAAACGGTAGGAGAACACCAGTCATGGGGACCACCATGCTTTTTTGGTGGTAATGGCATTAAATTGTAGCTTATGTGAAGCGTTGGTACTTTCAACACAGCGCCATCTGTTAGAATTGTGACTATCAAATAATAAACGAATATTTTGCAATAAAATAATATTGCAGGTATAAATTTAGATGTAAGCTATCCTATTTTATAAGTTGGATCAAACTACACACGGTGTGCAAATTTGATTGATATCGGTTCGGTATAGGAGTCCATAGCGGACAAACAACGTGACACGTAATTTATATATATTAACATTGTTGAAAACTATCCTTCCGTTCTGCACCTACGGAACAAGTTATTGTCAATGACTGAGTCATAACAGGCAAGGGTCCTCGCATCGGCGACATTTACCGGCGCCCTACTTTGTTTACTTGCGCTTAATTATACAACAAAGAGAAAATAACCTTTGCCAACATTGCTTGAAGGCCAAACCTCATATAGATAATGCTTTGTGTATAATTCATTAGCTGATTAAAGAAATTATAAACAAAAAGGTTAACTTTATCAAGAAGTTCGAGTGATCTGTAGTTATAGATGAATAAGTCGGTATATAACGATTTTCTCTTGGCTTTTCTTTGGCTGTGAATTATAAATATGTTGGCAGAGCTTCGGATTGTATGGATTTTCCGGAAAGGGGTAGACGGTTCGTTGGTGCTATAAAGGCTCGGTCTAGAGAACAGCGGCGGCGCGCCGACTCGATCGATAGACCGCACACGCGACAAAACAGACGAACTACCTAGGATATATACATTACTTAATGTGCAAATGTGCACTTTCATTTAGCATATAGTCGGAGTACACCTTGAATAATATTTAAATATTATATACAATCTTTGTTGAAATCCTAAATTTTTTTTTTTACAATAACATTAACATTTGTAACACTTTATTCACAGTCCATGCGTTTAAAGTCGAGGTGACAAAAAATTCGGGTTTATTGGGGAATATATCATTTTGACGTATCTGTGTTTTTGTGTGTGGCGTAGCAACTCCGAAACGAATAGACCAATTATGATGCGGTCTTTTTGTTAGAATGCTGACGTGTAGCTACAGTTTATGAAGATCTGTTTAGGCGTTTCAAGGTCAGCAGCTCTTTTTTAGTGGTGGCAGAAATTTTATACGTAGTTAGTATTCAGTTTATTACAAACTAAACTTTTGTTCTACCATTTGGTACAAGTGGTGATGGGGGGTCGAAGATTGTTACTGAAAATTGTATATTGTTCTATAGTTAAACTAGCAAACTCGGCGAACTCCGTTTCGCCACCAGATGGCTTCGTTTTATGTAACATTTCGTTTGGTGATCCCGCTTTTCTGTTGAATTTTTTTCCTGAATTTTCTTTGCTATAAACCCCACGGAGCCCGAGACCTTTCCAACGAATGCAAAATCGTGGAAATCGGTTCGTGCGTTCTGGAGTTATAGCGTCAGGAAGGAAAACCCGACTTATTTTTATATAGTAGATAACCCAAAGTTTCAAATTATTCAACGTACAACATAGATAAACAACGATTATATTGGTGAATAAGCGTATGACTCATGGGGAAATGGTATTACTTCCTCCCTACTAGATAACTAACCGGACGTAAATGGGGTTGGTAGTCAACAATTTAATTTCTGTACAAAATTAGTAATTTAATAAAATACAACTACACATGACCTTGGATCTGACGCAGTTATTTATGGCTCTATTAAAATCTGTTTTAGTGAGAGAGGTATGTCAAAACCGTAGCAGATGGAGATCCGTGGTCTCTGCCTACCTCTTCTAGTCCAGTCAGTCAAGACAATTAATTCATTATAATTCCAAAAGTTTTCAAATTTTGATGTAAGGTCGGGAGTGGTATCAAAACAAACTATAAAATTTTGCAACCTGCTCTGCGGTCCGGAACATTGTTAAAAATGCAATAAATGATAATTTGCTTAGTTCTTGAGACCAAAATTCCAAAAGTTCTGCAAAGTTGGAGTGGTGTTAAATATATTATTTTACATCACGTGTCAAATTTGCAACCAATTTAAGTGTACGGAACATTTTTTGTTATTAAAAATTAATGTTGTTCTTTATTAAACTGAAGGAAAACGTTCCATAAGTTCTGCAAATTTGACAGATATATCGAAAATAAAATAAATAACAAAAAATGTTCCGTACACTTAGGTTGGTTGCAAATTTTATACGTGATATGAAATATTATATCGAAAACTTCCCCAAGTTTGAAGAACTTTTGGAATTTTTTTCACGACCATACAGACATAAAATTAATTTAATTGCAATTTTAACAATGTTCCGGACTGCGGACAAGGTTGCAAAATGAGATTTATTGTCGTCCCAATGTACCATTCACTTGACCGAAGTTTGAAAACTTTTGGAATTATTATCAAATTTTCGATTTCGAATGTCTATAATGACTGGTGTATTCAGGTAAAAAGGCATTTAAATAAAATCTGTTAATTTCCTTAACTTAAAAAGATAATTGTGAAGGGATCTTTCGTATCGTTTGGCGTCATGAAGTCGCGACTTCGTCTATGATACTGATAATGATAAATATATTGCATAATCGGACGCAACCGTTTCGCCATCACATCTATTTATATTTCTTTTCAGTCGGATTTCTTCCTAGATACATGAAATTTGTAGTCGATACAATCGGTTTCTGTATGATAATGTATGATGTCATAGCAATGAGGCTCTATTTGGTGCGCTCGTGCAAGGTAACTCATAGCTGACTCATTGATGACTGTGTTCGTTACTTAATCTCCAATCTTCGAGCTATACCATGCTAAGTTATTTAGTATACTATACGCAAGGGTTTTTATTTATGTATTGTGTAGATAGGGCGTTAAAGATTGGTCTTATTTCTGTGTTATCGTTTAATGGGCAGGTGCAGGTGTCGTCAGCAGTCAGTCACCGGCCGAATGATATTTTTAACTGGCACTATGACGTATATCACTCGGTGTCGCTGCAACCTTTCGATGCATTGTTTGTTTAAAACTTAAATTTTCCACGAAATTTTAATATAATGTTATTGTAAATATTTGTTGTAGGTGATCATATAAATTGAATATGTTGTTACACAGCGGTTTGTTGTATATTTTTATTGGACGATCTATCCTGGTTCCGATGAGACAATGTCTATTGCCTTGAACTTGTCAGTCTGTCGTCCTTGTGACGTAATACTTGTGGTCTAGTGATGTCGGTGATGTCTCCATGGGCGAGCGCCGTTACACATTTCGGAAGTTTAAAAGACTGATTTGTACTATCATTCACCCATGTACACAAACGATAGCTAAGCAATTAAAAACCGATTATTTTTATATAACAACGCACAATCTACGAATTTTTGTTTGGCTCATTAAAGTTCAAGACATCTGTAGGCTGGATGTACCTAATTGCTTACTTGTGACTTATCTTAATTCCTAGTTCGAACGAAAATATCTACGGAGATTTGTACATATTACTGTCTTCCCTATTACTTATTTAATTTTAACAATATTATTACAGGGTTTCCTAGTGCGTATATCATTTGTGTTATTTTTATAATTAATTATTAACCTATATGTACTGTGTATCTATGTATCACATTCATTTATTTGAAACATGACATCGGGTGGTGGTGTACTGTACATAGACAACGCTTATTGCTGTTACTAACTTAAAATTACTATCTTTGTAAGCAGTTCGTAAGCGGTAAGAGTAGTACGGGGTAGTGGGTCTAGTGTAAGGTATAACTATCGCGTAATGTACAGACAAAATATGTAATGCAGCATGCCAGAAGTAGAGGGTGCGCATTGTCTGTACGCATGCGCGGGTCGAGTGAGGGTGCGGTGAGCGGGGAGCTGCGCCGCGACCGCCAGTATCGACGCGAGTGTGAAGCGCGGCGCGCGCCAGTACAGCCGTTATCGGCTTTAGTAATTACGTAAAGAGTCAGGATGGCGAGCTCGGGACCCTCTCTCTGCAGCGTACTCGACCCGCGTAAGTGTCGCGGGCTTCGCTTCGCTTTCTCTCTATCGCGACTAACCCGCTAACGCGCAGCCTTCTATTGCAGATGCTTGGTTCGACCCGCAGAGACTACACCCTGAAGGTGAGTGAAGGAGGGCACGCGCGACGGGTGACGAGGACATTCCGAGCGCCGCCGACGCTAAAGGGTCCCGTGTTGAGTGTGCTTTCAGTGTAACGATGTCACAAATAAAGAAGTAACAATCGATCGAGTCGGTGAGTCCGGGCCGAGACGTCCGGCTCCGAGCTACTTGACACCACTGTGACAACCAACCGTCACATGTGCAGGCTGCACATGTGTCACTTCTGTCACTAACTCACCACTAACAACTTCTAGCCAGTCCAGGGCACCAACACTGATTTCATTACTAGATATGGCACACTTCCATTTGCTAATAATTTTGTTCCCCAAATATCGTTGATCTAGAACCTGGCGATGTTGCTTAAATGTTGTCCTAATTTTGACGTGAATTCGGTTTCACATTTAATTTCAGAAAAAACATTAATTTTGGAACTAACATTTCGAAAAGTACACGCAAAAACCGTGTGATAAAGTTTGATCACGTACCAAATTGACGAAATTATTTGTACTTCAAAGTAAAAGGTACTTATTCGTTCTATCGTCTTCCAATAGTTTTACCAAATACTTTTCAAACTTAAACAAAGCTAATTAATTTGGCCTGAACAAAAGTTGTGATGAGATGCTCCGTGTTTGTATACGTTGTGGTTTTATGGTTGTTAATCGTACGAAGGTTGTATTGTTCGGTGTTCCCTGTCGAGTCGGACGTAACACGATCTCGCAGATGACTACTGCCTAGTGTCTGCACTTGACAGCCTGTTCCATTGCCATTCATTGTTAGTATTAACTATAGTTAAAGAATCCGGAGTAAAGATTACTTCACATGTTTTATTGGTCTTCATAGTTTATCATTGTAAATGATTTCAAAATATAACTGTGTCAAAGAGTGTCTAGTGTCGTCATATTTCAAATCGATGTTATCATATTGATAAAAGGGTTTTAGTTTTATTCCATCGAAACGAAGAACGAGCGTACTTTTAAAACGATTGAGCTGTAATTACAGATTTTTAAATTACATATCTTTAATATTATATGCATTGTACCTATATCACAATGATTTTGCAGATTATTACATATTTTTTATGTTTATATATCAAATTGTTTTTTTATTAAGATCAAGATATAAAGTCTAAATATCTTGTTTATTAAGATAGATGTCTGACTGTTTAAATGGTACATTAATTTAATGTTAACCCATAGACATATTAATACATATAAACATCGATAAATCACACTAATTATTCAATAATAGCTGAATTACTTGAATTTTTTTCACTTAGCGTAAATTTTTTCGCAAACTACGATGTTACACGCACTTGAAGAATGCATTATTAAGATTGCTGCTTTAATAATGAATGAAACATTGTGGATCGTATTTTATTGCTTATGTAGATACTTTGTTCTAGGCGTACAATAAATTGCGGATGAGGCCGTCCCCAGTAGGTCTATATATTTTATCTAGTCGTTTGAGTGCACGTTGGTCCGTTGCTCTAATTACGTCTTTTATTTTGTCGTTCTAGCAATTCGAGTTATAATAGCAGATCTGAGAACGAACGATATAATATGGTAATCTGTGTGTGCCGGTACTTCCCAGTCAGTCTAGTTGAGCGGTATTTTTAACGCTGTGGCCGGCGAGCATTGTATTTCTGTTCCTAATGCTTCCAAAGCCGTGTCGTCTATCGCCTTATGAGCCACTTACTCATCTTATATGAGATTTACAACAGTATTATTACAACTATTTGGAACGACATACTTTAAGGGTTATTGGAATGTATTATTGCTTGTGAAAATTTTTGTTACCCGTGTCTTATTAAAATTGTGTGGTTTAAAATTTCACCTCTATATAATTGAAAAAATTTCGTTCAATGTGTAGTCTATCTTTGTTACAGTACCGGCGAGATAGTCCGAGTTCTATAAATAATACATTACACAGTTGACACGCTAAGAATCCATAGTAGAACATGCGGTCTCAATGTGTCTCACTTCGCACCATTCATCATACAGTACGTGAACATAAAATATAGCTTTGTCGGCTTTGTCTACGAATCTCTGTCTATATAATATTCTCATCAATCTATAAACCATTTGAAATCAATTATGTAAAATTGGCCTAATTATTCGGAACAACGTTGAAAGACACAGTTTCCATAAAAATAGGGCATAGTTTTTGCGTATTAATTAAAAGGCAATAAAAGCTACTGTCCGTATACAAAGGCGGAATATTGCATGAGTTTGCAAATCATGAAAGTATAGGAGGTCAGACAAAGCCAGTCCACTTGATGTTGGATCGTCGCCAAACGGCGATCGATAAGTAAGCTGCTTGTTTATTTTTTAACTTGATGCCTGACGGTATTCAAATCCTCAGTCATGGTTTCGGCGTTTCAAGTTGAATATAATAGTGCTAGTTACTTGTACTACCTACTGGACTCGTTTAGGTAGAAGACACAACTTAACCGAAAGGATTAAGGCCTATTGTTTTTTAACTCAATTAAGACAAAATAATCCTCAGTCAAATTTTTGCCTGGCATTCTTTTAACGAGTGTCTTCAGTACCTGGAATCAGATTTGTTTTTTTTCATGGCCTGGTATTTATTTTCTATAGAAAGATTGCACATATTTACCGAAGTGTTGTCATTGATTTTAGACATGCATATAATTTTTTCATATGATGTAGTTGGTCGTATATGTGTATAAAGGTCAGTTTTATTGACATTATGGCCGTCATTAGCGACGAGCATAGATGTGGCGTAGAAACCTATTTGCCATGACCTTCATTCATTTTATCAACTAAGTCATGCACTGCATCCAGCTGAACGTCATTTAAAATCTTAACAGTTTTAACTAAAGCAATGATCTGTTTTTGGTCATTACTATGACAGCATAGACTCATCGATTTTAATATAAGAAAATGGCTCAGTTTGTGTTCAATGCCCATGGCATCGGTACTTTAAAGAACAAGTCGAGTCACCGTTTAATGTTTCCTGACGTCAACAAAGTGAGAGCGGGCCCAACTCATTTATTGTTTGAACATACATACTTATCGTTATTTATCATGACATGACCTCTGCAGTCGTAGGAGATATTTATTTTTATTATGAATATTGAAAAAAATATTGTTCATTCAACTGTCGTTATGCACGCAATTGGCAAAGAAAAACGCGTTTTTATAAAAATATCTTATCTGCAATCAGCGGCATGCGTGCGCCAAGGACAAGGCGATGCGACACAGTTACCAGCGCCGACGCATCGTTTTATCGCCATAATATATTTCTCTGTATATAATATAATACATACATTTTTTTTTATCATAAAAACTAAAACAACCTTGATAAAACAAAGGCAGCAATAAAATTTCAAGCTACATAAACTCTCTCTTATATATTTGTTTTATAAATCAATTATATTAACGTAAATTTATACGCAAGTTATAAGTCATATAATAAGCTTCAGGAAATAAATAAAGGGCCAACTCTATTCACGATATTTTGCAGTGGTTTTCCTAAATAGATATTACTGCAAGTAGCTCATTAGCTCGACTATAGTAGGCATTCAAAGTCAAAATACTTTCATTGAAATGGTAGCACCAAAATAAAAACATAGAATTTTTAGTTAACGTATAATCATAAACATTCTATAAATAAATTTTGAAAAAAATCAGGTTATTCAACTTGTGGCTGAAGGTGAATATAAATAAATGTATTATCGTTTTTATATTTCCATTCTGCTCGGCGACATTTGCTTATCTTGGCATTACTTTTTATTACACAACTTGATTAGTCGTTATGATTATCTAGAAAACGAACGTTCCAACATGACGATGCAATATGCTTCTTCATCTATCCTTAGTTTCGATCTCTCGTTATATTTATATATTGTTTGTTAGCTGGGCCCCGAGGTTTCACCCGTTTGACTACCTTGTAGCGTTCCTAGTTCCTACACAAATGGGCTATCCAACGCAAGGTTTTTTTCCACCTGTCCAGATATTTTCTTAAGATAAGTGCTTCAACTAACCACAATATATATTGTTTGGTTATCCGCTTTTGTCTCACATAATTTAAAGTGAATTACAAAATATTTGACGACGTTTAATTACTATGTACATAATTATCAAATTGGCAGCTGATCGATAACATCTACCTATCAGTTCAAACCTTTTCATTCTTGTATTAGATTGCATTTTTGCTCGTGTATCACTTACCAGTGTCGACGAAATCTCGTCTTATAATGACGTTAGTAGTTGTCGATGAAACTTTACTTCTCTTCACGTTTTGAGGTTTTTCACTGTCGATTATCTTGTTCTTCTTTATTACTGACAATTGACAGTCAATTAAAATAACCATTTATTGTTTCGATTTTCGGTTTGACATAATACTAAGCATGTAGGTAGTTAATTCATATAAACTGCCCTGAAAGTAGCATTGACCTGTGCATCGTCCCCTCACTCTGCTCACTTGGACGTTCCTCCTGCGCAATCGCGAGCAATTTATGTTTATTTTGGCAACACATCTCTAATCGATTGATGCCATCAATGTTTAGAGCACGCTTGAATTACGACCCTTGTGACTTTAATACGCTGCTTATGAATATGCACTCCCGGGCTATAATAAATTTTCGTATAACGACGATGGTCAAATGGTAAGTACTCTATTATATATAAATAAATTCAGAGAGGTTACCTTTTGACATACATACTCGTTTTCGCTTTTACTTGTCTTAAAAAACGCAAACTTGACCTACAGCAAAGCATTTCACGCACACAGTCTGATTAAGAACTGGTTATACACGACTACTATTCGCAGTTTGAGTTTCAGGGAGGCTGGAACAATCATTGAATCATTGCATTTCACAAAGCTACTCACGTAAAAACAGATATTGTTAACATAATAAACAGAATTGCAGATGCAATTTCAAAAAGATGTTTAGTTTTCTCCTAGATCGTGTGCATCTTTAACTTCATATTAATTACAAGTCTACAGAAGTCTGATACATTATCGTATTGTAACGCTCAATTATTAATTTATAGCTATTCCTATAAAATTACGCATAAATTTAATCACGATAATATATTTTATTGACATCAATAAGTATATAATAGTTATCCCGGGTTATCTGTAGGGTGACAATATATGAATTCTCCAATATCATATTTTTTGGAGATGAAATCCAAGTAAAGTGATAGATATCCAACAATACCAGACGTCTTGATAGAAAAGTATTGACGAGATATCCGGTTGCGCGGGCGCGCGTGGAGTCAGTAGTGTGGGTGACGTGTGCGTAGAAAGTCAGCATCGTGGCAGTACGCGGCGCTTCGACCGACCACTTCGCCGACATGGCGCGCCCCAAGCAGTCGCCTCGCCACGCCGCGCAGTACGTTGAACTCCCACCGCGAGGACCAGGTAGAATCCTTAATCCTTGTTATAAGAAACGTCGGTTTATCACGTCCTTAGCAAGGGACAGTGAAGTGCTTTTGTGCGACGTATTTTAGTGGGGTGCAATAATCGCGATGATTACGTGGACACCATATTGTTGGATACCATTGATTCCGTTGTGCGTTTCGCATTAAACATGGCTTTATATTGTAATCCAGATCATCCGTGTCCAGTTTTATCTTATCGTTTAGTCAGTTTCTGTCATATTTTCTAACTTTTGTTGTTTTCCACGTTATGCGAGTGTACGTCATGTGCGATGTTACATGCGATGGAGCGAATCGTTCTCACTAGTTTGCATGGAAAATTTTACTTTTACTTTCTATAAAGCTACTGCTAGTATATGTATTCATTAAATAATGATGGATACATGTAAAAACGCCAGAAAGCTCCCTTTTTAATAGCCATATGGGTATTTTAACTTAATGGGGATTATCATTGATTCTTATATGCATTGTATACGTATGTGAACCACGTAGGCGAGTTCCCGTCCATTTATGACCGGTTTCCTAAATGTTGTTATCGTCGTTCTTGAACCTGACGCTCAATAACTTACTGTAAATTTCACTGATAAAAGTTATTCTGCTTGATTCATACACTGATCAAATTTAATCGCAATTATTGTTTAACAATATTTAAACATATTTATTAAATCAAGTATATTCGTAACTAATAGATAAATATTCTGATATTCAAAGTTTCATGGAGTACCTTTGTCATATGTCAAAAACTCCATGAGGGAATTTTTACACGTAGCGATTTTAGAAACGTAGCACCTGTACACACAGACTAGTAAGTAAATAAATTGTCATTATCAAAATAGCCACCATTTTACGGGATACTATTATTTTCTTAAATTGTTTTTGATACACAAATTAATTAATATTACTTAAATTGTTTTGTTTTTGATTATTTTATCTTCTGTAAACGTATATTTTTAGTTATTATTTTGGTGTCCGGAACGAAAGTAATTTAGAGACAATATCATGTCTCGGTAATGCAATTATCACGAGTGTGTAATAGTGTTAGCACATTCTTATTAACAAGGCATTCGCGTGTTATGAGCGATTAGCAGCTCAGTAGTAACCGGTGGCGGCTGGAAGCATGTCTAAGGCTTTACAGGAAGTCCGCACCCCGGTCGCAGACATGAGACGAGCTCACGTAACAATTACACCCTTCTATTCTAAACACGTTTATTATGCATACGCATATGCTTTCCATTTTTGTTTACTGGACAGTTCGAATTTTAATTACTGCATTTTTTAATTATTTAAGAAAAAAATGTTATACTTTAAATTAAAAAACGTGGCTTGATCATTGTTCAAGTGTTGGTTGTCTGTGTTACAGTGGAGGCGCTTGTATACTGGCGCAACGCAGCACGATCGGGTGCAGCGCTGGGCGCGGGATTAGTCCTGCTGATAGCACTGGCCTGCTGCTCCGTGGTGTCTGTGTTTGCCTACTGCTCACTGCTGGCACTTTCCGCCGCTGTCGCTTTCCGTATCTACAAAAATGTTCTTCAGGCCGTTCAGAAGACCAATGAAGGACACCCCTTCAAGTGAGTACATATACTTCTTATAATCTATATATCTTTAAAGTAAGTAAATTCATAAAATATCACACTCGGTAATTATTAAAATGAATAGAATTTAGGTTAGCACAATAGACAGCTTGCTTCGGGTCATTCACCTGAAATCGTTATGGACTCAAGACTTGACGATATACCTTACTGTAGGAAATTTCTTATATGTCACAAGGATCGGTTTACAAGAGTATTTCATTACTATTTTTTGTTAGTACATTTTAACACTATAATAGATTTTTGTTGGCAATATTATAATAGATTATATGACCGTCAACCGCCAAAATTGGTCTAAGGGAGCGTTCAAGTATTACGTCACGCAATTTTTGGAGATTGTCCCCCCCCCCCCATGCAACGCGCAGTAACGTATTTCTGTATCCAATAGTAAAACGTTCCGTGACCACCAATTGACTCTTTATACCTAAAAGCTACGATTATGTGGTGTAACGTACTGGAAAGTCGAAAATAATGTTAACAATATCGCGTAATTCAATCCCCGCCCCGCATCGTAACGTTTTACAAAAGGAAACCCCCCCCCCCCAAATTGTAACGTATACTTGTATTTCTTTCTTATCATTACATTGGATGCTTAAAATTTCAGATGGCTCCTGGAACGGGACGTGAGCGTGAGCGCGGAGCGGGCACAGGCGCTGGCCGCCTCCGCTACGGCACACCTTAACGCCGCCCTGCACGAGCTTCGCAGGTAATAACATTTGTAAACCGAAATAGACATAGACATTTGTAACTAACAATATTACATGTACATTTTGACATAGTTTTAGTTTGCATACAATCTCGTTGGACACTAAAAATTGTTTTCCACGTTACAAATATTAAAGAATTTTTATCACTAATTGACGCATATTTAAATAATATACTATGGATCAAGTGATTGTAGCTAGTCGTTGCAGGTTAGATAGATATGCAAAATGGATTTGATTAGAAACGTTGGAAACAAAATCCTTACGATGTTGGTGTATGAACAGCTACAATCACTGGCTAAGGATATATAATATACTAAGATCTATACAGCTTCTCTACCTATTTAGGCCTTCGGGCCGATCAGACAGTGGTTAAGACTTGTCGAAGAGCTTCCCTTTAGGTCAGACGAAGAGCAGCACCCTCCTTTTTCACAGTTTTATACAAATCAGGGGTATCAAATGCTATAGCTTTCTAATAATATGTTGGTGTTAGGTTGTTCCTGGTAGAAGATCTGGTGGACTCTCTGAAGTTTGGAGTTCTGCTGTGGTGCCTCACATACCTGGGGGCATGCTTTAACGGCATCACGCTTGTCATACTCGGTAAGTAAAACCATTTTCACAAACTTATTATACACAGTATTGGTGATTTGACGTATTCCCGTTAGAAGTTAATACCCCCAAATGCATTATGAAAAGCTTTTGAATTATCATGTTTTAAAGACTTTCAAAATAAGCCACAAATGATCATCAAAAATTATATATTATAAAGAAAGCAGGCAGGAAATTAGAATTGGATCTAAACTTACGGTTCTTTAAGAGTTCCATAAAATTAATTAAAAACAATACCCAATGTAAATAAGACAAACACAAATGAAATTACAAAACAATTATATTTTTTTGAAAAAAAATTTGATATTGCATTTTTGACATATTTTGAAAAAAGGCTAAATACATGATAACTCAAAAATGGTTCGTTCAACCAATTAAATTATTAAGAAATCTTGAAGGCACTATTAAAATATGAAACACTCGATATATGAATGAATGTTTCACTGTCTGATCTATGACCACTGATATAGTCCTATCAGGACTACATTGAATTACCAATAACCCTGAATATTTAGCAGTGTTGGCTTAGTGGTTTAAAATTGCGACTACGTGCCTAATTAATTACTTGTAGAGTTGTAGCACCACTGGATATTCTTTTTATATGTTTTTATACACATCATTAGGCCATAAAGAAGACAGTTATTTATTATACATATTGAAGTTTTTTATGAATATTTTACTACGAGCCAAAGCTTAGCATTTGCCTCATTAAGGTATTCGTAGTTTTGTAAGCGTGGCGATTAATTAATCGCCCCTAGAGTATGCCCGTACAGGCACTTAGCATTTCACGTAAAAAATATTCAATAATAGAATTGAATTAATTATGAAACGTCAATTGTATATGGTATAATAGTTATTTTTGTTAAAACATTGTTTATTAAAGTAGAACGGAGCTTCCTTGTCACAGGTCTTTGACTTACTATATTACTACTATGTTACTTAATAGCTAAAGAAATAAAGAATTTTGAATTTTTGAAACTGTTGTATGTGAGTGGTTAATAGTAATCCTCTATTATGTATTCCTGTTGACCCACTGTACAATTCTTCTCTGCCATGTTTTATAATTCAACATTACGGCATAGTCGTAGAATAGTGACGGATCTGACAAATAGTAAACTTTACAGGGCACCCATTTCAAAATAATATAATGATGTTAATTTTTGTCATAACTATTTTAATTCATATTCTGTTAGTATGAACATTGGCATACAACCAAATAAAAGGGTTTGTTTTGAAACAAAATAAAAATAATAACATTAAATTTTCAATTTTTTCAACACATATTTCTAGAAAAATCACATGTTTCTATCAAATCCGTCACTTTACCGACTGATTAATTTGAAATTTATAACACTTGGATTTTTTTATGTAGTCGTACTATTTAGTCAATGTAGTATCCAAATATGATAACAAGTAGATTTTGGATTTTTTTCAAATCCGACATTGTTCTTCGATCATGACGTAGGTCATTAGACCTGTGTTGTTCATATTTTATAATATACTAGCTGACCGGGCAAACGTCGTTTTGCCATGTATATCATTTATAATTAAAAATAGGGGTTGATCGTAGAGGGGTGAAAATTAGGGGTTGTATGTATTTTTTAATGCTGTATATAAAAAAATAGAAATTAAAAATTTTGTCTAAAAAATAAAAATAAAAAATTAGGGGTGGACTACCCCTAACATTTAGGGGGATGAAAAATAGATGTTGACCGATTCTCATAGATACCGGATAAGCACAAAAAATTTCATCAAAATCGGTCAAGCCGTTTCGGAGGAGTATGGCAACGAAAACTGTCACACGAGAATTTTATATATTAGAAAATACAAGTAGTTATTTTATGTGCTCATCTTTACCAACATTTTGTTGGTACAATAATATAAAATTAATTTTTGTTAATTTTAATTCTGTTATACTAAATATTTTATTAAATGTTTCCGTTTTCAGGCTGGATAGCGCTTTTCACACTGCCTAAAGCTTATGAGATGAACAAGGCGCAAGTTGACGCCAATCTGGAATTAGCGCGCGCAAAGATCAACGAGATTACTGCTAAGTAAGGGTTTTTAATCCCCTTATGTACTTAATTGAGTCTTTTAACCCGACTTCAAAAAGTTTAACCGGAATGTTCGGGATATTGTACGACTTAACAAATTTCTCGGAAACTAAAAGTTATATCGAGATGATACTTTAAATGATATAAGGTGTTTTTTACCTAAGGAAACATTCTCAGTTGAACATAGGATTAGTAGTTTGTAATTTATGGGCATTGAAACATTTTTTTCTTTCCAGCTGACAAGTTTTCAAAGTTAGTTTAATTTTTTAAATTAATTCTTATTTTTCAGTTTTTTATTATATTTTCTGTTTATCTATACTAACTTCAGTCTATTGATTTCTATTATTTGTCTATTACTTTCACGCTCATAGTAATAAGACAGATCACTTCAAAATATAACAAAAGCTTGGTAACAAGAGCATAAATTGTTAGTGAATATAAAGGCCGTTGCAAAAGTAAAATTGCGAGTCGCGGCCAAGTTTGTTAAAACCGTATTGGAGTTGTATCTCATGGGTCATACTTAGCGTTTTTTTTTTCGATTGTGAATCTTACCCTGAGCCGGCATAGAAATTGTGCGACGCTAGTATTTATTTACTTAGTGTACATTTAATGTTCTAGGGTCCGCGCGGCTGTGCCCTTGGGCAGGAAGACAGAGAGTGACAAGGAAAAGTAGAGCGGGGAAGTATGCGTGTGAGTGAGTGAGCACTACGCTCAAAGTAGCGCCGGAGTTTCACTGTTTGTTATATTTATTATCTACTATTAAATACCTACTTTATGTGTAAAGCTTTATGAGACGAGTCATGCGGAGATTATTATTGTATTTGCTTTTTGAAATTTTAAATTAAAATAATTGTCGAACCAAATGTTGTTTTATTGTAATATCAACAAGATATGTTTCTGTGTCTGTATATGTTTGTTCTCTCAGGTATTTATGCCCTACCAATTAGTTACACACTAAAGAGCCCTACTGTGTTTGAGACAAAATCTTTTTGCGACAGGCGTAACCCACTATCGCCAAACGAGTTAGCATGGAAATGGTCACGTGACGAAGCGTGAGCTAAGATTATTCTCATACAAATTTCTTTGGCGGTAGGGACGGATTGCAGCTACAGTTTGTCAATGATTATCTCTATGTATTTATAGTGTAGTTTATAACAATTATTTCCATCTAATTTTATATATCTGCTAATTGCTTTTAAGTTAATATAATGATTATTTTTTCTATTTAGTTGTCTGGTTACATTGGTTCTTAATGGATGTAAAGCAGATATCCAGGCCATGCTTTCCACAACGTTTTTAATAACGATTCGAGGTATGCGTTCCCACTCTTCTGCAAATAATTGCAATGACTCTTTTTATCCCTCTGTTGTTTTGTGGAGCCGGTAGCACTGATCTTACATGCTCCTTTAGAACATCCCAGACATGCTCAATTCGATTGAGGTCAAGTCTTCGAGCTGGCCAATCTTAACGCTGGATCCCAATTGCTTGAACGCTTCCCGCCCGCACTTTGTCGCCAGAACGTGCTAGGCTTGACCCAAAAATGGTCACGTGACAAAGCGTCAGCTAATGTTATTCTCATCATAGATTTATATCGTTAGATAGGCCCTTACCGCAGTGAGCCGCGCTGTGTTGTTCCACAGTCTAAGTGAGTAAGCTCACTAACCTGAGATCAGTGCACCCCTAAACATTGTGTTAGCCAGATGTGTAGTAAAGGACGTTTGCGAGCAGTTTAGTGTCACAAAATGCCATCGTGTGCCTATCTAAAGTGCAACAACAATTGTAGAAACACAAAGCCAGAGGTGTAATATTTCACTCGTAAGTATCGCGATTTGATTTAAAAACTTTTATTTTTCCTTCCGCACTGTCTAAAATAACAAATGGCGAGTGCACGAAAGAGAAAGTAGTGTTTGCAACTAATGTAGTAGAAACAGAGATGACACTAGTTTCGACCGTACCTTCTACACAAATTACACTGTTTTTGGACGCCATGTTGACGCACACATTCAAATGTTTTCGTTAACGAACATTCAAAAACAATGCCACAGTTTTTGGTGTCGGGGCCTATCTAATGATATAAATCTATGATTCTCATAGAAATTCCTTTGGTAGTAGTGGGCTACGCTTGTCGTGCTTTTGTCTAAACCCCTGTGTATTCAAAATATATATTAGCACTAGAATAACTCTTCTTCTGATTGGCATTTGCCAATAACGTATTGAACCGAATCGATTACGTTTCTAACAATCATCCCAACACTTACTCGCCGACTAACTTTGTTTTGTAAAAATGCAATGCTTTTAGTAAATCCCAATGACTGACGGTAGTAACCTCGCCAGTTGTCTATAACGCAATTTAAAAATAACCGCCCTCGATTTGCGAAGTCATGGTAAGTAGTTAATTTTTTTTTATATTGGCATTCATAGTGTTCACCTTCCTATGTGAATAATGTTTTTATTTATTTTGAACTACACAAAAGTTGTTTACTTTGTATAGCGCACTGTAATGCAGTTTTTGACGTCACATTTTATCAAATATTATTATTTAAAAATAAGTCTTATAATCTGTCTACGTATAAAGTTTTAAATAATTTTTACCAGGTCATAAAATAAAAAAAATAAAAAATTAAATCTACTATATAAAAATAAGTCGGGTTTTCCTTCCTGACGCTATAACTCCAGAACGCACGAACCGATTTCCACGGTTTTGCATTCGTTGGAAAGCTCCGTGAGGTTTATAGCAAAGAAGATTCAGGAAAAAATTCAACAGAAAAGCGGGATCACCAAACGAAATGTTACATAAAACGAAAAAATCTGGTGGCGAAACGGAGTTCGCCGAGTTTGCTAGTAATTTTTAAAATTGGATACTTGACAGTAACTGACATTAACTGTAATGATTCAAAGATGTCATGAGAGTGTCAAAGATGGCAATGGCACCATATATGTAGCTGTCAGTAAATTTTATTTTTATGTCAAATATTCTAAATATAGTTGTTCTATTCACATTTCACAATTCAGTTCACCAGATTCAGTCAATCGTTAAACGTGTGATTACTGATTAGACGTCATCTGTAACCCTTGGTGTGACAGTTTAGACTTTAGACACTCTTCTGTTCTATGAAATGTTGTAGTTTTATTTTAAAAAATTAGTCCACCTTTGACCCTTATAAACAATTGTTTATATAATGTCCATTGTCCAACGCCTCAACTGAAATATTATACTAATGTGTATGCTGAAGGACGAGTATATTCAATTAGGCGTATAAATAATAAGAGTATTAAATAACTATTCAAAGTCGAAACACCAGTTGAAAATACTAGTTTATGATGAGTTTAACAAGGTAAGAAAATACCAATTATCAAATTAATATATAAGGATTTGCTGCATAATTTTACTAATTATTTCACAATTTGCTTTGTAATTGCAAAAACAAGACAAAGTTTGTAAATTAACATGTTGTTGCTACATTTGCTGGTATGGTATGCTTTAAAATATCATAAAGTTTTTAAACATTACATTTTCACAATACCCGTGTTTACTTACAACCATATCCTCAATTTATTAATTCATCTTTCTTCAAGAATTATATATTTATGCCATTTTTTGTTTAAAATGTCTTAACAAAAATTAACCTTGTCGTGAGCAGCAGCAGATGGTCATTAATACTAACATTATGAGGTTTTACCTTATACATCTATACTTATTTAGTTTTATTAAGGTTAAACAAGATTTACAAGTTCTTTCATTTTGTATTATATTGTCAAGTTATACAAGTAACTAGAGCTAACACATATAATTTATAATTTTGACGTTCCTAACATAAACTTACTTTGTTCTAGACATATAAAAAAATTAAATAGAAAACTGAATTCTCAATTGTTTCTTATTACATTAACTATATTCAAATTAAGCTTTATTCACATTTGCTTCAAGGAATAGCATTGGTTATACTTTATAATTTGAACTATAATAATAATAAAGCCTGTTTTATTTATTTCTTTTGCTTGTCATCCTATATCATAGCTTCCTTCAGTACCATTGATCAGAACCCCTTCACGGGTAAAGGCCTCCTCCAGCTTTTTCCAACTAACTCTGTCTATGGCTCTCTTTCTCCATTTGTTTCCTGCTACCGCTTCTATATCTTCTTTTATTGGTGTATCTTGCTATATGCCCCACCCATTGCAACTTTTGTTTTTAGGGCATAATGTAAGGCATCTATAACTTTTGTTCTTCGTGTTATTTTTTCGCTTTTAATTTAATGTATTTTTCTTATTTTAAGTATGCTTCTTTCCATTGTTTGGCATGCTACTAGTTTATTTTTGTATTGTAAGTCCATGTTTGACAGCCGTATGTGAGAGTAAGTAAGATACAAGTGTCCAAGATAATTTTCTTGAGGTGAAGAGGAAATTGACCTTTTAAGATTTCCTTCATGGACCAAAACTTTTTCCAGCTCATGGTTATTCGCCGCTCTACCTCAAGTTCTTCATTTTTATCTTTGAATGATAATGGTTACCAAGGTATATGTAGTCTTGTATATATTCCAGAGGCTTTCCATTAAGGTATACTGTAGTGTTTGTAGCAGTTTGTCATTATTTTAGTTTTGTGCTTCTTGATTTTAAGGCCTACTTTTTCACTTTCTTCGTTTAAGGTAATTATCATCTTTTCCAGTTCCTTACCTGTTTCAGCGAATAAGACAATATTGTCCGAGAATGTGAGGTGTGTAATTCGATCCTGGTTAACTCTTATCCCTCCTGACTGCCAACTGAGATTTTCTTCTCTTCTTTCATTTCTTCGTCTTTGTAGTCTTTATTTATTGCCTTACTTGTAGTTTTAAATAGTGTGCTCAGTTCTTTCTTCATTTCTTTAGTTTTTTGTTTGGTGTTCAGGAGCTCAGTTCACCTTTTAAGAAGAGTTTTAGAAGGCTCGCTAAGAATTTTGTTAATCGATTTTGGGTGTTTATTTTTAAATGTGCATGCAACGCTGGAGGTAATGATGCTAACTAAGTTATCGTAAAAAGTTTGAATATCTTTTTCTTGTGTTTCCAATTTTTGATTGATTGATTTTTTTTGTTGATCTCGAGATTTTTAAAGTACGACAATATGTCCTCGTCTGTCCTTAATCGTTTAGGTTGTGCTTAGAACGATGATCTATCTTTTTTTCCTTGTTTAAGCATATTATGTTAGTGTTCTTTTTTTATTAAGAATCCAACCCCGTATAGGCCGAGCGTTTCACCCTTGTAACAAAATATATAGTCTTCATGTTTTTCAATTGCGTAGCCCATTCTTCTTACTTCTGCCAAGCCGAGTATATCGGTTTTTATGTTTTGTAACATAATGGTGTTTGCTGTTTTCTTGGTTGTAATTTTACTTGCGGAGAGTTTGATTTATCTCTCTTCCTCTTGTCTGATAGTTAATCATACTTTATGAACGCTAATTTAAACTATACCAACCATTATTAATATGCTAATGTCCTATTAATTCAATATAGTAGAGATAAGCTTCTGTAAAACAGATACAGTTAACATAATGTTGATATTTTTACAAATGATCAGCCTTTATAATATAAATACTGTTCATAATTTCCAGTTAAAGAATGAAAACAATCTGTATATAATGTTACTACACAAATATAATAAATTGTTACACCTGGTTGCACCATTTTAAGCAAATAATCTTAATCTTGTCCTGAATTGTAATCTTTACTGCCATATCTTTCTCAATAGTAAACAGCCTACTAACTAAATATTGAACTACTAAGTTAAATCTCACTATTCTTGATAGGCTTATACTAATCATATTGAGGCTTTAAAACTAAATACATAGTTAATTTAATGACTTATAAGGTTATCACTTCATCTGCTTATGCATGATTTAACCTTCTAACATGTAGCCTAAGACTTAACTAATTAATTAATAATTTAACTAAAAAACTAAACTAATACTCATCATATAAATTTAAAAAGGGATAAGACATTACTTACTATTAATAGAATAAATATATTTTAATTATTTAATTGGATAATTGCAATGTCATTCCTATTGATTTACTTATCAGTTGGTTCCATTATTGATATGATTTTGTACAATATCAGATTAGCAAATCTAAAATATTTGATGATGTGCCGTGACTAAGTTATTTATATACTATTCTAATCTTTTGTTACAATATCCCTGACTCAGTAGGACTAAATTCAAATTAAATTCCTATATTTGAATAAATTATTTAAAAAAAATTTTGGAAGTAGAAAAACTAAGTACAGAATTTTGTTCAGTTATTTGTAATGCAAATTTAATGTCTTGGAGAATTCTCCAAATGATGGTATCATACTGTGACGTACCATCTTCTAGTAGTTAACCGTTATACATCAGCTGAGTGGTGAGGAGTCACGGCGCATACTGACTGGGCTAGAGTGCACTTAGTTTGTGTAGTGTATGTGTGGCATGTCATCAGCTGAAACGACGGCCGCCGCGGGTAGTGAAGACGCCCAGGTGCTCCTCGAGCTCCGTCGCACTATATCGCTTGGCGTCGCCAGGTATGCTGATATTAGTTTTCACATATCCTTTTGGTAATTCCAGCTGCTTTGTAGCGCAAGGCCACCATTTTTCTACATGAAACTTTAATGAGTGACACTAATGTGTTTAAGTGTTAAAGAAACAGAAAGCTCTCATCAAAATTTACGTATTTACTAGCTGACACGACAAATGTTTGTTAACTATCTACAATAATAAAAAATAGGGGTTGATCGTAGAAAGGTGAAAATTAGGAGTTGAACGTATTTTTGTATGCTGTATCATAAAAATATAAAAACAAATAAAATAAAAAACAATATTTGGGGTGGACACCCCTTACCACTTAGGGGTTTGAAAGATAAATAGTAGCCGATTCTCATACTTACTGAATATGCATTAAAAAATTCATAAGAATCGGTCGAGCCGTTTCGGAGGAGTATGGGAAGGAACATCGCTATAGTTTATTAGAGTTGGCATAATTTGTGTGGTAAAGGTTTTAATTTACACGATAAATGAAATGGGTACAACAGTATAAAAATAAAGCAAGTTTTAAGTGTTTCTTATAAATGTTTTTACTAAGATTTCTTAATTCACGATATAGATAGATATTTTTACGATTATAACATGATATATATAATAATGTTTTTCATTATTGTGCGGATCCTAAGCGGATTACAACTCACACAACGAAATTATAACAAAACATTTTGATTTGAGACCTTCTTAGGGGGCACCCCTTAGCTCCTATTCTCGGTATTGCTTAACAATTTGTAAATTTTACATAAAATATATCATAACAACCATTGTTCATAACTGATGTTCTTGGAAAAACGTAGGCATTGATGTATTTAAGGACGAACTGGTTATTATTCGAACTGCAAGAGAACAGAAATGGATTTGACGACCAAATCTCTTATGGTTTTGAATGAGCTTTGTGTTGAAAATGTTGCTTTGTTATTAAAGTAATATGTTTTTATTCATGTTGAATATGAAACATTTTTTTTTTTTAATTCTCCAGTCTCAGTCTTTACATATTCGCTGTTCGCTGGTAAAGTTCTAAAGGAATCTTTTAGTTATTTCAATACTATTTAGATATATATGATTTTTAAAAGTTCACTAATAAATTTTTATTTACGATATACTATACCTACTTAAGTTAAATGGGTTAATTTCACAGATTTCAAAACGAAACGCGCATAAACAATGTTTTTCTTTAAAAAAAAATCCTCGTAGTCTAGAGAACAGAATTCTTCATGTTCAATGATGAATCAATAAAATCCTCCACTCCAATTAAATTGTACACTATAACAATGAGACATGAGTTTAACTAGTATATTATTGTGTAATATTTTTTTACTCTATAAATCTATTTATTATGTAATAATAACATTATTATATACTTGTGTGTGTGTCTTCTGATTTTAAGAAACATTTTTTTCCATAATTTTTTGTATGGTGGTGTGTATGCGTTTATTTGTTCTTAATTTTAAATACAATCGTAGATTTACGGAAAGTAAAGCTTGATTTTTTTCGTAGGTTGAGCGAGGAGAAAGAGCGGGCGCCGTGTCTGGCGGAGTCACGCGATAGCAGTAGCAGCAGCACTATGTGGACAACGCGCCGCCGTGTGGCGCTTGATGTGCTGCTGGTATGCTGGGGGCTAGGCACTTGGCTCGGTGTCAATGGCCTGTTTGTGGAGCTACCGGTGCTCATAGCGGGGCTACCCGAAGGCTGGACGTTACCTTCCGCCATGGTTCTTGCTGTGCAGTCTGCTAACATCGGTCTACTTATCTACGCATTGCTGCGCAACTTCTCGCGGATCTCTGATACCCATTGTATCTACGGTTTGCTCAGTATCGGTACAATCGCCCTATTTCTTAACTCATTCCTCTACAATAAGACCGCTTACCTCGGAGGCACCGAGAGATCAATAGCTTTTTTGGCTTTAACGTTTTTTGTCGCCCTCGTCGGCTGCACGAGCTCGGTGCTGTTCTACCCGTACCTGCGGCACTATCGCGAAATATACCTCGCTACGTACCTGATAGGCGAGGGGCTTGGCGGGTTCACGCCTTCCGTTCTGGCGCTTATACAGGGCGTCGGAGGTGAGGTGGAGTGTGTATTGAAGCCTGATAACTCAAGTTACATTGCGGTGCGCCCACCTCCACTCTTCGACTCCACCGTCTACATCACGCTTCTTGGCCTGCTGTCGACCATCAGTCTCATCAGCTTCTGCATTCTGCACAACTACTCTGGGTTTGCATCGGAACGCGTAAAGGAGGGTGCGGTGGCTAAAGAGGACGAAGCAGCGCCAAGAGGGTCGCTACTGCAACCGCAATTTGTCGGGGTGATGGTTTTAGTGGTAGTGTTAAACGCGGTCAACAACGGCATAATGCCATCGGTGCAGTCTTATTCGTGTATGCCGTACGGCAAGCGCGCCTACCACTTGGCGGCGACATTGGGTTCAATGGCTAACCCCATGGCGTGCCTCGCTGGGGTGTGGCTGCGACCTTTGGCGGGCCGTTACCTAGCGCCGCTTTTGGCGTTGAGCGCGTCACTTTTCGGCTTTATCCTATTGACGGCGGTGCAGAGCCCGACCCCGCCGATGGCAGGTAGCAACCGGGGCGCAGTAATAGTGATATGTTGCTGGGTGTTGTGCAGTGGTCTAGTGTCGTATGGCCGTATGTGGGTGTACGGGTGGTCGCGACGCGGAGGAGCTCGCGGCATGAGGATATGCGGTGCGTTGGGACAGGTGGGCTCGGCCTTAGGATCGCTCGCGTTTTATGCTCTCATAAACTACACCACCTTTTTCCAACAGACGCCCGACTGCCCCGCGCAAACGATATAGCGGGCCCTCTTGTATGCTTGAAGCACAGGCCCTGGAAAGATGAATTTCCACGATATTGTATCTTTATGAGACTTTTATGATTATTTAAAAGTGAGGTCTTTTATATTATGCTCAAACGAGTTTTGTCTACATAATATTATGTTGGCTCGTAGACGTAGTTGTAAGTAGGTAATTAAATTTATAATAAAAATGACTAGATATTTGTAGTATATTATTAAAATGAATCTACCAATAAATACTGCCTTATGACAGCGGCTAACACCGCTCTTATAGTAATTTAAACATTAAACGTGTCGAATACTGTCTCAAGCATAAAAAGTATTTATTGATTAATTAGACTTTTAAAATTTTTATTCGTTCTATATATTTTTTTTGCAAGAAATTCATTTAAATAGGTAAGATATTATTTATTTGATTTATGCCCAAATTCTTTGTTTTTTACAGTTTATTTTATCTACAAGATAGGCCTATCTCTAATCTGTAGCGATAATTGTGCCTTTTATCTCCTTCGGTGCATGGTTCTCGAATAATATTGAGATCACTCTTCGAATATAGTGATACAAATTAGCTAGAACTAACGTTTATATCAAGAGGGCTGTTGAAATCTCAAACCTGGGATGATGAAAAATATTCCTTTGAAGATTTGCCGACACCGGCATCACAAATTTAAGTTATTTAAGGATTATGTTTTAAATACTGTTAATTCGGAGTAGAGTAATGTTATGTGGTTATTGTGGATATGATTTTGTCGGCCCAGTGCCGACAGAGCATTCGCATTGTGGATGCTGAAGCAGTATTAAATATTGTTTTAAGTTTGTCTCGAAAAGATGTGTTTCTCCACTGCTCCGGTCCGGCAAAAGTTAATTACCGATCCGATTTAGAAACTCACAACAGTACTTACGTGCTTCTCCACTACTCCGGCATCCGGTTTTTAACAATCCGATAACTTGCTAGATCGGAACGCGGTGTTTTATCGGTCCAAGCATATCCAAGAGGTTATAAATTATTATTCACAGGTTTACTTATGGCTTCTTTAATTTGAAAGAATCTGGATAACATAGACCAAACCAAATTATGTTGCTATTTATTTATATTTTTTATACCATAGTATTAATGAACTATTTATTATGTAGATTATAATATTTCAAGATAGACAATATAAAAAAAGTAATAAATTTGCCAGGGCAATAAAATATTCAGAATTTAGAACGTTTTATTAATAAAATTAAGTATATGGGTTTTAGTTAATATAAGTGTTGCATGATAAATATACAAGTTTCGATTATTGTCGGATTGGATATAGTGGAGAAGCGCAATCCGGCCTTCCGATATTATTCTCATGACTCATTCCGGTATCCGACGTCGGACCGGAGCAGTGGAGAAAGGGCCTAAGTGAGACTTTTTTGTGTACATGTTCGTGTACATTGTTTCCAATTTCTTAACTGCGTCAGCATTGCTACACTTCAGAAATATTTTAATTAACTTTTAATTATTATTACTTTGTCGTTTAACACATGAACATTTAATTTATTATTCAATTTACTGAACTTAAATTGTTACCGTTGATTATATAACAATATGAGCAAAGCCTGTTAGACCAAGTCGTAAAGATTTTGTTTTATCGATATGCATTTCTTAGGACTCAATTAGCGATTGACTTATTAGATAATTATTAGTCGAATAGATATTCAATGGACTTCAATAAAGACAAACTTTATTTAGTCTTATGGTAAGATTTAGAGTCGTGAATTAGCGCTCTCATGACATGGGAGTGTCAGTACGCGTTGAATCTCTCTGAATGATAACCTTAGATCTAATACGTTTACATTGATATAACTTTTTATTTGTGTAAAACAAATTTGTACTTAACAGTTGATATTGTATGACCTTGACAGTTGACCGAAATGTCCCGAATGATTTAATAGGAATAAAGTAGTATCAGCGCAAAAATCTTTAACTTAATTGTATTGTAAGTGTAACTACGCATATTTTTTTACTTGCGCAGTTAGTGACCGTTCAAGTATTACGTAACGTATTTTGGGAGGGGGGGAGGTCCTTTTGTTAAACGTTACGATGCGGGGCGGGGATTAAATTACGCGTTATTGTTAATATTTTTTTGACTTACACCACATAATAGTAACTAAAACTTTTAAGTATAAAGAGGCACTAGGTGGTCACGAAACGTTTTACTATACTTGGGTACAGTACTGTACTTGGGTACTGAACAACGTTACGGCGAGTAACGGGGGGTTGGGGGTTTCAATAATCTCCAAAAATTGCGTTACGTAATACTTGAACGGTCCCTTATCTGTTACTGTCCTCCATATTGTGTGTAGAAATATTGTAATCCCAATTGGGAGAACTTATCAGAAGGTTAAATATAATTCATAAGAATTTAATTAGACGTAGTAAATGCGTTTTTTCTTATTGGAAATTGCAAATTCGATATGAAATGTAATTTACCTTAGCAATGTTAAGCGTTTTAATAAATAAATATGCTACATATGTTATAAGTGAATGTTCCAATTGACGATAACAATACATAGACACTGTTTATTTAATTATATTTATGGTAATAATGTTCCAAAGTAACATTAATACAGTGAGAGTAGAATTAAGCCGAATATATACAATTGTTATTTGATTTCAGATGCAAAGAGAATATAATTATTTTAAGGAAATTCTGTGGTTTTATTAATCCCCATCTTAAACTCTCGATGAAATATGTTAATAATAATTAAGTCTTATTTATTCCTTGAAACATTTACAAAATATACACTCACTTAAAATAAATAAATGATATATATTTTTGTACCTCTTATAAAGTAGGTATAGGCCTACTCCAATTATCTCCATTTCTCTTTGGAGCATGTTTATCCCAATTCTCCTCTAATTTCCATAAGCTCGTCAGCCCACCGTGCAAGAGGGCGACCTCTCTTCTTTTCTGGTGATAGTGTATATAACCTTTATTTTGTTTCTTATTTGTGTACTTCTGATCTTGTCCTTCAGTTTTAAATTGAGTACACTACGTTCCATTCCTCGTTGAGAAGTTGTTATTTTTCTGATTGTGTTCGAGTCATATAGCCATGATTGACTAACGTTGGAGAGACATGGCAATATACACGTGTCTAAGACTTTCTTCTTTCTTCATTGATATCTCTGCCTTGTTTGTATACTTCTTTGTATCCCCAGAGTTTGTTCCATGACATCATAGGTCGCCTAACGACTTCGTCATTATGCCGTGAATTTTTAAAAGATATTTCCTTACCCAAGTAGATAAGTATATTGTTGCACATATTCTATGGGGTATCCATTAATTTGAACAGAATCTAGGTGATTAGTCATTATTTTGGTTTTGCTTTTGTTTAATTCCAATTCTATTGCTACGGTAAAATTAAAGAGTTCGTTTATCATTTCCTCTATTTGTAGTGATGTTTCTGAGAACAAAACGATGTCATCAGCAAATTTTAAGTTGTTTAAGGAATTACCGTCAATAATTATACCTTTATCTGTCCGATTGCGCTTTCGCATTATGATTTGAAGTACTGTTATAAATATGGCAGGAGAAAGTGGGTCACCTTGTCTAACCCCTCTTTTAATAGCTATTTTGGGTCCCCTTTTTTCTAGTTTGACTCGGCTTACAATTAGAGAGTAGATATATCCGTAACAAATTCAATTATCCCTAATGGTACCTTGCATTCGTGGAGGGCATTCCACACATTGCTATGTGAGATGGAATCGAAAACTTTTGCGTAATCTACTTATAAATACATAAAGCATATATTTAATAAGAGTGTTATTATCCACAGATAACTTACCATAGCAATAATAACTAGTGCATTATAACATACCATCGAAATGAAATCTCAAGCTTGTACAACGCTCTAGTCAGAGCATGTTAGGAGTGTAACTCGTATGTTTGGGCTCCGCAAAAAGCTAAATACTGCCTTATGATGGAGCCCATACAAAATAAATTTACACGATACCTCTATAGCAGACTGTATCTATCCGGCGTCTATCCCTACTATTCTTTAATGTACCCAACATTATTTGTCTTAGGGATGGTCGAGTACAATAAATTGGAAACCAGACGGCTTACAGTTGGCCTACTACGTACTGAAAGTCTTGAGGGGTGTAGTGTGCCCAAGTGTACCTATTCCAAGAACGGGTTTTTTTAGTACCTATAGGATATGTGCGACGGCGAAGGCCTAGGTTATTTGCGATACCAAGGGCAAGAACCAGTCTGTTGCACAGATCCCCGTTATCAAAGACGTTGCGCCTACTGAATGCTGTCTCCGACACAATCGACATATTTGTATGTTCGCAGAATGAATTCACAGTAGCGATATTGTGTATATTATGTGTTTAAAATTATATATGTACTTTATTATATTTTATTTAATGTTTCTCGACATTATCATATTGGCATAATCTGTAAGGATAATTTAAGTATTTCTGTAATAAATAAAATAATTAAATTAATGAAGTTAACGACATTATTGAAGTATTTCCAATGTCGATATTTAGTTAGGATGCCGTGGCTTTCCTGTCCTTAAATTATGCTAGTTTAATTTCCTACTTTATCTACTCTATCTGCAATCAGCCTCATGGCTTTTATCAGATTTTATAAGAAATAATGGCAATTAGGGAACGCAAATCCAATATATTTTTTATTCCCTCCGTAATTCGTAAACTGTGAGACTGCGGCAAGTTTTGGCCTTTTCAGCCGATACACACTGTCCGTCGTTTCCAAAAGGCCCTAAGTACCACACAACAAAGACAAAGTTTTCTATAAGTAGATTGTAGGTTTTAGTGTAATTTTATCTCCTAGGAGCGCGTAGGGCGTTTTTATATGAGAATCGGCTTGATGCGTCGTAATTGGAACACTCGCCTGATGGCTTCAACGCTATTGAAAATGATTATCGTACATTTCGTACCTATATGTTTTTTAGCAAATCTATGGGTACGCTTTCCCGTTGAAGTGTAAATTTTAGTGCGAGTAGATAATGTTAATAAGGTATTACTGATAATATTTAAAGTGTTAAACCGTTCTGATAATGTTAAACCGCACTGATAGTAAATAAGGATAGGTTTTATTGGGTATAATATTTTACAATACTTACACGTTAATCGTTCCGAGCAATGCAATTGCAATGTGAAAAAATGCAAAATATTTAACGAAATGTATTAATTGTGATAAATAATCATAGTGTTACATCATTATTCCTTTCTGCCTGATGTATGAGTGTGTTCCAAATTTTGCAATTGGTGATTAGTTCCAAATACTGCTAGGAGACATGCAAATTGTTCCTAGCCGATTATCTACACGACAGGCTTGGAGAAGGTCTGATTTATAAGAATAACAAAGAACTCTTACATCATCATCGTCTTTCTATAGTAGAAATTGACCTTTTATAATAAATTTAATATAATACGGTATGCGGTCTATTTCGCTACAAAAATTAAATTAAAATTCTTTAAATTATAAATATATCTATGCTCCTACATCTAAGTACATAAAATATTGACAATAAATTATTTCGAACTATTGTTTCTCATACTTAAGTAAACATAATACATATGTATATCCAACTTTGGAACACAAAGATGAATGGTTATCAAATAAGTCAGATAATACGAATTATTGATAAGATCATTGGATTGAAAGCCTAAGTAATCCATTTATTTCAAGTACTATATAATATGTAACGTTTTCGATACTCATATAGTCGTTAATAGTGTTTAAAGCACGACACGGTCGGTGATATTCGTTTAGGCCAAAATGTTCATGTTTGGTCGGCGCGTGTCCTTGGACCTGGCCCTTCTGATATGGGGCTGGGGATCGTGGCTCGGAGTCAACGGTATCTTTGTGCAATTGCCGCAACTCGTCCAGAGATTGCCTGAACAATGGGCTCTAGGATCATCAGTCACGGTGGCCGTGCAAATCGCAAACAGCGGTATTCTCATCTATGCCTTTGTAATGAGATTTCTGCCGAAGATTACTGACGCTATGTTCATCTACGGATTGCTGACAGTGGGCACAACCGCTCTCTTCCTTAACGCGTTTCTTTATACAGAAACTGCATACGTCGGTTCTACAGAGAAGTCAGTGACGTTTATAGTTCTTACTGTTTTCACTGCTATGGTGGGAACAACCAGTTCCGTGGTGTTTTATCCGTACATGAGAAACTTCCGAGAAATGTACCTATCTACGTATTTAGTTGGCGAGGGCTTCGGTGGGCTGATACCGGCGATTCTTTCGCTCATACAGGGTATTGGAGGGCCACCAGAATGCCGCCTGTCATCAGATGGCAACTCGATGGAGGCCATTTACCCGTCTGCCCGTTTTGATTCAACAGTGTTCTTCTGTATAGTGGCATCTTTATGTGCCACAAGTATTATCAGTTTCTTTTTCCTTAACAATTATTCTGGTTTTGAGGACGAAAGAGTATCCCAGGAAGAAAAAAAAGAACTGGCAAAGGAAAACACTGAGATGGCCGAGGGATCTCAAATACAAGTATCACAAGAGTCTATGCTGGGGTCGTACTGGATGGGGTTGTTTATTCTGATGGCTGTTATTAATATGTTCTTCAACGGTTTGATGCCATCGCTGCAAACATATTCCTGTTTGCCGTACGGAAGACGTGCGTTTCACCTGGCCGTGACTCTGGGTACCATAGCCAACCCGGTAGCATGTCTGGCGGGAGTGTGGTTCAAGATGGCGGGTGGACGTTACATTGCAGCGATGCTGGTGGTGAGCGCTGGGCTCACTGCCTACATAACTGTCACCGCCGTCATGTCGCCTACGCCGCCTCTCTACCAGGAGACCAGTGGTGCTGTGATTATTGTGAGTATTGCATGCCTAGTTGAAAAAAATGTTTATTGTGTCTCAAATTTTACATTAAATACATGAGTTGAGACAGCCCTCGTAAGGAGTTAGATACACTTGTGTTGGGGTTGGCTCGCTACTTCCCTTATTTATACAATATTGAGACAGTTGTTAGAAAAGAATACAAAACAAAACAAAACCCAGCTAAGAAGCAAAGCCGGTAAAAAATTAAATAAAATGAAATGTAATTCTAATAGTTTCTCTGACGGTTCTATGAACTTATTCTATGCATGCATGGTTGTTGTGTATGTGCGCATGTGTTCTAGTTCTACTCTATTCAATATTTTTGTTTGGAAATATGTCCATATGTTGACTATTAGAACTTATTTATTTTTTATTTGATTCTATTAAATATTATGTCGTGATCAAGACGACTAATATGTTTAATGTAATTAAAATATATTAATAGGTCTTAGGTCCTGATAATTAATCCGATCAATAGTTTAATTATATTAAAAACTTGTAAAATTCTATTCACATCAAGTATTACGAAACCATATCCACCCCTTCCTCTTGTCAGCAAAAGTAAGCAAAGCTCTCAAAAATAATTGTACATAAACGTATAAATTTTTGTTGGAATTCTCGAAAATGCATTTCATTATCAAGCATAAACAATTAGTGGGTAATATGCGTAATAAAGTAAATAAGTAATTACTGTTGACGTAATCACCAAATAAGCAATTCAAAGACCCCCTCGCCCCTATTGTGCTTACGTAATACTCGAACGGCCCCTAAAACTTGTACAATTTTGAAACTACATCAACAGGTAATCGTATGGGTGGTTGCCAACGCGCTGATTTCGTACTCGCGCATGTGGATATATAGTAAGGCCCGGGAGGGTGGCACCAAGCCTATGCGGGTCCTGGGCACTATTGGCCAACTCGGATCAGCGCTGGGCTCCTTCACCTTGTTTTGGGTCGTCAACTTTGGCAACTTCTTCGAGCAGGCACAGGACTGTCCCATGCCGACATAACATTCCCACGTAACGCGAGGAGATATATAATCTACGTTTAGCAGTTAAGAGTTTTCTATTAATTAGTTTGTTAGGAAGGAATCTATGCAATTATAGAATTTTAAAGATCTGTGTACGGAAATATAACTAATCTATATTTAGGAGAACCATACACCTACTTGGATATATGTTTTATTGTTACGTAAATAAAGTCAAATTCACGCTGTGTATATCATTTTGCCTGATAATGCATAAATAACATTGGTAATGTTAGTTTTATGTGAATTTAATATATTTCAATAAATATAATACATAAATACCAACCTAGACAATTATTATTTAAGTTACATTTAAGTAAATCATAAAAATAGGCTTTTGACTGTTTAGAATATCAAGAAGTAATTCAAATGGAAAAAAATCCACGAAATATACACGATATATATATATAGTATACGATTAGTATTAAGTAAGCTAAAATAAAATTCGTAGTGTTATTTAATAATACGTAGTTGGTCCCAAAGTTCTGTCAATGTCACATTATTTTTAAATTTCGAACATAATTTTAGAAACAAAATATTGCATTATATTTTTGAATGTTTGACTATTGTTTTAAAACAAAAAACAATCACTTTCCGTAATTTTTCACGGTGGAGTGGACATTGAAAGAACACCGAATAGCTGTTATTGCGTTGCACCGCTGTGGGCACTCTCCGAGTACCATTTTCAAGTTGCTCAAAAGTTTGAATATAACGCTTAGGTTTATGTACCGTACTATTGATAGGTACAATAAAGTCTCCAGTGTTGAGGACAAGAAAATAACTGCCGGCCACGCTCCGCAAGAACCCCAGCAGTAATCAAAGCTATCAAGGCGCGGATAGTAAGAAATCCTGCCCGAAAACAGAAATTGATGGCTTGGCAGATGGGTGTCAATAGGAAAATAGTAAAAAAGCTTTTAAATGAAGATCTTAGTCTACGAGCATACAAAAAAAAGAGTGGGCACTTACTTAATGCTCGTCTAAACGCAATAAGGCTTAAGAGATCGTGGGTGTTGTTAAAGCGGTACGCGAAAAACCGACACCGTGATATCCGGATAGTCCGGATTCTTTACGGACGAAAAAAATTTCGATATTGAAGAAAAATACAATAAACAGAATGATAGAGTGTACAGCAGGAGTTCTAAAGAAGCTGAAAATAAAGTTCCAAGGGTGCAACATGACATCATCCATCTTCAGGAATGGTTTGATTGGAAGTGTCATTACGGGCCAACTGAGGTTCATTTTTGCGAAAAGGGGGTCAAAAACAGCGAAAAAGTATACCAAAAGACGGTTTTGGATCAGCTTGTCAAAGACCTGCCCAGCACGCTATTTATGGGACATCACTTCGTGTTCCAGCAGGACTCTGCGCCTTCACACACAGCCAAGACCACTCAAGCCTGGTGTGAGCGTCAAATATCGACTCAATTAGACATGAGGTTTGGCCTTCCTCCAGTCCGGACCTTAATCATTTGGACTATAAAATTTGGCAGGTCTTTGAGAGGAAGGTCTGTGCTATACCACATAAAAAAATGGAGAGCCTGAAGTCATCTTTAAATAAAGCAGTCACTGAAATCGACATGAATATGGTGCGTGCTGCGATAGACGACTGGCCGTGGCGCTTTAGGGCCTGTATTAAAAATAAGGGAGGTCATATCGAATAATTTCATGCTATTTCTATTCCTTAATTAATGTACTATAAATTGATATATCACTCATTAAAAAGTGATAAGTACTTTTGTTTTTATCATTATTTTCATTTATGACAGAACTTTGGGACCGACTACGTATTTTTTTGTACTTTGTACATTTCCGTATAAGCTTATGTGCAATTTGTACTTGGTATCTTAGTTACCAAAGTAAAGTTCTAAAAAACTGTTATTATCTACTAATGAAGACTACAACTTAAAAAAAAACGCATAAAAGTAAAGTGTAAAACTTCGTTTTATTTATAGCGCCGAAACCAATATAGCAACATATTTTTATAACAATTTATATTTTAGAAATATTTCATCGCTCAGCGGAATGCTGGGTAAAATATAAATAAGTCGCTAAAAAATCTAAGTTTCCTGGGAAAATTACATATACTTTTACGAGAAACAACCGCGCAACAACCAACAATCTAAATTGAATGTGTTTTAAGACTTTTTAATTATTATTTAATTGATTTCCACTTAGTATAAATTACGTATATTATTCCACGGTGCAAGTTAACATTTTCATTAATTTATTACAACATCGTAGTAATTAAATGTTGAAATTAAGGTGAGTTCAAAATAATCATTATTAGGTTTTGAGTACTGGCTGAGTGGCGTAACACAGGAAACCTTACGTCACGACGCATGACGTATTTATGCCGCGTAACCTACCATACGCCCCGTAGCCCGCTAATGTCTGCGCTCCAAGCTCACGCTCTACATCCGCCACCATCGTACGCGGTGAAAGCGTGGTTCGCACTCACCTAGGAGGCCGCCGACGACATTGTAAAGAACACAACTAAACACTCCGGCACGCAGTGAACGCGCCGCGCTGCTTGAGAAACGTCACCATATCACGTGACCTACACCTGGATCGACGATTTCGTCGCCCGGTCAGCCAGGTGCATGTTCTAGCAGGCGTCTCGCTTCCCGCACCTCGCACCGAACCTTCCGTACCAGCGCGCGGGTACTACCACCGGACAAGACACCAGGGGCAAGGTCAGATAACGCAGTTTTGACTCGCTGTCGGCGGGCCTGGACCGCTTGCTGCAATTCTGCCCGACGCCTCTCACAACGGATGAACTAAGTCAACGATTGAGACAAGTTAAGCCCGACGCTCCTCGTCTCCACCACACCAACGGCTATACGCCCGCCCCAGTGCCGTCCTGCATCAGCAGGCCGCGAACAATCACACCGCCAGCGGGAGCTCTGGCCGAACTGGCCGATGTGCGCCCCAGAAGCGGATAAAAACGAGCAAAGACGCGTCGCGCGAGATAATTTGGAACACAAAACCTAACGAAAAAGGTTGTCGGCAAACTGTCCAATGAATTATTCATCACTTATATCATCAGTTAGCGTTATAATGCATTGAAATAATTAGCGTTTAGTTTTTCAGATCGGTACAAAATCAATGTGATTTGTAAGTAATAACATAATGGTTAAATTGGTCAAATAGTTGATTATAGTGGCTGCATTGCATGCCCTAATTATGGAGCCTTAAAGGGTAGGAAATTGCTTAACAAACACTTTGCATTTCATGATTAAATATCTACAAAAAGTATAATAAAGACTAATTTAGTTGCGCTCTTACAGTCAACGCAACTGTTCATTCAATTACCGGTTGAAGAATGGATCTCTCTTCGTTTATATTAGCATATTTTTCGTCCAAAAATCTGTCTTTAATCACTGCGTTCTTGTGTTGGAGCCCAGGTAGACACTATGACTATGTGTAATAAATCAAATGCCGAAACGCTCAACGTAGTAAAGTCATCGTGATTTAGAACAAAAATGTGCGTGTACTAGTGTACACACGTTAGAAGTGAAACTTCTTTATGACCTTATTTTTCGAAAAATTATCTATATGCAACTTTACAGAAATTGGTTAAAAGGCAGAAATTGGTTAAATTTGTATTCAAGTCTGTGATATTAAAAAATATCACAGACTTGAATACAAATAATACAATTATTTCATTTTATTCTAAGATTTTTGCAGAATTTCATAAATTGTAATTAAATTTTTAGTATCATTGTTATCGTTATTATACATTTTTGTTATTAATGGTTTAGAATCTCTTTGAATCAACCCTGGTAGGGGTAAGAAAAAGACGCGCGTAACGGTCAAATGTGACGCGTAACCGAAACATGTGACGCGTAACCGAAACATGTGACGCGTAACCGAAAAATGTGACGCGTAACGAAAAAATGTTACACAAATTTTTTTCCAACCCTGATAAAGAAGTTTCACTTCAAAAAGATTAATTTATGAATTTAAATGTCTTTTAGATGACATATTAAATCTACAATTTCGCACGAGGTCTACGGGATTTCGCCTAAGGGTATACACTAGCGTATTTTCCGAGCTTCCCGATATGCCGGCTTATCGCATCTTCCGCGAGGGCATCGTTCTTGACCTGAGCTGCCCTCATACTCATCTGATTCTTAACAAGGTTTATATAGAAGTCTCTTATTCATAAGTAGTGTAACTAGAAGTAATTAAGGAGTTCACACCTATAAAAGACAAACAGTTTATTAATAAAAACCCTTTGCCAAGACATGGCGCATTGCAATATTACCATAATCAAAAACCCCTGTGAATATGACTAACTTTTGTTCAGTTTTATCTGACAGAACTTCCATATACTATCTAACAGCTCTTGCATCTCCTTTTTTTATTATGACGATACCATTCATATAAAAAAAGGAATCATCATAACAAAATTATTTCGTTCACGTTAATTATATAATTAGACATCTGTTAACGCTTGTAATACCTATATCATATGTGATTTTATGGATATCTTTGACTTTTAAGAAATACTATTATAGTTATTCATTACTTTAATGATATATGTATTCAATAGCTAAATATTTCATAATCTGTTACAGTAATTGATGATTGTTTGTAGTGTGTTTACTATAATTTATTTAAATCTACAGAAATTGGTCATTTGTTGTACAACGCCGCAGATTCAATAAATTATAGTATCTTATAAACTCAAGTATGATTAATTAAATGTTTTGTGATCGCAATTGTGCTTAGCTATTTAATGGCTGTACCTATGTACCTCGTGCAATGCTGTAAAATGAATATGAATCAATCAATTCATACATTTATACATAATAATAGTATTTATAATGAATTTATTATTTATTCTTTACATACAGCTAAAGTAAAGTTGTTTGATAAATATAAATTTAGACTGAGAACAAATAAATTGTTAGTGCATTGCAAATGCCTTGGCATGTAAATAATTGCTGATTGATTATTTCAGGCGTCGGTTAATCGCGCTTTTAATCATCGACATTCATGGCTCTTATTGCCCGACATTCTCTCCAATGATACTGACTTAGGTGATGTCCTCCAAGACACGGTCATCCTGCCAGATGCAGATGTCGTGGTAGCTTTTCCAGAGAAAATGTTAGATGTGTACCGGCTAAAGATTGAACTACCTATCAACGTGTTGGATATCGGTGGTGGTTATACCAATTCGGGGAACTTGAATAGGTTATGGGCCACAATCCCCACAGCCGTAAAAAGGAGAAAGAATTTAGGCGGCATCTATCTAAAATCAGCTACTATTGTAAGTGTAACTCTTTATAACTACTCAATTAAGGCTCTATCTAATCTAAGGATTTTATAAGTTAGATACACGGTTACAAAAACGATATTTAGACATGTAGCTTCAGCCTTGCGATTCTGTAACTCACTTTTCGAACTCACACAGCGGTTTTCGCATCGGCGGTCGCTCTCAAATCAGTTGTGAAGCAGTCATTTTATGATTTGTATTCATTCTGATAAATAATAAACTAAATTCAAGCTTCCACCTTATCAGAATGCCAAAAAACCGCTGTGTGAGTTCGAAAAGTGAGTTACAGAATCGCAGGGCAAGTATGAATCACACTCCTAACAGGTTCAAATGTTAATTAATTTTATTTCCTTCAGATAAGTCAGCCGCAATATTTCAAAGGTTGGTCGGATCTCAATGATCGCCAAATTGATACGTTTCCAAAACTTACATATCCTCTAATGATGCTGTTAGCTGAGGATCTCAATTTCAGGTAACTATATCATTTATTTATTCCCACTACTGAGTGTTTTCAAAGAAGTTTTTTACTGCGAGTTATATTTGTGGCCCAGGCAGAAGGTTTTTCAAAAGATTTTTTATTTGTTTACAAATACAAGTTTCCCATTAGGCTGGTGTGATAGGATTGTCTTCTCTTCGGGAGCTGACCCATACGTCTCGTTAGTGATCCCACGGTATTATCTACAACCTGTTTAGGTCTTGGCCTCAGATTTCTGAATCTGTTTCATGATCATTTTTTAAATCTAATAGGCAAATAGGTGATCAGCCTCCAGTGCCTGACACACGCCGTCGACTTTTTGGGTCTAAGACATGTCGGTTTCCTCACGATGTGTTCCTCCACCGCAAATGTAAATGCGCACACAGAAAGAAAGTCCATTGGTGCACAGCCGGGGACCGAACCTACGACCTCAGGTATGAGGGTAGGCCAACACTGCTCTATACAACACGATTAGCGTAGTATTTATTACTTCCGTATTCTTCAGTAATGGTTGTATCACTCGCTTATTTTTTTTACTCTTTGAAGAAAAGAGCGTACCAATTCCTTAAAACGCCCTCTGGTATTGTTTCCATCTGTCATCGATGGATAATTTGACCTGGATGAATTGATGTTTAAAATGTATCGTTTACAGATACAATATGAAACAAGTCGAGTTGTACGGCGAACAGCAGAACGGGTCGTTCACTGGTCTGGCTGGACTATTGCAGAAAGAGGAGGTGGAGGTGGGTGTAGCTTCCATGTTTCTGCGACGCGACCGATGGAACGTGCTGCACTATTGTTCTGAGACGGTGGAACTAGTGTAAGTATATTTATTCATGACTGGAGTTGGTTTGTGTTTATGAAAGAACTGTGATATTTTTGACCTGTTGCCTTTAATTGAATGAAATGAATGACTGAATGAATTAGAAATGAATGGTACCTACTAATAGCTCCGACATTTCGACCATTGAACTATGCTGAATTGGCTCTATACTCAATGCTTTCAATCCCAAAACTCCCTCTTACCTTAAAAATAATTTCAAATTCTCAGGTCCTTATAACTATATGTTACGCTATGTTATGTTAAATTTCATCTCACAGCTCATTCTTCTTAGGCAATTCATTTAGGATCTCCGCCATTAAGTTGTGGAATAGGTTGCCCAACTCCATACAATTGGCTACCTCCCTAACATCTTTTAAAACGCTACTGCATGAACATTTCTTAACCATAGCCTATCCTGATCAATTGTAACTTTTTTAATTCTAATATTTCCTTTTCTTTTGTATTGCATCGCCATTCATGAATCCGTCAGATTAGTTTTTAGTTTTTTTATGGATTACTAACTGATCTGGCAAACGTCGTTTTGCCATGTATATCATTTATAATAAAAAATAGGGGTTGATCGTAGAGGGTATATACGAGTAAACGACGTGTGAATAAATACATAATTAATAAATAAACAAAGGCGTGCATTTCATTTGCTTATTTGTATTTGGATATCCCATCGTAAACATTACTTAGTTACGAACTGCATACACACTGCATGCAGAAAATTTTTTCGAAGATTTGTCGTCACTACTGTATACGATTACTATCAATTAAAATTTATTTTGTATATTATTATAAAATTTTCACAACGTAAAACCTGCTATGGCTTATCTAATGGAGCTAATTAAAATTGACTCAAAAAGTCGGCGCCTGAATTTTTATTGTAATTACTTTTAAACCAGGCGCAAAAATTTTATTATATCTTATATGTTTTTCAGCGGTGCCTTCATATTCCGTCAACCTTCGCAGTCGGCCGTGTCTAACGTGTTCCTGCTTCCATTTAGCGGCGGCGTGTGGGCAGCGGTAGGCGCTGCTTTCGCCGGTGGTGGTGTGCTTTTAGCGGTATTGGGATACGTAGCACGGCGTCGTCAGCTTCCTGATGATACTGCAGAACGGCTTACTCTATCAGAAACCTTCACTTTCGCCATTGGAGCTGCTTGTCAACAGGGTACAATAACAGTTTTTAACTGCAGTTTATTGTTTCGAAATAAATATTAGGAACATGTCGAAAGCTATGTATTTTTTTTTTAATAAAAGTTAGTATTAAAATACAAATACTTGTATTAAGGTCTCATTAGATTACGTATGGTATATTTATACAAAATATATAAAAGCTCTTCAGCGATTTTAGTTCCAGTATTTTGAACTCGTAATGTTATGGCTATCATCAATCATCATATTATGAGATATTATTTAGCAATCTGAAATTTGAACTTCTAATATAAATGTTATATACTATATTGAATTTTTTTTGTACTAATTAACCCCTTCGGACCCACATTAAATACAGTAGAACCTCGATAAGATAAAGTCCAAGGGAAGCACAAAATACTTTATGTTATAGAGGTTTTAAGTTATCAAGGTTCTATGTCAGGTAAAGGTTAATATAGAGGTATGTACATGTTTCAATGTACCCTTCCTCCCATTTGTACTTGAATGCATCAGAAGGATGGAAAATTAAATATGTAATCATATTTATTCACATTACTTACATAACATAAAAATAAAACAACAACTAAAAGTTTAGTCTACTTAAAAAAATCTGTGATTTTCTTTTGTTTTAAAAAATTCACTGTTTCTAAATCGATTTGATTTTCAATGACAAATAGAGAGGAGAATACATTAACACATTAACTTATGTTGCAAGTAAGTCGTTGTCACAAAGCTAACCGCCGCAAAGCTTTGAAGAATTTAGATAAAGCAAACAATAGGTAATGTATTGTTTACGTTAACAATACATTAGTAAACACGTGAAAGCAATAAATACCGAAACCATTTGTTTTGACACTCTTTCAAAATGACTCATTCACAAACAATTTTATGTTATAGAGGTTGTGGAAACATTTCTTTTAGTTACTGAGGGCCTATACAGAGATTATTTATTTACGTTATAGAGGTTGCGTATTTTAAGTTATAGAGGTTTTGGGCTCTGATGGGAAGGGAACATAGTATTTTTTGAAGTAACAGAGGTTTTTATGTTACCGAGGTTTACGTTATCGAGGTTCTACTGTATTGACGATATAAAAATTATTTTTTATGTTTAATTGGCTCATTAGAGAATAAAGAACATATTTTGTTAAAAAAATATAAGTTTCCTTTAATAGTTTTTTAGAAAATTGTATGTCCACTGAAATGGACGTCAGGTTCTTAGTGTTGTTTCTTAATGATGTGTACCCGAATTTATAGTACTAAATTAATATTAAATTTAGTACAGAACGTTACTTATATTGTCTTTTACGTGTATTAAATATAATTATTTAAATTATTTTATAAATAAAGCGTCAGCATAAATAATTTAAACGCGTTTCAAACCGTTATCAAGTTTTTTATTTAGAATGTTACTCTTTTATCTCAATGGATAGGTTATTGAATAAAAAAAAACTATGTATCAAGGAATTTTTTTTGTTACTAACACACTTAACATAAATTTAACCAACATGTTTGGTGAAAAATACGGAAACAATTTCAGTCACTAGTGAAGCAGAGATGTATCCGCATTTGAGGCAATAAAGATGTGTTTTGCCCTTGCATTCTTTTTTACATCTAGTAGCTTCCTTTTTGTATCGTATTCCCATATTGGCCCCATTTCAACTTTACGTCGTCAAGTTTGTGTAGATGTTGGAATGCTTGTGGGGCTGCTTCTTCCTAAAGATGGACGACCTCTTTTTCTGTTGTTTAGTGGCTGTTCCATTTTTAACAGCGAATCTGCTGCACTGCCGAGTAAATCCAGAATAACTTTCTCAGGTATCTTACAGATGGAACCGTCTGCCTGATATTCCAACCAACTGTTAGATAGTGATAAATCGATGGCATGGAATATCATACGAAGCGTCCATTTTTTCGATCGAATAAAGATACAGTACAGACTTATTAGATGATCTGTTTTATCTACTCCTCTCATGAATTATTATATAATCTTACTAGCTCAGGGCGTGGTACTGGTATATACTACTATAATAATAAAGTATCCAAGGACTTTATTCCATCTTCGAGCATCGTCTTGCTCTCCAACACCAACAAAATTGGATGCTAAGAAGACACTTTTATTATCCACCCACTTCAGGACCACAACATCTTTCGAACTATTGGTGACCTGGTAAGAAAATCCTGGGTGCTTTTTTGCTCCTTCTTTATCTTTTATAAACCTTCCAAACCTGTCTAATCTGATTGTCCCTCCAGCATAAATTTGTCTTTCTCTAAAGTCTTGCAACAAATTGGAAAAGTAATTGTCATAGAATTAATAATGTCCAGGGCCAATTATTCGCTTTGCCAGTGCATTAACATATGAAGCAGAAGCTTGATGCTGATTTTTTCTTCATCTCACAAAGGTTCGTTGGGGAGGACGATATTACTACCTTCACTAGGCGGCCATTTTTAAGTATTCTGTAAAATGTCATCATCACTTTCTTCGTCGATATCAGATAAAGTCCTATTTTCAAGTATGTTGAGCAAATTGTCAACGTCTCCTTGTCGGGATAAGTCAAAACCTGAAAAATAATAACAAAGTAGGTAAAAATAGTATGTTTTATTCAAACTTATCTCAATAAAGGTTTATGCTCAAATTTATCGATTGGAACCTGTTGTCCATTACAATGGACATGGCAATAAGTACAGATTTTACATAGTAAGACACAAAGATTCATAATTATTATCATGTCTGCATGTAAAATAAACACTATTCATTGAGAAAAAAAATAATTCAACTTTATACATAGCAGCTATGTTCATTAAAATTAAACCAAAAATATACTTACGTGCTGGTCGGCTGTCTATGACTGTTCACTACACTTGATTAGTTATTTCCACTTAACCACATCACATTTCTCAAACGTTGTTTATAATAGTAGATTCTAAGTACTTCTCGGATTTCTAGCATTAATTTATAATCGACTTTTGATAAGACCCAACAATACAACGAGTGTTTTATGAGCATGTCCACTCACATGGACGCCAGGACCGAAGGGGTTAAACGTATGAGCCATTAATTGCAAATATGCTTGTACCTCCAGGTTCAGACATCTCTCCAGAGATAATATCAGCACGAATCCTAATGCTCTTCATGCTGTTATCTTCTGTGTTTGCGTTTACATCATACTCGGCCAAGATCGTGTCAATTCTACAGGCACCCAGCGATGCAATTCAGACCATTGATGATCTCACACACTCACCAATGATTCTAGGGGTTCAAGACACAACATATAAGGAAATCTACTTTGCGGTATGTTATTTATTTATCGTAAATAAGTATAATAAAATACTGGTAAGTGTTTAAAATCAAATTTGCTATGAAATTAGTTTAGGCTTGTTATTAGACACACAAAAATTGATGTATGTATTTGCAATTTTCATTAATAGAGGTTTCTCACTAACCCGAGTTTCTCGCTAATAAATCGCATAATACATGGGTAGCGATTCTCTCTAATAGAGGTGCGCAGCAGCAATAACAAGTCACAGCGAGTACCAATGTAGTAAATATGTAATATGATAAAATTATGTGGATAATGTTCTCAACATAAAATATGTACTTATAATATATTTTATTTTATTTAAAACATATTTACACTTTAAAAAATACGTTAATTTCGTTTGGGTTAATGTATATATTTTGAATGATTTTCTCTAACTCATAAATTTCGACGAATATTGATTGTATTTTTATTGTAGCTATAGTTCCTCCTAAATAATATAAATAAATAAAGCTCGACTGTCGCTTATAGAGGTATAGATATTAGATAAGTAGCAGTCTCACTTACGGAGGCTCATGAGGGAAAAACTACTCTCTCTTACAGAGGTTTCTGTTTCTCGCTAATAGAGGTTTTGGGAGCTTAAAATGACGGGCCCCGGCTATTACTCTCACTTATAGAGTTTTCTCACTTACCAAGGTTTGTGTATTCCAGGAGAGCACGGACCCGGCAACCCAACGGCTTTACAAACGCAAATTGCAGCCACAAGGCGAACATGCCTATCTCAGTGTGTGGGATGGTATTGCACGTGTGCGCACTGGCTTATTCGCCTTCCAGGTACACACTACATAAGCTGAGGCTACTTTGATGTAACTTGTAAGCGGAGAATCTGTAGATCAGTAGGTGACATAAAAAGTACTCATAGAATTTGATGTACCCACAGTATTTTGCAAAACATTTATATTGATGTTTAATGATGTAAATGTTAATCTATACTAATATTATAAAGTGAAAAGATTTGTAAGTAAATGTTTGTAGCGAATTGGCTCAAAAAGTACTGGACCGATTTTGAAAATTCTTTCACCATTTGAATATTACATTATCACTGATTAATATAGGCTTATTTTAATCATAAGAAAAAATAAGGATCCCTACTAAAACTACAATAATGGTACCCAAGGTGTAAAAAAAATGCCAATAAAATATCTTTCATCGCATGCGCTGCGAAAACTATTGATGATGTTAATGTCCACCCGAGCGAAGCCGGGACGGGCCGCTAGTACATAATAAATGTAATTTGTTGAGTAATGTAAATGTTTGGGTTTAGTGGCGGTAAGTAATAATACCTAAGTAGTAATAAACAGATATTAATCTAAATAAAATACAATTTAGTAAAGAGTCGTACCTAAGAGTAGAAATTGTATTCTAAGGTGGAGCTGAATTCTGGTTACGGCGTCATCAGCAGCACATATACGGAGCGCGAAAAATGTGGCCTAAAGGAGATCCAGGCCTTCAAGCTGCCCATGGTTTCCGTGCCAATTCGTAAACACTCAGGCTATAGAGACCTCTTTGCTGTGAGGTAATTTTTTATATATACTGGCTGGTAACAAAAAATACTTATGCTTAAGATGAAAATCTCGTAAATGCACTAATGGTGCAGAAGGCAACTGTAGGTACAATTTACAGAGAGAAACCCGTTTTTTCGTCGATTTGGTCGTATCGATGATCAGCCTAAATACGTTATACCAAAGGTCTTTGGAATCATTGTTTCCGAACATTGTTTGTTTTAAGTGACGCCACGAAGACGCTAAATTGTATACAAAGGTTTGTAAAATATTTATTTAATTTAATTCAGTACGGCACACAAAACACATTGATATATAAAATGTTTCAGTACCCTTTATTTATTAACAATTGATCTCCTTATAATCCCTATTAACTTAAGAGTATGACACTCCACGTAAATAGGTCCTAAATAAAATTTTTGCGTATTAAAGACTCCTGACAACATCTCTCTCGGGAACAACACTCAACTGCTCGGCGAGGGAATTTACCGTTTATTAAAGAGAAAACAATGAAATTAAACAAATATTAATGTAGAATTAAAATATAACAGACTGCGGTGGCAACGTGAGGCGGGCCTAACAGAACGAGCGCGGCGTATGTGGATGGTCCGACGCGTACGTTGCGAAGCGGGCGGAGGCGGGTTCGTTAGCGTCGGCCTCGGTGACGTGTTGCCCGCGCTTCACGCACTACTAGCTGGCGCCGGTGCAGCCCTATTATTGCTGCTCGCTGAAATACTTACGCGCTTTATCGCACGGCGACACCACACGTATGTCCTTACATAAAATTAATCCAATGGCGCTTCAACCCTACAACCCTAACGTCCGAACCCAATAATCAATCCACAATCTCTGTTGAAAACAATCTGAGATCAGATCGTGACAGTCCATCAATCTCCTATTTGCATCCCAATAACCAAACCATACGAAGACAGTCCATTTTTGGCGACGGATAAAATGCTCTTTGTCGTTCCATTTTACCGAGTTGTCACTCACATTTGATAATCAATGATAACCAAATAAAGTAAATAAAACCGTATAAATAACATTAAAATATACATGTGTATAAAACATAACAACATTTTAATAATTAAAAAAACTGGTGTAAGTTAAAATCTGTTAAAATAATTAACTGTTGAAATCGAGCTTTCGTCAGCTGTCATTTTCATACAGAGGTTTATCTATCCACAGACACCGATACGACCTACCATGGATAGCTTGTATCGACAGATGGCTATTACAATCCGTCGATTGGTTATTAGCACACTTGTTACAACATTTGGATTAAGATTACTATCTCAGATGGTGGTTTATGGATTGAGATAGGTTATTGGGTTCCGGTATAAGGTGTTAACCCTAAGGATAAGTCTTTTACATTTCTGCTTGTGTTTATTTACAATTTTATTCAACTAGTAAACAACTTAAGCAAGTCTTAATTGCGATGAGAAAGAAAATTCTATTGGCGTATAGCATGAGTTCAGAACGATCAGCATGAGTTCAGTTGTGCATGATTTGTTAAACTTATTCTAAATTTAAAAAATTCTTCAACTCTTGGGAATTTTGAAGTTTTTGGTCGTGAAAAAAAATCTTATCTTTCGTTCTTTTACATCTTATATTTCGCTTATGCAAATATAATCATTAAAATTAGTTTAACTAGGAAGAGTAAACATAACTGTTTATATTTACAATACATGTTAACATTATTGTTCCCAAAAATATCCAAATAGAGCAGCATTAGATATAGACACATAGCAGCACGAAGAGAGTGAAGATCAGCAAAGCCTGTATCAACAGATCCAAGAGCCGCGCGGCCGCCGCCCATGCGCTGCATTCCGCCTCTCCCCCCTGCATAACATATTTACACTATTTTTAAACAAGAATTAGCTTATAATTTTATCTTAAGCACAAATGCAATTACAACATATAGGAGTTTGAATAAAAGTTTATACCGCACATCAATATTTCTTGCCTCCTTTAGTGAAACATTGTGAACCACAGTCAAACCTGTAGCATCACAGTCTCTTATAGAATTGGTCACTTCATAAACTGTTTGGCTACATATATCTTACCTCAGAACCTCAGCAAGAACTTAATAGTAGATTAAAACTTTCCATAAAATATAGATGCAGTAAACAGCCACTACTAAAACGACCGTGCATACCTGTGGTGGTGTGAGTGTGATAAAAGTAGAGGCAGTCGTGACAAGGGTCCTTAGAATATTGGGGGGTGGTGTGACGCAACGCGAAACACGTAAAACAACAGCCGCGCTAGCAGCCGCTATTGCGCCGCAGATGCATGTAGCACTCAAAAGGGACATGGCGCGAGGGGTCGACGCCCCACCTGGTATTCGCACTAGCGCAGATATCAACCTGCAATGTTTTCATAGAACAGAAATAATCTTAGACATCTTTACGTAAAATGCAAGTTTTAATACACATCAAAGACATTGAATATAACGGCTAGAAAATGGTTTAATTTTTTTTAAATTTCATCTATTAACTGATAAACTTAAAAATATAAGATTGGTTTACATTATATTTGATTGATTTTACTAAGATAAGAAATTAAATCTATAGGTATGTATATTTAAATGACAATATTTTTCCATGTCAACAATTTTGCCCCATCTCTGTGAAATCAATGTAATTAATTAATTGATTTCATTTCGCTGAATTATCGTAGCTTTAACACAATTCTACTGGGGACGAATTAGTTCTTTACGTAAAATAAACTGATTTCTTTTGATTAATGGGATGTTCTTGTTAAATATGATTTTACCAAAGTGAAGCTATTGCCGCCGAAGCAGCACATAATGGTGGTCGCGTATTAGGGGGCAGCATCGTGGCCGCAAGTAATAACAAGACCGAGCCGGCGAAAACTGCGCCCACGGCAAGCGTGTGTGCTGCTGCTCTTCGACGTAACACTAATATCCACTTGACAACGCGGCGTTGGAAGTCTCCATTGTTCAATTCCATTTCCGCTCCCCTGACACGTATCAACTCCCATGTGCCAGACTCAAAAACAGTCGCGTGCTGAAAACCGTGGAATTTATGACTTTTAATACATTCTTTCCACTCTTGTCACAGCGTTTCCGCACTTGCGCTGTAGTAAAAAGTGTGTTACAAGATAAGAGACACACTGTAGAAACAGTTTGCGCGAATGCCAACGTGTGATCCTTACTCACTTCTCTTTTAGTAAGGATGTGAACATATTGTGCAATTTTAAAGGTTTTTTTAAATACACCTATGAATTCTTCATCAATGCCGTTCATGGTTCCAGCTTATAAACGCATAAAGTGTTTACGCGGACTCCTAGGACCAAGTCCCAGCGAAATAACATTACAGATAGAAAGAGCAAGTGATCGCCAAACATATATCGGTCAACGGAACAAACGCTGAAATGTCACAGCTCTATAGATTATAAATTAGCTTCAATATTAATAAACTGACCTGTAGGTCACTTAAAGTAAGCAGCATCTCATCTGAAGAATGCGATCTGGAGCCGAATTTGAAGACAACTTCTTGCTGGTCCTGCGGCCAGTCCGTGAGTTGCAGAGTGAGTGGGGCAATAATGTCAAGGCGTAGAATCCAATAGATATGACCGTCACTGGAAAGACGAGCACGCAGGCTGGTGTCACCTTCAGTACCTAGTGTGGCTACGCTTAATACTCCCACATCCGGGACCCACAATCGACTAGCGTCAACCAGTGCGCTGTCACATCCCCAATCCGTAGCGTTCCAAATTATACGCTTGTCATTCCAATTCTACAATACGTACGAATATTAATGACTTCAAACAAACATTTATGTTTTTCTTTATTTCGAGCATGGCTCTCTGATCAAAGATTATAAAATAATAGAGACACAGGAAAATCGAAGATATAATGAATTAATCTTCTTAATAATAAGTGACACTGATAATAATATGTATATTTATTTGGAAGTCAAAACTCTAAAGGATAATTCAAATTAGGTATATAACTAAGACACAATGTTTACATTTAATTTAAAAACCAGCAAAAAAAGGTCAATATAGCAATGTTAGGCGTATTATATTAGTTAGAATAATATCGTATTGTTGTATATTTTGGTATAATTAACGATTTCTATTAGGTCTGATAGCTTACCAAATGTAAATCCGCTAGCAACCGCACGGTGGCGCTACGCTCGTAGACTGCCGCGTGGCGCAAGTCTAACGCTGTCTCAACTAGCACCTGTCCCTCTGGTGCTACTTCCCGATCATATTCAGCAAGTAGTATGTCCAACTGGGAGGAAAAGGATGTCATATTGGTACATCCACACCATCCCCTCTTGCTTCCTAGAAACACTCATTTAAATTTAACTAAGATCAAAAGTCAAAGGCAAGCCTTAAAAATAGACTTATTGAATAAACAAGAAATATAGTTAGATTTGTAGGGCACGTTTTAAACTTGCGTAGGTTAGAAATGGAATTAAACTTCCATAAGAATGGAAGTTATATTCCATTAGTTTCAGTTAAATGAATATGGAGTTATAATTACCAAAGAGCAGAAGGGTTGCAACTAGTAACGCAACTTGTGCGGCGGACATTTTGTTTCAACTGAGGTCTCTAATGTTCGCGCTTACCATAAGCTCTCAACATGTCCAGCGTATCCATATTCTCTTGTTTAATAATAATTTCATAACCTGTGGTCACGTGGATACACTTTAAAAAAACTGTAATTAATGTAACAATTTAAACAACCTACGTAGAAGTACTTCACGTCATTAGCCCCGTTTATTTTATAAACGGGGCTAATGATCAACAAAATGTTTTTCGCAACTTTACTGACTTTTGACACAAGCCATTATAATTTTAATAATAAATATGGCATTAAAAGTTTGTGAACCATCTATAATGAACATTGCGTGGGCGCAGTATCAGAAGCAGCGTCCGGCGCCACAAGGTCGCTACACGCTGCTCATTTCGCAGGCCTAGAAAAATAGTTTAGAAACAGCACCATAATATTATACAGTTATTAAACATACTAGGTACTAAAACCTTCATAGATTAAATGCTTCAAAATCCACATCACATTGTCTATATATTGTTCGGTTAAAAGATACTTTCTTGTTTCTACATAGTGTTTTCTTTTATAACTCATGCTTTCTTGAGTAATTTCAATTAGATAGTAGTTAAGGAAACTGTTATATTATGTAAGTAAGTAAAACAAAGTATTTTGTTCAATCACAAGAATGTTTTGCAATCTCTAGTTTATAAAGTTATTTGTAAATTGCATTATAAATTTATTCACAGTGCGACTTTTGTAAGAAGTTTTAGGAAGAAAGTTTTTTTTTTATTTCATATCAAAATAGGTCTTATTTTCTTTATTTTTTCGCCTTGGGAAGACAAACGCTGATTTCGATTGCCGCGTCTAAAATATCAGGCGAAATCATTGGCTTGTGTACAGAATATTTTCTGTCATTTTAATTCCTAATCAAAACAAAAGCTTTATACAAACATTGATTACACCTAAACGTAAATTCGGCACTACACTGGTTTTAAACACCAAAAGAGGTAACAAAATTATTTTTTTATATAATTATGGGTTCATTAAATAATCCCAAGCCTTGCGCTAATAAATTAAACTAAATATTTAAGTTATCAACCGCATATTATCCTGCTCCATGACAAGATAATTATCACTTTTCTATAAGTTTATAAAATAAAATGCATTTTATGACAAAAAGGAACTTTATTTATATTTCGTATCAATAGCTATAAGTTTGAACTTAGTAACACTTCCAACTTCAACGATAATTGTCTGTAACATTATTCTATAAAAATATAATAATAAAAACAAAACAAAAGCATAACAAGATCAAAATTATTTTGTTTATTAACAAATAGGTAATTGTAGGTAACTCAGTAGATACCTACCGAAATTAACAATACTGCAAGTGTACTTATTGTAAAATCAGTAAAATATTTATTAAATTATAATTATTGTATTCATTTCGACTGGTTGGTGATCTCATGAAGTGCGTAGTTTCCAGTTAAAAGGAGCACGAGCATTGTGCTTTACAGTTTTTTAATACTGCAAATGTTGTCAGTTTGTAGAGTGATGTGGATGAGGAGGAAGGTATGGCCAATAGGGAGCATCCGCCTGGGACTGGCAGGCTGCGGCCAAGCCCGCCCAACAAAACTTGTACGCATATCTCTTACCGGGGACCTGGTAATAATGTTCTAAATTAACCAAGGTAAAGTACAAACAGAAGATTTAGCATTAAGATAAAATAAATAAATAGCTAAATAGGAAATACTCCAGGGGCAAAAAGCTGTCTTTACCTTCCCCATGATGTTCTTGTCGTAATAGTAGCGAAGAGCGCGAGATAATTTGTCATAGTTCATATTAGGTTTCTGTTTGCGGCGTCCCCACCGTCGGGCCACTTCTTCGGGGTCCGAAAGCCGAAACTCTCCCTCACCCGGGGGACCCTGAATGACAAGGTTTTATCGTTAATATAGATAATGAAATAGACGCTTGCTATTAACCTCCAATCAGACTTACCTCCCAGCAAATACCGGGTGAGCCCGCCGCCAATTCTTCAAGTAAGAACTGCCACAGTTGCACTTGTCCGCCGCTCGCCCGCCCGCCTAGCGCCGCGTAGGGATCTGTTGGAACAATATTTGTATTTAGTTCAATAGTAGGAAACATATTTAAAATTTGTAAATAAACGTAATACTTTAAAAAACACTACACTAGGCAATTGTGACATTGTCCCTTTTTTAGAACGCATCATAAATACAGTGTTTATAGGCGAAAGGTTTGTTAGATACGAATATTACTTGAGGTATTAATAAAAATATTATATTACTAGCAGACTCGGCCAAGCGTTGCTGTGGCTAAGATTTTTGTTATATTACATAGTAGTAAACAATTCAAGGGAGAACACCAGTCATGGGGACAACCATGCTTTTTAGGTGGTTATGCCATTAAATTGTAGCTTATGTGAAACGTTGGTACTTTTAACACAGCGCCATCTGAATTGTGTTTATCAAATAATTAACAAATAATTTGCAATAAAATAATATTGCGGGTATAAATTGAGATGTATCCTATCTTTTAGTCCTTTGAGTCCATAGCGGACAAACAACGTGACACGTAATTTATGTATATTAAGATAAATAATATTGACAATAAGCACATAATTAAATAGGTAGATTATATACACATACATAGCAAGACTGGTCATTTCATTTTATAAAAATATGATGTGTTAGCAACTTTAGTCCTTTCTTTATACATATTTAACTTTGCTAACAAAATTTGTCATTAATTAATAAACATTTCTTATAGTAATAAAACTTGCCACCTTGATAGAGTTGCTGCAACCGACGATGTTCACTTGGGCTAAGCCACAGCATCACATTTTATTTAACCACATGTCTTTTGCTCTTATTCTTTTAACAATTTACTAACACTTATTTAATGATTGTATTTAAACAAACAACATTAATCTGTCATGAAAATAGAGTAAATCACTGGGGACAAAAACACGTAAAAACATTATTTTAGAATGCAAGTAATTTAAGAGTCGGATGTAGAGCCTTACGTCCGGATGGAGGACCGGAAGTGAGTGAGTGTCTCACGGTTTCCGCAAGGCCCGCCTCTCAACCACCCCACACCCCTCCCACTAGATTAACGCGTACACTTTTGGTCCTTCATATGACTTGAGAGCTTATTAGGATTATAATAATACTGTATGGTAAATAACTGGTATTAAATAATATCTTAAGAGTATTCGTGAATGAAAAATCTTAAATGAAAACTTTTATTTAAATCCTGTGACAGCTGCTATAACGTATGATACTTTATGAATATAAAAAGATAAGGATCAAGATAGACCTAAGTTTACCTTGAAAAGCTTTTAGGTACCGATTAGTGAATTAGATTCTATTTAATAACTTCATATAACTTGTATTGTACCATGTCAGCTTATTTAATGTAATTTTTATTTAATATAATTATATAAATGAATTGCTCTTCGTTTGTCTCGCTAAAACTCGAGAATGGCTGGATCGATTTGGCTAATTATGATCTCTTCTTTGTGGAAGTTCAGGGAAGGTTTAAACGGTACAAACATACATAAGAACTGTTTCTAGCTGGGAAATATTTGATGTCTTTTTAGAAATAAAAAAATTCACTTGATTGTCATGTATTTATGTTGGTGTGAAATTTGTGTCCAATCACTTTGGTCTGTTATAAAAATATAATCTTTATTAATTATATATTACCCTACCTACAGCTTTCAATGCGGCGCTTATTATGCAATTGTATTTGATTAAATATATTATGATTATTTATAGGTAGATCAGTGAATCAAAGTAGGGAGAAAACTCTCTCAGCATGTGGTAGCTTTATTGACTCGGTAATGTCGGGACTTTGACGCCGCTGGGTTTTCTTCATTTTAGATATTAAATACTGTAAAAATTATATAATAATTTAGCACAAAACTATGTGTTAGTAATTTTATGTAGAATAATTTCGAAAATTCATGTGGCGAAGATTTGTAACTAGTCTAACATATCCCGATTCCTAGAACCAAAATAAACTATTGTTTTTATATAAATTAATAACTAGCCGTCATTTTCAGTAAGAGCGTCGTTAATGGAAACTCAAGGTCAGGATGTAAATTATTTTAACCGCAGACAGCTCTTCTTGGAAAATCATTCGTAGTTTAAGTCACACACTGATCGCGACTTTAGGTAATCCGTCTTTGCTCAAATATCGATTATTTTTAAATAAAAGATTTGTAGCTTAGTAGTAGATTCCTTAGCTGGACGTACGTACTCGCGACTTTAGGTAATCCGCTTTTGTGCTCAAACATCGATTATTTTTAAATAAAAGATTTGTAGCTTAGTAGTAGATTCCTTAGCTGGACGTACGTACTCGCGACTTTAGGTAATCCGCCTTTGTACTCAAATATCGATTATTTTTAGATAAAAGATTTGTAGCTTAGTAGTAGATTCCTAAGCTGGACGTACGTACTCGCGACTTTAGGTAATCCGCTTTTGTGCTCAAACATCGATTATTTTTAAATAAAAGATTTGTAGCTTAGTAGTAGATTCCTTAGCTGGACGTACGTACTCGCGACTTTAGGTAATCCGCCTTTGTACTCAAATATCGATTATTTTTAAATAAAAGATTTGTAGCTTAGTAGTAGATACTTTAGTTGGACGTACGTACTCGCGACTTTAGGTAATCCGCCTTTGTACTCAAATATCGATTATTTTTAGATAAAAGATTTGTAGCTTAGTAGTAGATACCTTAGCTGGACGTACGTACTCGCGACTTTAGGTAATCCGTCTTTGTTCTCAAAAATCGATTATTTTTAAATAAAAGATTTGTAGCTTTTAGTAGATACCGAGTAGACGTTCGTAAAGAGCACGTGTTTCTGTATTCAAAGTGACACAGATTTCAACTAGTAGATGTTTTTGTTGGTTTATGATGTACATAATTTAGTATATAGGATATTGATGTGTCCAGAGCAAGGCCTTCGATTAAGAAATATATAATCTATCCTCGTCCTTGACGATCGTTTTCCGAGATGTGATTGAGTCTCGATTATGTCCCTACTATTCCTATCAAATGAAAAAATATATTAGACGCTGTATTCTTGAGACTTAAGTCTACCAGTCTTTTAGAGGAAGCAGAGGACCGAGGGCGGAGCGGCACTGGCTCCGCCCATTTTCCGCCCCGCCACGGACCCACGCGACTGCACCTCCACCATCTTAAGATGTTCAGACATTTATACAATTTACGGGGCAATGGCACGATGTCTCGTGAATTATAATGTTCCGTTGTAACAGAAAACAGTCACTAAGTGAGACGCCTAATAATAAAAAGAATAATAAATGTAGAATTCAGTTTTTGTATTTTTGAAAGCTGTACAAAGTGCAGCTAAGATATTTTTATTTCCAACTAAGCACATTACAAAAGAATAGTTTAATCAATCATAGGTATACCGTATAAGGATTATCTGATTAATTATAACAATTAATTTATTTCGGAAGTTAATTAGATTAAAGTTACGCAAATTGTTATGAAGACTCATTTAGCCAGTCGACATGGGAGGGCGGTCAAACTACACAGGCACTAGCGACAGGTACCGGCTCCGCATTCCAATGATTCATCTGAGGAGTATGTGAAAGCGGTCCACGCTCTCCCGTTCCCACGCCTCCAACATTCACCTATCCGTAGACCAAATCGCCAATCGTATCTCAAACTATTAAAGTTACTAATTAAATCGAGATATTAAATCCTGGAGGAGTTTTACAATTCACTAGATTAACTTTTTTTTTTATTCGTATCAGCATTTTTTTTTTCTCGTGTCAGAATGTTCGTTCCCATACTCCTCCGAAACGGCTCAACCGATTCTTATGAAATTTTTTATTCATATTCAGTAAGTCTGAGAATTGGCTACTATATATATTTCCAACCCCTAAGTGATAAGGGGTGCCCGACCAAAAAAAATATTAACATTTAATTTTTTTATTTTGTGGCATTAAAAAATACATACAACCCTTAATTTTAACCCCTCTACGATCAAACCCCGTTTTTTAATATAGTAGATAGTAGTTATTTTATTGAACTAAAAAAAAACCCTAGAAATAAATATAGGTGGCAAAACAACGTTTGCCGGGTAAGCTAGTGATTAAATAAGTTTAAGTGAAGCATAAAATATCATCATCACATGATAAATTTAAATATGCGTTTAATATCACGAAGCTAAATTGAAAGTAGAGGGCGCAATAAATCAGAAGGCATCAAGTGGCGACCCCAACTTGCCGTGACGACTTGATCCCGGGGACCGCATTGACTTGCTAATGTGCTCCCGCCGAGCGTGCGACTATTACTCTGCACCTTATTGGAAATCCCGCGGATCTGCCATAACGACCCCTACTGTATATTTTCCTCAAATAGTAAAGATTTTTTGTAATTATTATATTAAGAAATTAATAAATATTGACCTGTCTCGACACCAAACTGTCAGGTAGAATTTTTGAAGTTATACTTCTTTTGGCGCGTTAGGGAAAAATTATGAGAGTAAATTTAAATGATGCGCGCACACACCGTCACAAAAAACCGACACCCTGAAGTTAGCTATTAACAACATTTTAGTTTTTTTGAAGTTATACTTCTTTTGGTGCGTTAGGGAAAAATTATGAGAGTAAATTTAAATGATGCGCGCACACACCGTCACAAAAAACCGACACCCTGAAGTTAGCTATAAACAACATTTTAGTTTTTTTGAAGTTATACTTCTTTTGGTGCGTTAGGGAAAAATGAAGAGAGTAATTTTTTTTATTGTTAGTGCCGTTTTTTCTGTAGGCGAAAGATAAAATTTTTGAAAAGATTTTTATCTTGTTACGCCAAAGAAGTATAACTTCTAACGCGTGTACATAAGTAAAACACACGTCTATTTTTAAATAAGTAGAGGAGAGTGACCAAATATGGAATACCATTTTGATTTTTAAGTATAATTTCCACAAGTGTTATAAATAAAAAACTTTTTGTGGTAATTATTAACAATCATATATTTGCACTTTAGTTTGTAACAAGTTTAGGTTTTATTGATTAGTTTAAGTTAAGAAAAAATTTAAGAAACTAAAAAACGATTTAGGTACCTAAATATGGAATAGGTACCCCAAATATGAAACACTATAAACACTATCAAAAATTAACCTTAAAATACACGAGACTCTTTGGAAACTTGATATAATATAGAAAGGTAGGTACACAATTTTTTTACAAAAATCACAAATTCAGGTATCAAAATCTGGCACAGCGCAATCATTACATGCCCAGAGACTTGATCCATGTTTCCCCATGAGTATCATTCGAAAACAGCACACCACAGAAAATACACTCCAAATCTTCAGATTCTGGAGCTGTATATCCTATCAAGGCATCGGGTTCACTGTCAGTATCAAATAGCATCACCTCCTCATCATCTGAATTAGGCTTAGTCTTCTCTTTTGGTTTTTTCCTTTTGATATTTTCTCATTCTGTTTTTAATTCTTGTTTTTTGCCAACACGACAGTTTTCTTTCCAAGTGTAGTAGCTGCGGCTTCTCCTGGAGAAAATTTGTTTTTCTGACATAATCAAAACAAAGTAGATCTTGACTCATCAAAGTATTTTCCAGCTTTTAAATAACCCATTTGTTTCTCTCTTACTAATTTTATTACTTCCGCCATATGCTCTGAATCCATTCTTTTCGCTTGGTTTTTGAGTTGACGCCCGCCATTTTGGTAAAACATTAAAAAAATATACCATTAACAAAATCATCATGTCAGCTGATACTTTAGAGGACCAATTATGGAATAGTCCATAATTGGATACTGTGATCTGTCCATATTTGGATTTTCCTACGATTTCAAACTGACATTCAGATTTTTATATTTAAGAAAGTAATAATCATCTAATACCGCTAAAACATACAAAAGAACGTCTAAACGGTCTCTAAAAACTATAAAATCAATACTCTGTGCACTTGCTTTACGAAAAATACGTATTTTTAACATACCTTAGAAAGTTATGCGGTAGCGACAAAACAAAAAACTGTCACAATGACGAAAGTACTTGCTCAACTGACATGCAACAACTTGTACGCGTAAACGGGAGTAAAAGGAGACAGAAAATCATTGTTTATTGCGTATGTGAGTTTGCATTTGGGAGAAATAGGGGTATTCCATATTAGGGATACTATCCCATATTTGGTCACTTTCCTCTAATTATTATGAACCTTATTTATTTATTTAAATTGGCTCATAAATTTCAAGGCAACAACAGTCAACTCTAAAAGTGTATAAAGTCAAATCAAAATCATTTTCACTATCGAGAATTTATAAAATAATTATTTAAATATTCAAGATTGTAAAGGTTTACTAATTTTATAGTGTTTAATCATAATAACGATAATGCTCATGTTCCGATGATTAATACAACTAAAAAATAACATGTGTCGAACCTCACTTAGAGCAGACAGAATTCCTGGAACAATGGATGATTTTCAGGCTCATGGAGGAACAGCAGTATAAAAAGATCAACTCTTATTTGTGACGCTGTTAATAAAACACGAAATGTTTTGACGTCTCAGTCTGATATTATTTTCTGTGGGTGGAGCTGTGTGCAGCCAATCAAGTAAAAGGATATCAATTCATTTGATTCTTAATACGATACTTGAGATAATATATAAAGCTATATTGTTTCTCAAGGTCACATCGAGTGGCAAAACCTCGTTGACTCGAATTTAAATCGAACAATTATTAATCGATGACACATCAAATAATTCTCCCACGATTCATACAGTTTTTTTAACCTGAAAGCAGCTGGCGCCAATGTTTTATATAAGTCAGATATTTTGAGATGAATAGTATCCGGAACTGTGAATCACATTTCCTAGTAAATAATGACTCACTTCCGCAAAGACCTCGAGTAAGGAGACTACGCTTGAATGAGTCGTAACTTCCACATTATACAAATTTGATAATGGCTGTACACAGTCATAATAACTATTAATACATGAGATAGTGATTATAACTATTACATTAGAACGTTTCGGCCTAGGTTGATAAATCATGTTAAAATAACGACCTATAGAAATAACAACAAAGTAGTAAGTGTAGTTTACGGAAATGTCAAGAAAGTATATTTTAGCTATTAAAATGAATTATATCAATAAACTATTTTATAACTATTATAAGCGTGCTTAAAAAAAACTTATACATTGAATAATTAGTAATAAACACAGAACTATTAACTGAAAAGGTCAATGCTTTTTATCCGTTAACTATTAATAACATAATACTATTGAACAGCTATTTAAATACAAAAATAGTGATTAAGAAACATTCGGAATTTATGTTAATCACTGCATACCGAAAATCGCTGTCAGTTGGAAAATATTCGGAAAATGTTTGGCTCGCGACCATCGTTCGGCACGCGACACATGCCCTCGCGTCACTCATCGTTATTTTAATATTCGATAGTGAGAAAACAATCACAGTAAACGATAATTTTATACGATTTTATCGCCAAGTCCCCTACTGTTCATTACGGCAGTAATGGCCTCCGATCTCGTTACAGATTAACTGACCATATCTCTCCCCGTAGACTAGATATATGGAGTTTTCACATATTTTGTTTTTATTTCGCCGAATACTGAAACTCCCGAATATATCAAATGGATTCCAAATAAACTATAAGTTTAATCCTTTTTTTTCAAATAAATTTTAAGCTTTAGATTATTTGCAAACTTAACCTAACATATTAATAATAATGATAATCAAAATAAATACTAAACTGATAAATTAAAAAATTTGGTCCCTGTGAACATTTTATGCTGGCAGCATTTCCCCGCTGTATTGTGATACTTAAGCCAGCTCTAGGTTCATCTGTACTATTATGGTTATAAAATAAATAATTTAATTTAGTGTAAAAATAAAAACATTGTAGATTGATTTTACCTTTAGTAGAGAGTAGCTAGTATCATAACATTTAGGTATATTTTTTAAATAGGTAAATAAGCAATATTTATATTTTTTTAATGTTTTAGATGTTGGTTTTATAATTGTATAATAACTATATAATTCTACACTGTACTCTAATTTTGTTTATACACTTTTTGCTCTTTTCCCTCAGTATTCTTTTATCTTTTTCCTTGCTAGGGTTACCTGGAATAGATCATTTGTTAGCCGCCCGTTGCCTCCTTAGAGATTTATGTTATCTGATTGTATATGTACTATTAAGGCAACAATGTTCATAAAAACTATTACTATATAGTTAATTATATTAATATAATATTAGTGGTACCTCTTTTTCGAAAACTTCTGAAAATATATGTAGCTTCCTGAAATGGAATTGCATAGGGCAATCCCCTTGGATGGATTTTTTTGCGGATTTACCAGTCTTTCTCGTTCCTGTCGAAAGAGCAGACAGGTGTTCGTTCTTTTTTTTATTGCATTCCAATTCTATTCCTACACTCCATAATGGACATTAAACCAAGAAAAATAAAGCTAAGACATTCTAATTAGTAAACTTTTAAAAAACACTTAATATTTAACTAACTACATATATCCATTTCGAGATATCGATAGGATTCATCAGAAATTACCATAATAGTCAAGGTCACTATTATATCACAAGTAATCATCATATACAGGAAATATGTTTGGGTATTTCGTTACTTAGACAATGCTTTAAAAAATCGTGGTGCTTTCGCGATCATTTCGAAGAATTTCCCTGAGTCAGCGCGTGAGATGAATGGAACGCGGCCGCGTTACCTTACATTGAATCATGAGCAACTCATTCAAGAGTTTTTTTGGCGCGCAAGCTATAACGCTATAACGCTACTAGCGTATGCACTAGATGGCGCTGTAAACATATAATTAGGTCTTAATTGCACTGTTTACTAAAAACTTCTTTTTGAATACAAGTTAGTACAAGTTATACACTTGCTATGCGGGCTTTTACTCCATTTATTAATAAGATAAGGTAGTGGTAAGATACGGTGTGGTAATTAAAGCATCTCATATAGATTTACGAAGTGAGCTGCTTGAATTATATGACGATTATATTTTTTGGTCCAAAGTAAACGCTGAGTTGATAGGACTGGAGGCAACCGAGATATTGCTGGAGCACTTGAGAATTTAGTGCGGATATGCAGATAACAATAATTAAATAACTTGCCAAATCACAATGTTTTTTATACATCATATTTTTACATATAAGATATCATTTACATAACTTTATAGCTATTAATTATTTCCATACTAATAACGATGTGTTAATTTTAAACGTATGTTAAAGACATACATATTGCCTCATTTGTATAGTAATACAGTAAACTAAAGCCTAAAGTTCTTGCAGCCTTGCGATTCTGTAACTCACTTTTTCGAACTCTCACAGCGGTTTTAGAGCGGCGGTCGCGCTCAATTCAGTCGTGAAGCAGTCATTTTACGATTTAGCATTCTGATAAGGAGGGAGCTTGTAGTTTATTGTTATTACCGCTGTGAGAGTTCGAAAAAGTGAGTTTATAAAAAGTTTAAGTTTAAGTTTATTTCACTTGAATTAATTTTTCGACAAGATATAAATATTATACATACTTGGTAGTGTTGCAGCGGAGGTCGAGGCCTGGTGCTCTGGCAACGGCTCAGGTGGAGGCCGGCCCTTTGCCTCCGCATGCACGTGCTGTACATATGTGTGGAAGATGCGCGCCGCTTCCGTCTTGCCCTCGCACACCTGTAGGCACATATATTACAGATTTCTTAGGAAGAAAACATAAACAGGGGATTTTTTAGCTATGTTAGCAGAATCCTTTATATATAGAAAAATCCTATAGAAAATATGATTCCATTTTGAAAATTTAACAAACTATATAGGCACTGACAGTGCTTTTGATATACCTAAGTATAACATTTTTAACATTTGACATAGTTCATTGAGCAGTTCTTTCAGCAATTCATTCATCATAATAGAGATACAGCGACTGCGTATTAAGTCATGGAAAGAACTCTCGCGTAATCTAAGTTCAACTTATTCTGCAGTCGCATTTTTATAATTAACAGCTGATTCTAAGATATCAAGTATGAAGACGAATTATTAAATATTTGAGCCATCTTATAAATATTTTATTGATTGAGGTGCATGAAATAAAAATAAGCAGCGTTGGTAGATACCTCCAGTCTCCACCATCTCCTCCAATAGAGATAGCGCTCCCGACATCCATAGTGGTTTCTATAACTAGCTACTTGGAATCACGTGTCCAATCGATATCACTATTGGAAGTAATACAGTAGGTACCAGCGCTGCTAGACCTGTCTTAATGTCCCTTAAGATACCCCCAAAGAGGAATCATGCCGGTGACTGACCTGGAGCCAATGTTCCTCAGTAAGCTGCAGCAGAGCGGCTCCTGATGTAGGCAAAAGATGTCGTCGCGGCGCGTGCACGCGGAATGTACGTGCCGCCCAACGCACGCAACGCACCACGTCGCGTCGCACCCATGTCTCTGGGTCTACAAAGTTTAGTATTTAAGTATTCTATAATAAAGCTTGTAAACTTTAAAACTTTATTGCCTTTTGTTAATAATTGTAAAGAAATAGTCTACAATGTTAACTGTGTTTCAGGCGAAATAGATTTTATTATATTGGATTGTGATATGATGTTGAGGTAAGTTTTAGCAATATTGTAGTTGGTATAATTCTTATAAGAAAAATATATAATATATATAATAAAATATGTATATCAGGATATTTGCCAAGTGTATCTCGAGACCTTGCTTGATAAATTCGTTTTTGCAATTTTATAAAGAGAGAGAATCCATGGGTCCCGGGTTCGATCCCCGGCTGAGACAAACATCGATGTGAGTAGAATTTGGTGTTGTGCTTAGGTCTTGGGTGTTTAAATATGTATTTATATGTCTATCTATCTATAATATGTATGAATATCCGTTGCCTAGTACCCATAACACAAGCTTCACCAGCTTAGCATGGGACTAGGTCAATTGGTGTGAATTGTCCAATAAAAAAAAAAAAGAGTAATAATAATCCAGCGGCGCTACAACCCTAAATGGGTCTTTTCGTCATTTTTATTTCATAGAAAAGTAGGTGATCAGTTTGACACATGTCATCGATTTTTGGATTTGAGACACGGTATCCTTACGATGTTTTCCTTCACCGCACGAGCAAATGTTAGATGCGCACATATATAGAAAATCCATTAGTGCATAGCCGGGGATCGAACCTATGACCTCAGGGATGAGAATTGCACGCTGAAGCCTCTCGGCCCCTGCTAAACTATAAACAGTTTTATGACTAAAATTTTTTGGGAAGTTTTAACATAAACTAATATATTTGGCACAGCAAAATTAATCTAATATATTAAGTTTGGATCTAAACGGTGCCCGTGTCTTACAAATACACCATCACAGCAACTAGTTAATCTGTGCGGAAAGTCCGTCCATGGATTTAAGTTCGCAGCAGTGCTAAATTACCCTTTTATTTTAACCGACTTCAGAAAAAAGAACCCGAATCAGGGGGTTATCAATTCGACGTGTAATTTGTTATCTATATATAATCATTCAATCAAAATTTATTTAATCATATTGGTAACTATGTACACTTTTGAACGTCATTACATATCAAATACTCTTCCGTCATTATATTTCACATCAACAGTTGTCATCGTAAATCTTAATATAAAAAGAGTAAACAATATTTGAATAAATAAAATGACGCGTAGCAAATACAAATTATGTTAGTTCGCTTAACTGTCACGCCAGTTCTCTTTTTGAAGAGATTATAATTTTGTTAATACCTAGGTAACACTGAAAATGTTTAGAAAATGAAAAACGGCTTAATGTAGAAAGTTGCCAATACTTATATTGTTTTTCCAAGTATTCTCCGTTCCTCTCTCAACATCGTCGCATTCGATGAAACCACTGAGAAATGCAGTGGGCCCAATCTTCCTTAGGGGTTTTTCTATGGCATTTTCGTACGCTTTCACCGCATCTTCAGGGCTCGTAGAGCGAATGCAATGTTTCTGACTGGCCAGTTCTAAACATTTTCAATGTTACCCACGTACTATATATAAAATTACTAAATATCCCTGTCAGTATGTACTTCTAATAAGACTACTAATAAATTAAACAAGATGAATACAACGACTTTTATATAATTAAGACTATAATGCACTACTACTAATTTTATATTATAAACAGCAAAGATCTTACACAGGTAATATGCAAAAAATTTGTTTACATTCAAAATCAGCTGTAATTCAAATGTACAACACTGTTTGGCTTTTTATTATATTTTATAGACCTTTTACAAGGTTTACTCTTAGTAGTTAAGTAATAATAATGTCAAAAATATATTGGATTTTGGTATTGACATGAAAATTGAGCGGCAAAACATTTACTGCGCCTTACGAAAAAAAAAAAATATACAAGTTTTGATTGCGTTTCATGATTAATTACAACTTACACAATATGTATGTAATTGAATATTTTTAATAAATCAAATTGAAGGCCAGACCAGAACTTATATTTAAAAAGTTACTAAAAGGGCATCAGCAATGGGCCGTCGGAACTCAAAAAATTGGCGCCTTTTTAAAATTAATACACCACTATTATAATTTTATTATTATTACAAATATAATACTGTTCAATGGCAAGGCAGGCTCTATATCCTAAAAATGGGAGTATAAATACACTTTCTACACTTTTAAATTTCTACACTTGGACCATCAAATGATTACTATTTGTCATGTATTTTTGATATTTTTGATATTATTATTTTATATTTCCGTTTCGATTTAGATAAAAATTACCAGCGGGTACGGTTTCATCTCCGGAGTCGGAGTCTGTGTCAGAGGGCGAAGAGGGTGGAGGCCTAGGCTCCATGCAGGCATCGCGGGGCGCCAGCCTTCGCTAGCCGGATGTATTTTTGTCGAAGCTTCTAAACACTTATTTTATTGTTGTTATTTATAAAAACATCAAAACTAGCACAGTACACTTATATACGTAATTCTATCAGTGAAAAGATAAATCTATAAACACACAACTTTTGCGAAAGTTGTAAAAAATATTTATTTCAAAAATGTATATCAAATTAAAGCACTTAATTAACGACTAGAATGGGATTCACTACTTAAAAGGTTTAGCTATTTTGTTAACACCGTCGACTCTACGTTAGTACTGCAAATCCGTAGGCAGTGCTGAAGGCAAAGGTGCCGTGACAGCAGGCGCGAGCGCACTAGCGCACGGCGCGCAAATCTCCCGCTGTTTTTATTCATGTTCGCGTCATCTGTGACGTAGCACACGATTATTCATACTGTGACGAGGAAAACGCATTCTCAGAAGCTCTCTTCAAGATTTTTTTACTATAGATTTACTAAAAAGCTTATTTATTTGAATGACTCAATAGTACTATGTAGCTGCATTTTATTTTTGAGGTCGTCTTATTTTATCGTTCTAATTTAATCTTCTTTGAACCATTTTTAAAATAATGTATTTGTTTTTACTACGTATACAATAAAGTAAATATTAATGTTTACTTTATCTTATAGCAATATTGTATCGCCACGTGTTTTTTTAAGCTATCAATAAATTGTATAGCAATTTCGAACATATTATCAAAGCTGAGGTGTCCGAGTGGTTAAGGAGTTGGACTTGAAATCCAATGGGTTCTACCCGCGCAGGTTCGAATCCTGTCCTCAGCGATTTGAATTTTAATTTTTAGACTTCGTCGATGTAGAATTAAAAATAAGCACAATCTTTTTTTATTTTAACGTGTATTAGTTGCAAAGTGTAGCATGATATTAAAGAAGATGATCATTATTATATCTACTATATTAAAATAAGTCGGGTTTTCCTTCCTGACGCTATAACTCCAGAACGCACGAACCGATTTCCACGGTTTTGCATTCGTTGGAAAGGTCTCGGGCTCCGTGAGGTTTATAGCAAAGCAAATTCAGGAAAAATTTCAACAGAAAAGCAGGATCACCAAACGAAATGTTACATAAAGCCAAGCCAGCGAAGCCATCTGGTGGCGAAACGGAGTTCGCCGAGTTTGCTAGTTATAATATAATTATTATCCTAAAATAAATATATATATATATATATATATATATACCTTAAGGTTTTTTATATTGACGAGAGACGACCTGACGAGATATTGTTATTTTATTTATGTTGAATCTATTTATAATTAGCCAGGTTGCAAGTTATTTCGGTTCGTACCGACATGGATGGCCGCTGAATGTCCTCGTCATAGAATATGGTCATAGACTGAACTGTGTGAGAATTTTTGTAGTACTTTGTAGTATACTATCCTATTTATAAAAAAATAAAATTACTTTTAGTTCTAAAATTACTATAATTTAAAAATAAATACAATATTAAAACAGGGGTTCAAGTTGGTAAGTACCTTTTACCAGATCAGTTTACTCTTCAGGGATCAAGAACGGATTGTTTTGAAATGTACTTTTGGTCTTTTCTTACCTTAACATTTTTTTTGTTTTCGGGAACAAATCCTTAAAAATAACATACCGACTAGCAGGTAGACCCATTGCTTTTACAAATAAAAAATAATATCTTTTTAATACCAGATGATAAATAATTAAGTCCTAGTGAATAGCAAGATAAAAAAGGCTGGAAATACAATTGATACGAAACTACTACAATATTTTGTGTGTTGGTAAAACACCATAATACTTGATCACCATTTTAATCGGGTATCTTATATTATTTTTACAGGGGCTTAATATATTAGATTCTTATTTCTTAAGAATAATCAATTACTGTGAAGTATGTATATACTGATTACTGGCATACAAGAAGTTGCCTTAGCAACAATCTCGTTTTAAGAAATATAATAGTTTGATTAAATATGTCTTATACAAAAGCTATGTATTTCTGTAATATTAATAAAACCTTATATCCTGATCTATCTTTCTTATCGACTTATTAAAACTTTACATGGTAGCAGAGCGTTGAGTAAAAGGAATTATAAAAAAAAAAAGAAAAAGCGAAATAAAAAATGTCGATCGCAAGAATAGATCCTCTAACAAAAGAAAACTATGATACATGGGTAATACAGGCTGAAGCAGTCCTAGTAAGAAACAAATTATGGAAATACATTGAAAGTCCTTTAAGTAAGGATCCAAGTGCAGCTGAAACAGAAGGTGACAGACAAGCCAGATCGGAACTAATTCTAATGATGTCTCCCTCTGAGCTTAACCAAATTAAAAAATGCCTATCTGCAAAAGCCGTTTGGAATAAACTACAAGACATTTACGCTAGCAAAGGACCTGCCCGTAAAGCTTTTTTACTGAAACAACTAATCCTAAATAAATTAGATGGACATGAGATACAAAGTCATCTAAACAAATTCATGGATATAGTTAACAAACTGGCAGACATGGACATAATTATCAATGAAGACCTTTTAACAATATTAATGCTATACAGCCTCTCGAAAGAATACGAGAACTTCAGAGTCGCTATTGAATCACGAGATGTTCTTCCTAAGCCTGAAGAGCTGAAAATTAAAATAATCGAAGAATATGAAGCTCGCCATAATCACAATAAAACCAATGACGACGAACCTGAATCCTCTATTCAAGAAGAAGCTTTATTTGCATCGTGTAAAGTTTGTAAACGAAGAGGTAATATCTTTAAACACAAACATCATAAAATTTGTTCAAACTGCTGGAAGGAAAATAAAGGAAAACATGCTAAGAAATTTGATTCTTCTCATAAAAATAATTACATAATGCAGTGCCTTTTTACAAATAATAAGAAACTTAAAAACAACATATGGGTATTAGACAGTGGTTGCACGTCTCATATGACTTATCAACGAGACTTATTTAAAACAATAGATAGTACATCCAGAAAACTTAACTTTGCGACGGACGAGTACACTGCAGAGATAAAAGGTAAAGGAATAGTTTCCTTTATAACTAAAAACGGCAACAGTAAGGCAATAACGCATTTACAAGACACCTTATACGTACCGAACCTTTGCACCAACTTACTGTCCGTAAGTAAGATGACAGATGCTGGTTGCTCTGTGCTATTTACTAACAATAAAGCAACTGTAAATAACCCTAAAAATGGAATAAATCTAACGGCATATAAACAAAAAGACGGTCTTTACTATGTGAAACCAGATCAACATGAAAGGAACTATTTGGTCACTAATGATAAGGTCACAAGTTCTCCTACGAAGGAATCAACGACTGTATCAAGTATTAATGACTGGCATAGAAAACTGGGTCACATGAACGTAAAAGATCTGAAATATGCGCGTAGACATGAAAACTTAATTGGCTTAAATTTTGATGCATCTGAAGATTTGAATGACTGTGAAGTATGCATACAAGCAAAACTGCACCGTGAACCTGCTCCACGTAATAAAACAACTCAAAGAACAACAGAATGTTTACAAATCATTCACAGCGATGTGTGTGGTCCTATTCAGACGCCCACCATACGCGAAAATAAATACTTTGTTACTTTTATAGATGACTACAGTCGATACTGTAGAGTTTATCTAATGAAAAATAAGAGCGAAGTACTTGAAAAATTCAAAGAGTTCAAAGAGTTAGCGGAAACACACACAGGTAACAAAATTAAGTTTTTACAATCTGACAACGGCACTGAATATGTTAATAAGCAGTTTGACACTTACTTAAAACAGTGTGGTATTCAAAAACGTCTTACCGCACCTTATAATCCACACCAAAACGGAGTTGCTGAACGTAAAAACCGTACCCTATTAGAAAAAGCAAGAGCATTGATGATAGATGCAAATGCACCATTGAAACTCTGGAGTGAGGCAGTGGCTACTTCTAATTATTTGGCAAATAGAAACATAAACAATGCCATTCAAAATCGAACACCATTCGAACGATGGGTTGATAGAAAGCCATGTGTAAATCATCTATATATATTTGGAAGTAAGACTTTTGTTTTGAAAAAAAGATCTAATGGTCACAAATTTGCACCTAAAGCAATTCCAGGGATGTTTGTGGGATACTCTGAAACGTCAAAAGCTTTCAGAATCTACATTCCTTCGAAAAACAAAATCATTACTTCGAAAGATATTCGAGTTATGAAATGCATGTACTACGAAGAAAACAAGTACGGAATTTCAACACTTTTTAATGAAATTGAGTCTACAGCAAAACCTCAACAATTGTCTTCACAACAAACACTACAAAAGAAACTTACTATGACGCTTGATGACATTGATAAATATGACAACAATGTTGACACGCAAAATGATAACAATACAATTTTGGAACAAAATATTCAGGAACCAACAAATATTGAAAGTGACTACGACACACTTTCTGGTTCATCTAATATTAAAGACCCTGTTAACAACAGTGTCGGAGAAGCAGTAAATAGTAATGACAATGTAGAAAACGCCTCCGATCAAATAAGGTCACTAAGAAGTAGATCAAATATCACAGCTCCTAGGCGTTATGATGATTTTATCTTAGCTGCAGCGGAAGAAATTGAAAATATTCACAAACCTACTGAACCTTCGACCTTTAAAGAAGCGATGGATTCTACTGATAAAGAAAAATGGCAAAACGCTATGCTGAGTGAAATAACTTCACTAAATGACAACCAAACTTGGGAACTGGGTAATCTACCTAAAGGACGAAAGGCCCTGCCTTGTAAATGGGTATATAAAATTAAAATGAATCCTGATGGTTCCATTGAAAGGTACAAAGCCAGACTTGTAATTAAGGGTTACTCCCAAATACCTGGTGTCGATTATGATAAGACGTTTAGCCCAGTAGTTCGTCTGACCACAGTACGAACTTTACTTGCAATTGCTGCTAAAGAAAATTTAAAATTATTGCAGTTCGATATCTCAACTGCTTTCCTATATGGTGAAGTAAAGGAAGAGATTTATATGAAACAGCCTGAAGGCTATTCCGATAACACGAAACGAGTTTGCAAGTTGAAACGCAGCTTATATGGACTCAAGCAAGCTCCACGTTGTTGGAATTCATGTATTGCTGAGTTTTTACAAAAATCAGGATTCAGGCAGAGTGAAGCGGATCCTTGTTTATATATTAGAAATAAAGGACAAACGAAACTTTTCATCGCTCTTTACGTAGACGATGGACTTGTAGCATATAACACAAGCACAGCGGGTGATGAATTCATTAAGCAATTGCAAACCAGATTTAAAATAACAATAAAACCTGCTTCATATTTTCTTGGATTAGAAATAGACATATGCAAAGACAAGACCATTACATTATGTCAGAAGGCTTACACAAGAAAAGTTTTAGAAAAATATGCAATGTCGAATTGTAAATCAGCACCAACACCAATCATAAAAGAAACTGAGACGGAAGAGGAAGTTAATATCAATATAAACTTTCCGTATAGACAAGCAGTAGGTGCTTTGGCATATTTATCTGTAGGCACGAGACCTGATATATCATATGCTGTAGGTGTCGCTTCAAGAAAGCTTGATTCACCTACCAAAAAGGATATTATGTTGGTAAAACGTATTTTCCGTTATTTGAAAGGCACACAACATAACGGTTTAACTTATACACGAAGATCTCCCGGTCATTTAATTTGTTATAGTGACGCAGATCATGGTGGAGATCCAGCAAGTGGGAAATCAACTTCCGGAATGATTTGCTTATTTTCTGGAGCTGCAATTAGCTGGAGAAGTCAGAAACAAGCAACTGTCTCCATCTCATCTACTGAAGCAGAACTAATAGCAGCTAGTGAATCAGCACAAGAAATTTTGTGGCTAAATTGCCTACTTCGCCAACTTACAGAAACTGAAAGTCCAGTATTGAAGCTAGACAATGAATCAACTGTAAAGCTCGCGCTAAATCCACGCTATGAGTACCATAAGCGTACTAAGCACATTAAACTTAAACATTTCTTCATTAGAGAATGTGTTAGCAATGGAGACTTTACAGTAGAACATGTTTCCACAGAGATACAGTTAGCCGATATGCTAACGAAACCATTGTATGGCCCTAGATTAAAAGAACTTTGCTTACAATTGGGTTTAAAGAATTTATATACATATATTCTCTAAAAACTTAAGAGGGTGTGAAGTATGTATATACTGATTACTGGCATACAAGAAGTTGCCTTAGCAACAATCTCGTTTTAAGAAATATAATAGTTTGATTAAATATGTCTTATACAAAAGCTATGTATTTCTGTAATATTAATAAAACCTTATATCCTGATCTATCTTTCTTATCGACTTATTAAAACTTTACAATTACAACTATGACTTTATTACTAGTATTTTATTACAACTGACGGAGCCATAGGACAACTTTTCTTTAACAGTTAATGACAGATATGGATATTGGATATCTAACATTGGTAAACCTGTTACCTGTGGTAAATTATAACTGACTCGGGACGCCCATCAATAAACTTTTAAATTATTGTGTTCACTGTCGACTGTCATTTTCGTGTTGTTTGTAATTTGTATCATTTGAATTTTGAAGAGAACGGCAATAGTTTTAAATATATTAAGTATTTCAATTAAAAATACATATTTAGTATAGGAATGTAATATAGGAATTTTGTAATGATGGTGATCTATAGTGTTTATGTAGTAAGCAAATCTGGAGGACTAATTTATAACTATGATCACAACATTCCCCGGATAGAGACTGAAAAAACATTTGGATTCCCTCTTGATATTAAGCTACAGTATGAAAATAAAAAGGTTGTTGTTGTGTTTGGCCAACGAGATGGTATAACCGGTAAATAGATTTCTTTACTAGAAGACAAAGTAGTACTTATAAGAATTGAAGCCTGAACAATATAATAACGTGGATAGTCTTGGTTTGATTTCCCAAATTTTGATGTCATTGCAACTGCTTCCCATAAATTCTGCTCAATACAAAATGAGTTGAAGGTATGCCAAATTAAACACATTTGACAAAAAGTTTTTAAAGCAACCCATTTAACAGCTACTTAGATGAAAATTAGTATCTTTCTCTATTACACTATGATATTTCATAATGCTACTCTACATTCAGAAATGAGATTTATTACAAAGTAAGACTCCCATAAGTTAAAATGAATTACAATTTTGACATATTAGGCTTACTTTGCACTAAGTGTAATTTCTGAATTTTACCTATAGAATTATGGATGGGTAATAATTTGTCATTTAACTAAACCTTTATTAACAGTGGGGCATGTTTTACTATCAGTAAATGGTTCTCCAGTTACTGGAAGAAATACAGAAGATGGAAAAGATGTATTTGAAGTAATTGAAGCTAAAGTAAGTATATAAATAGGAGACTTCTAGATAAAAATTTCGATTTCTCTATGTTTAAATGTATGTTTTAGGAAAATTATCCTCTCAGTTTAAAGTTTGGTCGTATGAGAGCTACAACAAATGAGAAAATAGTGTTGGCTAGTATGTTCTATCCACTTTTTGCCCTTGCTAGTCAGCTGAGTCCAGTGCCAAAGAGTTCAGGAATAGAAACCCTCACAGCTGACACATTCAAGCTTTCCTGCTTTCAGACTTTAACTGGTGAGATTGCTATATTCATTTTTAAATTATCTTTATGATGTTCATTGACATTTAAAATTTATATTATATGTTCTTCTGGGACATATTATTTTTGTATGCAAAGTTTCTCTACACTACGGATTCTTAGTTTGTATTTTGACTGCATAAAATATTTATAGAATTAATTATAGAATTTATGTTTTAAATTGTATATTTTAAGAATTTCTTCTTGATCAAACATAAAATTAACAATTGTTCACAGGTGTTAAGTTCATTTTAGTGACCGATCAGAACATGCAAGGCACTGAAGTTGTACTAAAAAGAATCTATGAATTGTATTCAGACTATGCTCTTAAGAATCCCTTCTACTCTTTAGAGATGCCGATCAGGTGTGAACTATTTGACACATCTCTGCACACTTTGCTGGAGCTGGTGGAAAAATCAGGCACTGCAAATTTATAGATCAATATTGTCAAGCCCTAACTAAATGGTCTTCATATCCAAGACTCAAATTTATTAAAATATGTTTACATAATATGTATGCACACGCTTTAATTAAGGCTGGTTGTCCTGAGGATAGGGCAACTATTATTAAATTTGATAGTCATCTTGCAATTTAATATAGTAAATTTTGTTATAAATCTATTATATAGGAAAAATTGGATTTACATATTAAAAAATATGGATTCTATTTTTAAAATAAAAGAATTCAAATTTTAATATGTCCTAATGCTAATGCATAATATTGTTTTCAGGCAAAATTGTTTTATTTTGTGAGAAATATGCTTTTAGTATCTATTCAATTACACCTAATCTAGAATATAACTAGGAAGTGTTAAAATAAGAGTTAAGATTGTTTTATTAGATAGATTTATTTTAATAAAAATTTATTGATATAATATTTATTATATAACAATTGAAAAGGCATTAGCCTGCACACACCACCTCTATATCTATTGTTATTCATATTATTACTATGTTACCTACAAGATAGGACCATTCACTCTTTGTACTTCTACACACATGTACACATACTGTCTGCTCATTTGGTATAGACACTCCAGGGAAGATATAAGGTTTTTTGAGTTAAATTGTAAGATATTTTTTCTTTAAGAAAATAGAGTAATTTTTTTAGGAACAACAGCTCGGTTGGTAGTCATCAATACCCTGGAGTTGTCACAATTCCAACTGTTGAGATTACTTTGGATGGCCCTTGCGTGACAATCAACACTTATAAACGGGAAAGCTAAAGTGAGCCGTCACTCTAGCGGAGCGCTGAATAGTGTCTTGTACTTGAAATGAAAATGTTTTGACAAACTATATAGAAAAATATTAGCCGCTCGCTAGAGTGGCGAGCCGAGCATTCAATTAAAACTACATGATTTATATGAACCCTGTTCGAAATTATTTTCTGTTGAATAAAATGAACGTCTCCGCGGAGATGCCGTGGTCGGTATAAAAATAGTGTCCTAATACAAGTTATCTCTGTCTATAGTTAAGTCTTATTTAACATTATCTATTACTATTCAGCAAAGGATAAAGGAAGAACTCTTAATATTATGATATAAGGCATTAGCGAAAGTTGGCCCGTTGGATTGGGCATGGTTGGTTTTAACTGATAATTCAATAGATATTAAATTTTTATTTGGATTAACCACACGATCAATAGCCAACAATAAGCCGCAATCAATTATTGTGCCAAATTACAGTCTTTATAAAATACATCTAATTTTGTTACGCCACACTTTTAACTTAAATAAATCTAATTTCTTTATCAGTCTAATTATAATCTAGATAATGAATAGGGCAACCCGAAGCAACTGATGACGTCATAAATGTTGCCTACTTAATGTAGAAACAATTCAAAAATTTGAAGTTTTTTAAATACTTCGATGTTGCCACGTGATGCGTTCCCTTACCCTTTGCGACAATCCCAATACAGATTATAGTGAAACTTTTGTATTGAAATATAACCGATCACTATTTTCAAAATTTCGACGTAATATTAGTTATTCAAAATTTGTTTACGAACACAATTTATAACCTTTTCACTCTGTGAACCTTTGACATTATAATCACATTTTATTACCATAAATTTCGGCTTTTAAAACGTGTTTCTTGATTATGTTTGTAGGGACGAATTATGAAGATACAATTAAAAGTGCAAGTGTTTAATGTGTTAAAGTAAAAATTAAATGTTTTTAAGAAGTATTGCACTTGACAGTAGAATTTTTGATTGCATTTAATCTTTTAAAACTTTTTAAATAGAAATTAAATTTTAAAATATAATATAAATAATTTTTGTATTGTTGCTTATATATTTTTTGACTGTTTACATTCAGTAATAAAGATGGTTATTTTGTTTCATGTAATATTTTCTTATGCAGATGCTCATAAAAAAAATCACAGATTATTTTTGCTTGCTATATAAATAGACAGCGAAAATATGGAGCACTTTTATGATTTCATAAATTTTATATATTTCGGCAATAGTGCTCGATCCATTTTCGAAAGGACATACATACGTTCCTAGGTAGGGCTATGCGTTTGCCAATATCTTTAAATATCCACAAAGTATTAGATGTCAATTCATTATTGTTATGTAAATTGTCATAATAATGATAAAGGTATCACGGGGAATAGCAGAATACGTGACAGATGCATTAGTGAGGGCGTGGTCCCCATAGGCGCAGTGAGTAGTCGTCAGAGGCTGACACCAGCACGTCGTGGTGAACAGGGTTCCAAGCCACGGCGTTGACGCAGCGTGTGTGACCTGCAAGTACCGCTACCGGTTCTTCGTGTTCTATCTGCCAGATGTACACCTGAAAAGCAAATTCAAAATTGTATGCCTAAAATTAACCTTTTAAAATAGTTACGCCAATTAGGATTTTTTATGAGGTTAAAACTTTTTTTATTTTCTATTTAATTTTACTCAGTGCTTGTGTATATGTCGCAGCCAACTAGCTTAATTAGCCATCCAATTAACAGCCTAGCCTTTTAACTAAACGGCGCCGTTTAATGAACTGTTAATTGAACGGCTAATTAAGCATATATTTAGCGTAGTTTTAATTATTTTTAAGTAAAATTTTATCTAGGTTGTCTGGAATAAGCTCCTCTTAACAATGAGTCAAGCTTAGCCCTAAATCTCGTCTCCAAAAATAAAGATGAATGTAACCTACCTCTGTGGCAGAGGCGACTACTGAGTTATAGTTATAGAATAGTTAATTTCGCTTAAGGGAGCGTTCAAGTATTACGTCACGCAATTTTTGGAGATCATTGACCCCCCCCCATGTAACGCGCCGTAACGTTTTTCTATACCCAAGTATAGTAAAACGTTTCGTAACCACCTAGTGACTCTTTATACCTAACAGTTACCATGATGTGGTGTAAAGTAGGTATTGGAAAGTCAAAAATAATATTAACAATAACGCCTAATTCAATCCCCGCCCCGCATCGTAACCTCCCCCCCCCCCCAAATTCGTTCTTCATACATTTTAGGCTTTTTTTAATCTAGAATGTCCGGTTTTATTATATGCCACCGTTGACATAATTGTCTCACCTTATTGTCTTCACTGCCTGAGGCGACGAAGTCCTGGTGCGCTCCGCCAAAGCAGGCGTGGATGGTAAAATGGCCCTGGGACAGACCACGGAATCGACGTACCAGCGCACGCGCACCTATATACATACATTTTCAATACCAGCCCATCACAACATAATCAGCCATAGTACTAAATGTGGATGATTTTATTTGGACCACTGACACATGTTATAACAAAACCTAGAATTAGATATTAAAATATTTAAATTATTCACAGTCAAAACCGTTTATGACGACATCGTTTAGAACAACATACCGGTTATATTGACCAAAATCAAAGGTCCCGGCTGAATTCTATTGTATTAGGTACTTAATAACATCGTCTTCGGCTATTACGACTATCGGTTTTTACGACCAAATATGAATAGGCCCTTCGATGTCGTTACGACAGGTTAAGACTGTATTCATTTTAGTACGCGGATTATATTCAGGCAGAAAAGTTACTTATTGTTTGGCCTTGACCTGTATTATAGACTAAATTACCGTGATTATGAGTATACATTGCAGAAACATCGTTACCATGGTAACAGAAGTGGGATTTAATGTGGTTTAGGTCTAATATAAATTGTGTTAATAAAATTTTATATTTTTCTTTATTGAAGATTAATGTGGCGAACGCAAAAAGCATACGTAGCACATTTTTAAATAATTTAGCAATTACTACCAGATGTTGTAACTATACATAAAATATTAAAGACCTTTAAAACTACACTGAAATCGATTAAAATTTAGAGACATATAGGGAAATGAGTCAGCCAGTGCAATTAAATAAGGTTTTCTACCAAAAGTCCATGTATTATTTGGAAATTATATTTCCTCGGAATTGATTCCATTATGCATTTAAAACACGGGTTATGAAACCATGTTTGTTAGCATAACGATGTTATCTATAGTTTAGACTATAGATAGTGCAATTCACGAAGATGCGTCCCACCGATTTTTGGTTGAGGGGATTCGTCACGAAAGTTGCTCTACTTTATTTTTTTTAATGTCGAGAAAATCTCAGCGTGTTGTACTTAAAAGCCATAGGGTATGTAAATTATTGTTTATAGTTACTAAAACACATGAAATAAGCAAAAAAAAGTAATTTAATTTTGAAAAAAGCTAATTTTACTAAAAAGAGAAATTATGTATTTCTAAAGTATGATTTTATGAAAATAGAAGCAAGTAATAATATAAGCATAATTTATGCAGAAAAACTCACCGATGCTCGATGGAGAACTCTTTCCTTGTAGTCGGTTAAATAATATAAAATAGCATATACTATAAACGGTTAGAAGGAATAGTGGGGCGCGTCTTCGTGGATTGCGATGATGATGTGATTGGATTATTTGGTTGATCGCACTCGGGAACAAACTGAATAATAGTAAGAAATACCGTAATGTCTAGTCCAAGTTTTATCAGTGTTGAGTATACTCACGGACGTCCCAAAGATGTACGCCCTGGTTGGCGACGTTGAGCAAAAGCAGAGTGTCCGCCGCATTCAAGGTCATCGCCATAACCGCATGTTCCTCTTGAATACTGCAAATCCACATCACATGCTTCAGAACAGACGAATGTATTAAAATAACTAGTCGTAATTCTTACGAGTAGATAAAAAAGGTACTGTCAATTTTGTAGAATGTAGAGGATATGCGGTTCCTCTGGACCTAAGAGGATCCTCGACCAGTACGTGTTTTATTTAAAGGCGGCCCCTAGGGCTCTAGTGGCTAAGGTCGAGTTGTTTATAAGTTCAGCGGTTAGAAACACTTAGTCCGATTCAGGGTATGACGTCATCGTAATGGCTATGGCACGTACAATAGTTGCATAGGAATAACTACAATGACGTCATATCTTAATGACAATTAAATTTATTAACATAACTTTTTCCCTTCCACTAAGTCTCGGAAATCTAAAGTTTTAGATTTTGTATAAATATGAAAAATTAGTTTGCCAAAGAAGTTTCACTTCTGACATGTGTACTTTGTACGCACGCACTTTTTAATGTTGTATATTAAGTGATTTAATAATGAAAACGCTTATATTTTCAGATAAGATGTTTTATTTGACCGAACTCAACGACCATTCGTATGGGCAGTGTTGCCGACATAAAAAAATCAAACTTTAAACGTAGATACATTGCCAATAATCTGAACAGTATACTCACAGGTTTCTATCAGTGAGGTCTGCGAAATAGTAGGCCCTGACGCGGTGATGAGTATCAGCTGCGAGTACAGCGCCATCTGCTCGACACGCTAGCGCGTTCACACGTACGCCATCCCAGTTGTTTATTAAAGTACCCTGATACAAGAGTATTGATTTAATAACACTTCTTATATGGATATAAACGCAAATAAAATTTGCAACTTCGTGGCGTTATTATGGCAACATTAAGGGTAAGATTCGACGTTATTCGTATGTATTCAATACATTACACAGAAATGTCGTGTTGTTATTAATTATATCCGTTAATGCAATTTTATTTGAATGTGTAGTAAACGCGTTAACAAAAAACATGATAATACAAAAATGTTTGCGAAATAATTAGTAATTTAGTAAAAACATAAAAAATTCCTTAATTATCAAAATATAAGGACGGTAGTTACGGTTCTAGGTTACAGATAAATTAAATTAATAAATAGTAGATTTTCAGTATTAAAAACCAAATAATTTTTTAAACCAATATTTAATTCATGGTCAATATATTGGTTTGGTTTAAGCTCATATTTTAATACAATTAAACTGTTTTAAATTCAGATTTTAATATTTGCACACTATATTAATTAGTTATCTATAGATTATGAGAAAATTATGCTTGCACAGGGCATAAAAAATCACCCTGTATGTATGATTTGGAAAAGATAATTACATCGAGCGTGCAATGGTAGAACTGGCCCCTTGCCCCGCCGCATACAAATTTGTCAGAAGTCGCGTGCCAAGCCACTGCCGTTAGGGAATCCTCTTGGGAGTGAGTCATCTTCAGGTGGAGCTGTTCCGTCTGTAATAAGATTATTTGGTGTTAATAGAGAAAATTCATTGGTCCTTAGAGGATGCAAAGGTTACAGTTTCGGACGTTTTGGAATAATTTAACCCAACGAAAGTTTGCCTTGGTTTAGTGATACGAATGTGGCGGTACTTGGATGTTCTGACTTCGATTCAGAAAAAAAAAATAAAGAAACAAAAACTGTTTTCTTTTATCCGTTTGTCCAAAGTTAATATGTAGCTCACAAGATGTAGAAATAAAAACTTCGACATTCCTTAGTTCAATTTATTTTCCGTAAAATATACTAAAAACTACGTATAGAATGTTACCTCCATATTCCATATCCATAAATCGGGACAGTCCTCTGGTCCAACGGCGATGAGGTAGCGGCCATCGGGACTCCATGACAAATATGACACCCCGTACAAGTGACCCTCCAGGGATTTCCTGTAGAACACCGATCAATATGATGAGATATTCCAGTCTTGGACAATTACTTAAGGGCGTAACACACATCGCAATATTTAAGAACGTGACTTTTTTCATACAGATTCCATGGGTCATATCGATCACACAGTTTGACAAAGTAAATTGTTCAAATCTGCCTAAAATATTTCTACGAAAAGAATGCCCCATCTCTGGGACTGGACAAGAATAGATAAATCATGAAAAGATGTCCTGATGCGAGCTCTAGATCCTCTCTTGCTGATGTATAATGTAAAGGCAATCGTTTACAATAATATCTGCATTGTTATTGCGTAATACTTTCCAAAGTAATAGAGCAAAAACATCGCCAGGCCAAAATATTTTCGCTAAACTTCATAATTCTGATTGTACTTGACAGTGTATCAACACATGATAGACGGCTATTAATAATATACGAGTGGACTTTAAACTAATTTAGTTCAGTAATTTAATATCACACCTTTAATTCAAAATTATTCTTAAGTCTACAACCTCAATTACACAAATAGTGAATTTAACCGTGATATCCAGTTTATAGGCATTATAAATTAATAATAATAAATTTGCAGAGATAATATTTCCGTGTGACCAAATTTATGAATACACTCAGGCCGCGTAGTATTTTACCTATAAATATATTAGTACTAGCTGACCTGGCAAACGTAGTTTTGCCCTGTATATCATTTATAATAAAAAATAGGGGTTGATCGTAGAGGGGTGAAAATTAGGGGTTGTATGTATTTTTTAATGTTGTATCATAAAAAAATAATAATTTAGGGGTTAGGGGACTACCATTACATAACATTTAGGGTGATGGAAAATAGATGTTGTCCGATTCTCAGACATACCCAATATGCACATAAAATTTCATGAGAATCGGTCAAGCAGTTTCGGAGGAGTTTAACTACGAAAACCGCGCCACGAGAATTTTATATATTAGATTATTGCATTTTTTAAGAATGTTTTTATGTATTTAGAAGGCACACTAACAATGTACATATACCATAGACAACAGACATTCACAGAGAAAGCACAAAACATACATGTACAAAAAACATTTAATGAAGAGAAAACATGACAAATGTATCACAGAATAAATATATTTAAAAAAATGTTTTAAATTCAATTGATTTTTTTTTAAATGAAATTATCAATAATTACCTGAAGGATAGTCTCTTGGCTACAGGATCAAAGTCCCATATCATGACAGTGTGGTCCTTAGAACCTGATGCCAATTTGGATCCATCCGGAGACCACTTGCAGTACCATACTTCGTCACAGTGCTCGTTTAGTACCTAAGTACCATGTAGAAGTTTTAATAAAATTATTTAGGGCAAATTAAAAGAAGGAAATTCTTCCGCTTTTTCGTTTGGCCTCTCGGGATGCGGCTTTATAACATAACTAGCTGACCCGGCAAACGTTTTGCCATGTATATTATTTCTAGGAATTTTTTTTTAGTTCAATAAAAATAACTATCTACTATAATAAAAAATAGGGGTTGATCGTAGAGGGATGATATTTAAGGGTTGTATGTTTTTTTTAAAGTTTTGTTTCAAAAATAAAAATTTAAGGGTTTGACCACCCTTAAAATATAGGGGGAAGAAAAGTAGATGTTGTCCGATTCTTAGACTTACTGAATATGCATAAAAAATTTTATAAGAATCGGTCGAGCCATTTCGGAGGAGTATGGGAACGAACATTGTGACACGAGAGTTTTATATATTAGAAGATTAATCATATAATAGTTTGCGGACTTCAAATACTCTTATGTATTACCAGTACTATTATAATTCAATATTAATTAGTAATATACCTGTAAAGAGTGTATCGGGAACTGGTCAGCTGAGCATTGATGGTCGGCGAGTAGAGAGAAGGGGATGTGATCAGTTTGGTCCGGCGAGGGTCGCGGGGCGGCGTGGAAACGGCAGCGCTGCGATTGTAGGGCGGCAGCCTGAGCAAGGAGAGCACGAAGGCGGGCGGGCGGCATCATGAGCGCGGGCGGAAGGACGGCCTGCACGCGGGCCAACACCGCAGCCCGCGAGGTAGAGCCGCCGGCCCACTGCGCTCTCGCTCGTAGCTCGCCTGCGTCGGCGCACATCATGAGCGCGGACAATCTGTGCACGCGCGGCGTGTCATGCTGCAGCGGAGTCAATTCATTTCGCAGCACGTGCAACGCATCCAGCACGCGCCCTGCCTCGAGATGCTCTAGATATTTTTGCTCTAGCACCACGAATTTCATCTCCTACAACAATAGAGAATACAAAAACATTTTATAAGTCGATTTGATTCCTTTATTACTATGTACTATCGAGTATCTTTTGTATAGTATATTTTGAAAGGCATAAAAAGTGATGTCGACTTGTTTATTAATAAAATGAAAATTGTCATGAGAGTTTTAGGACTACGCTACACTTATTTCCTTGCACCTAACAGAAGTAGAAAATAGTGCTGAGCTTACTGAGAGATTGTGTGTGTCGCGATGCGGCGAGTCACGTAACAGGTCGTGCAGCGCGCGCAGATCATGGTCGGCCTTGACCCAGTCACCAGCCAGGACGTGCTGCCGAAACGTGGCTGCCGCCGGGTGTTCCAGGTGTAGCCCCGACTCCTCCATCAGGAGGGCCGCGCTACGTCTGTTGTCAAATAATAATCATCGTACCAAATCACATCAAAACAGTAAACTCGCCTTTCTTATACCATTTTCAATTAAATCAAATGAGTCTGAACACTAGTTCAGTACGTACGTACTAACGTGAGTGTCTTTTATCTTCAACTAGTTCGCGTGGTTCAGTTTTACAACGCTCGTTTTTTCTGGGATGTCAAAATTTGGTTTACATACAAACACAAAAATAATACTAAAAAGTGAAATAACTATAAATACTGTATTACTGTCCTCCTTTGTAACTTTACCATTGAAATAAAAATTGCATACAATATATATGGGATCTTAAATGAAGATTATAACTACTACTCGTTTTAAAAGTAAGGATAAAGTAATTCTTTATGGAGATAATAAATAGCAATAGAAATTTCAGTACTCAGCAAGTAAGAAATTGCAATTAAAATCAATAGTAAGAAAAATCATACCGATAGTCTAATATATATTTATAACTTAATGTTTCAAGATAATGCATAAGGTTTTAATACATTAGGAAAACCCAGAAATATAATATTGTTATTAAAATGAAGCATTAATAATAACTACAATCTATTTAATGTAACACTCACACAACTAAACCTTGATATGGCCTTCAACATCCTTAATGATGAATATAATTTATTATCAATACACCTATAAAACAATACATACTGAATTGAATAAATTACTAAAACAAACAAAAAATAATATGTGGTAAGTCAAGTATACTATTTCAAAAAAAACAAAGAACCTAATATATTATATGAAAAACAGCCTTTTATTGTTAAAGTTGTAGATATTATTAATCTTGGCATGTATTGGCTCTCATAACTACAAGTCATGCAGTGAATGTTTTGTTGAAACATTCATTTTCTGTGTGTCTTTATGATGAACAAACAACTCTCACAGATATAAATATTATAATTATGAGTTATGTCTAAAAATATAAATTAAAATAACTTATACAAACATCAAAAGAAAATGTAATTATTATTTGATACATAATTATAGCTGTACAAAACAAATTATCTTAAAATTCCTGACTTTGTTGTAGACTCACTTATCACCTTGATTGAAATTGTGAGTAAAAGAAAAGATAACACAATCGCTGTTGTTTTCTTTTATTTGTATGTAGAAATGTTTGAAGATATTATTAGAAATGTAGATATTTTTAGATATGGACATTCATTAAATGTATTGTCCAATCCAGGTTTTGTTTTTTTTTAAATAATAGATTGTAAGTTAAACTCCGTTTACTTGGAAGGAAAAAATGATTTTTTACATAAACAAAGAAAATATTCTCAATAGAATTAAAATATCTGTGTCTTAAAATAGATAAGCTGTTACATGCCATAGAAGTTATGTAGAAGAAAATATGTAGCTGATAGTTTAAATTAAATCTCACTTACTCAAGTCCAACAGAGACCAGGTGCTGTCCAATGAGTCGGACGATTTCCTGGTCAGTAGTGGGCATCTGCAGTGCGGGAGCCAGGTCCCCATTGCGCACAGAATCCCCGTTGAGGTGCGCCCCGTTCGTGCACGGTTGGTGCATGTTCGGTGGTGGCGACTGCCTCCGCGAGCGCTTGCGCGGCGGCCGTTGGCCCTCGTCTCCCGAGTCACTGGAGGCCAGGCTGGCTGCGCGTGCTCGCCGCGCGCCTCCGGTCACGATCCCCGCCGCATCGGCCTCGTCCGCGCGTGACGTCACGCCCGCTGCTCTTCACTCGCACTCAATTCACCATCACTCTTTGTTCTTTTCCAAAGGCTTTCTCGCTTGTGCCAACAACACACTTCTTTCGGAGAATTTCTATCTAAGTTAATCAAAAACACTTTTCTAATGGTTTATTTGGGTATTATTATGAATCTCCAATGCTTTTACAAAGCGTACACAAAAATCAGCTGAAAATGAACGATCAACGACAGCTGTCTATACATAGAAAACAATAGGGACGACGAACTACGAAAGCGCGTAGGTGCATTAGGTACACATCTTATTCTGTAACTTAAAAAAAAATATCCACAGAATATAAAAAAAAAACAACTTTACAGGAATTTTTGTAAAGTCGAAATTATTTCTATTGCAATAAGCTAATGTCTGTTACATCAAAAGTATAAGATACTATGTAAGCTAGGAGCTAGTTTCTGAATCTTATATATAATTAAAAACATTGTTATTGAATTAATTTAAATATGGTCAGCGGTGAGATTATCGTTATTATTCTGTGGCAGTTCAGTATTCTAGTTTTCACTTTTCACAGTCAATATGTCAAATGGCCAATGACTCCCGTTTTACTTTAAATTATTTTGTTATTATTTTCATTTCATATGCAAAGTGGAACGTATTTTTATGTTAGACCGGTAAAAAGCAGAATTTTAATGTTTAGTTCAGTCTTAGATCATTAAAATGCGTGATATCGTTTCATTTATTATTTTGATAAGTTTAATAAAACCATCGAATTTACAATTACTGATAAACGTTAGAAATCAGGTAAATTTCACCAATAGTTTTAATATTACAAGTGAAAGTATGTTTTTAAATTCTATCAGTATATTGTCATTTTCAGGGAGGTGATGTTTTGCAAGAAAATATTACTGCAAATGTATCTGAAGATACAGTAACCCTCGATTTTCTACGTTTGGATGGTACCTTCGTATCACAATTAGTCGACTTTACAAATGTAAGTAAAATATAACTTAAACATAATATAAATTATGCTTAACATTACAGTACTTAGCTTTTTTATTCTGTATTTAAGGAAGTTGAGGCAATGAAAGTTATAATCCCGGCTGAAGAAGAGCTTGGACAGTCAGGTTACCAAACTTTATGCTTTCTTACACATGCTGCTCAGGCAGACTTCATTGCACCAGATGCTATGGCAAAACTACGACAGGTATAGACTCAATAAACTATGTTGAAATAAGTGTTTAGTTTTTGTAGCTTTAGATAATTACCTAAAAACAAAACTACTTTCTATATTTATATCACAGTCAATGCATTAATGCTATAAAGTTGAATTGATAACTTGTAGTTTATTAAATGAGATTTTTAAGAACATATATTTACTAGAAAAATGCTGGGACTGTACGGGTTGCTGAGGAGGATAAAGGCTGGAGACAAACTACAGCAACTGCCTGGGCTAGTAGAGTGACACGATTACTATCACCAGCTGCTGCTAGGCACTGTGCATCTGCCAAGGATCATGTGTACTTACGAGCTGCAGATTTGACGAGATGGGCTCCTAGACCAGGTTAATGTATTTTTTATTGTTTTCAAATCATTGTTGAACTGACGAGGTTTTTAAGTGAAATAAAAATACATGTTATCTTAACCCTGACAGGAATGGAGCATTCCTCATATGCCTCAGAAATCAGTCCATTCCCAGAACATGCTTTGGCATCTGACACTTCTGATGGTTCACCATTTGTGCCTGCTTGTGTAGCTGAGACAGACTCTGCTAACGAGTGTATTTGTCACTTTGAGGTAACTAATTATAACTTCATTTTGGCTATTGATTGAAAATTTATATCTTAACTTACAAATGCCTGTAATTATTGGGAAAAGGTTAAAATAGATCAGTTATATTTCTTTATCATAGTATGTTAACAAACTTACTTTTGAATGATGTTCTGACAAAAAATTATTACCTTATGGTTTTTTTTAACTAATGAACTTTTACAGGTTTGTGTCAATTGGTATCCTTGTGGACTAAAATACTGCAAAGGTAAACCACAAGGTGGATTGAGCTATAGGTGTGGCATCAAGACATGTCATCGCTGCTATCGGTATCATTTCTATGTGAGGCGCCGAGACACATGCCTCACATATATGTGACACCAGGCTCAAGTCATACTTCATTGGCTATATGGTGCTCCCCAAATTCTTGCTCTAGTCACAACAGCTTCCATATTTTTCAGAAATTTATGACTATAAGACAATACTTTTGTAAATATTTTGCTAGAGGCTGTATTTAAGTATAAATGTTACTATTTAATTGTTTTGCAGTGTCTTACTTACAGTTATAATTTCCTTAAATTTCTTTCCCACGCAATAGAAAAATGTAATGTGTCCTTATGTGTCATGCACAATAATTGTTTTGTTGGTTGTAATTATTAACTTTATACACATATACAACTCCTTTTGAGAATGATATTCATTTAAAGGATAGGTAACAAATATTAAAGATGAGGTAAAACTAGTTATTCTATTTTAATTTTAAATATACACACTACATACATTGTTGAATAATTAGCTACTATCAATGGCAACCAGGGAAGGGCTCGTGTCTGTTCTTGCGCAGAACAAACTGGATCTTTCTTTCCATATCTTCATTGTATATGGCTTTACATTTTTCGTGGTTAACTCGTCGACGAGTCTGTAAATAAATAGATTTTTGTAGAGGACAAATACTTTTGATTTATCAAAATAAAGTCTCAAACTAACCTGGAACGGCTTCTCATAATGTCGGGTTAGTCTAAATTGTTCTAAAATCCCTTCTTTCCCAAGAATTCTGTTAAGAAGTCTGCAAGCATCGTCCACGTTATTGTTTTTTACAAACACTGTGCGGGCGATGAACGATGGATGTCGATTACCTAATAATCTAAGAGTCAAAAACATAGTTCTTAAATTGTTAGTTAAGCGCTTTTATACTTCAAACTAATTAATTAATCGGCTATCACTAAATACGCCAATTGATTGTTTTGACCTGGTTATATTTGTAAATGTAAATTGTCATTTTGAAATAGCACAGACTAAGATTACAGAATAATAATATTAGATAATAGCTTGGAATACAGGCTTTTGTGTTGCCATATAATTCTAGAAATGCACCAATTTTTTTTACTTGTTTGAATCAAAATTTAAAAGGTTCAAAGGTAAGTTTAAAAATAATTGATTTGATTATGTATGCCTACCTGCGTGGTGTTTGGTCGGTGCTACCACTGACATATTTCCACAATGTTTTAGGAAAAATTTCCTTTTTTAATTAAAGCTTTTTATACGTATTTTTACATCATTTGTTAAGCTAATTTAAAGTCTGAAATATTATACCATTACAATGTTTATGTACTTTGAACCTATTATATATATAAATATTTACAATATTTTGATCTCTTAAGTTTTATCAAGCAGTCACACAGATTGTATTAGAAAATAGTTCTTATTCTCAGGACTGAAGACCTCAAAGAGATGGTACATGTTGATCCAGAGTATATTTAAAAATACTATATTAAGCTTATTGTTATATAAAATCTCTTTGAATAATGACGTATCACAAATATTAAAACGTTCGATCATTAGATTGAGTTTATTATATTTTTTTACTTGAATAATAGCTGTTGTCTGTAATTATTTTTGTAGAAATAATAGCTTAAGACACAAAATGGCGAACGACGTGGATGTAAAATCAATAATGTCGATATCATCCAAATCGGAGGGTAGCACTGCACCAATTACTCGAACTAAGTTGAAGAATGCTCCACTTCACGAAAGATGTGCTATACCTGATATGGTGAAAATTAAGGAACTGTTTCAAGCAGCGTATAGAAACAAAATGTTGCCCAATGAATTTAGAAACCTACTACGGACGCTTCTAAACGTCGAGTACGACGATGATGAATTCAAAATACTATTTCTAAAAGTAAGAATGAATTGTTATAGAATACACTTCGTGCCTTTCCGATTTATATTTGTTGTGTTAACTTCAGATAAATACTTCACGAGAGGGTGAAATAGATTGGGATGAGCTGGTGTCGCATTTACTTCTGGGCTACTTCCTCAACGATCCGGAGAATGAGCGGGCATCTCTGCAGTTACCCATAATGGGACTTCCCACCGTGATGCGTTCGCAACATCGTCATCCCATTTCTCGCATATGCTTCTGCCCGGATGTTGCCAAGGACCGTAGCACAAACAACCTGACTGGGAACTATATTACGGCGAGTCGCGATGGCATGATTAACTGGTGGTCGCTTGACATGACACTTTTACGCACGGCTTTCTCATCAAGCCGTTAGTTCAACTTAATTTCTATATTCTAGATCGTTTGTAGTCTACAGTACTCAGTATTAGGTTAATAAATATATTTATTCAATTATTGTGATAAAGTTTGCATATCGCAGCTCACCTGAAAGTCCGCACTACTTGGGTTACGGACATGGTATGCATGCCTGACGTAAACATAATAGTCACGAGTTCTACGGAGCGGGATTTACGCTTTTACGATTGTACAGCCAAAACCTTCACATTGAAGATCGTCATCACGAGTTGGGAATATATGGTAGGTATGCTACAAGAAGAAATAGGTTTTGTTTATCGTCAATGTAAGAATATTTATGGATTTCAGATTTGCACAATGTATTACCATTTTCACCAAGACATAAGTGAGAAATGCACGTTGATTTGCGGTGACGTAGGCGGCAACGTCCGTGTACTGCAATTCTCACCCGTGGATCGTGGGCCTTTCCGCAACCAAGCTGGTAGAGCACTGGTGCAGTTGCGACACATCGACTTGCAACGGCGGGTACATATATGCTACCATTTGCTTCTAAATCCTTTTTGAATCTTAACATTAGGCTATAAATTATCCAAGATATAGATGATTGATTTGTATGTAATAATTATTTAATACGACGACTCATTGGTCTAGTGGTTAGTACCCCTGACTGCGAATCCATGGGTCCCGGGTTCGATCCCCGGCTGAGACGAACATCGATGTGATGAGCATTTGGTGTTGTGCTTAGGTCTTGGGTGTTTAAATATGTATTTATATGTCTATAATATGCATGTATATCCGTTGCCTAGTACCCATAACACAAGCTTCACCAGCTTAACATGGGACTAGGTCAATTGGTGTGAATTGTCTTTAAAAAAAAATTAATATCTAATAACTGCCTCGTTTGTACTGTAATTAACGTGTTCGACTGTGTTCGAGGAGGTCTCTAAGGTTCCCGCAGTCTTTGTAAAGAGTAATGGAATAGTGTCTTCTCCGTGTATAAGCAGTCTCTATAGAGATTAGTTGCCAGTTGGCATCGTGAAATAAAAACAAGCAGTTGGTATACTGATAAACCATTATTCCCTCAATTTAAATCGTATACAATCGTATTTGCATTATTGTATTCATAAAAGTTTTGCAGCCCCATCTGCTGGCAGAGATGAAGCTGACAGAGTTACGTGGAGTTCACAGTGAATGGGTACGACAAGTGTCGTACTACGCTTCCCTGCATTGCATAGTATCATGCGCCACGTGCCCAGACTCCCTGCTTATGTGCGACCTCGCCGGATCCAAGACGCATAATATGTTCCGTCTCGACAAAGTAATAATTATCTAAATTTTATTTTAACAGACATTAGTTAAGATATAAAATTAAACTCATTTTGTTAAAACTCGATTTTAACCCTATTTCAAAATTTAACACTATATTTTCTTATTGAAGTTATACTTCTTTTTGCGCGTTAGGGAAAAATGATGAGAGTAATTTTTTACAATGCGCGCGCACACTGTTACATAAGCTATAGCTGAAGTTAGCTATAGTCAATATTCTATTGTTAGTGTCGTTTTTTCTGCAAACGTGGAATAAAACTTTTGAAAATATTTTTCTCTTGTTACGCCAAAGAAGTATAACTTCTAACCCGTGTATATAAGTACACACACGTTTTTTTTATATACCAGATAGCGTTTATTATGAACACCACTTTTATTGCAGTTCTTTGTGTAACTTTTTTGTAGTGCTTAAAAGAAATGGGTCTATACTGAGATTACAATATTGTCAGGGTATTCAATGCTTCGCCTTCGATGAAGAAGCCCATGTTCTAGTGACGGGGGGGCCAGACTGTTCGGTGCGTGTTTGGAACCCATTCGTGCCCAGTAAGGCCAGCGCAGCTTTGCACGGCCATCACGCGGGTATTGTCGCACTCGTGTTGCAGAACCGTGCCAGCATCGTATATTCTTTATCGCGCGACCGAGTGATCAAGGTCTGGGATGTCCAGGGTCAGAATTGTGTACAGGTAAAAAGTGTAAACTTAATTTAAGAAACGGTTTCACCGACGATAGACCGACGATTCACAGACGATACTCGTGGACGGGTGCTACTTGTGGTGACTGGTCGGACTTGAATTCGTGTATGCGGTGATGTTAGTTATTTCGATTTATATTTGCGCGTTGTTCCCCACGAGAATGTAAGTGCGTGCTTTTATTTCACCAAGCCTCCTGCTGATAGAGGACAGATTTTTGTTTTTAATTTATTTTATATTATTATTAAGTTGGTTGCAGCTCCTTACAAACATTGTGTTAAACAAAAAACTTGGCGATTAAAAAGAGTGGCGGAGAGTTTATTGCCAGTTCTTCTCTTCCGTTCTACGACCTTGATTTGGGAACTGGCAGTAAATGTAAAATTTTAATCATTTAATGTATATTTCTTTTTTGACGTTCATAAGTGTACATTGTGTTACGTATATTAATAAATGATTTGATACGACTAAAAAGCAAACTGAAATGTTATACTATTTAAGTTTCTTGTACCAAATTAATCTTAATGTTGACACAGACGTACATCGACATTCCGGCTCAGGTGGGAGAGCGCACGCCCATCTCATGCGTTTATAACAGCGCAACACGCGAGTTGATTCTAGCTGCCATCAAAATAGCCGTATTGGTGCTGGACGAACAGATCAATCCGCACCACACTGACGGGTTCACACACTCTCGAGCTGTAGCACGCATTCTCTACAACCCACTCTTTAAGGTCATCATTACCTGTGGTATGGACAGCATCATCATCAACTGGGACCCTCTCACTGGTTAGGCTTATCTATATATATATATATAAGAAAAATGGTCTTCGTTTGAGGCTCCTTCACGCCTAAACCACTGATCGTATCGGCATGAAACTACTACCATTCGATGCGATTTTTCCTAGATGGTGTATGGCTATTTATTTTTTAAATTCCAACGTTCCTTCATTTATTTTATTGCTGTTTTACTTTAATGAAAATTTAAACATACGGACTTCACCACTCGATTTTCGAAAATTTTCAATTTTCTTAGCGGGAAGTTAAAAAGAAGAATAATAAAAATATGAAAAATTAATAATAATGAAACATAAAATTTCGCCCAGGAAAGCGGGCGGGAAACCCGCAAATTTCACAGTATTAAAATATACTTTACGTGATTCATGCGCTATTTTCAAATTTATTTCGGTTAAGTTTTTTCACAATCTATATTTACTGTAATTTTCACGATTATGTCTGTATTTATTATATTGTTTACGTGGTAAATTAAAGACGAATAAACTTATAAACTTGAGTCGAAGTAGCTCTTGAATAAGAAGTGTGTAGGTAAGCGCAACGTGCTCATACGAGAGGCGCATACACGACTTCTGCACGGTGAGTTGATCCCAGTGGAAATCACGGCAGCCTGCTTTGATCCCGGTGACCAGTTGCTGCTCACCGGAGCAAGGAATGGGACGCTTAAGGTGGGTGTAGTTTATATTTCTTTACACAAGACGCCGTACACTGTTGCTTTAAATAAATGCTACTAAATAAATTCAAAGCCCTCGTTAAACGAAAATTAATCAACAAAGATTTTTATAAATTTGAGGACTACTTAAATGATCTTAATCCTTGGGATTGATTTGCTCCAGTTCAAACAATTTGTATGACAATACTTGGCGATTAAAAAGAGTGGCGGAAAGTTTCTTGCCAGTTCTTCTTACCCGCTCTACGCCCTTGACTTGCGAACGGGTAGTAAATGTAAATTTACGATTAATTTAACTTGACGATTCAAAAGTGTACTTGGTTACCCACTTGAATAAAGATATTTTGAGTTTGAGTTTGGTTTTAATGATTGTGGGTATCAAAAAATAGTTTTTGGATAGATTGATTGAGTTTTACATGCGGTTTGTTCTGATATGTATAGTAAGTAAATAAATATAAGTAAAGTGGTGTTGCAGGTGTGGAACTTCAATACGGGAGTGTGTTTGAAGGAGATGACGATAGAGCACATGTGTGAAGTGACCAACTGTTTCTGGGTGGAGGGACGGTGTGTGTTTGAACACATTTATTTACACTTCGATACCTTAAACATACATTACATAAATTGTTAGGCAACGGGTCGCCTTATGGCTACCAAGCGTTTTTTTCTCGGCAATCCTAGTATAGAAAAATAATAAAAAAAATACCTACTGAGGGTAAACCCAAGTAGGTATTTCTTTTATTATATAATTTTTAAGTACAAGAAGTGCCAAACTACATTACCAAAAAAACCATAAACCTACATATAACACCAGAATTGTCCAATACTAAAGTCTAAAAAAATTAATAAGAATAAAAAGTAAAAGCTAATCTTAGGGTGAATAATATTATATAAGTAGCTTATTACGAGATAGATTAAAAATTCTATAAAAGAAGATTCTTAAATGAATTTAAAGTGTTAGTTATGAATTGGGCATTCTGATAAACAATAAACTACAAGCTCCTACCTTTTCTGAATGCCAAATCATAAAATTACTGCTTTACGACTGATTTGAGAGCGACCGCCGATACGAAAACAGCTGTGTGAGTTCGAAAAGTGAGTTACAGAATCGCAGAGCAGAGCTTATTGGATTTCAAGAGGTAAAGCAGAACACTTTTTGAGTAAGAGTTTTATATTAGATCACATACATATACACAGTCAATATTTTGAATCGTTTTAAGAGCTATAGATTCTCGGTAGAATCCTGGCTGTGGGTTGGAACCGGCACGTAACGGAATTCGAGGAAGGTGGAACCCAGCGTACAGGAAAGTCGTGGGAGACGAGGCACACTGATGACGTGCTAGCTGCTGCCGCGCGATCTCCTATGACCCTCGCTACTTCGTCATACAATTCAGAGCTGATATTCTGGAAATTGGAGACTGGACAACCGTATCGGTAATAACAATCTCTTGAATACATATCATTCATATATATAAATTACGTTGTTTGTCCGCTATGGACTCCTAAACTACTTAACCGTTTTTTAATCAAATTTGCACACCGTGTCCAGTTTGAACTAACTTAAAAGATAGGATAGCTTACATCGTCATTTATACCCGTAATATTATTTTATTGCAAATTATTTCTTTATCATTTAACAGTCACAATTCTAACAGATGGTGCTGTGTTGAAAGTACCAACGTTTCACATAAGCTACAATTTAATGGCATAACCACCAAAAATGCATGGTGGTCCCCATGACTGGTGTTCTCCTACCGTTTCCCTTTAATAGTTTACTACTATGTAATATAACAAAAACTTTAGCCACAGCAAAGCTTGGCCGAGTGTGCTAGTCCAATAATAAAAATATGTTGTACTTTAAACCAGAAAATGATATTAACAAGCGATAAAGAATTATACTTTAACAGTGTAGCTGAAAACGTTAGGCATAACCACTATAGGACATGGGGAATGAGACAGATTCATCCATCGCCCTTGGGAAGTTATATATGCAAGTAGGTGAAGCCTTCTAGTAAGCTGAAACAATTATTGTTTCGTCGGCGAATTGTAGGAGCGTGTCACCTTTTCAAACACCGAACAAAAAGGATTTTTTTTAATTTCTGCCAAGAAAAAGATCTCTTGTATGTAAGAAATTAATTTGGACTATATTGTAGGAGATTTTCATGCACGGAACCGATGCTGCGTATCAAGATGCAGTATAGCAAACGTGCTGCCTCCCCTCACGCAGCTGCAGGGTCATCTGCGCATCGTGGCTCTTCTATACTACGACGACCTAGGTTTATATACGTAATCTAATAACCCGAACACCTATCACAATTGTATGAAGTATGCCACAGCTATCGGCGGCGCGCATTGCGGTGCGACCTGCGGCGCGGTGGCTACCCGCGCGTCGGTGGCGGCGACGGTCTGCGCGGCATGCGAATGAAAAAAAAGCACTCGGGAGTATCGAGGCGGCCACAGCTCAGAGCGGCGCGCGCAGCGGCAGAGGTGGTCGCGCGACCAAAACAAATAATTTTGTTTTTATCGCGCATTGAGCTCATATAAAATAATGGATACAGAACAATTTATTAGTGAAATACTGAGTAGACCAGCAATATTATAATGTCAAAACATCCACATCATAAATATAGGCATGTTATTAAAAAAATGTGGGACGAAATAAAACTAACTAATATACTCTAAATACGTCCACCGCAAACCGCGCCTCTCACAGACCCTCTCGCCGCGCCGCGCTCCACACCGCCAGAAACTGTGGCCAAGCTCTTACAGAGAAAATTGTGCAAGCCCGTACTAACGTATGCGTTTGACAAAGTATTCAACATTTTGGTTTTATCTAAAGGCTATAAATCTGGACGATAAATCTATAGGTAATCCAAGAATTTTGTTCCTAACGTAAGCTTTATACACTTCTACGAGACGAGATAAATGCGAAAGTTCGTTGGAGTTGTTGTAATTTTCATCACTTTAGAATTGCTATTAGGATCGTCCTAATTTTTCTAAAATAAGGCATTGTCTTTTTCTTTCATATATAAACAATTGTTTAAAGAACAATATTAAAAACCTTTTTAGTGGATCTTATCCCGAATAAGCGAGACGTCGCGAATGCGCCAAAGCTAGATTCTAGACCAGTGTTTTCGAAATTGGGGCCGACGCCCCACAGGGGCCGAGTTATGATTGTCAAAAATTGGAATTTGTATTTTACCTAAACCTATCTAAGTTTCTTAAAACAATTCAAATTCAAATAAGTATGGTATAAAAAAGGTTAAATAGTAAATTTAGCTTGAATATTTTAAAATTGTATGTGAAGCATGGGTGGTGCGCGTGATTCGGTAATAGATGCGGCCTCTGCGATGGAGAAGGCCCGCGCTCGACGCGTTTCTGCGGTGAGCTTACCGGCCCGTGCGCAAGTGATGCGACAACTCGCCGTACACGCTATGGTCTTCCTGCAGAGACGCCCCGTGCACATGCAAGTTGGTTAGCCTCACAAATCACAATATAAATCTTAAGTTATTTTACACAGATTATAAGAAAGAAAGTTAACTTATAAGTACAACACAAATTTATAAATAAAACTAGCTGATAAACGTTTTGCCATATATTTCTAGGAAACATTTTTTTAGTTCAATAAAAATAACTTTCTACAATAATAAAAAATAGGGGTTGATCGTAGAGGGGTGAAAATTTTTAATTGTCCAAAAAATAAAATGTTAGGGTTGGACACTGGACAACCCTTATTACTTAGGGGTATGAAAAATACATAGTAGCCAATTCTCAGACCTACTGAATATAAACTTGTTAAAAATCGGTCAAGCCGGTTCGGAGGAGTATGGTAACTAACATTGTGACACGAGAATTTTATATATAAGATTTGATATTAGTTTATACGATTTTAAAATTGTTTATAAACTTGAACAAGCGTTTTGTCTAATGCAAAAAAAATTTTGATGATAATTTATTTTATGCTGTGTAAAGATAAAACTTGTTACCAGCAACTCTGATGCTGTCGCTGGAAAACGGGCAAGTGCAATGCTGGTCGGAGCATCCAGCGGGTGGGATCCAGGGTGCGTTTCAGGGAATTCACACTGCCGGAGACTACGTGTCTGCCTTTACGACTGATGTCGACAATAACTATCTTTTCACCGGCACCACAGTTGGCTATATCAAAGTGTGGCTCATGACCAACTACCTCACCCATGAAAAGGTAATAAGTATCCTTAGCGCAACTATTCTATAGTTGTGTCTAGTAATCGTATACGTCACTACGAAAATATTAGTTTTTGTCAGAACAAACGCAATTTATTAAATTTGTCTACCTACTACACAAATTCGAATGATGCATGATTTCGAAGTCAAGTTTTTCATACAACGTATCATATCATTACTATTCTTTCACCTTGATTATTCAATTTCAGATTTTATTTGTCCTAAGAGTATATTTTTTGATAGATTGTTAATACATTTGCACTCTAGTATAGTTTACTACACTTTTAAAAAAGTGTGGAGTTTCTTGCCCATTCTTCTCCACATGAAACTACCTTTTGGAACAACTTTTGGGCAACTAGAATCTTCTTTGTATTTTTTTTACCTTCAAAAGTCCCATTTTAGATGGTCTAATTGAAATAAATGATTTGACTTTGAATGCTATTAAAACAATCGGGTCCTGCCGCTTATTTTTAAATTAGTCAAGCTCATGTTTTTAGCACAAACATTTATTGCTTCTATAATATTAATGTTTATACTAAGAATGCTTTAAATAATTTAAAACAGACGTTGATCTTTTATAACCGACTTGATTTGCTGACAGACGCACATCAGTATGCCAAAGTTGCGGCTGAAGTTTCCGTTCCTTTGGCGGGATCGCATCGAAGGACGCGCCAAGCGATGCGTCAGAGACCAACCGCTGCCTCTGCTACTCAACAGCTACAAGGCGCACCTGCGCTGCGTCACTAGTCTCGCCTACGTCGACCATTTGGAGTTGCTCTTCAGGTATAACCGACATTTAATCGAGCTAAACATGTGCAAAACTAGCTGCTACCCCTATCCGCAAATTTAGTATGTAATTCTCAAAGCATTTTATTTCAGTTCATTTTTTAAAAATTTGTCATCGATTAATGATCATCATCATCTTCAGCCTCTTTTTTGGTCCATTTCTGAACTCCATTTTCTTCCAATACCCCTTGCACTGGCCTCTCTACTTCCATTGGAGGGCAACCTCCTTGACGATGTCCTCAGTCCAATTAGTCGGTGGGCGGCCGCGCGGTCTTATTTCGTCTCCATTCAAAGAGGCGGGTCCATCGCAAGGGCGGATCCAGCTTTGGTGCCAGGGGGGGGTCACATAGTCGTGGTCAAGTAAAGAACTTATAATTTAATTTTGATAACAATAGATACAAGTAAAAAGTAGGTATTTTATTAATGTACGGAAGTATTGCACTTAAAAATATTTATTCTTTATTGTACACTTGAAAAACTTAACACATAATATTGTGTACATACAGGTTGGTCCAACTAGTGACGTCAATATTTTTTTTTACATTTCTCACATGCCCCCAGGGGGCATACGAAAATACCCCATGTATGTTCCGCGATTTTTTGTAGTTTTCGAGTTATAATTTTTTTTGTGTTTTTTTGAATTGTTTTCTGCCAGCGAGGTTTCAAAAATTCCTATCTTTTTTTTATGAAATGATTGTCTTAAATGTTGTGTAAATAAAAAAAAATATCAGCTTCCTAAAATTAGTTAAAGCTACTCAAATTAGGTTTTAAAGTTAGAAGTTTTGTTTTTAGCTGGATTTGTCCAAACATTCGACTTCAATTTAAAAATACAAAAAGAAGTTTCCATAGCTTCTGGCTAAGTTTAAAAACTCCACAGGGTTCTAAGCTACCAAAATCATAGAAAAAAATGGTACTTAATTGGTATTTTTTTGTTGTAATCGGCCTTTAAGGTGGATAGGCTAAAAATCATTGAAGCATTAAAAATGTTTTTTTTTCGACTTTTATTATTCTTATGGTAAATTAAACTTTATAATGTGATTTTAATTAATTTTAATACCCTTTAAAAAAAGTAGCTTTCCTTCGGGTAAACCAGCTCTTTGAAAAATCCCCAAACGTTGTCATTATGTATTCAAGTTGGAGGAAGGAGTTCTGAAAATTTATTATAATACTAGCTGATCCGGCAAACGTCGTTTTGCCATGTATATCATTTATAATAAAAAATAGGGGTTGATCGTAGAGGATTGAAAATTGGGGGTTGTATGTATTTTTTAATGCTGTATCATGAAAAAATATAAAAAAATCTTTATCTAAAAATTACAACGTTATAATTTAGGGGTGGACTACCCTTAACACTAAAATGATGAAAAATAGATGTTGTCCGATTCTCAGATATAACCCAATATGCACACAAAATTTCATGAGAATCGTTGAAGCCGTTTCGGAGAAGTTCGAACGAAGTTCGATTGTCGAAACACCGCGACGCGAGAATTTTATATATTAGAAATAGTATTTTTTCAGTAAATTGTGTTTTTTATTTGTTATTTAAAAACAGGTAATTTCACAACTAGCAATAATCATTTCGAATAACATTTTGAATTTTGAATGGTAATACCAAAATTATTGTAGGAATTACACGAGCTACTTTTTTATGGGTATTAAAATTAGTAAAAAATAGATCGTAAAGTTTTATTTGCCATAAGAAAAATAAAAGTTAAAAAAAATACAGTTTGAATGCTTCAATGATTTTTTGCCTATCCACATTAAAAGGCCGATTAAAGCTAGATTTATTTTACGGGTATTAAAATTAATTAAAAACCACATTATTAAGTTTAATTAACCATAAGAATAATAAAAGTCGAAAAAAAAACATTTTTAATGCTTCAATGATTTATAGCCTATCCACCAAAAAAAATCCCCCGATTATAACAAAAAAGACCAATTAAGTACCATTTTTTTCTATGATTTTGGTAGCTTAGAACCCTGTGGAGTTTTTAAACTTAGCCAGAAGCTATGGAAACTTCTTTTTGTATTTTTAAATTGAAGTCGAATGTTTGGGCAAATCCAGCTAAAAACTAAACTTCTAATTTAAAACCTTTTTTGAGTAGCTTTAACTAATTTGAATAAGAAGCTGGGATTTTTTTCTGGAATCATTTAACAGAAAAAAAACTGCAAAATACCTACAACAAAGAAAGATATGAATTTTTGAAACCTCGCTGGCAGAAAATATTGAAAAACGCAAAAAAATGTATAACTCGAAAACGACAAAAAATCGCGGAACATACATGGGGTATTTTCGTATACCCCCAGGTGTGAGGAATCTAAAAAAAAATTATTCACGTCACTAGTTGGACCAACCTATATAAACGTACATATTACCATCTTCTCTTGAAGACATCCAGAGAAACACTATCACATTTTTTTTTTGAAGTGGAATCTCGGTGTTGACCTTTAGGGCCTTTACAGCTCAGCTCGGGCTGTTTTGGCGAGCTTAGCTCGGCCTGACTATCACGTACGGAATGAGGCAGCTTATTTATATGACATAACCGTGGTGAATGATTTGTCATAACAGCTAGAGGTATGTCGAGGGGTATTACGCTAAACTTCGCAAAAGTGAAGAGATGGTACGACAAGGGATTCCATCAAACAAAATACATATATTTTAATAACTAAATCAATTTTTCTTTGACGTGTTTTCCGGAAACGCGTTATTACGTCATTTACGTCAACGGGTACGTTTTCATTAACGTGGAGAAGTGCCAGTCCGGTTAGGCGATCTTCAACCATTGAAGATCTTAGCCACGATTTAATTCTACGCAACGTAGAGAAAGACCTTTCTGCTGTCGCTTCGCTGACAGGGTATGGTATCCAATTTTCCTATTAGGATACATATGGATGTCACAATTTAAAATAAGACTATGTTATGATATGTTGAAGTTTAGTCGTTCCGATTCCGATTGAGGTAAGGTCTAGCTAGACGTTTCATAGCGACAAGCGCGCGCAAGTATGGCGCGGAAAATTCAAATTTTCGATGCGTTCATTCCCAAACGTTTGCCATCATACAAAGTTATTATATTATATTAAATTAATTAAATATTGAAGGTATGTAGTTACATATAATCTGTATGGTGACAAATTTATATATAAAATCATTATGTTCAATTAGTGGTCCACCTAAGTCCTGCTCAGGGGGGGGTCATGACCCCCATGACCCCCCCCCTGGATCCGCCGTTGGTCCATCGGTTATTGTCCATGCGCGCTATGTGGCCGTGGCGATAGTTTAAAATTTTTTAGTTGTAAAGAATAATCATATACACTGCCTTCATTATCCCGATTATCAGGAATACCGTCGATTTAACAAATAAAAATTCCTTATCTACTAATAGTAATTATATTTTGCAGTGGTTCGTCAGACTACAGCGTTCGCGCATGGCGGCTGTCAGGTGAATACGTTGGCACGTTGGGGAGCTTCGTGCCGTGGTCGCTCACGCACACGCGTTTCCCTCCAGATGTTCAAAAGGTCGCCAGCTTCACTACTTTCAAGGTAATCACATCATACACTGTACTGTGTTTACTGATTTACCTACTTTAATAAAGAGATTCGACAAAATAGCACGAACAACTATTTCTTCCCAATGCTTTTGAATGGTCATAATGCTCTTTTTGACAGGTGTGGCGAGGAGGATGGGTGTCTCGCTACGTGCCAGGGCAAGTGGAGATAGACAAGCTTCGCGATATCACGGAACTGGAGCTGCGCACGCGCACTTTCGGTGAACCTCCACCGCCGCCGTTGCTGGGAGATTATTTCGCGCTGCCGAAGCGTCCTGATGCACACCAGACTATTCGTCTCGACGATTCACTGCAAACGGTAGCTATTATTATTTTTGTACAAGCCCAGGCTGTACTTAGGGATAGTTCAAGTATTACGTCACGCAATTTTTGGAGATTTTGGACCCCCCCCCCCCCCTCCTCCCATGTATCGCGCCGTAACGTTTTTCTGTACCCGAGTACAGTACTGTAACCAAGTATAGTAAAACGTTTCGTGACCACCTAGTGACACTTTATACTTAAAAGTTACCATTATGTGGTGTAAAGTACTGGAAAGTTGAATAATATTAACAATAACGCGTAATTCAATCCCCGCCCCACATCGTAACGTTTTGCAAATTCCCCCCCTCCAATATTCCTTACGTAATACTTGAACGCTCCTTATCTTTGTGACTCTGATTTATTTTTAAGTATTCAATCTTATTAGTTATGGAGTTTCCGTGATCAGAAAATATATAGGTGTTGTTTGTACAGATTCCGCTATACGCGCACCTACGCATGGCATCGACCCAGCCCGTTCGGCGGCCTCCAACCCCAGAACTTGTGCGAGCCACGCGATTAAAGCGAGCCCCTGCTCGACGCCCACACTTCGAACCACCAGCGCCTCCACAGTAGACTACTTTTTAAACATATAAATGATAAATCTGTGTGTTATTCTTTATTATGAACAATAAACGTTTAAAATTATCTATAGTAACAGTTTCATTTCCTACAAAACTAAATAATTAAAAGTAAACTATCTAAATACTTAACAATTATCTGAAATATCGTAAAACTATGTCTAAAATAGAACTTGTCGGTCAGCGTTTGCGCGTGTTCTTCCTGTCTGCCTTGCCGAGCCCAGCGAGCCCCACGCGGGAGACAGCGCGGTACTGCAATTCTGCCAACTGCACTAGAGCGGCCGAGCTAGCGGGCAATGGGTTTCCCTCCAATGTTACGCGCACTAATCCCTCTTTAAGGTGGTCCTGGTAGCGCAAGACCTCTATTAACTTTAACACACTTATAACGCTTATGTTGTTATGGGAAATGTTGATGTAAGCAAGACTTGTGTTCCCGATGGAGTACAACTGGCCATCTTGGTTTAGAGTTTCCCTGAAGGGATTGTTGTTGGGGCCTATTGAATTCAGGGTGGCTGCGGTGGCAGTCGAGATGATTTCGACCACGTTTGGCACCTTATTAACCGCCAATGACACTGGTCCTGCAACTTTCTTGTGTACCCCGCTGCGGTCGTCTTTTACGTTGTATGTCGCGACCGCTTCTTGGTAGAATTTTGCGTACACATTCCTATATAGCTTAAGATATTCGAAATTTTGTAAGCGTTTACAATGAATTTCATCTTGCGTCATAGGGAACTGTATCAAACTATTAAAGATGGCAAGAGCACCGGTGTCTGTTATTTGGTTCTCAGCGAGATTAAGATACCGCAAATGACGATTAGAGCGTAACATACTGGCGAGGGCGACAGCACCTTTGTCTTTGATTAAGTTGAAGGCCAATGACAGTAGTTGCAGGTGGCAGGGGGGTCTTCGATGCTTGAGGAAGACAGCTAAGGCCTCACAGTCTTCATCAGTTAAGTCGCAACCGTTTAAGCTTAGATTTTTTAAATACGTTTGATGTTGAAGAACTGCGGCGCAGTTGCAGTGCGCTAGCGGGGATTTATCTAAGCAAAGTTCAGTTAATTGAGACTTGGATAATATACTTGAGAGTTCATAGATCGTTTTTTCACTGACAGGACACAATCGCAAGGTAATTTTATAAATATGGGGATGGAATGGAATACACAGCTCGACAATTTTGAGAAAATATATTGGCAATATAGTGTTTATCAGTTCGAGCTCGATGACTCGCCCTTGTGTATCCAACACGACTGTCACAAAGACAGTATCTTTGTTGCCGCTGCTTCTCAAGTGTACAGTGGTTTCCTTCGTTTCCGTAGTTGATACTTGCGCTTGCGACCCCAAGTTTGCCGTTGACTTTTCTGCTTTTGTTTTCTTTGTCTTATCGCCCTGATTCACGTAATCCTCTGAAAGAAGTAGACGGAACATTTGATATATACACAATATTGGACTTATTCATGATACAAAAATTAAATAGCCGTTTACCTAAAATTCTAGTAGATACATCAACACTAAATGGCGCTTGGAGCTGATAACAAGCATAAGGTAAAAAGTTAACGAGATTGAGGGGAGTACATTGGTTATCCTCACTCATAACTTCAAAACTTAATTATTTTAATAAAATTATAAATATGTTTTAATAATCGGTACAAAAATCCGCAAAATATTGACAAATCAGTGTCAGTTATTAAAAACTTTAATTTATGTTTCGTTAAGTCCAAAACCATAAAACATAGACGCATTGCGTGTCACCGCCTGAAAACATCAAGCCCAATATCTGCTTTTGTAACTAATTGGAAGTGTAGTATCAGTAGCGGATTTACCAGCAGGCTGAGTAGGCCGCCTAGGCGGCAAATTTGGGGTCCGATATTTTTTTTGCTACCTATTAGAAATCAAACAGATTTTAACGATTTCTGATGCTTTACAGATAGAAGTCAAACAACAAATTGTAGCGATTACTCTCACTTATCATTGAACATTTGGTGTAGCAAACCTCCATATTCTAAAGTAAAACAGCTAGTTCGCCGCCCCCACAGCAGTAATCCACCTCCAATTGCTGAAAATGTATTTCCCCCTATCTACCTCTTCCCCCTATCAATTTATACATGTCAGACCAGTAGTAACTGGTTGGTGGATTCGAACTGGATGGTATAATTTTGTGATAAAAAATCAAAAACAAAAATTATTTTACGTCCAATTGCAACGAAATTGTTTGATTGTAAAAATCTAGGACGTGGCAATTGTAGAGGCGAGGGCGGCACAATATCACACAGGTGTAGGTACTGCACTCATTCTAAGAATAGTATTATTGTGTTACACTAAAAAAGCACACCGTATGTATGGTTATATTGTGTAAGGAAAAATATAGATAACGCTGTACGGATTAGATCCTTTGGTTGGATAAAGATACACCATAGATTTTTTTTAAATCTTGTGAAACAAGCTATATCTATTATCTACAAGCGTATGGATTCGGTTGGATTAAGCTATGAAAAAAAGCCCAGGAAATCATTAAACTATACATATATTTTTAAGCACATACAATATATATCTAATTATTTAAAATTCTGTTTCATAAAAGCGAAGAGAAACTGAATTTTCTGTAGCATTGACTAATAATATTACATTCCTTATCTATCTTCTTGTAGCAAGTGAATTGTAGTCATCTACCTCTAGTTGGTTTATATAAGGACTTCAACGCCTGGTCAACCTACCTGAAAATTTCTCGCTCTTACGCCCTTTACTTCCGCTGAGCATGGCACGGTCAAGCATCGCTTGCACAGTGTCCAGCTCATCGGTATCTGCAGGCAGTGGGTTGCCTTCTAATTGTACGCGTACGAGCCCCACCTCTGTCGTGGCAGTCAGCGCCTTGATCCTCTGTTGGGCTTGAATTGCCTCTGCTAACGTTACCGCGCTCGGATGGTTTAAATTATTGTATGACATGTTCAGATAGGACAGGCACAAGTTGCCATACGAGTAAACGACGCCCTCTTTTTTAAACGTGGCCTCGCAAGTAAACGGCTCGTTGAAGGGCCCAATGAGATGGGTGGTCATGATGTCAGCTTTGGCGGCAAGCTCGTCCGGGGATAGAGATGCCCCAGTCGACACCGACTTCCGTCGTGTCGGCTTTCGTCTTGCCTCAGATTTACTGTCGCTCGCGGTTGCGATTAAATCGTTGTAGCATTTAGCGTAAACTTCTTTTCGCAATTTAATGTATTGAACTACTCGCAAACGTTTCGAAACGATATCCGTGTGGGACAGGGGAAACTCCATAAGGCTACCGAAGATGGCTGCAGCCCCCGTATTCGATATTTGGTTTCCTGAGAGATTCAGGTAGCGTAACTTGCGATTGCTGCGTAACATAACGGCTAGCGCTACGGCACCGCGATTGTAAATATTGTTGGAGCCCAAAGAAAGGACGAGCAGGGTCTGCGAGGCTGGATTCGGATGAGACAGCATACTCGCGATTTCGATGCAGTCATCGTCGTCCAAGCCGCAGCGATCGAGGCTGAGGCACTGGAGTCGAGTTTGGTATGCTAGCAACTGGCTGAAGCGGTGGCCCGGCACTGGGGAGTCGCTCAGGTATAGCTCCGTGATTTGGGATTGTACTAACAGCTGACTGATCTCCGCGAGGGTCTTAGTTTCAAAAATCCCATTGTTGACTGTGAGGCGGTAGAGATGCGGCTGGAAAGGCAGGCAGAGCGTCAGCACGCGTATCAGCATCGTGGGCACGGGTGATCGGTTAACCAGCAGCTCGACGAGACGGCCGCTTGCATTGTATAGCGCCGTCATCGCTACTAGCCCCGAGCCGCCCTCTTGCACGTCCGAAGCTGTCGTATCTCCTGGCTCCGGATCCTGCTGAAGAGCATTCATAGTGGACTTGTCTTTCTTAGTTTTTTTAGCCTTATCAATAACGCTCACATATTCTTCTGTGGAAATTTAAAAAATTATTAAAAACAGTTTGCGCAATGCCACTATAAAGTAAGATTTTAAATATGTTTAACTTGCCTACGATACGAGTTTTTAATTTAACGCCGAACGGTGCTTGCATTGTATAACAGGCATACGGTAAAAATTCAACGATATTGTCTGGACTAGGCCGAGAACACTCCTCTGTCATATTAATTAATTGCAATTACAACAAAATATGATAACACTCTGCAATGCACTATGCAATACGTTCAATGGCCGTATTAAAATGTAAATAAAGTCGTTGACCAGATTATATCTATAAGCACTAATGTTATGTTTTCATTCTTGTCAAAAAATCAAAGAAATTTTAAAAGAGGTTCGTAATATATGACATCTTTCTCGCATACAATTTTGTACGTATACCTAAGTATACTAGAATTATAGCCGGGGTAAACTAAAGATTAAGATAAGAACTGTTATTCATAAACGTACCAACTAAACTAAAAGCCTGAGATAACTAAGTATTTTCTGTCACAATTTTAACTTATTATTTTTTTACATAAATATGTTATGAGAAATAGAATAAAAACGTAAATAAATATCGTTTAATAAGGAGTCTAAAGACTGTAGTATATTTTGGAACTTATTATTATATCTTTCCATATTGCCATGAAATTTAAACCGAATGGTATATAAAACGATTTGGATATTTTCAATAAAGAAGATTGTATGGTGCAACGTCTATTGGAATTAGTCATTAATGAATTTCAGGCTGCTTTTAGTGATAAAATCCACGAATTTCTTGTCGTCTGTTGCCTGGTTCATGGGTGGTGCAAGAGTAAGCAGCGATGATTTTATAAATTACGATCATTTGCTAGCCTACAAGGGCTCTTTATCGTGACACCCAGGTACACTGTGCGGTGCGGAAGCTGATTATAAAATACTAGCTGCCTCCGCGAACTTCGTTTCTCCTTAATGTGATTTTACTTAGCCTACCTTTTTCTCTATAAACACCTCAGAGTTCAAGTCATAAGATTTTAATTAACAAATAAAAAAGAAGGGTTGGTGATAGAGGGGTAAAAATTTAGGGTTGTACCTATGTATTTTTTTATGGCACATAAAAAAATTCAAAATTCGTCCAAAAAATAAAATGTTAGGGTGGACAACCATTATCACTTAGGCGTATGAAAAATAGATAGTAGCCGATTCTCAGACCTACTGAATATGCATATAAAATTTGATAGAAATTGGTCATGCCGTTTCGGAGGAGTATGGTAACTAACATTGTGACACGATAATTTTATATAAAGATATGATATGCACGCTTATATGTACGATTCAAGAACACATTTAGGGCTAGAATCTTGAAAGGAAGATAGAAAGGGCTCGTTGCATATTACCCGAATTGGTGCCAAAATCTTTTTTTTTATGTCTACATTTGTATATGTTGTGTATATTATGTGTTTAATATTATATATGTACCTACTTTATTATATTTTATTTTATGTTTCACGACATTATCGTATTGGCATAGTCTGTAAGGATAATGTATGTATTTCTGTAATAAATAAATAAATTTTTACAGCGTCATTTCAAGCATACGGATTTCAGTATTTGCCTATATATAAAAACGACGGTTCTTTTTTGAATTTTTTTATTGAATATATTCTAAATATACATACAGAGGTTAAATTAATTATCCATTTTATTGATGTTTTCGTAATTTGAATAAAAAAACTGGAATACGCTTTTCTATTGGAAAATTGTTTTTGCATCACCATCATTAATTAGTTGATTGTTACATAATAATTAATTTTTGTTTTTGGATTAACATTTATTAAGTTAATATTTTCTTTCTACATAAGAATTAAATTTTTTGACGACACATTAGTTTTTGTCCCTCTTGGCACCGCTAAGAACGACGTATGGCGAGTGAGTCTCTTTCTGCTTTTGCTGCAGCATGTGCAATGTACCCAGTGGCGTGTCTGTTGAGCTCATCTTCTTCATAAGCTGTTAAAAATTTAGAGAAATTTTATTTTAATAATTTAGTACTTCATATTAAAATATAACTATAAGATAAACTGTGCTTATCGACAATAATTGTGGTCAGTGATTCATTGTAAGATTTTGAAACGCAACGTCGCTTTGCTTATTTAGTTCAATAACAATTAGGCGACCCGATCAGTAGTTTTTTTTTACCTTTGCTTTCTATAATTAGTAGTCTTAGTAAAATTGTAAACACCGTTAGATTGTAATTAGGGATGCATCCGATACCGATATATCGGCGATACTTTGGGTTTGCCGATATATCGGTATCGGCGATATTTTGATTGCGGATACAACGATACTTTTCAAATTTCGCGCTTTAAAAAAAGTAATGTAAACGCGCATCTTGTTTGATCCGGGGCGTGGGAAACGAGGCACGGACTATCTATGCCCCTCACACCCGCTTAGTCTCCGCGTATTCCATTTCGCTAGACACTTTAGTTGGTTTTTAACTTTAGCTATCGCGCGTAGTATTTTTTCAATACCAAATTAAATAAAATACAGAATTACAAAAATCTTATCAATGTTAATTTTAATTATGAACAGTTATTTATTTTATTTTAATTTAACTATTACTCTTAATTCTTAATTTTATTTATTAAACCTTTAATCTTATTCAAAGTTTGTGACTTTTAAAAAAAAATTAAAAACTTTAATCAAACTTGATATATTTTACCTTAATTTAATTTGAATTCAATAAGCATTAGTATCGGTATCGGTATCGGTATCAGCGATATTTATATAAGAGTATCGGTATCGGTATCGTATCGGCAAAAAGGCGTATCGACGCATCCCTAATTGTAATCTATCTCGCGAGATTGTGAACTGTCGAAAGATTTTGAACCTCAACGCACTGCTTACAATTTAACGTATTATTATTCGGTAGATTGTAATCTATCGAAGTGAAACCGTCAAAAAAAAAAAATAATAATAATAAGAAAAAGTTTTGTCTTAAAATAAAAAATAAAAATTTGGAGTGGGACCACCCTCAACATTTAGGGGGATGAAAAATAATTTTGTCCGATTCTCAGACTTACCAAATACGCATTAAAAATTTCATAAGAATCGGTCGAGCCGTTTCGGAGGAGTGTGAGAACGAACATTGTGACACGAGAATTTTATATATTAGAAATTAACAAGGAGAGGGAAAGAAATGTAAAAAAATAGAATATATCTCAAATTATAAACGCACAACGGACCGATTATGAGTCTAAGTGTGGAAACTGAGACCACCAACCATAATCACATCAAATTATAATAGAAATTTGAAAAATATAATCTAATTGATTTATAAATTAGTGTAAGTAAATAAAAATCTACAGACCCCCTCCTGTACGGCCTTCTTGATGCGCTTCTCCTGTTTGTTCTTTCCAGGCCCTTTGCCGTGGAACTTATGCGAGAGGTACCGGAAGGCCTCTTTAGGGCAAAGGGCGTGGCCATCGTCATCGACGTACTCCAACTTGATGTTGGGCCGGAAATTATTTTTCTCCCGAAATTCGCTGAGGGCGCCGTGATGGCCGCGCTCACGTCTGCTGTACTTGTCGTCCTCTCTGTGGACCATTTAGAGGTTATTCAATATTAAATTATAACATGACAATAAATTCATTTCATAGATTTTTCAATACTGCATTAATTCGGTCGTAGAGTGATGTTATATAATCTTTAGCCGTTCTCAATAAATGAACCATCCAGCATAAAAAAAAATCAAATTACACTTTAAAAGAAAGTGCGTGCATACAAAGTACACAGAAGTGAAACTTCTTTGGCAAACAAATTTTTAACTCTTGTTCATATTTATACAAATCTAAAAGTTTAGATTTCCGATATTTAGAGGGAGGGAAAATGTGGCATGGCATTCTAATTTACAATTCGCCATTTGAGATTTCAATAAATTATTTTGCATAAAATACCAATATTTCATAAATTCTCTTTACGAAATTTTAATTTTAAAAATTTCTATTAGGTAATTCACCCTTCTCACTGTCTCTCAATCGGTCTCAATCACTTTCCCTTTTCTTCGACAAAAACGCTGCACATCTTCGTGACGTTTTCGTAAAAATTTACCCTCATGCGCCTAATGAAACTTCACTTCAAAAAAAATTTGTCTAGATGAATAATATACCCGTATGTCTTATCCTCTATAGAGTAGTGATGGGCCTGCAACAAATGATGAAGGCGGGATCGCGGCGCCGGAGCAGCACCTTCCCTCTCCAGGTATCCCTTACTCAGAGCCACCTGCAACGCTCCCGCTACTCCCGTACCCAACGCTGGTTCCGCCCCCAACCCCACTGATGATCCCGCTACTAATTCCGGTGGCGCCTCGCTGCCTAATTCCACACGGCTCCATGCGCCGGAACCACTCCCTGATTCCGCTTCCGGCTCCAAATCTTCTTGCTCGAAATCCTATAAAAATCACATTGATTATGTATTATGTACAGACTTATTAATTCCTGTCCTTTGTTTAATAAATATAGATGATTTGATTTACATTCATGTGCTTAACCTGGTTGAGATTAAATTGTACAAATGTTTTTAATGTGTACTTATTATAGCATCCTTTTCCAGTCTTTGATTATTAAGTTGTAATTAATTATTTGCATGCAATCAAAAACTATTTTTAATAATGCCAAAGAAGTATAACTTCTTACGCGCGTACATAAGTACACGCACCCTTTTTTTTACAGTAACCTTGTTTGACTCACCAATCACCATGTTACTAATAATAATGATACACTATAAAAATAAAATTAATATTCTTACAATTACAAATAGGTAGGGATTTAAAGTCTATAATAATATCACATTACAAACCTAACATTACATTTCTTATGAGAATAAAACATAGATTAGGCTCCGATTAGGATTGATTGATGATCTTTCTTAAATCAAAATCATTTATTCACTAAGGTACAATGTACACTAATATGAACGTAACATTACATTTACTACCTAAAAATTCTTAAATCAAGGGCGTATAACGGAAGAGAAGAACCGGCAATAAACTCTCTGCCACTCTTTTAAATGGCCATTTTTTTGTTTTACACAATGTTTGTAAGGAGCTGCAACCAACTTAATTAATAATAATAAAATAAATTAAAAATAAAGATTGCAGGAGGCATGTTGAAATAGGAGCACGCACTTACATTCTCGTGGAAACCAAACGCTTAAGCAGAGATAATCGCAATGAATACAAAGACATATAAAAAAGACTGACCATGATTTCAGTAGTAGAGTCCCGGTTTCCGGCAAGTCCGTATGTGGGTATATCTCCAAGAGTTCGGCAGAACTCAGCCGTGGAGTCTAACACCATGCGACTGCCGCCCTCAGCATCTTCGTCTTCAGACTCTTCTTTCTTAACCGTCTCAAGTATTTCTTCCACCTGAAAATCAAGGTTTAAATATATCTTGAACAATGATTTGAGTTTAAATTACATTATGGATAATGAGCTCTAGTTCTTGGAATGGAATGCTTCATGAACGAAATCAAGGGAGCACTAGCAGATGAAAAGAAGAAAGTTAGATAGGATAGGCTTGCATTATAATATGTTTGTTTATATTCAATACAATAATTGATACACATGTCTAACATATAAAATTCTCGTGTCACAATGTGTCTTTTTTTTTTTTTTTTTTTTTTATAAAATAGGGGGGCAAACGAGCTGCGGGACGACCAAAAAGGGCAGTCTACGCAGCCCATAGACACCCATGTTTAGTGGGTGCGTTGCCGGCGTTTGAGGAAGGAGTAGGCTCTCTTTTTAAACATTTGGAGGTCGTATCTCTGAGGGAAGACCCCCCCCCGGGAGCCGAGTCTGAGAATCGGCTACTTTTTATCTTTCAAACCCTTCATCATCATCAACCCCTATTTTATATTTGTTAATTTAAAACTTATGATTTAAACTTAGTGGTTTATATAGTGAAAAATTCATAGAAAAACCTAAAAAGTTTTCGAATCGATCAGTCACCGGGGTAGCATAGCCAAATGTTCCATTTTGGTAGGTACTAAAAGTGTAGGCTAAGTAAATCACATTAAGGAGAAACGAAGCTTCGCGGGGGCGGCTAGTATGTGTATAAAATAATAATTTATTGGCAAAACATGTTATAAGAACATATACGGCAGGATCATGATGTAGCGAATACTAAATTTGATGAGATTGTGACTTCCTAATTATATACAATAAAATAAAATGAAAATAAATCATAATATCAATTATTTAAATGGCTATACCTTGGGCAAGACAGGTTCCTGTCTCTCTGCCAGCCTGAGTCTCCTGGCCCGTGCCACGGCGCTCTGCAGCTCACCGTCCACTTCCACCTCCTCCTCATCCATCACAGGTTGAAGTGTCTCGAACTTTACATCTAGGAAGGAGAGGGCTTTGAATTTCTGTTCATGTTCCAAAATATAAATATATCTTAAATTACAATAATCTAGCCTCTGAAATCTAAGATAAAATAAAAATTTTATTAAACAAAGATATAAGATAAAAATACAGAGCACTAAAATCGCGTACAATACTTTTAAGGCTTTTATATATATTTTATTAGGTGAAAAATTTGCTAATAAAACAGAGAGAGAGAGAGAGAGAGAGAAGAAATTATTTTTAAATAAGCTAGATTAAAACTAAACTAAAAAAAGAGTGCCGGAGAGTTTATTGCCACTTCTTCTCTTCCGTTCTACGTCCTTGATTTGAGAACTGGCAGTAAATGTAAAATTACCAGCATTTAATTTATATTTCTTTTTTATTTATTTATTTATTTTTTGACGGTCATAAGTGTACATCGTGTTATGAATAAATGATTTTGATTGATTGATTAATAAGAAATACATTAAATCACCTGTATCGTCAGTTTCGAGCGGCGCGTTGCCGGCCTCATAGTCATCCACGTCAATGGGTTCATGCTTCGGTTTCTTTCGGATCTTGCCCTGAAATAATCATTGGCCTGTTACACAAAATTTCAAAAATGGGATAGTTATTTTTATTTCTTGTTCTATGAACAGATTGATCAGACTGAAACTGCCGTTATAATCTTCTTAATATACAGGGTGGCCAAAAAGTCGTGGATCAAACGCAAATAGGGGATAGATGAGGTCATCAGCGGCAAAAAATTGTTCTACGGGAGGTCTCTAAGGTCAACCCCTGCAGAGTTATGATTTATTTTGGGTTTTATATGAAAATTGACTTTTTTTACTAATTCTTCTTAAAATTCGAAAATATCTACATCCTGTACCTTTCTCATAATATCCACTAGATTGGTACTGATCAGTTCTTGCGTTAGACATACTATTTGTAGTTATTTATTGAGTGTATTGAAGATAATATTAAGTTAAACGATATAACATTTTTTTAAATCATAACTTTTTGTTTACTTCGGACCCCACTGTGAAAAAAAATTACTCTACCGAAAAGTGACCCTGTATTACAAGTTTTGGCGCATTTCATAGGGATTCTGAAAAGGTATTACACATGGCAATGAGTGGCACAAATATCGTTCTAGGTCGAAAAAACAACAACGATTCGGTCTTATGATACATTATTTACCTACCTGTGACCAGTGCTGTGTGAATCGGACTAGATTCAAAAAATTGGACAGATGGCTGGAGGGTTATGTAGGAATTTGATTAGACGGTGCAGATTAATTATTATGGTCAGAGGCAGGAATTTTGAGCATTTATTGTAAAATGTTTTGTTTCCTACAAACAACCTATGAGAAATAATTGTTTTAATACAATTATTTCACACTTGTTGTTGTTGTAATTCTTCCTAGAAAGATATTACGGCGACTCATGGCCATGTGTAATACCTTTTCAGACTCCCTATAAAATGCGCCAAAACTTGTAATACAGGGTCACTTTTCGGTAGAGTAATTTTTTTTCACAGTGGGGTCCGAAGTAAACAAAAAGTTATGATTTAAAAAAATGTTATATCGTTTAACTTAATATTATCTTCAATACACTCAATAAACAACTACAAATAGTATGTCAAACGCAAGAACTCATCAGTACCAATCTAGTGGATATTATGGAAAAGATATAGAATGAAGATATTTTCGAATTTTAATAATAATTAGTTAAAAAAAGTCAATTTTCATATAAAAACCAAAATAAATCATAACTCTGCAGGGATTGACCTTAGAGACCTCCCGTGGAACAATTTTTTGCCGCTGATGACCTCATCTACCCCCTATTTGCGTTTGATCCACGACTTTTTGGCCACCCTGTATATAAATTACGCGTCATGTTTGTCCTCTATGGACTCCTAAACTGCTTAACCGATTTCAATCAAATTTGCACACCTGTGAAGTTTGAGCTAACTTAAAAGATAGGATAGCTAACATATATATAATTCTACTGTACGTGTGTATGTCACTGAACTCCTCTTAAACGGCTGGACCGATTTGAATGATTTTTTTGTATGAGTTTGGGTGGAGCCCTGGATGGTTTAGATTCACAAATCAGCCCGGCAGATGGCGCTGCAGTCGGTACTAATATACTTTGTTTAATAACGTATGTCGGATCCGCTAGTTATACTATATAGATATTAAAAAAATTTTAAGTTGCATATCATCTTGAAGTTAGATTTTTATTCGAATATAGATATTGTTAATATTAGTAGTAAAAACACTTACCTTCTTTTTGAACTTCTTAAACTTGGTACTGATCTCAGCTTCATCCATGTAGTCGGAAGCAATACGCAGAGCTGGCAGCTGAAGTGACTCCAGACGCTTATCAGGCCCTCCTGCCAGGCGTTCAGCCCTCTGTAATATACACACACACTATTACTATATATCAAATATATAAGTATCTATATGTTGAGGTTGACTTTGATACAATTTATACAAATTTGTTACAAGACGTTGCTCACCTACTATTAATAAAGATATGAGAATGGTACTGATTTAAGCTCAGATTTTACTTAAATCTAGTTCCAGATACTGACCATCATTTCCCGGTATCGTCCAGCTTCAAGTGCGGCCTCGTCTCCAAGGTGGAATCCAGCAGAACGCGCCTTATGTTCAGGATTAATTGTTTCGTCATATTTGGACAGAAGCGGCTTATTGTAACCCAACGCCGCAGCCATTTCGCTCTCCTCGTCATAAGCTTGGTAACCCGCCGCGGCCTTGCGACGTTCCTCGATGTTCTAAAGTAATTTAAAGGATTAAGTTTCTATTATATGTCTCAAGTTTTATAATAAACATTCCGATCCGATGTTTAGTTGTCTGAAATTAACTGCTCTCAGAAGTAGGTGCTACTTTCTAGTCACCATTTACATACAGAGTAAATTCATAATGAAAATCTCTCTATAACGTAAAATTTGTTACATTTATTTGATTTAACACAAAACCCATTCATAAATTCTTCCCTTCCTTAACTAAATCTCTCTATAACGAATAAAAATGCTCGGTCCCTTGAAATTCGTTGTAAATAGTTTACACTGTATAGCAGATTTTGAGCTATTGCATAGATTTTATCGCGGGCTTTGAGCGCGGCGACCGAATCAAGAAATTCCGTTAAGGTCGATTTACATCAAACGAGCGAATGCTCATTCTATCCCCACTACATCAAATTCTTCTAGTGTAAACAGGCGTAGAGCATTCTTTCGTTGTTCTTAGTGCGTTCGCAAAGATTCTATAGAATATTCTAAGAATGCTCGTTCGCTTGATGTAAGCGGCGCAAGAGCGCGCGAACAGTTGCTTAGAGCGTTCTAGCGTGTTCGGACGTGCTCGCGCCACTGAGCGGTCTTTTCAAAGCGTTCTTGTGTTCTAGCGATTGTTTACGTATCTTATCGATTAAATTATGGATTGGTCTCAAGAAAAATGTCTATTAATGATAGAAGCCTACCGCAATTTCAGATGCCTGTGGGATCCGACGTATGAAAACTATAAAAATACAACTTACAAACAAGATGCTTGGCGGGAAATCGCAAAACAACTGGAATGTAATGTTGAAGAGTTAAAAAAAAAGATGGACTCGCTTCTTGCATCTTACCGCCGGGAAAGGCCAAAAACAATGAGTACGAAGTCAGGCAGCAGTGCCGATTGTATTTATAATTCTAAATGGTTTGCATTTAAAAGCATGCACTTTTTGATGGACAAATATAAACCAAGGAAAACAATTGATTTCGACACTAGCCAAAATAAACCAATTCACTTTTGCTTACACTAAAAGATTACGAAAGAATGCTCTTGTTCTAGCTCTAGCTCTATGTTCGTTTGATGTAAATCGACCTTTACGAAAAGAAACCTAACACACGATGACGTAATATAGGAGCGGCCAATGCGCGTTAGAGCGGGACAGAACGCATACTGCGTGTCACATCTCTCCGACGAGATCGGTGACGTACCGTAAGCGCTGCCAGTACGTGTTAGAGTGAGACAGACTTTATAGGCGTGTTAGAGTGGTAGATTGAATTACTATCAAAGAAAAAATGATATGCTTTATAGCTTTACCGCGGCAGTCCCCGAGTGCCACACGTTTTTTCATGTTTTTTTTTTAATTTGTAAATGTAAACTAACAGCAAAAGCTATTTAATTATTTCAAACCAAATCCTAAAAGGTTCTATCACAAAGTGTCGTTTAGTACCTTTTTGTAACGCTCATCGTCCAGTACGTTGACATTGACGAGTACATCCTCGTTGTCTTCGGCCAGCACGTCCTTGTCCGCTAACGTCAGGATCGTCTCGCGCTCCTCAGGCAGCTAAAATATTATTATTTTATAAATCCACTGAGATATATAGTTGCCTATTATTTAACACACAAGGACAATATTAATAGATATTTACAATAATTATTAATTTTCATTAAAAGGAATTTTTTGTTTAATCACACATATAGCTCATTATAATTTTGTATATTTAAAGGTTCATATCTGCTAGTGTGTTTAACCATTTCAGTTTTTTTTGTCACGCCATGGCTGTGAGAATATTTAATCACCTTCCTAAAAATGATAGATAGCTGCCATGTAATGTTTTCAAGGGGAAGGTGATTAGGTTTTTGAAGTCAAGATGCTTTTATAGCGTGACCGAATATTTAGAACATAAGTTTAACATTTACTTATAAATGACTTGACTTCTTATTTTGACATTTGCATGCCTATTTAAATATGGCTGATTGTGCGGACTTTTCTTGTTGTTCGATTTTTTTTTGTACCACTATCTTGGCAAATAAAGGATATATTTATTTGTTTAGTTTATGCAATGTATCACAAATTAATATAAATGAAGTATAATTCCATACAAAAAACTATTTGTTTGTACCTGTTCTATATCGTGTGCGACACGAAGTCCCCGCAAATGTCGGTCTGTATAGGTGTTTTGTCGTTCTTCCAGCTGCTGCTCAGCTACCAGTGCGCCTACACCGAACACCTGATCCATCTCATCCAGCATCGCAGCCTGACATACCACCAAAATGTATCATATATCATCTCACAAAGCCAAAAATATGTATACACAGCAGACTCGATACTAGTTCTAGTAATAGCAATTGTTTTCTATGACAAGCTTTCTAGAGAAATAAATATTTAGTATTTAACATCGCTTAAAAGAAAATTGTGAATAGCAAATATATTTGGCGAACATCAAGTTCTTTTTCACGTCATTTAGCTACTAAGGGAGCGTTCAAATATTACGTAACGAATTTTGGAGGGGGAACCTTTTGTAAAACGTTACGTTGCGGGGCGGGGATTAAATAACGCGTTATTGTTATTATTAATTTCGACTTTCCAGTACTTTACACCACATACTGGTAACTTTTACTTTTAAAGAGTCACTAGGTGGTCACGAAACGTTTTACTGTACTTGGGTACAGAAAAACGTTACGGCGCGTTACACGGGGGGGGGGGGTCCTATAATCTCCAACAATCGCGTGACGTAATACTAACTGTTCCTTGTGAAAAACGGAAAATATTTATGTTTGTCTTTTAATATTGTTAGCTACTTACCCGCTTTTCCGCTTCTTTTTTCTGTTTATCCATTTGCCGTGACTTCTTGATCCATGCCAACGCATCTTCATCGTCAGAAGCGTCAGCAATGAGATTTGTTTTTAATCTAAAGGAAAATATTAGTCATCTTATACCCTTCAATAGCTTTAGGGAAGGTCTACATTTTGCCCACCAACAAAAACAATTAATTTTGTTACCATAACGACACTACAAGAGTTCAGTTATTTATTTGAGACAAAAAATAAATTAAAATTGGTATTTCTCTTACTTTGTCTCCAATTTTCTTTTTTCTTTGCGTTCTTCAAGTTTTTCGCGTATTTTGTCGGACTTTTTCTGTTGTGATATGTTGGGTGCAGGCTTATGATAGAATTCACCCAAGTCATCTTTTAACATTCCATCTTCCGCTGTTAAACATTATAATTATGTATAAATATTCATGTATTCCTGTTCATAACTATATGTAAATAATAATCAGTCCTCTTCTAGACCTACTGAATGCTTAAAATATAACTACATAATTAATTGAATAAAAACAATTAGAAGAACATCTATTGAGAAATATAGAAAGTTTCTTAATGTATAGAAATACCTTACATCATAGACTCATTATTATAAATCTACAAAATGGATTTGATGCTAGATGATAGATATATCAATGGATTTACAAACAACATAGAATTTAGAAGATATCTTGAGACATTTTTATCCCAATTCTATAAAAAAATATTTAATTAACCTGGTTTTTCAGCAACTGCAAGAGGTTTGAGGCCTAACTTAGCTCTCAACTTATTTGTGTCTTCAATGGAGAGGCTCTCCTGCGCAGAAGCAGGTGGGGCAACAGGCGATTTAGATTTCTCCACTTTCTTCTTCTTCTCACTGAAATTCAGTTTACACAGTATTGAATTTATTGGAAATAGTGATCAAGTTTAATTAAATACACATCGAAAATATATTTTAATCCAAGCCAAGCTTCTAAAGAAAAAAACTACTATAGACCAGAAAAAATACTAATTACCAGCCAGTGACCAAATTTTTTATATTATATATTGTAAAAATAATCTACACTCAAAAGACCAACTAATTCTATAAAATGTAAAAAAGGAAAATCCTTATATAAAACTACCTGGGTTTAACATCATGGGACTGAACAGCTTCAACACTGTTACTGCGACTTTTTGACCTTGGAACCTCTTTTGGTTGTAAATGTGAGTCTACCGGAACTTCCTCCACTACAACAAATTAATATAATATTTATATAGAGCCAGGACACATAATTGTGTATCCATATTTCAAAAATATAGAAACAATTATTGTTTGATAGATCTGATGACTTAGTCTTGCCTAAATTTTTAAACAAATCTAGCACACAAAACAGTAGTTATTCTTCTTTAAGGTACAAACAAATTTCAAATACAATCAAATTATTTAATAACTTTTACTGTTACATTAATATAGTAAATTGTGTTCTTTCCAGAAAGCAAAATGTTGACTGTATAAATAATAACAATTAGATATTTATTGTATTTCACAGTAGTGTAATTATAGCTGTCATAAACAAAAAGAAGACTCCATGTATTCTGACGTGTAAGCTAGATGTCTATTTATATGTAACATGTAGCATGCCAGCTTATAGTTATCAACACACCTAGCCGAAATTTAGAAAATTAACATTCTTATCCAGGTAATGTAATAATATCAAAGTACATATATCTAAAATAGGCAACAGAAAGGATGACAGATATTGTTAACATAAAATACATGGTAATCATTCCACTTTTCATGAGAATTTATCATCTCAATTTATCCAACACAAATCCAGTTTGGAACTTTTTATCTGTCTGGCTACTGTACCTACCTTAATGACGAAGCACTCGGGATGCACTCTCATCTCGAATGCCACCACTCTGAAAATGAGCAAAGTTTGCCATTATTTTGTTAACTTGGAAAAACGCTGTCTCCAGCAATCATGTTTGAATTCTGTGTACGTATTCAATGCTATATTTTTTTAACATAGTACCATAAACATGATTCTTGGAAAGCAGCGTATTGCTAAAATTGTTAAAAGTGTTTAAACTAACCATCGGGAGAGCGATCCTTTTTGCGGTCTTTGTGTTTTCTGTGGCGTTTTCGTTCACGTTCCTCGCCCTCCAATGGCGATCGGGACCTACTCCTATGCTTCTTTTTTTTAGACTCCTTTTTGTGTTTTTTAGACCCCATAATGTACGATTGCAATCTATTCAAGCTTATATCTGCTTTCGCTCTTGTTTTAAATTCTATTTAGTAGAAAATTACGGCACAATTCATTTTAATAAGTAAAACACGCTTATCGTAGGATTCACACTTTCATAGATATAAGACTAAGAGTAAACCTTCAAACTTCAATTTTTTTTTTTCAACAGATACACATTTCACAGTTAAACAAACACAGTCCACAGACCATATATAGTTACTAAACAGGTTATCACAGATTATAATTGTGAAGCCAGTGACAAAAACTAAGAACAAAAGCGAAAGCAAAGAAATCGTTTAAAAAAATAAGAATGGTCACCTAGCTATATGCCTTTAAGCATTATATTATGACTTATGTGTATGGGTAAAGAAGACACTAATTTACACTAATGGGCGTTTTTTCATGGTGGTCGTTAACTCTTTTGTCAAACACGGATACTAGTTCCATTTAGGCCTTTTAAATACCATCAAATTGAGTGTGTAGTTCGTATAAATATTGTAAAGTCAATTAATTAGTGACGACATAAATTTTTTGCCATGATAAATGTCGCAAATAATCAGATCTTGCCCATTATATTTAATGACAAGATGTCTTTCATGAAGCTATATTACTGTTTGTAAAACATATATAATTAAGAATTATTTTCCTATAGGTTAAATAAGTCACAAGTGTCTAATTGGACGGTAGAAATAAAAAAAATCTTTCATCAGTAATTTTATATTGCAAGTAATAAACTTACAACATAGCTGTTGTATCGACATAAAAAAATTATTATTTCCGAATAAATTCGTATATTGTCTGTAAGTAATGTCAGATGCTTTACATAAGAAAGTAAATTATCAATGAGACAGACGTAACGCTGAGACCCACGAAATTTTAAAAAACAAACTTAAAGGTGTCTGCCCACTATCCCGTAGCATACCATGACCGTGCTAGGAACGTATCCAGCACGGAAAGCAATCCGGTACGCTCTATTTCGCCCACTGAAGTGGGCCGACAGCGTTCTGAACCCGTACACAACCCGTATGTAATCCGTATTTAATCTGTTTGATGCCCGTATGTGACACGGCAGAAATCTTTTCAATACACTCGTAAGGTATCGGTTTATTCTCGTACAAATATCAGTGTTGCGTACTTGCGCAGACGCGTTAATTTGGTGAAATATGCAAAACGGAAGGAGAATATTGGACTTTTTGGATATTGGATTATTCTATTCGTTTTCGTCCTCTATTTTTACACATCTAAAGGCATTCACGCGTCTCGTTGAACTAATGAACGGACTGGCAACAGAGCAACACTGCTACAACGCATTTATAACGGGTTTGTAACGGTCGTACTCCCCGCTCAGTCACCATTTAGGCGCCTGCGCGCAGCGGTCTGTTAACGTCGCGTGCCATGCACGTAGCGTGTCCGCACCGGCAAAATATTCCCTCCGACGAATAGTTGACGGCCCGTGCATGGCACGCTACGGTGTCGGCCGGTGACGGAACGGTCTAGTGGGCATAGTCTTATACTTCTCAATACACAGAATAGTTTTTTGTCTGAAACGGTCCTAGTATAGTCATGGTATGCTACGGGATAGTGGGCAGACACCTTAATACATTAAGGAAAAATCGTTAGTGATTAGTATTTCCTATATTATATGCTCCTGCTTTTCACTTTACATACGGCAACACTTGTGTGTGGACTTTTGGATATTCAAAGATGAAGTAACAAACACAAGTAATTATTAAGTATTTATTATACAACTTAAAAATAATCAACAAGGAACGAATCATAATATTATCTAAATAGCATACTTCTCTTTATTATATATAAGAAAGACATTCCATGTAGTCTTTTAAATATGACAGATAATATATTTATTCTTAATCTAAGATTGAGAGCAATATAATTCGATATGATCGTTTAGTTTATCTTACTTCTAAAATCAAGTCTTGATACCAGTAAAGATTAAAATATTTTTTATAACATGAGAGATTTTTTCATTTAAAAACTAACAAATCTTTACTGAGCATTTAACTTTTTCTAATGGAATGTAAAATTAAAAACCTTAATGGCCAATAGTGTAATAAAATAGTGTTTGTCATATATTTATTTGAAAATCATTTAAACAATTATTAAAAATACATTATGCCTCTGATCACTTAACTAAATAAAAAAATACCTATATACACATTTACAAGATTTATCTTAACTATAGCAAGTAGTGAAGATTTTGAATCTCCACTTTGTAGGAAGACTGTTTGCTTATTGTTTAACATAAAAGGCAAGAATTTACAATTTTAAAACCCTGTAATTATTTATTTCATTAGTCATTTCAAAATATTCCGATATAATTTTCTGATATGAAAATAGCACCTGCCTTTTTAGCTTTTACAGAAGCTTTTCTAAAAAACATAATATATTGGATTCTTAAATTCAGACCGTGACATAAAAATCATTAGGAGAATATTGGAGTTCCATTTTCAAATTTTAGACATTACAATACATTTTAAATATATGTGTTAACGTAAAATTGTAAACACCGTTAGATTGTAAACTATCTCGCGAGATTATAAACTGTCGAAAGATTGTGAACCTCAGCTTACTGCTTACAATTTAACGTATTATTATTCGGTAGATTGTACTACACTAACTTAGTTATCATTCAAACTTCTTTGGTCAATTACAGATTAATTTTACTTTCCAACAATTTCATATAACTACCGAATAATAATACGTTAAATTGTAAGCAGTTCGTTGAGGTTCACAATCTTTCGACAGTTTATAATCTCGCGAGATAGATTACAATCTAACGGTGTTTACAATTTTACGGTGACATATGCATATTTTGGGATGTATTTTCCCCTGCTTTCCTGTTTAGAGCAGGGCATGCGCAGGTAGTATACGTACGGGCGAGGGTTTTGCAGCGTGATCCACGCTTTCCCACGCTACAACGCCCCCATCTGCGTAGCTCGCGAACAAGATTTCGTTATCATGGCTGAAGGATATGCTGAAAACCGTTCATGACAGATTTGAGGGGCAAACCTTTTTCAATGAATAAACTAAAATAACATTAAGTTATTTTTTTTATTTAAATAATTAAAAAAATTAGCTTCCTGGCAATAGTACTGCCAGGTTTATTTTTTTCAGAATAATTGTTTCCAATGCATTAAGATTACAATTACTTTCCAACTTGCAAATTTGAAAGTTCTGATTCATTTGCATGAATTTAAACAAAAACGTTTTCCACTTTTATGTACCTGAGCGTATCCCGGTCAAGATGTTCAGTGTGTGGGTGGGGCTGGGGTGAGGGCTGCGGTGGCGGAATGTGCGCGAGAGGACGAAGTTCCCACGACGAGTACAGCCGGATGGCCCCCGACCGAAGCCCCACTGCTATGCAGTTCACGCTGGTGCCCTCCGCGCACGCCGAGTAACGCACGCACTTAACTATCTCCGCTACTTTGACGCTACCTATATATACAATGATTAATTTTAAATACGCCATTGAGACTTTTATAACAAAATAAAATCCTAGTCTCAATAGAGAGTAGATTATTATCATACATAGCTTTATGTATGCACGAATGCACCCTACGACTTTATTTTTTAAAATAGAGAATTAGCAAAATGTAAAGCAGTTAAAAAGTAAAAAAAAACACGAATATTTGGAAGTATTTAGATAATATTCTCACCAACAAATCGTCCGTTAACTGTGTGTACTCTAATCAGCGACTTATACTTGTATGTATCGTCGTGTTCGTATTCCATTCCTTCATTATCGGCGTACTCATCTCTACGAGCGCGTACGTCACTGGTAGCGGGCGCGTGTACGCTCGCCACGTCACTTAATGTAGGGCTGATCGCTACAAGGCTAACTTGCAACATGTCACGATTTGGAAGAGTACGGATGTATGTTAACCTGAAATATATTTTCAATGTAGGAATAATTTAATATTGCTATATGTTTTATATTGCTGTTGCCAACTTTAGTAAGATTTTTTTTAAATTTGCTAAAACCTGAGGTTGCTTTTTGTAGTAGCTATGCTAGCTAGGTTTGTAAATATACAACTTCTGCGCGTTTACGAGAACTACACAAAGTTAAGTTGAAAACTGACTTAGGAAATAAGGAACTGATGATTGTATAGACGTCACGATTGCTTAAAACATTTGCAATAAAATCTTCAATATTATATCATCAAAAAAATCAAATAAGTTCAATAAAGTGTAAATTACGTACTCGTGCAAGTCCCAAAGCACAATGAGTCCATCTTCACTAGAAGTGACGAGCAGCGTGACCGCTGGTTGCGCGTCAATGTGCGTAATGGGTGCGGCGTGCGCGTGCAATTGCCTCGTACGAGCACGAAGCACACCACCACAGCACTCTGCGCGTGTCACCACTACGGCCCCACCGCTAAGGCCCAATGCACAGCCCCATCTGCCTTCCTGCCACGTGCATACTGTCGTTATCTGAAATATAGTGAATGATTTAAACATTATAATAATTTCCATTCACATAAATTCGATATCGAAAGTTAATCTTGCTTTACTCAATGGCGTATTTAAAATTATCAAATCAACGGACACAGTAATGTGTCTGCACGATGCTCTTTTTACAGAACTCTTTCAAATGAAATCAAATCAAAATACGTTTATTCAATTTAGATGCGTCTTAGGGCATGCTTATGAATGTCAAAAACGTTTACAAAATTCGCGAAAGAGCAAGACTACGCCATCCGTTCGCAAAACTACCAGGAGGCCTTGTTCTGAGAAGAACGGGTAAGAAACTCAGCAAGTTTTACCCTCCCTCTACATTAAAATTATTTAAAGGAAGAAAAAAAATATAAAAATCTGTTCTGTGATTTACCACATTCACCATAACACACAAATCAAATTATAAGAATATAATTACAACTATTGCCAAGCGTTTTATCTTCCAGGTAGTAATTGACTATGTAGTAACCTTTACACATTAAGGTTTTAAATCTTAAAATATATATATATGATATAAGCAACAACATTAACTGTGTTAAACATAGGTGGGTTCAATAAAACTAAAGCGAAAAGAACTTTTAAATAAGATTACTAATTTTTATGGCAGAAATACAAACCTGTTCAGTAGGTGGTGTATGGAACAAGATATCCGGAGGCAGGTCTCTGCGCCGACGCAGTCGTACTGCACCGTCACCGTGGCCCCAAGATACCAATCCCACATTGAGCCCTAAATTGGGACTATTCGACGAGCTGTTTTTATTGTTAGCTGCTCCTGATCCCGTCGCTAATGGTTCATCTAGAAGAAGATAAATGTGATGAAATTTATTTAACATTGTTTGCGGTTTATATCGGGCTATAAACGCGCATTTAAAACATGTATGAGGCCATGTATGCTCTACTCATAATATTGTCACGAAGACGGGTTGACTGCAATGTTTCTAGATTTTTCCACTAGTTAAAGAACTATTCAGCAGGCTGAAATGTGATTTCTGAGAGGAGGAGTTTCAGGAGAGGGTCCTTATTAGAAAATCGTAATTTACAGAATGTTACCCTAGTTTTCAGGTGGCTGAAACATTTTTTCAGACCGTTTCAGAACAAGGGTAGTCGAGCGGTTCACTTTTCAGAAAACCCGATTTCAAACCTGGTTATACCCCTTTGATGAAGGAATTTTGTGGGAATTTTTGGTGTGGGAAAAGGACGGTATGATACGCGAGAGAGAGGGAAGATCAGAACCTTCGCGAAGTTATACCGAGCACTCTAGAACGCCGTACGACAAGGACGGAGCAGTGTGCGAAAGAGATAGCGAGTACGCACGTTCTAGAATTGTGCGATCGCTACTCAGTAGCGCTCCTGCCTAGAGAGTTCGAACATCGTTCAAGATTATTCCTAGGGATATATAAGCGAGCCGAAACGCGACCAATTACTTCAGTTTTGTTGATTTCAAGAGATAAACACCGAAGAGATAAAGTGCGAATATAGTGAATACAAGTGATAAAGTACTGTGTGAAGGGCGTAAATTCCTCGTAGATTTAATTGGAAATAAACCCTTGAAGAAATCTACAGCGTTTTCTATCCGATCCCCTAGCTCGTAACAGTATCAATTAGTAGACAGATAATTGTGGACACATACACTTGATGTGACTAGTGTTACGGACCCCTTGACGGTTCAAGCGCTTTTCAGCAAACGCGATAAAAATATCTAATAATTAAAAAATCTGTTACAGTTATTTATAGTATTTAATAAATAAAAGTCTACTAAATACTGAAAATCTACACTTTCTTAAATTAACATTAGATGTGTCAAAAAGTATTATAAAAATAAATAATTAATAATTATTGTACTACTACTATTCTCTGTAAAGAAAAATACATACCGTGCACAGGCATAAGTGCAGTCCGTTCGAGCGAGACAACTACAGCCCGCGCGTGTGGTAGCGGCAATAAGGCGTGCGCAGACGCGTACGTTCGTCGTAGAACTTGTCTCGCGGGAGGCGCACCTGGTGACCCACAGTACCGTCCCCAACGTACACCACGGACCCCTGCGTATACTGATGATGAAGCCTGCTGTGAAGTAGGTAGTAGAGCGTTTTTTATTTAAGAAATGTTTAATCTACTTAGGATTAACGATAATAATTAGCAAATTTTTTTTACTGATTATTAAATATAATTATTCTGTACCTTCTATAGTTTACGACATATTAGCAATTAAATGTGGAAAAACGTTTTTAGGTTTAATGTTGGGGGATAGGTCTACCAATGTATGGTAAACCATCAATTCAATGTATGTATTTCAATAAAGTTTGTTAACCTAAAGTAATGAATCTGTCCTGTCTATATCTTTTGTGAAATATTTATACAAATTGACGTGATAGGTTTGTCCTTAGTTATGTTTTAAACTTATATCTAAGATATTAGATAAATATATAAAGTTTAGTAGCGTTCGAAAGGATTTCGATTCAGATGGAAATTGGAATATGGGATTCATTTAGAATTCTCACCTGCGCGTGGTTTGCAAGATCCGGCGCCCTGTGCGGATGTGGCGCTCGAAGCAATTGACGGGGTGCCTGTCCGTACGTACGCACCATCGCTTCAGCTGCTGTGCGATCCACTTCGTCTTCCAGCGCAGTTGGGTCAAATCCGTAGTACGTCTGTACATCGGAACGCAACCATTTTAAAGTACGAAGGTACGTTTTCTTGTAATTTACGTTTTACATAACGTACGTACATTTTGTACGAGTCAAGGCTGTACATTTTACTCACTACGGCTTTCGTGGCGATTACTTAAATCGGCGGAGTTACGCCCCGAGAGTATTACCAGACGCAGGCACTCTCTGTAACTTTTTTTTTATGGCTCTGGCACGGTTTGTGCATTAGCCAGCGTCAAGTATAAGATTTTTTTATAATTCGTACTTGCCTTGAGAAATTCGACCGTGTCCTCCATGTACGGTTTAAGCACTCGCCCGGTACCGCACAACCCTCCCAAAGGCCGAGAATACATTTAAAATAAATTAAAACTTGCCCTCGAACCGGGAATCGAACCTGGTACCCCTCACCTAGCTGCCACTTAATAAGACCGCTAGGCTATAAGGCCCCTTATTTTTAACATTTACATAACATTCATTTAGCATTTGTTTTATAGCAATTAGCATTTAATTATTTCGAATTTATTCCTTCTTTGTACGCGAGTGCTTAATATATAGTCAAAATAATATCCTCCATTAATGAAAGCACCCGATGACTTAGGAAGAGTATATATACCAAGTATTGAACGTAAAATATTTTTTATGAAAAATCATACAGCAAAATGAAACAGACGCTTTGTGCGGAATTTATCAAACTCACGGTAGAACAACATTTAATATGGTTTGATTGACGTTGTATCAGACAGAATATGAGACTACTAACACATGCTGGAAAGACATTGATGGCATCGACGGCGTTTTGGCCGGTCTGCTTGTGGCCGAAGACAAGGTCGATCCAATGTGGAAGACCTTCGGCTACATGTGGAGCTTCAAGGGCTTGGCGGTGTGCCAACGTGAAGAGACGAGCGTCAGCCGCCCATCGTGGGAGTTCTACGCTATCCACGCGTAGGCCGCATTGACGCACTCCCAATTCCAGACCTACAAAACATGCATATGTTTCAAGAGCTCAGCGAAGGTTCTAGTGTTTTTATGCAAAGCAAAGTCGTGATCGTCATTTGAACTCCAAACTGCCAATAAATGTTGTGTATTTATTAGGCCTAATTGAAAAAATACAATATAGACATGGGGTATGCTAAAAATAGTTGTGATAATATTACTTACTTACTTATTATTAACTAATTAATGCTGAAACGTTTATGAAAGTAAACAGCGATGTTAATCTGATGTCTGAAATCCCTATTTATAAAACTTAAACGGATTTATTAAGGAGAATGTTAAGAAATTATGTAACGTGTGTAATGCACCCATGTGCCATTGTAAAATAAGCAACGGGTCAAGATTTTTATTACTCTTTTACAAAAAACAAGGATGGACTATGTATAGGATAAAACTGAAGAATTTTAGTCTTTCAAAATATTTGCTTATATGTCACGGGATATAATTTTTTTTTTTCTGGAAATTAAGTAAAGCACATATACTAATATACTCATCATTCAAATGGTGACGGAAATAGAAGTCGGCCAAGTATACAAATTTTTTATTGAAAATTGATTTGAGGTATAACCAGCGGCACGTAAGTCTAGCGCTGACCGTTATTGCGCAGAAGTAAAAATTAAGGTACCTGAGGGGGCCTAGCGGAATGAAGAGCGTCGATTGGCTCTCCAGTCGCATTTTGTCCCCCGCGCGACAGTACACATGCGCAGCAATCCCCTCCACGTATCGGCCAGCGCTAGACTTACGTGCCGCTGGTTATAATTTGGTTGCAAATAACGTATATTCACTGTACCTTCATTGTTGTAGAACAATTCGGGCAGATAGTAGAGCTCAGGGATGAGTTCTTTGACATCGGTGGGAGAGTCGTGAGTGATGAGGCGCCAGGTAGTTGCAAGTGAGTGGAACGTCCGGTCTGGCATATCGAAGTTGTTGTCTGTAACCAATCAATATATAATTCATAGTAAACTTTCATACCACTCGGAGTACCCTAAAGTGCTTACTGAACTGGTAGTAAATGTCAATTTAGATTTTGAAGTTATACTTCTTTAGGCGCGTTATGAAAAATTGATGAGAGTGAAATTTTACGATGCGCGCGCACCGTGACACAAAATTAACAGAATGAAGTTGCCCACGGAAGACGGACATAATTAAAACAAATTATTGACTTTAATGACTTCTTTTCCAGTCTAATTATTTAATTGTAATTAATTATTTGCAAGAAATATAACTTCTTACGCGCGTACTTAAGTACCCGCACCCTTTATTTTTATTGACGTATCCATAAGTGTACTTTGTGTTACGTATACGAAGAAGGTAAGTTTATGTTGTTTTGTCGTTTTTAAACCTTACCTAAGTAGATTTGTAAGTAAATTTATATTTTTCAGTAATCACGGCTTTGGCTAACCATATCTGCTGAAACAAGTCATCAAAAGTCTCTGCATGAATTTAAATATTAAATAATAAGAATTATGGTTATTATTAGAAGCCTGAGAAAAAAATTCTAACCGTTTATGTGACTCACCCTGATAGGAAAGGAATTGCTCGGTGAAAGGCGGTACCCGCACGAGATAGTGTAGTACACCGCCTGAGTTGGAGTACAGCGATGCGTAGTGATGTGGCTGACGGGACAGTAGTGGACTGCAGCCTATGCGTCGAGCGGCTTTCAGGTCCTGAATTGTACGTTAAGTACATTAAGTAAGACTGGCTAGTATACTTAATAGTAGGATTCTGCGGGCCGTCATGCGTCATAAGGACGAGGCGGAGAGGACAGGGAGGCCGACCTCCCTGTCTTCTCCGTCTAGTCCCATTTGATCGATCGTCAAACAGAAGGGATGCTGACGTATTCTTTCAAGCATTGGACCCGACTTTACCTTTTAGACCTGTTAGATTTAAAAAAATAATATAATACATTAAGAAATATACTTATAGACTCAATCGGTGGTTGCGCGTATTTTCGTACGTATATGCGAGTTCGTATACGATACCAATCAGCAAGGTAACAATTACAAAAAATTGTGTTGACGCCTAATCATACAAATGAATAAAAATATTGTACGTTGAATGTTAGTAATAAGAACACGGGAAAATTCGAAGGTAAGTCACGATTTAAAAAAAAATCGTAAAATATATTGAAAAACCCTGTTTATTGTTATACTTACATTATACGTATTGATGTAATGCTGCTCCCTATTCTTATTCTGGACAGCCATGGGTTTGCTTAAGTCTCTGAAAGACCCAGGGTCTGTCAGGTCAAGGATTTTAGAGGTATAGTCGGCCAGGACAAATGGCATCACGGGGTACTGCATCAGGTCGTTGTATGAACGACCCGCAAGACTGTTTAGAATCATCAGGTACTCCCAGTTTGTGATGAGGCCATTTCGCCACTGATTCATTGCTTCTGTTAAACTCTCTGGTTCGGTTCTGTATAAAATTTTAAAAAATAAGACGATTTATTAAATTAAAAATTGGATGTCTAATAAAGAGATGTTTTTTGTTTCCTTTACTTTAGGGAATCAATTTACCACGAAGTTTCATAGTATATATATTAATATTTGCAGAGTTTATTTTCTAATAATTTGGTAACACGACGTACACAACTAGCCTACCTTAAATTTAAATTTTCTTACTAAGCGAATGTAATTCTTTGTCAAATCTTTGAACCGAACAGATGTATAGACTGTATTAAATCATATAAAAATATTTAAATTAACCCTACCAGAAACGACTTAAAGTTCAGCTCCCCAATCTGGCACCAAAATTCTCTAAAAGATTTAAAACTTAACAACAGTTTAACTAGAAAAATAACTTACTTGATATGTGGATGCGTGCGAGCAAGATGAGAAAGGAAAGCAGTTCGATCGGCTGGTGTTTCAAACGCTAGCAGATGCGCTCGCGACGGACGAACGAACACCTATAAACATACATTTTTAGTAACATGTTACGACGGGTTATTTTGGTTAATCATTCTTCTATTACATAAAAAAATTGGCATGTGGTTGAATGTCCAAATAATAAAAAAAGGGTGCGTGTACTAAAGTACGCGCGTAAAAAGTTATACTTCTTTGGCATTATTAAAAAAAAGTTTTAGATTGCATGCAAATAATTAATTACAATTAAATAAACAAAGACTGGAAAAGGAGTCATTATAGTCAATAAAGTTCAGTTTACATTTGAAACATTAAATAAATAAATATTTATTATTATTCTCTTACATTCAGTGTAACATAAATTATATTATTATTCGAATGTTGTTTTTAAATTATGTCCAATGCCGTAGCATCTTCCGTGGGCAACTTCATTCTGTTAACTCTGTGTCACGGTGCGCGCGCATCGTAAATTTCACTCTCATCAATTTTTCATAACACGCCTAAAGAAGTATAACTTCAAAAATTTGTTTGGCCTCAATTCCATCCGATGTAAAGAAGGACGGGCAATTTGAGGACACGGCTATTTAGCCCCTGCTGGAATGAACTCATCTTTAAGTAATAGATTATAGTTTTTGAATACTTCGGTATGTATAAATTTGATGACGTCTAAGAGATTTGGTATAATAGTTCTTAAACTTCGTCAAACACAAATAGCATTCACTATGGATCTTAAGAAATATTAAATTAAGGGTCTGTTTCACAATGTATACAAATACAAACAGCTATGCAAAACATAAATTATTTGGAAGATAAATTGTGCTATTTGACACTTCATCGGACTCATAACTTATGACGGACTATGTGACGAATAGCGATATCTGACAGCCGTGAAACACAACAATTGTGTTTATCCTACCAATAAGTAATAAATAGCTAATTTGTAACTTATGTAGAACTTATCCGTACATTGTGAAACAGACCCTAAGTATTTAATAACATAGGCACATACGCATTCAAAAAAAAAAAAAATTCAAAAAATTTGATAATCACCTCAACCGCTCGCTCCTGGAGGCACCACCGTCGCGTGGCAGCGGCATAGACACTAGACGCTGGCCACGCTATGCCCTCAGAATTTTCTGGCGTTGCATCTGGCACAAAGTGTATAGCTCTGTCCGTGAGGAGTAATTCACCGGCGGTCTCAGAAGCCACACTCACGTGGAGCACCCGAGACATATGTTGCACTGCTTCTCCGCGTTGAAGCCTCGCCCCTCTTGCCCCACCCCCGCCGCCTGATAATACGCTGCGTAGTGGTGGGGGATGCTGGGCGTTTTCTATATAATAGATAATACGTTTTTTTTATATAAGAACTAGTAACCATAGTAACAAATCCGCAATCATACGCTTAATAAGGGCCGTAAGAGTTTAATTTAATCAGTGCTACAACCTCTTTAGGTCTTGGCCTCAGATTTCTGAATCTGTTTCATGATCATTTTTTTATCTAATAGGCAAGTAGGTGATCAGCCTTCAGTGCCTGACACACGCCGTCGACTTTTTGGGTCTAAGATAAGTCGGTTTCCTCACGATGTTTTCCTTCACCGTTCGAGCAAATGTTAATGCGCACTTAGAAAGAAAGTCCATTGGTGCACAGCCGGGGATCGAACCTCAGAGGTTAGAGTCGCACGCTTTCTACTAGGCCAACACTGCTCTAAGTTTCATTTAAGATACTATTACTTTTCAAAAGAGATCTGAAGGCATCCCCATTCAGCCCCATTCGATTCGAAATACGCGTGCTCATGTCACTATACTCGGGTACTACTATCGTACTGAGTAGTAATTTAAAACTTATATACTTATTTTCTTTTCTATAATTGCTTTTTAATCCATATATTAGTTAATTTACCAGTCTTATGCCTATGTAAAGGCTGTAGTTTGTCCGGCGGTAAGCGTAGGTGTGCACGTCGCAAGCGTAGACGAACACGTGCGGGTCCTTCAGTGCTGTCCAGTTGCCAGGACATGGGATATCCGCGGGAGCGGTGCCACACACCTATTTTATCACAATTTATATCTTAACAATGTGTGGTTGTATATTGTTATAGAGTACTTGTCAATTTTAGTTTTTTAATGTATTAATAACAATGTAAAAATGAAAAATATATCAATATTTTCCTACCATCTATTCACTACTGTATGTCAAAGTCCCAAACATTTTTGACGTACGGAAGTCTCGAGTCTGAAAGACTCTGGATCTTACCCTAAATTTTGTTCATAACTGACTTTCTTAGTTTCTAATAGCAGACCTGATTCGGTTTGTTGGTAGCATAAATATACCGTGATTAAGTTAAAACATTTTAAAAACCTCTTTCATGCGCATGCGCATCGAGGGTGCGGGCCCAACGTGTGTGTGCACGTGCGAGGCGAGCGTGCGCGTCCCTTAGGTGGTCAAGGAAAGCTTTACGCTCAGCATTCTGCGCGTCCACAACACGCCGTGTCGCCGCCATGGCCGTTTCGCAAACACGCGCCGCCAATGACGAACGGCTAAATACTGCCCTATAAACAAAATATATTTGTAAACACATTTTATAACATGAAAATCTAATATATAAAATTCTCGTGTCACAATGTTCATTCCCATACTCCTCCGAAACGGCTACACCGATTCTTATGAATAAACGATTTGTGATAATATACGATTTTCATTTATAATAATTTTTTTATAAATGAAAATCGGCTATTTTATCTATCTTTAAAACCCCTAAGTTAGTCATTTTTACATAAGTGGTGTCCACCTCAAAATTTTTATTTTTTAGACAAAATTTCTTGTTTTATATTTTTATAATACAACATACAAAACTACATACGACCCTTAATTTTCACCCCTCTTTTTTTATTATAGTAACTCAACTCCTATTTTTTTATTATAGTAGATAGTTATTTTTATTGAACTAAAAAAATGTTTTCTAGAAATAATATACATGGCAAAACAACGTTTGCCGGGTTAGCTAGTTTTAATATAAAATAATGACATTCGAAACATAAAAATAAATTATATTAAGTATACGGCTCCGGTGTTCTAGTTTCATAGATTTAAAACGTATATATATATATATATATATATATATATATATTCATATAATTTTAAAAACATTAGGTTCCATAGTGATTTCCAGCAGATAATTTGAATTTTTAATAAATGATTCGTACTTAGCAATCTGCTGCGCCTGCGTGTGGGCATAATAAGTCTTGGCCCAGCGTAGTTCATCCGCACGTAAGAGACGCTCGGCCTCCGCTGGTAAGGGTCGTTCTGGCAAATCAGCCTGCGAACCCACCGCCCAATCGCGAGCCCAGTCCGTGATAGCTAACTCTACAGTTTCCCCGCCGCCCTCTTCGCTCTCCGCTGCCAAGTGGATGTGACGGATCATCGTCAACAGGTATACCGAAAGCTGAGGAAATAGAATTAAAAGATAACTTTAGCTGTCCAAAAGTGTTATGTTATTTCTATAGCAATTAAGCAGCGGCTATTTTAAGAGCGGCCAACCCGTCTATCTGTTCATACAAACGCTCGTACGTGATTATGGCGTTGTAACAGATATTTCTTTGAAACTTTTGAACTAATAGGCATCTTGTGCACTATATCTAGGTTTCTATTAAAACGCGAAATCAAAATGTTGAGAAACAAATTCAGTACAAACCTCCAAAAATCTGCTTCTATGCACAAATTTTATATGAAGTTTGGGCGTTTATAATGTACTCATTAATTGTAACCGGAAAGAAATATTTGCATAGAAACCTTGCAAATGTAATGGAGTTTCTAAATGTAAAACTTTTTTTGCATAATCTTGTAAGGCTTACGAAATTAACACGTATTTCTTGGAACAAGTTTTATGAAATTTCCGCACACTATTTTTCTTTCAATGTTATCGCGTTCTCACTTGCTTGTTAGCCATGTTTATGAATGGCTCGCTATCTATCTATGCTATCTCTTTTCGCTTTACCTCTTGTTCTGACATTGCGATGGATGTAACAACAAGCTTTTTGGCCATGCTCGCGTTGCCGTTCGTCGGACGGGGAAGGGCGCTCTTAAGAGTATTTTCTCTTATTTCTTTCCCAATCTCATTTTGAGCACAGCCAAATATATCTTAAAACAAGAATTGATGGTATTGTAAACATACCTTCCTCATATGAGAGGGGTCCTTGGGTGCAAGCAAGTCTCTGGCGTTAGGCGGCGCACAGTACAGGGTGCGTAGAAGCCGCGGCTGTAGGGAACGTACGGCCGATGCAGGGCTGGCCGCCCACCAGAACACTTCGCCAAGTAAAGCCGCCCATTCGGCACCGCCGCCCCAACGCCAACGCCCTCGGCCTGACCCACTGCCACTTACGCCTACGAGTAACAATATCTACTATAAGTACAAACTAGGAATGAGATCCATAAGCGTGGTGATTTCTAAAATCATCAGAGTTACGCCCATAGAATAAAGCCAGACTTAGGCACCTACTTCAGCATTTTATAGCATTAATTAAATATTTTGTTGTACGTGAATGATACATACAGAGGGAAAATAATATCATATTATTTAAAGCATCCCGTTGACCTAAAAACAGTGGTAATTCTTTTTGCTTTGATATGCATAATGTGATAAAATTACCTAATCTTCAAGTTTATGATATGTCAAGAGTTAAGAAATCCAGTATTTTTAATATGACATGTGGAAAATATAGTTTTCTTCTTTTTAATGCCTCCTACTTCTATATATTGCACGTACAACAAGCTTTTTAAAAAAAAAACCGCTAAGAAACATTTTCGATCTGTATTACTTGCATCACTTAACAATTAATCAAAATTTTCAGCAGAAAATAATTTTAAATTTGGAATAAAAAAACAAAATAATACTGACCAGTTACAAAAGAGAATTAAAAAAGTAAAACATACCAGCAAGCAGTGTGTCCAGCAGGCGAAAGAGTAACCTCTCCTCGTCAACCAGCTCGTTACGCGGCGAACGCGATAGCAAGAACGCAACGGCACGTGATACAACGGATCCGTGACGAGACATCACCTCTCCGCGCTCGCTGCCTCGGCCCTCAACAGCTGACGAAAGTACTGCGCACACAAACCGGTTATTTGTTTGTGTAAACGAATTTAAAAAAAATATATATATAATAGTATCAATCGCTTATACTGGGAATAAATAAGGCCCAACTGCGTTTCTCTATATTATGTCAAGTGACATAAATTAAACATCATCGAGCAGACGGCAAAGACAACATTATAAAAGAGTTTATATAAAATACAATATAGACAAGAGTTTGTATAGGAAAATATATTATGTTTTCCTTACATATATATATATATATTTAACATATAATAATTATCGTTAATCTATATTCATATTATTGAAATTTCAATATAAAGCCTCAATGACAACCCTAAAGTTTATATCTTTACAATGTGACATTTATTTAACAAATGATTAAAGACGTGTGGTTCTAGTATAAAATTCGATCCAAAACCCTTAAAAACACTTGATTTTATAATTGATGATCCTTTCGGCATTATCCATTAACGGCATTGCGTAATTATTACTGCATAATATACATAAACAGTTAGTTAAATTAAAATATATCTTTAGAGTTTGGACGGCTGCTATTTAAATGCGAATTGTACTGTATTCAATAATTATAGCTCTACGCTGAATTTATACTATGCTATTGAAATGTGAATTCTTCTGTTTTCAATGTATTATATATTTTCTTATTTTTGATTCATAATTGTTTTCCTGCCTTAATATAACCTATAGTAATAGAACTTAAGTACTGACCATTAGAAAAGTAACCAGCTATCTTGTCAGCCGCGCTCACGTGGAACTGGTGTAGTCGGGTTTCAAGATGGTCAAGCTGTCCTATGTAGAGCTGCACTTGTGCGGCTCGAGCTGCGCGAGCGCATCCCTCCCCGTTGCCATCTGCGTCACCACTCACACCACCGCGCTCTATGTAGCTCAATAGGTGATGTATATCTACGATCAGCTGTAACATACACAGATTTAAAATAACAAATATTCATTCAAAAGAAAAATTTGTCATTCTTGACAGTCCTGTCTACAAACGCATGGCATTTTTTTCTGTCACATAATACAACACAGAAAAAAACAATATATTTCCTTAAATCAAACTTTAAAACTAATTATTTAGTTTATAAAAAAAGAGAGCAGTGTTGTTCAGCGTGCGACTCTCATCCCTGAGGTCGTAGGTTCGATCCCCGGTTGTGCACCAATGGACTTTCTTTCTATATGCGCATTTAACATTGGCTCGAACCATGAAGGAAAACATCGTGAGGAAACCGACACGTCTAACACCCAAAAAGTCGACGGCGTGTGTGAGGTACTGGAAGCTGATCCCCTACTTGCCTATTAGATTTAAAAATGATTATGAAACAGATTCGGAAATCTGAGGCCCAGGCCTAAAGAGGTTGTATCCGCCACTGTTTATCATTAGTTTATAAAAAAGGAGTTTATAGTGTTGTGAACAAATTAAAAGAATGTGCGCTACAAAGGTTCATTATACCTGTGTGCTGTGGTTTCCAGCAAGCACCTTTACAGCAAAACGGGATAACAGATCTCCCAATTCCTCTAGTAATAGGTCCCGGCCTTCGCCCCCTGAGTCTCCAACTCCTGCTATACATCGCACTACTACTTCGCAGAGTGCCACTTCGTGTAGAGACTTTACTGATGACTGAAAATATAATAGAATATTCTAATAATGTCAAACTTTACGGTGTTTTTGAGTTTACGTCATATTAAATAAATAACTTAAAACACTTATTAATTCTTGTATGAAGAAGATGAATAGTAGTCCGTAGTCGTTTTGGACTAAACGGAAAAATATCTAGATTTTATTTAACAAATAATGGAATATCTATGAGCTAATGAAAACTGTCGAGTAGTTTTGTAGTTTGATGGTAGAGATACTGCAAACCGACCCTTTTTAACTAAGGTCTTATTGTATAAGGAAACAAAACATCGCTCAGCAATACTTTTAAGTAAAGTAAGGGCAATGGGAATAAACGATAAACGGAATAATGGTAAGAATGTAAGTGAATTGATGATCTATATTTTAGAAATCTGTTAAAACGTCTATAGTATATGCATTTTATTTATTTATTTATTAAAGTTTACCACATCATACGTAGTTCAAACTCTTTTATCTAAAATGTATGACAATTTAAGTAAACAATCAAAATATATACAAGATAAAAAAAACATACAACAAGAATACCAAAACATTTTGTTAAGCACAAAAAAAAAGAAAAAAAAATTATTATCATGCATTCAAATATTGTACCTTTTCAACGAGTCTGCGCAGTACGGCTAGTACATTGTGAGCGAGAGGAACATCGTTGAGGCAAGTTGGCAGCACAGCAAGCAAAGGTGGCGCTCGCGGACACATACGACACGAATCCGGATCATTCCATACTTCCTCCTAACATACATATCATTCAACTTTGGATAGGAAAATTGGTTAAAATTAATACACAATATGTATTATGAAAAAATATTTTTTTTAATGTGGTAATTCTTCTCGAGTTACCACCATCACAAAAAGCTACAACTGTTTCGAATAAGAAATCATAAAAGGCTGATCTACTTGCATTATCTCCAGCTCATCTGATATTAAGAAACCACCGCCTATGTACACTTACGCTGCCACTCGCAAGTGCGTTACTGCCTTGCGATTCTGTAACTCACTTTTCGAACTCTCACAGCGGTTTTCACAGCGGCGGTCGTGGAGTTACAGAATCGCAAGACTGGACTAAGGTAATACACGATTAAAAAATAATTAAGATATGTTTCTGCCCCCCGTTGGTCGGTTACGTATACAATTCTCCAGCTCACTAAGTTACTAAAGCAAATATAAAGTACTTATATAGTACTAATTAATATGGTATGCTTGCAATGTGATTGAGGGTAATCTTTCTGTAGGTACATTGACTTACATCTAATTGGTCCTCGAGTGGTTTGTCGTGTCCCGTTAGCAGAGCGACGCAAGCTTCGGCCAGTTCCCAGGACCCGTCATACATTGATATCTGTTGAAGGTATTATAATAGCCAGTCAGTTAAAATATACAATGAGGTATGGAATTATAATTTTATCGATAAATGTCTTGTTATAGTAAGAAAAAGATTTGTTTGACTATGATTCTCTCATCGATATAGTTTTCTCTATAACCTAAAGTATTGAGTGTCAATAGTCGGATGACATGCATTTGCATTTTTTTCGTCATCGATTTAAGGGTAAGAACTTCTGTAGGTAAGGCTTCAATAAAAAGTGTATTTTTTTATAATCTTGATGTTGATAAAAGACAAGTATATATTGAAACAAAACTGTGTTTACCACACCACCGCCGACTTCTTTGAAATGTGAAGTTAACTCTTTTTCGAGCTACTATACTAAAATGGATAGGCAGACAAGGCAGATCGCCAACATTTATAATCTACTACATATATAAAAATAAGTCAGGTTTTCTTTCCTGACGCTATAACTCCAGAACGCACGAACCGATTTCCACGGTTTTGCATTCGTTGGAAAGGTCTCGGGCTCCGTGAGGTTTATAGCAAAATTCAGGAAATTCAATTCAATTTCAACAGAAAAGCGGGATCACCAAACGAAATGTTACATAAAACGAAGCCATCTGGTGGCGAAACGGAGTTCGCCAAGTTTGCTAGTTCATTATAAAAAGGTTTAGGTTTTATGTCATTAGTTTAATTTTTATATTAATTATTAAGTTACTATAAAAATAGAAAATAAATATTTTTTTTTTATCACAAACAAAAGATTTTTAAATATAAACGTAAAGCTATTTTGTTCATACCTGATTGGCAAGGTGCAAGTAGAAATGGTTGTGCAGCGCCGCGGCAAGTGTACGCGGGTCACGAGCGTGTAAAGCACGTACTACGCGTACGACACCCGCTCGTACGCTCGCACAGCGATGATTCGCTAATACCGCTATCTGTTCTGGTTGTATTGCACCGCCCAGTGCCTAAAACACATTAAATTTTTTTATTTTAAAGAAAAAAATCTTTTATTTTAAAGAGAACTTTGTTTCATTGTCTAATGAAAAAAATTGTAGTAGAGTTCTATGCAACTAAGTCATTAATACCTGTGGTAACATATCCTGAGGCAAATGTAAAACTGTGTCTCGCAGAAGCAGCAGTAGCCCGGAACATGCACTCCAACCTGGTTCGGCGCCTGCGCGTACATTGCGCTAAATACAGTACAATTTATTAGAATCGGAAAATGTTTCACACTTGACTGTCCACTAAATTTCAAGAATATTCACGGGCAACAGGGCTAGACAAGTATATATGACATTTACATAATGTCCAATGTGGTTAAAAAATACTTTAGAGGTGTAAAGGGACACCCGGATAGAACGAGGTTCCTTTCGATTAATTAGATAATCGTCGCGACACCACACTGTTCACTGCGAAATAGAAAGACGAAACGAAAATAACTGGCTTGCTTTCCATGAGAGAGAACAGAGAGAAAGAGAGAGAGACAGAGAGAGAGAGAGAGAGACAGAGACGGAGAGAGAGAGACAGACAGACAGAGAAACATGCGCACGCCGCACGGCAGCTTTAAATTTGGTCTGAATTTTTTCCGTCTAGCCCCCTTTCCCAACGCGCGATAAGGAACTTCGTTCAATGATACCTGTTGGTAGAGGCCGTCCGCATAAATGTCCACATTGGGCTGTACGACGTCTTCTGAGTCAATTACGACGTATTCTTTGAGCGGGTCAGTGCCTTCATTTCCATCATTGCCGTTCTGTTTTTCCGTACCGTCAGCTTCACTATCAGCGCCAATTTCTGTCAATTTCCAGGATTTAATAAAAAAAATACAAAAAAAGTCATTAAATATTATAACTAATTCCTAGTTTTACTAACCTGCTGTTGTGGCGTCCGAGTATTCTGAAGTTGACGATACACTCTTTCTGAAAATAATCCGGATATTAATGTCGATAAGAGTACGGATGTGTATAATTGAAACTGTAGTATTCTAAACATACCGATCTTCTTTTATCCTTGTATTGATGATAGATTTGACTTGCTTAGCGTCCAGGCTGGCGTTGTCAGTCTTATCGCTGTCCGTGTCCGGGGGTAATTCTTCCCTGGACCCCTTGTCCTCGTTGGAGATACTGGAGGAGCTAGACTTGTCAATGGTATCCCGACTGCGCCACTTACGTAGCTGCTGCTTTCCACGCCGTTTGCTTAACAGCTGCAAGAGGTTGAACTCCGTGCTATCTGGTGTCTCAGACGTCACCAGGAAGTAGAAATTTGCGCGGGAGTGGGTGATAAAAGTCTCACTAGCCTAGAAATATACATTATTCTAAAATATGTAGCCTCATTTAGTTGGAATGTTCTGTCTTGTTAAGTACATTGCCAAATTACATAATAACGATAAAAAAAACATTTTTAAATGTTTTTATTAAGACGGAAATTACATGAACTGAAAATAAAAGTACAGGATGTTTCAGCGATTTATTGGTTATGAAATATGCATACTTTGGTTTTAATATTAACAGGAAAATACTGACTGAAATTAAAATTGACGACAAATTGAATCAGTTCATACCTGGTGCATGAGCAGTAAGAAGTCTGCCAGTAACGCGATGTTGGCGAGTAATGGCGGTGCATCTAGTAAAGTACGGATCACTTGTACCAGCGTAAGACTGCCGCGTTCAGACAACGGACCAGAATCAGAGTTCAGGAACCGCTCCTAAGGCAGAATAAACACAAACAAAAAATAAATATTGTTTAAAAAAACTAAAAAACACGCGTTTAAAGCACATCAAACTAAAAAGGCGCGACCCACGATTTTTCACAATAATACCAGTATTTTTTTGTTCATTACCATTTTCAGCCTAAATTAGGAATTATTTTTCACTTTTTAGTTTGATGTGCTTTAAAAGCGTGTTTTTTAGTTTTTTTAAACTATATTTATTTTCCACTTTTTAGTCCTAGCAGCAATACGTGTTGTCTCAATTTAATCGTATTGCTTTGTGGACTTAAAAAAAATTTCATTGTTTTTTCGAGATAAACCTATTAAATTATTATAATGTTGCTGATTCTTTATAAGTGTACAAAGTTTGAATGAAATCTGTCCGTTAAAAGTGGGTCAAAATCGAGTCCGAAGGGGTCGGTTACATACATACATACAGGTGAAGCTAATATAAAGCGTGTAAAAACCCCAGGATTGACATTTTTTTGTTGAAAAGTTCTTTAGAAAAGTATTAATTTTTAAAATCAAGTTTCTTATGCCTTGATTGAAATAAATATATGGTTGGTTTCAAATCCTACTGGATTAGAAGCTATATGTTAAAACGTATAAAGACTGCTGGTGTAAATATCGAAGCTAACCGAACATTGAGCCGTGTTGGCCAAGCGGCTTCAGCGTGCGACTCTTATACCTGAGGTCGTAGGTTCGATCCCCGGCTGTGCACCAATGGACTTTCTTTCTATAAACCCACTGATCACCTACTTACCTATTAGATTTAAAAATGATCATGAAACAGATTCAGAAATCTGAGGCCAAGACCTAAGGAGGTTGTAGCGCCACAGATTTTTTTTTAACGAACATTACCATACCTTGCAAGCGAGAAGTAGATGCCGCAGCAGAGGTACACGTGCTGCTTGGTACGCGTTAAAAGTGCGGCGCGGATGCGTCGGCCGCAGTAACGCACGTGTCGCAGCCAACGCCAAACTCCATACGGACCCACCACACAACTCTCCTTTTAACTTCCGATCCCTATCTTCATTGTCCTCGCCTTTTGAGCTAAGATCCACTTCTTCCCATTGCACTTCCTTCAATATACAGGAAATATATGATGTGTAGGATAAACAATTTCTAAAGCTATTAAAATGTAAGTTCATATATCTAATTGAAATATGGGGCATGCAAAAACAAAATGTCTAAGATACAAACACTACAAAATAAATTAATAAAAGCACTATTTAGATACAATTTTTTAACACCTACTAATAAAATCTACCAAGAAACTAAAATTTGACTATTAAACAACTATATGTTTATAGAACCTGTATTCTTTTTAAAAAAAAATTAAATAACTAGCCATAGTAACTTATCATTGAATAAAATCAAATACACTACTACACGCAATACTCGTCGAGCGAGTTTGCTTATCTTGCCAAAGCCGTGCACAAATTATTTAAAGAGGTCTATTAGGTATGAGGGTGTGCAATTGTTTAATCAGTTGCCTTCTAAGGTTCGTAACATTAGCGTGATTAATCAGTTCAAAAGGGCATTAAAGATACACATCAGTATGAGCCCATTAGACTAAAATTGGGCTAGCTGATGGCGACGTGGTTCTCGTTCGTATATAATATTAAATTTCTCACGTAAATAAAAAATATTTTTTGTAATGAGTAATAAAGTTCTTTAAACATTAAACATTAAGTGATTTAATAATACTCAGAGATCTAATCTAAACGCGGTTAATAAAACTAGACCCCATATAATTTAAGTTAACAGCAGTTAATAGCAGTTTAAGAATTCCACTTCACTTCTTAATGACGGGTTAAAAATTGAAAACATACAGGCTGTGAATCCAAATATCTGGAAGCACGCAACAGCAATAGAAGAAGTCGTGGCTCCAGTAGCACAGCCCGTGTGCCCACATCGACGCGAACCGCACCTCCACTAATTTCTATTACCGATCTGTCACAAGCTTCTTTGAACATAATCTGAAATTTCAAAATGTTGAATGAATCCCATCTGTTAAAACACTTAACCGCTAGGCTGAATAGTTTGCACTTGCGGCCTTATATGGGCCTTCGAATATTAACGATAAGTTCAGACACCATGTATCAGTACCTACCTATATATAATCTTTATCTAGTAGTTAGTTAGACAAGTTTTCAATTCAAAAATCATTCAATCAATATTCATATAGGTAATAAATAATACACTTATGAACGTCAAAAAGTAAATATATATGAAATGCTACTAATTTCACATTTACTGCCAGTTCTCAAATCAACGGCGTAGAACGGAAGAGAAGAACTGGCAATAAACTCTTCGCCACTCTTTTAAGCGCTAATGTCTTTGTAAAATTTGCGCGCCTGTTATGTTATCGAAATATAAATATTGTTATGGATTAGGATGTATATGAGTACCCTAAAAACATGTAGTCTTTTTGTCAAATCAATTGAAACATTTAACTCGTAAATATTTGTGTATCGTACTATTTTGTACCAAATAAAATAATACATATACTTTCGTCCTTTAGTTATTTAGCAAAGGCATACCGCGAGTGTGTGTGGCCCAAGACGGCAGTCCGCGCAGGCAAAAATGGGCAGCAACATGTCCAACGTATCACGAGCGTGCAATGCTGCGTATAACCGTGCGTCACCTCGACACGCACTTAGCGCGACGCCCAACGCTGCTGCCTGCTGTTCAGCGGTCCCTCCTGCTTCTACGACCTACAAAAATATATAAACAAACTAAATAAGGAACATTTAAAATAAGCGTGATAATTTACTTTTTGTAAGTTAATATAATAAATAGTAGACTTCATAAAAAACGACTAGAGTTCGGCTAATGGAAGAAGATACCGAAAAAGCGCGGCAAATTAAACAAAAATAGTATAGTATCCCTAAAAGTTTGATATATATATTGTGGATTAAACTTATTTAAACTTATTTAATTAATATTTACATTGATAGTAACTGTATTTCTTTGAAATTAAATACTATACGTATTTAGTTTTTTTCTATTGATACTTAAAATGACTAGCATTGCATGGAAAACTAATACTATATTTTTTATAAAACACAACTTTATTCGTAATAATCAATTCCTGCGAAAGAAACGAAATATTCTATTAAATAATACTAAGTTTAGGCTATTATACCTGTTAACTATTCGTAAAAACTACATAATATAAATAAAAATGAGTAATTGCATGAAGTATCAAGTAATTATAAGTGAAGTATGAAGTAACAGTAAATTATACTAACCTAAGAAATTCCATGACATTCTGTGTTGCCATCCGAAAGGTTTTAAATAATTCAATTATCTTCTTTCATTAGCCAGACCCTATACGAGTATATATTATATACAAAAAATAATTATGTCTCACTTCTTCTTATAATAAATTGGCTGTAAGAGATCATGTTTTAATAAAAACAAAACAAAAAAAGTGTAGCCGAAAACCAGCCATTTCCTTGAGTCGTATAGAATCACATACGCTCATGAACATTAGCTATTCCTATGTTTAGACTGTTGTATCATTACAACTTGCATCGTTAAATATTAACAAAAAAAATCCTCTTAACTGACCCTGGCATATAGAAACAGTACGAGTTCTGGTCCACCGAGCGATAACAAAGCATTGTGTAGATTGTGATTAGGGTGCGGACGTGCACGCACGGCCCACGTACACCGCAATGACTCAGGCACACCGTTGCTACACAGTGATCGTCCTCCCACACTGCGACCGCCGAACACTGCTACATAGGGTATAAATATGTCAGTCAGTTTTATTCATTCAGAGTGACGTGATCTCATATCGTACACCACGCCCAAAAAATGAGCTTATAATGTGTAATAAAAATGGATATTTTTTTTATAATTTACTGGAACATCATCGAGCATTGGTATCGTTTAGAGAATCTACAGTTTTAAATCAAAGAAATAATAGTAAAATAAATATCTTTAATTAAAAAAGTAACATTTTTTTTTCTATTAAAACCATACTTAATGTTTTAAGATTTTTTGAAATTTGTATTAGAAATGGAAAAGTTGACTCGTCTCACCAGTAGGAGTTGGCGCCGGTGGTTGATAGAGATTCATAACATCGGGAGAGTTGGCAGAAAAGAGTAACAATAGATTATCATTTAACTCCCGCAGAGTTGTACTTGGGATTTCGTAGACCTGGTAAAGAAAGTATTGGCACTGATATTTTTCCATCATTATTTAAATGAAAAGCCTGGCAAATAAGAAAGCCTTAAATTGATAATATATGTTATACTCTGATTTTTCATTCCGTAGAATTCTGACATTTCATAAGTGTTGCTACTAAAAATGTTCTCCACCGAAAAAGGGACAACATTGACCCATTTGAGGGCAATAAAAAAATGCTACGTAATTTTTATGTTTTACCTACAAAAAGGTAAATCTAAATATTTACTTACTCAAGTGTCCTAATACAAAAATATTACAATATCACGAGCAATACATCGAATTAACTTTAATTACTTTATTTTATTCTTTAGCTGGCATCACTGCCTACTAATTCCAGATTTAGTAAACCTTTTAAGAAAAATAAAATGTTATCTTTACTTGTGCGTTTTTTACTGTTTGTGATGAAAAGGTACGTAATTATCACACGCCGTTAAACCACTTTTAATGTGGAGCACCGCACTTAATAAAATGGATACATTTACTAACAAATTAAATATGTATGTATAGATTCAGATATTCAGACTCGTATTGAAATTGAAAAATGTGCCCGCCAAAAAGGTTTGCCATCTCTGACACGTCAAAAAATTATAGCTGTCAGAATTCTACGGAATTAAAAATTAGAGTGCATAGATATAATAACAACATTATGCAATATTTTAGAAGAAATTGTCTTACTTGGTCCCAATCAAGATCCATGTCTAATAGTTCCGGCGTGATCACTAAAGGATAGTTAGCTGATTCGCAACGAATCTGTAAAAAAAATTAGGGTTAGATTTCATTTATAATTCAATAGACACTTTATATTATCATTACAGACACAGTTTTTCCAGATATGTTTTTAGGATGATTCACAATTCTTTGTGTATAATTGATTTCAGGTCAATATATATTTTGTTCACAGAAAACATCACAAGTAACCATTATAAGAATTCCATAGTTTATATGCATTAGACATGTACAGACTATAAAAATAAAATAAAAAGAGTAATTTTATTGCAAAGGGTTTTAAAAGGAAATAAAATATAAGAATATATATTATAGTATAGGGTTAAGTAAATACATTATATGTGCCTTTAATCGTGTTTATAATTTAGATTTATTTAACTATTTAAGGCTAGATATTCCAACTTAACAGTCGGCAGATATGCGTTTTTATTTTATTTCAATAGAAGTGTACTTTTAAATGATTAACCCTCCCCCCACTCAAGATAGATGATATTGATGACTCCTTCAAAAACTATATAAAAACGAGTTAACTTGCAATAAATTAAACGAATTGAAATCCCGCAATGCTATATACGTATGTGTTTAATCGTCAAGTATCGATGGTGTACCTACTAACTAACTGTAATTAAGAAAATATTATCTTTTTCGGAAATGTATATAAAAGCTAACCTCACAAGGCATGTCGGGCCCATGGGCAGCGAGATGCAACGCAGCGGGTGCTGCAAGTACGGGCGCTCGATACACACGTATTGACGATACGCGAACCGTTCCCGTACCAGCCGGCTTTACGTCACCCAGGAGTATATTACTGGGTGTCGCCTTGCGGACCAGAATACCTGAAGAAGATTTATTTGAATTATAGAAACAAATGCAAGTGAATGTTATATGTTCATGTTGAGTCGTGTTATGTATATATTTTTTATAGTTATGCTATCTAGAATTTTTTATTGTGTCTAACACTGTTAATTTTAACCTGTATGAGTCATTGTAAAATAAGACAAAGCAATATTAAAATCAGATTTATTGTTACAAAACAACATCTTAAATACTTCTTACTATACTTATAGAAAGCGACTTTTGTGAGCTGTTGGTGTACCGCGCACCTTTAGCTATTTAAACTTTGAGCAGCAGTTAGTCAATGTTGAAGTGAAACCTGAACAATGACTTTGCAAAAAATCTGTGAAATATTATGTTGGAAAGCAAGTGATCAGACTTCACTGTATCAATAAAAATGATTATAACAATATAATCCACAATAAAGGAGAGATGCAGTCGATCACGCTAATTGAAATCATAATTTTTAAGTTGTGTATATGCATATATTATTACATTTTTATCGACACTTTACATCGATATCTTTTAATCGTCACTCTCACGTACCTACAGAAAACTGGTCTTGCATGATTTGCGCGAATGTGTACGTGCACGCAGGTAACCGGGTAGTACGGAGTCAGTGCGCTTGGGAGCTTGTTATTTTATGCACATATGTTTCCTTATGTATATTAGTAGTGAATTGTAATAAAACATTAAATAAATTAATTCACTTAAAAATTGTGGTTAATTTATCTACCCCATAAAGTATTATATATATTAGTTTTTATAGCGTACCTTGGAGAGGCAATGACAAAACTTCATTTTCTCGACCATTTACATACAGAGTTACCTGAAAAAAATACAACACAAAGTTATAAAATACTTTCGTGCTATGCTCTATTAAACAAGCAAGGACCTTAATAATCTGATCCAAGGAAACTACACTTTGAACACAGTAAAAAATAATAGTCAATATTATTTTCTAGAATTCCTTGAAACGCTTCCAGCGTTTAAAGAAAGAATCTATTAAAGTAAAAAAAGATGTGACTATGTTCTGTTATGCATTACAGTTCACACTACCTGTATGTATATAAGCCGTCGGTGCAACCGCTCAGTTACGTTAAGCGCAAGGCAGGTCCAACGCGACGGCCTTATAGCGGTGCGAGTGGTGGCCGAACTTAACACACAGTTGGCATCGTCTTCTGGCCGAGTGAGCCGCACAGTCAGTTCCCCTATAGTTTAATATTATATAATAACATTCCAGTGGAAAGTTTCAATGTAAGGAAATATAACGTGACAAAATTCAAAAGGCCAGCAACACACTCGCGACCCATTTTGAATTGAGAGTGTCCATCGGCGGCGGTATCAGTTAACTTCAGATGATGGTTCCCTCTGTTTAAAAAAAAAACAGTTGAAATAAATGATATTTCAGATAAGAGGGTGTGTCAAACCAAAGGCATTTTTATTAAAAGGATAGGAAAAGATAACAGACTTCTTCTTCTATGATTCTATTATTCTCTAGCTGTATTTATTCCATGTGAAAAGATGACCATTGGTACGAAATAGTAACGAGTTCTTTATCTAATATATAAAATTCTCGTGTCACAATGTTCGTTCCCATACTCCTTCGAAACGGCTCGATTGATTCTTATGAACTTTTTATGCATATTCAGTAAGTCTGAGAATCGACTACTATCTATCTTTCGAACCCCTAAATGTTAAGGGGTGTCCACCCTTAAATTTTATTTTTAATGATACAGCATACAAATATACATACAACCCTTAATTTTCCCCCTCTACGATCAACCCTTACTTTTTATTTGTTAATTAAAATCTTATGACTTGAACTCTGAGGTTTATATAGAGATAAATTCACAGAAAATCCTAAAAAGTTTCATTTCGGAAAACCGAACAGTCTCTGGGGTAGCATAGCGAAATATTCCATGTTGGTATGTACTAAAAAGGTAGGCTAATTAAAATCACATTAGGTAGCGTTCAAGTATTACGTAACGAATTTGGGGGGGGGGGTCATATTGTTAATCGTTACGATGCGGGGCGGGGATTGAATTACACGTTATTGTTAATATTATTTTCGACTTGCACTACATAATAGTATCTGAAGAGTCACTAGGTGGTCACGAAACGTTTTACTATACTTGGGTACTGAAAAACGTTACGGCGAGTTACATGGGGGAGGGGGGGGGGGGTCAATAATCTCCAAAAATTGCGTTACATAATACTTAAAGAGAAACGAAGTTCGCGGGGGCAGCTTTTTTTAAATATGATTAAAAATTTCATGGTACTGTAAAACAATTACCGTTGTTAGGATTGGTCCATAGCTCAAATACAAGTGAATCGTGGCCGACTGAGAATATATGCAGCAGGTCGTTTGACTCGCGTTTCTTTCGGGGCATGCCTCCATCTGGCGGCTCTTCTTGCCAATCCTCTGTAATTTATTTATTGTTAGTAAAAATAAATTTTGTATGTAATAATTTCAAATGTTACTTAATATATTGATTATAAGTTTATTCCAGAGGGGCCTCATAGCCTAGCGGTCTTATTAAGTGGCAGCTAGATGAGGGGTACCGGGTTCGATTCCCGGTTCGAGGGAAAGTTTTAATTTAATTTAAATTTGTTCTCGGCCTTTGGGAGGGTTGTGCGGTACCGGGCGAGTGCTTAAACCGTACATGGAGGCCACGGTCGAATTTCTAAGGCAAGCAGTGAGTATGCTACCTAAGAAAGGAGACTGTGAAGGTTTAGAACGTAGCAATACGTTCTAGGCCGAGGATGGCAAATTACTAGTGCGAATTATAAAAATCTTATACTTGACGCTGGCTAATGCTCAAACCGTGCCAGAGCCATTAAAAAAAAAAAAAGTTTATTCCATGATTATGAAGGTGCATAAGTAGGGTTTTACCTTGTTGTGGTGGAGTGAGAGACAGCCAAACGAGTAGACCGAAGCCCTGGAGCCATGGAGCCCATCCGGCTGTCTCCAGACTGCACCGGACAGCGCCGTTACTCCACGGGGAAGTTATTCCTGTTTTTTATTAATTATATTTTAATATTAGATAGATTATTATTTTAATTTAATTTAATCAAAATTGAAAAAAATAAATTAATTTATTTTAAATAAATATTATTAATTATAATTGATTAATTTAACATGTGATAAGGAGGATAATGTAATGGTTGAAGGTGAGTGGTGACAAACATTTTATTTAAAAAAAAACCTTGCAATTTAAAAGTGCATTTCTTCTCGTCCAGTATACGCCCTTGATTACAGAACTGGCAGTAAATGTAAATTCCAAACTATTATTAATATTTATACTGACGTTCATAAGCGTACATAAAGTTATCTACACGAATAAATGATATTTTGTACCTAAAAATTATCAAAAGAAAATCAACAATTTAACTCAAGATCTGATTTTTAATATCATCATACAAAATGCTTGACCGAGTTAACTATAGAATAAATTACTATAAAACCTGTATAAACAGCTTATCTGCTATGTATATCATATGTGGCCTAAACAGAATATTATAGTTCTCACGAGTACTATACTAATATATTAGTATCATTGGTCTAGTGGTTAGTACCCCTGACTGCGAATCCATGAATCCCGGGTTCGATCCCCGGCTGAGACAAACATAGATGTGATGAGCATTTGGTGTTGTGCTTAGGTCTTGGGTGTTTAAATATGTATTAATAGGTCTATCTATCTAGAATATGTATGTATATCCGTTGCCTAGTACCCATAACACAAGCTTCACCAGCTTAGCATAGGACTAGGTCAATTTGTGTGAATTGTCAATCAAGTTATACTTCTTTGGCATTATTAAAAATAGTTTGGCTTTGTTCCACCTCCAGTTTTTGATGTCAGCGATAAGATGACAACTCTTTTTTTGTATTCAATTTAGTGCACTTACACTGATTCATCAATTGTTTTTTGTCTCTTGTCCTTATATTTGCTAGATTAAATCAGAAAAATTACATGTTTTGATTAAACAATGTGGTCATTTTTTTAATCAAAACATTACTCGATAATAATAATACATACGGATAGTTAACCTCAATTGTATTGAAGCACTTAGGAAGGTTGATGAGCACAGGTTGGTTTAAATATTCAATTTAAATGACTTCTGATTATAATTCAAAAAGCATTGCTAAAATTCTTTGAATCCTAATTTTGTGTCACAGGTGCGCGCGCATTGTAAAATTTCACTCTCATAAATTTTTCATAACGCGCCTAACGAAGTATAACTTTAAAAAAAATATTTTTTTTTAAATTTACATCCAAAAAATTATACCCAATAGAATGAGAATTCACCGATAAAAATTGATCATACTAAAATATTTTATTAGTAGGTGGGAACCCTAACAGTTTTTTAACATACCAGCTCGTAGATGTTTATATCTTATTCGACGTGCGCTCGTCTCTGCCTGCTGATTAACGGCGCCTACTACTTCCTCATATGTGGACTCTTCATCTGTAAAAACAATAAATCATTTGGAAATTTCTACTATTAGTCTGGCTAATGAAAGACGATAACGAAAAAGCGCGGTAAATTTAAAAATTTTAGTATGGTATCCCTAAAAGTTTGATATGTTTTGTGGATTAAACTTACTTGATACTTGATTTTATTTTATTATTTAGATAGTAACTGTATTTCTATGAAATTAAATACTAAACGCCTCCTAATTCTATGAAAAATAAATATCTTTAATAAATAAACTAATCTTTAAGTCTTTTTATATATTCCAGAGGCTTTCCGTTAAGGTATAATGCACTGTTTAGAATTTGTCATTATTTTAGTTTTATTCTCGTTCATTTTAAGGCCTACAAAAGGCCGATTAAAAAAGGGTACTAAATTGTACTTTTATCCGAGGCCACTGTGGTCCAAAGTACGATCGCGTTATTCACCTGTGGGTTGAGCGGTGACTGTAAGTAGCAACTCGCAGTCCGGCTGAGGGTCCCTCGCAGCAAGACGGCCTAAAGCCCTACATAGCGGACCAAGTGGCGCGCTCCAGGAGCTAGCGAGCCGAAAGATACTGGCCAGTTCACACGACTCCATACTTTGAGACCCCAATTTCACTATCAGTTCGATTATACTTCGTTGAAGCTCTGAAAAGAACATTGAATTTAAATTAATAATGATGAAAATAAATTGACACATGATGTAGCTAAACTTATTTAAATGACTTTTACTATTGAAATATACGATATAAGCTTATATTTTATGCTCGTTTGCAGACGTTGACGTCTTAATGCAAAAGATTTTGTATAAATAAACTTTTTGATGTTATGGCATGTAAATACGAGTTTTAATATCAATCCAGAAGAGGATAGGCGCTAATATCATGCGCTATCAGTCTATGTAGAGGTAAAAAATTAATACAAACTGCGCTGTTTATATTAGTTTCTTTTAAATTATATTGTTGACCAATTTTACTAAGTATATCTGTTTATAATAAATGAAATCGAAACGTCGAGAAATAATAGAAATCCTCGTTAACCGAACCCGTTAAAGAAGTTTTATTTACCTAAATGGGATAAGTTTTAGGTTTTTCCCTTAACACACAGGACCTGGCTATATTTCGAGCCGATAACGAAATTGCGTCATATGACGGTATACCTGCATGTGTATTTGAGTTTCTAGCCAAGAGGCGAGCGGCTGGAGCATTGTGTGCCAACAGGCGATGTAACAATCGAGGCGGTGCGAGGCCGCTACCAAGTCGAGCTACGCACGCTCTCGCTACGCTCGCACACACGCGTTCGATCTCCTCACCGCCCGACGCAAGAACGCCGCTCACGTCTTTTCCATCTTTGACTTTACCATCCTCTTCTTCTAATAACCTGTAACAGATATGTATAATCACTTTCAATGAAGAAATAAGTGTTAATTGGTGTTGCTTCTTTAATGTGAGGTCAGTGGTTTTTTATCACCGGACATATTATATGTAGTTTCAAAGATAGAGACAGACGTGTAGATCCCAGGGCCGTCGAGGCAGTAATTCCGTTTTGGAATAGAAGGTTCCAATGTTAAATGGTAATTTAGTAATAGAACAAAGTGTAATACAGCATAGTATTATTATTAGTATGTTGTTGCCTTTTATTTCTATCTTTCTCATCTTTTAAGTGAAAGACTTTGTTTAATTGTGGTTTTCAATACCAATAAAGCGACATAATCATCGTCATTTTTCATATCTTGTTTAGTATACGTTTTGATTAATTATAAGGTATCCTTTTTAAAAGTGTATCGTAACGTATAAAGTACTTACTTGTCTATCAATTGTGTAAGAATATCGACCACTATGACGCACAGTTCCGGATGTGTCAATTCCCCATTTCTGTTGTACTCTGGACATTCTTTGCTGAACGCTTCTATACAATTATCTCCTACAAAAAATTATATAAACTTTTATCGGATAATCAAGGGTAAAGCGCGCCTTTAAATGTAATAAAGTAAATATTTTTACCTGAGACATAGCTAAATATAGATGAGTCAGAAAGTTTTCGAGTTTTGAACATATTTGACGCTTCCAGTTTGCTCGGTTCTACATCGGCCTGTGAAAAATACACATGATATATAACATATAATACATGTACAATTAAATTAGACTGCATCGCTTATCAAGGGCTTCATCAAACACTTATCAGACCGGCAACATTTAAGCAGCTTGTAAGTGTTATACAATGAATTTTTAGAATATTAAACATCTATACTAATATTATAAAGAGGAAAGGTTTGATTTTTTGTTTGTTTGAAATGAATAGGCTCCGAAACTACTGGACCGATTTCAAAAATTCTTTCACCGTTGGCAAGCTACACTATTCTTGAGTGCTATGTTTCATTTTTAAAAAAAAATTGGGATGCTTACTAAAACTTGAATAATCTAACCCAAGGTGTAAAAAAATAAACAAAAAACTTCCTTCAATCGTTTGCACTGCGAAAACTATTAATGATAGAACAAAATGATGTATTAAAAATTTTCAGAACAAATTACTATCTTTACAAAATGCGACAGCATGTCTCTATCTTTTATAGTTACGTCACAATAAGCATCCTTTTATTATTATTTTTTTTTTATTAAACTACCACCGCTAGAAAAGGCTCTTTATTCGTACCTAGGTATTGATCCTTATCAAAATAATTACCAACGTTTCACATAAGCTACAATTTAATGGCATAACCACCAAAAAAGCATTGGTGTTCTCCTGCCGTTTCTCTTGAATAGTTTACTACTATGTAATATAACAAAAATCTTAGCCACAGCAACGCTTGGCCGAGTCTACTAGTATTTTATAACCAGGCTATCGTAATTTAATAATACTAACCCTTGCAGTGCAAAACAACTTATTTATACACCGAAACATGTCGATGTAATTATTAAGTAGTAAGTACTACGTATAACTTGTTACAAGAACTCAACATACAATAACAGTAAAATAGATATGTTAACCCAGTATGCTAATGTTACAAAGAGCATTCCGCAGGGACAGTGGGAACGATAAGATAAATTTAAACGTTTCTTAACAGAGTTTCTCAAGATAATTACCGGCAGTCTACTAACGAAGAAGGACGAACGTGCGGTTATGTATGTAAATTTAATACTTTTTAAGATCATTTATTAAACTTAGGATTAAGCCTTCACGACTATGTATGACAAAGATCATAAGTTTATGATTTATAAGCATTCCAGTACAAATAACTTTGTCGCAAAGCCTTTTAAAACAAATATCCTATGTTAAAGTAAAATAAAAGTATTAAGATCGCTAAAGATACCAGGATATAACGTGTAGCAACGTCCAGTATAATATAGTGTTGGTATACATCAGATACGCAAACAGTATTCAAGTGTTTCGATCTGTGTTTCTCTATTATGATATAAGGGTGCGTCCACATCTGGCGAATATGCCGCGAATGTGCAGCTCGCGCGCATGCTTTTTTGTTCGTGCGCAACCTAAGCGCCGTACGCGATCAGCGCGCGGGCGGCGAGCTAGCGGCTCGCGTCTTCCTTTCGCCCACGCCAGTAAACGTAACTGTAAGCGCGAGAATTGAGTGCGCGCACGCCTTATACTAGCCTTGCATGAGTTGCGCTAAAGAGGCGAGGTTACAGCACGCACGCAGCTCGCAAACGGCTCGCGACCTGCACATTCGCCAGATGTGGACGCACCCTTACATGTGTATTTTCAAAACCTGTATTTGTGTCCTGACCTCATATCCGTCGTCTGGGCGGTCAAGCGGGTCACTATGCTCGCTAGGTTCCAGGTAAGGTCCGCAAACGCTCTCCTCACTCGACGATAGCTCTGCTGAACTTGCCTCCGAACCGTATGATAGAGATGGCACCTGGAAAAGTTTTCTTATTACAAAATTTTATCATGCTGGAACATTTTTTGTGAATATCACTGATTTTTTTATAGTTAGAAATTTAGATTTTGATCCTTGTCGGAACAATTTGTTGGTATAACCGATATGGAATAAAGAAATTAATAAAAAGTCAAAATCATTTATTCATACATGTACACTTATGAACGTCAAAAAAGAAATTTATACCATAATTATACCATGTTCCACATGACTTCTTAGGTAATTAATAGTTAATAATAATAAAATAAATTAAAAACAAAGGTTTTTTCTCTATCAGCAGGAGGCATGGTGAAATAGGAGTAAGCACTTACATTCTCGTGGGAACAACACGCAAATCATAGTCGAAATAACAAAGTGTTATGACACTATACTATATAAAAACTAGCAGACCGGCCAAGCGTTGCTGTGGCTAAGGTTTTTGTTAGTAGCAGTAGTAGTAGAGAGTAGAGACTATACAGTAGCAAACTATTCAACGGAAACGGTAGGAGAACACCAGTCATGGGGACCACCATCCTTTTTTGGTGGTTATGCCATTAAATTACAGCTTATGTGAAACGTTGGTACTTTGAACACAGCGCCATCTGTTAGAATTGTGACTATCATATAATAAACAAATATTTTGCAATAAAATATTGCGGGTATAAATTGAGATGTAAGCTATCCTATCTTTTAAGTGGGATTAAACTACACACAGTGTGCAAATTTGATTAATATCGGTTCGGTAGTTAAGGAGTCCATAGCGGACAAACAACGTGACACGTAATATATCTAATATATAAAATTCTTGTGTCACAGTTTTCGTTGCCATACTCCTCCGAAACGGCTTGACCGATTTTGATGAATTTTTTTGTGCTTATCCGGTATCTATAAGAATCGGCCAACATCTATTTTTCATCCCCCTGAATGTTAGCGGTAGTCTACCCCTAAATTTAATTTTTTATTTTTTTATGATACAGCATTAAAAAATACATACAACCCCTAATTTTTATTATAAATGATATACATGGCAAAACGACGTTTGCCCGGTCAGCTAGTACTTATATATATTAAGATTAGAAAGCTGCAGTTCACGAGTAAACAGAAAACGCAAAAGCAGGTCTAACAACGTTCAATTCGCAAAATGTATAGTGCATAGGTTATCAAGGCAATATAAATTTAATAGGTCCGGGAATAAAACAGCACCGTGATAAGATCTTCTACGCGGCTAAGGATCGCACTAAACAGTAAAATTATTGTAGGAATAAACGAGGGCATAATCGCAGTAAGCGTTTTAAGTTTGTAAACATATACCAGTTGGAATTTTAAGTAAAAAAACTTCATTTCTGCTAAATTTATAAATTCATCTGATGGGTGCGTACATTTTGTTCTCTTAAAATCTTTTTTTTTTCAGTTTACTCCTTTAGAAACGATTTGAGTTATAAGGCCCGGTACGGAAATTTTATGAGGAGTAAAATCAAGTGTAACACGAAAAGTTGAGGCGTTATGTGTAACACGATAAGTTGAGGCGTTATGTAGAAAGAGACAAATGGATTGAACGTGTAAAAGAATGAGATGGAATACATTACACAGACTTTTCTATTTTGAATTCACGTTTTCACAGCCACGTTTCAACAATGTCAGTGTCGACAGGTGTAAAAAATAAAAGTAGATTGTCTAGCGTGCCATAGAGTTTTGTTTTATTTATTTATATATTTTATTCCATATCATTATTCTATCTTTACAGTTATTACTAATTCGATAGAACGACACAATATTTATACCCACACCAATTAACCTAGATAAAAAACATTAAAAAAATATATTTATATACCTAAATCTTATAACTAATAATAATAAGCAACTCTTATGAACTCAGCCAGTGTACAAACAAATAGGTCTACCTTAACAGAAATTATATTTATTATATGTATTGCTCGCGTGAGTGGTGCTTCGCTAACCAAGTTGCGCGCGGTACATCCAAAAGTTGAGACTTTCGCCTCAGGTTTTCACTTGGTACCCGTAGACTCAGTCTCTCCATTATATCCATTAGATTAGGAACCCGACCCGTAAGTATCTTAAATATAAACACTGACAAAGCTAGCTCTCTTCTGAGGCGTAGCTGGTCATAACCCATCTTATGAAATACTTTCTAAGTTAATGTAGAAACAAGGTAATTTTCCTTACATACTAATAAGTTTCTCTTTTAAGTAAGCTTGAGTATTAATGACACGTAGTTATAAGTTTGTCACATTATTATAATATTATTCTATCGACTTCCTTGTAGGAGTGCCAATGCAATTCAAATTCAGTATCGAAGTTAGTTATCTTGCAAATGTTAAAAAGCTAAGAAATGATTACTATTCGTTACGCAATGCCAGATTTAACATCGATGACCTACCTGCATTTTTGTAAAACATATTATTATTTTTGTTTTTTTTTTACTTTTGCGATTCAAGTTACATAGTTCAGATTTTAATATTTGCAGAGCAACTAATATTTTTGTTTTATATATAGTCAGGTGGGGTAAATGCATGAACGGGGCAAATGTAATACCATAACTTTAACTGATTACACACAAAAGAAAATAGTGCTGGCATCTCTTATACACGTAAACTACTTCTTGCACTACACTCTGACAACTTATTGAATCTGATGGATTGACAGACTTACTGATCTCGTTGCAATAAAAACCAAACGTATTTTATTGCTATTACCCCAGATTAGTAACTATCTACACTATTAGAATTTTAAATTAAATTTTTACATTTACCCCTTTACACCGGGAAAATGCAATAGAGAGTTAATCTGTAATCATCTATAATTAAATATAAGTAATTACATCAAACAAAAGCTTAAAACATGTTTAATATTCACAGTAAAAATTATTTGTAAATTATAAAAGACCACAAAATAACATATAGATGAATGTGTCAATCTAGTTATGGCACTCGCATTTACCCCACCTGACCCTAGTTTATTTTGTAACCCAACCTACGTTTCATTTAAATTTTCCCACTAAGAGAGACAAAGTAACTTGTGAACTGAAACCAAAGAGAGATGTAACAGGTGCATTGAGTACAATCGCTTATAAGAGGTTAGAGATTGGCATTGGCCTTGTAGCTCACGTTAGTAAACAGAATAATTATCAATCAGACAAATTTACAAGAAGACTCTTAAGCGGGCCATAGACGGACCGCATATACGCAATATGCGGTTTGCTCAGGAACTGCTCGAGCGGTCCATGTATTGCGAATATGAATTTAGTATGGAAACTGCAGATCGCCGTGCGGCGACCGCATATTGCAGTCGGTCTTGACTGCAGCATGCGGTCCGTCTATGGCCCGCTTTACGGACGTCTTAGGTGACGTGCATATTGACGATTGATGATAAAACATCGACAATAACAATGAATAACCTTTAGTACTGCGCCGTACTCTGTAATCGCCGATTTCGACCTTTTCGTATACAATTTCGATATGAATATCTCAAAATCCATAGCGCTGAAGTTCTTGGGATCGCGCGGTACGTAAACTCAACGTTGAAACACACGTTTGTGTGGAGAATGTCCGCTATGGACATCCACGCGGTTCACTTCTATCTTGAAACTGCGAAGCCGGCCTTATTATAGACTCAGATATCCTCTCCTCCCCGGCTAATTCTTCCTACCTCTCCTATCCGGCGTACAAATTGGAACATTACTTTGTGCCGCGGGCGGGAGTTTGCGTGTTAGTCAGAGAGGATATCTGTTCTCGTCACCTCGCGATGCTTGAAGGAACGAACCTATTTACCCTGTGGCTGCTACTGCGATGACCATCCACAATTCTACGCATGCCTTTATAGGTCCCATAGCGGAAATGCCGAAACTAACTGACTCATAGAATCCAAATAGCACAGATTCCCTGCTCGTAAATGTCCCGAAATCGTGATCCTTCAAGAAAAGAGCGTATCAATTCTTAAAAGGCCGGCAACGTACTGGCGAGTCCTCTGGCATTGAGTGTAAATGGGCGGAGGTATCACTTAACATCAGGTGAGCCTCCTGCCCGTTTGCCCCCTGTTCTATAAAAGTGCTTATTTGACTCGTAGCTCTTACGAAATCGTGAGGAAACCGGCATACCATGCATTATACCCAAAAATCGAAGGCGTGTTTCACACAAAAGGCTGGTCACCTACTTGGGTATTGAAAATAAAAATTATTACGAAACACATACAGAAATCTAAGGCCTTGCCTAAAAAAGGTTGGCCATTGGTTTCGTTAGTTCCAAATTCAATTTCGTTAATTTTGTACATTCTTTTATCCAAACATGATAATCTAAATAAAACAGGCATTGTTGTATTTCAGTTTTATTGGTGTGTGTCGGACTCACACGATGCTGACCTCAGATCTTTAAGATAACAGGGTCAGTAAAAAAATCGTTTATAACGTATAATATTATACATATTTTACGTGTAATAATTTACCTATATTGCATAAGAAAAACAAAGCGTTACTCAGCTATAAATATCATCAACAGTCTTACGTATAATTATAAGGTATTTTTCGCTTCATTGAGCACATATTTTTATATTCCCATATACTGTTAGATCACCAAGCAAAATCCTAAACTCTACAAAGCGTTTCTAGTATTTGCGTGTATGAAAGAACTATTGTACTTTTGTAGGAAGTATCTCTAAAAAACTATTTCTGCATATCTAATGACATTCTAAATAGCCGTTACCCAAACTCCATGATTAATGTCAATAAGTTTTTAATGTCGTTGATACGATAACAGTTACACATCGCATTTTTTATCAATTACGTAGTTGACCGAGACGTCAATTTAATTTGTCCTTTAATAGCATAAGCATCAGGTTTCCAGTATCTATTACAAAGGTTCATTATCATAGCTATATATTTAATAGCTTTACTTCCGACGTCACGCGAGCAGAGTCACGTGTCTAAACCGGTGTCGGGTTGCGCAATATTAAAACCACGGCTGGACGACCACAGAGTATAGGTAGAGTGGGTGCCCACAAATTGAATCAATACACTTAATAAAACTATTTCGAAATTATCTTTCCACAGTATAAAATAAACGTAAACACTTAATTCTCTAATGCGCAAACGATTTTAATGAGGTTCGTTAGTAGACAGAGAGATTCATGAATATCTACGTATAATGAATGATCTCTATATTATTTATTTATTAACACTTCGTTGCAGAAACATAATACAATTGACATAGTTAAATGAAAAGGAGGACAAGCAATCTTCCAGGCATCCACACCATTATAAAACAAAGTCGCTTACTCCCTTCTGAACAATAAAATATTTTTCAGTAGAGTCTGGCTAATGAAAGAAGATAATTGAATTATTTGAAAACTTTCGGATGGCAACACAGAATGTCATTGAATTTCTTAGGTTAGTATGATTTATTGTCTTGATACTTTATGCAATTACTCATTTTTATTTCTATTGTATATTTTTTCCGAATAGTTAACAGGTATAATAGCCTCAATATTTATAGTTATTTATAGAAAGTTTCATAATCAATGTGAGAGACAGTGATAACAGCAATCACTCTGATGAATCTATGCATATTGATTTTTTGGATTCTGATTTTGATTATTCCGAATAAAGTTGTGTTTTATAATAAATATTGTTTTAGTTTTCCATGCAATTCTAGTCATTTTAAGTATCAATAGTAAAAGACTAAATACGTTACTATCAATGTTAAAAAATTATAAAATAAAATCAAGTATCAAGTAAATCCACAAAATATATCAAACTTTTAGGGATACCATACTATTTTTTTTTTTAATTTGCCGCGCTCTTTCGTTATCATCTTTCATTAGCCAGACTACACGGTTACCAATAGAAACATTTGAATGCAAAAAATTTAAACCGGGTGTGATATATTAATCTTTTTCAATAAGTACAGTTAAAACGCTTTAACAATGTGCAAGAAACAACCATATGTCTTGTTACAAGGGTCTCTTCCTGGTCCTTAAGTATTACACAACGGTATTCATTTTTGGCAATTTTAATTAACTACAAAACGTGTATGTTTTCTTATACAATTATGAACAACGCCATTTTTGTAAGGCCGTTACAGTAATTAAAAGTGTATTATTTAAGATCGAGGTAGAGTTTTTAAGGAAATAGGATCGCGTCACTATTGCACAACATAAAATATATCTAATTATATGTATTAGTCAGAACATTTGACTACATAATTTATTGTGTAGGTGTTAGTGTATTAGATCTTAATAATGAGTGATCATATTCGTATTTCAAGATATTCAAGATGAAAGATGTTTAACAAATGTAGAAACTGCGCGTTTGGTCTATTTTAGCTACTTTCACAGCATAATGTCTTACGGCATTTTACTGTGGGGTCGGGCTGCTGACATAGAATCCATTTTTATTTTGCAAAAGAGAGCGGTCAGAGCCATTTATAATCTACGTCGTTGCGAATCTCTCAGGGAACTATTTAAAAAGATTAATATTTTGACAGTACCTTGCCAATTCATTTATGAAAATATTATGTATGTAAGAAAGAATCTACATCTTTTTAGTAAAATAAATGAAAGACATAATTTTAGTACTAGAAATAAAGATAAAATAGCTCAACCATCTTTCAGATTAGCCAAAGTTCAAAATTCATTTATGGGGTACTGTGTGAAATGTTACAATAAAATACCTTGTGACATTTTAAAACTAAATGAACGGAAATTTAAATGTTTTATTAAAAGTACACTTTGTAAACACATACAGCATATTACAAATTAGATGATTATATTCAAGATAAGAATGCTTGGAAACATGCTGGTCCTGCTCCATAGGACAATCATAGAGCCTGGACAAAATCAAATTGGTTGCTGACTTTTTGCTGTAACATATTTTTGTTATTATTATTATATATTTTTTTTTTAATTTATAAATGCTACAAATGTAATTATTTTTTTTTTGTATCTCACACACTGTTTTGTTGTGTTTTTTAATATTTTTATTACACTTTAATGTTAATATTCTACGGTTTCGATATTTGTAAATATGTGAGGAACATGTATACTAACTTTTTTTAGTATAGTAGTTTATTCTAAGAGTACATTGTCTTCACATATAATTATTTAACAAATGTAACAAATATTGTAAACCTATTTTAAAAGAGTAAGTGTGGAGTTTCTTGCCCATTCTTCTCCACACGAAACTACCTTTTGGAAGGGGCAACTAGAATCTTCTATATATATATATAATTTTTTTTTTGACGTTCAAAAGTGCCATTTTAGATGGTCTAATTGAAATAAATGCTTTGACTTTGAAAGATTTACCAAAGAAGTTGCATCATGAAAAGGACAGGTAAACGATGCAAAGGACGACCCCCAGAACAATGGGAGGACACCTTTTTCAAACCTGCTGGGTCACACTGGCTCCAGTTGGCTTATGTAAGGAAAAATTGCATTCCTTGGAAGAGGTGTATGTATTGTAACTAATAAGGTTTTTTTTAATACAACGAATTTGAAGTTCACCTGATGTTATGTACCTGTGTTATGATACCGTCGCCCATGGACACTCACACTGGCAGAAGTCTCGCAAGTTGGAAGTACAGTACTGTACCCAAGTCTAGTAAAACATTTCGTGACCACCTAGAGTCACTAGGTGGTCACGAAATCTTTTAGTTTAGTTTAGTTTTAGTTACTATTATGTGGTGTAAGTAGAAAATAATATTAACAATAACGCGTAATTCAATCGCCGCCCCGCATCGTAACGTTTTACAAAAGGACAAAAAATTCGTTACGTAATACTTGAACGCTCCCTTGCCGGCTTTTTAAGAAGGTAGAATATTATATCGTATCAGCGAATTCGTTTTTTGTTTTTATATTATAGGGATCCAAACGAACGTGCGGGACGCCCAAAAAGGGCAGTCATCGCAGCTTATAGACACCCAATTTTTTGTGGGTGCGTTGCCGGCCTTTATAATTTAGTTTTTGGCTATGACAGTTTCATGTAGTTCGTCTTACAATCATGACATATTTCAGGTCATTGCATATTTTCTATCTACCCATCCCTATGTGCGAGGTACCTATGCCTAGGTAATTGTTTTATTTATTAAAGCAGGTATTGTGCGTTTTAAGAATGATTGTCTTATGTATATCGTAATTCGTAGGTCATGAATGATTACATCTATTTGTTCTCATTTATCAATAAGCAACCATTGTTTCTGATAAGATGTCAGATTAAATACAGGGAACTATTTACAATAACTATTTCACTGAATTGAAGTAAAATTGGCACTGAGGCACAACAGAGATTCCACAATATTTTTGCATTATTGTAATTGTTTGTATTTTTTATGAGTTAATATGTAAAGTCGCGACTTTACATTATTACTATTATATTACTATTCTTTTCCTTTTTTGGGAAAAGGGATACTCTTCTTTAATAAAATCCCAGAGGCTCTTTTATCTCTGCCTTTTAATAAATTTAAGAAATGTATTAAAGAAAAGCCGTGTAAAAAGGCTTACTATAAAGTTAACGATTATCCAGTTGATAAAAGGGCCTAGGACTAGTGCTAGACAGGCTACTTCTAATTAATTTGCGATATTTGTTTTAAAATAAGTGTTGTTTGATGATTTGCTATTTTAAAAAAGTACCGAGAGTTTTTTACGCCGGCTTTTTCTCTCGGCCTACACCCTCTGTCTACTTTCACGATGAGTCGGGATGCCTACCGATTCATATTTAATGACGGGGAATAAGTGATACCTGTATCCATAATAAACATATTTTTTTTTATTTTTTTTTTATAAATTTAAGCGACATCTACACTTATATGGAGCAGTATCTGAAGATACATTTAAAGCGATAAGCATTTTTTTGTGAAGGTTTAATCAGCCGTGTTTGCCGACCTTTAAGGCTTATCTTCTGACACCGGAAGTATCCCAAAATATCCAATGTATATTAAGTATATACAGGGTGGCCAAAAAGTCGTGGATCAAACGCAAATAGGGGATAGATGAGGTCATCAGCGGCAAAAAATTGTTCTACGGGAGGTCTCTAAGGTCAACCCCTGCAGAGTTATGCTTTATTTTTGATTTTATATGAAAATTGTCTTTTTTTTACTAATTCTTATTAAAATTCGAAAAAATCTACATCCTGTATCTTTTTCATAATATCCACTAGATTGGTACTGATGAGTTCTTGCGTTAGACATACTATTTATAGTTGTTTATTGAGTGTATTGAAGATAATATTAAGTTATACGATATAATTTTTTTTCAAATCAAAACTTTTTGTTTATTTCGGACCCCACTGTGAAAAAAAATTACTCTACCGAGAAGTGACCCTGTATTACAAGTTTTGGCGCATTTAATATGGTTTCTGAAAAGGTATTACACGTGGCCATGAGTCGCTCTAATATCTTTCTAGAAAGAATTACAAACAACGATTGTGAAATAATAATTGTATTAAAACAATTATTTCTCAATGGTTGTTTGTATGAAACAAAATATTTTACAATAATATATGCTCAAAATTCCTGACTCTGACCATAATACTTAATCTGCACCGTCTAATCAAATTCCTACGTAACCCTCCAGCCACCTGTGCAATTTTTTGAATCTAGACCGATTCACACAGTACTGGTCCCATGTAGGTAAATAATCTATCATAAGTCCGAATCGTTGTTGTTTTTTCGTCCTAGAAAGATATTAGAGCGACTCATGGCCATGTGTAATACCTTTTCAGAAACCATATTAAATGCGCCAAAACTTGTAATACAGGGTCACTTCTCGGTAGAGTAATTTTTTTTCACAGTGGGGTCCGAAATAAACAAAAAGTTTTGATTTGAAAAAAAATTATATCGTATAACTTAATATTATCTTCAATACACTCAATAAACAACTATAAATAGTATGTCTAACGCAAGAACTCATCAGTACCAATCTAGTGGATATTATGAAAAAGATACAGGATGTAGATTTTTTCGAATTTTAATAAGAATTAGTAAAAAAAAGACAATTTTCATATAAAATCAAAAATAAAGCATAACTCTGCAGGGGTTGACCTTAGAGACCTCCCGTAGAACAATTTTTTGCCGCTGATGACCTCATCTATCCCCTATTTTCGTTTGATCCACGACTTTTTGGCCACCCTGTATAAAACAATTTTAATGCAAAAGAACATTTACGATAAAAATCGGATAGATTAATTTTAATTTTACTGTTTTCTTCAACTTCTTTATACAACGGGAACAAGACTAAAGAGAACTAACCCTTTTGATTAAAACCTTTTTTTACTAAAACTAGTGCAGTGGAGTGAATATAAGTGCAAGAGCGGTATCTAGGACACACGATGTTAGTACATATTAAAACTTTATACGTTATATGTAGAACATTATCTTATTTAACTTATATACTACTATTGTAAAAAATTGCCATAATTATTGTATAGGCTTGTCATTTATATAAAGTCGCTCTCGCTTTTGTTTTAAATAATCACATTTTTTTACTGTTTTAATATTGTGTATATATTTAATTTTTCGTTCTAAAATTATAACCTATAAACATCGACTGAAACTATTCCTTTAAAGTTAAAAACTTAATCAAAGTTATATAATTGAAAGCCCTTGAATCCGTGATTATTTATTACATAATCATTAATTAGATATATTACTGATTAAAAGTGTACATATTCTCTTTTTTTTTCTCGATTGACAACATACCTATTAGAATTATGTTAATGATATTTCTAATTATAATTTTTATGATGAAACCGATTCGTAATTTACTACCGTTCGTAATATCTATATTTACAAATAATCCGATAAGAACAAGTTTTAATAAAATTGCCTAACAATATTTAAGATGACGCAGGCAATGCATTTTAATCTAATAATGCAAATTAACATTTCAGTAATATAAAATTTTTGAAGATGTATCAAAAATAATCAGACTATGATTAAAAACATTGTCTTACTCGTGCTTTTATAAAGCTCGTAAAAAAAATTTATAACTTTAAAACTGCCCAAAATATACGAGTAATTTACACTCATATCCGAATTAAACGATTTTTGATTAACACAGTATCGTAATATTGATGCATAGTGATCCATTAATTTTTATCAAAAAAGCTTTTAACGATGCGAGGATTTTAATGATTGTACACTTTTATTCATAAATGAATAGCAGTAGTAAAAAACGAAGAAACAGAAAAGCAAACTAAGTAACGGAGAGACCGGTTAAAGGCTCTAGTCACGCCCTCTAGATCAATGTTGTAACCGAGGTTATATGCATGTGGCGGTGACCGACAACCAAACAAGGACGTATAAATAACGATTGTTATGAAATATTATGAAAAATTGGGCAAAATTTCATTATGAAAATTAGTCTAAGCATTTTATCAAAATATTTTGTATCTGTTTTTTTAAAATAAGTTGCGGTAGCTCTGAGATTTAAAATTAATAAACTTAGATATGATTATCAATTTAATATTATACAATGAAACCGGTTTTTATTTTTTAATATTTCTACAATTTATAACATGATGTAACGTAGGTATACATTTTTATATAGGAGGTGTAGAATATAAAATTGTATATACTTCAAACAAAAGGATTGCTAATCTATGACTTGTACATAAGAAAAATATATATTTTCCACAACACCGTTAGTACGACGAGAGTGTACAGACAGTGTAGAACAAATATTTGTTCCTATTTAATAATTGTTTCTTTTTATGGAAAAAAAAAATCAACAAGGCTGCCTAAGCATTTGGGAATATTTGCCAATCGGTTTCGTAAAGTAACCTTGACGCCTGGCTTATGGTTTGATCCCCATTCGACGAATAAAATTAAAGTTGTTTCGTCCCCTTCGTAAATCAATCCTATCAATGGCGGGAATTGTGTATTTTAAATGTTAGCTATTAGCTCATCGGAGAAGAAAAACTGCGCCTGAGTCGCGACTTCTGATAGCTTAACAATGCAATATCGTATTAAAACGGAAATACAATTGCAAAATCAACAAAATGTATGGAAAAAGCTGTGTGAACAAGTTCATATAAAAACATACTTGACGAAACTATAAAAAGCTTATGGTAGTACAGGTCTTTGACACATCGTTATACAATCAGATTCAGATAATCTTGTTCAATAGATACGTGTCTAGAATGAAACTAAGTAAAGCTGAGTATTAGCACTTGATTGGATTTATAATTAAGGGCAGAGTAACGAGTCGTCTCGTGTATGTAATTGGATTAGCTAGTGCGTCTTAACTAATTAATACCGTAGTCTTCCCAACGCTAATCAAGAGCCGCAAATCTTAATATACCTATTGACCATTGGTTTATCACGACCGCGGTCAGATTTTCTTTGCATTTTTACACTATAACCAATACACGTAATGTAAAGTGCTGGCATATTAATTTCATGACATTCAGAGCCTGGAAGACTGTCTGATGGCGGCGTGCTATTCTTATAATGATTAAGTTCTTATATAAAACATATTTAATTTATTCATGAGAATAAATTCTTTTATCATTATTTTATCACTTTTAGCAATAGAAAAAAATTGTAATTAAAATTTTTATAATATTTTTTATGTGGTCTTTGTATGATTTAGGGGTAAGCTCGACTAAAGCGATTTAATCCTGCTTAATATTATATAAAAAATATAAATGGATGAATGTAAAGTCGTGTGCATAATTTTAGGCTAACTGAAACGTGTCAAATCGATTTATTGGTAAATGAACGCTGTCCTTTTGAATGGGCCTATTATAGTTTAAGCCATATCTGTACTAAAATTGTTGGTTAATAGTTTGACACATGCGATCCACCTGTAATGCTATGCGACTCGGTGAATCGAAGGAATATGTGCGTGTGCGCCGAGCAAACACTCGTTCATGTGGAACCATCGCGTTATACGATATACTGGAATCTGTTGTGGAAGGTCGACATTTTATATTTTACGTTTAACTTTGTAATTAACAATTAAAAGTACGTAAACATAAACACAACATTTCCTATAAACCGGTAAAGTAGGAATCCAATAAATGTTTTGATTCGCTTGAACTTTAAGAATCCCATAAAATACTTAATATATTATGCATTTAACTGTTTCAATAATTCCAGTTTCTTAGTTAAAAATATAATTCGTTATTAATATTGACTTTATAAATAAAAATTAATGTAAATGTTACTTGTCTTTGTAGTATATATAGGACAATAAGAAATCAATATGTGTTCGTTAGTGCGAGTGATCACCTAACAATCGGGGTTGAGGCTTTTCATAACGGGCACCATACAATACATGTTTATTAAGGAAAAACAGAACAGTCGCAGGTATATAGTGAACCATATTGTAGAATGTATATATCAAACATCTACCAAGTACAGTGTAAACTCTTTATAACGAATTTTAAGGGAATCAGCATTTTTTTTTTCGTTATAGAGAGAAATCGTTATAGCAAGGGACTAATTAATGTATGGTTAAACCAAACGAATTTAACTCATTTTTACGTTATTAGAGGATTTCGTTATAACGAATGACGTTATAAAGAGTAATAGTAAATTCAATTTACTATTAATAACAAATAATAAGTTTTTATTTACATTGAATTTACGTTGAGTATGTGAAATTAGGCACAATCTTGCTTACACACAATTATTATTCTAAGTAATATCATACAGAATCTATGCGCATTAATTAGTTTCAAAGGCAATTTATCGTGCAATAATAGGTGTCGAATGCGTGGTTTTACGTAAGGTGCAGGCAAAAACGTGAATAGTCATCAATTATGCTTGATTAATGAAGTTTAACGATAGCCTGTTAGTGAATAATCGTAATTAATTAATTAATGCATGAAGTATGGCCTCATAACTGTTTTTAATAGAAATATTTGACATGCACCTTGAGATAAACCTAAAATAATTTAATTTATTGACCTCGATACTTGATTGTATTATTGAATTAGTATTTTAAAAATACGCCTTTTAATCCACTGCTGGAGAATTGTTAATACTAATTCCATACATTAATTAATTTTTACTCGGATAGGATTTGGTTTTAATATAACCATAACCAAAGGCCATAAATTTGTCAACTTTTTAACATAATTATTGTATCGATTACGAAGTACAAAAACTTAATCAAAATTCATTATGAAAATTTTTTAAATAGATAAAATAACTTAATAAATATATAAAATTGCAGTTTGGAAAACAGATACGCACAATAAATATAAGTTATTTATTTGTAATTGTGAAATATGTGACAGTGGCCACAACGACGTCTCTTAGATAAGGAGAAATTATGAAGGAAAGTCGATCACGAACTAGGCATGTCAGTTTTAAACCTACCGCAACTTTCACTACAGCAATACTTTAATCCTGAAACTGGTATATCCAAAAAACAAACACAGATTCACAGTTATTAGTAGAGATTGTTAGAAACGATAACATAACACGGTCGCGATGCGTCTACGTACACGGCCGCAAGAGACTGATTGAGGTACGTTGGCCGGCGGTGGGCCGCGCTCGGAGGGGCACAACCGGTAATTTGCTTAATAAAGACAGCATATCATTGATACACAAGCTAATACGTCCTTCGAAGGACGAAAGGATGTTATCAACTGTTTTCACCCATATTAATGTTTTTATACGACGCGATTTTGTATTGATTTTTAATAACGGTAAAATGGTAAGATATATTAATGAGTTAGTTAATTATGCTTTAGTTAAACCTTGACTTTTCCGTTTAGACGATAAATTCAGTATAAAGTTTTAACCATTTTTCTAGTTATATTTTTTAATATTGTCTCATAGTTCAAAATCATATACAATTGACAGTCGTATGTAGAGTAAAGTGGGTAAACTGTACCTATTTTTTTTTTTAATATGAGGTGAAAATGCGCTTACGAAGGCCCGCATCAAGGATGTCGACCTTGACGCGGGGACTGTGGGGCTGGGTCTAGAAGAGATGTTAAATTACTGACCCCTGTAATTACCGTCCTCGGCCTAGAACATATTGCTACGTTCTAAACCTTCACAGTCTCCTTTCTTAGGTTGCTACCTACTCACTGCTTGCCTTAGAAATTCGACCGTGCCCTCCCAAAGGCCGAGAACAAATTTAAATTAAATTAAAACTTGCCCTCGAACCGGGTATCGAACCCGGTACCCCTCACCTAGCTGCCACTTAATAAGACCGCTAGGCTATGAGGCCCTTAAACTGTACGTATAGATTAATACTCTTTATACTCCATTATATATCCATTCAATGAGTACCAATATGTGTATATATTTTTTTAAATTACGTTATATAGTTAGCTGCTAAAATTTATTCAAATTTGTATTTTACCCAAATTTTATATTTTTACATTAAACGTTTACTAAAATGACCGTTATCAACTTTCGATATCTGCTTTATGTTCGTTATTTCAAAAATTGTTCAACAATTAACATTTTAATATTGTTGATAAACGTTGATCTTACAGATATTGAGAGAGAGAGACCAACACTTGGTCCTTAGAATATCAGGTTACCGATACGAAAATCTATGCTTCTATTCTAGAAAATTCTTTTCAGGTATTTCCGAACAGTAACGAATTGGGGCCTTCAAGGGAACAACGTACCACTACATTAAAGGCCCGCAATGCCCTTGGAGGCCGCTGAGGGAGTTGCAAGTGTCCATGGGCACGTAAGCATTTAATTCTGAATGGGACAGAACTAGCAGGAAGCAACATAAAAAAAAGGGTGCGTGTACTTATGTACGCGCGTAAGAAGTTATACTTCTTTGGCATTATTAAAAATAGTTTTTGATTGCATGCAAATAATTAATTACAATTAAATAATCAAAGACTGGAAAAGGAGTCATTATAGTCAATAAAGTTCAGTTTACATTTGAAAAATTAAATAAATAAATATTTATTATTATTCTCTTACATTAATTATTATTCAAATGTTTTTTTTAAATTATGTCCAATGCCGTAGCATCTTGCGTGGGCAACTTCATTCTGTTAATTTTGTGTCACGGTGCGCGCGCCTCGTAAAATGTTACTCTCATAAATTTTTCATAACGCGCCTAAAGAAGTATAACTTCAAAAAATAATTCAAACAGGTCCAGGCTTCTCCTGTAAGACTATGAAAGACTTTTTTTATATATAACAGGGGGCAAACGGGCTGGACGCTCATCTGATGTTAAGAGATACCTCCACCCATAAACACTCACATTGCCAAAAGGCTCGCAAGTGCGTTGCCAGCCTTTTAAGAGTTGTAATACAAGACTAGATTACCTTAGTAAAGTTTGTAGGTGATCGAGGGCTGGTATAGATGCGGGGTCGCGGACGCGTAACAGCAACAGCTACAAGCGCATCACACAGGGCCCGCAAACCACCGGCCGCGTCGCGCCATGCGTCCGTACTCGCGTACTCGCTTAGCGCGCTACGTACTACCTCACAGCTTACTTCTTTTGAACGGCCGGATGTTGCATCTTTATTTGTAACAAGATCCGTTTTTATCAAAAGGTTATATTTTCACCCTATATATTTACTAATATAGCTCTTCTTAAATTTATATATGTTCTATAATCTGAATCCTGTTTTCCCCACGTTCTATAAAAAAAATATTACGGATGCATAGGCACTATGAGATATGCTAATAATATAGTAAATGTGCAATTATTAAAAAAAAAATCATTTAAATATCATCTGTTGCATAAAACTTTCACCAAACATATACTTATGTATAATCCATGTTACTCATTATTATAAATAGAAAGACAAATTTTTAAACAGTCTGACCTTTGTGGATATCTGTTACTAGAGTATACCAGTAAAAACTTATTGCTAACAAAGAACATAACATAAAAGAGTAACTAGGGTAATTATTTCAGTAATTATTTTGTTATTTTCTAGCTCAGCTAAACGTTTAAATAATATAGCAACACACGAAACGGCCTTGATTCGAGCAGTGCTCTAAATCAAGGCATATAATGAGGTCTCGTTTACAAACTTAAATATACGAGTAAACTCAGCCGCCATGAGCCATTTAATGCAACTTATCTCATGCGCATTAGTCACATTTAATAGGATCAATAATACTACTTCATTAAAAAACGGAAATTCAAAAAGTGATGAAAGTGACGTTTTAAAGCTGTTTTCTATAGAAATTATGATACTATAAAATAAAATAAATTTAAATGTTACGAAATTATGATACGAAAAACAATAAAGTCAAATTATTATGCAAAATTATTACAGAATGCGTCACAACGAGGGCAAAAGACGCCAACGATCGGCCAGAGACTAGATATTTTCGACAATAGCTTTATACAATTTATCCTTTAGTTATCGTACATTGTCATTTAACTTTCAAAAGAATGAACGAATACCAAGTACGGCTGTCGGATTGATTTAAATTATTATTAGTTATACATACCAGTGAGTGCAAATTGAACAGTGAGCACTGCTTCCAAGATCTTGACGAGTAAGCGAAGGGCAGCGGGGCTGGGGACGGTAGATAGCGGAGAAGGGCGGCATAACGCATGCAGCACTAGCCGTAGCAGAGCATAGCTCTCGGCCAGAGCATTCTCACGTGCTGTGTACGCGGCGAACTCGCGGCTGTGCACGCATAGGCCTGCGCACGACCTCCAGAACGTGCATGCTGTCTTGAGAACTTCTAAGCATTCCTGTTCCTCATTCTCACCCTCCTTTACCGGGGATTTTATTGTGATGGGCTCAGAAAATTTTCTCCCTTCACGCAGTACTAGCCCTAAAGACTCCTTTATCTCACTTATTTCCCGTAATACCTCGGACTTTTCTAAAGGTATCCAAGACTTAAACACTCCGAAACATTTATCTGTAACTTCAGAGAGAGATTTAAACAGCATCTGCACGGATGCCAAAGAACTCATTTCACGGAAGTAAGTCAACTCGGCGTTCTCTTTTATCAACTTGTATATTTCGACTATGATAGCTATTTCCAAAATGGCACAGCACTGGCTAGAAAATTCTGGAAGCGATATCAACTCAAGAACGTAACTTAATCCACCCTTTTGTATAAACTGCTCGGCAAAGGAGACAGTATTTAACAGACTAGCAAAAATATTAAGACTTGAAACTGTTAAAAAGTAGGCGGATTCGTCTAACCGGATTGTGTATCTGTGCTTAGAGACGATAAATGTGGGATAAATGACACTAAAAAGCAATTCATATTTCATTTCCATTCGGCATTTGGGTGTAACTTTAAGGAGATGGGTGACAGTTGCATGAAGCACACTATTGTGGTTGTCTAGCTGCAGTAGAGAGTTATAATGGATAAGAAAAGACCAGACACTCTTTCTTTCCATCGGGCTTACGCCGTGAGCGCAATATTTACGGCCAAGATCTTTATTATCATCACATTGTTCACAAATCGAGCACGGCAGCTGATCTGTAACTTTTGGTACAAGGACACTCGCACCTAAATCACCATACACCGTGTGTTCAAGTAATCTAAGACACAAAGTAGCGACACTATTATGGGTCAGCATAAGTCTAACAATGCTCTCCATGAGAAAACTCGGCGAAAAACAACAACACACCCCGCACTTAAGCATGACATGGAGGATTTTGTTTCTCAGGACCTTGTGAGCGGAAATTTCTTCGTCTGGCACAAGCGAGGTGAGCGTGGCGTATAACACAGACACACAGCAGGCAGTGGGCATGGGCAAGCCGGCGCCTGCCTCGCCAAGAATATCGTGATGGTGATGCATACCAGCGGTCACTCGCTGTCGGCACGGCTTGTGTCGTGACCGTGGACATGCCGCTGAGTGTATCACTTCACTCCGTACTCTCTTCATTCCGCTCACTAACTTGCCTATTGATTCTATTAGTTTCTTAATTAATGTCACAGCCTCGTCACTGTCGCTGCTCGGTACTCGTATCATCAGCTCTATGCACTCTTTAAGCAATCCTCCTTTAAAGCATTCTCCGTATAGCCTGAATTGATCAGTAAATTCTCTGAGCTTCTCCACAGTTCGGCATTGCATGAGCAAACAGTAAAAGAATGCCGTGACGGAATACGCGATTCCAAATACAAATTTTAGAAGGTTACTTGTTTCTATTAAATTTGGATTTTCTACGTTTTTGGCACGATTTTGTCTGTCTGTTTTCGTATTATATTTGGCACAGGATTTACAGACGACGTCTTCTAGAATTCGTAAAAGCATAGGTAATATTCCAACGTTTATTAATTTGGCACAGAGATCTGCTTGTATCAGAACCTGGTCTAGTGAAACGATCAAAAGTTCAGTTAATGCTACCTTGATGCTCGACAACTCAAGGGGATCATAGGCACTGGACTGCGCAGCTATTGACCCAAATTGAAGAGAGCACAGGTTTTTCAATGAAAAATTTATGCATTGCATCGATATTTGCGAGCCTTCAGATCCAGTGAGACTGCTCTCTGCCCTGCATAACTCTTGTAACAAATCTATTATAATCAAGGTAAATTCGAAAGTGCTAATTTCAGAATTAATAATTTCCTTATGTTTGTCTTTCATAAAGTCATCAGCTTTAGGTTTAGCCTTTCGCGGTGTGAAGTAGGGGTCGGAATAGAGTGTGTCATTTAAGTCGGATGACCGCGGCGGAGTGGGACAATAGTCAAGGTCATCGTAGGGCGTGCACGCCTTAATACCCAGCGAGCGATTGAGAGCTTGAAGGTCATCGCCCCCGTCGCCAGATTCCGATGACGCTTCTGACTTCTTTGCTATCTTCTTTTTAGGATTGGATATCGATTTAGAATCAGAATCTAATCTCATTAAGCCATTGTACCTTGACCTGTGAATAATAAATCGGATTAAGTTATACTGCGCAGCGCGATAAAATGCTAACGCTATTATAAAAATTCAATTTACCTCGTCGCAATAGAGCCCTTACCCGGCGAGGCTAAAGTTTGATTTCCGTTGGCCTTTTGTTTAGACCATATCCTGTATTGAAATAATGATTTACATACTTATATTTTATTTTATTAAAATCTAAAGTTTTGATTTAAGATGACGTATGTGAACTATTATTATTTTTATAAAACAAATGTCTAGCAGGTCAAACGGGTTATTTAAATTAAAACTAAAAATTTTGAAACTAAAAGAAAATGTAAAACTACCTTAGATCGTTTAGATGATTCATATTCATATATTAACTTAATTAAAATTTAAAAAAAAAATCTTACTTTTTTCCCTCTCCAACCCTTATATGGTAAGCAAATCAAATAAATCGGGACAGATAACTTTAAAAATGTAATATAACATAACTTTACTCAACATCTAGGAAATACTAATGAAAAATGCTAAACCCGCAGTAGATTAGTTTGAACTGTTATTTAAATATTATGTTAAGCTGATTGCACAAAGCAAAAAAAAAGTAATTTTTGGCCTTTTAGACATTTAAAAAAATCAAGGATTTTTATACCCTCATACATATAAAAAATCGAATTTCCAGAACAGAAGTCCTTTAGTTAGCTAGCCCATAAAATAAAATAAAAAAATAAAATAAAAATGGAGTTTATATACCTATTTGAGAAGAGCTGGTGTATAGGCGCAGTGGGAGGCCTTGTTATATTCTGATGAGTTGAGGCCGCGTGACCTGCTGCACTTAGCTCCCCAAACAACCAGATCAACACGGAGCTCAATTGACGGCAACATGACAGACCCTAAAAAATGTTATGCTCTTTAAAGTGTTGTCAGAGGTCCTTCTAGGCCAAGGGCGGATCCAGATGGGGGTCATAACATGATTGATCTGGGGCCTGGACTAGTCCTCACTTTATTACAAATATTTATATATATTGTTCAAATGTCACTAATAACATCATCACTAATAATACAATGTTCACTAATACACTACAAAGACACAAACACGCGAGCGTATGTATGCTAGAAACAAACGTGAACGCTAGATCCGCCTTTGCTTTGTATTGAGAATTGCCGAGGTGCAATTACTTCCTACTCCTTAAATATCAGTTAAAATTACTATACGCCATTGACCAAACAGTAAAATGTCATAGTGTCACTTATATGAACCCACATACTCACTCTTGCAGGCGTGTTGAAAACAGACAAACAAAAAAAAAACAAAAAATAATTGAAAAAGATGAATTTAATTAATTATTTTTATGGAATTTATTATTAAGTTTGTTATGGAGCTGGGAACCCTGGCACAGGTACTTTCTTACTTAAAAGGGTTTCCAAATCTTACACATTATAATGAACTGTTGTCAAATGAATAAACACAATTATATTTTTTATTTTATATTTTTTTTTCGGTCGCCAACAGCCAGAGGCAGATAACAATTTACAAATTTATTTTTTACACCGATTATAAATCGATCCCGATACCCAATCACCACGGACCCTTTATGAAAAGGATAAGCCACTCAGCCTGGGCAATCATAGAAAAAATAGTACAAATCCTGATCTATGAATAAATATATAACGATTCTGGCCATAAATACTGTTACATAAAAACTTTTCTTTTTTTCAACTTTTTAGTTATTTTGAATTTGGAACACGTATATTATTTTAAAAACTTCTTTCGATTTTGCGCCATTTCACATATTTTTTCGTGTTCATTATCAAATTTATGACTTTAATAAATATGTAGGGTTTAATAATATTACATTACTTGTAATAGAACTTATGCTGGTCTAGGTATTTACTATTTACTAACTGCTGTGCACCTGACTCGGAAATATCATATAATAACCTGACGGCTTGGAAATATCGAAACACAATTATCTCTAATCAATTCTATGTTTTACATAGATACTCATGTACAATGAAGATATGTTTGTAAACACTCACGGAGTGCGTCAGCTAAACAACATTGTTGCATGTCTGTGTGCATGTTATTTAATAACTGTGTTGCTAAGGAGTATTGATTTTAATTAATGAATAAATGCAAAAGAAAATGACTAATTTAGTTGTATAATTTATTTTTATTTTTATATAGCTCTTTATCGTGCAATCAGTCAGACTATGAGCAGATGTGTTGAGAGCTGTTAGACGTTCAGAGCAAAATCTCCATCGAGACTGCTCCTCTCTTTCAACCGTGTCTATCAAGACTTAGAATTTGTCGCCATTTAAGCCTATTTATTAGGTCCGGTATGGTTAGTTGCGTGGCAAGCTTATTAGGATGCTTTTCTAGCCTTTTTCTGTATTTCATACTCCAGGTTTTGATCTCCCTTTGACAGTCCTGATTTTGAGGTGCTCATGAATCTCCGATGTTTTTATAAACCACGGACAGTTGGATATTTTTTTCAAGATGTAATTTTGAACCCTCTGTATAATACTTATGTTAGAGTCACACGCCGAACCCCATAGTTGAATCCCGTATGTCCAAATTGGTTTCAAGAGCATTTCGTAGATGAGTAGCTTATTATCTACTGACAGTTTGGAATTTCAATTTTGTTTAAAATATGAATATTAAATGTTACATGTGCAGTTCCATTAATAAGCTAAATTTAAGTTCTATTTGTAGCTTATATATAGAAATAAATGTAATACAGCAGAATTCCTGGTAAAATGTTATTTTAAAGTACTGTGTGATTTTGCAAATTGATAGAAACAGGTTTGATACTATATACAGCCTCTATTAATTTAGTGGGTAAGACGTAAGAACCTAACAACCCTACGGATTCCTAAGCCCTATAGACGTACCCTAACACATAAATTGTGAATATATACTTATACTAGTTGACCGCGTAAACAACGTTTTGCAATGTATATCATTTATATTAAAAAAACCGGGGTTGATCGTAGAGGGGTGAATGTTAGGGGTTGTATGTATTTTTTAATGTATCATAAAAAAATAGAAATTAAAAATGTTGTCTAAAAAATAAAATAAAAAATTAGGGGTGAACTACGCCTAACATTAAGGGGGATGAAAAATAGATGTTGGCCGATTCTCATAGATACCGGATAAGCACAAAAAATTTCATCAAAATCGGTCAAGAAGTTTCGGAGGAGTATGGCAACGAAAACTGTGACACGAGAATTTTATATATTAGATAAATAAGTACGGGATGTCTGCACCAAGAGACCTAAGGTGACAGACGGAGCCCTACGGGTAGGATCAAAGGTTCGAGGTGGTGGGATTATCTCAAAGCTACCGGGCAGGCTCACCACGATATTTAAGGGCTTGAAGTAGTATTCACCACTTTGAGAGGAAGCCTTTATGTACCGGAAATTAAAATTATTATTTGTTTTTATTTAGACCACAAAGTTAGGACAGACAAACAAATTGACGTAGATACAAAAATATGAAAAGCGATGCCGTCCCTACAACGTGCGGACACGACCATTATACTTTTTTTATATTAACCTATTTCACAATAAATATTAACAGATGCAAAAAGCTTGTTCTTATTGCATAAATAATTGGCTTAATAGACACTGCGGTTTAGTCATCTGATTCCGGTTCCGGTATGAAATCTCTATTTATCACCTACATGATTAGATACTTCAGAGAATAATGATTATTTGAATATATTCTATGTCTAACTATGCTATGTTTGAGCTTTTTTTTTATGTAATAGGAGGCAAACGGGCAGGAGGATCACCTGATGTTAAGTGATACCGCCGCCCGTACCGATAAGTGGACACTCACAATGCCAGAAGGCTCGCAAGTGCGTTGCCGGCATTTCAAGAATTGGTACGCTCTTTTCTTGAAGGACCCTAAGTCGAATTGGTTCGGAAATACTTCTGTGAGCAGCTGCTTCCACATAGTGGTGGTGCGCGGCAAAAACTGCCTTAGCTCAGTTGTGGAACGACGGACGTCGAGGTGATACGGACTATGTGTAGGGGAAAAGCCGGATAGTTGCCCCACTTTTCGAAAAAGCTTTATATTTTTTAAATATGAACTTGCTGAAAATTATTTAGTATGTATCTCGCAACATAGGCCTTTTATCTTCTATAAAAGCCTATTTTTGTATACATAATTAACAATGGTTTTGAATAAATACTGTTTTATTTCACCTCTCAGAAAAGGGATAGTTGCCTACTGTGGCGGATACTAGCCTAGCGTAGAAAATGCTTCGGGGTTACTTGCCTCGTGCGTTTTTATTTTGGATAGAAAATTTGTATCAATTAGAGTAATCTTTATTATTTATTTAACAGTCTTTATCATTTACTGAGATCTTTTATTAAATACAATTTGAAATATTAAGAAACAACAGTAATTTTTCTCCTTTTTAACCGGAAGTAACTGATTTAACTGCTTTAGCACCTTTCTTAGCTAATACTTTACCAATTTTATTATTGAGTTGGACACCGCTTTCATCCATGTTAAATATTTTATCTGGCTTGTCCAGCAAATTATTCTCAGTTAAAATAGTTGTCAAGAGTTAGAACAAAAATTGCAACTTCTGTTCTGTTGAGACCCTTTGCTCTTTCAATTGATAAACCCTCAGCTTGTCTCAAAGTTATATCAGGTCTTTAGCCATTGAGGTCCAGCCATTTGGTAGTATAGTGGTCAGTATCCCCGCCTGTCACGCGGGAGACCGGGGTTCGATTCCCCGCCGTGGAGCCATGGGACCGGTTTCATAGGGAATATTTAAGTGAGCTGCAGCAGCGGACTAAGTGGCGAGAGCAGAGGAGAACACTCAAAGAGGGCGATCTTGTTGTCATCAAGGACGACAACCTTCCCCCAATGCGATGGCGCTTGGGACGAGTTAAGAAACTGTATCCAGGGGCAGACGGCATCACTCGAGTAGCCGATTTCACGACCTCACGTGGCGTAATCCAGAGGGCCTTAGGCAGGGTCTGTCTGCTCCCAGCTATCAACCCAGAGGACGAGTCTCTTGGTAACCAGGGTTCCCAAGGCGGGGAGCCTGTTCACGCGCACGGCACATGATCTGCGCCGGCGGGAGTGGGGCGCGGGCGCCGCGGCTGCGACCGACCGGCAGTTACATTTACGGACGCACGGCGCACGACACGAATAAGAATTTTATTTTAATACACGTTTAAATCCAGTCCAGGTTTTGTTTGATTGCTGCAATTGCAAATTCATCAGCCAATCCATCTCCCGGCCATGCCATTAATAAAGTTGTGCTTTAATCCCAACTTTATCTCAATTTTTCGAAGGCAAGTGCTAAGCTATCTTCTGTTCAGTTGATGTTGATGAGGCATTTTGCTTATCTATAATAAATATATAAACTGTGAAGTAGATATTTATTTAATTTACAACAAGTTAGAGACAAAGTAAATTCGAATAAGCATCAAAAAAACAGCAAAGAAATAAAATCCGTCTTTGCTTGTTAATAAATTTTTAGTCACTCTAGGGGCAACTATCCGCGACAGTAAGTAGGGCGACTATCCTTTTTGATGCGGATACTTGCCCTTTTTATTTGCGAAATAAATAAAAATTATTTAGCAATAAAACATGATAAACAGTGTAATTTAAACTCTAATGCATGCAAAGAAACAAAAAGTTGACTGAAACCACGATCAGTAATAAAAATATTCAATAGAAATTACTTACCAATATAAATATAACGCTTGCAAAGTTTCGCCCCGGAAGATTTTTGCTTACACGGACAAAACACTTGGGCCTATTCCGATGGCTTACGTGGCATTTAGGCCTGAGGGGCAGTCACTACTTATTGTAGTAAAGCGCCAATACAAATTATAATCTTAACATAGTTTTTTAAACACCGGGGCATGTATCCGACCGAGGCAACTATCCGACTTTTACCCTATGGCATAAAGGACTTAATTATCGGCGAAACAATTAGTTTTTTATATTTTTTATACGCAAAATATTGAATATTTGGCATTAATTATTTTATACATTTAGGGCTTTATAGGTTTGATAATTAGCTGTGTAGATACATAGGTACAATACGGCCATAACACAGGTTATCGCAGGTCGCGGGTCTCAATGTTTTACAACTTGTATAATGTAGAGAGATAGCACTGCACCCGTTAACTAGATTGTCATTTGAGATTCAGTCCCTCAATATTTGTATATTAATTCATCGAAGGTGTAAATCGCCTTTCTGCCCGTTTTTATCATGCACTGAAATTCATTAAGCCATATAGCTAGAGTTTTTATGCAATAGTAACCATGGTAACGTAATCTTTAGTTCACGTTAATAATAAGTTCGAATAAGTTTAACCCGAAGATCTAGTAAGAGAGTTCTAGTAATAAGTTTAAGTATAATAGACGCAAAAGTGTGAAATAACCACATGAAAATTCTTCTTTTATTATATTATAATTCTTAAGACCAACATTTTGCTTAATTTTGTCAAACAAAAATATATACATTTTAAAAGTAATGTAATCTCACTACTCTATGGTATATAATATAAATGAATAAAAAAAAAGTTAACGCAAAAGAAAATGCCGGTAAGTTTAGCGTTCTTACCAATATATATATATATATATATTTAATACTCGCGACGCTTATAAAACTAAGAAATACAAATATATAACCTTGACTTGTACTCATTTGATACTACTACACGTTAACTATGCGTTTTTTGATTCCCTTATCATTACGGTAAGGTTCTTAACCCAAGAAACAATCATTGAAGCAATCGTTTCTTCAATCATCAATTGTAAAAATTCTAATTTATTGTCACAACTTTGCTACGAGAACACTCGTAAATTTTAAACACGCTTATTTATTAATATCTTTTTCTTATAATTACTTGATGTATTTTAAAAGCATTTAAGTAGGTATTGAATTAAAGTAGATTTATTATAGAATTTAGTAAGAAGTGCGACATATTCTTTTCTTCCTACTACAATTTAGTACCTATCGTTTAAATTTCAAGTTGTAAAAACATAATTCTATGATATTTTTAAGAGGAAAATTTGTATCGTTGTAACGTATTAACACAAGACCTATAGGCTGATTTTTAAAATTAAAATTCTATGAAAGCCAGCCAGGCTTTTATATCCCATTTAATTGTAAACTTCGCTATGAATATTTTCATACATTACCCACTTACTAAATGAACTATCTAATGTTTTATTTAGTGTTTTGTTTTTGTAAACTATATTTCTTTATAGTTAACTGTATTTATGAATTAGTTTTTGAAGTAATACTTCTTTTGGCCCGTTATGGAAAAATGATAAAGAGTAAATTTGATGCGCGCGCACACGGTCACAAAAAACCGACACCCTGAAGTTAGCTATAGTCAACATTTTAGTTTTTTCTATTGTTAGTGTCCTTTTTTACCAAACGTAGAATAAAATTTTTAAAATATTTTTATCTTTTTACGCCAAAGAAGTATAACTTCTAACGCGTGTACATAAGAACACACACATTTTCTCAATTTATTTATTTCTATTTACTATAAACATATATGTTCTGTAAAGCTTTAAGGGTTAGTATCGATAATAAGTAAATGAGCTATATAAATTGTACCTCGACTCCCAAAGCCTTAAGCACGAGTAGACAGCGCCAAGCAAGCCCCGTGAGCAGGTACTGACGTAGGATCTCCGCAGAACTCAGTGTATTGGTGCGCGTAAACAGACTTGAAGACTTCAGCGCCGCCGCCGTTTCTAGAAAATTAAAAAATGTATTTATTATATACTAGGGGACCCGACAGACGTTGTCCTGTCTTAACTATGAATATTGAATTCAAATTGGTATAATTAATTAAAAAAGTATTTCAGAAACAAAGTGTATTCTAATGATTTATGTTATACAACATTATTTTTGTTTGTTTTTCTGGCTCGCATATTATTAAAATAACTCCGATCGAAGCATTTATTTTAAACGATATTCATTTTTCTTACATACTCTTTGACGATATTTGCAGCACGCTTTCTGTATATGTCAAACGCCATAAGGTTACATCAAAAAGTTCGAATTGTATGGTGGTTAAGTATTCTTAAATTTTCTAATTTTCCGCGCAATTTTTTTCTTTTTTTCTTTTATAAGAACCTTCTCCTGACAATTACAAACACAACAAAAAAAAAATCAGACAAATCGGTCAAGCCGTTTTCATGTTATGTCGTGACAACGGAAAACGGGTTTCATTTTTATATATACATATATAGATTATATTGTTTGCTCTAATGTAAATACTAAATAATTAATCTAAATATAAATACTAAATCAATAATTTTGTTTCGTTTAATTCTCGACGACAGAAATAAATGTTTAATTGACGGCTCATTGGTCTAGTGGTTAGTACCCCTGACTGCGAATCCATGGGTCCCGGGTTCGAACCCCGGTTGAGACAAACATCGATGTGATGAGCATTTGATGTTGTGCTTAGGTCTTGGGTGTTTAAATATGTATTTATATGTCTATCTATCTATAATATGTATGTATATCTGTTGCCTAGTACCCATAACACAAGCTTCACCAGCTTTGCATGGGACTAGGTCAATTGGTGTGAATTGTAAAAAAAAAGTTTTAATATTGACCCTTTGCGCGCCAGTCCGTACAAAGTCTGAGTATTCCATCGAAAACTAAATAATACAGTATTTGTATATTGAAGTAGATACAGTTTTGATGAGATAACAATACTTGTCTGTAGTAATTAATTGGCACTTTCAGGTCTCAGGTTCGAACCTTGGTAGAAAAAATACCTTTCGATTTTTATAAAGAAAAAGTAAAATTCTATGGAATCCCTGAGCAAGAAAAGCTCAACTCGCAATATGGGTACATGGCGGCTTGAGCCGTGGACAAATATATGTTTATTTTTAATACCTGATGACTCTATTTGTGTGTCAGGTAATACGGGTGTGACGCCAGAAGCGAGCGTAACATCTAGCGTGGCGGGTAGCGGAAGCGTATATTGCGTGTTGATTGATGAAGTGACTCGGTGGATGCCGCAAAGTAACTCGCAACCTACCAGAGACACCACACCACTTACAGGGCTGTAAAAGAGAATAGAATATGTGGCGATGTATGAAAAAATAATGATTTATTGTTTCATTATTTTTTCGCAAAAAAAACCTACCAAAATTTTATTAATTCCTTTGGATTGCAGCCCTCGTCGAGACGCACAATGAACTCTGCTAAAAATAAGTCCAGCCATGTTGATTTCTGAAAAGACAAAATTACTTCAGACATATTCGAGACCAACATTTTTATACATTTTTTTTTAGCAAAGGATAAGTTTATATTATAACTAGCAGACCGGCCAAGCGTTGCTGTGGCTAAGGTTTTAGTTATATTACATAGTAGTAACCTATTCAAGGGAAACAGTAGGAGAACACCAGTCATGGGAACCACCATGCATTTTTGGTGGTAATGCCACTAAGTTGTAGCTTATTTGAAGCGTTGGTACTTTCAACACAGCGCCATCGTTTAGAATTGTGACTATCAAAAAAATATTTTGCAATAAAATAATATTTCGGGTATAAATTGAGATGTAGGCTATCCTATCTTTTAAGTTAGATCAAACCGCACACGGTGTGCAAATTTGATTGAAATCGGTTCGGTAGTTTAGGAGTCTATAGCGGACAAACAACGTGACACGTAATTTATATATATAAAGATTATACCTCATAAGTGCCTGTTTCTGCTTTGAAGAAGTGTTCCCAGTATACTTTGAGCGCGTTAGCTCCCTCCTCAGAGGCCATGCTCCGTAACCGCCAACCTACAAGTTTGCAATGCTAAGGGTCAGCAATTGAGTCTTTCTATAGTTCTGGCGGTGGTATCGTTTATATAAGAAAGCATTGGCAAAAAGTAACATATACAATATAAACACGTAATTTAAAAAGTTACAGTTTCGCAACAAAGCATGCCGCAAATACGCTATTTTAAACTAGCTAATCAAAAACAGTCCTTATTAAATTATTACTAATATTTTGGAAGAAGTACCAAATAATAAAGTGTGAATACAAAATGATTTGCACCACAATAAGAGAAAATTGCTTCAAAGGCGTCTATTGTTATAAGCGCACAGTGAAATCATTAGTGAAAGGTAAATGTAACTGTATATTGAGTATTTTACTTACAAAAGTAAATAAAATGATTTTTATATAATCTCATAATAAAAAAATAATTTTATATAAGTTTTTATATAACTTACTTTCACATTGGCATTAACAAGTCACACTACTAATAACTATTAAACACTTGTTGGTCAGGAATATTTATATTAACAATATTTATTTATTTTTTCAAAATTATTCTGATAAACAACTATGTCTCAGTAACTTTCAATGTATTTATGAACACACTGTTGTCACATCACTTGTGAACTGACTTAAAGAAACCTTATCTATGTGTTCTTTAAATATTACACAACTTGTCCCGCAACTCCGGTTGTTAATTTAATTTCTTTGCTTTAATCTCGCTATGATAAGATTTAATACATCCAAATGAGAAATAGTTATACAACCATTATTATACAATTATTTAAACTTTCATAATAAAAAGGTTCACTCAAGTTTGAGGTTTATAATGATTTATACAGCATTTATAAACAAACCAACAGTATGCTGGGAATATTATAATTAATACAATGAAGTGATATCAGTGAGTGGGCAGCAAGTATGTGTTTGTATGTACTATTAAATGTTATCTGCTGACCGCGAGATATCATATCCACTTTCATTGTGAATTGTCATTAATTGAATATTATATTCTTAAAAGCTAGCTTACAGTTATGTTTTATAAAAATGCATACCGTACAATATGCTAAGTAAAAGAGGTTTTTTACTGCATTTTCTTTTAAATTACTTATTTTTAATTACAATAACTTTAACATACATATTAAAGAAATCAAATTTTGTACATACAAAATTTTTAATAAATTATATATAATATTGTATGACAGAAGAACTTGTAGTAAGTATAAACTTTTTCAAAATATAAATTTTAGTAGTAGAGCAAAATATTGTCTCTATTTCAATTATTTATATTTTATAAACATCAATATTTGCCTTACAGAGGTTGTGTGCAATTGAAAGTTATGTTTATTCTAGTCTTTAAGATAATTAGAATTATTTCAACCTATAATTTTAATTATGAGCAAGACTTCTATTAAAAGGACGGGATAAATAATAAATTTTAAAAGAATATAAACCTTCAGAAAAGCCAAATTAATTATTATATTTTCCCTTTAATATTAATTATTTTAAATAACAATATACAATAGTACAATGTATTAGTTAATAGTACAATGTGTACAATTTTGATTATAAAAATGTCTTTAAGAAGATGTTAATAAAACAGGAAAGAGAAGCTGGTAATGTTATTATTTTCTACGCTAACTAGGTAATTTCTAAGTTTTTTCGAAAGTAAACTACTTACAAGTTAAAATAATATGCACATAAAATCTTGAATACTTAGTACACTGAAATACATACTATTAATAATTACTAAATTAATATTAATATTACAAATTCATTAATTTGTTGGAAGAAGAATTAAAAATTTAATTTACGTAAATAAACAAGTAACAACCTTTCGAAGTTTCGAACTTTGAAGTTTGAAATAACATATTTTATGATTTCGACATTTGATATATTCTGCTTTTCTGAGTTTATACTATAATTTGAGTCATAGAATATTAATAGTCTGTCGAGTTTTTACTTTTTTCACCTTGATCTCCACAGAGTGGAAAAATGTCAAGTCAAAAAAATTTTTTATCGCTTTTTCTCCCGCTCTTAATACTCATAGTAAATTACTGTTTCCACCGTCAATCGACGACCAGTCACTTTAAGAGCGGTTTTATTCCTTGGCGTTGCGTAGAGTTGTGGGGTCTCTTGGCACCTTCTACCGCGTTAACCATAGAAGCTATTTGGATTAATACCAGCAGCTGAGTTTCATAATCAGTCGTTGCGGAAAGAATACGAAATTCCACCCGTATCACCTCGTCTAGGAGCATGTTAATCTCCCCTTTTTAAATCTATTTTACCAACAACCTACCAGGTTCTGATGGCAAAAAGGGAAACAAGAAATTGACGCTAGCAATTCTGAGGAAATTGGAGTAAAACGTTTTGATACTTTTTTTCCCTTAAAGCGGCTGATTGTGTGTGATACATGCAAATATACATATTTATCCAATGATCAAGAATAATTTTTGAAAATTTTATTGTGGCGAATTTGGGGTTTGAAATTTAGATGAAAACTCCAATTATTCTGTTCATGAGTTTATTAATTAATTATAGGCTATTAGAACTTGAAAATGGTTCCAAATACTGCATATCCATAAAAAAAGTCTTTATATGAAGAGGAAGACGCAGTATTTAATATAAACCTATCCTCCTGCATCTCAATTAACTGATCTTGTTCTATGAACTGATTTTCAATTTTTATTAGTCCTTCACAAGATTTTCGCCATGCATCGATCCTTACTTGAGAGTAAGCTTCTTAAATCTCTTCTCTGTTAAAAATGTTATGTTACTTGCAGGTATATTAACGTTTTTACCCTCAAGTTTTTGTTCCATTATTCCCCAGATTAATTCTATGGGGTTTAACGTACAATGATATGGTAGGAGCCTCAAGACTTCGTGGCCGTGTGATTTAAAAATCTCATCTATCTGATATTTTTTCCGGTTTAAAGTAAACCGAAAAGGACGATAGGTACACGATGTTTTTACCGTTTTTTAAACCAACTTCAGAAAAACCGAAGGATACTATTAATTTGACGTGTAATAAAAAAAAATGGTGCGTGTACTTATGTACGCGCGTAAGAAGTTATACTTCTTTGGCTTTCTTTATTTTTTTTAAATATTAAATAATTAATAATCAATATTAGGCGTTAATAATTTAACAATATTTAATATTTAGTATATTATTCAATTATTAATTAATATTAATAATTATTATATTATATTATTAATTCAATTTAATAACTAGGTATGTTTCATAACCTTTTAACTAAGTATAAATAGGTCTTTGTGAAAAAGCATTGCTAAATTTCTTTGACAAAATAATTAAAACTGCTTTATTTGTTTAATACGCGCACGCTCGGCGCCCATACTGAATTTTGTGTCACGGTGCGCGCGCATCGTAAAATTTCACTCTCATAAATTTTTCATAACGCGCCTAAAGAAGTATAACTTCAAAAATGCCATCGAACTTTAGTGTCATATAGTTCCATCTATAGGTACTTTTGTCATCTTATCTTCCATTATATAGGGTATGTTCCGATATACACTGCGAGTACTGTATAGTGCTGCCACTGTTCAAAAATTCGTTCCGCTATGGACTGCCAGTATACAGCCGCAGCGTCCTAGGGAAATATATGACGTCACAAATCCCCGCCATACTTCTACTGCGAGCACTGGCGTTTTCGAGGTAAGGTACTCGCAGTGCTTTGATCACGTGATCAATCAAAACCACTTGAATGCCTAACGGCTGATATAACTTACAGTTTAATAACAAACATTTAAAATTCTAACTTACTTTCTTTGTAGTATGAATTCAATTGACAGTTAATATTAATATAGATTTTTTTAAAGCGATAATACTCCAATAATAGTTTTTCTTGTTGAATAGATAAACTTTGATGCACTCATTTGAAAACTGTGTCGAAAAACGAAGCTGACTAGTATACTGGACTGCGTTCCGTTTTAAATTGTAACCAGTATAGCTGGCTATAGAGAAACGGTTTCACAGTATACTAAATTGACGGTACTATGTACAGTGGTCGCAGTGTATATCGGAACATACCCATAGTAACATTTTACAGTACCATACCATCACAGATTAGTTAGAAATATGTACCGTCTGTGCCGTAAATATATTCTGTGACTTTGGTCTTTTTGAATTCTCAATCTGTCTGGATCTTTCATCTTATTACTTTTGAAGACTTGCAACTGCTTGTTAGTGTACTCTAAGATTATAATTAAAACTTTATTCTTTTTATTTTATATTTACGAATTTTTGATGGCGAATTTAGTGTAGTCTATTTACCTTTTTTGTCTAAACCACCAAGGCCTAATTCAAGGAAAGTGTATGAAGTAATTAGTATTCTGCAGGGGCTTGTAAGCCATAAATCACTGTATGAATAAAATGAATTTAATAATGTGGGAAAATATAATTGAATACCTTAAGGATCCCCTTCTTGTTGTTAAAGTACAGAATTTTTTTGGCATTGTGTATAAAAAAATAAACAACAAAGATGAAACCAGTGTAATACATTCTGATAGACTTGAAAAATATGAAGAATTTGATATTAAACAACATAAAAGAATTCCAAGTGATAATTCTGGCAGTTCCCTAACCTCAAGTGATACAGAGACATCAGAAGAGAGTGGCCCTGATGAGTTGGACCTTATGATAGGCAATAAGTTTTGGTATTACTTGTTTGTAATAGGAACAGCTCTTGGAGATGAGATATTTTATGCAACATTCATACCATTCTGGTTTTGGAATGTAGATGGAGCAGTAGGACGGAGAGTAGTACTTGTTTGGACAGTTGTAATGTACATAGGTTAGTATTAATTAATGGTTAAGTCCATTTCTAAATTCTTATCAATATTGATGTTATGTAATATTGATAAGAAATAAAAAAGATTTATTTTTACTGTTAATTATAAAATGTTCTTTTATTGTAGGCAAATAATGAATAACTTTAATTATATTAATTTAAAATTTAATTTAAATTTTTATGTATAATTTTGATTATATTTCATGGGAAGTAAAGGATTAAGTATAGCAGAATACTGTCTTATAGTTTTGAGATTCACTCACTCATCTCAAATTATGTTCTCTAGTTCACTGTGTTCTTATTTGTGAGTCATTTCACAAAAATAATGTGATTTTAAATCTATCTTAACACTTAGTTTATAAAACTATTTTATAGGATTATTTGTTATTTTATAATGAGTAATTATCAATTTCATTTTCAAATTCCAGGTCAAGGTTTTAAAGATATAATCCGCTGGCCAAGACCTGGATACCCAGTCAAGAAATTACAAGATAAATGGGCAATAGAGTATGGTATGCCATCAACCCATGCAATGGTGGGCGTTTCGATTCCTTTCTCTGTTCTCTTTTATACTATGGATAGATATCAGTATCCAATGCATTGGGGTCTCATTATAGCCATTTCATGGTGCACCTTAATATGTGTTAGTAGAGTTTATTTAGGAATGCACAGTGTTTTGGTAAGTACATTAAGTATTGTCATGCTACTAAATTGGCTATATTCTGATTGAAAAAAGTTTGCAATTTTTTAGAGTTCTGAGATTTTCAGTGTGAATTGAAGTTCTACTTTGGTATACATCAATAGAACTTAATTTAGTAATTTTTTTTTCAACAAAATTGGTTATAACAGGATAATAAAACAGTTCTTTAGTTTTTCTCCTTAATAAGTAAATACAAATTTTAAAATTAATGAAATTCTTAATATAGGTACTCGTTAACAATTACACAACTAACATTTTTTTTCTATATGTGTATTTCTCTAATGATTTGATATAATGTTTTAGGACATTGCAGCGGGTCTTGTGCTGGCATCTACACTGCTGTTGGTACTTGTTCCTCTTGTAGATTATCTGGATGCGTTGTTATTGACCAGCCACTCAGCACCCTTGCTGGTGTTTGCTGTTTCTATCCTTGTCATTGTCTACCACCCACAATCTGACAAGTGGACACCTACACGGTAAGTGATTTGGGAAATTTACAAATTACCAAATGTTAAATAATAAAAATAATATGTAATATTATATTATATATACATATATATAATGTTAATATGTTTGATTTAAAGTGAAATAATAATATGCACATTTATAAATAATTAATTTGAACTACATCAATTAATTAAATATTTAATTAATTACAAGCAAATAAATTTTTCAATAGAGTTGTTGGCAGACCCCATTGACTAGTTTTATCTATATAAACATATTTGTTAATGTTATCTTAATTTCATACTTTGAGATAACTAGTCTCTGATATTGCTATATAATAAATACATTAATGTAAATTGAAAATTTTCAGAGGTGATACAACAATGATAGTGAGTGTATGTGCAGGAATCCTAATTGGTTCTTGGATTAACTACCAGTTAGGAAATATGTCTCCACCACAGGCTACACCACCCTACTGCATTATCTGGCCCTCTGTTGAGATGTTTGGATGCCTCCTTCTCAGAACCACACTTGGCTTCTGCGGGGTCTTAGCCACCCGGGCAATCGCTAAATCCTTTTCTTACGCCGTCATATGTGCTCTACTCGGTAGAGACAAGAATGAACTCCGAAACTCTGAAGATAGCTTAGACAATAAACACAAGATCTTTGTGGAATGTTGCTATAAGTACTTCACATGTGGTCTTATTGGCCTTAACACCACCTATGTGTTTCCAAATGTTTTTGACCTATTGCAAATAAATAGACCCACGTACTACACTGAAATTTGACAGTGGTATGCTACACATTAAGGCAGCAATTATTAAAATATTACTCGTCTGTAAAGTACCTGGCCATGGTACCTAGTCAACACCATTTAACCTACCCGTTTATATATAAGGCAATAAGTATTAAAATCCCATTAATGATTAAAGAAAAAGAAATACTGCACATGTTTATAAATACTAAATACATGTTAACTGTTATACACTTTTCTATATATTATGTTATTCCAGCACTATGTACCTGTTTAAGTTTAGAAAGATACTATATAATTATTATTAAATGGAACACAAGTGAAATATGATATGTGCACAAGCCAAATATTATTATTGATTTAATTGGTAAATAGATACACTTTAGATTATATTCCTCGCATAAAAAGTTGCATTCCATTTTATTCCTGTTGAACATGAGGCTGTTTGGTAGTGGAAAAACCAAATACTAAATAATATACCATTGCTACATATCATTTGGTAATGTTTAATACATACAAAGTTCAGCTTTTTTAAACCCTGTTATAAAGTGCCTTGCAATAAATGCGGCTTTATATCATTACAAAAATTATTTCTCATCAGAATAAATGAAACAATACTAGTACTCCCTAACCTAATAGCGATGATTTTTTATCCAATTTTGATATTGAAAATTACATAGTACTACCGTTAGCTTAAAACATTTTTAAAACGGTGTTGTTTTATGAATATAATTACAGAAACCGTTACAACTTGACTTGGCTGAGTACTCTCCTCAATTCCGGCTACCTTAATCTCATTTAGTCCCGACTTCATTTACTTGCTTCGATATATCAAATACCTATCCTTATAGTTAAGGAAATATTTTTGTATGTAAAACTTAAGATGCGTTCTGTGGGCGTTTTAAAGTTAAACGGAATGAACGTGTATGATGAGAATAAAATACGTCAACAACTATCGTGTGACGTAAATAAATACTTGAAACTATCGTTAAGTTATAGTGAGATTTTCCAATTATACAAAAATTAAAGATATTCCGATATAATAAATCGAACATATATGGTTGTATATTAGTTCTAAGTATTTGTTACAATATTAAAGTATATTTTTAATTATACAATTGTTTTTTTTTAAGTAAGTCATTTGTGATATTTATCCTTTTATAAAGAACTAATTTTAGGTACTCAAGACGATTTTATGGATGGCGTAAAATCACCTTGAGCTTCAGTTATCTTGTTATAACCTACTTTATCAAAAAAAAAAATAATAGTGGCTTTGTAAGTAAACATATTTTTAATTCCAACCTTGTTCAAAGTAATCTGTAGCAAGTGAAGTACCTAGATGCTACTACAAAATCACAATAATAAATCTTAAATATTATTATTACTCGACTATACGCGCAGAAATAGCTCCTCTTACTGAACTAACTATTCGTTATGAAGTTTAAATAAAGATTGCTAAAACAATCCCTCGTTATATGATAAAGTTTAAATATTAATGACGCCAATGAGAGTCAAAGGTGACGATAATGATAACGATAATAATAGGCACTTAGCGTAATTAGTTAATGTAAGTCTAAAATGAAACATTTAATATTTATCGAGTTAGGAGATGAAGAAGTGAAAAATGACATATATAAATGTATCTACATGGACTTGAGCTTTATGAAACAGCCAGTCTAACTTGCCTATATAATACTATATATCTTTTTATTATGTATCAGTCTTGTGGGCCTACCAAAGTAGGTACTGAACCCAGTGGTGCTATTGACTTTTAATCCTACGCAAAAGAACAAGAAGAACTCTACATGCATTTTACCTAAAATTTATAAAAAAACTATTACCACGAAACAGATACTGAAATCTAAGGCTGAGAAGGTTATAACGCTGGTTTTCTTTATCAATATTTAGTGTTAGGCATCTATAAGAAAAAGCATTGTTATAAAAAGGAATAAAAATATCAGTTTGTAGTGGGTGAAAAATAGTAAAAACACTATTATTTTTACTTAGCTAGTTAAGTTAGGTAATAAGAACAAATTGTATAATATTAAACTTCATATATTTCAACTTATTTCGTATAATAGTACTTATATACTAATTATAATACATACAATAATATCCTTTAAATAACGGCGTCTGAAAGAAACGTAATCAAATCGTATAATAAATAAGATTTTACAAAAATGTTTATGTTACATAGACAAAGTCAACAAGATATCTATGATTCCAAAACGAAGGAACTAGTTACAGGCACATGGAGATTTCTACATAAAAAATAGAGCATTTATCCAAACTAGCGATCTGAAAATCCCGAAACGCAAATAGATACTTATAGCCAGGTAATTTTTTGTACAGAACTAAGAAATGTAAGTGCGTCCGCTTTTGAATTAAATTCGTTTAATTAATTAATTTAAGAGTTAAACAATTTAGGAGTTATGCCAACTAGCATTTTTTTACTTATCATAACTATCGGATTTTTTACAGGTCTAATGACATTACAATAGACAATAGATTTTACAATGCAAGTTGTCAATTAGTTTTAGCGCTTTCATCATAGAATTATTACAACCATTATCTCGACCTCATTGATAATAAACGGAAAATTATAGGATTCCAGATAACAACTTTCAACTGCGGCATCGCAACAGAACTGATCATTAATCAAAATTCGACTTATATTAGGTGCAATATATATCAATCTAACTGGCAACATGATATTTACAATACAAAATATGATTTTTTTTTAGTAAAACACGTTTATATCGGAATTTTAACTTTAACTAAATTTATATAACTATTAAAAAACAATAGTTCCAAAAAGTAAACAAGTTTAAAATCCATAAGTAACTCTAACTAGAGAGACTCTTTTAACTTTTTGTATAGAGTAAATCGTACATAAGATTAATCCTCCATCACTGCTTTAATTAAAAGTCTGTTCGGAGCCTAATCTTAAATAATGAGTAATCCTTATTTTCCGCAAACAATGTTACACCCGAAACCCCAAGGAAATTCCATAAATATAAATAATATATTACATCATTCAAAACAACGTAGTATCTTCAAGCATTTTCCTTTAACTGTAAATAAAGGTCATCACAATCATATTCATTTTAAATAAAATACAAAATAAAACAGTAAATGAGTAATATAGATATTTAATAATCGTTATATTAGATAAAGGAAGACCACACGACCTCATAATGGCATTGGACAAAAGACTGTACATTACTCGTATAAAAGTCATTTGTCAAACATTAATTTTTAATTTTGTTTTTGAAGTTATACTTCTTTAGGCGCGTTATGAAAAATTGATGAGAGTGAAATTTTACGATGCGCGCGCACCGTGACACAAAATTAATAGAAGTTGCCCACGGAAGATGCTACAGCACTGGACATAATTTAAAATCAACATTCGAATAATAATAGAATTTATGTTACACTTAATGTAAGACAATAATAATAAATATTTATTTCTTTAATTTTTGAAATGTAAACTGAACTTTATTGACTATATTGACTCCTTTTCCAGTCTTTGATTATTTAATTGTAATTAATTATTTGCATGCAATCAAAAACTATTTTTAATAATGCCAAAGAAGTATAACATCGTACGCGCGTACAAAGTACACGCACCCTTTTTTTTATATGTTATGCTATACTTAGAATAAACATTCAAATATTCAAAGTTCTAACTTACATGTAACATCAAAACCACAATTCGACTCTACTGCTATGTTATATTCTTCTGATAGTACAGAGTTAAAATAACATCCGGTTGCACGAGTATACTTATCATTATGGCAATGACTGATACAGCCAAATAGAATAATTTGAACTTACCAGCGACATAACTACAAGGAATAAATATATATGTTCAAATTATTATATTTACAATAGCTGATATATCAGATTGCATTTAAATATAATTTCATATTTGAAATCATTTGAACACCGCACTATGTAATTCATAAAAACATAGGTGTATTGTATTGAACATTATAGCTTTTGAACTGATACATTCTTGGAGTAAATAATTTTAAATGAATATTAATTATAACATTTCGATTAGAAGACTAGCTTCGCCACTTCCTCTGACCTTTTCCCTAGCCGTCAAACAAGCTTTCTGCTCTCACTTGTTAATTAAAGCTACGGTTTATGAATTGAACATAGAATGTGTTATGCGCACGTCGTCGTACAAGCAGCCATCATTTGATGCATCTCTTCAAACTTGTCCGTCTCGCTCTCATTCTGAAAAAGAAACAAAAATAAAGGAAGGTCCTTATCGCTTATACTTTAGTGGTAATTAGAAGACTGGAAATAATTCTCTTTGGCTAGGATTTTGTTAAGATAAATACTAAAGTAAAATACGAAATATTTCGATACGATTGATCGATGTATGACTTTTAAATGGTTGCTTTCTAAGTTCATATGCTCACCTCTGAATCGCTATCATAATCGTCATCATCAGAATAATCATCAGTAAAGAGCTGCTCCAGGCTAGTATTGCGAGCGAAGCGTCTTGCTGTGCGACCCGCATAGTCTCTGACTCCCCGGTCCGCCGCTGTTTCAGTCAATAAGTACCGCAGTAGGGCCTCGTCTCGCCTCTGTGTTGCAATGTGAAGGGCAGTGCGACCGGCTAATCCCTCCTGTATAACAAGTGTTTGTTTGAAAAACTTCGTAATTATTACAGAAGTGTCATCAATCATGGCATGATTTAAAAAAGGGCCATTTAGTTTAGAATTTCCTTACGAATCATCTGAGTGCATGCTAGCAAGAACTAATTCAAATTTTTACGTTTATATTCCATCAGTCGCTTAATTAATATAAGTTTAAGTACGCTTCATAAATTTTATTCCGTCATTCGTTATTCCAGATTTGAACGTGGTTTTTGAGGTTATCTTATCTGTAAGCCAGAATATGGCGCCTAAACGAAGAATTATATCCATATCTAGTAAAACTAAAATATATTTATATAAATTAAATAAACAAAATATTAAAATAGATCTTTAGAATATGTCTAATTTAAGTTTCACGCAAAATGAGGTCAGATGGTTTTAGCAGTGTGGTTCTTATACACGGAAACTATAACGTAATATAATTAGAAAATGCGTAATTAAATTTACTATGTAAAGCAACATAATAGTTGTAATAATTAAGACGTTTAGTTAATGAATAATTAAATTCCATACAGAAATAAAAGTTTAAAAAACCTAATCAAGGCAAAGCATAACGAATTGTTTATACAAAATATTTTAGAAGTTTACTTAAAATACTAATAATTCTATACTACAAGTCTTATTTGTTTTAAAAATATGAAGTTATGTATCAGAGTAAGATATGTATGGATCATTCTTATACACAATTGTATTATTTTGTAATGTATAAACATTAAAAGCAATCAGTTTCCTCATTAGTGCGCTGGTGAAAATTTGAACTACATATAGCTCAGAAAAACCCGCTATCGTCTTATCAGATATCACGATTGACGACGGGTTTCCCAAAAGAAATACACAAAAACATCACGTAGTAACTTTTTAAGTAAATGAAGATTTAATTTAATAACAAATAATTGCATTATAATTTGTTTACAATTAGTAAAACTTTAATATTGATGCTTGGTGATACATAAATGACATGATATTGTGATTTATAATGATATTAAAGGACACTCAACGAGAATCTTACGATTATAATCAGATATGTAATTGTATAATTAATAAGTACTAAATGACCTATCAGATAACAGATATCTAACATCAAAGCGTAACTTCATAAGTAATAAGGGAAATTGTTTAAATATTTCAAACAAATTAGATAATTGCAATCTTTTCTCTTCGTAAGCGCCCATAAACTGAGCTTTTGTACCACCTTTAAGCATAGTTTATATATAATATTAGTTTAAATTTGCGTTATTTCATTTCTGCTGATTGCCTATTTTTACTACTTTGCCAAAAATTACTTAGGGTATGTTCCGATATACACTGCGAGTACTGTATAGTGCTCCCACTGTTCAAAAATTCGTTCCGCTATGGACTGCCAGTATACAGCCGCAGCGTCCTAGGGAAATATATGACGTCACAAATCCCCGCTATACTTCTACTGCGAGCACTGGCGTTTTCGAGGTAAGGTACTCGCAGTGCTATGATCACGTGATCAATCAAAACCACTTGAATGCCTAACGGCTGATATAACTTACAGTTTAATAACAAACATTTAAAATTCTAACTTACTTTCTTTGTAGTATTAATTCAATTGACAGTTAATAATAATATAGATTTTTTTAATGCGATAATACTCCAATAATAGTTTTTTTTGTTGAATTGAAAAACTTTGATGCACTCATTTGAAAACTGTGTCGAAAAACGAAGCTGACTAGTATACTGGACTGCGTTCCGTTTTAAATTGTAACCAGTATAGCTGGCTATAGAGAAACGGTTTCACAGTATACTAAATTGACGGTACTCTGTACAGTGGTCGCAGTGTATATCGGAACATACCCTTAGACTATGCAACATAATTATTTACGCGTAACTTCGAGTGATTATGATTGCAACATTTGAGTTCAAGTACCACGTAATAAATGACGTGGCTAAAACGGGAGTACATGACCCCTATATGTATTTCGTATAACTGCTATTATTTGAAAATACTAGATCGATTGAGTTTGGGCGTTAGATGAATAAATTAATGAAGGTAGCTTTCTTTGGAAGTGCGAATTCTACTAATCGTTACACTATTGAAATCATTATTGTTATCATAGTATCAGGATAGATCAGATTCGTGTTAAATCTAACTACAACATTTCTAGTAACAAATCCATAACACTGACAATTTTTTTGGTCTCTAAATGTGATTTAAACCAAGATTGTATTATATTTTTAAATTATAATAAATAAATTAAATAATAAGAAGTTACTGTTTTGAAAAATGCATTAATAAAAATTACCCCATAGAACATTGATAATCGTTTTACTCGTAATTGATAGGATTTTCCTTAAAACAAATCATTGTACCCATAATATCGGTGAGTCCCATATATAACAGAACACAGATACAATAAATATTTACAATAAAATCGTTATTTAATAAGTAACCTACCTTAGCATTTATATTAGCTCCATAGGAGGCCAACGTCCTTATCTGGTCTATGTTGCCATTTGATGCTGCGAGATGAATGCACGTCTGACCTGAAAAAATATAAACCACACTTTACATATTGTTTAACCAAAAATAGTAAGGAAATATGGATAGTATAAGATTAAGTATAAGAACATTTATGTATAATATTTATTTTAAGTATGTTTATGACATGTGCGTAAAGCAAATAGACACGAATACTTAGTGGTTTTCAAAGAATGAAAAAATTAATAAGAATTACAAAATAACTAGATGAAACAACAGAAAATGCATCAATAATTTGTAGACTTAATGTTACAGATGTCTCAGTATCATTATATTTGTCTACGTTATTAGGGAGCGTTCAAGTATTATATCAAGCAATTTTTAGAGATTATTGACCCCCCTCCATGTAACGCGCCGTAAGGTTTTTCTGTACCCAATAGAAAACGTTTCGTGACCCCAGTGAGTTTTTATGTCTAAAAGTTACCATTATGTGGTGTACAGTACTGGAAAGTCGAAAATAATATTAACAATATCGCGTAGGTAAATCAATCCCCGCCCGCATCGTAACAACAAAAGGACCCCCCCCCCCAAATTCGTTACGTAATACTTGAACGCTCCCTTAAGGAAATTTATTAATTCTTCTAACATTCATTATTATATAATTATATGAACACGTTAAACATGTTTTTCTGATTATTGAATAAAACGTAAACAGCTCCGACAAAATATTTCAACTTTCGAAAAATAAATTATTTATATAAACGTATTTCAGGGGCAGAATTAGCTTAATTTTCTAAAAATGTATAATCGCCGTCATCTCTCTGTGCCTAAAACAGATGCTGGCCCCTGTCCAGTGTTATTTTCAACAAACATTTTATGACCGAAATAACTGAGCTCAAGTTTTAATATCTAGAACATTTATTACGGGAAGAGGTTTTATATAAGTATTTCAGCAGATGCCAAAACGAAGTAACAGCAGATACGGGGTTAGACGATTACTATATGCCAGTATCGACGAATTATTGTAAGTTTACCTTGAAAATACGTCATACGACCAGTTATTTGTATTATGTGCATATTAAATATTCTACTAGAACTTTAAATCTATATCTTAGCCAAATGCGACTTTACATAATATAAAAACTTTAGCAATTATATCGTATTCTCATGACATCAAGTTTATCAAGGTATGCCGTATTACTATTAGCTAAGTCAATGACAACAGACGAGTTTACAATCACAGCTGATAAGTTAATCTCTATCGATCTATGCAAAAAAACTTATATCATGATTCAAATATCGAAGATGTAGGTACATAGACAACTATTTTATGAAACTCTTGGCAATTGGTATCATCTTAGATTTCGGCAGTGGTAATAAAATGAAACGCACAAATGGCGACCTATTTAGCTCTACATTAAAGGCCATTTATCTCTCGCACGATATAAAATAGTATTTCTGTTATCAGTAAATGCGGGTATTTAAAAATCCAGTAACAATTTTTTTGCGCATTTGCGCTTTACTGAATGTATCAGTGAAGTTACGTCAAGGTGCTGGCAAGCGAATTGCAATGTTACAGCTAAGTCAGCATTAATTATTATGCACGCAAACGTATGAAACCTATATAGAATGAGATGTAAATAAACAGCTGCGTAGAAGTAAATGGGCGCGAGCGGTCATGTGGACGCGGGTGTGAGGGGAGCGCGGCGCGGGGAGTACTCGGGTTTTCCGAATAATGTGGCAATCGGCGCGCGCGCTGTTGCCCTCACCATATACGGTCGATGATATTTTCACTGCTTCCGCGTCATATTTAACTCATACATGTGAGACTATGATGATTCGATAAGGTTGGACTAATTTATATATGACGTATCATATTGTATGCACCTACAACATAGTATTAACAACATTTTAAAGTAGACTTAAGCAAGTTTTAAAATAAATGATTACCGAATTAATAATAATTATAATTGGTACATTACTAAAATATCTCAATTATATTTCAAATAAATACATGACCATTAATGAAGCATGTGATGGGAAATACCTTGATTGCTCTTTAACATAGTAGTTACACACACTTGAGTAATATTAATCATTAGGTACAATAAACTTTGAATTTCTCAAAGCAATTTATTATGTGGAAACCGGATTCATGTTGGTTTTCCAAAAAACCGGTGCGGTCATCGATTTATCTAAATGCTTTGACCACGTGAGAAGGCAATGATTCAAGAAAGTATATTATTTATACCTAGTGTTTACCACATTCACCTTACTGCAATACTCATAGTTAACTTAATACATTAAAAAATCGTATCTAATGTACAACAAGGAATAAACTATAACGATACTTAATACACAGGTGCATACAAAAGCTGCATCATTATCACAGATAAACATACTGGGATTTCCGAAGCCATTGAAATACTTTCACCTCGGAATTACCCAAAGAGTATCCGAGTCATTGTTGCACTTAAATCAAGCATTAGGCGGATGACTTGTCTTAAGACCATTTAAGTCCAGGTTGCGGTTTTCCTTACATAGTATACGAGATCCTTCTGTACTTTCCGACAACGGTTTTTTGAAGTTTTTATTTAGTTTATAATTGCCGCATGTGAGAGGTAGATCACAGATCACTAATATTCGTCTATTATATTACAAGGATTTAATGTATTTAAGATATTGTATATCCAATCGCTTATGGCGCGTTTAGAGTTAGTAGTAACTCTATCGACGCAATGATAACAATCAGACTTCCTATTATGCAACTGCCTAAACAAAGCAACGTATACGTTTTAACAAATAACAGGAAAACAAATGTACGTTTACTTTTAGTTGCATATAATTAGTGAGGCATAAGCTGCGTTCGCGCAAGGTGACACACATAATTGAATACACGTGTCAATGATCGCTTATTTATCGTTGAAATCATATAAGTTGGAAAAACCTCATCCGAAAGTCACGTAACATTGTACAAGCAACAATGTGGGATATCCCACAGAGCCACACTGGCGTCTGAGTTGGGGCTTTGTGAATGTTTGCAACGCTTTCTCCGCGAGCCGGTTCACATCGTTATGTGTTACGCGAACACTTTGGGAATACCCATCGTATAGCGCGGTTGCCAATTGCCTAAAGATACACCGTAATTATTTACTTTTGGTATCATTAGCACTTCTTGGGAATTCCAAAATGAATACGGTTAATTTGTTAAACTTCTTATTGAAAGAACAATAATTAAAACAATAATGTTACCTCTATCGTTTATATTATTATGAAACGAGGTCACCACGATGGGAAAACCTATGTCAATAGCTGCTGAAAGTTTCAAGGCAATGACGAGGCATTGTATAAAATAGGAAAACCCGTCTGTAGACATTTCCTACCCTACTTAAAATGTCAATTGAATATTTAAATAGCTGCTTTAATAAAACATTCAATTAATTCGTTAAAAAATACATTTCAAGACCTTTAAAAGTAGCTTAGATCTGGCTCAATGAAACTGAGAGGTTTCGAAACAGGTTTCAAAAACTTAAACTTTCCCAGTGTTTAAGCATAAATATGTACCTATAGAATAATATATATTTAATTAGTGTAAAAATTTGACTTTAAATATTGTGGCTAGCTGTTTAAGGTAAATCTTGACTTTTCCACGCTTCAATACCTGATCAAAAACCATCAGTTGTATTTCCCGCGCGTGACTTGCCAAGGATACGGATTCCATTGAGTGTGCTCAGACCTTGACGGTCATCTTTCTTAACACGTAAACAATGTTTACGATAACTGGTCTGCTACCTATTCAATACATCCTAGTGACATCTTTTTTTATAATGACGTGCATTTGCGTGCCAGTGTCCTGCAATTTCTTAACAATGGCTCTGAAGGACGACAAGTTGATATCCGGCAGGTTAATATCCGTTATATTTTCTATTACCAATGTCATTAACACGATTCGAGTTTCAATAATTATAAAGTAGCGTCATGACTAGTATGTAAGTTTATTAGTTTAAATATTTTATTTTTGTGTATACACATTTTGTTCAATCATCCAATTTATAAGGGAAACATATATACACTTTTATATTAAATAAATGGTTTATTATTAAATAATTTAAGATGCTGTTATACCTCATACTTGGGATGAGGATGAAAACCTTGTTTATTATTTCTTGACAAATTATTAACAGTCCTAATGGAGTAGAACTATTTAAATACAAATTGCTTTTGGTAAAGTCTTATTCAAGGAAAACCTTGGGTTTTACACCTTCAGGAATATTGCACTAATTCAGATTTTTCAGTACTGTCCATGATCATATTATCAACATGGTCTCATTAGTATTGTACTGTATTTAGATATGGTGTAATGTATTTGATTTTAAACTGCTTTATTTTTTTAAGTGTTAAAATAAATGGACATATTGGAAATTCTACACATTATTGGGTTTTAAATATGAATCACATTGAAAAGTTAAACATTGTGGTATTTCTTAAATGTGATGACAAGCAATATCATCATGATATTTTATTATATTTTATTAAATCAACTACCCTATCATTATTTTAAAATATGTTATATATCTTAATATATATATATAAATTACGCGTCACGTTGTTTGTCCGCCATGGACTCCTAAACTACTTAACCAATTTCTATCAAATTTGCACACTGTCTGCAGTTTGATCTAATTTAAAAGATAGGTTAGTAGTAGTTAGGTAGCTTACATCTTAATTTATACCCGCCAATATTATTTTATTACAAATTATTTGTTTATTATTTGACAGTCACAATTCTAACAGCTTGGCTTTTAGAATTTCAACAATTTGCTTGGCTGAGTCTGCTAGTTATATATAAATTATAAATATCCTCTCAAAGAATTAATACATAGTTGAATACTGATTACGTAATTTTTTTACTAAGATTACTTTAATTTACTTGTTGCTAGTTCTCTCTCACTCTGTGTGAGTGGGAGACCCGTAAAAAATACAAAAAATTAAACTACTTACCATTGTAATTCTTCTGATCCAATACATTAAGATATTCCCGAGGACTTCTTTTAAAATATTCAAGAAGATGTTTCAAGCTCATATTATATTTTTTGTTAACAGCTATATGAAGCGGTGTCTCTCCATTATAGTCTCTAACACTTAATGAAGCTCCTGCATCCACAAGCATTTTTGTAATATAAGGTTGTCCAGCAAGTACAGCAAGATGCAGTGCTGTGTGGCCATAACGATTAACAATATTAAGTAATTTTTTCTCAGGACATATCTTTATAAGGGTGGAAACTGATTTTTGACATCCATGGACTGCAGCAATGTGAAGTTGTCTGTAAAAGAAGCACTATTTAACAATACATTCTTTACATATTGCAATGTAAATAGCCTTAATATGTAATTTAAGTAAATGTAGCTTAGACTGCATATGCAACTAGATATAATATTCATCCCTTTACATTTACTACATACATAGTTTTCTTTTCCTAGAATGGATACCACATTGATACTAAACTAAATTCACATTCATTCTTAAAAGTAACTTTCCCTTTCACAATACTGACTAATTATTTGACATATTAAGAAATTTAATCATGGAACTTACGTATCACCATCCTCATCTTGTTCAAACAATATGTTGATTGGAGGTAGGTCATATTTTTGAGCCTGAATTGAATTGTCACTTTTAACTTCTTCAATCACTATCAGTGGCTCTACAGGGACGTGTGAAGATGTTGTCTCTTGACAGTCTATTTCACCTGACTTCAGTTCCATAGAAATAACCCCACTATCAAACTCTTCATGTTCACTTAACAAACCTTTATTACTCTTATTATCTTTCCAGCTGTCGCCTTTATTCATTTCTTGTTTATCACTAGTTCGGTCTAGTGTATCTGCTCCGTCATGTATTTCTTTTGATTCTTCGTCTGGATTGTATTCCTCCGTCAAGTTTTGTTCACTAAGAGGCCCCGAAAGGAAACCAGAGTCCGTATTTTCATCGTCGAAGAATTTTGTGTCAACAGCTTTCCTGGCACTCATCGTGATTTTGTATTAACGCTTCTCACTATAAATCACGTCTTAGTATATATTTTTAAAACTAAATTATGAAGAACACTCAACAATTTGCGGTTTTGCACATTTTAAAATAAAAAAATATTGTACTTTTAACGCATAACGACCACAAGTGGCAACATACAACAACTGACTGAAGAGTGAAGTTACGTAGTAAATAGTAATGTATGTATCAGATGACAGATCTATGCTATGTACTGAACTCAGCAGTCAGCACTCAGCAGTCAGCTGTATCAGTCAGTCAGTCGCACACGGCACAGATTACTCGTTATTACAACTATATAGTCAGATACAAAAAGTTTGAAAGCCAAAATTCACAGACTAGGAATTATCTAGGTGTCAAAAAACAAGAACATGCCAAAAGTTTAGATATTATTTTGTAGATGAAGAAATATTTGTAATTCTGATAAAAAAAATACATAATATATTGTATATCCTATATACGCATTAGGATGACGCTAGAAAATAAAGTTCCCATAAAATCAACATCATGCCAACGTTAAGTTCTCGCTGGAGATTCGATATATTTTTACATAAATTTGGCACATGATACTTGACAGTGACAAATATTATAAATAAAAATATGTCTTGTATTTAATGAATGTGTAATTATATAATATATACTAATAATTATTGTAATTACACCTAACAATTGCAATGATGTGTTGTGATACGTTAAATGTCAACTGCCAATACATGCCTAATACTTAGGGATGTTCGATGTTAGAAAAACATCGATATTGAAATCGATGTCATAATCGAAAGCCAAACATCGATCTTCGATATTTATCGAAAACTGAACTTTTGCATTAATAATTGACAAAGAAATAAAATACGGTGAAATGGTTCGAAATTTATCAAGAAACAACAAATTATTACATATTCCGATATTTTTATCAACTGACTGAATGAAAAGTAATTTTGATAAAGAAGAACCTTTTAACTTATTTCTTTGTTGATAAAGAGTAGCGAGGAAGTGTGAGAGAGAAAGAGCGAGTGAAACAACGAAGAACGAACGAAGGGAACGACCTAGGCGCAAAGAATGAATACGCATTCAAAATTTTAATAGACCTGATTTGTGGATGCGTTCATAGGAGACATAATTTTTATTTTGTTTCGTAAGTTGCATTGGTCGTGCGGGAGGCCGTGAGTTAACATCGATGTTCGATTCAGTTAACATCGATGTTACGATATTTTTCGTATAGCAACATCGATGTTTTTTTTGATCGTCCATCCCTTGTCCCTAGTCCCTACTAATTACTAAAACTACTGTTTACACTTTACAATTTACATGCTGTTTAGTGTTTACCAAATATCTTGTTTAAGTTATAAAACATTACAAAAACATCTATACAATAACCGTTATTATAAGTAGTATTTAGGTTTTTTAAATAATTCCGATGTGTTTAAAGTAGGTATCTTCACCCTACCACCAATACGACAAGTAAAGAAAACCGATTCAAAGGCTAAAAACCAAACTAGCTCGGCATGTTCGGTGAAAAAGTAATTGAATTATTAAAAGAATCTGAGAGAAACCGGGAAACACTGAGTCCATTCAATGTAAGCAGTTTTCTTACATTTCTATTTGTTTTGTATTTTATTACTAAGACCTCATTTGTTAATTTTTGTTGCAGGATGAAATGATTCGTCAAATAATTGAAGAAATGCACATTTTGTTTAAATTGAACATGAATGATGCGTAAGTAATACTTTATATATAATCATATGTTGTTGATCCTTTACAGATGTAAGATGAACTTGTGGACATAGCAATTTACGAGTCTTATCTAACATAACTCATGCATTCATATATATTTTGTAATTTCAGAAATGCAACCTCAGAGAATAAGTCATTGTGGACAACTGTTCAGGTTCGTCATTCAGCACTAGAGCGCAATAAAAGGTGCCTATTAGCTTACCTGTATGATCGCATTAATAAAATCAAAACTCTGAGATGGGAGTTTGGCTCAGTCCTACCTCCAGATATAAGAGAATTATTATCTGACAGTGAATATGATTGGTTTTCTAAATATTCAACCAATTTAGCAACATTTATGAGGTCTTTGGGCCAAGATATTGGTTATAGTGGTATTGATCTAACGGAAAATTTGAGACCTCCTAAATCATTGTATATTGAAGTGCTGTGTATAACAGATTATGGAAAATTAGAATTAGAAGATGGTGATGTTGTTATGTTGAAGAAAAATAGTAGACACTTCCTGCCTACATCTGAGTGTCAAACACTTATACGACAGGGTATTTTAAAACAAATTACATAGTTATAGGCATTAGTTGTTTGCTAATAAAAGTAGTTTAATAAATTTGTTTGGTATACATACATTATTGAGTTTATTAAGGCCAACTAAAAAATCTATGGCTAGTTAGGTAATTGTGTATCAAGATGCAGATAATTTAATGACATTTAGACTTTTATTGCAATGTGAATGTAATTATAAAGCATGGCAATTAGTAAATAAATACATTAAGACCCCTAACCCTGAGAGTAGTCACTTGTTTTGGTTTAACTGATAATGTTTCTTATTAAAAAATACCCAGTGAGAGAAGATTCTAGAATTACAAACTCAATACAATATTGCTTTGAGTTAAAACTCTGTGTTGTCATCTTTTAAGAAAATCTTAAATTGCTGTTCAATATGTTTTAAGTAAAAATACATTCTTGTGACAAATTGTGGTTATAATAAAAAGAACAAGTATATACATATATATATAAAGTTAATAGAAATATCTATATACTTGTGCATTTCGTAAAACCATATCTTCTGTTACTTATTCTATTATCATTTTCCTTGTGACAGATTCGTAAAAAGTATTGGCGCGTTTACTTTGGCGCTCTTCCAGCGGGAATAACAGATTTTTGTTTGACGCAGCGTTTTCTCTGTTGCCAGGCTTTCTAAATAAATAGTGCGGGATGTCGGAAATCGAATTGTGATTAGATGAGAAAGCTATTTCGGAATTTAGCTTCTAGATTTATTATATACTTTAGCTTGTGGCCTTATACTTTAAATTTATGGTGGCAACATGTTAACCAGGACATCGAACATCACGACAGTTAGATACAAATTTAAGTTATACTCTCAAAGAAGCATAGGGCAGTGAAAGACCTCAAGCTGATTTTTTGTGTAATTATGAGATCATGACTTTTAACTCTTGAACGACTCTTGAGTACGGATGTGAGGTGTCATCTACTAGAGTATATGATAAATACAACGAAACGTTTGATTTCTAGTTTATTTTATTTCTAGATAATTATGAAAAAAACCTATTTCTATATTTGTATGTTTCTTCTAAATATACACATGTGTTAATAATCAAAACAAAATAATATTAAAATTAAACAAGCAATGGCAAGATCAGCGTGAATGGCGGACCATTTCTCTATTTTCACGGTTTATATTTCATTTGGGATCCTGTCGCTGAGCGTTTTCGTTGATTTATGTTGGCCAGTTACATTATATCAGAAGTGCCCTTTATTGCAAATCGATATATTTTGCTCACTTTACCCATTTCAAAACGTATCGTATGTACGAGCATTAGAAAGTTATTAATGATATTATATTGATGTTGGCCCAATTGTTTTATTTACTATTTCCTTTTTCCTTTACAAAAACAGCAGAATGTCTACAAAACTACGAAAGCAGTGGAGGTTGCACTCACACAAACATTTGACTAATTTCTTAGTATATATTTTTTTATGATTGTACATACACGCTAAAAAGGTGTTCGATCTTAAATAATATCCTTGTAGCTCTAGTATTCAGATACAGTCTACCAACATTCACTCGCATCGGCTAACTCTTTCAGCAAGTTTATACTAACGACCGGCTGATCACAATACACGGGATACAGTCTACAGACCTAAGAGGTTTTTTATTTACGGCATGTCGAATAAGCTGTTTGTATATGTTTTAGGTGGGCTGTGAATTTGTAAACATTATGTCCACAAAATAATTTTCCCCGTAGGTCGAAGTATATAAAATGAATACTTTGTTTATAATACAGTTTATGTAACATACTTGCAAGCAAAGAAGCAAACTTAAAAAAAAATAAGCAAACTTTATATTCCCAAAAACCAACCGAAACCTACAACCGAAGGCTGTAACCATTTCGATTACGTGAAACCCTAAAACGCGCTAATAGTTATAACTTTGACGGCTCATTGGTCTAGTGGTTAGTACCCCTGACTACGAATACTTGGGTCCCGGGTTCGATCCCCGGCTGAGACAAACATCGATGTGATGAGCATTTGGTGTTGTGTTTAGGTCTTGGGTGTTTAAATATGTATTTATATGTATATCTATCTATAATATGTATATACAGGGTGGCCAAAAAGTCGTGGATCAAACGCAAATAGGGGATAGATGAGGTCATCAGCGGCAAAAAATTGTTCTACGGGAGGTCTCTAAGGTCAACCCCTGCAGAGTTATGATTTATTTTGGTTTTTATATGAAAATTGACTTTTTTTAACTAATTATTATTAAAATTCGAAAATATCTTCATTCTATATCTTTTCCATAATATCCACTAGATTGGTACTGATGAGTTCTTGCGTTTGACATACTTTTTATAGTTGTTTATTGAGTGTATTGAAGATAATATCAAGTTAAACGATACAAAAATTTTTCAAATCATAACTTTTTGTTTACTTCGGACCCCACTGTGAAAAAAAATTACTCTACCGAAAAGTGACCCTGTATTACAAGTTTTGGCGCATTTTATAGGGATTCTGAAAAGGTATTACACATGGCCATGAGTCGCCCTTATATCTTTCTAGGAAGAATTACAACAACAACAAGTGTGAAATAATTGTATTAAAACAATTATTTCTCAAAGGTTGTTTGTAGGAAACAAAACATTTTACAATAAATGCTCAAAATTCCTGCCTCTGACCATAATACTTAATCTGCACCGTCTAATCCAATTCCTACGTAACCCTCCAGCCATCTGTCCAATTTTTTGAATCTAGTCCGATTCACACAGCACTGGTCACAGGTAGGTAAATAATGTATCATAAGACCGAATCGTTGTTGTTTTTTCGACCTAGAAAGATATTTGAGCCACTCATTGCCATGTGTAATACCTTTTCAGAATCCCTATAAAATGCGCCAAAACTTGTAATACAGGGTCACTTTTCGGTAGAGTAATTTTTTTTCACAGTGGGGTCCGAAGTAAACAAAAAGTTATGATTTGAAAAAATATTATGTTGTATCACTTAATATTATCTTGAATACACTCAGTAAACAACTATAAATAGTATGTCTAACGCAAGAACTGATCAGTACCAATCTAGTGGATATTATGAGAAAGGTACAGGATGTCGATATTTTCGAATTTTAAGAAGAATTAGTAAAAAAAAGTCAATTTTCATATAAAACCAAAATAAATCATAACTCTGCAGGGGTTGACCTTAGAGACCTCCCGTAGAACATTTTTTTGCCGCTGATGACCTCATCTATCCCCTATTTGCGTTTGATCCACGACTTTTTGGCCACCCTGTATATTCGTTGCCTAGTACCCATAACACAAGCTTCACCGGCATAAATCATACCTGAGTGTTCACTTATGGTAGTATGGTATCGGTAATCTTTTCTTAATGCGATTTTATAGCAATTTTAGCCAATGAAAAGTTCGAGTTATTTAAGTGTAGGTACCTATGTGAGGTTATAATAATAATATTTATTTATCTGACGAAAATGTATCATACTTTATTTAGAATAAGTATAGAATACATATAGAAATTTTCCTACGCTCATTACTTTATATTTTCACAATATCGGCAGCCTATCGACGTAAATGTCTGCGTGTCAATCACCCGTCAACCATATCTATTGATCGGTAAATCTGAAATATGTGTAAACTTTTTGTTAGCTAGATAAACATGGATGGATTGTTCAGTGTTTGCACGAAAAACTGTAAACTATAAGCTCACGCTACGGTTCGGTTTCATTTGCAGTTTTTATGTTGCCTCGTTAAATACAAATGGTGGTTTTTATAAGCTATAAGCGTTTTGCATTTTGTATGCATGAAAATTTTAAAATACTTTTGATTTATGTCTTTTTATAGGGTGTCGATGAATAATTCATTATATTCGATAAATCATTGTTTGTGAATTTTGGTAACAATTATGACCATACAATACTTGCGGAAATATTTAGATTTTTAACCCAACACAGTGTTCGCACTGGCACAAACACGCTTTGCGTTAAAAAATGGGCGTTGGCTGTTTTATACAGTCAATTACGGACGGTTAAAGTTTTTTGTAGATTGCGTGTTCAATTGATTGAAATAATGATTTACATTAATTGTCTTTGGTATTAAATGGTACATTGGTTTTAATTTGTAGTCGCCTAGCGGTTACGAATTCCGGGGCTGTTTGATCGTATAAGAGGATACAATGTGTAAAATTTGATAAATATGTGTACTCATATATCCTGTGTGCAGCGTACATTGCCTTGTGTAATTAAACATCTAGGAGTGGACAACTTTTAAGTACTTAAATATACATTTTCTAACAACTATTTAGCTATTAATAACTGTTATTTATAATTATACGATGTCTTAGATATTGTTATACATTTTTTTATAAAGACAATTCACACCAATTGACCTAGTCCCATGCTAAGCTGGTGAAGCTTGTGTTATGGGTACCTACTAGGCAACGGATATACATACATATTATAGACACATATTTAAACACCCAAGACCTAAGCACAACACCAAATGCTCATCACATCGATGTTCGTCTCAGCCAGGGATCGAACCCGGGACCCATGGATTAGTAGTCAGGGGTACTAACCACTAATGAGTCGTCGAATTATACATAGATCAAAGATTTTAGTAAAGTTATTGATCGTCAGTTTATCTTAATAAATGAAAGCAAAACAATAAATCGTTTGATATTGCACAGCGCGGACGGGGAGTCGCACTCGCGCGTATTGTTTGTTAGAAATTTAGAGCAGCATTCATTAAAAAGACAAAAACGTCACTTGTTCCTGATTCAGTGTACCTTTCCACTGAATACTAACGTGATTACGAGAACCCACTTCTTGTTTTTGGGCTAATGCATTCAGCTCCAACGTGAGGGTTACTCTAAAAAGCGAGTTGTAATTTGAAATTACTTTAGATGGGTATCTGACGCCGTGAATGAGCCAATTTACTTTCTAATCATATTTAATGAAGATTTTGTATAAGATTATAAACACGTTTATTTCGTTGTATATTTGGTAAGCTTCTAGTTGCGGAGTTGTGTTAACTACGATATCTCCTAAGATATTCATTGAATTCGTGTGATAGGTAAGAAAGGTTTTTAAATAAAGATTTTTTACGACAAATTCGATAGTTTAAAAAAGTTTTAATAATTCAATGAAAAATATCCTATAGCGGTCTTATCAATTGTAATGGTAAACAAGAACAACAAATAACGTAGAACGTTACTTAAAATGTCACATGGGACATGGTGTAATGGTTGCAGCTCCTTACAAATATTTTCTAAAACAAAAAAATGGCGATTAAAAAGAGTGGCGGAGAGTTTATTTTCTTGTTTACCATATATACATATACATTTCGTGTTTCAGGGTAAATAAGACCGAATATTATTACGTAAGTTTGAGTAAGTTTTAGATGCATCGCACGCGTGTACTTTGTAATGTTGTGAGATCTTTAAATTCGCGTCTCGGTATGAAATTGGCGTCTCGTTTTATACTCGTAACATGTGTTCACATAAAATTCATATTTCTGTAAACTGCATTCAGTACGCGACGGTGAATTTTACAATCGTTCATACTGGTAATGTTTTTCTCAAAATAAAGTAAAAAGATGTCTCGATTTAATTTTATTCCGATACAATATAAATGTTTGAACGTTGCAAAATTTTATGGAAATACATAAAAATAGTATTCATTTATATTGTATTGTATTGTTATATATATATAGCATAAAGTTAGTAAATTTTACTGAATAATCAGTAAAAAAATATATGCATAAAATAACAATTATTTGTGATCACTCATAGACTCATAGTTTTTAATAATCACTGTCACTATTAAAGGTGGATTCTGCGGCTAGAATTAAGTTAATATATTTTTTTTAAGACAATTCAATTGACCTAGTCCCATGCTAAGCTGGTGAACTTGTGTTATGGGTACTAGGCAACGGATATACATATTATAGATAGTTAGACATATAAATACATATTTAAACACCCAAGACCTAAGCACAACACTTAATACTCATCACATCGATGTTCGTCTCAGCCGGGGATCGAACCCATGGATTAGCAGTCAGGGGTACTAACCACTAGACCAATAAGTCGTCATATTAAAACAACTCCTTAAATATTTAAACAAACAATTAAAGATTGAAATATTTAAAAATTTAAAACTAATTTGTGTTATGCATTGTTTATGCAAACATACCTCATTCCAGGAAAACCCAGTTTCCATTAAATTTATACTTCAGTCATGAACTTAGAATTTGCAATACATCGTAACAAGGTTGTTTCCGATGTAGATAATAGGATTACAACCCAACCACCCTCCTCCGCGTCGCACTCGTCTAATTGCAAATGAATTTAAGGCGCATTTGCCTGATTTACTTCCGTTTTTGTTTTATTGGGGCATCATTATAATAACTTGTTGTCGGAGGAGCTCTGATTGCGAAAACAAACCATTTGGTCCTCGTTGCCATGGTTTTGTGACAGTTCATTTATTTCTCGTCGTCTTCAAACGACGTAGCAATGTATAGGTACCTAGTTCTTTTTTGCGGATTATATTTTGTATAAACCAATCATATAGTAGCTAGCGTGCCGTACCGGCTTCGCACGTTTTTGTAGATATTAATATGTTCTTTAATATTGTGGAATATTTTTTTTTGTTCTATCATCAATAGTTTTCGCATGCGATGAAAGATATTTTATAGACATTTTTTGACACCTTGGGTAACATTATTGTAGTTTTAGAAGGGATCCTTATTTATTCTTGCAACTAAAATAACCTTTTTTTTTATAGAATAGGGGGCAAACGGGCAGGAGGCTCACCTGATGGTAAGTGATACCGCCGCCCATGGACACTCAATGCCAGAGGGCTCGCGAGTGTGTTGCCAGCCTTTTAAGAATTGGTACGGTAAGGTCATTCAACCCTAAGTCGAATTGGTTCGGAAATACTTCAGTGGGTAGCTGCCACAAAGTGGTGGTGCGCGGAAAAACTGCCTTGAAAAACGCTCAGTTGTGGAATATCAATTTTAATTTATTCTTTATTAATCAGTGTTAATGTAGCATTCAAATGGTAAAATAATTTTTAAAATCGGTTTAGTATTTTTTGAGCTAATTCGTTACGAATGTAGGTAACATAAAAATCTTTCCTCTTACTATATAGGTTGATGGTGTTCAACAGCTGGGGACGCAACGTATCTTCTATTTTTGCGTAAGTATCAACTGGAGATATATAGTCTTTATTATATAGACGCCTAATGCCTACTAACCAATTCTTATAAAGAGTGTTGCCAGAGATATGTAGGTGATTAAACTGAATGTAATCTAAAAATGGAGCTAAAAATTAAATAAACCTAACGGAAAACGAATAGTAGAAGGTATAATATCAGCACTTGTATAAGAGACGTGAAGCTATTGTTTAAAGTGTCAACTGCAGTTTTAAATTACGAGAAGTGCTTTGGTGGAAGATTAAATGTTTCTCTACAATCGCCGCGACTTAAATGAAAACTTGTGTGGCCTTGATAAATATTCTAATATAATATACAAAATGTACGTATTTGAAATTGTAAATTTTTACCAATGTAATCTTGATTGGCGTAAACTTTACATACGGGGTTGTTTGCATACAAAGAGAGCAAGCCTAGTGGTCAAACGTTCGGTTGTCAAACGCAGCTGATGTCAGACGCAGTCAGTGCACCAATAAATCTTACTATGAGTGGAAGTAATTACGTACAGTATCGAAAAAATTAGTGAGAAAACTGCTAATCTTATACACAATAAACGCCGTCATGTCACGCATAGCGACTGACTGTCGTCATCTGCTAGGGTCACAAGAAAAATATAAATGATATAGCAAGCTGTGTGTAAATAAAAAACAGGACCCCCATTATAACACCACGTATATTCATCTCGTTTCAGTAGGCGACACTTTTAAAAGCATCAACTCTTAACACAACGCTATACTGCCTAAAGCAAGGCACAATTTTCATGTTTTTTTATTTATTCAGGAAAAGGAAAACTTAAATAATGAGGTCAGAGCAGTTGCAGGATCCTTGTGGGAAGGGCTCTCGCAATGTGTGTCAGGGGTCTTAAACAATGGCCGCACTGACTTGTGACAGCTCACAATCCTTACTCCACGTACTCGTTGCTGAGCTGTAGACACGTTTGTGAACTTATGAGAGAAAGGGGACTACTTAGCTTTATCAAGTTGTTAAGCATATACTAGTTGTCAGCATTTACGGTTAGAGGCTTTGATAATTAACTGGTGTTATGGGAACTGGACCTTTCTGAGGTTTTCCTTGATACTTATAGCAGTATGATTCGTATACGTGTACGATTCATACTGATTGGGTATTATTTTAAAGTTGTAATGCAATTAAGGATTCCAGTAATATTAAGGCACTACTGTGCAATTTTTAGAATTACTTAATTCACTACAATTGAACAATCTTGATAGAAAGTTGTGATTCGGTAGCCCAAAAAGCTGCTGCATAAGCTTTTAAGGCACGCGAAACTACAAAATAAAGAATGTTGAATAATTGCAATTAATACTGTTTTGGAGTAATTAATCTCTAAATAAATATATTCACACAACTTTTCTTCGAACTTCGAAGCATTTCCTGTACTAATTATTTCTCAGCCACTTTTAATTAAAATGAATGACCGTAGTCTATCAACGCTCACAAAGCGTTTAACATTCCAGGCTTTCACGCGTTACGAAAACATACGTAACGAAATAATAAACAAACTTTTGGGTTAAGTCTAAATTTTCAAAGTAATTAAAGGTTTTAACAGGGGATTAATTAAATTATTTGCGGATTAACTCATCCGTAAGTCTCGCATGGTTCGGCGGATAATTGAGTTACTTTTTATGTCAAATCTATGTCAAACGGAATTAGAAGTTGTTTGTTGCAACTTGCACACTGACATATCTTGTTATTCACAAGGAGATTTAACAAGCAGAGTCTGGTAGACAAATATTAAGACTGTTTACGTAGGAAAAGTACATCTCGTAACGAGCCAGGAACTCGTTCTCAAGACGTCTAATGGAAAAATATGCTTTATTTCCTTTGTTGTATTACAAAATATGTTTATACCTAATAAAAATAATTTTGTAGTCTTTAAAACTAATATTATTTTTGTTTTCTCTAGATATTCTAATAAAAAAGCTACTTGGGAGATTTCAAAAGTTTTTAGGACTCCTTATATTTCATAAAAGTTCTTTTTTGCTACATGTACGATTTCAGCCAAACATGACGTAGGTACGCAATATAAAACGGTGATCAAAGCAAGATCCTGCGATTGGCCCTAAGCAGGTCACCTTTGATGTTCACTCAATGATTGCGTAGGGCTTGTCACTCTTAATAAGTATATACCTGCTTTATACACATACAAATTGTAAACGATCTTCGATTTTACTCACAATATTTTTATAAAATAACTAGCTGACCTGGCGAACATCGTACCGCCTAACAGTCGATTCTTTATTTTTTTTTAATACTTATTCTGCTATTCGGGACACCGCGGTGCACCGGTCTAGCTAGTAAGATAAAAAAAAGAAAGTTGATAATACAACAAATACATTATATCAAAATAAAAAATTTCCTTCCCGGAACCCCTCCACTAACACTTGAACTTTATGATATGGTATTAAAGTTCAAATTGACTTTTTAGTATTATTACGAATATTTATGAATTATTAAATAAATATTTAAGAATTATTTGTATGGGAATATAGAAAAGTGTTGTTTTTAGACTTTTCCGCTCAATTTTTTTAATTTTTCTCTCCGTAAGAACCATCCTCGTACTTCAAGGAATATTATAAAAAAAGAATCAGACAAATCGGTCAAGCCGTTTTCATGTTATGTCGTGACAACGGAAAACGGGTCTCATTTTTATATATATACATTTTCTTACTTGCATTAGAAGTCTAAAAGAATATTAAGAATATTAAGAAGATTTTTGTTTTGTACGCAACTAATACTTGCTTTGAAATATCCTGAGGAAACCGACACAGCTTTAAACTGACGACTTCACCTGATGATCTTGTATATAATGTAAAATAAATGATAAAACTAACGCGCTAGTCTGTGTCATATTGTGTACCAATGTATGTGAAGTTGTAGTATATGAAGTTCTGAAAACCCTGTACCTTGACGCTTGGCACGGGCGTCAATAACAGGTTGCTACAGTCGCACTTTGTATCTAACAAATAGTTTTATATTGTAAACGTATACACATCTATCGACTACTATACATTTTTTAAATTTTTGAATAGCTAATTTTAATCATATTTTATTATAAAACTAGCAAACTCGGCGAACTCCGTTTCGCCACCAGATGGCTTCGTTTTATGTAACATTTCGTTTGGTGATCCCGCTTTTCTGTTGAATTTTTTTCCTGAATTTTCTTTGCTATAAACCTCACGGAGCACGAGGCCTTTCCAACGAATGCAAAACCGTGGAAATCGGTTCGTGCGTTCTGGAGTTATAGCGTCAGGAAGGAAAACCCGACTTATTTTTATATAGTAGATTATTGCAACGAAAGTCGACGTTTGGGTCGACAGAAGACTGTATACTGTATAGACTGCACCAATTTTTGTTTATTCGTCACGTTTCTTTTGTTTTTTATATAAATAAAACGAAAGGTTTTGAATTTTTTGCTTATTAGGTATCAGTCTTTTTATTGTTTATGTCACTCAGAGCACCGGTAGAACGGTTAGGTACTTGAAACATAAGTGAAAACAATTGTTAACTGTATTTCTTAATATAAGTGTACAGTATGTTGAATTAGTACAATATAAAAAATAATTCTATATTCACGAATATGACAAATTTATGAATTTTTACGATTATTTTTATAATAGGTTTCATCAAATAGTTGAGTAAATTCCACTTTTGAACGAGTTATGTGCGATGTCGATTAATTGTCGTTGTCAGTTCGGTCCGTGTCAATGTAAAATACTTGTTCGTTCAATTACGTTGTTGACGCTTTTGGTGAAATATTTAAAATTCATACGGAAATGTGGGAATACTTGCAATTTTACAGGCCAAATAAACCAATTTAGTTTAATGTGCGGCCATGTTTTCGATAATTGCTTTCAGTAGAAATCACCACCTGTAATTTAGGTTAAAATTAATGTTAGAAATTACTTTTTACCACATCTATTCAAAAATGTTAGTACAAATATTTTAATTCCGAGAGAGATAGAAAGTCATTTAAATTTGGAATGTGGACATTGTTAGTTAATTTTTCTATCACCAAAGAGATCGATTCCATTTATGAAAACGTAGTGGCTGTAAAAAATTATTCCCGCCCGAGCAAAATTAAGAAAACTTTTCTGTAAAAGAAAAACGCGCGGAACATATTCCTTCATTTGATACTGTTCTCATTTGGACTTAAGATTATACTTCAAAATTATGTGTGCCTCAAGTAGTGATATGAAAGTTTTGTAATAACTCTAAAGTTATACAAATTAATAAACGTAACTATTCTCCATGAGTTGCATTCACCTATTTTCTAGTAGAAACGATAAAAGAGTTTGCGACTTCCACCTCGGCACTATTTTAAACTCGAGTAACATACTTTGAATCTCTCACTCAACTTCATTTGGAAACCAATCAAAATAAATATTTTCAATTTGAATTTCTAAATTGTTTTTCCATGTAACTGCCATATTGAAAAAATAAATTTAAACCCCAGAATTCTGTTGCTATTTACAAAGTACCTTATAACACTTTTTGTAAATTTATTCATAAATACAAATGAAATTCATATGGCGCTTACGTCATTTATTTCTGTGCTTTCGCGTGAGTTTTATCTACTCAAAATTGTGATGTCATAATCAACCTGTTTTGCGGACAACGAAACAGCCTTAACAATTAATAAAAAAAATATCTTTAAAATCCCTCAGTTGGCATGTAACATCTCCATATGTGGTAACTTCACTCATTATTAGTAGGGAAAAACAAAAATCTGCTTCTGACTTAGGCCGACTTAATTGCCGGGAATGATAAGAACATTATCTAATATATAAAATTCTCGTGTCGCGGTGTTTGTAGTTAAACTCCTCCGAAACGGCTCGACCGATTCTCATGAAATTTTGTGTGCATATTGGGTATGTCTGAGAATCGGACAACATCTATTTTTCATCCCCCTAAATATTAAGGGTAGTCCACCCCTAAATTATTATTTTTTAATTTTTAGATAAATTTTTATTTTTTAATTTTTTAATGATATAGCATTAAAAAATACACACAACACCTAATTTTCACCCCTCTACAATCAACCCCATATTTTTTATTTTAAATGATATACATGGCAAAACGACGTTTGCCAGGTCAGCTAATAATATATAGAAACCAAGACAGGAACAATATTATCAGTAAACAATCTTCATATCTGCGTAACATTAAGGAAAGTTTATTAGGTTAAGCGCCGTTCTACACACATGGGTTTTAAACAATTTGATATGATTCAGATTAAGAACTATTGAACTATTGAATCGCGGTGGGGAATCAGTATTAGTCACTGAAATTGTGTGGAATGCCTACGACTTGTTTTACTGTTTTGTATTTGTGTAGTTTCCAACAGGAAAAATACTATTACATTACTGATATTATTATGATATTAAAAAATAACTAGGAAATAGGTAGGAAAGTAACAGTAATTATTATGTATTAAAAGTAACTCAGTTATAAATATTGGAAGAATATATTTGTAAGTAACTTTGTTCTCCTGATAGCTATAAATTGCTTGCCCGCTCGCTCTTGAGTAAAATATCGGAGGGATTCGTTTGAATGCAGATATGCGTTTATTGCACTGAACTCCGGAGAATTTATTATAAGAAAATATGCCCCAAGTTTTCTGGATAATACTTTTATTTAATAAGATGGCTTTCAATGCATTGCACTACTTTATTTTACTTTTACGTGACTACTCGTTTCAAATAAATTGCTTTGATTTATTCCTTTGTGTCATATATCATAGCATTTACGAACCGGTCCGTTTATTTTATATTATTATTATTTTATAAGTTTTAATGACATATAAATTATAGTTAACTAGTAGACCGACCAAGCGTTGCTGTGGCTAAGGTTTTTGTTATATTACATAGTATTAAACTATTCAAGGGAAACGGTAGAAGAACACCACTCATGGGGACCACCATGCTTTTTTGGTGGTAATGCCATTAAATTGTAGCTTATGTGAAACGTTGGTACTTTCAACACAGCGCCATCTGTTAGAATTGTGACTATCAAATAATAAACAAATATTTTGCAATAAAATAATATTTCGGGTATAAATTGAGATGTAAGCTATCCTATCTTTTAAGTTGGATCAAACTACACACGGTGTAAAAATTTGATTGATATCGGTTCGGTAGTTTAGGAGTCCATAGCGGACAAACAACGTGACGCGTAATTTAAATATATGTATTAAGATAGAAAGTACTCATTACGGGTAATCAGTGATTGAGATCTTTCGCTACGTAATGAATAAAGATTGGTCGAGGTGAGTTATAGCGAGCTGCAGTGCGTGGAGCGAAGAGTTATGCTTTGATAGATGTGGAGTCATGTAGAGTCGGCATGTAAGCTATCGGGACATGTCGGTATCGGGTCTCGGTAACAAACTATGCGCAATTACGGCCGAACCCGACAAATGTTTACTGCGTTGACTTTATTGCATCGGACTATGCTATGCGTATGTGGCATGCTTCATCTAGTCTACGGAACTTTATGCCGCGTTCTTGTTGAGATGATTGGGTTTTGAATATTTATCGGTTTAGTAGTTGCATGAACAGGTTTGTATTATGAGTATCATCAGATTTATTTTATTTAATTAATTTATAGGCACCATAATTACGTATTACTATTAACAATAAATTAAAAAAATTAAAAACATGGTGCAAAGGGCGGCAGGCAACCCTAATTGTAGAAAAGTAAAAAAAATAATAATTGTGAAGAAGTGGAAAACCTAATCTATAATACACGATACTATAATCTATAATATAACTAGTAGACTCGGCCAAGCGTTGCTGTGGCTAAGGTTTTTGTGACAGATGTTAAATAGTATCTTATGTGAAACGTTGGTACTTTCAACACAGCGCGGCGCCATCTGTTAGAATTGTGATTTGTGACTGTCAAATAATAACAGACAAATAATTAGCAATAAATTAAAATTGCGACTATAATTTGAGATTTAAACTATCCTATCTCTCAAGTTGGATCGAACTGCACATGGTGTGCAAATTTGATTGATATCGGTTCGGTAGTTTAGGAGTCCATTGAGGACAAACATTGTGACACGAGATTTATATATATTAAGATAAATGAAATCTTAATATTAATAAAGACATGTAATAACATATAAACTTACCGAACGAGAGAGAAAAAAGAAGAAACAAATGTAAAGATAACGCATTATTATTTAAACTGATGACAAGTTACGCTGGCATATGATTGTATATGAAATACGAAGTATGTCAAAATTTATTATTTATAACTTTGAAAACAGTTTAATAAGAAATAAACCAGTAAAGACACAATTTTATGTTATGTTAGTTATGATGTACGATTTATAATTTACCTGACCAATATCTAATATTTGTTTTTTTTCTAATAGGCAAGTTGTTGTTGTATTGATTGCAAAAGCAAGCGCTATGTCCAAATAGAAAGAGAAATTTATGGGTACATAGCCGTGATTCGACGTATGGCTCTATTGAGAGTCCCTAGCCACTAGGTCAACTCTCTCGTAATAATGTATGTTTTGTTTTTTTATATTTAATAAACACAAACACACATATACCACCACATAAACCAGCGCGATATATAAAATAATTAGTTAATCTACCGCTATATACTTTAATGGAGGACTCTGAACCTGAACAACCACATTGTTAGTATATACTTTCGCTGATATTGTTTTATGATCGTAATAAAAGAGTTACAGCCAATTTGTCGCTGATACAATCATATATCCCTGGAATCCCGACACATTTTGCAAAACTAACAGGAGGCTAAGGGCGTTTTATTCAAATGTATGCGCACCAGGAAACGATCTGATGTTAACTTTTGCTGACAATTTCCTCGACACTACAGACAAACAGAATACATAACAGATAAGCTGCTTTGTTGAGGTTAAAGCGGGCTTTGGATAAATTCATAACATCTACTAAAAAACAATAAATAAAAGACAGGTATAACGTTGACTGGAGAATGTGGAAGTGGCATCGTTTAATACATAGGTACTTGTGTAATATTCATATTAGATATTGCTAATACGGATTGTAAATTAATACACTATGTAATGCACATACACCAATCAATAATATTATATCTACGCATAACGGACCTAGTGAGAGTCTAAGTGCGGAAACTGAGTCCACTAACTGATTATTTTGTTTATTTTATGTCTGGCAAACGGGTCATGGTCAAAATACCCATGGATACTCACATTGCCAGAAGGTTCGCAAATGCGTTGCCAGCCTTTTAAGAATTGGTACACTCTTTTCTTGAAGCCTAAGCCGAATTGGTTCGGAAATACTTGGGCTGTAGGCAGCTGGTTCCACAAAGTGGTGATGTGCGGCATAAACTGACTTAAAAACGCTCAGTTGTGGAACGACGTTAAGGTGATACGTATTTCGTATCCTTCCTCGACGCCCGATGATGAAACTCAGCTGCAGGTATTAATCCGAACAACTCCTCTGAACACTCTCTATGGTAAATACGGTAAAAGATGCAGATTTTGACAAAATGAGAGTTTCAAATTTATCTTTATCATTACTCCATTCGATAGTATTGATAAAAACACCTGTATAAACGATTACGAAACGACGAAGACGAATACGAAATAATATATGTGAATAATAAACCACATACTGTATATATTAGAGCGCCTCATGACCATGTGTAATACCTTTTCAGAATCCCTATTAAATGCGCCAAAACTTGTAATACAGGTCACTTTTCGCTTGAGTAATTTTTTTTCACACACATAAGAATTAGTAAAAAAAAGTCAATTTTCTTATGAAAACGCAAAATAAATTATAACTCTTCAGGGGATGAGGTTAGAGATTTCCCGTAGAACAATTTTTTGCAGCTGATGACCTCATCTATCCCCTATTTGCGTTTGATCCACGACTTTTTGGCCACCCTGTATAATTTCGTTTATTTAGAATATTGTCAATGAGCGCTTAAAGCGTGAACACGCAAGCGAGCCTGTAAGACTAAAAGGTTTTAGGAGCCTAAAGTCTTATTTAAACTCAGACACTTCAATATATCTTATTATTTGAAGTGTATTGCTCCTCTTGGTCCTGAATGTTGAGATCTCACAAGGGCCAAACTTGTTTAAAAGATTAATTTGTTTTGGATTACTTCGAAACTTTTTCCCTTGAGTTTGAAAATTATTTTTATTGCTTTGTGCTATTTTTTATAATTTCATTATAACAGGGCTGTCTTAAGTAAATTACGTCTATAAGATTGTCTAAAAATGTACTTAGACATAGACATAGACATAACATTTATTACAAACGAAAACACACACACATAAACACACAAAATAACAATACTTAAAGAAAGAATAAAATAAAATAAGACATCAAAAACAATAAAAATTAAAATTAAAAAATTCCGTTTTGCCATTCGGTTCGCTTCCAGTGTGCAATGTGTGTGTACTGTGGTTGTAATTGGCCTTGGCTCAGCATTATGCTGAGGAGCAAAAAGTTCCACAGCGCTGGTCATTCTGCCAGAGAGCACAGCAGCTAGTTTGCGCCTCTATTAAAATAAAATAAATAATAATAATACTAAGTAGAAAAATAATAATAATAATATTAAAGTTAGAAGTGTGAGTAAATCGTGTGTAACGGTGAATACTAAATAAAATAAAATTAAAAGTTAAAAATAAGAATAAGTGTAAATAAGTAGATATTTTTGGTTTTATGGGTGGACTTCGTAAAGATTATAATTTTTTGTATAAAGTCTCGTAGCTCCCTGATCGATTTGGTAATCAAATGGTTGCTTTTATTTCATTGAAACGATTATTGGGATATCCCTAAATTCTTACTATTTACTAGAATACATACCCAGAGCCGATTGCATTAAATGAACATGATCATTTTGGAAATTTATGCCAAAGTTTACCGACATCAATGTATTACCATGTGCCCAAGCAATTTAAAAAATAATAATTATTATTTTCGCTGTTGACCGAACTTTGAACAAAATTCATTATGATTAGGGATGTCACTTAACATTTTAAAAAGGTCGTCGGTTAAAGTCTTGATCTAGGGTTATGTATGTATTCCTTAGAAGTTTTACAATATTTCAATACATCAATTTCCGGCAAAAACTGTGCAACATTCCAAACTTCTAGAATGAGTAAATTCATTTCAGATACACATAAACGTTTCGACATAATTTATTTGTATGTGCACCAACTATTTGCATTTATACGAGACTAAATAAACAAGATAAAATTATACAAAGATACACAACAATGAATGACATACTGTGACAATGATTTGTGTGTTATACAAATCTATATTATAAGTTAGACATGATGTGCTTTAGCACATCAAAAATTTCTTAAAAGTGCCAACTGTTCAATATTTAGTCGAAATGTATTGTCTAAGATTTTAATTATTATTCTTTATAAATTAAATAATGGTCATAAATAGTACATGTTATACGGAGTATCTAAATCTTGTGTATTTGACTTCGCTCCTTCCATTATAAGTTTAATGACATTTTATTACAGATACATAAAATTTTCTTTTACACATTAGAATGGTAGGCTGAGCAACATCTATAAAAGAAAATTTTGATAAGCATATGCTTTTATATATATTATGAATTTACTTTACTGCAATTTATCCCCCCTCTTTCCTCTTGTCTGAAAAAATAAGCAACGATCTCATAAATAATAGTACAACGTATTAATTGTTTGTAGGATTTCTCGAAAATTCATTTCGTTTTCAAGCATATACAATGTATGGCTTATATGTGTAGAGAAGGAAATAATTACTGTTGACGTAACCACCAAATAAGAAAATCAAATACCCCTATGGTGCTTACATAATACTTAGACCCATATCATTAAGATTACCAATACGTCAATTTTACAGTGATTATGCAGTTTGGTAGATAATTGTTATGAGATGTTGAATGTAGAATAATAACAAACAATCTGAAGAAATTCTCGAAGATGAAAGAAGCTCATATCTTATTTACTGTGGCGTGACCTATTGGTCTGCAAAGTGGGCCAGCCCTGACCCGTGAGCAAGTTATGAGTGCCCTCAATGTTATAAGCCCTCGTGTAATACATTAAGGATCAATTTTATTTTTTCCCAAAAACAAGCGCGAGAACATGCAAGCATTTTTTTAATTAATTGTGGAGAGGTTTTTTAATTAATGTTTCACATTACACGTCCGGCTCGATGAATGAGTGTTTTAATTTCATTATGAAAAAGAAAACTTCACTCATTGAACATGAGTATTTACAGAAATGTTAATTTTGCAAATAAATGAATTTAACTTGATAAAAATGTTGTTTTACGAAAAAGATACGAATTTGTTTTGCTCCTTTTCACTTATATTATTTTTGAAGACTTTTATGAATTAATGAATGCGTCGTTACGATTATTGTAACAATATTTAACTTGTATTTTTAAAAAAACATTTTTGAAGTTATACTTCTTTAGGCGCGTTATGAAAAATTGATGAGAGTGAAATTTTACGATGCGCGCGCACCGTGACACAAAATTATCAGTATGAAGTTGCCCACGGAAGATGCTACGGCATTGGACATAATTTAAAAACAACATTCGAATAATAATAGAACTTATGTTACACTTAATGTAAGAGAATAATAATAATAATAAATAAATAATAAATATTTATTTATTTAATTTTTAAAATGTAAACTGAACTTTATTGACTATAATGACTCCTTTTCCAGTCTTTGATTATTTGATTGTAATTAATTATTTGCATGCAATCAAAAACTATTTTTAAAAATGCCAAAGAAGTATAACTTCTTATGCGCGTACATAAGTACACGCACCCTTTTTTTATTCGCCCTTCAAACCTCGCTTTATAATTTACAGATGCAGTACAAAATTCCTTAGTGCTTCCGAGGTGACAGTCACAGTAACGCACCAGGCACGTTCTTAGTATGTAAAGTGTCGAGTCAGTATGTATGAGGCTGACTTGCGACTCCCTTTAATTCGTCCCGACCGAGACAGTCTTGTTAGTAATTTATGTATTGCAGGCTGCGGACACCTTTAGCTTTGCAACTTAGGTTTCAACACATTGAATACACGGCTTGTGGTTAGATAGAAAATTTAAGTCCTGAGAGATGATGAACTATTGAACCTTTTACAACTTTTATTAAGGAAGTATCATAATTTAATCCGAAACCATATTTATTACAATGTTAAAGGTTTGAAATTGAACTAAGTCCTAAGCGCGTGGATTTCGAAGCAAAAATGCCAAGTCAAAAATTTAAATACAGTGTTTACTCTTAATAACGTCAATCTTTATAAAGAAAACTCTCTATAACGTGAAATAGTTATATTTATTTGTTTGAACCCAATACCTATACATTTATTATTCACTCCCTATGACGTCATCTCTTTATAACGAATAGTCGTTATAAAGAGTGTTCACTGTATTTACATATTCGTATTTTTTCTATTAAAAAAGAAATAGCTAAGTAATTTAGACCGTCTCAATTTCGCTCATTTGGAATTGAATAAGCCTTAATGTTCAAAAACCCTAATCCTTTTAAAGAAACATATTTTTTCACTTATTACAAATGAGTCCTCAGCCTAAGCTAGGTGAGAGGCTCCGTAGGCATTTATTCACGGCATATCCCGAGCTCGAGTCGACCAAATGGGATAATTCAACTCGTCAGGGCAATCTTGCATTAATATTCACAGGGGTTAAAGACCTTTAATTGTTTAAAACACAGTCACAGGGTTAATAAGTGTCAATGACACATTACATTTCAGAGATATCAATACTATACAACAGAAAATACGTCAAAGAAACAGTAGCGTCGTTCGGGTTTTTTTGGAAATAAGTTTATTTATTAAATTATTTTTCCTTATTTCCTATTTTTACAATGAATTAATACTAATACAATAGAAAGCTAAACTATAAACATAACAAAAACCTAAACCATTTTATAACTAATTTTATATAATTTATCTATTTATTTATTTATTTACAGCCCAATGGACCAACTTAGACTAAAACAATTAAGATTTACAAAATTGTCATTTAAATATGTAATGCAATTCTTTTGAATTCAGCCAGTTAAGTTAATTACATAAATGAGTTATTTATGTTCTTCATACAAATATCTCTATAGTCTCGTTCTCCTACGAATTTCTTGTGGATTTTTACTGCAACGTTCGGAGTACGTATTTAATTCTGCTCTTTTCAATTTGGCATGTTAGTAGTAGGCTGTATCTGGCGAGACGGCGGATATCGATCGGCATCAGGATGTGCACAACTCCCATACAGCTGACCTCATACATCAGATTATGATAAGCAACGTCTGCTATCACTGCACAGCATACTAACATAATATATACATTTTCCAGGCGTTAATAATATTTTTCTCCAAGGAGGATTGGATTACTTTTAAAATACATAATCTATTTTCATAGCAGACTTGGCAAGTTATTTATATAAAAAGGTTTTAGGGATCACCTGTTTATGTATAGTTTTATACACTATAAATAAGGATTGTGTCTCAATAAAACAAATAAATAGCGCCAATTGGAGTATAATCATGGAGTATCGAAATCTATTTCGACTAGATTTTTTACTATTTTGCTATATACTGTACATAAAAAATAAATCAGTGGCGCTACAAGCTTTAGGTCTTGGCCTCAGATTTCTGAATCTGTTTCATGATCATTTTTAAATCTAATAGATGATCAGCCTCCAGTGCCTGACATACGTCATCGACTTTTTGGATCTAGGACATGTCGGTTTTCGCACGATGTTTTCCTTCACCGTTCGAGCAAATGTTAAATGCTCACATAAAAAGAAAGTCTATACATAATATAATAACAACAATCGAGGACTGTAGGTAACAATCGAAATCATTAAATAATTTAATTAGAAGAATACTGATTAGATTATTTTAATTGTGTAGATACAAAAATTGTATATAGGTACGCCTGGAATTTATTAATTGATAAATATTTTTGATTGTAAATAGTTGTTATATTGTAAATTAGATAAACGAATTTCTTTTAATCTAATTTTATATTTTGTATTAAATACTTTATTTTAGTAGTAGTTACTTTAGTAAAGGCGTTTAAATGAGGTATTTGTCTGAAAAGGCATACAACTTCAAAGACCAAATCAATTGGTACAAGGTGTAAAATCAAGAAAAATCTAGTGTTAGAATCTTTAGAAGTGGATAACAATGCGAGATTCAGCTTTGCTCAAAGGCTGCTCGTTTTCCTGTTTGAGCTGACTCCACAAAATTGAGTGAGCGAATTCTTTGTCGCTTTATGAAGGTGGACTAGCTGTTTGTTCTCAACCGTATTTTGTTTTCACCGTTTTACTAATATTAAAATGTTCTTTGCTTATTTTAATAGATGCTCAACAAACACCTGGTTGTACAACACGAAATTCATTTACGCATAGTATTTTTTCATTATCAAAGACAAAGACAATTAAAATAAATATCTTAGGTATCATATATTATTGTACACACATTTCTTGTTATCATTTGGAAATACCAATTGGTAACGTATAATTATAATATAATAATAAAACACTCGTTTGTTTTAACAAATGAAACATAAAACAAGCACAATTATACATTCTTTATTTGTTTACTTATTTAAATTTACTGCGAACAAAGTTTAACGTGTTACTGCTAATAAATACTGACTTTAGGGATATTGATGAAATTGGTAAAGATAAAATCTGTAAACCGCATTCCTACGTTTCTCGTTTAAGAACCGATTATCATTCTAAATTTTAGAATGAAATAATTATATACTTAATTTTATTTGTATGCAATATATGAACAGCGAATCGTTTCTTTTGAACTAACTTTTCGTTCGTATATTGTTCGAATATTTTAATATCTAGTATACATTCAAAAATCCAAGTTTATTGGGAATTAATAATGCATTCTTGGCGTCACATACCTACTGACATTATAGAATAGACAAATGCAAATATCTGACGCAAATATATAAGAGTTTGTGTTATGTGTGTGAATTGTAGGCAAATTAAATAATATACGCAGGCAAGGGATTGTATTGTCTGAACCAATAATAGTCCGGTCAATATAGACATTTGAAATAACAAAATTCCCTAGCACACATAGGGTCGATGGGAATTTTTAAAACTTTCTTTGTAATGGTTAACACCAGCTCTCCACCAATTTTTGGCTCTCTGGAAATTTTAGCTATTTGACCACTATTTTTATGTCTAATTTGACCGGACTATAAGGACAACCGCTACAATTTCATGTAAATTCGAACTAAATTCATAACCGCAGGTAAATTCTTAGATTATACGACATTCAGTCTCAGGAGGACTGCAACTATTTAGCAGACGTCTGCTCGTTTTCACTATCAGATTTATGTCCCAGCTATCGCTTCCGCTCAGACATCTACCAGACACCTAGACTTCATTCGATAATCAACCTAACTGCACTTCAGACACCACTGCGCAGAGATATTGCAGTTCATTTTAATTTTCAATTCAATTTAACGTGTTCCGATTGCAAATTTAAAATATCCTTTTTTAACTTAAGGTTAAAAAGGGTAAGGGAGCGTTCAAGTATAACGTCACGCAATTTTTGGAGATTTTTGACCCCCCCCCCCCCTCATGTAACGCGCCGTAACGTTTTTCTGAAACAAATTATTATTTAAAAAATTTAATAAATTTAATAATTTTAATAAGTTATAAAATTTATATCTTAGAACACCATATATGTAATCGAGAATAATATTAATATAAACTAAATTATTTTTAAATCGCTTATCTCGCTTTAGTAAAAAACCCCGTAATCAGAGACACTCATACAAATTTAACAGATAAATTAAAAACCGTAGTTTTGTCTGTTTTCGTTAATTAAAAAAAGATTTTTTTTGTATGCATTTGGTAACAATTATAATATTATAAAAGCGACCTCCGTGGCATAGTGGTTAATGTCACATGCTACAGTCTTGCCAAGTCCCTGCGAATACATAGCTAGTTTAGCACAGCAGACCCTCTTGCTTAAAATGAACAATACAACACACTCAGAAACCTGTTCCAAATACTCATTTTTAACATAACAATATATATGAAAATGCTATGAAAAATTATTAATAATACCTTGATTAAATTTCGCCGCAAAAAAATGCTGTGTTCTTAATTGTATGTAGTACAAGCCACAAAAGTGTAAATAAAATGTGTAGTGCAGTGTTATAAGTAACGTTATTAGCTGGTGTGGCGGCGTCTAATGAACTGCCTCGGTGCCGTTATTAAATAAACAAGGGCGCTACATCCTTACAGCTTACTACAGCTATCTTTTGTTTAAATCACGTTAATATAACATAAATTATAGACTAGGGTTGTTTCGAGCTGTTTGTATTTAATATCGAAATTTTAGTTTAGTTACTAGGTTTGTGTGACATCAGTAGAAGTATAAAATTTTATGAGTAAGACTATACGCTTGTGTGTTTATAATGTTAATTGACTGATTCGAGCGTTTTTATAAAGAACTAGCTGGCCTGGCGAACATCGTACCGCCTAACAGTCGATTCTTTATTTTTTTTTAATACTTATTCTGCTATTCGGGACACCGGTCTAGCTAGTAAGATAAAAAAAGAAAGTTGATAAGACAACAAATACATTATGTCAAAATTAAAAATTTACCTTCCCGGAACCCCTCCACTAACACGAATTTTATGATATGGTATTAAAGTTCAAATTGACTTTTAAGTATTACGAATATTTTGTATGGGAATATAGAAAAGTGTTGTTTTTCCACTTTTTCACTTAATTTTTTAAATTTCTTTCCGTAAGAACCATCCTCGTACTTCAAGGAATATTATATAAAAAAAAACAGACAAATCGGTCAAGCCGTTTTCATGTAATGTCGTGACAACGGACAACGGGTTTCATTTTTATATATATAGTTTTCCAAATACCCACCAACATAGGTTTTGTGACAATATCAATTAAAATTTTAATAAAGCGATTTCTTCACATTAATCACACATGGATCGTAAAATAGAGTTGATTGTTTTAAGCTAAGTCAGCTCTTTGCTAGCTATTATAGTCATGTCATTTCAACCTTCAACACACTGTTTAACAATGGTTTGTGAAAATGGGAATATTATGAGAATGTAAAGTAATAAAAAATTTCAACAAAAATATAGATTTTTGGGTGTTTAAAAATAAATTATCTGTGTAAAACCCACGCTCCTTATTCATCCACGTCGTAGCAGTTTCTATAATGGTTTCATTCGCCCACATACTAAAAAGAAAATAGATAATAAAACGGAAAGATGTTAATGTAAAAATTCAACTACTGATGATAAGCTTTTTAATACCATTTTACCTTATTTATCGAATGGTCTAGAAACTCTCACGATTTATACAAGAATGAATAATATAAAACTCACTTGACAAAAATACGGGCTTTATAAGAATAAATCTAAGATCATGCACATTATAGTTTCTTTTTTTTACAAGTACTACACATTAAAATAATTCTACTTTGACGAATTTAAACCAGAATTTTTGACATAATTTATAACAGCAAACATTGAGACAATTTTATAATACATTTTATTTATGTAATGTAACGTTTAATTATTTAATTTAGTGTTCACATGTCTATATGAACGTGGGCGGGATGTAAGCAGTTCCAACCACATCAATGCGGTCGTAAGAGAGGTTGTTTATAACTTACAATTACGTGATTATCTTCTAAGCGTAAATTAAATAGAGGCCACACGTAAGCGAATCCCTGTATATCTTACTTGAAAATCCTAGAATAAGGATAGTTTACGTGAGGTTTAGCTAAATCCATGAAATACGAGATAAACTCGACGCAATTAGTCGACGGTTCAGTTTAAACCCCTGTATCGATTCAGCTCCAAATCACGCTTACCTCGTCAAAGCGAAATTACTTAAGTTTGTGTCAAGCCGCAAGTCCATTGTCTAGAATACACGAGGTACTGCAGAATCCATCAGGAACGAAATAGAATAACGATCTGATTGGAGACGATGTCACGATAGGGTTTGGAGTTTAGTGTAGCTTCGTTTTTGAGTCTAGATACCCCTTTATAAATGGTACGTCTTGAATAAGTATTAGTTTAAAACATGTATGTATAATATAATTATGTAAAGACTTAGTAACGTAATAAATGCTTTCTTACATTTAACATAAGCTTATTCTCTTTTCATTAAAATGTAAATTCTTATTATTTTAATTGTGGTTATTCAAAAGTTTCTTTAAAAGAAATACAAAACGTTGGAGGAATAAGTGAAATAGCATGGTCCGCATCTCGGCGTAAAACACTTTATGGGTCGCCATTTGAAATTATAATACGGCGCGCCTTGTATTTTCATAAAAATATTTCATCTTCGAAATTATATTTCCTCTATAATATTTTTCATTTATACTAAGACATTTATTATCTTTATATATATAATTCTTCTGTGAGTGTGTATGTCACTGAACTTCCCGATTTTGATGAAATTTTTTGTGTGTGTTCAAGATCCCCCAGATCCCCGGGAATGGTTTAGATTCACAAATAAGCCCGGCAGATGGCACTGCAGTCGGTACTTTCATACTTTGCTTAATATCCTAATCGCTTTAAATATCATGCAGGACAACGTCTGTGGGGTCCACTAGTTTTAATAATAATTTAACTTGCAAAGTATGTTATTAATAGCGTAAACATCGACCAAACTTCTAAAAAAAATTCACGAAAAGATCATAACAAAAGTTACATTAGAGTTACATTAGAAACAAATATATATTTTCTTATATACAATCAGCAAATATATATTTTCATAATACATTCGTTGATAAAGTTGTAAATTTGAAAAAGGGCCCAAACTTCGGCATTGAATTATGTAAAAGAGATTCTATTTAAATTCGCTCAGCGCACGGCGACCGGGTTTAAAACGAATGAGTTCGCCTTTGATTTAGTGCCACCATTACCGAGATCAGGTTGCGATGGTGACAGGCATTCTATACCCGATCGATGGTTCTAGAAACTTATTTTTAGGTGTAACGTGTGCATCGTTGGTCGTTAGCTCCACCAGCAAATGTACGTCAGACGAACTGCCAGAGTTAAAACAGAAAAGCATTGGAGTTTTAAAAACTGTTGAATTTGTCTGCTAATTTTGTCACAGTATATAGTTTTGTATGAACAGGATAAAATTCGAGTATATTTATAATTTTATACATTTATATTAAAATGCTATAAAGATTAACTGTTGTGAAAAAAATTACTGGTGCCAAACTAACCGAAAATAAATAATTTAAACAATAAAAACTGTTTTTACACAGATTACAGATAATTTGTAATATTTTCTACTATTACAGATAAGTAACGATAGTTCAGTCTCATGCTAAACGATTAGTCGATTATACTATTATATATATGTTATATTTCTAGATTCTTCTATATACTATTTTATAGGTTGATTAAGAATAATAAAGCAACAAAAACGTAAAATACATTTTCCCAATGTCTTTATTTTACGTATAAACTCGTACGTGTAAATTCGTACGTTTTTTTAATAACTACAGAGTAAACTCTTTATAACGTCATTCGTTATAACGAAACGTCTCTATAACGAATAATCATGCTCGGGCCTTGAAATTCGTTATAAAGAGTTTACACTGTATTTCAAACTTTCCATTGTATCAAAGAGAAATAAATTGTGACAATAGATAATTGCATTACAGACGTCAGTTTGTGAAGGCCTAATTCTAAAAATTGACGGTATTCTCTCAAACGACCATTTACGGTGGTTTTTTAGATGTAATTCGTATGTAATTTAGTGAATGAGCCTTTTCACGATAGCTCAGAGGCTTTACGGCTTAATTCCGAAAATGGATGATTTGTCTTTTTTACAATTACGACTGAATGAATTTGATTTCAGTGGAATTTTTCCCTTTTATGAAAAATAGAATGTAATATTGAAGTTGTGGAATATATAAACTGTATAAACAGTTAAATAAATATAAAAAAATACAAATAGCTTTATTTTATAGTTTATTTTACGAAATTTTTGGAGATTATTGACACCCCCCCCCCCCATGTTACGCGCCGTAACGTTTTTCAGTACCCAGTAGTAAAACGTTTCGTGACCACCCAGTGACTCTTTATATACCTAAAAGTTAACATTAAGTGGTGTAAAGTACTGGAAAGTCGAAAATAATATTAACTATAACGCGTAATTCATTCCCCGCCCTGCATCGTAACATTTTACAAAAGGAAAAAAAAATTCGTTACGTAATACTTGAACGATCTCTAATGAAAATAAAGCGATTTGTATAAAACTCTTATTTTATGTAAAACAAATAAAAATCGTATATCTGATATCTAAAAAAGTTGACATTATTTTTGAGTTTTCTTTATTTAAATGAAATGAAATAATATTCATGCTTATTGTAAGTTACATAGAAGACAATATCGTTTCGGGGCTAGAACGAATTATGTGTAAAATAATCTTTGCACTAAGAGGAAGTTATTCCTACTGATTTATAGAGAATATTAAATTTTACGGCGAAATGGTGCGTTATGTGTTGTTTAGGAACGGCGTCTTCAGACGAGGCGCGTCAAAAAATAATCAAAATAAAAAAATAAAATCATGTATCTTCGTTAATACTTCTGATTCCTTAAATATATACGACGTTGAAACAATAAAATTTATTAAATTAGTTATATTTAAACACTTTTATAATTAAATATAAACACTTTTATATAAAATATTTGTATGGAAAAAGGGCCATCTTCGATTTTTTTGGAAATCCAAAAAACTTACGTAAACAACGCAAATTCACGTAAAGGCAAAAGATAATTTAAAAAAAAATAGATTATCTTCAGTTAATAGGTTAATGTTTGTTTTTTTTCAAATGAGAGACATAAAATACAGACAAGGCTCCATAATGCACGTGGACCGCGATTAGTCTGAAAGAACCTTATTGGCGAGTTTCCAAATGTATGGAAAAGCTCGAAGAAAAGTTTTACTGCTTTGTTAAAGAAAACTTAATTATTTCCGGATTCACTTTTGTGCCAAGGCTTAACGTGCTGCAAATTTAAATCTTTTCACCGAATTAAAACGGGATACTGTTTACGTTATTCGTGTGAGCTGTTGGTTTTTCCTTTTACCCGCCAACTAATAATAAACACAGCTGAACATAATTAACGAGACTGGGTGATGCCCATTGGAGAAACCCCATTTAACATATATATATTATCTAAAAAACAAATTATATAATAATTAATGATTTCGTTTTATTAAAATATTGAATATTCATAAATATAACACAATTCATTACACCTATTTCAAGTAAAACGTTAGGCGCGACTAGGCAGTAGCTCGGGTTTTTTTTTGGGGGAGGTAACGCTAACTATAGTCTGTGTAGTTTCGGCTATTTAAAAATAACAACGATAGCGCGTTTTATAAGTCCGCTAGCGCCATCTAATGGTGCATTATTTGAACTGATTTAAGTCAGTTTCTTGAGTGTTTATTTAGGATAGCATTCTGTCGTTTTATTTGATACTGATTCTTGTTTATTTATTAATATTATTATTCTTGGCAGTCAACGCCAAAGAAGTTTTACTTCAATCGCGCATAAAGGTTACACGCACACACTTTTTTTTATAGAACCGGGGGCAGGTGGCTCATCTGATGTTAAGTGATATCGCCGCCCATGGACACTCAATGCCATAGGGAATGCTAATGCGTTGACGGTTTTTTAAGAATTGGTACGCTCTTTTCTTGAAGGAAGATAACTCCTCAACTCTCCGTGATAAATGGGATAGAAGATGCAGCATACACCACATCTCTATGCAACACCAAGGGATCAAGCTATCAAAGATCAAATGCAGCGCGGTAGAAGATTAGCAATGGGATGACATTTAGAAACATGATGGGAAATTTGGCTGAATGTGTGAAAGTTGGGTGATGTGTGAAGTGAATGTAGAAGAATGGGGATGCCCTTTGCCACTTGGCATGCTGACGAGGAACTGGCATTAGAAAGCGTTCTAATTATATCATTAGAATAATACTATTATCCGAATAAAAGGTTTTATTGTTATTATTAAAACAGGTTATAACTAATAAATCCAGCGACTTTATTGCCATGCGCCCATTTTAACATTGTGTTTAATTTAAAGAAAAAACTTTTTAACCGGATTAAATTTATGTATTATTATAAATTTACAATTACTTAACATACTTTTAAATTTATCCGACGTTTCGCGTGCTTTACAGCGTGCGTGGTCACGGTGACTGAAGACAAAAGGTGTTGAATGTCAAAAAAAGTATCACAGCTGTAGAGAAAGTTGCATTATCTGTATTTATTTCCCCGGAGTTGGTATCGACTAAAAGATGGAGGGTTTTGGCAAAAATGGCTCACGGTGTCTTCTATTTTCGTGGATTGAAAACTTTTTCTTTAAATGTGTAAAGCTTATGTCAATAAAAGACAATACTATTGTGTATAATGTCACGTAATTGAGCTAAAATGATTGACAATTTGCGTATAGTTACATTAGTGACTATATTGTTCTAACAACAATGACAATTAAATTACGACCCTCGACCCAGTATAATTGGTAACTAGCTGTGGGTCCGCCATCTGGCCTCGGTTACAGACCTTTACAAGCAGTACTTATAACAAATTATAGTTAAATCTTCATATATTAGAAACTATATATTATTTATAAATATTTTTCGCGTCACCAATTTTATTTGAAAAATAATATTTAAAATGTTATAAAATGTAGGAGAAGGAGAGAATAGGAATCTAAAGCCTGCACCTAGAGTCCTTTATTAAATTATATCAACATATATACTAATTAGAAATATATACTATTACTAGCTGTTCACTGTAGCACATTGTGATTGAATGGGTGAGAAATGAGAAACAAAACAAATAAAACATTTCATATAAGTTTAATTTTGCAATACTAGTGGAAAGAAGTAATGAAAAAACAAAAAAAAAACAAACAAAAAAATAGATAAAAACAATCCTTGATACGGATAATATATAAAATTTCGGCTCGATCGGTGCAGAACTTTTTGAGTTTTTGAAGCGTACACAAACCTACACAAAATACATATATAGATATATCAAATAATTTTGGTAATAGTGACTTCATTTTTCAATTCATTGAATTTCATCTTATCGGTGCAACTCAACAATCGCCAACAAATTGTTAAAAACTGATTTTAGTATACCATTTTAGGTTTCAGTTAGATCTATACTAAACTAGCTGCCCCCGGGAACTTCGTTTCTCCTTAATGTGATTTTACTTAGCCTACCTTTTTCTCTAGGTATATAAACCTCACAGTTCAACTCATAAGATTTTAATTAACAAATAAAAACTAAGGGTTGGTGATACAGGGTGAAAATTTAGGGTTGTATGTGTTTTTTAATGGCACATTATATAAAAAAAATCGTCCATAAAATAAAAATAAAATGTTAGGGGTGGACAACCCTTATCACTTAGGGGTATGAAAAATATATAGTAGCCGATTCTCAGACCTACTGAATATGCATATAAGATTTGATAAAAATCGGTCAAGCCATTTCGGAGGAGTATGGTAACTAACATTGTCACACGAGAATTTTATATAGAAGATTATTTACTTAATAGCTTATGTAAATTTCAACCCAAGGTTAGTAGACATGTGTACCCAATTAAATACTTAGTTAAATCGTCACGTCAGAACCGGCATATTGCATGATTACCGACTTTTCGAAATAATAATCTTTAAGATGTGTCATATCGGGAGTATAATGACTTTTAGTACATTGACTAACGTGAACAAAATTTGCTTTATACATTTACGTATTTTGTAACGACATTTACTTGTTAATCATATTCCTGTACGTAAATTGTGAATGGCTCAAAAACATTGTATGGATTCTTTTGCCCCCAATACTAAATATATCAAAGAGAACTTAATATTTTTAAATCGTACGAGTGTTGCACTGATTGATCAAATAAATTAATTTTAAATTACATAAGTGGCTTCTTTAATATTATTGAGGATATTAATTATTTGTCTGAAATTAAATTTACCTATGTGGGTTCTATTTCCCACAAAATTGTGTTTATTTTGTAGTAAATCATCTTGATTTAGTAAATCCCAGATTCTTAATGTACTTACTCCATTATTATATAAGTTTTCCTCGTAAAACTACGATGATTAATACACAGTTCCAGCTATGAATAAAGCGTCTTCACATGGTTGCATGTTTGCATTTGACATATGAGTCCGATGTACAGAGCATTTGGATGGCGACCAACTAGGATGGTTATGAAGATACAAGCTTATAGATTTCCTAGCAGATAATGCCTTCATGAAATACATAGATACATCATGCGACAACACTGGGATTATGTAGTAAATTCTGCCGGGCATGTTATTCCACATTAATGCAACTTGAGAACCCTGAAGTTTTTTTACTGAAAATGACAAAGATATCTAGTATTGGACAAGCATCAACAAAGCTGTTTACAAAAGGTATCTTAATAATTGTAACACAAACAACTCTTCCTAGTTATAACTCGAAAGCAGCAGTAACTCCTTCGAATCAAAGACAATGAATAATCTAGTACTATTAACCTCTTAAGGCGAGATTATAAGAGATTATGAAAATATCAAGCGAGTTAAGAGTGAATAATGTTAAATTTTATCAGAAGATATTTTCAAAATTAAAAGTGATTTTGTTACGAACCTTTTTTAAACGGATTGTCTATAGTTTTAAAATTGTTATGAAAATAGCTCGTTGCAACCCACACCACATGTCGCCCTGTTTAAAATAATAACAGGCGATCTACTTAAATCCAGGTACAAATATAGATATGTCCGCATCACGCGGGCGTAGATAAATGTCTGTTATCTTCAAAGATTACGGCTGAGTAATGGCCGCATTACTTGTGAGCTTTGCCGCTTGGTTGCTGCAATTCTATTTATCTATTATGGATGTTTAGATAGATGTTTTGATGTAATAAGTTCAATTAGAATATATGGAATTTGGCACAGTACTAATTATAGTATATACTCGTATACCAAATCGCAAAGCATTAACGCCATGAGATCTTAATATAATGCGTATAGTCTACTCATAAATTTTGGTTGCCTATAGTCATAAAACCCATTTGATAGATATTTAGATAAAATCTTTTGACTGAATGTTACTGATGCCATAAACTGGTATTGACCAGTTTCGCTACAGAGTAACAAACAATATAACCTCATAAAAGAATAAATAGAGTAATAATTTAAATGGAACGTACGAGTGTACATAATGTGACGTAGTGTCGGACATTGGGCGGCCCCGCACCGGACAGCCGGATACCCGGAACGCGCTATATTTTACCCGGATTAACTGCTTTTGTATTTTCCCGGGACAAAGTGGATTCAGACCCCAGTAAATAGCAATTTTGTTTTGTCAACGGATCGAGAGGGATTTAAGAGTTATAATTGAGAAATTATCTGCTAACTTTTACTTGACATTCGTTGTCCGACTCCGTTAAGTTTTTGGACTATTTCTTAGAAAGTTGGAAAACTTGGAAACTTCATTAAACGAAAAAAGATGCCTTTCTGATTAAAGAGTGTATTTTAAATTAAAAAAATATAACTATTTTACCTCTACGTCAACATAAATATAAAGTGATAGGTAATATCGTGTATCACTAAAAAATACACTATATTTAAGCAACAACGCCTAGGCTTAATTTATACTCGCACCACGCACGCTGTAAAGCACGCGAAACGTCGGTTAAATTTAAAATTATGTAAAATAGTTGTAAATTTATAATATAACATAACTTTAATCCGATTAAAGAGTGTTTTCTTTAAATATTGAAATGCTGTAATTTTCACGTAGTTAGCATTTGCAATTGAATTTTACAAAAACTACCGGAGAACGATGTTTTGATTAAAGTAGAATTTTATAATTATAACTTTGTTTCGAAGAATATAATTGATGAAGCTTAGCATTGAGAGCTTCCTAAAATTCGTAGAAATCACTCCGTCGTCGGTCCGTTTCGATAAGATCTGTTTCTAAGTTCTCGGGTTCCAAGTATATCTGCGCTATTAATCTGACCCCTGACCTTATATAGAATTTTAATGAGGCCCAATATACCGAGGGAATTAGGCGTGTCCCATACATTTCTGTTAATAGTATAAACAAACTGCATGGTTTGATTATAACTTGACAGCCACTTCTTCCTATATGTAGGTTTAAAATATCCATCCGTATCACCTCGACGTCCGTCGTTTCACAACTGAGCGTTTTCTAAGGCAGTCTTTGCCGCGCACCACCACTTTGTGGAACCAGCTGCTCACAGAAGTATTTCCGAACCAATTCGACTTAGGGTCCTTCAAGAAAAGAGCGTACCAATTCTTGAAAGGGCCGGCAACGCACTGGCGAGCCTTCTGGCAGTGTGAGTGTCCATGGGCGGCGGTATCACTTAATATCAGGTGAGCCTCCTGCCCGTTTGCCTCCTATTACATAAGAAAAAAAGGTTTGGCCAAAGTCAATTTTAATTACGATAATAATAAGGTTTCTTTCCCTCTTCACAATATTGCATTGTTAAGTTAACACACTGCAGGTATTGACCGTCGTTGTGCGAGGCTGATGCTATGGAATTCTTGATCGCGGATAGAAAATATTCAGCAAAAACATAAGGACGTACGTAGACATTTTCTTCCAACCTTCGAAACTATCTTACAACTTCCAACATGAAGTTTGTTAACTATTTTATCTATAATTGCTTTATGTGTTTAATGTTAAGTTAACCTACATTAATTATAGGTAGTCATACAATCGCGGGGATAATATTTTTTACAGAATCCAGTACAAGAAACGATGAGACATTTTAGCAGCTATTTAGCATTATAGATCTATCTTATGTTAACTCGTAAAGCGACCCTTTCCAATAGGCTAGTACACCCAAAACTTAATCCATTCTATGGCTATGCAAATGTCCAATGTTACAGCGGTAAAGCCTTTTTCCCAAAACGACAAAATGAATATATTGGGTCGTTGTTAGTCCACGAGTTTTGCTTGTTCTCATCTTGACTTGATTTAATCTAAATGTTTAGATTGTTTAGTAGGAAAAACCTCTTTATGCCAGAAATATTTTAATTATATCGATATATAACGTTATCTATCATATTATATAATCTGTTCTAATATTATAAAGAGGAAATATTTGTATATTTCCGATATTACATTCATCCGTTGTTATGTTGACCGATATCAAAAGTTCTGTCTTTATTTAATTGCTTTATTTATTTATTAATATCAGTACAAAAACAATATGCATTAAAGGCAAAACAGCCAAAATAAAAACGTGAATTAAAATTAAATAGACTTAAACCTCATTAAGACTATAATAAACAAAATTACTATAAGTAAAAAGATTGCTAGAAATATAAAATCATCCTTGAGTAACAAAAGTTATATACAAAATATTTTTATAAGTCCAACCGTGCGAAGATGGGAAAGGCAGCAAATTCTCACAACACGAATTATTATTATTATTATTATATTATTATAATAATAATATACTCATAATATTCATTTCTCACAAAAACTTAGTACATAAACAAGTGACAGTGTTATATTATAAATAAATAATTGTCTTACTTCCGTTTAGGGAAAATGCTAGTTTGTGTGAGACTTTCTCACAAAACTAAAACACCAAGAATTTTCTGAATTTAAGTTCACAGTTTGCAACAATAAAGCTTTGTTCTATAAAAAAGTGGGGAGCGCATTAGTATAAAATATTTTATTGTATTAAATTACATAGTCATCGGTGCGATAAAGTACGATTTAAGACGAAACGAGAATACGCTCGGAAATTCGTCATTCGGATTAAAGTAACGAACTATTTAATACCAGGGTTTCCAAGTCCCGTAAAATTCACTAATTAAGTCAATTTCTTTTAGTTTTATCACTGTATACAATGTATCCGTCTATTTACTTAAGGCCGGTAACACACAGTACTAGAAAATGTTATTAAAAGATTTGCTAAATAATTTAAAAAAAATTGCTAAGCCCCTTGACACTATGTAAAAATAACTAAAAGTTGCAAAAGCCTGTTATGATTGATAAAGGACTTTTTTTTGGAAAATAATAAATTTATAAGAAAAAAGTACATTGAACTACTACTTGCTAGAATTATAGTAAAGAAATTTTTTTTACCGGATTAAAGTTATGTATTATTATAAATTTACAATTATTTAACATAATTTTAAATTAGACGTTAGACAAAGTTCTTTCGCTACAGCTGTGATACTTTTTGACATCCAACACCTTTTGTCTTCAGTCACCGTGACCACGCACGCTGTAAAGCACGCGAAACGTCGGATAAATTTAAAATTATGTTAAATAATTGTAAATTTATAATAATACATACCTTTAATCCGGTTAAAAAGTTTTTTCTTTAAATTTGTAAAGGTTATGTCAATAAAAGACAATACTAGAATTATAGTAAATAAAGAGTTTTGTTTACTCTCTCTTATGTATTTATTATATCTCTCAATCCGTTACATTGAAACACGACCACCTTATAGACCTTTAATTAAAAATTTAACCAACTATTTGATATTACGGATCGTTGATTATTATAGATAGATAATATGTATAACAATCGATTTGCTTCTAGTGCAGATAGTTCAAACGTTCCTATATGAACACCCTAAAACGTGTCGACAAGGCAGAATTTTAAATGAGAAAATGAGTTTAAATTCTAGTTTTCTTAAAATGTTAGTGCCGCAAATGCACACTTTTGACAGGCACGCAGAATAACGGGGTAGAGGAAAGTGCTGGAAAAATGCATTTCTAAAGAAAAACTAGCATTCATGTTTTATTTATTAGCTTTATTTGTGGAACTGGTGTACTATTTCGGAGTTTAATGTGGCTCAGTATTAAAGTGAATGCTTACTTTTACAGCCTTGCAATAGCAAGTTCTTACAATTTATTTCTCTACTACAAGACTTAAACTAATTTCTCTATTGGGTTGTTAAATTTAAATTTCCAAACGAATTTTAAAACTAAACGATAAGGTGATAAAACTAAACTATCTAAAATAGCTACTACATGCACACTGTGTTGGAAGATTTTATATAAACATGAATTAAAAAAAGGCTTACAGAAAAATGTAGTTCAAAACAAGATTCATATTTATTCGATGTAATCGTGTAGTAATGTAATACCTTAGATTCTTTATATGATACTAGCGAACCCCACAGACGTTGTCGTGCATGATATTTCAATCGATTAGGATATTAAACAAAGTATGAAAGTACCGACTGCAGCGCCATCTAACGTGCTGATTTGTGAATCTAAACCACCCAGGGCACAGAACAAACGCATACAAAAAAAATCATTCAAATAGGTCCAGCCGTTGAAGAGAAATTCAGTGACATAAGCTATCCTATCTTTTAAGTTGGATCAAACTGCACACGGTGTGCAAATTTGATTAAAATCGGAGAAGTAGTTTAGGAGTCCATAGCGGACAAACAACGTGACACGTAATTTATATATATTACTAGCAGACCGGCCAAGCTATGCTGTGGCTTAGGTTCAAGTTATATTACATAGTAGTAACCTATTCAAGGGAAACGGTAGGAGAACACCAGTCATGGGGACCACCATGCTGTTTTGGTGGTAATGCCATTAAATTGTAGCTTATGTGAAACGTTGGTACTTTCAACACAGCGCCATCTGTTAGAATTGGGACTATCAAATAATAAACAAATATTTGCAATAAAATAATATTGTGGGTATAAATTGAGATATAAGCTATCCTATCTTTTAAGTTAGATTAAACTACACACGGTGTGCAATTTGATTGATATCGGTTCGGTAGTTTAGGAGTCCATAGCGGAAAAACAACGTGACACGTAATTTATATAGGTATATTAAGATATTAAGATTTAAATGACATATGGTGATAATTAATTTCTTGCTATTATAAACTTGGATAAAAAGTTTCATTAAACGCATTTTACTCCAGTAAAATGTAAGGAGCCATTGGCTTAGAAACAATAACTAGAGGACCCCAGGGTCATCTGAGATTAGACCGTCAGAATATGTCATTGCTCACTGTCGACGCGAAATCATATTATTTGTTCAATGAACTCTATAATTCAATATAGGAGGATCCACTAAATATTCATGTTACAATTTTCTCTGCCTTTATATTAGAGTAGTTTAGATTAAATTTTAATATACTTTGTTTTGGTAAAAGTTGAAAGATAACTTCAAAGTTGCTGTCAGCCCTGCGATTCTGTAACTCACTTTTCGAACTCAAACAGCGGTTTTCGCATCGGCGGTCGCTCTCAAATCAGTCGTGAAGCAGTCATTTTATGATTTGGCATTCTGAAAATGTGGGAGCTTGTAGACTACACCGCTGTTTGAGTTCGAAAGTGAGTTATAGAATCGCAAGGCTGATTTCATGCAATTTTCCCAGAATTTGTTCTCCTCGTGCGGTTGTAGTACGACAGCTTTACAATGACGAACATTAAATACAATGCTAATTGTTTAAGAAAGTTTTTGTGTGTTCATATTCACTGAAACTTCCAAAAAAATGATATACAAAGTTATTAATCTCTAGATGTAGACAAATGATTGCCCCTATATTAGATTCATATCGTGGAAGCGTTCAAAAATTTGCATTGTAGATTGCATATCCAAATAATCGTACATGCATAAATATAAACAATTACGTATCTAAAACCACAAATTGAAGGAAGATGGAAAATTCCATTTGAGACACGAATCTTAAAATAAGGTTAAAGTTACTTTTACGTGGACGCTATGTGAAGCGATTCGTCACGTTTTAATAGAACACGTTCGAAACATCAAATGAAAAGCCAGCGCTTTAAGTCAATACTTGGTTTACTCACTTTACATCTTCATTTATACAACAAAAAAATAAAATTTTAGACAAAATTGTCCTGAATGCATTGTACCTATGCAAGTGCCGATAAAAATTAAATTAATAAAACTTCTAATGTCTAAAAATAGTTGTTAATTATATTGTGTTTTGCTTATGTTCTAAATCCTCACCATATATATAAATAAACAATAAACTATAAGCTCCCACCTTTTCAGAATGCCAAATCATAAAATGACTGCTTCACGACTGATTTGAGAGCGACCGCCGATGCGAAAACCGCTGTGTGAGTACGAAAAGTGGGTTACAGAATAGCAGGGCAGTTCTTCTCGCCCTTCTACGCTTTTGATTTGAGAACTGGCAGTAAATGTAAAATTAGAAGAATTTAATATGTACTTCTTTATTGACGTTCATAAGTGTAAATTGTGTAACCTAAATGAATAAATGATTTAGAATGTGAATTTATGAAAGTATGTTATAAAAATAATGTACACGTGTGAAAATGACACGAGAACTTAAGAAGGTGCAACGCTAACCAATCAATGCAGCTTCCTCACAATCGAGTAGCCCGTAATATTCAGCCCTGCGATTCTGTTACTCACTTTTCGCTGTGTGAGTTCGAAAAGTGAGTTACAGAATCGCAGGGCTGTAATGCCAAATTGTATTAGTCCGCGGCTTCGTATATATCTTACCTCACCTTTTAAAACTAGATCAGTGCTAATGTTAAAAAACTGAGGTCCATATTTGTTTTATCGATTCTTATCTTAAACAAACGTTTGTATCAGCATTGTTTTACTGGCAAGTAATGCCTATTCGTAACAAACTCTGTTGGATAAACCATACAAATAAAGTAAACATTCGATTATGTACAAAGGCAGTGAGTAAACAAGTTGTATTGGATACATCATCTTCATTCGGTTAGATGAAAAGGATTTTCTGATTTCTGTGAACGCACGTGAGAGTTGTCTTAATTCTTGGAGCATCGCTAGAATCACATTTTCTTTTTATTAATTTACAAGATGCAATAAAAGACGTTGAACTGAGATATAGCTTACATTTAATGTATCCTTTTTTAGTTTAGTTTGTTTTGTTCCTGTTTAGTTTTGTCTTAATAGCTATAACTAAATATATAATTTAATACATATATTATTTTTTTCTTGGAATCTATTGCATGGAAGAGATCGTTCGAAAGCGATAAGGCCGCCAGTTGCCCTCCTTTTCATTTTATGGTTAATTTTTATTATGCTAATGCAACGAAATGTTAATAAATAAATTGATAAATACATTTAAGTAATGGAATAGTTGTGAATGAAATAAACTTACAACAGTTTTATAATAATTTTCAGATTCTAAGATTTTACGTATCAATACTCGCCAGCCTGGTACGGCGTAAAAAGGAAATGACCAAAGACTAAAAATTTCGCGCTACCTAGCATAAAAATAAAAATAAACTCCTTGTTGAACCAGAGAATTCGTAAAATATATCATAAAGCATAATTAACGAAATCATGAATGAATAAACGTTAGAAGTATACGTGTAATTTTAGAATTCCATTCGTAAGCAAGAACAGATTTATACTAAATAGTCTCAAGAGCCTGATAGTCTATTTAATCAATATTATACATATTAAATGGAAGAGGAAGTTGCGTATTAAGTACGTTGCAAACATAAACTTGTGTAAAGCGTGTTCAGTGTTGGTATATTAAATTATTTATCGGCCTGAGTGCTAGGTGTGGCTTATGCATCGTAAAACTCTGATGAAATTATTGTTATATAAATTAAAACATTTTTGATAATGATGAACTTATTATAAGTAGGTATTTAATAGTTTAGTAAAAAATGAAATTTTTTACAGTTTCGTACATTTTACCGTTTCGTAACAAAATTTTTCATAATTTTATATTTTGCTTAACTTAAACCTTTAAGACATTTAGAGTTTTTTAAGACATTTAGACGTCAAACGAAACCAAGCTTTTCTTACCATAGTAAAGGCTATTAGTTAGAATATTTACTAGCAATAAAAACTTAAAATTCCCTACTTATTATAAATTTTTTCCAATTATACTGTATGTAAATTGAATTCAATAAATAATACTAAAATGATAAAATTAAGAAAGGCCGAACTGTGTCGGTTTTATTTGAAAAAAAAAAAATCTTTTTCAGACTTTTAAGCATCTCTGTTCCTAATGTTCCTTTTGTTCCCTTGTCCTGTCACGTAAGTTTAAAGATTACGTTCTGGAGTATGATAACCACTTGTAAGGGTTCACTAAAAGGAGCAATCTCGGAGTTGAGCTTGAAAAGGTTCGATATTTGCGACGTTGAATGGAATGTGCTTATGTTTATCGCAAAAGAATACGTATAAGTTATTTTTTAATTACGGCTTGAACATAAAAAATGTTTTTGAATAGATGACCAATGGAAAAATATTGAATAAATGTTGTTTAATGACCATAATGTACTGGTGTTATAAAGCCAAAAATGTAGTCTTCCCAATTCTACTAGTAAATAATATGAAACTCAGGTTTCGTAATCGTAATCTGTATTTTTTACATATAATATATATATATATTAAACTAGCTGGTCCCTGCCAAGCTTCGCTGTTGCACATTGTGATTGAATGGTTAAGAAATGAGAAACAAATCAAAGAATACATTTCAAATAAGTTTAATTTTGCTATACTTGTGAAAAAAAAAGAAAACAAAAATGATAAAAAAAATATAGATAGATAAAAACAATCCTTGATGCGGATTATATCTATCATCCTAAAATTTCAGCTCTATTGGTGCAGAATTTTTTGAATTTTTGAAGCGTACACAAACCAACATAACATTTTTATATATAGATTATAGATAATACTTTTACATAAACATGTTACAAATAATTATTATTCCCAATGTTTAGCCACACCCGGTAGACCATATAAAATAACAAAAGATATGTACATACAAATTCAAATAAAATGGTAATAGAAAAAGATTTCTCGAGAAAACGTATTAAAATGATCGTAGCTTCGTAGAACTAATTTTTCATATCCAACTTGAAACTGAAAAGAAATCTTTAGCATTTTAAAGATAGCAGCAGAATGAAGAATAGTGATCTTTGGTTCATGATGGTCAATAATAAGAAATAAAGAATGAACGTAATGGTAACGTAATGATGTAACTAAAGAACGTAATGATGGTAAATAAAGAATGAACGTAATGGTAACGTAATGATGTAACTAAAGAACGTAATGATGGTAAATAAAGAATGAACGTAATGGTAACGTAATGATGTAACTAAAGAACGTAATGATGGTAAATAAAGAATGAACGTAATGGTAACGTAATGATGTAACTAAAGAACGTAATGATGGTAAATAAAGAATTAACGTAATGGTAACGTAATGATGTAACTAAAGAACGTAATGATGGTAAATAAAGAATGAACGTAATGGTAGGAGTGAAAAACAAATTTTCTAAGTACAAAAATAATGATTGTAACGAGGAATAAATTGAAACGTCTAGTTGGTAGTCCACACTAGATAGTCTGTGGACACGAGCGGAATAAAATCAATCCTATTATGGCTGCTTTCAGACGCAAGGTCGCTCGTAAATTTATCAAAATTATATCGAGACAAGATGCTTTGGAAACTTTTATTTTGAATAAAATTATTTTAAAGTCTCATATCAAAAACAAATGGCTTTACAACCTTTGCCTCTGAATATTGTATGGATTTTTTATATAGACATAGACATAACATTTATTACAAGCGAAAACACACACACATAAACACACAAAATAACAATATTTAAAGAAAAAACATAAAAAAATGTGTGCGTGTACTAGGTGTACACACGTAAGAAGTGAAACTTATATAAAACCTTTGTTGTACGCAGAGCCATAATTGGTTTGTTTTAAGTTTAGAGGTCCGAAACTATTTCTTTAAACACAGTAAATTTTGATACACTGCCTAGCATACAATTTACAAATTAATTGCTGCAAATTGCGATTAGCAAATTTCAAGTCGAAAATGTAATACGTTGTCAAACTTCAAAGTCAAAAACATACTATATGTCATATTTTAACGCCTATAAAGAAGTTTGACTTCGAAAATGTAATCCGTTGTCAAACTTCAAAGTCAAAAACATACTATATGTCATATTTTAACGCCGATAAAGAAGTTTGACTTCAAAAAGCAACATGGCGCGTAACAGAAAAATGTGACGCGTAACGCAAAAATGTTACACTAAATTTTTTTCCAACCCCGATAAAGAAGTTTCACTTCAATAAAATAAGACATCAAAAACATAGATCACATCGATGGCCCCAACGAATAAACGTGCAATCGAAAAACAACAACTTTTCAGGAAACAACAAAACAGTTTGGAATCACTTTACTTTAATTACATAATAAATAGATATATATAATGAATTATCAAATTAAAGGTAAAAAAAATATCTTTTAGCTCATATATTTTTTATAAAAAAAATATTAACAGTTTTCTCAATATTCAAGAAAAAACATGTTATTTTATTATTGTAGTGAATAATATGTGACTTTTTAACAGTATTGTATAACTGCACGTTTATTCGTGTCATAAATGAAGCATAATCAAGTATAGTGAAATGTTACACGGTTATTCTACGGCAATATATTTTTTTCTGAGCCGTGCTCTGGCCGTCTACAGGCTTATTCTTGTATATTTTGTTGCTTTTTCCTGTTCGTAAAGATAGAGGCCCGTTTATTAGCGTAATCAAGATCAATTCATTATTTATGTAATACATCTTTATTAGTGAATGGTATAATAATGTAAATTAGCTTATGTTTTTATTTATCCAATTCAGAACAAATTAAGTACCTATTAGGTATATTATTTAAAAAAAAAACAAGAAAAATTAAACTGAGAACAAGAAATAAGTAAGTACTAATCTACACTAATATTATAAAAAGGAAAACTTTGTTTGTTTGTTTGATTGATTGTAACGAATAGGCTCATAAACTACTGGACCGATTTTAAAAATTCTTTCACCATTCGAAAGCTACATTATCCACGAGTAATATAGGCTAATTTAATTTTGAACATAAATAGGGTTCCGTAAGATATTAGGGTTTTTCGGACACAAGGTGTAAAAAATCAACCAAAAAAATTACTTATTTTGCGTACACTGCCTAAACTATTAAAGATAGAACCTTAAAATGTTCTAAGTAATTGTAGATCTTATAAATATCTACAAAAAAGTCCGCGATACACTATACCTTTCTATGTCGAGTGAGGCACCATAACCATAAATGATATAATGACATGGCAAAACGGCGTTTGCCGGATCAGCTAGTCTCTTATAAAGAAAAAAGCTTTTACCGGATTAAAGTTATGTATTATTATAAATTTACAATTATTGACCACGCACGCTGTAAAGCACGCGAAACGTATAAATTTAAAATTATGTCAAATAATTGTAAATTTATAATAATACATAACTTTAATCCGGTAAAAGCTTTTTTCTTTAAATGTGTAATGGTTATGTTAATCAAAGACAATACTAAGTACTAATCTCCTCGTCACTATCGTTGGTAACCGAGGTGGATCCTAATGGCACCAAATTTCTGTAAAAACACTGGTATTGGTTTGATATGGCTCCTGAGTCGTAGTCTTATTAAATCCCTATATAAAGGGAGTGGTATAAAAAGAATTCCAGTGTATGCGAGTTTTAGGTTTTCAGCATTTTCTATAGGTTCTCCTCGTCGCCTTGAATTAGTCCTCGTGATAGTTTGAATCTCTTGTAATTCGTCTTCAAAACTGTATCTAAAGTATATTGTATCAGGATGATTGTAATAAAAAACTACTTCTTTTATTTGCTCCAATAAATTTTATCCCCATTTTTATTTTTCAACCAATTCTTCCTTTATTAACTCTTTAAAATCTATGAAATCAGCTTGTGTCATTTGTCTTATCTGGTACTTGTCTCCGGTAACTTTGGCATTCTCTATCAAGGAATACATTAGGTCAGGTGTGTAAATAGTCTGCTTTTTCTTGGAACGCTCAAAAGCAGCATGCATAGAATCACCCTCCGATTGGCTATGACCTTTCTCCAAAAACCTGTGAGTAATTTTTATGTTAAATTTCTTCGCCGCTAAAGAAAACATGGCGAATACGAAACGATTACGATTTTTCCCTGCACATGAATCAGAATAAAAGGATATATTTTTATTCCTAATTCGACGTGTACCTGGATAAATGACCAAAGACAACTTGCTATTTCTATCGCACCCCTTTTCGCAATCTGACAGTGCCAGACATAGCAGTAGGTACCTTTCTTCTCGATGATATTATAGATCGTGAAATTGTATACAGGATACTTCCGTTTATAATGAAATGTGCCTACTTTACTTTGAGGGATATTCAACACTTTTTCCAGATCAAAACATGCTACAACACTGTCATCTGAACAAAAAGTTTCTTTTTCTTGTTCCTTTAATTGCCTGACTAATTGCTTTTCTTTCAAGTGCTTTTCATAATCAGCTTGTAATTGTTCGTTCCTAACATCATCAGAAGTTTGGTAAATTGAACATATCTCACATAAATCTTTTTTATGGAAGGATAGGTTAAACTTTGTATTAAAGATTATTTCATAATGGCGTTTAGTTGCTTTGCATGTTTAATTGTACTGGTTGTTTGTATCTATCCATTCCAAATATAGTCGGTGCATTTTAGAGATATTCAAAGTTTCACATAGATATTGCTTTTGGCAATCTTTCGAGTATAGTGTGATTCAACTCTTTCAAATAAATTTATATGGTCGATTATACTTTTCTCAGTCTCTTCTGACATTCTTCTTGGCCTCTTCTTATGAGTTCCTCTGTAGTCTTTTAAATAGTTCTCATCTCCCAATTTATCAATAGCTGTGTACTTGCTCTGTGATGGATAATGTATTTAAAAACATAATTTTACAAACTTTAATCATGGAATTAGTATCATCGAGTAGTTGATATGTTAATGTTTGAGTACGATTATTTTTACGTTCAACTGTAATCTTTTTGACCTTAACATGTCGGTTAATAAAATCTCACTGTCTTTCATGGTCCCCGATAGCCCAAAAACTCAGAAAAATTTACTTCTCATATTTTGATGTATCTTTTCGTAACATTTCAATTTGCAGTTGCATGGAGGTCCAATAGATTTTTCTGCGTTTTGTTTGTTAGTTCTAGCACTTTCATAACTTTTACTAGAATTTTTAAGAATTTTGTTTTTCTTATCTTTCCATAAATTAGTATCTATTTTTCTATTTTTCGTAAGCTGTTCAATGGGAGTTACGGCTCTTTCCTCCGATCCTGTAGTTACAACATCCTGTGATATATTTTGTGTTTAAATACTATGTAAAACACCATCTAAATCGGAAATACTTCTTAGATCGTAAGCCTTATTAATATATAAAACAGTCGGCGTGGCTCACATACCCCGCCCCCGCTTCATCCCTTGTCTATACAAACGCGCTATTGCAATAGACACGATCGAAAAAGTATCCGTATATTAAGCGGTTACTTACAATAACTTGAAATTTATGAGAGAAGAATATTAGTGCTTGAACCTTTACAAAAGTAGAAGAAAGGAGAGAAATTAGTAAAAGATAATGGAATAACTGTAATTATTATATTCAGTGTGCAATGATGCATTACTAGTAAAAGTTGCTTCCATTTTTACACGAATAATCGTGTAAGAGTAATTGCCGAAAGGAGAGGATAGGCACGAGCGACAGATTGATTTAACACGTTTATTCTGGTGTACTCTAAGAAACAAATAATATGTAATAGGCGCATGTTTTGTTATTCATGATGATATGAAGATATATTTTTTCCCTACAATAAACGAATATTGTGCTATAAAAGCCTTATTTTAAGACTAATATATTTAAAAAAAATTATATAGGTGTATGATAGGCCATTCAAACGAAGAAAACGAAAAAAAAATTTTTAGGTAAGAGCTCTTGCACGTTTATTCGTTGGGGCCATCGACATGCATTCAACATGTGTCACGTATGTGTCGAACATATGCCAGAGATTTTTGCGTGTATTTGTAGTCTTATTTTTATTTAAAGCAAGTTGTAGCACATAGAAAATTCCATTGGTCAATTTCAAACACACCACCTCACTGAGCAGTCGAGCTCCTTGCCACTGTTTTAACTACCAACCTTTTAAAAACCTTTGCAAAGTTGGTAAAATTATAGCACTTTTTATGGTAAAAAGTAATTTCGATGTGGTTCACATTCATTTAATTTAATATTATTGAAGTGAAACTTCTTTATCGGGGTTGGAAAAAAATTTAGTGTAACATTTTTTCGTTACGCGTCACATTTTTCCGTTACTCGCTATATTTTGAAGTGAAACTTCTTTATCGACGTATGGGAGAAATTTTGTAGCAGGTTACGCGCCGTGTTGCTTTTTGAAGTCAAACTTCTTTATCGGCGTTGGAAAAAATTTACACACATTTGTCACATTTTTCGGTTACGCGCCATCTTTTGAAGTGAAACTTCTTTATCGACGTATGGGAGAAATTTTGTAGCAGCTTACGCGCCGTGTTGCTTTTTGAAGTCAAACTTCTTTATCGGCGTTGGAAAAAAATTTACACACATTTGTCACATTTTTCGGTTACGCGCCATCTTTTTCTTGTCCCTACCACGGTTGGTCCGAAGAGATTCGAAGCCATTAGTAACAAAAATATATAATAACGATAACAATGTTAGTAATACTAATAGTTCTATTACAATTAATGAAATTCTGTAATAATCTTAGTACTACATAGTAGTACAGTTATAAGTTAAAATGAAATAATTGTATTTGTATTCATGTCTATGATAATAAAAGCCTTTTGTTAAACTTTATCTAATTTAACTTTATTTAACCAATTTCTGTAAAGTTGCATATAGTAGATCATTTTTCGAAAAATAAGGTCATAAAGAAGTTTCTCTTCTTACGTGTGTACACCTAGTACACGCACACATTTTTTTTATTGTATTCTTGATATATATTCAGTAGGATTAATACGATTCCATTTAAAATGAAATAATATACCAGGACATGCATAATGAAAAATATTAAACGTAAATAATATTTGATTTGAAGTTTCAGACATTCCGCATACAAGTTGAAAACCCCTCACAATTGTCAAGCGTCGCGACAGCCGCTATTTTAGTTTGAAAACTTGATCTCACCTGTGTCAATAACAGCACTTGCAATCTTGAATTGTGAAATTTGAATGTCCTCGCGTAGGGAGAATTTTCCATGCATTTTCATATGCTGCATTGAGAAATTGCATAAGAAAAATTGCAGCTACTTTAATTAAGAAACGCATTCTATTATGTATATAAGACACAATGCGTATTTCTATATTCTTTGTGTAAATTATGGTATTCTTAACGCCAAGATGGCGAGGGTTGAAAAAGATAATTTATTCCTGGTTGCGATTCGAATATTTTAATAAAATAAATAAAAGCTATAATCTCTAATAAACGACGTAAAGAGTTAACAACTCATGGCAAATATCTAAACGTGATCAAGGTTGCCAATTAAACAAATTGCTACATCTAACAATCAAAATTACCAATAAACGGTTAGAACTAAAGGTGGATTTCGAACTTCCGAATGAAAGTTTACGCTCGTTGTCTAGTTAAAAGGGTAAATATCGGTTTGATAATATTACTAACTTCAGTTTTACCCATTTCATAACTTTAACAAAAATATATATTTTTAATTTACAAAAGCTTGCCAAGGTTCGGCGCACTGATTACACTGGTACATAGTGAATAATAAAATACAACATTTAATGTGACAAGCACTTATAGGCAAACACGAAGAGAAAAAAATTATTTATTTATTTTTATTTATTCCATGTCCTTATTCTATCTTTACAGTAGTTACTAATTCGATAGAACGACACAATATTTACACCCACACCATTTAACCTAGATAAAAAACATTTAAAAAAATATAAATTTATATACCTAAATCTCATAACTAATAATATAGGAAGCAACTCTTGTGAACTCAGCCAGTGCACAAACAAATAGGTCTACAAATACATCGATTAATCTTAATATACATGAATTACGTGTCACGTTGTTTGTCCGCTATGGACTCCTAAACTACTTAACTGATTTCAATCAAATTTGCATACCGTGTGCAGATTGAACTAACTTAAAAGATAGGATAGCTTAAATCATCATTTATACCCGTAATATTATTTTATTGCAAATTATTTGTATATTATTTGACAGTCATAATACGTTTCACATAAGCTACAATTCAATGGCATAACCAGAAAAAGGCATGGTCCCCATCGGTCCCCATGACTGGTGTTCTCCTACCGTTTCCCTTGAATAGTAACTATGTAATATAACAAAAACTTTAGCTATAGCAAAGCTTGGCCGAGTTTAACGGTTTAACGGTTAAGAAAAGTAACGTTTAAAACTAGGTATAAACCGGAGTACAATTATCATTCGGGTTGGAGGAACAATAAAAGATAATGTGGGTGTTGTAAATTGTGACGATATCCTCTATCGGGCACTATCGAGCGGTAATGTGGCGATGGCCGTGCTGTTGCTTCCTAATGTCACCCTTTGAAAGCGATATTATCTCCAATACCAAGATTTTAACGTTTGGGACAAGATTTTTAACAACGATTTATTTAAGTACTCGTTTCGTCTTACAAACTAAGTTATTTCAGTTCAGTTTATACTTGTTTATTTTTTGTATAATTCAGTAAACCATACGTGTGCAGTAAGTATGATATCATATCACAGTGAATTTACACTACGAACCGGGCAATCTATCAACCAATCTATAATAAACGAGGCTTAGATTTTTACCTCTTTTGATTGTATATGATTAAACTCACGTATGTAATTGTTGTTGCTTTAATATGTTATTTGTCAAGCAAGTTATAAAAATTGGCAATTGTTCACAGTGTCAGTTTCTTGCCAGTTCTAGTCCGTTCTTCACTCTTGAGAACAGGTAGAAAATTTAGAATAATGTCACTTCATTTATTGACGTTCATTACCTTACATAACAGAAAAATAATATTTTGGTTTCGGTTGGCACAAATAATTCTAATTATACTTTTAAGTGCTAAAAATCAATTTGTTTAGAAATTTCTAAGTTACGTCTAAGAATAGCTAACAAATTACCTTGTCTCATTTTCCATGTTTGCAAACCATTCTTATAAACCTATACAACTATTACGGTATATAAAATTCTCGTGTCACAGTTTTCGTTGTCATACTCCTCCAAAACGGCTCAACCGATTTTGATGAAATTTTTTGTGCTTATCCGGTATCTTTGAGAATCGGCCAACATCTATTTTTCATCCCCCTAAATGGCATACATGGCAAAATAACGTTTGGCGGGTCAGCTAGTCTATCTATTATTTCTATATATATAAAAGAAAAATGGTCTTCGTTTGAGGCTCCTTCACGCCTAAACCACTGATCGTATCGACATGAAACTACTGCCGTTCGATGCGAAATTTTCCTAGATGGTTTATGGCTATTTATTTTTTTTAAATTCCAACGTTCCTTCATTTTTTTATTGCTGTTTTACTTTTATGAAAATTTATGCATACGGACTTCCTAGAACCTGAAAACGTCAACATCTGTTAAAAACTCGATTTACGAAAATTTTCAATTTTCTTAGCGGGAAGTTAAAAAGAAGAATAATAAAAATATGAAAAAAAATTATAATGAAACATAAAATTTTATTTATTTCCTATTTTAATTCGCCTAGCAAAGCAGGCGGGGAACGGCTAGTTAATATATAAAAGTATATTTTTATTACCATCGTGTTGACATTATTAAAATATGAAAGCTCACCTCTTGGACAAACAAGGGACATGACATACACCGGTGTGAAACGTAAACAGGTTAATATGAAAATTTTATTATGAAAAACAATTTTATCGAAATTCAGACAGGCATGCGGTTTTATAAAAATGTATTCATTGAGCAGTTTTCAAGTAGCTTTGAAAAATGAATTATTCAAAGGAGGAACTGATCGCCTATCATTATGGTTACGTGAAAATTATGTTTCAAAACTAATAATGTAAATTCAAAATTTAGTTTCTTTGGTGCGCTACTAGTTTATTCAATCCATTACCGCGAAGTTTCAGATTATTTGTGTTCGGTTCGGGACTCTAAATTTACCAAGGAAGAATAATAATATAATTGGATTCATCAATTTGTGACATCTGGAAGCGTTTGAGATCTGGGTGTATCGACTTAAAATATCTTGGACAGACCGCATTCGAAATACAACCGTGCTGGACAGAATGCAGAAGAACAAAGAAGTGCTTATGACGGTTAAGAAAAGGAAACTTGAGTATTTCGGACACGTTTTACGTAACTCCAAAAAATATGAGCTCCTATTAATCATACAAGGCAAAGTGGCAGGTGGATGGAGAACTGGCCACAGACGCACGTGCTGGTTGAAAAACTTAAGACAATGGTCGAAGCACCAAGTCATTGATTAGAAGCGCGGCATCCAAAATTACCAACCTTCGCAAGGAGATGGCACTATAAGAAGAATAACAATTTGTATTTGTCTATATTATGTTATTATACAACGTAACTGGTAGAAAAAAAGACATAAGAAGTGTATCTTACTGTAAACTCTCAAAGCCTCTCTAAAGGTTATCAGGGATCATTCTAGGCATTCTACCAAAGCAGCCCGCGAATACAATCAACCAGAGAATAGTTGAGGATAATCACTTCTTTTAGTCCCAATAGGTCTTTGATCTAAAATTGTCATTCTGCCATCTGAAAGGTACCACCCACAGGAGGCGCCAAAAAAAAATTAAGATTTGTGCAAAACAATTGAACCCATAACCGTCTCTTTGCGAAGCCTACTAGACCTACATATAAGATTAGGAATCCTAAGACCTAAATACACGATTTGTCGAGTATTACACGCGCAATCGGACAGACAGATCGGTAACAATATTTCTGTCATATCGTCCAGGGATTATATCACATTCTCTCGTGGCACATTACATTACTTTCCAAAACAATAACAAACCTAAAGCTGGGTATCGATTACGCGCTCCTGGCGCGCGCGCCATGAATGACCGCTCCGAGAGTGCGTTCCGTGAAACGCGTTCCAAATATTTGAAGTATATCAACTAAGCGCGCCTGGCGCGCGTGGCATCCGTTCCAGTGTTCGACCCTTCATCATGGAAGCCAGTCTTGTACGAGCAGCAGCAGCTTTTGTAATTATTAACAGTATTATAAACAAGAAAAAGCAGAAACGAAAAGTGCGTTTTTGGATGAGCTGTACCGAAAAAGAATGCAGTATGGAGTGACACTTATAAGAGATATGCAGTTCGAAGTGGTAGAAAACACAATAAAAAACTTTTGTACCATACAGTTGTATTAATTTACGGCAACTTTGGTTATCCATAATTGGGAGCGCAACAAACACAAAAAAATACGATATGTCCGTCCCAACTGGCGCGCGCACCACGATTGATGCGTGGTAAAAAACCGACACCCGTCGGAACGGACCGCTCCGCGTTCGGGCGCTCCAACGAACACATTGGCGCGCGTTCCAAAGTGGTATCCATTGCGCGCGGCTGGAGCGCGCGCCAATGTTCGCCCTCTTGGAGCGCGTAGTCGATACGCGGCTTTAGTCTTCAAAGCTCTTTGTCCTGTTATACTGTCTATTCGTAGCTCACTGTGTCCCACATACAACTAGGAATTATATCCAACAATACATTGTGTAAACTTAAATGCAATTTGCTAAAATAAATAGCATTAATTTGACCCATTTATTTCTATGAAAGGTAATTTGGGTTTGCACTTTAGTTCCGAGTTGCTTTATTTAAAGTAATGGATGTACATTCTTATTTTAAATTTAAGAACTGGAATTAAAACTATTTAACTCGCGAGTGGCATAGAGTCACTTGAAATATTTTAACTTTTAATTTATATCGTTTTAGCCTGACTTTCGTTAAAAATTAACTAAATTAATTAGGCAACTTGAACACGATTCTTGAATGTTTTAAAATTTATGTACTTACCGGCTCCTCTTACTTCGACCTATATTCGGAAATGTGTTTATAAGTTAATCCTACCTACCACTTTGGAACCGTATTGCTAGTACTTTTTTCCTAAAAATACATAAACAAAGAAAAAAAGTAGCCAATTAGTTTTTATACTCCTTAACAATTCGGACTGACTGGCTTTCGTATAGTTTTATCTATGATTAATACGTAATGTGTATTAATGTAACACTATGGTGTGCTGTATTCTTAATTTTACTAAAACCTTTATAATGAAACTAGCTGACCTGGCAAACGTCGTTTTGTATGTATATCGTACAAACGATATACAGTAGAACCTCTATTAGTCGAACATCAAGGGAGACGCCAAAAAATTCGAGTTATAGAGTTTTCAACTTATGGAGGATTTCGACTTAGGCGGATTTTGATTCGACATAAAGAGTTTGAGGTTTATTCTTATAAATTTTGAGTTAGAGAGGTAAAATAAATAAAAATTCAACTTGCAGAGGTGACAAACATATTTTTATTTATTATAAATCAACATTATTTCAAATCATTTTAAAATAAAAAATATGGCATTAATAAAAGTCAGTAATTTTTTAGCTAAATTTCAAAGAGAATCAAAATTGAACACCTGACACAAAGCAAGCAAACACGTGTTTCCATGAGTCATAAATTTATTATTGTATACTCCTAAAATGTTTTCTAAGAAACAATAGTGTACTCACATTGTCGGCAAGTTCTTAAAGTCGGTAACTTATTTTTGTTCAAGTTGTAAAGGTTGTAAAATAAAACGTTACTATGTTCGAGATACAGAGGTCAAATTTAATTTTTCGAGTTATAGAGTGAAAATATGTACCAAAATGGCTTGGAGGGACTCGGTGATTATTTCGATTAACAGAGGGTCAAGATTTCAAGTAATGGAGGTTTTGGTGTTTTAAGGGAAGGGAACAGAACATTTTTTCGAGATTTGGAGGTTTTTGACTTATCGAGGTTCGACTTAACGAGGTTCTACTGTATTACAAAATAAAAAATAGGGGTTGATCGTAGAGGAGTGAAAATTAGGGGTTGTATGTATTTTTTATTATTATTAAAAATTCATCTAAAAATAAAAATTTAGGAGTGAACTACCCTTAACATTTAGGGGGATGAAAAATAGATGTCGTCCGATTCTCAGACATACCCAATATGCACACAGAATTTCATGAGAATCGGTCAAGCCGTTTCGGAGGAGTTTAACTACAAACACCGCGACACGAGAGTTTTATATATTAGATTAAGTTTCAAGCACGTTTCGTCTAGCAAGGGAAATTGGTCTTTAGACCTCGACCGGATTTCGGCACTTCCAGGGCCGAGGTGGGAAGGGGAATATACGTGTTTCCGAACCATTTACTCGATGTGAAATATGTTAAGTGCTACGTACTCTTAAAACCGATTTAGTTAACTCAATTTATTGAAGGATGTTTCTGAAGCTTACGAAAGTATTATAATTAATCTGTTAACGAGAGTTAGCTTAATAAATATTGACTAGTGAGTAGGCAATCATTTATTTTTTCAATATTAAAAGAAAAAATACTCTAAATTTAAATCGCTATTGTATATCATCAGGTACTAATTACAATTAGACATTCTTATAAGAATGTGTTTAAATATTAGTTAAATTCAAAATCATTTATCATTTAGGTACCACAATGTACACTTATGAACGCATCTCAAATCAAGAACTGACCATTACACCATGTTCCACATAATATCTTAAGTAATTAATAATAAAAAAATAATAAAAACAAAGATTTGTCCTCTTTGAGCAGTCGGCATGGTGAAATAGGAGCACGCACTTACATTCTCGTGGGAACAACACGCAAATACATAGTCGAAATAAGTAAATTTTGTACTCTACAAAAACAACTTTTCTGTAATGAATGAAAAAAAGTCTTTTGACAGGCCCAAAAAAGCTTTGTAGCATAGAACTTATAAAACCAGATACTTAAATCTCTGCTTTCTGATAATTTATTTTCTAGACTTGCTTAGACCAAACTCATCAATAAATTATGCAGAAATCCTGTGTAAATAATAATGAATTACCAATATTACCAGTATACAATATCAGAGAATAGGGTCATAGTAATTAATATAAATTAGTCCACACGCCTATTCAATTGCCGATGTTCCACAATATAAATTTATTTATATAAATTTACATAATATCAATTATATTGCACTAATTCTGCCGACATTGTTTGATTGCATAAACAATAAACGTGGTATCGATTTTCATTACTCAAATGTTAGCGTAATTTTAGCTCAATTTATTTTGAACAATGTTTGTTTTTACATTAAATATACTGATATTTTTTAGTTTATTGTTTTTGTGAACATTTTTAGCATTGCTTTTGTGTCCAATAGTTAATATAGCAATATATTATGTCTATTGGTCTCGAAGATATACTTATTGAAATATTAATGGTAGTGAATGAACGAAAATAGGACTATACAATATGTTAAATCACAATTAATTAAAATTACAGATTTTTTTTATAGATTTTTTTATATAAATTTTGTCTATAAAGTTTGATGGTACCTACATAATACCTGCTAGAACAATTAAATTCAAATATTAACAATAGTTACTAAGTTAGTAACGAAAATATACATTTATACATAGACACAAGATTTCTCTTTAATAGAATCAATGATCGTATTCTTAAGAATGTTAAATTCAAATTAAATAAAAATATAATTCATTTATGTAATAATGTACACTTTAACATCTGAAAAAATATTATGCTTATAATTTACTGCCAGTTCTCAAATCAAGAGGCAGAAAAGATGAACTGGCAATAAATATTCGGTATTTTGAATTAATTAAAAGCATATATTTTAAACAAACTTTTTTAAATATCAGTCACATATTTTGTAATGTAAATTAAACATCGCCGATTTAACACACTCGAATTCATTTGACACAACAAACTAAATCATACAAAGTGTGCAATGATACGGCTGCAACCGCATTTAAATGTATACTTCCGTCCCAAACCACATAATTACTGTTACTGATTATCCTAATACCGCTATTTCCACTAAATGTACCCGAATTAGGCCTTCGCTCGAATTAGCTCGTAAATGACTTCAACTTTATGGACTCAGCCTAAAGTACTGGTCACTAGCCAAGTAATCTACCACAAAAAGTTCAGAAAGAAGAACGTTTATTATAGACCATGTGTGTTTTTACACGTTTTATATTAGCTTCACCTGTATGTATGTATGTATGTAACCGACTCCTTCGGGCTCGATTTTGACCCACTTTAAACGGACAGATTTAATTCAAACTTTGTACACTTATAAAGAATCAGCGACAATATAATAATTTCATAGGTTTATCTCGAAAAACCAATGAAAATTTTTTTAAGTCCACAAAGCAATACGATTAAATTGAGACAACACGTATTGCTGCTAGGACTAAAAAGTGGAAAATAAATATAGTTTAAAAAAACTTTTTTGGTGTGCTTTAAAAGCGTGTTATTTAGTTTTTTTTAACTATTATTTTTTAATTATAAAGTTCACAAAATGTGCGACTTTACATGAATTACAATCTAGCCTATACAATAATTATGGCTATTAAGTAATATTATGTTGACTTAATTTTCTACAATACTAAACTAAGGTAATGTTAATTAACAGTCTTAGTGCTCTATAATGATTAGACACTATGTTCGTGTGTCCGAGAGACCGCACTTGCACTTATATTCTCAACACTAGGTTTTTAACTGAAAAGGTTTAGTTCTCTTTAGGCGTTTTATTCCTGTTGTATTCTAATCTAATAATACATATATTATACATATATAATAATAATATAAATAATTATTATATTATATATGTATATGTGTGTTAATTATTAAACTACACAAATCATTTACAACCATATTTATTGCTTTGTTCATGTCTGAAGTTACGTTTTATATTTAGATATAATGTTTTTCCTGTTACCCGAGCGAGAAGGGGAAAATAATGTTCACAGTAGGACACTGTTCTTATAACTAATGAATCATAAACTACGTAAATTAGTCATGAACATGTTTCACAAGTTTTATTGGATCTTGGAGCGTGAAAGCTGAATTCAGCGACTAACCTTTATCTTAAGTTGTTTATTCCTGTCCCGAAGTTGTACTGATTAAATTCAAAAATGGATTACGGCTCCCGTCTTGGGATCTAATCCGCTTAACCGACAACCATTAGTTATACACTAGATGTGTACAGACAGACTTATTTATAGGGCTGTCAGATATATATTCTCTAGATAAATTGTCGATCAACCAATTTGTCAATATTTATTTATTGTGTATCAATATCGCTATTGAAAGTTACATATCGATGCCAGATGCGTTTCGTAGATGCTTCTATAACAAGCACGTAGGGCGCCTCATAGCGTAGCGGTCTTATTAAGTGGCAGCTAGGTGAGGGGTACCGGGTTCGATTTCCGGTTCGAGGGCAAGTTTTAATTTAATTTAAATTTGTTCTGGGCCTTTGGGAGGGTTATGCGGTACCGGGCGAGTGCTTAAACCGTACATGGAGGACACGGTCGAATTTCTAAAGACAAGCACGAATTATAAAAAATCCTATACCTGATGGCTGGCTAATGCACAAATCGTGCCAGAGCCATTAAAAAAAAGAAAACAAGCACGTTTATAAAAATAAATATACCACTCTTATGTGGTAACAAAATACTGCAACTCAGTACTCAGTTGGTTTGTTTATGTATTAAACAAACATATTCTATATTTATTCTATTACACTTTATATAGAATATAGGTTTAAAGATACAACACAGTGCGAATGATTAATAAATAACGTTGTAAGTAGGTTTTGTATTTCCCTTTTCATTTTTAATTACAAACTACTTCATCATTGTGTGAAGCCGTTTCTTTTACAGAACGTAAGCAAGAGAACAGTCGACAGCCCTACTGTGTATTGTTGCTTCACATTCAATTATTTACACAAGAACGCTTGATTGCGATTCGGACGATGGTTATTGTACATGATTTCAGCAAATAACTAGTTCAATACTTTGAGCGCTTGCAAAATAACTATTTCGCTTTGCATCTGACGTTATGTTTTGATTTTCAATTACACCGACATTGTACATTTACAGTGATATGCGGAATAACCAGTGTATGGAAATTTTGTGTTAAAATACAAATCCGTTTGAAGAATATCGCCCGATTTCATGGCTTAGTTGGCAACGCTGGGTGTTTGTGGGCTTGAGTCCCGATGAAATTATAATTGTTTCGTAGTAAAATTGATACGCTACACTTGTGTATTGCTTGTCATGTTACAGCGGAATTTTTGGTTACATAGTTTAAAATTATGCGTCAAAATTTTCAATATTATCTAGTTTAGAGTTTAATAGTACACAAAATATCCGAGTGTCTACATATCTTTTACATATATATATAAGAGAAAAACACATAACACAATTTTGTGTTAATGACCTTTTAATACGTTGTTGTTACTGCAAAACCCTATCAAGTGTCTGAACAGTAAATCGAAGCTGTCGGAACTCCGAGGGGCGCACGTCAGCCTTCAGTTAATTGTGATCCTCTTGAATTGACCATTGCATCAGCCTTCGAGATGCTCAATAGACGTAACTAATGTACGTTGTATATACTCAATGTGTACTACTGTTGTTTCGTGAAGTAATTCTAACATGGACTAAGAGCAATTGATAAAAATAATAAAATTATTTATTATCTCAATAAATCATAAAATATAGTATCTGAGGGAATATTATAATATAAATAATAATATAATATAATAGAAGTATTTTATCTACAATACAATATTTGTTTAAAAAAACTTAAGTCACCTGACAACAAAATTCTTTGATTGACATAACTTTTACACATTTAAAGAAAAAACTTTTTAACCGGATTAAAGTTAAGTAGAAAAACAATCCGCGAAAATAGAGGACACCGTGAGCCATTTTTGCCAAAACCCTCCATCTTTTAGTCAATACCAACTCCGGGGAAATAAATACAGATAATGCAACTTTCTCTACAGCTGTCATACTTTTTGTCTTCAGTCACCGTGACCACGCACGCTGTAAAGCACGCTAAACGTCGGATAAATTTAAAATTATGTTAAATAATTGTAAATTTATAATAATACATAACTTTAATCCGGTTAAAAAGTTTTTTCTTTAAACAAATGTTCGTAAATATTTTTCTTTACGGGCAATTGCGGTGGAACAATAGTTAGAAGGCTGCTTTAATCTATATATATAAAAATGAAACCCGTTTTCCGTTGTCACGACATGACATGAAAACGGCTTGACCGATTTGTCTGATTTTTTTTTAATAATATACCTTGAAATACGAAGATGGTTCTTACGGAGCGAAATTAAAAAAAATTGAGTGAAAAAAGTCTAAAAACAACACTTTTCTATATTCCCATACAAAATATTCGTAATAATACTTAAAAGTCAATTTGAGTTTTAATACCATAGCATAAAGTTCAAGTGTTAGTGGAGGGGTTCCGGGAAGGTGTTTTTTGACATAATGTATTTGTTGTCTTATCAACTTTCTTTTTTTTATCTTATTAATAGCAGAATAAGTATTTTAAACAAATAAAGAATCGACTGTTAGGCGGTACGATGTTCGCCAGGCCAGCTAGTGATAAATAAAATAGATCTACAGACAGAATTCAGAGAATCAATTTATAGGCTAAAATATGTAGACTTATTGAAACGTATCAATTACTATTACTATCAACGCATAATTTTAAATCTCGTATTTTCGTACCTTGGTAACATAGAATTCTTGTAGTTCTTGATCCCTCAAAGTACTCGTTACTTCATACATATTCATGCTATCACCTTTCCCTTGACATCACATCTTCAGTATGAGTGTTACTCTTGAGACACGTTTATTATGCAGCTTCTCAAACTTAGGTATTTCGGGTTTATAGGTCAAGGGAATGGGACTAAGGGTACTTATATAGCCGACTTAATGATGTAGTCTAAACAAAAAACAGTATTAATGATATTTTGAAGTTCGTTTACCTATGCTAAATCGATATTTGGAAATATGTATTACATAATGTTTTTGGCACCTAAATAATTAAATCTTGATCAGATTTGACGAATATTTTGGGCTTAATTCCACATAAATTTACGTGACTGCGATACAGCCTTGCGATTCTGTAACTCACTTTTCGAACACTCACAGCGGTTTTTACAGCGGCGTTCGCGCTCAAAGCAGTCTGAAGCAGTCATTTTACGATTTGGTATTCTGATAAGGAGGGAGCTTGTAGTTTATTGTTTAGAGAATCGCAAGGCAGGCTGGATTTGTGCGAAGGCTACTCGGGCCTGCCTGAACTAGTCCTCAACCTTGTACCTCAACCTACAGGTTTTTTTAATGGCTCTGGCACGATTTGTGCATTTGCCAGCGTCAAGTATAGGATTTTTTTATAATTCGTGCTTGTCTTCAGAAATTTGACCGTGTCCTCCATGTACGATTTAAGCACTCGCCCGGTACCGCACAACCCTCCCAAAGGCCGAGAACAAATTTAAATTAAATTAAAACTTGCCCTCGAACCGGGAATCGAACCCGGTGCCCCTCACCTAGCTGCCACTTAATAAGACCGCTAGGCTATGAGGCCCCCAACCTACAGGTTATTAATAAAAATAATAAGGTAAGAAATTTTATTTATCGTTTTTATTTATCCTGAAATATTTATAGATATAAAAGTATTTTTTACACTCAAAACGTAACACATAAAATGTCGATTTGTGCTGGTTAAATATACATTTCTTCAGGCCGCTCATTGCCCCACATTACTGTGCTTCCCACAGCGCACAGTACTCGGTATGATTACCTCATAAATACAAATTCGTGAAGCGCCTACAATCGGTTTAGGTTCGATCTCGGGGCCCAAATATCAGCGGAATTTACGGCAGCATACCGCGCTCCGACCATTTCTGTCATAAACGAATTATGCTCTTTGATAGGAACCGTATACGAGCATTACTTCGATTTTGATTGCAATCATTATCGTATAAAACCGAGATAAAAGTAATTTTCGTTTGTAAATTGCATTTTAAAATTATTGAATGCAAAAGCAATAAAAATGGTGGTTATTGTTGATTTTATTGACGGTTAACAGGCCAATGAGTCCGGTTTAAATTACTTTGCGATGATTGCAGTATCCATTTGTACACGATAAATACTTCACTTCAGATACTTTGAGAAGCACTCAGTAACTTTAATTTCATTATTGTAACTGATGTGCTTTGTTGCTTTTTCAGCTGAAGAGAAGTAGACTCATATATGGATAAAACAAAAACTAAAAGTATTTATCTAAAGGGAGATATTTTATTATTGTTTTTAATAGACCACAGTGTAACAATAACATAAAAATAAATATATTTTTTCTATTACTCAAACACTTAAAATTACATGTGTAATTATATTTTATAGGACATTCTTCCTATAAAATATAATTACACATTTTTTTATCGAGAAAATGATATTTCAAATTAATTCTTCCATTGGTATAAAATAAGTTGAAGCTATTTCAAAAGCTGTCACCCTCAAGAGACTTGAAAAAAAGACCATTCCTCATTGAATCAGTTAAAACAAACTAGAACTATTCCATTTCCCGGCAGCTAGTAGAAGCAAAAACGAATAACAAGTCGAGTATTTGAAATGAAAGCTTTTCTTGCGGTACTCAGGGTGCACTCAGTAATTTTCTTGCCTGACACACGTCTTTACGGCTCTTACTTAAAAGATTTTAACGTAAATACACTTGCTTATTATGAATTGCAAGTTTAGTATTGTAAAGAATGAGACGACATTTTTTATGCCCATATGTATATGTGGGCGCAAATTCATATCATTTATTTATGTTTAAGGAATGGTGTTGATCAGCTGCTATTGTCATTCATCATCATTTGGTAATATCGGGGTAAAGCCGTAGTATGGTTTATTTTATTTACCAATATTAATGGATCTGCAAATTAAGGACTATTTGATAGTCTGTAGTCTTTATTATTTATATTGAAGAAATTGTGTTAGTGTCAGCTGTCATTGTCATTTATTAATGTCAAAGTCAAATTACGAAGCCGTTAATACGAATGGTCTATTTGTCAATGTTGCTAGATCTATAAATTACCGACTATTCAATGGTCGATAATAATAATGACTCCATAGTCATTATTATTATTATTATTAATTAAAGTCAATAATTAATATGAATTATCATATCACTTTAAACATTTAAAACTTATTGATAATAAATATTAAAGTAATCTTTGACACTTGTTTCTATGACTGCCGTTTGACTCTGTGGTCGATTCGGGTTCGGTCGTGGAACGAGTACACGAAATGTGACGAAACCTCTTTATTACAAATTCTGGTTGCTATATATATGGGAACTGGTTGGTGAAGCGCTTAGTTCTATTGAGCGGCCGAACCAATCAGAAGCTTTTAAAAAGTGGACTTTAATGTCGAAAGTAAATGGCTGATGCCAACAAACCAATTTATGACGTCATTATCTTCAACAATTCATCGTGGTGTCCGAACACAATTATTATGGCGTGTTCAAAACGCCGACATATACTACTTCAACTATAGTGGTTTTAACACTAGTTTAGGAATTTGAAAATTTTGGTTAATTTTTGCTTTCACGGTGTTATGATATGATTGATGGTTCTAGGCTAGGACGAATTCTCGGGAAAATCCAAAAGGGTGAAATGAATGATAAAGCTGTTTGATAGCCCAAAGTTTTCTACATTGCAATAAATAAAAAAATACATCCATTGAAATGTTACATTTGCTGAATTTGTTAGAGCAATTTCATTTATGGGACATGTAGGGGGGTCACTATAAGCTCAAACCCCTGTTTGTGGGGTTGGCAACGTTGTCCCCCGGCCGCCATCTTGGAAAAAGATGGAAAAAGGGGTGAAAACACGTTTTTAGCTATATCTCCTTAACTATCCATTGTACAAAAAAATTGTAAAGACATATTTTAATCGCTGTTCAATTCCAACAATTTTACTTGTTTATTACTGACGCATGGAGTTTGCGACCTAACCTTATCCAGAGACATAAAAAAAGGCTATATGCCGCAGAAAGTGTGGCGCAGTTGGTAAAGAAGGCACTAATCGCGCCATCGGATCGTACTTCTTAATTAACTGACATCTAGTCACCAAGATAAATATTTGGATCTTTAATACACATCCCTCATTCTTGAAAAAAATCACAACCAAAAGTTCAAAAACATTGACGAAAAAAGAGTAAAACAGAGTTATCTCAAGTCCCTGTGATCCGTCAAAGTAGCAAGCACTTAGGAGATTGGCAACGAACAAATATTAAATAAAGCCTTAATATAACACGCGAGGTGACGGATATGATCGGATCACACAACTTTTTGAAGAATTGATTTCATTCTAAGTTCAATGATTTGTTTCAATCTTGACGCTCTCGTCTGAAATTTTTTAGATTTCCATATCTGTGCTGAATAAAAAATTGAAATGCCTTTTTGTGCCTAATCACTGTCAGTCCAAAAAGTGCAAAAAATTTAAGATTCGACAGTTGCAACGTGCGCGTATAATTCGTGCATTTCTATAATTATTAATTATTAATTATTAATATTTGAAGTGAAACTTCTTTATCGGGGTTGGAAAAAAATTTAGTGTAACATTTTTTCGTTACGCGTCACATTTTTCCGTTACGCGCCATCTTTTTAAGTGAAACTTCTTTATCGACGTATGGGAGAAATTTTGTAGCAGGTTACGCGCCATGTTGCTTTTTGAAGTCAAACTTCTTTATCGGCGTTGGAAAAAAATTTACACACATTTGTCACATTTTTCGGTTACGCGCCATCTTTTTCTTGTCCCTACCACGGTTGATCCGAAGAGATTCGAAACCATTAGTAACAAAAATATATAATAACGATAACAATGATAGTAATACTAATAATTCTATGACAATTAATGAAATTCTGTCATAATCTTAGTACTACATACTACCTATGTACAGTAATAAGTTAAAATGAAATAATTGTATTTGTATTCATATCTATGATAATAAAAGCCTTTTGTTAAACTTTATCTAATTTAACTTTATTTTACCAATTTCTGTAAAGTTGCATATAGTAGATCATTTTTCGCAAAATAAAGTCATAAAGAAGTTTCACTTCTTACGTGTGTACCTAGTACACGCACACATTTATTTATTATTCTTAATATAAGAGGTTGTGTGAACCTGAATCGATACTGATACCGACAGTGAGAACTAGTTTAAGTATTTTGTATTGTAAATTGCACTGTCGTTTTTCTCTTTGTCTTTACTATTAGAACTATCAAACCTTAATAATAGTAAGCCTTCATAGCTCAGTTGGATCCAAACATTATTTTCTTTAATTCAATATAAATTATATTACAAAGATCTGCAAACGCCTAACCTTTTTAAGATAATAATAAAGACACTTTAATTCCGTACTATAAAAATTACAAATCAGATGGTAACATCCATGATGATTTGTCTTTATCTACGTTATTTATTATTATTTCCATTACTTCGTATTCTGCAGAATGGACCCCTTTTGGGTAAAGATCTAAACTTTTTAAGATATTAAATTATTATGTAGTTTTATAAGCCCTGCCGTAGTGCAGTTGACTTTCGATTGGGTATCAATCGATTTTTCTGTGTGCATAGTCGTGAGAAAACATGTCTCAGATCCAAAAATCTATGACTAGATACAAACGGTTTACTGACATTTGTCTAAAACAAAGCAACATACGTACATATGTAACATATAGTACACTTATGCCAAACTTAATACATTAGCTCATAAAATTGAAGTTTATCTCTATTATTACTACAATTGTCTTATATTACAAGTCAAGGACCGCGTAAGAAAAGTATTGAAAGTGGCAAATGTTGCAGACATTATACATAAATATAGAAAATATTATTGAACTAAAACCTTTAATACTCTTTGAATGTTATAAATTATTCATTTTATTTTTTATTAAAACTTGCAAGTATAAAGAAATATAGTAAAATTAAAATAAATAAAAAAAAAGAGAGCAACTGGTGGCCTATTTGCTTTCGAGCGATCTCTTCAAGGCAACCTCTATGAGCAAAAAAGTAGATAAGGTAAGCGCAAGACTACAAAAGACATAGTTATTTAGACAAAACTAATGGAACAAAGCAAAGCAATTAAAACGTGTATTCAGAACTGTATCCTAATTTCTAATTATTGTGCGAATGCAGTATTTTATATTCATTTAAAAGTTGTGATATTCAGAATTTATTATTAAGTATTACATTATACTTCGGGCGGGCCAGTGGTCAAACAGTAGGTTAACCATCAGCTCGGCTGTGCTCCAATGCACTTTCTATCTATGTGCGAATTCGTACTATCGTCTGTCGTCTGTTTAGCACTTCCTCGTGAGGCAAAGGAACCTTGCTTTAGACCCAAATAGTCGGCAGCATGTGTCAGGTCTAATTGCCTATTAGAAAAACAAACACATAAACAGATTCAGCAATCTGAGGCCCAGGCCTAGAAGGTTGTAGCGCCATTGGTTTTTGTTTATTAATATTGGTAATTGACTTGTATGAGCGAGATAGCCTTAAAATTATTTGAGAGCCGTACGTAAAAAGACTTGTTACTAGTAACTCTAGGATTACAAAGAAAGGAAAATTTACCAAGAAGGTCAGTATGAGTAGTAACAATTTTTGTAAGGCTCCCGTAATTTCGTGTTCTCATGGTAATCTATTTCGTAACGAGTATTTCATAGTATATGGTATTTTTATTAAAAAATAATAGGTGTAAAAGGGAAACTGTGTAAAAGGGAAAAAACAAGAGGACGAAATTGTAAATTACATAAAGGGATCACAGAAACGTTGGTGTAAAGACGGCATGATTGAACAGTCCCCGAATTAGCCCCGAATAACCGTTATGTGGACATGGCGTCCTAATAAATATACAATAAAGACACAACACACGGGCAGCGTTTTAATGCTGATATCTCCGTCAAAGTTTAACACATAATAAAATTACTTAATTAGAAAACTTTTATAAAATTTTAGCAATAGTTTAATAGCAATTTCTTAAAAAACATTCTTTGTTCTTTTGCCGCGCTGTGGACGCGCGGTAGTGCGTTCTTTAAGATCACGGCGTACCAATTCATAACCGGCATTCTTGGCAAACTCTGGCATTGAGAGTGTAATGGGATATCACTTATCATCAGGTAAGCCCCCTGCCCGTTTGCTTCCTGTGCTATAAAAAAACCCTTGTTCAATTCCATTCCATTAAATGTCAAAATTAAAATAATATACGCCCAAAATAGAACATATCGCCATAGTGTATAGAGAATAGTTTGCTTTTACGATGTAACGACTAGCTTTATCAATAACATAAATCAATTAAATTCATTTTACTAATTAAAAAATAACGGTTTGTCCGTCGCTAGTGTGTAGTCATTCTATGCCCAGCGGGCATCCTGCCATTTGTAAATTGTCGAAACGTGAACAATTTTATGGGTTTTTCGCATTTTTACCGATTATCTGATAACAGAATATTCTGAACCAAACATTTAGTGATAAAGATAAAAAGCACAAAAAGGTATTAATTTAAACATTTCGTTATAACGATTATATATTTTTTCACCATATAAGACAACGATTACAATTATATAATATTATGATCTACATAGTCTTACTATATTTTCTGTTGTTTGTAGAAAAACACTGTAAAAAAGCAGTGTTGGCGTAGTGAGGTCGAATTTCGGCTGTGCACCAATGGACTTTCTGTCTATGTGCGCATTTACGAGTAACAGATGCTCGTACAGAGAAGGAAAACATCGCGCAGCTTAGATCGAAATATTTGACGATGTGTGTCAGGCAAAGAAGGCTGAACACCTAGTTGCCTAATAGAAAGCAAATTATCACAAAACGGATACAGAAATCGGAGGCCCAGCTGGTTTTTATTCAAATATAGTGCCTGAAATATGTCAACATTACATCTCAACGCGAAAAATATCCGATGAAACAATATTGTTTCGGTTTTGTAAGTCGGTACCAAAATAAAATAAAGTTGAAAAATTACAAAGATCGTTCACAAGCTGTACTGGGCTAATCAATTGATTTAGGATACGTGGATGTTTGAACATAGAAAAACGTAACACACTTCTGTACATTATTATTAAACCGCTTCACCGATTTTAACTTCGTATAAAAAGGAATCACGACCCAGACAACTTTTTAAATTAATCTGCCGAACCCGCCGCTTGTTTAGTGGAAATATTAAATCACGCTCCACAATGTCTGCTGCTCGAGTAACCAAAAATAAAATCTACTAACTTATAATTAAAATTTAACACTCAATCGCCAACTGTGAAATTGGGAATATGCATTGTTTGTAGTTCGGAACTTTCTCTGGGACATTCCGTCGTGCTAGACTTTTCGAAATAATGACTAACTGTACTCTGTCACTCCAAACACAATTTTATTTGGACAACTTTAGACTTTATTTCAATTGTAATAAGAGTTATGTTTCGATAAACGTATCTAATAAAATACAAAGTTGTAAATGGTAACGTCACGTTTGGACACACGAAGTGAATTTCACTAATTAATTAACTAGTGACTAGATTCGTTTTACGGTTGAGATTTAATAATCAGACCTTTCATAATCGTACCGAACCAAAAACTAAAGTAAATGTTATTATAAGCAATATATACTTGCTTGTAGGAATCATTACTTCTGTCGTTATGTCAAGAATAATTATAATTAACAATACAATTAACCGAATGGCATGGCAGGTCCAAATTTAAATAGTGTATTTACTAATTTATAATATATAAAACGAATAAAAAATACTCCAAATGCCTTCACTTTTGATTTAATGCAAATATAATAAGCTAAAACTTATCGGAAAGCGAACATAAGAAGTGAATCTTTATGTTATTTAAATAGAAGTGAACACATTTACACGAGTGTCGAACTGTTCAAAGTGTACAGTGAGTAGTCTTTTCACTATTCTGTTTGCCTAATCGAATATTCGCGCGGAATACTGAACGGTTCCGTTGGGCTCTGGTACTATTCTCTCAAGGATGGGGGCTCACCACAGTTGTAAAATTAGATTGTTTTACTTTTTGAAGTTATAGGTACTTCATTTGGCGCATTAGGGAAAAATTATGAGAGTGAATTTTTACGATACGTCACAAAAAAACCGATACCCTGAAGTTAGCTACGGTCAATATTTTAGTTTATTGTGATATTTAAATAAGCTATATTTAACTAGGTAATGCGTTAAAATAAAACTTTTAATGTATTCAATACCTTTTTTCTATTGTTAGTGTCATTTTTTTCTACTAAGGTAGAAGAGAATTTTGAAAAGATTTTTATCTTGTTACGCCAAAGAAGTATAACTTCGTGCTTCGCTGCGTATACATAAGTACACACACGTTTTTTTAATTTATATTTTAGGTTATTAAAAAATTAAAACTAAACCTTCATGCCTGAAGGGCTACACCACAGTACAAATTTTAAAATTCTTTTAAACTAGTATTAAAGAAAGGAAATACAATTACAAAACACAAACATTAATAATTTTTATACCGTCTAAATGTTGTTGTGAATCGGGCTCGATCTCATATAGTTTAAAGTAAATGCTTATCTCAGATACAGCTAGGTTACAGTGGCGTAGCTACCTAGGGGCTAGGCGGGGCAGTGCCCCGGGGCCCTCAAGCTCAGGGGGGCCTCGAATCCTCAGCAGAAATCTCGATCGTTCTGAACTTTTAGAAATTTCTCCCATTTTAAAAATAAATATGACAGGTTGCAACCCCATTTTAATCATGACATTAATTTGAGAGAAATTCAAAAGTAATAAGTTATAGGGAATTCCCCTAAATTCTTTCTGTAGGTTGGCAGTGTTGTCAATTTGACGGATAGTTTATATAATAAACCCTTGAATCTTCTTTATTTCAATTCGTCAAACCTACAACAAGTATTAATTGTAATTTATGTTGTTACTGTTTAATATTTTTATTACCTGCCCTGCACAAAAAAGAGCTTAAGTAGCTTAGCATTTTTAAAGAATTTGTATATTTCATATTTTTATTTGATAAAACCTAATCAGTTTACATAGCAGTGGGGCCCCATTTTTTAATTTGCCCCAGGGCCCTTGGTCACCTAGCTACGCCACTGCTAGGTTATAACCTAGCAGTGGCGTAACCTTTTAATAACCTTTTTGGGAAATGCATAGTAGACAGACAATCTGATTCGTAGGTAATCCCGTTTAAACGATAACGCACACGAGCTCAACGAACTTAAACGATTTTCAAAATTTTAATTAAATCTGTTTAGCCGGTTGGTCAAAATAATGTTTTTTATTTTTTTTACAACAAATAAAATGTAGAGAAACTATATTATACGGCTACGGTCTTTTAGTAAATTATATTTTAATATCTTTATATTCAATATGGAATAAGTTATTAACTAAATACTATTTAGGAATGGAATTTGATACACAAAGTTTTTTTTAATATTCTTACTATATAATGATAATATATCTATCTATTTGTTACAATTTGTTGACAAAACGGACAAACAAATGTCTAAGATTCAATCTTAGAGTATTCGTATTAGTAAATTACATTTAATTTTTTACAAATTCGCCTACACCATCCATTAAAAAACATAATAGATAGACATACACCATTAGTTCGTATATTACCGTTGAAATATACGACCTAATGGTGGTTCTTTGAATGGGCTTGCTTATCAGAGAATCCGTTTTATCTACAATCATGCGCAAAATGCTGTCATTGGAGCATATTAGATTGATTTTATTTAAGACTTCCAAAAAAAAAGGGGGAAGTCCGGAGGAGGAGGTTCGATGTGTATTCGAAGAGTGGTCAAAAATATTTAAGAAACTGGGTCAATTATGGATAATAAGAATCTTTTGCGTCAAAGTACCGGTCTGTCCCTTGAAACATTGCTGCTCTAAACGAGAGTGTCGCCGAATACCCGAAAACATCTATTCGACGCATTTAATTTTGACTAAAGACCTTCATGCGTACAAGATTCAGTTAACTCAGGAGCTTAAACCAGCAGACCAAGGAAAGCACAGGCAATTTGCTCAATGAGTAATGGAGCAAAGGGAAGTCGATGCCAATTTTTCGAAAAAAGTCATTTTCTCCTGGACACATTATCTCAGGAAGTTCTGATGTCAACTGGCCACCAAGATCGTGCGATTTTTTGTTTGGGGTTTTGTGAAATCTCGAGTTTATTCGAATAAACCCGAAACCATTCCTGAGCTCAAATCGGAAATCCAACGCGTCATCGGTGAGATACAGCCACATCTCTGTGCAAAAGTCTTGGAAAATTTCATGAAAAGTGTAATGGCCTGTCATCGAGCCGTGGAGGTTATTTGCCGGATATTTTATTCCATACATAATCGGAACATGTCTTCTTTACAATACAATAAAAATATCAGAACTCTGTCATAAAATACTTGTCTTTATTTAAAAATCAAAAAGTGCACTCTTACTGAGACACCCGTTACATATGCATGTAACAATATAATCATTATAATATATGAATTTGCGCCCATACGGCCATAATTACTCCAGCGCGTCTCTTGCGCTGTTTTAGATTGCTACAGCTTTAAACAAGGCATCACTCATTACAAGAAGCCTACATATAGGCACTACTCATTACGAGGTCTAGCAAACTAGACCAGGTTCAAGGATACGCATGGTGGCCAGCCAGCGTTTTAGGAGGGATATTGGATAGGAAAAATATAATATTCTGTATACATAAAATCAATGCGTATACATAAAATAAACATCTTTCGTCATTAAATTTATGTCATCCAAAATCAAACTAGCCATGATGATCGCCAACCTTCGCAAGTAGATGCCACTATAAGAAGCATTTCCTCGCTGTATTACGATACTAATTCGTTGAGCGAGGAAAGAACCAGCTCTGCTCTGATTTTTTTAAATATGTTAGATTAAATTTTTGCGTATCTAAATTACATTCTCGATGCAAATAGTTCTACAGAGTTCTCAACATAGAACAAAATTTTCACATAAACCCCGCTAGATGTCGAAGCAGCCAATAAGTTCGACGAAGAATAATGGTTTCGTTCTGATACTAAAAATAGAAATTTAAAACCGCAGCCACGGGAATTTAGAGCTACAAATTCGGCCTCCGACACTGCATTTAGAAATATTTTCTACTGACTTTATTTAGACAAATGCTAAAGAGTTTATATTTAATTGAATTAAAATATTATTGTAGAAAAACTATGCAGTTTCTTTTTATACTAACATTGATTAAGGTCGTGTACTCGTAGAAACAATTATTAATTAGTCTTACAATGGAGCATTTTAATGAATATTGTCGTGAATTAACCAGAACTGGTTATTTTTCGTCATCATATTATATTATACTTCACGTTAAATAAAGATTTATTCACAATGTACAGTTATAAAGTCAGTAAAAAAAATGTTCTAAATTTACTGCTAGTTCTCAAATCGAGGGCATAGACGAGAACTGGAATCAGGAATAAGGTTTTTACAAATTGTTTTAAGGAGCAATCTTTTCGCATCTTAAATTTAATTATATTAATGCAAAATAAATATGAAAACCTAACTATGAACCTCTATTAGTAAGGCATGGTGAAAAAAGACCATGCACTTACATTATTGGAGGAACAATACATACTACGTACAATGTATGAATGTATGTGTAACATGTATAATGTATATTTCGACTTTTTGAATTATTATTACGGACTTTTGTAATTTAAGTCCAAACATTCATCAAAAGTTCACGAGTAAAACGTAAGTAACATATAACCTAAGATATTTAAAATATATACCGTTGAAGTCGTTTAATCGTTCGCTATATTCATTTAAATGCAATAAAGGATAACCCGGGATGACTGTATCTATAAACCAATCCGCTTTATAAAATTTCACCGAAATTCACACTATATTAATTTTTGTGAAGAAAATTTTATGACAGCATATAAAATTTAAGTGCCGGTCGCACCACAGGATTCATATTAAACTTGCATGTTGTTATTTTATTGCCCCGTTAAAAGTCAAACAAAATGAAATTCTCGAATAGTTCTCGACGTTTACATTGGACGTGCAAATTAATATGACCCTTAAATTGTTTGATTAAAAGTAATTAAATCGCGATTGATTGAGGTCATTTGCCCTTTTTTGTACTAACCGTATGTTTCCTTTAAAGTGGTATTTGAAGGTATGTTAAGTTATCTGGACGTTCTAAACAAATATAACTTCTGAATTATAATAATGTTATCCTTCTTTATACCATTGGACTAAATAATTCATATTACATATCATGTGAATAGCTTTAATTATAGGATAATATTTAATCTAGTCATAGTACAAATAAGAAACTAAAACATATTTTATTTGTATTAGTTAAATAAATAGAGAAGAAAGATAAAGCAGTATGGAGGCAACAAGTCGACGTATTGGTCCGGAGATTTCAAGACAACCTTCAGTAATGAAGACTACGAAGAAAAAAAATATTGATTCCTACAAACAAAACACGATCGGTTCGATTTTGAAAAATCAAATGCTATAGTTTAATATCAGTTCTACATAAGACAGTATTAAAATCATATAAAAGATGAAGAAATATGACGTACATTTATCTGATTTCCATATAGTATGTGAGCGCCAGGAACAAAACATTTATATGTCATAACTCAAACATTTCAAATTCAAATTCAAGACGCGAATTCCGTTTTAAAATTTCAAATATTTCTTGCAATACGTTTGTACGTAAATGTCATGCTCACGGTTTCTTGGTAAAATCTTAATTTTTGTGAGTGACAGTACTGTAATAAGCTTTTTTATAATTGAAATTTTAATTTAAAGTTATTAATTGGATTATTTTGACAGTAAGTCTTTTGTAATTGAAATGGTAATGCCAAATTTATAATTTACCTTTGTGTTTCAAATGGTTTCTATTTTTTACTTTGAATATTTTTTGGATCGCAGTTTCGCTAAAACAAGACCAAAAAAGTCTGTACTCACAAAATTATTTGTAAACTTAACGCTCAATTTACAAATCAGGGCGACGCAAATAGTAACAAAAACATATTTAAAAAAAACTTCCTGTATCTTGGTCTCAGGCTGTTGGAACCAAATAGCAGTCGTCAAATATTATGTAATGTGATCATTAAGATCATCATCGTACTATCTCACATGATACGGTGCACGCTGTTTATCTGACAAAATAAATAAAAAAAACGCAAATGTAGTTTAATATGACTTAATATGTTTCGTAATAAAAACATATCAGTGGCGCTACAAGGCGCTTTAGGTCTGGGCCTCAGATTTCTGTATCTGTTTCATGATAACTTTTCAATCTAATAGGCAAGTAGGTGATCAGCTTCGTGTGCCTGACACACCCCGTCTACTTTTTGGGTCTAAGACACGTCGGTTTCCTCACGATGTTTTCCTTCACCGTTCGGGCGAATATTAAATGCGACATAAGTCCATTGGTGCACAGCCGGGGATCGAACCTACGAACTCAGGGATGAGAGTCGCATCCTGATGAGAGTCGCATCCTGATGCCACTAGGCCAACACTGCTCACTATGTTTCGTAATATATCTGCTAAAAAATAAACTCACTGATCAAGTTGCATTGGCGCTGCAATAATGTTAAAATCCCTGCGTATGTTGGTACCCTCTTTCGTTTCTAGCTAACGCTTTGATTCAGTATTGACACATGTTCTAGGACAGGCATTTGGCAAAACATCTCACTATGATGTGCGAAAAAAGAAAAGTTTTCGCGCATCTACTTAGCATGATAAATAATATGTGAAACGTCCTACGCTACGGTTTCTACGGTATAAATACTCTAATCCATGGAAAAGTATAAACTAACGTTATCCAATAAGAAGTAGGTAGTACCCACAAGCAATCGATGAGCCGTGGCGATTATTGAGCGGGTTGGAAGCGCGCCAGGCACCTGACTGCGCTCGCTGTAATTAATTCTACGGAACCACTCTGTCTGATACGTGACCGTTATCGCCGACTTTATATGCGTTTCTTGTCTGTGGTCGTCTAAACTGCCTGAAACTGGGACAAACTATGTCTATGTCTTTTAAACGACAATGCGTTTAAGTTAAATATTATTGATTCTGGGTTTCGATTATGATTGTTCGGAAGGTTTTAATTTTTGATAATATTCTGAAATTTGTTACCATTGATAAGTTGGTAAGTTAATGCTCATATGTTTATAGTAAATATTCTAACTTGTGCCACTGTTTGAACAGTATTTTATTCAGGTTCTTGCAAAGAAATTTGAAATCACACAAGTATATAAATAGAGCTCATAAAAAGATTATAACAGAAATTACCAGCAAATAGAAATATTTAATGTATCTAAAAAAATGCTTAAGAAATTATATAAAAACTCTAGTATCCCTTATTAGATAGAATGGCTTTGTTATTCCTCCTTTATACTAAATATGTTGTAATGAACTATGAATCTTAGAATTTAGATTTCTTTGTATTTTTTGTATTTGTATAGGTGAAACTGTGCTTTGTGTATGTTTAAATGTGTATTCCATTTTTGGCTCTTCTGTATAGTGTAATTTTTTGAATATTGTATAGTACTTGTAAGTAGCTGTAGGAATACCATTAAGCAAATAAATAAATAAAAGCTCTGGTGAAGGTAGGAACACTGTTTATATTTTAAAACTGCTAGAGGTCGTAGAAGTATTGCTTAGGTGCAAGGTGCTTATCTGCTACTAGTGAGCACATGTGCAGTTTGGCAGTGGGCAGTGCCGGCTATAACCGATATTAATGGCTTGGTTTGCCGCAACGCGTAATTGTGATGGACGCCAACTTCCCAAATGGATCACGGCAGGCACATTTATCTTCTTATATCATTTTTAATGTGAAATTTGTAATTAAGCTCATTGATGTAGTTTTAAATTATATGCGAGCATAAATCCGGATTTTTTTTATTTTTTATTTAAAGACAATTCACACCAATTGACCTAGTCCCATGCTAAGCTGGTGAAGCTCGTGTTATGAGTACTAGGCAACGGATATACATACATATTATAGATAGATAGACATATAAATACATATTTAAACACCCAAGATCGCATTTTTTTTATCGCATTTACACCACAATCTGAACACTCAAATCTTATTTAATAACACCCCTCTCACCTTCAGCAAAAACATAACATATCTCGGCGTCGTCATCGACAATAAACTTCTATTCAACGATCAAATTTAAAGTTCAAATTTTTAGAAAAAAAAATCCTAAAAATTTACCTAATGGTCGGATTTCGATACTTTTAACATGCGTATATATGTATTTTTATAGCTATTTATGATATTAAAATAAGCCATATAGCTCTTGTATAAAAGGCACTTTATGTCGCTTAGATAAAAATTTACCCCTTATGATAAACAGGTAAAATTATCTAAGCTAACAATGAAAGTTTTGTAATAACAAGTGAAATTATATAATTCTTTTCCGAAATATTAGCAGCGATATGTAAAATTATATAAGCTATCATTAAAATTTCTGCGGCAACAGGTAGAAATAGATAAATTCAAAATGCTTTAGAATATATATACAGAAATATTTAACTAAATGATCTAATAGTTTATAAAAAAATCAAGGTAAGTTGTATAAATGTTATTGTACATTTAGTATCAACCACATAAAATGTATCTTAATAGATAAAATGAATGCGAATCATCCTTAACCGACAATAATTAACTAAAAGTAATAAATAATTAATAACGCATATAACATACATGAAATTAAACAAAGTTTATTTAAAATAAATGTATAAAATCAAAACAATATTATTATTATAGAACACTTATTAATTTATGTAGTTCGGAACTTTAAGGCATAAAATTAGATCAATATTAGTATCAAAACCAGTATTCAAAAAGAATAACAAAAAAAGTAACTCTTGTGCTCTGCATTAATATAACATAAAGTAAACCTTTGGCAAACAAAACATCCTTATAAATAATAGCAACATTAATGCTTAAATATTTTTTAATCAAGTCACTCACAAATCAAGCGTCGATATCCTTTCAAATGACCCAATTCCTAACCGCCCATTCATTCGCAAAGAACTACCTACACAGATTTCACATCACTGACGATCCTTATTGCCCCTATAACAACTCCACCATTCAAGACCTCATCCACCTTATTCGTGAATGTCCCAGATTCTCCTATCAAAGGAGAACTCACGAAGACACTTGCAACTTTATTAATATTGATCCATACGACATTACTGAAATTATCTCCAAGAATATATCGTCAAAGTCATTTGAAAAATTTATAAAATACATAATTAACAACCTACAAGCATTTAATAACACATAAATAACACCCGATTCAATTGTACATTCAACCTTAATTTTAAGATTAACTTTAAGTTTAATTTGTTACAAACTCGCACTGTTAACTCAAGTTCAAATTTAGACAGACTATCCAATTTAACTATACTATTCATATGTACATTTAATTCTAATTTTAAGAATAACTAAGTTTTATTTGTTATAAATTCGCTTTATTAACTCCAGTTCAAATTTATATTAAGATTACCTAATCTTACTACACTGTAAATTAATAATATCCTAAGGTGTAATAGGTCTGTAACAGAAAGTGAAGTATCACATAGCTCCATCTGTTGCAGATCAAAACTAATTTTATGTAAAATTGTTATTTTCTGTGTTTAATAAAGATAACCCTTTCGAATAGCTTCCTCGGCCACGAACCTGACGGTGTCGTGGAGTAGGCCATTAGGTGAATAAAAAAAAATTAAAAAAAAAACCCTAACCTCGTCGAAGACGTAATAGACAAACATTTACTTCTTATTTCGTGATGGCCTTGTTACATCATCGCGATTTGGAAAAATTTATTTTACATCTAGCGACATCTATTGGACTATTGAGGACGTGAAATTTCTAATTCACACGAATAAATTCAATTCTTTGTAAACACCCAAGACCTAAGCACAACACCTACCTCATCACATCGATGTTCGTCTCAGCCGGGGATAGAACCCGGGACCCATGGATTCGCAGTCAGGGGTAGTAACCACTAGACCAATGAGTCGTCAAATAAAAATATTTTTTTTTATTAATGTGGTGATATTACACGAGACAATTATATTACGCGTGTGTAATAGTGTATTTCTGTACAGTTTTTACCAATATTTAGTTATTACCGAAAGACTTATGTGTGTATTATGATTTAAATAAATGGCTGAAAAATAACGATGTATGTTAAAAAGCAAATCTAACCAAACGAAAACCACGCAGCTTCGCTTGCGAAATCAAGTTATCTTCATGTATGAAACGACTTTCCTCTCGTTACATGAGCAAATAACCTTTTCAGTAAATCCCCATTTATCTTACAAAAACCTTAAGCTGTTACACAATTATGAGCATTATTTAGGAAATTATAAGCAAACAGCCTCTCGCGCCACCTCGAGGGACAATGTAGGAGTGGAATCGACAAAGCTTTTATCTAAATAATTCCTATCCACTTTCCTTATTTTTGATACTTATGTTATTGTAAGTTTTGCCCCGTGGGAGGTCTATTTGAATGTGAAGATTCGTTTTGTTGTACGAGAAATCACGATACAGCTTTTGACATTAATAAGCATATTTTATTAAATATAGTGTTAGGGCTAGTTGATCTAGTTCTTAGGGTAGGAAATTAAACACTCCAATGATGACTTGATTCACTATAATGAATACCGATTTTACGTAAACTGTATAACTTCAAACTTGAACAAAAGAATTGCCTGTGCAAAAAGAAAATTAAAATAACTTACTTGTGTAATCTGTCGTAAATCTTAATATATAAATTACGTTGTTTGTCCACTATGGACTCCTAAACTACCGAACGGATGTCAAATTTGCACACCGTGTGCAGTTTATTCTTAACAAGATCGTGCCATAAAAGTTAATAAAATATTTATACTTTGTCTATAACATTTTTTTTTACTTAAACAAAAACTAAAAAATCCAAATAATGTTGTTTAAAGTAATAAAATTATTATAAACAAAGTATAAATATTTTATTAACTATTATGGCACGATCTTGTTAAATATGAATGTAAGAAAGGCTCTACGAAGCGAAATTTTTTTACGACCATTATTTAAACATTTTTTTCACTTACAATTAAGACGGTAGTTCGAGAAAATTTCGTTAGTTAACAACTGTTTAACTTGTTGAAAAATTAACTTTAAGTAAAATTTCCAACGGGAATAAATTAATTATAGTGTTCAGAACACAGCATAATTTTTTCAAATTTAAAAAAACATATTCAATACCTTAAATAAATTAAATTTCTTAAATATTAATACACTCGCGAGCAAACAAATCGACTCAAGCGCTACCTCTGCATTCAAAGATTGTTTTAAGTGAAGGTATACATATAATTTTTATTAAAATATTGTATACCCTCGCGAGTGTAGTTTGTTAAATATTGACAAAAAGCGAAATGCCATTTTTTTTCATCTTTAATTGTTTATAACTTTTGCAATTTTTTATGTGCTAATACACGCTTTTGGCACATTTTTCTAGACGTCATTCCGGATCCAATGAGCTATCGCAAATAATTTTAATAGCAGTATGTCTATTTTGTACCATTTTCAACTTGTCGACTAGACTAACAGGCGATTAATAACATATGCATGATTTAACGCGTATTGTTTTAGATTGGTACCCGCGAATTCTGTCAAATTTGACAATACTACCAACATTTTGTAAATATGTAGATAATTTACAAGGTTAATAATTTAAACTTAAATTTTTAAGGTAATTTACGAAGAGGGGTGGGAATTTTGTCTAAATGTTCTCTAACATGTTTTTCAAGTTTAACCAACACATTCTTGCAATTTATTATGTATAGAATTTAAATTAAGAACCGCGTTCGACTGAAGACCACTAAAACGCTACGCTTTATTGATAAACTCATTTTTAAATCGGTAAAAGCAGGAAAAGCAACGTATTTCTTTTGTATATCAATATGACGTACACAGTTCAAATCAGAAATGTAAAAACCTCTGCATTGAAATTAATATTATAATTTATAACTCAGAGGTTCTTGAATCGACACGTCTAAATGCGCAATATCTTTAAATACAGCCGCATGGTTAAAAAATGGGTCGTGTAGGTTTGCATTATTAGATTCGGTCACTATATTTAACATGCTAGACGACGCAGCATAATTGTAAAAAAGTATTATTAAGGTGACTCACCAATAACTGCGACAATTGGCTTTGTAAAGTGTGGGTGAGGCACGTTTGACCGCGTGGCCAACACATTTACTTAATGTGAAAACCGAGTTTACCATTTTACGAAATAATTATTTCGTAAAATTTTAGGTCGATATAACTTTGACTATACTGATTCGTTTTTAAATATGCACTAGCGACTGTGCAAGACGAAAACCGACGCAACAATGAACAAGAATTCTTGCGGCTTGCTTTAGCGAGGTAAAAAGTTAGTTCCAGTTTCAAACGCTGGGCGCTGGCGGCGGTGACACGTGGTGGGAAAAGGTCGGATACTAGCGATTTGGGCGGAAACGGAAACGATGCACTCTAGATATGATAGATATGATAGTTTTTACGACGCATATATTGATAAATCATTTATATTTATAATTTCCTTCTAATAAATGTGTGTTATTTAAAATAAATCTTGATTTCTATACAAAACGGCACGAACGACTTCTATACTTTATAAGCTGTGGTGTTTCCCATGTTTATAGTTTCGGCTTGTGTCAAATGCACCGCAGAACAAAGATGGCGATAATGTTCTGTGGCTGTCGACCATATTTTCATACTAAAGGTGGTAAGAATATATGTTTTTATAATATAAATGTTTCTAGTAGTAATAAAACGTACCTACATCATCTATGCCCTATTAGGATTTTCTTTCTGTGACCAAAGTTACCTTTATAGTAAGAGAAGAATAAGAATGAACAATCTTTTTAGTTTTAATTTCACTGACCATTACTATTGACAAAACTCTATGGCACGCTAGACAATCTACTTTTATTTTTTACACCTGTCAACACCACTGACAATGTAACGTGGCTGTCAAAACGTGAATTCAAAATAGAAAAGTCTGTGTAATGTATTCCATCTCATTCTTTTACACGTTTAATCCATTTGTCTCTTTCTACATAACGCCTCAACTTTTCGTGTTACACTTGATTTTACTCCTCATAAAATTTCCGTACCGGGCCTATTAACTCAAATCGTTTCTTAAGGAGTAAACTCCAAAAGTCGTCATTAAAAAGAGCTTGTTGGTTACAGATTTAAAAAACAGTATAAATTGAACCTTACTCTAGATATGTCAGAATAACTATAATAAATGCTTTGTAATAACAGTTTATACACGAGTTGTTTGATCCACTACACAATAAAAATCAGTTTTGAAGTTGTACTTCTTTAGGCGCGTTATGAAAAATTGATGAGAGTTAAATTTTACGATGCGCGCGCACCTATGACACAAAAGTGGCTGTGTGATATAGCGTGCGCGAGCGAGATGGGAATAATACAATCTAAAAGTAAAAAGAAATAGAATATGCGTGAAGCTAACTTCACGCATATTCTATTTCTTAGCTTAGCAGCTTAACGAGAATTTTGAATGACCATGACATTGACATCTGACAATGACATTTACCTTTTAAACAAATATAGGAGTTTTAATTATTGTATACAATAAAAGATATACCTAGTTATTTTCATTATACAAGTGCGAATTTTATATGTGCGTCTGAATTATAATCAGAAGTGATTTAAGTTGAATATCTAAATCAATACTAATTAACAGGATAAAATATTTGTGAAAAAACTGTGCCAACCTTCCTGAGTGCTTCAATACAATTGAGGTTAACTATCCGTATGTATTATCGAGTATTATTGTTGATTAAAACTGAAACATGAACCATTATTCTTTGCTTTTGTTTATTGCGTTTGTTACAGCAACTTTTTAGAAATATTCTACGACCCTATATATCAATAATTGAGAACAAAGATTTAAGCACGAATACTAATAAGGAGAAAATGAAGGCTTGGAGCGATATAACAGAGAAGTAAACATTTTAATAAGTACCTGCATCTCAAAAAAATGACTATATCATATATACATACTAGCTGATCCGGCAAACGTCGTTTTGCCATGTTTATCATTTATAATAAAAAATAGGGGTTGATCGTAGAGGGGTGAAAGTTAGGGGTTGTATGTATTTTTTAAGGTTGTATCATAAAAAAATAGACATTAAAAATTTTGTCTAAAAAATAAAAAAAAAAATTGAGGGGTGGACCACCCTTATTATTTAGGGGTGTGAAAAATAGATGTTAGCCGATTCTCAGACCTACCCAATATGCTTACCAAATTTCAGAGGAATCGGTCAAGCCGTTTCGGAGGAGTATGCAGACTAACATTGTGACACGAGAATTTTATATATAAGAAGATAATGATCATATTTAATCAAAACATGTAATTTTTCGGATTTAATCTAGCAAATATAAGGACAAGAGACAAAGTGCAAGTGCACTAAATTGAATACAAAAAAAGAGTTGTCATCTTATCGCCGTGAAACATCAAAAACTGGAGGTGGAACAAAGCCACCATCACCTTCTCCAGACACAATGGATATGGCAGAGATGATACCGCAATGGTTTGAAGTAGATTTCAATGAATTTGATTGTGATGGTGTCGAGGTAGGAATGTTAATTATAAATATGATGGTGATGTTCAAGGTTCAACCTCTCAAGCATAGGCACATACTTTATTCCCCTACAGGGTAGTTAGAGATATTGTAATACCTCAAAACATCCATGTTGCATTTGTAGTACCGAAACTCTGTCCAGCCAGAAGTGAGCCCATTCCCACTTATAATGGACAGTGGGTATAATACACCTTAATACCTGAGTGCGAACCACTCACCATGATACTTAAATTAATAGATGTTATTTATATATTTCACGATATTACAAATAAAATCATTTTGGAAACAATTGATATCCCAAAAGCAAATAAAGCCAACAATGACAAGGTAATAAATCAGTTTTGACATAACTTGAATACTAAAAAAGCCAAACAAAGGTGTGCACAACAGTGACAACATAACTTAACAATTTCATTATTTTGTAGGATTAAAGAAAGGTTAAAGAAAATCATGTCGAACTGAACAACAAGAATCCCCAAACAACTCCAAAGAAACATACAAGGAAGACACCGCTATTATATTTAAATTATCTCTATCTCTAAATAGAATAAAAGAAAGTTGCTATCCAGGTCTGTAGCATGTGCTACAAATTATATTATTAACACATTTATATAATTATATTAATATAAATGTGTTAAAATTTTTATAATATGAATTATAAAAAATTTTAAGTTTTGCATGGACAGAGCTTAAATTAATATTCTCTTATTTGTTGCAGAAAGCAAGTAGTAGTTTTAGTTTTGGAGAAGCCTCGTAGATGCACAACCAAGTAATGATTAATTTAAAATTACAAACTGAAATTCTGATGAAGACATTAGAATCACATAAAAATAAATAGTATAATGAAATAAAAATGTTTTAAAGATAAATAGTGTTTTATTTGTTTAATGTAAGAATAATAATAAATATTTATTTATTTAATTTTTCAAATGTAAACTGAACTTTATTGACTTTAATGACTCCTTTTCCAGTCTTTGATTATTTAATTGTAATTAATTATTTGCATGCAATCAAAAACTATTTTTAATAATGCCAAAGAAGTATAACTTCTGACGCGCGTACATAAGTACACGCACCCTTTTTTTTTTTATAATTCAATCTGTTCAGATTTCATCATTTGAACATGAACGAACTACTGACATAGATCCGGTGTGTGCTAAATTTTAGCAGTTGAATAGCAATTTTAATTATATTTTATTTAAATATTGATCAGCTGTTGACACGGCTCATATGTGTTCCAAATTATAATAGCTGAGGTTGCGCGATACACCAACAGCTCACTAGAAAAATACCATGTATGTGTGAATAGGTGTAATTAGTATTTAAGGTATTGTTTTATAACAATAAATCAGATTTGAATATTGCTCTGTCTTGTTCATTTCTCACTTCCTCTCAAAGTGGCGAAGACTACTTCAAGCTCTTAATTATCGTGGTGAGCCTGCCCGATAGCTTTGAGATAATCCCACCACCTCGAACCTTTGATGCTACCCGTAGGGCTCCGTCTGTCACCTTAGGTCTCTTGGTGCGGACATCCCGTACTTATTTATATATTTATATATTCACTATTTATGTGTTAGGGTACGTCTGTAGGGCTTAGGGATCCGTAGGGTTGTTAGGTTCTTACGTCTCACCCTCTCATATATTTAGTCATCTAGTGCAGCTTGCTCACACATACATTACATATACTATTCAGATACTCCTGACATTTAATACATATAAGTTTTAAACACACTTTTCACAGTCCACTAACTAGCAAGCTGTTCACAATCTTTCTTGTACTACGGACGGGATATTTACAACTTCTTTATTCCGAAGTAAGTTGCTTTAATGAATTCAACGTTTCAATACTCGTAGATTTTAATTGGATTAGAGTTATTTGCATTAATTTAAACTGGAACTATAACTCAATAAGTACTGCGTTCTACTTTAACGGGTGGATTTAACTGCCATTTTAATACTTAACCATTGAAGGTTTAATACTTATGGGTTCAAGTATGTACTCACACAAAAAATTAATTAACTTTTAAAAATATGTACAGTGTTAATTTCTGTATTACCACCAACCACGGAGGGATTAAGCAAGCTTTACTGATATATTATCTGTGTACAGTACAAGGAGCGTTCAAGTATTACGTCATGCAATTTTGGATGATGCCTGATGCCTCCTGCTGATAGAGGACAAATCTTTGGTTTTAATTTATATTATTATTATTCATTAATTAAAATGTCACATGGGACGTGGTGTAATGGTTTCAGCTCCTTACAAACATTTTGTAAAACAAAAAAATGGCGAGTAAAAAGAGTGCCGGAGAGTTTATTGCCAGTTGTTTCGTAAAATTAGAAGCATTAATATGTATTTCTTTACTGACAAGTCATAAGTGTACATTATGTTACCTTTATGATAAAATGATGTTTTTTAACATCATAACAACAATAATTGTAACATTATACTAGTCTGTGAATTCGATTCTGGAAGGAATCTCATACTTAATTGTTACCGCTTCCCGATACCCTTTCATAACACCCATAGGTTAGTTAGTTAGAAATTGAATTTGTTTAATTGAAAATATATTTAACACTGTCAATTCCAGATAATTTTAGCCATTCGTATAAGCAAATACGCTAGAGTTCTTTTTCAAAAAGTTGTCTAAAATCCTTTGTGACTAAATTAAAACATTTCTAAAAGAGATTAAGTGGCGTAAACACAGCGTCGGATACCGATGTAGCCAAATGATAAAAAAAAAATAGCGAGTTCAACTCAATGCAGAGTCCGGCAGGAATTCCTGCGATTCTGAGCCTGTTTTATTGAATGGAGGTAAAAACTAACTCTGCCTTTTGATACAGCTCAAGGATTTTGTTTCAATTGTTTTTCTAAATTTAGTATTCGGGGCAAGGCTTTGTATTTCTGAGTTTTTAAATGTGAATATTTACATTTAGTACAGAATATTTATTAACGACTATAGGATCTACACAAATTGTTATTTTTTATTCTGTTTTTATTTAAAAATTCAAATTAGATATGCATAATTTCATGAAGTCACTTGATCTATAAAATTGAAATATTTTTTTATTTTTAAAATTGAAAAAAATATTATTATAATAATTATTAATATAAAAAATGATTTTATTTATTTATTTCGTAATCCTACAGCTAACATAAATTATATATAATAACAAACAGTTACACTGAAAATATAGCCAGGGATGGAATACATAATACATTTTACTACAAAAAGGTTCAAAAATTTACAAAATCAAAAAAACAAAACACAAAATTATTCAATACATTCAACTAAATAATACCTAATTTGGCTGTGTTGTGTTGGTGTAAAAGTGAGGGTGGTGTATACGTGAAGGTGTGTATGTGGGGTATGCTCATGATGCAGGTGATTTTGCGCTATGGATATTCTTAATACTCCTTTTAATCATATTCCGCGACAGCTTAAACATGTCAAGGCTTAAATATTGGTCGTTGTATGTCCGGGCTGCGCGATACAAAACTTTGTTTTTAATGATAAGTTTATTATTTCATTTGATGCAATTCTTGATACATATTACATAAACGAATAAAACTAATAAACCTCCAAGAAAAATTAGGAAAAAGAATATAAGAAAATCAATAAGTATTAATATAATTTATACCTAAAATTAATGAAAGTAATAAAGTTTGGAAAAGGATTATTAAACCTATTCTTAATGGATGGCTTGAAAATATTATAATAAAAGAAATAAAAATTATTATTGTTTATAAAAAATTTAATATCAAAGAATAGTTTAATAAAAATAATAATTTTGGAGATTATTGATGAGAAATAATTATTTTCTTTGAAGTTTTTAAATTTTACATTACTTTTGGTTTACAAGACCAATGTTTTTTTTAAACTATAAAAACACAAATAATAAAATTAGTTATTTTAATTATATTTTTTATTGGTAATATAATTTTTGTTGTGACTTTTCAATCATGGCGGCCCGAGTTTTTGACTTTTCATGAGTTAACATCCGGAAAACTATCATTTGAAATTAGGATCATCAAGATCGGTCTACGGTTGAAATATTTCAACATGATGATGTAAAAAATATAACACGTCAAATTGATGGTGTCCTTCTTCGGTTTTTATAAGTCGATTAAAAGGAGTATAAGTAAAATAATTTCAATTTGAGATATCATTTACGAATGGCTCTTCTTCCAGGCTCTTCTTTTCTTCTCTTCTCTCGTTATAAAAGAAAATTGCACGGTTTTCCTCATCACTCTGTGCAACCAGTTGCCCGTAGAGGTGTTTCCGAATCAATCTGTTTGCTGTGTTTCTATAAAAAAACGGCAAAAAATTACTGAACATTTTTACAAGTGCCATAATAAAATTTTATTCAAATAAAATCCGTTTCCGCAAATATTCAGTGTGCCGAGTGATAGATCTCTGTTGTGTATAATTAAAACGTTACAACCTAATTAGCAATTAGAGTAATTTATGCTTAATGAAACATTTTGAACAAATATTATTATTATACTTTATAATTTGTATATGTCAGCGTAAAATTGTAAACACCGTTAGATTGTAATCTATCTCGCGAGATTGTAAACTGTTGAAAGATTGTGAACCTCAACGAACTGCTTACAATTTAACGTATTATTATTCGGTAGATTGTAATCTATCGAATTGAAACCGTCAAATTGTGAAACGGCCATTTTCTACTTTTCTATTGGTTATAAGAGATGTGACATTGTCTTAAAATTTTAAGATTCGACCTAAGCAGGTCAGACCCCATCTTGTTTTCTCAATAACCTTGGGCTCGTGCGGTATAATACGAAGTCAGGAAGGCAATCGCTAACAGAAGTTGGAGAGTACCGGTGCTGTTTTGGGAGATAAATATTTTAAGAGTGCGAACATTGTGGCGATGCTATATTACTATAGAGTATAGACTTTTGTAAGTCGTGTCAGTGCATAATCGTAAGTTATATTAATAATTCAGTGACTACTATATTTGTTGTGAGAATAATGAGCCTGTCTAATTTTTCGTTAAAATCTTTGCCATCTATGCCTAATATGCGGTACTTTTTTTTCTTAAACAAAGAAAATATGACTTCCTTGTCAAAAAAAATTTTATCTTTCGACGTTTGTGGAATTACTATATTACTGTAATGAATTTGCGATTACGTATTATTATTTTACAAATTTATTATTTAAATCACGTTTATTTTTAATTAATATTAATATTCAATTACAAGCTACTTTATTTGATGCATCGGGATGGTGGCGCTGGTGTCAGTTGCCATTTTCATTAATTATTAATAACTTCAAAGTCAAATCAGTTAAGATCTACAAATTAACAGGCTATTTGATAGTCTGTAGTAATTTCATAGTATTTTGAATCAATGGTGTAAGTGTCAGCTGCCATTGTCATTATTGTCATATTAAATGAATAACGTCAAAGTCAAATTAGTGCAAAACCGTTAATACGAATGGTTAATTTCGAAATGACTATTCAATGGTCGATAATAATAATGACTCCATAGTCATTATTATTATTAAACGTTATTTATCATAATTTTAAATATTAACTCAATGACTATAAATATTAAAGTAATCTTTGACACTCGTTCCTATGACTGCCGGTCGACTCTGTGGTCGATTCGGGTTCGGTCGTGGTACGAGTACACGAAATGTCACGAAACTTGTTTGTTACAAATTCTGGTTGCTTAAATACAGGAACTGGTTGGTGCGGCCCTCAGCCCTGCAAGGGGCCGAGGTTCAGTGGCGCCCCCAAGTCACCTACTTGGGCATCACGCTGGACCGAGGCCTCACGATGGGCCCGCACGTCGCCGCAGCCGCAGGCCGCGCTAAGGCGGCCGCCGCCAGACTGCGCCCGGTGCTCCAGTCGAGCCTCCCGTTAAGACGCAAACTGGCCCTATACAAGGCCTACATCAGACCACATCTCACGTACGCGGCGCCCGCGTGGCATGCTCTCGCGGCCGAGACGCATCGGCGTCGGTTGCGCGCCGTGCAGAGCACCACCCTACGACGCATCGTCGACGCGCCGCGTTACGTGAGAAACGCGACTATCATGAGGGACCTGAGGCAGCAGGGTCTGGACGAGTTTTTCGGCGAGCTGGCGAGACGCATGTTCGAGCGTGCGGACGCCTCCAGCTTCCAGCACCTCCAGCGCCTCGCCCCGCACCATACACGACCTCCAGACCACAGGCGAGCCTTCCCGCGCGAGCTGGTTCGCGCGGAATCAGATGAATCTCAATAACACAACATCTTATAACAACATCATTAACATCCAAGACAAAAGGGCTGGACCCCTCCCGTCGGCGTCTCGGAGCGCGCAGAGGATTCGTCCGCTGGTCTGCCTCGCTGGGCTTCCCTCGGGCAACCGAGGGTCTCACCCGGTGTGGTACGACCGCGCCCGCGCGCGCCCGTTGCCGCCATGGGGGGGCGCCACCAGCCCAACCGATATGAGACGAGAGGCGCTGCGTGAGCGAAGTCGCTCCGCAGCGCAAACGAGGTTCAGGGCCGCTCCAGGCCAGCCCCAACGACCGTCCCGCCGTTGAGCGGGACGCGTATCCCGCAACCCCCCGCAAGCCCATGGGCGTAACGGGGTTCCCAGCGCCACTTAAGGGTGATTGCGCGGAAGATAGCAGTTAGCGGCCCTCAGTTCGATTGAGCGGTCAAACCATGCAGAAGCCTTTAAACAGCAGACTCTAAATGTCGACATTAAATGGCTGATGCCAACAAACCAATCTTTGACAATAAGGAGGAGTATTTGAACAATATAAATAATTCAATATTGAGAATTCATTACATTACGAACATAGAAAGAGTAATTCTTTCTTGCATCGGATTAACCCACACTTATCTTAAGCATAAAAGTACGCTAAGCACAGCCCAAATATATATTTAAATTAATGTCAATCAAATTAATGTAAATATGTTCAAATAACCTAGGAACCTATTCGCATTGTACAAGTACCGTGTACCCTAATAATCGAATAACCTTACAAAGTACCTATCAATCCACAATAACATATATATAATTATATAAAGCACTAGCTGGCCTGGCGAACATCGTACCGCCTAACAGTCTATTCTTTTTTTTTTAACACTTATTCTGCTATTTGGGGCACTGGTCTAGCTAGTAAGATAAAAAAAGAAAGTTGATAAGACAACAAATACATTATGTCAAAAATAAAAATTTACCTTCCCGGAACCCCTCCACTAACACTTGAACTCTATGGTATGGCATTAAAGTTCAAATTGACTTTTAAGTATTGTTACGAATATTTTGTATGGGAATATAGAAAAGTTGTTTTTAGACTTTTGCACTCATATTTTTTTTATTTTTCTCTCCGTAAGAACCATTCTCGTACTTCAAGGAATATTATTTAAAAAAAAATCAGACAAATCGGTCAAGCCGTTTTCATGTTATGTCGTGACAACGGAAAACGGGTTTCATTTTTATATATATAGATACGCAAATCAAATATGTACGCAGTGGTAGTGAGTCTCATTAGTATCAAAATATTAATTCAAATGGCAAAATACATGTGGTGTATTATGTTTAACAAAATTATCAGAGTTTTAATTAGTAATTTACGGTGAAAAATGTTTTGTTTGACCTAGTATTTAGTACTGTAATAAGCCATTATTAATGCTTTGACTTTTAAACTTACAGTTCATATTTTTTCTTATAAATTTTCATGTATAAGAGATTATTTTGTTTTATTATGGGCTCTTTATTAGAAGGGGTTACCTGGGAATCACTTATAAGCCACCCGTTGCACGCAGCCTTTAGTTTTACAGTGTTTATTGTGTGCAAAGTAAATAAATAAAATAGTTAAGTTGATGATATTTTTCCTGCGTATACTCGACATGGACATTGTACGATTTCCCAATCGTTACTGTTCGAATTCCATAATGATATGCATTGAAGAACTCAACCTACTTTTCATTATTACTTGGAGATTTCTGATATCCACTAGATGAAGCTGAATGAATTTCACTTGAATATTGACAATTGAGGCAAACAAGTAGTACAATAAAATGTGCAAATTATCTGCCTTGAAATAATGAAAAACATTGTATCGCTTTATTTATCTGTAATGCCCGAAGCTATATTTAAATGGAGCGGAAGATTCCTTTATTAAAAATACGTAAGAAATATTCTGATAGGTTTCTTTTGTTCTTGAAATGTTTGTTACTGTTATGTGAAAGGAAATGTGATTGGGAAAATGTTTACTACAATTTCCTTTTTGTGGACACGTTTAACGTCCGACTGTCTTTTTATGATTTACTAGCTAATCCGGCAAACACCGTTTTGCCATGTCATTATATCATTTATTGTTATTGTGCCTCACTTGACATAGATAGGTATAGTGTGTCGCGGACGTTTTTGTAGATATTTATAAGATCTACAATTACTTAGAACATTTTATATAAGTAACTTTTTTGGTTGATTTTTTACACCTTGTGTCCGAAAAACCCTAATATCTTACGGAACCTATTTTTGTTCAAAATTAAATATAGCCTATATTACTCGTGGATAATGTAGCTTTCGAATGGTGAAAGAATTTTTAAAATCGGTCCAGTAGTTTATGAGCCTATACATTACAATCAAACAAACAAACAAACAAAGTTTTCCTCTTTATAATATTAGTGTAGATTTAGTTTCTTATCTTTTATGTATTTTTGATATTCAGCTGATTACAAAGGCTTACAATGTTTCCCTTATGCAGAATTAATAAAATATATAATAATGTCACAAATATATTTATATTTATACAAAATATACTTTAAGCAATGAAAACGTGTGTATCAATAGTATAATACATAAATTTTAAATGGCGGCTTTTTCAACCAAGGTGTCATGACACCAACCTATTAAAATAAAACAAATTTAACTCAAAGTGTCAGCTATAAGATTCTTGTACCAACATTGCAATAAGCTTACAAAATGTACGACGTACAGTTTAAAAGAAAATCTCTTTAATATAATGCTAGTTTTAACAATTTATAAAGAAAAACTAGAGAATTACGTGACGGTTACTATCGTACACTTTGGCCCCCTGTACCACGCATGCTCTACCATACGATAGTCTTTATGACGGATAATATTAAATCATTTTAATTTATAATTTACTTTTAATAAATGTCTTTTTCCTTTTCACTTTGGACAATAGACAAAATTATATTAAAACGCTAGAACTCCAATGTTATCGTACTTTTGTAGGAATTTATTTATTTATAAGTTCTAAAACAACATGTATGCTTAAACTATACAAGAAAATATGACACACATATACAAAACTAGCAAAGAAAAAATTAAACACAAGCAAACAGCAAAAAAACACCACAATACAAGCATAATATTCTAATACGAAATTGTTTATCGCGCACAGTTGAATATAATTAAAAAGGTGACTTGGTTGTGGCGTTTTTTAATTTTAGAAAAGATTGAGCATCTGTCAGATTGCTTACTTGGTATGGAGATACGTGATTTATATATCAGTGAAATTGTTTCCATGTTGCATTCATTAAATCTTCCATATTTTCAGATCATACATATTTATGGCTAATAATTCAAGCAATACATACATATTGCCATATGTTGTGTTGGTAAAATGTTCACCAGAGATGTAGGTTTTTTGCCATATGTGTCTTAAACGTTACGTGTAAAGGAATGATTTTAGTATAACTGTTAAAGAAAAAATTAGTATAGTTAATAAATGCATATTTTTATAATTATTATGGAATACTAATTAGTAGAAAGTGTATTTTAGAAGATCAAAGCGTACAAATGGAACATTTTATACTCTGTAGAGATATAATTGTTTTGTTTGGTAACAAATAAAAATATATATAAAAGCACCAAGCTAGAGTAATTGATTTTATATAGGTACTGTTTGTAGTTAAGTAAATATCGTAGTATCGTAGAGCCCATAGAGGGTAAAGGATGCTACGGTTCGTAGCAAATAATTTTTCTAAGCATTGTTATGAATACGGGCATGCGCCCAGGAAAGCGTAGCGGCGAGCGATTTATTTAATTCAAAGGTTGATTTTAAATAAAATAACCAAAATTTATTTCTCAAAGTAACCATTGTATCAAAAATAATTGCGGACTTTGAAGTAGCCGTAGTGCCATCAGAGCAGTTGATAATAATGTTTTACTTAATTGCAGATAACATATGCGCGGTGTTTTAAATTCATGTCATAATACTGAAACAGAATGTTTCGAATTTGGATACATATAAACAGTAAATTTCACAGTTAATTTCAAATATTACGTCGTCAATATTAATTTAGCGAATTAAATAACTTCGGGCTATATAATATAATATCTCGAATCTATTATCTATGCAGCTAATGACACAAACAAAAACGATGTAAAAGTAAAATATTATGAACTCTTGCATTTACAGCCGCTCTCGGCTCGCTGTGAGACGTTCTTAAAAGGTTTATATTTTAAGCCACTTAGTAAATATTTTAATAAACGCCAAAAAGATATTTTACGGCTTTGTGATTTAAATCAGTATTTAATATTTATCTATTTAAACATTTACAGCCAACTTCCTATGTAGATATTTATAACTATAAATTTTTTACACCAATTTTATTTAGATACCTTTAGAAACTATAATTTTCCGTAACTCGGTGTGTATATCCCTAAACTAATAGTGGCCTGGATAAGTAATCCACGTCACCCGAGTGGGGCGGGCTTTGAACAAACACTTTTATTAACCGGCTAATAATAAAGTACCCGCATTATCCTACTTACTTGAGAAATTGGAATGCATAGCAGGGCTAGCGCCATCTAGCTTTTGTTTTAGTTTCACAACACGACGGCAGATGGCGACCATCGTGGCGATATTCATTCATTACTGAACGGTCGATATTCAATTATAGCAAAGACAATTAAAATTGTCTTTGGTTATAGTCAAGCCGTGCCCGGCTACTATCAAATCTCAAATTGACCTGCAGAGCTTTTCTGTATATTGTCACTGTCAATGTATGATTTTCGTATTGGGCTTCGTATTGATATTTTGAATCGGCAAGGCTTTTTGAATTATATGGCAGCAAAGAAAGAAGTAAATTGGTGTGTATAATTAACAATATAATTTTTAATACGTAATCTCAGTTTAGTAGTAGTTTAGTTGAGACGCTAATCGATAAAAGGTAGATTTATTGTTAGTGTAATTGAAAATAGTTTTGATATATTCCTTATGTTTTCGCGTTGCTCAAGGTTGTGTACTAATATTGTTTCGACAGCGTAATATTTTTTTTTTCAATTAAATCAAATGACGGTCATCCTTAATTGATCACATATAATGAACTCTTCCCAGAGTACTCAGCTGCTTTTACGCTCCATAGTACCACGGACAAATCAAAAGGGCATGCAAGACCCCGTCTACTAATTTAATAAATCGGAGAAATATCCCTACACCTATAAAGGTAAGAAAGACGTTATAAAGAAAAGGTCATTATTGAGAAGAGCTCGTTAGTTACATATTAAAAAAAAACAGTAAAAATTAGAACCTTACTCTAGATATTATGTCGGAATAACTATAGTAAATGCTTTGTAATAATAGTTTATATACGCTTTGTTTGATCCACTACACAATAAAAATCACAGTTTTTTTATAATTCAACTTTTCTTGTGCTACGAATGGATATTTACAACTTCTTTATTGGGAAGTAAGTTGCTTTAATGAATTCAACGTTTCAATACTCGTAGATTTTAATTGGATTAGAGTTATTTGCATTAATTTAAACTGGAACTATAACTCAATAAGTACTGCGTTCTACTTTAACGGGTGGATTTAACTGCCATTTTAATACTTAACTATGGAAAGCTTAATACTTATGGGTTCAAGTATGTACTTAGGTACACAAAAAAATAATTAACTTTAAAATAATTTATAATATCTGTGTACAGGGAGCGTTCAAGTATTAAGTCATGCAATTTTTGATGATTTAACGTTTTCCTATTGGGTATAGAACAACGTAACGTGCCGTAACGTTTTTCTATACCCAATAGTAAAACGTTTCGTAAAAAATACCATAATGTGCTGTAAAGTAAAGTACTAGAAAGTCGAAAACAATATTAACAATAATGCGTAATTCCCGCCCTGCATCGTAACGTTTTAAAAAAGGACCCCCCCCTTCCGAAATTCCTTACTTAATACTTGACCGCTCCGATCATATGATGATAAAAAATACTTCAACCGAAAGGTTCTTAAACTTGCATTCGACACGAAACATTTTACGTTTGCATTGTAAATCAAACTGTCTGTATACATAGAAAAATCAATAGTTTCCTTGTGAAGGCGCGTTGTACAAGGAAGCACCAGCCACGCCACGTCATTAATACATATTACATGACTTTGGTATTGATTCGATTATATACAGTGAAAAAAGTATGCATGTTTTAACGTTTGTCAGCTATTTTTATATCTATCAACCAGACTAACATTATAACAACAGTCGTAACATTATACTAGTCTGTGAATTCACTTCTGGAAGGAAAGAAAATCGTAGCACCCATAGGTTAGTTAGAAATTTGATTTGTTTAATAGAAAATTATTTAACACTGTCCATTCCAGATAATTTTTAGCCATTCGTATAATGCGCTAGAGTCCTTTTTTAAAAAGTTGTCTAAAATCCTTTGTGAGTAAATTAAAACATTTCTAAAAGAGATTAAGTGGCGCAAACACAGCGTCGGATACCGATGTAGCCAAAAAAAAAATAGCGAGTTCAACTCAATGCAGTAGTCCGGCAGGAATTCCTGCGATTCTGAGCCTGTTTTATTGACTGATTGGTGACACGTGACTAGAGTTAATAATTAATGTTTTTAATTATTATTCTCCATCCATAGCGCGTTTTAAAGAAATGTTTAATACAGATTACACACTGCCAAATAAACTGTTCTAACAGCCAAGTAGATATTTCTGATTTACATAAATGACCTCCCATTCTTTGTCAACGAAGTTCATGAGATGGTATTGTTTGCTGATGACACTTCACTTCTATTTAAAGTGAATAGGAATAACGTATTATTGGACGATGTAAACAATTCTATCTCTCGTATAGTTAACTGGTTTAATGTAAATAACTTACTGCTTAATGAGAATAAAACAAAATGTATTAGATTTACAACTACTAGCGTAAAGCGAGATATTAGTAACCTGAAAATTAAGGACAGTGAACTAAACTTTGTTGACAAAACTGTTTTTCTAGGCATAACAATAGATAGTAAACTACAATGGGGCCCGCACATAGATACTCTTTCGAATAGGCTCAGCTCTGCAGCATATGCAGTAAAGAAAATCCGACAGTTTACTGATAAGGACACGGCAAAAATTGTTTATCATAGCTACTTTCACAGCGTAATGTCGTACGGTATTCTACTGTGGGGTGCTGCTGCAGAGGTTCAATCCATATTTGTGCTGCAGAAGCTGGCTGTTCGGGGTATTTGTTGTGTTTCTCCGAGGGAGTCGGTACGGAATAAGTTTAAGGAATTAAATATTATGACACTATCTGGTCAATATATTCTTGAAGCCTTATTGTATGTCCAAAAAAATATAAACGACTTTAAAACAAATGGTGACTTTCACCAGTATAATACGCGAAATAGAACTAATTTGAGTGTACGACCAACCAGGCTCCAAAAAATAAACAACTACTTATATGGAAATTGTATTCGTTTTTACAACAAACTCCCAAGCGAAATTAAACGGAAACTAATCAACAAAGCTTTTTATAAATTTGAGGACTACTTAAATGATCCTAATCCTTGGGATTGAATTGCTCCAGTTCAAAGAATTTCTATGACAATACCTGGCGATTAAAAAGAGTGGCGGAAAGTTTCTTGCCAGTTCTTCTTACCCGCTCTACGCCCTTGACTTGCGAACTGGTAGTAAATGTAAATTTACGATTAATTTAACTTGACGATTCAAAAGTGTACTTGGTTACCCACTTGAATAAAGATATTTTGAGTTTGAGAGTTTGAGTTTGATGCCTATTACACGGCAAATGATTCTGTTTTCCTAGAATTTGAAATTAGAACATCGCGGTTAACAGCAAATGAACGAAGGCAACATCCTCGAAAATACAATTACAATATACTATACGCGCGTATTACAATATATAATACGCGCATACTTAAATTTTATTACAATAAAATTATAATATATAACAATATAATAGGTACAAGAGACTATGGCTATGAAATATGAAGAGCTACGTTAGCACAGATAAAGAATATCCTATAACTTAAACTCAACATTACTTAATTCTTATAGGTAAACAAGTACACTTATGAATGTCGGAAAAAAAGTTAAATTAATTCTAAATTAACATTTACTACCAGTTCGCAATTCAAGGGCATAGAGCAGCCAAGAAGAACTGGCAAGAAAACTAGTGGCGAAAGGTTTCTTGCCAGTTCTGATTTTAATCGCTAAGTTTTGAGTCATACAAATTGTTTAAACTGGAGCAAACCAATCCCAAGGATTACGATCACTTAAACATCCTTCAAATTTATAAAATGCTGTTTAATTTACGTTTATCGAGAGTTTTGAATTAGTTTAGTGATAATTATCTTATTTCACTTAGAAGTTTGGTGTATATAACATAGCATAAGCATCAATGGAAGCAAATCGCCTACTTGTAATGAAACGAAGTAATTAAGCTGAAGTATAGTAGGAAACAAATGTCTTCTTCCATATTTGGCACTAGCTGATCCGGCAAACGTCATTAAACGTATAGTGTGTTGCGGACTTTTTTGTAGATATTTATAAGATCTACAATTACTTACAACATTTTATGGTTCTATCTTTAATAGTTTAGGCAGGGTACGCAAAGTAAGTAACTTTTTTGGTTGATTTTTTACACCTTGTGTCCGAAAAACCCTAATATCTTACGGAACCCTATTTTTGTTCAAAATTAAATATAGCCTATATTACTCGTGGATAATGTAGCTTTCGAATGGTGAAAGACTTTTTAAAATCGGTCCAGTAGTTTATGAGCCTATTCATTACAATCAAACAAACAAACAAACAAACAAAGTTTTCCTCTTTATAATATTAGTGTAGATAATTGCACGTAGGTTTACTTACCAAAAATTACTGTTACATCTGAGGACAAATCGAAGACCACTATACACTATGGCAAGTCAATAAAATTATCACAGCCCAAAAGGAAGATATTTAATTTGTAACTTCTTAAAGAAAGAGCAACGTCAAAGTTTTCTTAAGTTTTCAAAGTATTCCAAGAATTAATGAAGTGGCCGTCCTCAAAGAATAATTTATATCATAAATCATTTCATTTCAAGTAAAATCCAGTGTTTTCTCAATATAAGATAATTGTAATAGCGATCCTATACGATTAGCTACTTCTGTAATGTCTAAAGTCATAACAGCCTCTTAATCATATCTTTCCTACCTGTTCAATCTTTTAAAATACCTAAAGTTTTTTTTAAATTGTAAATATATTAAATTTATTGTGTGTATATTAAATTGTGATTCATGATGAATAAGATTAGCATTTAGTTTTTTTATTGAAGTGAAACTTTATCGGGGTTGGAAAAAAATTTAGTGTAACATTTTTTCGTTACGCGTCACATTTTTCGGTTACGCGTCACATGTTTCGGTTACGCGTCACATTTGACCGTTACGCGCGTCCTTTTCTTGTCCCTACCACGGTTGATTGAAAGAGATTCTAAACCATTAATAACAAAAATGTATAAGAACGATAACAATGATACTAAAAATTCTATTACAATTTATGAAATTCTGTAATAATCTTAGTGGTAATAAGGTAAAATGAAATAATTGTATTATTTGTATTCAAGTCTGTGATATTAAAAGCCTTTTGTTAAACTTTATCTAATTTAACTTTATTTAACCAATTTCCGTAAAGTTGCATATACATAATTTTTCGAAAAATAAGGTCATTAAGAAGTTTCACTTCTAATTTTATATTAGATGATATTTTTGCTAATTTATGCATGCATTATGCATTTTACACTTAATATTTACTTTTCCTTACCTTACCTTGCCTGGAATAGATCACTTGTTAGCGATAAGCCACCCGATGCCCCCTCAATAATATAATAATAATAATTAAAATAAGTTTCCATAAATAAATCTTAAAACTTCAAAGAAGTATTTGAAAAAGTATATTCACAAAACATAAAGTTTGTGTAACACACTTATCATAGTTAGACAACGTGAAACTAAATTCAAATTAGGCAAAGTTAATCCACATTTCCTGTGGTCTGGCTATACGCAGTTTTCGGCTAGTTTCTATTTAACTTAGTATTCACTAAGTTTTGCCAACTTTGGATATTTGTTTAGAATATTAAGTACTTTTTACCACTGAAGCTTTTGAAATGATACAGCTTGTTTATGTTTGTTCGGATATACGTGCATGGCTCAAGATACAATAATTTGTAATATCTAATTAGATAGTGTATAGACCACCGAAGAATAATAATACATTATTTTTTTTACTAATAACATAAATAAAATGTAGTATATTCTGTGTTGATCAAATACCATCGCCATTGAAAGTTGCAAAGTACCCATGCAGCCTTAGTAGAGACTACTATTTAATAGATAAACTTACTGTACTGGTTTTCAGGAGCCCCATTGGTGTGAGAACAACAAATATATCTATCATCAGAGTGGCATTTCTACTGTTTGTGCCCCGTTCGGTCTGTGTTTAACCAAGTAAGTACACACGCCGTCGATTTTCGGCTCGGGTCGATAAGGGAAAAATTAATGTAATAATAAATAAAATTCAAAATCAATAGTCACGCTTTTTAGTATTGGAATGCACTTTTAGGTTTTGTATCGCACGCATCGAAGCTTACTAAGAAATTTTTAATAAAGTTATTGAAAAAACAAGAATAACCACGTAAATACCTTTTGTTACGGCTAAATAGGACACCTACTTTAATAACCACAGTGAAATCCAGAAAAGTGACTTTTTCTAAACAAATGTCGACACGAGGGCTGTATAGTTAACCAACTATTCACGAAGTTGAGGATTCAGCTCTCAGCTGTAATAATAATGATAGCCTTGACCTAGATTACCCGTGGATCTTAATTAAGGTGACAAATAAATTGTATGACATGTAATTGTATTGTATTTATTCAAAAGCTTTAGCGGTCATATAATACAAACCTTTAGTTAAATAGATATGCTGTTGCGATATAACGTGAGAGGTGAAATTCAATTCATAAGTGTATATTTATATATAATAATACATAAATAATGATTATTTTTGTTATTTAATTTATATTTTATGTAACAGGACTAATTTTATTTAATACATTTAACTAGACTGTGAACATGTACCCTCTTCTAAAATATCAAGGTTTCATTAAATGCTTGTTCAGTTAATAGTTCACTTAGTTATAACATGGTTTTCGTGGGAATAAATAATTTTCTGTTAAATATCTATTTTTCGTTACTGTTATGGGAATTACTGATAGCCCGTGTTTACAATATTTTACGTTTTATTCGTAAATAATTCTTAGTACAAGCCAATGAACAAAGAATAGGTTGTCGTGAACACTCGTTATTCGATATCGACATTGTAGCGTTTATTGAAATTCACTGAAACGTTTTTATTGTGAGACAAAAATATTAATGGCAATGTGGAGTTAAGGAAAATAGTTTGTCACTTTTATTTTATTGTTATCCATGAACACTGTATTTATATAAGTTAGTGTCTGAATATTTAAACTCGTCTTTGCCGCTACTGCTTTTATACTTTTTACATCAATTATTCTAAGTAATAATATAAATTTTACACAATGAGCTCCTAAAGAGTACACACTATTTTTATTGATTATTATTATTAAAGTGAAGTGCCAAATTTTATCCACAATTTTTAAACTTATTAGTTCATTATTATTATTGTAAAATTCATAAATATTCTAAATAATAAACTATGTAAATAAATTTAATACAAATCTTTCTTTCCTTTTAGATTACGTATATTTTGTATTAAAAAAATCTTTTTGAGGAATTATACCCAATATTACACGTACTTATGATTCACGATAAATCATTAATTCATAAATATGCATATTCATGAAATTATGACCAAATAATCTATGCACAAAATCATAATTAGTATAAAAGGTCCTGAGTTCTGGGTCTCGTGATCCCGGCACGTGGCAGTATTCTTCATTACGCGCGTTCAGTGTTGTGGGTCGTCGACACTGCATTTAATGTTACGTGACGGGTTTACAGATAAATGATAACAAAGGTAGGGTATTAATGCGGAAGTTTGTAGACAAATATATTAGAAAATTAATACATAATATAACCCTTATATTAAAAATATATACAGAACAACGGCGCGGCAAATCTTAAATTAAATTTCTATGTGAGTCGGTAGTCTTTTGTTTCTGACACACGTCTAAGACATGCCGTTCCTGCACTGTATGAGCAAGAGTTTATAGTGTACATAGAAATATAATATTAATTAGTGCACATTCAGGATATGAAGGCGCGATCTCAGTGCTGAGGTATTTCGATCGTAGTCGTCTTTTTGTTATTTACTGGATGTAAATAATTTAAATACTACGATAATTAATAATCTTTTAATATATAAAATTCTCGTGTCTTAATGTTCGTTCCCATACTCCTCCGAAACGGTTCGACCGATTCTTATGAATTTTATTATGAATATTCAGTCTGAGAATCGGCTACTATCTATCTTTGAAACCCTGAAAAGACAAGGGGAGTCCACCCCAATTTTTTTTTATTTTTTAGACAAAATCTTTTGTTTTTATTTTTTACGCTACAACATACAAAAATGCATACCACCCTTAATTTCACCTCTCTACGATCAGCCCTTATTTTTTATTTGCATATTAAAAACTATTGACTGGAACTCTGAGGTTTATATGTAGAGAAAAATTCACTGAAGAACCTAAAAAAAATCCATTCCGGAAAACCGAACAGTCTCTGGGGTAGCATAGAAAAATGTTCCATGTTGGTATATACTTAAAAGGTAGGCTAAGTACAATCACACGAAGGAGAAACGAAGTTCGCGGGGGCAGCTAGTTGATATACAAAAAAGTAATCTAAATTACGTAGATGATAATTTACAGAAAGAAACAGCTTTACTACTAAGAACTATTATATGTTATCTAATTATGTCATCATAATGGAAACATACTTTTCTCGTGAAGAAAATATTCATAAATAGCTATTAAATAAATATTTTTCATTACATAAGCAAAAATTTTGTTTAGTAGTTGTATAACCCACAACAAAAAGTGAAATACGTCAGATCTATGATTTGTTACACAAATGCTTTGTTTGAAATAACGTTTGGCTATCCCGCGAGAAATAACTGTAAAACATTTCAAACAAAATAAACAAAATGTTGCGTAAAACATGTTTTCCGTCCGATAGACGGTTTTGTCAACATCATATCTGAAATATGCATTATTTTATCTATATGCCAAATATTCAAATCCACAGTTATAACCTGGAATGAAGTTAAAAAAGCTCTGCCCCTGATGGACTTAGGTAGTCTAAGACTAAGTCAGTAAAACAATTAAACAAATAATATATAACTTTTATTTTTTAAAAATTTCAAAAATATCTTTAAAAAGCATTTAAGGGAATTAATAATTATATAATTTATCGTTTAATTTCGCAATAAATATGCTTAAATGTTGGAAAAATCTAACTTGTCAGTTTTGTTCTTAGTTATGCTCTTAATTATATTCTGTATTTTTATTCTCACATACTTGTACTTATGTTTCTGTATATATTAACTTCTGGTATTTGTCACAATTACTGAGCCATTATAGATAGAGGGATTTTTCAACCATACATCTTTGCTTTGTATTCCTTACAAGGCATGTTAGCATATGATATTATAAATATACAACACGAAACGAAAAAACATAACTGATAACTCTGTAAAAAGATTTTCTGAAGGGCTTTGGGATAGAGTGAAATGTACCTTACGGACACTCTAAGTACCAAAAAGGATAGGAGATTGTAGGTAAGCTAGTTTTTTTGAGCTAGTTCTCAGAATAGGACAATTAAAAAACATTTATTTATTTCCTTTACACAAAGCAAATTTACTAACATATTCTCAATACCACATATGAACAAATGATCCATAACTTAACACTTAATTGCACGAAAGCTTGCTCATAAATTCGCAAAATGAAATTGAAAATGTATGCCACAAGGGTTTAATTATACCCAGACATAACACTCGTTGCAGTCGGCAACTCGTAACGACCCTGGTTACTGCCTTATGTTCGTCCAGACATTCGCTTGCTAAAGGTTTATTCATAACTAGTCAAATACTCTGAGTGTTGGACTGTACCACGTTAGCCTTCTAAAAATCCTGATATTCCCATCTGGTATTTCAGAATTTCAAGTAGGAAACATAATACAATATTTAATTGTTTTCAAGAGAACGTAGGCGCAGCCATTTCCAGCTCCTTATGGAGTGAAATTTGAACATATAATCTACAGTTTTTAGTGTCTAGATGAAATGTACACAATACAGGCGAATGAAAGAATGAGAGCAGTGTTGACCTAGTGGCTACAGCGTGCAACTCTCATCCCTAAGGTCGTAGGTTCGAGCCCCGGCTGTGCACTAAAGAACTTGCTGTCTATGTGCGCATTTAACATTCACTCGAACGGTGATGGTAAACATCGTGAGGAAACCGTCTTTCATTAGACCCAAAAAGTCGACGGCGTGTGTCAGGCACAAGATCACCAACTTGCCTATTACATTGAAAATGATCATAAAACAGATACAGAGATCAGAGGCCCAGACATAAAAGGATTATGCCGCCACTGGTTTTTTTGTATTGTAAGAAGAATCGTCAATATTGGTCAAGAATGCCTGGAAAGTTCCAATCCTTATTAATTTTTTATTAATGAATTATTTGGCCAGAACAATAGTGAACGTTGCCTAGCTATTGCCTAAATTCCAGATTTGCAGTGGACTGTAGAAACGGATTGTCGGCTACACAATACTTGACTCTATAAGAAATAGTGGTACAACAAAATGTTGCTTTAAATAAGCCGACAAAATTTTTATTTCTTGATATTCCATCATATCAGGTAAATAAACAGTAGGTTTGTTATGAAATAATGATACGTAAATACTAGTTTTAATATTAAAATATCTCTTGAAGTTTACCGACTAAGAGCAAAAATATATTCTATTCTGTTCTATTCTATTCTATTCTATTCTATTCTATTCTATTCTATTCTATTCTATTCTATTCTATTCTATTCTATTCTATTCTATTCTATTCTATTCTATTCTATTCTATTTTATTCTATTCTATTCTATTCTATTCTATTCTATTCTATTCTATTCTATTCTATTCTATTCTATTCTATTCTATTCTATTCTATTCTATTCTATTCTATTCTATTCTATTCTATTCTATTCTATTCTATTCTATTCTATTCTATTCTATTCTATTTTATTCTATTCTATTCTATTCTAATAAGCAATACCTTTAACTATATGTTTGTATTTATGGCATGTTAGCCATTATGATACATTATTACGATAATAATTCTCAACTTTCGGCTTAAATTTAACCTACTTCCTCATAAATATACTTAATTAAAGGGACTCCTTTTAATAATATAATACCTATAATGTTCTCCACTTCGATGACAGCGATTCATTCCTATTGAAGCTGACCAAGAAGGCAGGGCCTGCGCACACACACATTCTTATCCGTATCTCTTATGCTCTCATCATGTTTATGTGCCATGCGTCGGGTTGTCTCTCTCCCTCAAATATGGCGAGGGGGCCGATGGCTGGCCATGCGTCATACTAGTGAACGGGTGCTACTTGTGGTGACTGGTCGTAGTTGAATTCGTGTATGCGGTGATGTTAGTTATTTCGACTATGTGTTTGCGTGTTGTTCCCACGAGAAGTTAGTACGTGCTCCTATTTCACCATGCCTCCTGCTGATAGAGGACAAGTCTTTGTTTTTAATTTATGTTATTATTATTAATTACTTAAGATGTCATGTGGAACATGGCGTAATGGTTGCAGCACGTTACAAACGTTGTGTAAAAAAAACATGGCGATTAAAAAAGAGTAGCGGAGAGTTTAGTGCCAGTTCTCTTCCGTTCTACGCCCTTGATTTGAGAACTGGCACTAAATGTAGAAGCATGTCATATACATTTCTTTTTTTTGACGTTCATAAGTGTACATTGTACCTATATGATTAAATGATTTTGACTTTTGACTTTGTAGATATGTTATTCAATTTACTAAGTGTACAACTGTTATCTATAAAACACTAGCAAACTCGGCGAACTCCGTTTCGCCACCAGATGGCTTCGTTTTATGTAACATTTCGTTTGGTGATCCCGCTTTTCTGATGAATCTTTCTGCTTTGAATTTTCTTTGCTATAAACCTCGCGGAGCCCGAGACCTTTCCAACGAATGCAAAACCGTGGAAATCGGTTTGTGCGTTCTGGAGTTATAGCGTCAGGAAGGAAAACCCGACTTATTTTATATAGTAGATTATTTGTTATTTGTTCGTTAATAATGATATAATAAAGATTCACAAATATAAACGCGAATAAAAGAATGAAGAGGTTTTAATCTTCATATTTTCAGACCGTGATTTTCTGACGCCTTTGTCCTTTGTAATTGGGTCTCCCTAAGCCACGAAAGGTACAATTATTTATTAAGGTTGCGTGAAATGACAAACGGAAAGTACGCGTGGCCCAACCTCAGCTATCTTGTGTACTCAGTTATTTATTGAAGGGTTTTATCTGTTTTTATCGAAGTTATTGGGCTATTAGATGTGGTCTGTATATTCATAGAAAATTGAAAAACTTTCTCATATACTCTTGTTATTCTTGAAAACTTTTTCGACAGCAAAATTTATTAACTTTATTTTGCTAAACTTTAAACTTTATATTAATGTTAATAGAGCAGTTTCGGCCTAGTGGCAATAGCGTGTGACTTTCATCTCTGAGGTGTTAGGTTCGATACCCGGCTGTGCACCAATTCACTTTCTATTAACACTAGCTCGTACTGTGGAGGAAACATCGTGAGGAGACCGGCTTGCATGACCCGAAAAGTCGACTGCTTGTGTCAGGCACAGAAGGGTCACCTACCTGAATTGAATTGAATTGAACTGAATTTGTAGGAATTGAATCGAATCAATAAAATAAAATAAAATAATTATTATTTTCAAAAAATAAATAAATAAAATAAAATTTATTAATATATGAAGATCAAAAAGATCTGGTTTATCTCCTTACATAAAAAAATAGAATAGTGGAATAGATACAGAAGTGTATGTATTATATACCCTATTGAAAAGTTGAGCGGTATTTACGTATTCTAACAGAATCAAAATGACGTCTACCTGTATATGAATAATATTTCTTATGTCGTTTATAAATGATCAAACAAAGCGATGATATCGCTTTCGTAATTTTTTTATATATATTCAAGTAGGGCAACTAAAATCGTGTGGTTTTTGCACTTCGCTCAAAAAACCCAGGTTTATTTTTTATTTATAATCGATATACTTTTCTGTTCCACCTAATTTAACACGCCACATATCAAGAAAGGTTTTCTAAGACATCGTATGAGTATTGTATATTGTAGTTAGGCTTCGTCACGTGCGATAATTCGGCCTCGCCGGCACAACAAAGTTACAGTCAAACTCTCAAATAATACGTGATCTACTTGCGAACGACGCTAATATCCGACACCGTAAGTCGCTCGCTAGGGCTGTCTTCCTCTGATTACTTAAGCTCATTTAAAAAACTTTTCAAAGATAATAAACTCGAATTTGTTTTAATTGAAATAACTCTGTTGTGAGTGGCTTATACCAGTCGTTATTGAATTCGTTTAAGATTTGATTACTGTGTGAAGAAGTACTTTCGTAAACCAAGGACAACTTTATTTCCCAGGGACGGAATTTAGTCTATGTAATTTGATTTCAGGACACACAAAAAACGGTAATTGTATCCTTTATATAGAAAAAGAATCATAATTTAAATGGAAATTAATCTTCCTATAGTAAGCAATTGAAATTGGAAATTGAAAAGCAATGGAAATTAAAGTTCCTATATAAACAACAACTGATGTAGTTTTGAGCCAAGCAATTTAGCATTGATATGTTGCAAGTTGAGCTTAGGATGATATTAAATGATAAATAAGAATTTACCCAAGAGCATAAAAACTTTCAGAAAAGATAATACAAATCTTAATAAAAATATGTTTCTTTTATTGACATAATGTATTTCGAAGGCCAGCCCTAATAGTTGCGTTTAGTTCGTGAATCAGGCAACTTGGCGGCTCCACGGGGATGATACATCCTTAGATACAAGCGCACTTATACCGTCTGTACTTTTACTGTATACTATAGTACCTATACCGTTCTCTATTGTTGCTTTTTTTTTGCTTTTACACGTGTTAAATAATAAATGTTCTTAAAAACTCTAAGTTATAATGATCATATTAATATTAATACATATCTCGTATCCTAGTTTCTTATCCACAAGACTTAAAAATCCTTGTAGAAGTTCACACTTACTACGGTCTAACCAATTGCAACAACTTAAATAGATTCTACCTTCATTTAATAAACAAAAAAAATGAATAAACATCTAATGAAATCAAACAATTTAACCAACTTCTTACTTGTAATGACACTAGGAACTTTAAGATACCGGCTAGGCCATGTTTAAACGCTAGTGCTCATAGAAGTATATTATGTATAAGGTTAACCACAATGAATATTGTATCTTAACGATTCGTAGCATAGTGTATGTTTAAATTTCTTTAATGTAAGTACAAAATGTAATGTTTTTGAGTCAAATAAGGTAATTTTTACTTATTTATACTAAATACAATTTGATGTGTTTGCAAATGTAATCGCAATAATGATATCATCTGATAAAATATTATTTTTGTTTACCTCATAACCAATAAATTTATGTAATTAAAACTCAAGTTAACTGGCATCCTAGGTACCCAGGGACAAGTATTCTTCGGTATAAATGAACACTCATTATAGTATTCATGCCTAAGCTCGCATCGTTCCAAATTATCCTAAAAATTCCATCATAAGACCACCTGAAAAGGTAGTCTGTAATTACTTGGCATACATTACACCATATCCGTGGAGTAGCAAGTTCCTAATGAGAGCTGCTTATGTCTCCAAGTTTGAATAAATAAGTACTCTGGGGACGACCGAGCTCGCTCGAGTAACATTATTCGGTACACGTTAACTTGTGTTTACTTGCTTCTTGTAATATTAATATGCCAATTTAATGAACATACAGCGTCAATGAGGTATAGGTTTACATGCTAAAAGATTCATTAAACTAACTACGATTATATGCTTTCCAATGCGCTAAAATTGTATCGCATTTTAAAAGTTATAAATTACGTCCTTCAGGTTATTACAAATACGCCAATGAAGTTTGCTTTCACGTCTAACTGATTGTGAATAATGGCGTACTTTAATTATAATTGATAGAAGTTAATACATATTTAGCAGTGAATTTTTTTTAAACTAGTTAGACACTGTTGGCACAAGAGCAGTGTTGGCCTAGTGGTTTCAGCGCGGGACTCACATCCTTCAGGTCAGGTTAGATCTCCGGCAGTGTGAAGGAAAACATCGTGAGAAAACCGGCTATTAGATAGACATAATTAAAAAGATACAGATTCTGAGGGCCAGATGTATAAAGGTTGTAGCGCCATTGGTTTGTTTGTTTTTAAGTTAGACTTTACTTCGTGCAAGGTAAGATACAGGCTAAGGTTACACTTATTCAATCTATATATATAAAAATTTTATGTTGGTTTGTGTACGTTTCAAAAACTCAAAAAGTTCAAACTCAAAATATCTTTATTCATATAAGTAAACAAGTACACTAATGAATTGTCAAAAAGAAGTTAAGATAATTATATATTTATATTTACTACCAGTTCGTAAGTCAAGGGCGTAGACTGGGTAAGAAGAACTGGCAAGAAACTTTCCGCCACTCTTTTTAATCGCCAAGTATTGTCTTACAAATTGTTTGAACTGGAGCAAATCAATCCCAAGGTTCTACACCGATCGAGCTGAAATTTTAGCATGATATATAATCCGCATCAAGGATTGTTTTTATCTTTTCACAAGTATTGCAAAATTAAACTTATATGAAATGTATTCTTTGTTTTGTTTCTCATTTCTCAACCATTCAATCACACTGTGCCACAGCGAAGCGTGGCAGGTTACAGCTAGTTATATATACAATTATACATATCATAGAGCATTAAGCCTGTTTTAGAGAGTAAATAAAAGTATATACTGCTATTTCTATGGTATAATTTACTAAATGATAAAACCTTTAATAATTTAGCTGTTTCAAATAAAATATATGAAAATGCCACTGTATGATATTCAGTAGTTTTTTTATTACAAATTTACGTCAACATCTAGATAACATAACAAGTATTAAAGTTTGTACAAACATGACAACAGTGTAAGGACCTTCCAATATAAACTTATCTTCAACTATAACAATGGATAAATCAACATACCAAGTCTCTCATGTCTACCTATTTAGAACTTTAAATAGTCTGTGGATTCATAATTAATTATAGCGGTTGCGTCACAAACAGAAGTCTGGTTAGAAAGCCTAAATCTACTTACAATTAAATAAAACTTATCCCTAAACTAACATTGAGATTCGTTATATATACGTACATTAGATAATATTAAGTTTTGTTTCGTGACACTTTGTAAATGATCACATGAAAATGAATTATAAAACAAAAATCATTCGTTTAAAAAGCAACACGCAAGACTTTTAAAATTTACTATTGTACATGTTAAGATTTATAGTATACAAATATATAGATAGGGTCTATAAACGCCTTATCTATTGTGACACATAACTGGGAAGGGGTGGGTAGAATTTATAATAATACACCACAAATTTTAATAGAAAAACCAACGTCTACGAAATTGTAGAACATAAATTAAATAACACTAATTGTAATTACAGGTAGAACTACATAGTATAGCCATTTATGGCTTGTGTAAAATACTAACTTCAGATAGTACGAGGTATCCATATAGTTGATGTTTCTTTAGGACTGAATTCTTAAACATTTAAGCTAGACTAAGACTATAGATATGTAGTTAAGTACTCTCTGCGAATAACAGCCAATAAAATTAAAATTTTTATTCTCGTCGCTACCCAAGTAAATTATACTAATTACAATCATTAAATATCATGGTTAAATAGTTTTTCATTAGCACTGTCACTAACGATTCAGTGTTGAAAATATTACATCTAATATATGTATTTTAAAAGTAATTTAGTAAATTATAAAGTAATATTTCCAATTTTGATTTAAATGTAAAATCATTATTGTTTAATGATTTTACATTTAATAAAACCACATTTTAATGGATTGCTTTGATTATATTTATCCTTGTATGATAATTTAAACATGATGTCTTTCACACTGTCAGACTGAATTGCCGATGTTTAGAATCTATTGTTCACTTCTTACATACCAAGTCACGCGTTCACAAAAGTTATAATTTCGTAATGAGATTCCATTTTTAATTACCCCCCAAAGTTCAAAGTTGAATTGGGAGGTTGAGGCTTGTATAAATCTGAGCTATATAAAATTGTATTGTTTATTTTGTATAGCAAGTTTGAAACGAGAAACAAGGGGAAACGAGTCATGAGTCGGTATAATGGGCTCCATCTCCGCTGAAGTTTCGCTCGCCTAGGATTGGGGCCAAGGAGATGTATTCGTCTACTCATATTATACCGCTTTGTTCCCAATCTATGTATCGCTTGAACTATACGACTTGTTAAAATTTATTAGTGCGCGGTTACACAATACACATACAAGTATGAATTATTTCGGCTTTATGTAATACAATTATTGGTTTGATATAAATATGAACAATTTAATTTTAACTATCCCAAATCTTTTATGTAGCTATTATATTGCATATTTGAAACATTGTTTTCAAGATGGATGAAAAATAATTTTTCTTTGTGGATGACTTTTCATCGTTTAACATACTTTTTTACATTAGATAGACCACTTACTAAACATCAGATTGAATAATTGTGAAAAAAACTGTTACTTCTTAGTCCATTGAAATGTTACAATTTGAGGGCCAAACTGAACATTTGTTAGAGGACGCAATTTTATTTATGGGACGTGTAGGGGGGTTAAATACAAGCTAAACCTCAAGTTTGTGGGGTTAGCGTGCTTGTCCCCTGGCCGCCCCGAAAAAGGGGTCCACAAAAACCACGTTTTTGGCTATATCTCCTAAACTATCCATCGTACATAAAACTTGTAAAGACAAATTTTGTAGCAAATCGCTGTGCCTACAATTATGTCTATGTAATTGTATCATAAATCCAAAATTCAAAAAGTTATAAGTAAAAAAGTGAAAATATTTCCTATTTCTAAAGTTGACCAGGTGCGTCAATGCACATGACAAGCCGATCAAAACAGCAGTTTTACCTTACTTATTGCTTTAAATTGAAGAAGTAACAATTGCTTAGAATAAATAAATTAAATATTGTTTAATATAGATAGAAAGTGTAAACGTAGTCTTATTTATTGAATGTGTGATGGTACGCCATTCGGATACACACATATGAAACATTTAACATGAATGCGACGACAATTTATCTTGTTCAAAGTTGTTAAACAACTTGCAATATCATTAATATTACTGATAAATTATCTTTATTGGCATCCAGCAGGCTTTTGAACGATATTATTTGGTTATTTAATTTTGGTCAAATTGTATCCTACGTCGCTCTTTGTAAGTTTTATAGAACAAATTGTTAGATTAAATATATAATTAGGATAAGCAGGCTGGCTGTTCGTATTCATAAATGTGAATAAATAATGATACATTATCAGAAATCAGAACATTATTGTACGGTTAATTTAAGATACTTTGAAGCAAACTAACAAGTAGTAAAAATAATTTACTTTAATTGACTTTTAGTATTGAAAAATTTTTTGAAATATACTGTAAACGTCTAAAAAGAATCAAATTAATTAAAAGGGCTTTTTTAATTAAAATTGAAGGACTTGCTATTATTTAAATTGATTGAGTTTTTTAAGTTAAATGGCAAATTTATGGTCATTTTCATATGTAAAGACTAGCTGCCGCTAAACATTTTTTAATTGAATTAAAAATAGCTATCTACTATAATAAAAAATAGAGGTTGATTGTAGAGGGGTAAAAATTAGGGGTTGTATGTATTTTTGTATGTTGTATCATAAAAAAAACAAATAAAAAATTTGGGGTGGACACGCCTTATCACTTAGGGGTTTGAAATATAGATAGTAGCCGATTCTCAGACTTACTGAATATGCATAAAAAATTTTGAGCAAGATAAGAATCGTTCGAGCCGTTTCGGAGGAGTATGGGAACGAACATTGTGACAACAGAATTTTATATATAAAGAGATTTAAAGTAGGCTACTAATAAAATAAATTTTACGTACGTACGTTCCCTCAAATGTCTTACGTAACATATACCAATAGTATAGTTCTGCAAAACCCCAATTTAAAGTTTTGTACTCTAATTATTTATTCTAAGAAAATCCACCTCCCATCTCAATATACTAAAGATCATATAAGGGTAAGTCTAGTTAAGGCTAGATGAACAAGATATCCTCGAGATCAAAAGCTTGACCCACATCAGCGAGGTGGCTTAATTACGCGCGAGAGTGCAATCAAAATGTATGAGCTACATATTTTATACCGAGTCTGCGCGGAATCTAATCAGGGTGCTGAGATTCTGCATCTAGACGTCAGAATGTATTGCAACGGATATTTACATTTTATGCGCTATAATAAATATAAATGTAACAAGCAGCGGGTTTGCGCAAACAGATTTCTAACCTGAAGATAAGTAATTGGTAGATTTAGAATGTAGTGTTACGGAACACATTGCTACATTATAAGTCGTTACATTTTTGTTAATTTTGTATTCTAGTTTATTTTCTCATTTATTAAAACTTTCTTGCAGAAGTATTAAAGTAATAGCTTTAACAATAAACTTTAAAAAATATCGTGCAATGATCGGGCTAATCGCTACCAAGCGATGTTTTCAAGGAAATCCTAATTAAAGAAAACAGTAAAAAAATAATTGTAAAGAAGTGTAAAATTTTCTTTTATAAAATGAAACAATGAATATTAATAAAGACAACTAATAAATTACAAAAAATGATTAAAAAAACTGAAAACATAAAAAACGTATTATTATAAAATACTTTGTTTAAATGACAAATTTAGGAGTTCTATTGATTGATGCATGACATTAAAATGATAGTATAAAAATTCAATACATTACGTTTAAAGGAATAGGTTTGTTACGATTTTGATTTAATTTAAGATAATATAGATTTTGTGCAATATTGTATTAACTTCCCACTTAAAAATCTTTTGAAACAATAATCAGAATATCACTGAAGCGTAACGTCATTCGAGTCGTTACTCGTTTGTCGTTAGTGAGCACGTTCGATAGTTGGTGATACGCGAAGTTCGCATTGTTTCGATCCCGTTGTGGGTTTACTTTGTCAGGTTCATGATTCTCGGAATTCAACTTCAACTTTCTGTATTTCAACCTAATAATCGTGTAAATCAGACACTATTACTTGATTTATCCTTTACCATGAAAATATTTTTTATTATATTTAACGAATTAATAAAACTTAAAAAATGGAACAATAGAAATGAACATAAGCTATAAGACAATGTAATATTCCAATTTTAAATACATTAATAACAACAATCATAAATTAATATTATAAAAAACAATAGCTAAACTTAAAATATAATAACTAAAATATATTATTAACAGGAGTCCCTTTAATTAAGTATATTAATGAGGAGGTAGGTTTAATTTAAGCCGAAAGTTGAGAATTATTATCGTAATAATGTATCATAAATACAAACGTATAGTTAAAGGTGTTGCTTATTTCTTAAACTATTTGTGAGGAATTTAAGTATCCCATTTGTCTCGAAGCTATCTGATCGGGACGTAGCAGGTCTAAATGGTCAATGGTGATTACCTTTCTTATATTTGACCACGATGACGTCTCTGCTCGTAAATTCGTGATTTCCAACAATACAATTATTCACTTTTATGTATCACACACTGAATAGAAAACTAATATAGATATTTTATTTACTGAATGAATTGAGTGTAATTAGGACATAAAATTCAAAAGCTGTTTTATTATATGCGTTTCTATATAAGTAGGTTATTAGTTGATAAATGACCTGAATGAGGTATTTATTTAATATCAACATAATACAACACACACATCTATTCACATAGTACACTCACACATACTTAATGTCTCAGACGATTATTGTTTAGTTAGATTAAACATTAAGACTTCTTTTCCTTAAAAACTATTTTAATAATAACTTATTGTATTAAAAATGCAACATGTACCCCGGACGAGCTGTAACCTACACTTCTTGTTTCCATACTAGTGACGTGTCAGATCGATTTTGTCACAACCATAATTTGTTATGAATATTTTTTTTTGTTAAAAATAATTTGTAATTATTTATAAAACTATTATATAAATATCATATACACTTATGGCATTGTCTGGGGAGTTGCATTGGGTAAGAGTGAGTGATCTCATTTTCTATTCTATTCGTTCTTCGCAACCACAAATCACCGCTCACATCCCTGATACATCTCCTGTGCAATTTATAAGCGGAATTGCGGATATTACAGTACAATGTTTGATGCAAAAGCATATGAAAATAGGATAGAATAGCTCTGGAAGTATAATATATGATCTCTCTGATATTTCTCTTTACGAAACATATGTATTTTACATGTTTAACATAAAAAAAAGTAGTCAATAATAGTCGATAGTTATCCATCACACACATTTAATAAGTCGACCGTTTGACAGCTTGTCTTTGTTCTATTGTGATTTATACAAAATAACTCAGAGTGGTGTTAGATACACAAATTGACTGTGATATGATTATTATTTTAAAAAGTGACGTACATCCTTTGTTATTCTTAGCCAAAAATGTGAGATAAACTTTTTGGGTAAATAAAAAAAAATGAGCGTGTACTAGTGTACACACGTTAGAAGTGAAACTTCTTTATGACCTTATTTTTCGAAAAATTATCTTTATGCAACTTTACAGAAATTGGTTAAATAAAGTTAAATTAGATTAAGTTAAACAAAAGGCTTTTAATATCACAGACTTGAATACAAATAATACAATTATTTCATTTTACCTTATTACTACTAAGATTATTACAGAATTTCATTAATTGTAATATAATTTTCAGTATCATTGTTATCGTTATTATACATTTTTGTTATTAATGGTTTAGAATCTCTTTGAATCAACCCTGGTAGGGACAAGAAAAATACGCGCGTAACGGGCAAATGTGACGCGTAACCGAAAAATGTGACGCGTAGCGAAAAAATGTTACACAAAATTTTTCCCAACCCCGATAAAGAAGTTTCACTTCAATAATTTTGTTTTATATATATTAAAGTACAGTCAACTTTATTTTTTACGATGACAAGCGAATCTTTCTGGCAGCTAAAGTAAGGATAAATGAATATGGAAAAGTACAAGAAGTGCAAAACTGCAAATAATTGAGAATAGACAATAACTATATATCATATTAGGTATAGAAAGTATATTATTTATTTACACTTCGTTACATTTTCAAAAACACGTTACATAAGTTATTAGGTAACGGAAGGCCATATTGCTCGAACAATCGATTTCTTCCAGGCCCCCCAATTATGGAAAATAAAGACCTGATCCCCATCAGGTCTTTATTTTCCATAATTGGGGGGCATTAACTATTAAATTAGGGTTAAATAATTAAGCAGCATTGGTACAAAATAAAGAAAATGTTTATTATCACAAAAGCACAAAGTTAGTGAAACATTGGCGAGAGCACACAATAACAGCACAGAACAAACTTAAACTCTCCTCTTAACAAGACAGTGTTGCCTTACAAAAAAAAAATACAATCAATTATTGTAGAATTGAACATTAACACCCACTCCCAATTCTACAAACCATATACAAAATTAAACATTTATTAGGTTCAATTTATTACAAAAATAAACAAGCTTATTTAAAGACAATGCCTTAGTCATTAAGTCTCCCAACTGTTCACAAGACTCTATATAGATTAATTTTATTCTACCCTTAGAAATTAAATCTTTAACAAAATGAAATCTAACATCAAAATGTTTAGATCTTTTAGTTTCCATAGTTTGGGCAATCTTTATGGTTCCTTGATTGTCTTCAAAAACTGTAATAGAATTTCTAATATTAAACAATTCAAATATCAACTCTTCCAGAAAAATAGATTCCAATAAACTGAAAGCAAGAGCATAATATTCTGCTTCACAAGAACTAAGAGCAACCAAGGATTGCTTCTTAGAACACCAACAAATTGCATTATCATTAATTTTAATTACATAACCTGAAGTGCTTTTCCTATCGTTAACATCAAATGCATAATCAGCATCTACAAAAACATAAATATCAAAAGTGTTATTCTCAGATTTTTTAAAATTTAAACCTATACATAAAGTATATTTCAAGTATCTAATTATATGTTTCAAATGCTTCCAATGGCTTACATCATAACAGTTTTGGAATCTTCCAAAATAAGAAACACAAAAACATAAATCAGGGCAGGTGCATAACATAAGATACATCAAACTACCAACTAATTCTTTATAAGGGACTTTAAAATTTACATCAATGTTATTAGATTTGATCAAATTGAGTTTAGGTTGAATTGGTATCTTACTAGGCTTACAGTCGGTCATATTAAATCTTGTAATAATTTTCTGAATAAGAGCGGTTTGACTAAGCATAATACTTCCATTTTCATTCCTAAGAATTTTTATACCCAAGAATTGCAATTCTTCCGATGAAGTTAGATCCCTAACATCAATAATAGCAATTAAATGAGATTTAATACTTTGAAGATCATTTAATGACTCAGATACTAAAAGGAAATCATCAACCCATACTAAAATAAATGTTGATCCCTTAACATATAAACAAGGATCTTTTTGAGATCTAGAAAACCCGATTTTTATAAATATATCATTGACAAAATCATTCCATGCTTTTGGGCTTTGTTTAAGACCATATAAAGCTTTTATTAATTTTAACACTTTTCCATCATCACACTTAAGCCCCTCAGGAGGCTTCATAAACACAGACACTGGCAAATTACTTTTTTAAAAAGCTGATCTAACATCAAGTTGATGGATATGCAAACCTCGTTCAACAGCAACAGCCAGCAGGACCCGCAGCGTGGTAAGACGCGCAACAGGTGCAAAGATGTTCTCATCCTCAAGTGAGGGTTGTTGGTAGCCCCTTGCAACAAGCCTCGCTTTCTTCATAACTGCTCCATCTACGATCTTTGTAGTGAAAACCCACCGACTGTCGATTACTGTGGCATCTCTGGGACAATCCACCACCTCCCAAGTACCGTTGTCTTCCAATGACTTTAATTCTTCATCAATTGCTTGTCTCCAACCCGCATCCTGAACTGCATCAGTATAATTATTGGGAACATCTAGATCTGATGATGCAGATAGAGCTAATGCATCAAAGGCAAAATTGGTTACAAAATCTTCCAAATACTTTGGAGGCTTTCTAATTCTTGAGGTCTTCTTAACAGTGTCAATATTCTTGTCTGATTGAAAATCTTCATCCTCTAAAATAGGCAAATCTTCATCCTCCAACATAGGCTGCAAAACTTGCTCAACATCTGAAGACTGAAAGACTTCAGATTTGGTCTCGTGGTCAACGCAAGGAATTTGGACAGTATCGGGATTAGTAAATTGGCCTTCATTTGTCAAATCGGTTGTCCTAGATTCATCGAATATTACATTCCTAGCAAATTCGATTTTCCTCTTATTTGGATTCCATAATCGGTAACCATTGTCACAGTACCCTGCCATAAATAGTCTCTTAGAACGCTCACACAATTTTCCATTCCTATCCTCTTCATGAATCAATGAATAAACGGGACAACCAAATATTTTAATTTTACCTAAATCAGGTTTAAAGCCATACCATCTTTCTGCAGGCGTTACACCATTTGGTAGTGTAGAAGTAGGTAATCTGTTGATTAAGTAGATAGCTGTCATAATTGACTCACCCCACATATCCTTCTTAAAATCACTGTCAAATAAAAGACATCTCGCCTTTTCCAATATGGTTCTATTCATCCGTTCTGCTTTTCCGTTTTGTGAAGGATTCCTGGGCATGGTGTAGCTTATTCTAATACCCTCTGAATCACAAAAACACACAAACTCATTAGACACATATTCACCACCTCTGTCACAACGTAGGTTTTCAATTGATAGTCCAAATTTAACTTCCGCCATAGCCTTGAATGATTTGAATTTTTGAAAAACTTCAGATTTATTTCTTAACAAATATGTACAACAAAAATTGCTATAATGATCAATAAATGTGACAAAGTAATTATAGCCATCATACGTTTGGGGTGATATTTTACCACATACATCCGATGAAACAATTTGGAGAGGTCTAGAAGGCTTTCTTTCTTCTGGTGTATTACAATAAGGAAGCTTGGTCTGTTTCCCTTTAATGCATATGTCACACATAGTAACTGGATACTTAGAAGAATGCCCCATTCTCCGGTGCATCAATTCATTATTCATAGTTGAAACATTGGCATTTTCTAATAATAATTTGAGCTTAATAACATATAAACGTCCAAATACTTGACCTTTCAAAATTTTGTTTCTAAAAATAATTTTTACACTTGACTCCTCGAAAATGATCTTACATCCTTTTTCTTCTAATTTTCGAACTGATAATAGATTAAATGAAAGATTATTACATACCAAAACATCATTAATCCGTATGGTGTCACCAAAGTCAGATAAGCACGAAATAGTACCCTTGTTTACAGCTTTTATAGTTTCCCCTGCCTTGGCTACACTAATTTCCATGTCCAAATCAATTAAGTTTGTAACAAATTTTTTAAAACAATTTTGTATAAGATGGCAGCTAGCCCCACTATCAATAACAAAAACAATGTCCGTCAACTGTTCAGAACACAGCGACATTTCTCTGTTTACTTTGGAATTTTCAGAAGTAAAAAATGAAAAATCCTCCTCTACAGCAGCTGCCTTCTCTTTGTTTCGATTCATTAACTTGGGGCAATATTTTTTCGTATGACCCTGAGCCTTGCAATAATAACATATGAAAACGTTTTTTGAATTTGAGAATGGATTACCTTGGTTTCTATTAGAAGAAAATGCGTTGTGAGGCTGAGACCCTTCCTTTTTCAATATTCTCTCTTCTTCAGCTAAAAGAGTATTTCTTACGTAATCCAAAGTTATCTCAGTCTGCTTACTGCCACATAAAATATCAAGAGCGGAAACCACTGAATCAAATTCGGGTGGCATGGCGCCCAATAACTGATGTATGACATCTTCATTTTCTAACTTACCACCAGCCATCCTTAGTTCAGCTGCCCTAGTCTCGAATTCTTGAAGAAATTCCTGAAGAGGTTTCTCGAGCTTATATTCCATTTTTCTCCATGATTTCTGTGCCATCACAACACTTTTCATTCCGGTTTTCTCGTAAGTTTTTGTCAGAGTGTCCACGATTTCTTTTGCTGAAGTTTTATCTTTTATTAAAATCAGGATGTTATCAGACATGCAACCAATCAAAATAGACCTTGCCTTAACATCAGCGGTTTTGAAAGTTTTTAACTCTTTGGTATCTGCAGGAGGGTCCTCTGTAATTACATAAAGTACTTCGTTCTGTTCCAACACCAATTTTATCCGAAAAAACCAATTTGCAAAATTTTGTCCATCAAATGGTTTAACACCAAACACACCGACCGGTAAAACATTTGAAGCTGGTGAAGTCATATTTAGTTTACAATAGTCCAAACCAAACTCATGAACACGTGTGCTCTCTAACCACAACCACAATCACATCCCGAAACTTTCACAACGAAAGAATAAACATTTCACTGCTGGGCCCATAACCTATTAAATTAGGGTTAAATAATTAAGCAGCATTGGTACAAAATAAAGAAAATGTTTATTATCACAAAAGCACAAAGTTAGTGAAACATTGGCGAGAGCACACAATAACAGCACAGAACAAACTTAAACTCTCCTCTTAACAAGACAGTGTTGCCTTACAAAAAAAAAATACAATCAATTATTGTAGAATTGAACATTAACATTAACCTCATACAGCTGCGTTAAAAAGTATAAATTTCATGTAAACATCTCTCTCATGGTACACCGATTACTAACCTAATACCATCTTAGATAACCGCTAAAATTACCACTAAAATTATAGTATAAAGATTTGTGGTTTCATTTTCCGTGAATGTAATTTGTAGGAAAGGAAGATAAGATCGACGATCTTATGCACAAAGCTAGGATTAGATACAAATATGAGATCCAGCAGCGATTGCTTGGAATCCGGAAAATGTTGAGTGGAATTCAAAGGTAAGATGTTCAAATTGTTAGATTCGATAGACATTAATTTACCGGAGCGATGGTCATTTTTCAGCAAACAATTATTAAGAAGTATGGGAAGCTCAATTTTACTTGTAACTTGGACCATTTGTTCATTCATACAGCACACTTCATACTGCCGCGGGGAATACAAAATTGTCCTGATTTGAATAATCAGCTTTGATAAATATTTCAGCTTTTCTAATCTAATTGACCCTCTGATATGTGCAGCTTTTGTGTTCTAGATGTAACTAGAACGATTCAGCTCACAGTTGCTTGTACAAAATAGACTCTACTAAGGTTTTAGAGGAAAGCAAACCGAGCCTCAGTGATGCATTATATGTTGTAATGTACATTTACTTAGCTTGTGATTATTACTCTTTGGTGTTTATTCCTTATATTAATTAATTAAATTATCATTCATCAGAAGTATTATTAGACAAGATTTTTAATTTATGACGTTCCGAAATACTTCTCCTTTTTTAAACCATCTGCTACCTGCTATATAGCTTATAGATGTATAAGTATATACTTCTACATATATAAGTAAAAATTAGAGAGTTTATCATTATTATAACCTCTTCGATATTGGCAAAGAACTTAACTGCCTTCCTGCCTGTTACAATATTAACCTTATCTTACCTTACAACATTATGCGAATCCCGAATAATAAAGAAAAAAAAATACAATTTATTTCGCAAAATACCTAAGTTTTTTCTTACAACGGCTATAAATCTAAGTACCAAAAGGACTCGGACATTGTTCGTGCTTTTTTAAGACCCTAACATATTTTAGTAACTTTGTTATGTACATAGGCCTCGTACATAACATAAGCATTATATTCACGTAGATGAAGCGCAGGGACGTTCTAAAATCTTACAATTCAATTCAGCCGTAGGGCTCGGCAAGATGATTCATTGCAGTGATTTTTTAGTTTTCCTCGCTCCCTGCAAGTCATATATTACGTCTTTGGGTGCAACCCCTCGGTACTATTGTGAAATATAAGCATAGCTTACTCCTGTCGGGCCGGAACTCTCCCCCGGAACTTGTCATGTCACAGCACGCTATATTGAAAACTCGGGTTTAGTTTACCGTCTAAAAGGATTGTTTGTACTTCAACCCTATTTTATTTATGACTTTGCTTGTATTCGCTTTACAAAATTCAATATTGCATTGTCAGATTTTTATGTATAGTTATTCATTTTAGAATCCGATTTGAATATAGATAATCTGAGTAATTATATTATGTGCCCTAGCTTGTATATATAATATAGCTACCCATTAATTTTTGCTTTTTTAATACGAGGATTGGCTGGATTGGGGATTTCCAGTACTTTACACTTCATAATGGTAACTTTTAGGTATAAAGAGTCACTGGGTCACGAAACGTTTTACTATACTTGGATACAGAAAAACGTTACGGCGCGTTACATGGGCGGGGGAGGGTCAATAATCTCCAAAAATTGCGTGACGTAATACCTAATCTCCGTCCCTCTCCCTAATTATAGTAAAAGGCAATACTTTTAATGCAATTTTCGATTCTCAGAAAATAGTAAGCCCCATGAATGGTTTTTGTTTTGTACGATTATCGCGATAAACATATGAATACAATTAATAGAATCTTCTTAAACAGATTTAAGCTTCAGTATTTATTAATTTATTTTGCAGTCAATGGTCTTTAAGTGATCACGACTGCCTGGAAACGGCATAATTTTTCAGGTTGCTAATTTAAACTATTGTTAATTTACTCATATTATAAGCTCACTAGGCTATTATGAATAAAGCACGGAGTTGTGCATTGTTTGACGCTTGGAAAACCCAATAACGTCAAAATTAGGCTATAATCCAGTACGTAATGGATTTATCGGCCCTCACAACGAGCCTGTAATACTATTAGCTAATGTGTTTATTGCTTAATTTATTAACTATATACACTTTAGATTGCTAGGGTTGCCAGTGTAGGAATACAATTACGTTAGAGCTGTCTATTTATTTCAAGGACTACCTGTAAGCCTCTTGGCGTAGCAGGTGTCCATGTGCAGTAAGAACTTATTTCTAAGTGAAGCGCCTCCTTGATTGCCTCCCTGTCCCATAAAAAATATCAGTCAAGGTTTTAGCGACAAGAGTAAGAGACAAGCAGGAACGCGTGTATTCGTAGCCTTGCTACGCCGTAGTAGTTCAGTTGATCTTCGTCTGTTATTTTTATTTACGCTTTTTAAACCACAGGAAAACAATAAAATAAATACAATAAAACATCTTAAGGGTGAGTGCAACAGAAGGCCATCTTAATAAGCGATCTCTTTCAGGCAACCTTAGCTAATCGAAAGCTCAGAATTGCAGAAATAAATGTAAAGTGAATGTACTACACTTAATATTAATATTGTAAAAATAATATTTAATACTATTTTTAAGCTATATTTGTAAAACTTTAAGTCTCAAGTAATTTTGTAATTAATTTTAATTATTTTTTAGCTAAGGTAAGCTTCATGCGAAGATAAAATTTCTTCTCTAGATTTAATATCACTACATAGTATAAAACAAAGTCGCTTTCTCTGTCCCTATGTATGCTTAAATCTTTAAAACTTCGCAACGGATTTTGATGCGGTTTTTTAAATAAATAGAGTGTTTAAAGAGGAAGGTTTATGTATAATAGCATTAAATAGTGGAGGTTTCTAATGTGATGTCGTAAATAATTACATTTTTTCTGCTTACATTGTAAACGCAGGCTGAACCCTACGAGCTTTATCAAAATAATGTACTAAGTATTGTATACATTGAAACGGTCTCCAAGAAACTCCTCGATGGTATATGTCTGTCTCTTATGGATATCCCACAACAATATTTTTTCCACATTTTTCTTTGAAAACGTTCACAGTTTTTCTGTAGTGTATTTAGTATCAGCATTGCACCCGTGTGATGCAGGGGCGGGTCGCTAGTTTCTTATATAGTACGTTACTTTAAATAAAATAAAATAGTTCGTTTTATATAAAACTTCATACGTTGAAAATAATTTTTATAAGCACTGTGATGAAAAGGCACCCACAATCGAGCTAAAGTAGGACGTCATAATGCAAAATGTGCAATTCTCTGGCGCACAGTTGATGACAAATCCCTTTTATACAGAAGACAGTTACATAAGCTTCATTGATTATATTCTTCCAAAGAAGCTTTTATGAAGCATTTAGTTTCATATACAACAATTTATTGCTTGGCTTGGTTGACCTATAAATATAAATATTCTTAAAATAAATTCCCATAATAAAAATATTATTTCGATTCTGAAATTCTTAAAGTGGAATGATATTTGTGTTCGTGCAATATCTGGCATAAAGGAAGCAATCTTAACGCAAAAGTTTAGTAAATGTCAATAGTACTCTGAACAGTAACGTTCTACGCTCGATTCATCTGGCAGTCGGCAAAGTTTTCAGACCATAGTGTAGAGATGTAGACTATTAAATCACAGATAAAAATAACAATAACAGTCTCATACTACATCTGACGAACGGCATAATAATAAATTTTAAAAGCTCAAACATGGGAAAAACATTACAATCTCTTGTATTAATACTATATTCCACGAAGGAGAATTTTCTTGAAATAAATCAGATTTAGGTGAGATCTAACAGAAATAAATATAGTTTAAAAAAACTATAAAACACGCTTTTAAAGCACATCAAACTAAAAAGTGAAAAGTAATTCCTAATTTACGCTGAAAATGGTAATGAAAAAAAAAATACTGGTATTATTGTGAAAAAGCGTGGGGCGCTCTATGCCATATTTTTCGTCTATCGAGCAACCCACGCTTTTTCACAATAATACCAGTATTTTTTGTAAAACTATATTTATTTACCACTTTTTAGTCCTAGCAGCAATACGTGTTGTCTCAATTTAATCGTATTGCTTTGTGGACTTAAAAAAAATTCCATTGTTTTTTCGAGACAAACCTATGAAATTATTATATTGTCGCTGTTTTTTTTTAAGTGTACAAAGTTTAAATTAAATCTGTCCGTTTAAAGTGGGTCAAAATCGAGTCCGAAGGAGTCGGTTACATACATACATACAGGTGAAGCTAATATAAAGCGTGTAAAAACACCGGATAGCAGTGATATAATCGGACCTCGTACATATTGTACATCACTAAATCAAATACTTTTCCGATTACCGAGCGACGGGGCGCATTCAACTGCATCTTGAAGGTAAACACTGGAGCATTATAAATGGATTCCCATTGAAAACATGCATTTATCGCATCATTTGGTTTGTGTAAGACACACCGCGGCCGTCATAGTCTAGAGTCTAGACGATCGTTTATTGTTAGTGCATAAGCAAATTTGAATTTAATGTACTAGAAATTCGCAGCGTACACGACTTGACGTCTTAGCTATGTAAGAGAAATCGACTTTAGCTGGTAATAGAAACGAGACGTACAATTATATATTTATAATAGTGAGGTACCGTCAATTATATGTTATTTGAGACTAAAGTTTTGAATAATCACGCAATGTTTGACAATAGAATACAATATGTTTGACATTAGAATCATTTTGAAAATAAATATTTTGTTGACATACCTATATTCGAAGTAAATACTTACTAATTAGATTTTTTTTTATAGAACAGGGGGAAAACGGGAGGCTCACCTGATGTTAAGTGATACCGCCGCCCATGGACACTCACAACGCCAGAGGGCTCGCGAGTGCGTTGCCGGCCTTTTAAGAATTGGTACGCTTTTTTCTTGTTTAAAACTATCTGTAGTGAAAAGATTTTTTTTATTAAACAGGGGGCGGATGGGCAGTAGGTTGATGTATCTGATGTAAAGTGGTCAAAGCCAAAGAGCTAACGAGTGCGTTGCCGGCCTTTTAAGAATTGTTACGCTTTTTTCTTGGAGGATTCTAAGAAAATGTTTGTGAAATAGATCTTTATCTATAAAACTAGAAGTAAATGTGAGACTTGTATGACTCAGCTTCAACTTAATCAAAGTAAAAAGAAATAATTTCCCATTTCCTTCGAGAAAAACACCCCCATATCTTTTCATATCACACCTCTATTAAGAAGCGCTGTAAATCAAATAGAGTGTGTCATGGGATCATTTTGGCGCCAAAATGAGACAAACATTTAGCTGTAGAGACTAGAACACTTTTTGGCGGTAAACCAATAAGAGAGGTTTCAGATCCGAGGACTTTACGAATCCTATAATAAATTCTTATTTCACACTTATTATGAGGCGTAAGGGATAAGCAAATAGCGGATTTACCAAATATAGACCTTACTATATTTACGTTCTATTAGAAAGTATGATTATTAACAACAAACAACAACAAACAAAAGGCTTTTAATATCACAGAATTTCATAAATCGTAATAGAATTAGAATTAGAATTTATTTATCTTATTCATCTTATACATACATTGCTTTATGATAAACTTACTTTAACTTAAACATACTTTAATTAACTTTAACTTAATTAATTTAATTAATAATAATAATAATAAACTTGACAATAAGCTTAAAGCTATGTATTATACTGAGAGACTGGTGCTTGAAAAAGGTTGGGAAAACCTGTTATTACAGGAACATAGTGTTGCAAAAAGTATTGCTAATTGCTAACAAGTTTAAAAACGAACGAAAATAAATAATTTATAAAAATATATAAAAAAATAAATAAATAAAAAATAAAAAAATTGTAAAATTGAAAGGATTTGTGAGTGTGTGTGTGTGTGAGTGTACGGGTCAGTGTGAGTGCGTGTGCGTGTGTGAGTGTACTAAATTCAGACTAGTGTGCGCGAGAAAAACGTTCCATTTATTAAATTAAATTAGAGGTCGTAATAGATTTTCTGTGCTTTGGTAATCAAGCGATTTGAGATATTTAGTTACTACTTTTTTACAATTGTATTTTGTGAGATGATAAATTTGAAGGTCTTTGTTGAGTTTATTGTATAAATGGGTACCTAGGAAGCAATACGAACTATGGGAAAGAGCTGTTTTGAAGAGTTGAGGACGGCATACGGAATCCTTTCTACGCCTTCCATCTACAAGTTTTTTATCATATTCTATCTCAGAATGCTTAGAAACAGAAACTATATACTTAACAGAAACTATAGACTGAACAAAGTGGGGAGATATTACTACCAGGGCAGCAGACACATTACAGTGACGCGACCATCAGCAATAAAGAATATGACTTAGAAAAATATATTATGGCTTTGTCACCCTTTTTGTTAGTAAATCCATTTTATCTACACACTAAATTTCCTCTTTTAACTAGTAATTTACCTAATACCAAGAGTGAAAAATGCCAATTTTATTCTTATGTCATATAGAATGAATTCATATTTTTGAAGTGAAACTTCTTTAGGCGCATGAGGGTAAAATTTTTACGCATGAAACGTAATAATAATAATATTAGCGTCACGAAGATGTTCCGCGTTTTAGAAGAATAGGGAGAGAGCGATTGAAACCGATTGAGAGAGAGTGTGAAAGGGCGAATGTAGCATAAAGCAAATAGCCATGGAGCGAGAGTAGGGAGCAAGCAAGTGAGAAAGATCTAGAGAGAGAGTGAGATAGAGCGAACGACGCATCATGGGGGAGAGTTATAGTGAGAAAGATTGAGAGAGAGATTAAGGGAGATCGAGAAAAAATACACGCTATCGGTTAATGTATTTGTTTAGTAGTTACATACACATTAGAACTTTAGATGGCGATTCTGTCGCGTAACGTCCTTTGCAGTAAACGCAGATTTTTTATTTATTTATATTATCACTAGCACGTATACAGTGTGTAATTTGTTTCAACACGTGACATGTATTGTTAGTCTTTTGTAAAACTTTCTACAGTCTATGACTTATACCGTAAATAGAGGTTTTAGGATGAAATAAAGTGCGGTACCGCAAGGGTAAGGTGTGCCAAGGGTCAGAGGAATTGAAATAAGGTTACCTGCCCGTACCGTCGCGTTTTTCTTATTTATGTACTCTGTCAGCGATTTCTACCTACACTTAAACTGTGGTTTTATGTGGACTCAGGTGTCTTTTAGATAAACAAACCCTTTTATGGACGAGAACCAGCGCAAGGTAAGCAGTTGGTACCAGTTTTATTTAATCTAAACTAATAAAGTGTAGTTGTACCTGGCGTAATGGAAACTTTACAGGCTTAGGATACATCTGTGATGCAAATTGGTTATTTACAAAAGGTCTACTATTTTTATTTAAAAGTAGTTCGTGTATTAATTTATACAAATTAAAATTTCGTATTCGTAATAGTTCGTACTTATAAGGAACTTAATGAAAACCTACGCATTATTTATTTATATATTCACACCTCATTGCAATAAAAATAAGAGAAACACAATACATAAAAATTATAAGGCATGCAATGGGGGGCATTATCGCTAATAAGCGATCTCTTCCAGGCAACCCTAGGAAGAGAAAAACTAAGTAAGAAAGATAATGAGTTCAAGAAGTGCAGAACCAATTGTTATATAAAAAAAATATAGAACATTTTTTACTTACAATTTATTAAGTTCTGTTTTCAAATATTTTTAAATTTCATAAAAGTTAAATGGGGAATCGTAATTAGTTCTGCAAATGACGTGAACCAATTTCGAGCGTTATTTCAAAAGCGTTATTATATAAATTCCGATAAATTTCTTTTATTTCTTAAGAGCTCAATTACCTCAGTATGAGGCCCAGAGGGCTCGTTTCCTACTCACACGAGCTAGCGGAGGATGGGTATAATTAAAATTTCATTCGTAGAATAAGAGCTGGTGTTCAAATTGATTTTAAATACAGTTAAAAAAGTAATATACAACAGTGTTGGTCTAGTGGCTTCAGCGTGCGACTCTCATCCCTGAGGTCGTAGGTTCGATCCCCGGCTGTGCACCAATGAACTTTCTTTCTATATGCGCATTTAACATTCGCTCGAACGGCGAAGGAAAACATCGTGAGGATACCGACATGTCCAAGACCCAAAAAGTCGACGGCGTGTGTCAGGCACAGGAGGATGATCACCTACTTGCCTATTAGATTGAAACATGATCATGAAATAAATTCAGAAACCTGAGGCCCCGACCTAATGAGGTTGTAGCGCCACTGATTTTTAAAAAAAATATCCCGTTAGTGTCTCCTTTCAGAAGACTGGACTAGACTAGAACCTGTACCTGTACATAACAGGTATAGTGGGAGTACGTCACAAGGTGTAAGGTATGTTATGTTATTTTGCCCCGTATGTTATTTTGCCGCGCTCCAGTGAATCGCGAAATCTAAATATTGGGCTCCCATACTGCAAAAATGCAGTGTTCAAAAAAATTACCGTATTTCTAGAAATTTCGGCGAAATGAATTTGACAGATGGATGATGACCTAGTTGACATTATATACTGTATAATATAATAATCGACACTCCCCTGCTGCTTAGCAAGTCGGTAAAATATCTGCCTGATTGTGTGATATGTGTATGTTTATATAAAAACAAAAAAAAAACAAAAGAATTATAAATTAATAAAAAAACACTGCCATTGCAGCCGAACTATGAGTATTGTATAAATGCAGAGTCGTTTTAAAACTTGAAGAAATATTCAGACATTTGTTACCACACAACAAACCAAAATGGCTTTCGCATGCAAAGGAAAACATTATGATTAAGTAAGCTCTCACTCCACGAATGTAAAATTATTTAACTTAAATTTCCTTTAATAATCGCAATTTAAAATACTTGTGAAATTTATCAAAATGAAATGGAGAATTAATAGTTGATGAAACTCAAATGCGGCGTAATTTAAAATATCTGTTGAATAATTGGGGTTCGATTAACTCGAATTGTCTGCACAATTGTCTGGGAATAAGGTATTAATGCAAATTATCATATAATTGTATCTCTATATCAGGGTCACGCGTAGATAAATTAATTCCCAGATCAAGATTGGTCATGCTGATTTAATCTGACGGATTAAGATCAGACAAAGCAGGAGAGTGCTTATACTATCTATGAGGAAAACAATATTGTCACGTGGTATATATATATATTTATGTTAATTATATATCTATTATAATATAGAGCAGTAAAGGTCTATTTAATAAAATATTTGTGCTAGTTGTGCTAATGTACAATATTTAACATAATGTTCCAGGCCAGGCCATGGCGGTGGTTTCATTTCAATTGAGATTATACACAGGTTATATTACATAGTACAAGCGCATGCGCAGAGACTTGAGTACTCACTCGTAGTGATTTGAGACACTAGCCGTCAGATTATTTAAAGTAAAAATGCCTAAGTCAGTAGCCATAAGCTAGGCTTATGTAGTTTAATTTAGTAAAAATATTCCGAAAACAAATTTATAAAATGTTAGGTTTAATTCAGAGTGAATGTCCCTATAGCCTGGAAAAGGCCATGAATTAAGTAATCGTTGGGGACGACTTAAAAACACAAAATTTAAAAAGCCAACGCAAAAATATATCAATACCCTGCTCCAAATCAAGAGTGTATTTTCGTTTTAAAAAATGGTAAATACTGAAGAATATTCTTTTCTATAGCTTAAAGTAAATAGAGAACAGAATATACTCGGCCTAATTTATTTTGGTATTTAACAAGTTTGATTGATCAGCCTTCGCATATATTTGATAACTGATTTTGTACATTAGTTAGAGCAGTGTGTATCTCTCCTGGTAGTAGGTTTGATCACTGGCTGTGCCCCAACGGACTTTCTATGTATTCATCACTCGCTCGTAGAAACGATTACCCAAAAGGTTCATTATTGATTTTAGAAAAAACATTATTTTTTTTAAACAAATGATCACGAAAAAGACACCAAAATCTGATTCCCAAAATATTGTAATTTATTTATTTTTTATTTATGAATATAGAAACTGCCACCAATTGTCACCACAATTTTCGTATTAGTGCCGAAGATGTTCAACACAAGCCATGAGTTCGGCAAATTTTAAACAATAGCCTGCGAAACATCTTCAACGTTATCATTAATACTTTGGCAAACTCATTGTGAACTACTGGATAAAGTAATACGCTCATAATAACTATAATGAATTTCAGTTAGAGGTCACAGACATCATTATGTCAGTGATCTTACATAAAGTCACTCTATAAGATACTGTATTATTTCCGGTGCTAAGTTGATCTGCATAGCAAATTGCTACATAAATAATATTATGAGATTGATTTTGCCCGATATTTTATTGTTAGGAACAATAGATGAAAATATAGATTCAATAAAATCTCTGTTAAAATTTTAACGGTTCATTAAAGTTAACAATAATCGCTTTGTGGGACCGCGTTCATAAACAGATAGACATTACCATTAATTTGCTGTCCCATTAATTATTATCGGCTCGTAAAATTCCATCATACTTTGTTTATTTCATCTTTTCAAGGGTTTTATGGGAACTGTTTGTTATTCAAAATAATTGCTGTTCGTGTAGTCTAGTCTGCGTAAATAATTTTTGAATTGTTTGTGATGTCCTTCTATTTCTGTCTATTTTATTTTTGCCTTATTTTCATTTCCCTTCCTTTTCTTATTTCCCTAATTCTATGTTTTAAGACTCAAACATATCTGTTTATGCTTAATACCCGATATGTGAGCTGCTGCAAGCTGGAATGACAAATAAACACATGTGCCAAATAACGTTCTCGGCGTTGTTAAAGCTTAAGTCAAGTACTTAAAAAATGCCCTGTATGTATTGTAGCAAAACTTAAAATTGGCTTTACTATAAGTGATATAAATTACGGCGTGCATTAAACAGGTGGATTTTCTTGTAATACAGTCAATATCTGTTATGACGACATCGAATGGAATACTCATATTTGGTCGTAAAAATCGATAGTCTTAACAGCCGATGACGTTGTAATTAAGAACCTAATACAATAAAATTCAGCCGGGACCTTTGATTTTGGTCAATATAACCGGTATGTTGTTCTAAACGATGTCGTCGTAAACGGTTTTCACTGTATTAATATTATGAGAGATTTCTTAATACGGTGTTATATTAGTAAAAATAAACAATGAAACACTTCCCCATTCAATTTTCTCTTGACTATGGCATTGTTTAGCTTTCATTAGGCACTGCTCTAATCTTAATTGTTAATCCTGGCTCTTTGCTCGTTTATTTTTTCCCTTTTTATGGTCGACCCCGACCTCAAATATATACCCGCGTCGGCGTTTCCTTTACGGTACTCTTTGTATTAATTTTAAACATGTAATGTTAAGGTCATTGCGTGAGATATTAATTAAAACAACGCAAGCTATTGTTTAGACCTAAGTATGTATATGTTAGATTATATATTCAACCTTCTGATACACAAATGCTTAATTACTTCAATTGCACTCTTCTGAAGTAATTTTTCGTCACATTCTATCAAATTGTGTTGACACTGTGATGTAAAGAGACAGATAAGTAATTTATTGAAAATGGAATTTCCCAGATTTTTTATAAATAAGTAAGTTATACATTTCATTTTTAAAATACTTCGAAAGAGAATGTACGAAATATTATTAAAAGTACACATGCTGCATACATTCGCTGTTTCGGTCGGTAAGAAATCATATACAGTTAGCAGAGGAACTAACAAAGTGTGCGTACAAATAAACAAATATTATTTTACAGTTGTAGCAGTTTGCCAAATAAGTAACGGAACACTTGCTTTTTATCTATCAGTCGATTTTCACAAACTCCGATTGCTGGCGCGCCCTGTTGGCAGAAACATTAGTTTTTATTAGCAAGTAATAATAATTTGTATAAAACTATATGTTACGTTTAAGATGTGTTCAATGACGTGTAGTTAATTGGGAGTTCTGTAAATAATTAACTTTTATAAAGTGTATGTTAGTATTAGAAAGTATACTATTACTTATGTTATGACGTGAATTACACGTTAAAACATCCTTATTGTTAATTTAATATGTTTCTGATATAAAATCCTTAAACTGACTGAAAAGGCTGTAAGCACGCGAAATAGGATATATTCTTCATTCTAATTTTAAGGCGTCAATAATATTCATTACTTTTCTATTAATCAAACGGTTATTTTATAACAGGAGATCTGTATATTTTAGGTATTATTTTTCAAACCATTCATGCATAATATTGAAATTCCATTTTAAAGTCGCAGTACGTGAATTAATATAGCGGACGGATTCTGTGATCTATAACGTTATAAAAGCCGCGCGGTCACGTGTGGACACAATTATTTTGCAAGTATTTAGGGAAGTTTTAGCTTTGTGTTAAAACAAAACAACGTATTTTCGTTAATATACCTCATGAAAGAAATAAATATTGTGATAAAATTTGTTTATTATAGTATACTTTTGTAGTAATATATTACCTATAAATATGTTACAGTTTTCCCACATGGAGTACTGCTCTCACCTCTGGGCGGGGGCCAGCTCCTTCCACTTGACCGTGTTCAACGCAGAGCGGTTCGAATCGTTGACGACCAATCCCTCTACGAGCGGCTTGATCCTTTGGCGTTGCGTAGAGATGTGGGGTCACTCTGCATCTTCTACCGCATTTACCATGGAGAGTGTTCAGGGGAGTTGTGCGGGTAAATACCTGCAGCTTAGTTTTATCATCGGACGTCGACGCAGAATACGAAATTCCACCCGTATCACCTCGACGTCCGCCGTTCCACAACTGAGCGTTTTTCAAGGCAGTTTTTGCCGCGCACCACCACTTTGTACTGAAGTATTTCCGAACCAATTCGACTTAGGGTCCTTCAAGAAAAGAGTGTACCAATTCTTAAAAGTCTGGTAACGCACTCGCGAGTCCTCTGACATTGAGAGTGTCCATGGGCGGCGGTATCACTTAACATCAGGTGAGCCTCCTGCCCGTTTGCCCCCTGTTCTATAAAAAAAAAAGTTTTATTTGTGTTTGTGATGTGTATAATAACTTATGTAGTACAGTATGAGCACAGTAGCTGGCACTATTAGGGCCCGTCGTCAATCCCCTGCTGTAAGCGTCTTAGTGAAATTAATTCAGTCTTGTGTCGAGTTGCGGCCTCAAACCGCACTCCATTTATATTTATTACTAGCTCTAGCCCGCGACCTTGTTTGTAAAATTTAATTCAAGAGGTAAGTGTTGATTTGTATTCAGATAATCTCTTAATTACATTACTGATTTGCGCGTCCCGGATTTAATACATTTTTGACAGTTTCAAGAAAAAAATATCACTGAGTATACACGCAATACCCAGCTACAGAATTCTACTTTACAAAAAATATTGAGATATAATATTTATATATATAGGTATAATAACTAATTTTAATAATAGCACTTTCCTGTCTCAACGAATAAGTATAGCAATACAGCGAGGAAATGCTAGCAACGTTAAAGCTGGTACACTGCCACAGGTCCCAAACTTTTTAAATTTGTTTTGTTTTTTTTTTAATAGTTTTTATTATTACTTTATAGGTTAATAAAATTGTAAATACTGTATACTTGATTGTAAATAAAATAAACTATATCTTAGTTATTACAATTCTATGTTTATAAATAGAAATACAATGTAATTGTAATAATAGATTCATTTATTCGTTTGTGAAATATCATACATCATATTAAGCTTATATTTGCCACACTAAATATGTTTAATTATTATAATTTTGCGGTTTGGTTAACAAACTGGATAAGGTAGAATAGACCAGATGTTTTTGTTTTCTGATTTTAATTCCAGAGAAATTGCACAAGTGACAATATTTGAAAGAGCTATATTTTTAATTTTAAGTTAACTAACTTAGTTAATTTATTTTATTTTTATCTATTTATTATATACATGATCTTAAATAGAAAGAAGTCGGTGTGGTGGAAACACAAACTGGACACAGTCAATGACGTGATATATGCGATACTATCGTACATCATCATAGGAGATGGTTGCGAAATATTCTCATTTTAAAATTACCAAGACGATTATAAAGATTGGGCTGCACTTATCCTTTACGCACTTGTGACATCATTATACACTTACGTCTTTATGAAATAAATAAAAAATAAAAAAACGTCACATAAAAAAATAAAGTCATGGTTACAAAATTTTGAGGAAATAAATTTATATATTTTATTTATTCACTAGGGGATCCGACAGACGTTGTCTTGAATAAAAAAAATATAATGAAATTCTAAACGCTTAATAAAAATCATTTGACTACAAGCACAAAATCCATCAAAATAGGTTTAGGCCTTTAATTACAAATTTAAAATTAGTAACAGTTACAATAAATAAAAACGATAAGCAACTCATTTACAAATCAATCTTCTATCTATAATCTATTTGACAGCAAAACATATGAATATGCTTATGCTCAACTTCCACAAATATTTCAAGATCAAAATTAGCCAAATCGGTCCAGCCGTTCTTGACTTTTAGTGAGAGAAACGAACAGCAATTCCCTTTAAAAAAATGTGTACCATTAATATAAGTGTTGTCACTGTGTAACTCGATTTAGTCTAGTCACGAAGCATTTAAATCAACTATTCACAATCATTTCTATTCAAGAATATTAAAAAATATTAATCTCCGCAGCGCTTCTTCTAAAGAGTCTTTGAATTTAATTTGCTTTTTTAAATAGCGATACGAAACTGAATAAACTCCGAATCGTTCAGCCTCTCGATAGCAATCTTCAATACGTTCACAAACAAATTGCAAACGAATATTTTACCTTTCTCGATAAATAAATATAGTATTCAGCAACATGCGGGAGAAATTGTAAAAATTTTGCAGTTCAAAATTGGCCTCTAAATACAGGCACGAACTATGGGCCACAAGTTTCTATTTTTTTACCAAGATCTATGAATCCCTGTCAGTGTTTCGCTATTTATTTATAACTTTTGTAGATTTTGATATGCCAGCAATACTAGTTATTATATTGATCTAGTTGCGTTGCAGATATATATCCTAAAACTCGCTTAGTTTTTTTTATTATTGGACAATTCTCACCAATTGCCCTAGTCCTATGCTAAGCTGGTGAAGCTTGTGTTATGGGTACTAGGCAACGGATATACATACATATTATAGATATACATATAAATACATATTTAAACACCCAAGACCTAAGCACAACACCAAATGCTCATCACATCGATGTTTGTCTCAGCCGGGGATCGAAACCGGGACCCATGGATTCGCAATCAGGGGTACTAACATCTAGACCAATGAGCCGTCTTATATACTTAAACATATATATTGGTTTATTTTTATATGATAGAGATTACGTTTATGTATACAATGAATTATGTTTGTTATTATATTTATAATTTGGGGCCACATATTAACCAGGGCTCCAAAGGCAAGCATTCGGCCGATAATAATCCGTTCTGGGGATCAAGATTGCAGGCAAGCAGGTGGACGTACGAGGCTGATATTGCGAAAATTCTATATTTCCTTTCAATTTCTTTAGATGCGATTTTAGATTAGACGAGTTTTATGTATCGGAGTGCTTTCTAAGATATCGTTAAAAACTAATCAATTTTGGGAATGGAATACTTTATATTGAAAATCAACAATTACTTAATAAAATATGTTCACTTACATTATACGATTGCCGGGTTTGCGAAACTAGCAAAACTGAGGTTTAAATTTAGCAGAATTATTAAAATGGCATGACATTGTTGATGGAGCGTTCATGCTCTGTCGGTGACGGATTGACTAACAGCACTTATTTATAAAATGAGCTCAAATAAGTATTTTAAAGTCAATGCCAAGATATAATATTGTAATGTTAATTGAATAAAATGACTTAAAAATTACTAAAAGAAAACTAATAACAATTATTATAATATAATAAATAATTATCATAGAAGTCCTAATATAAATATTAATTTCTAGATTCTGTTTCTATCAACAATGCAAATAAATATCACATTGTTCAAACAGTCGCTGTCTTGGCTCGAGGGTCATTGAGATCGTGCCTTCAAGAAGTTATAAATAAAAGAGGTATTATTCAAAGAATATGCATTATTCAATATGAATTCTATTATCTTTCTAAATGTAGGGTCGTTTACATTTTGTTTTTCGAAAATTAATAAATATGATAATCTGTATTATCAAAATAGTTTGGTGAAGACTTTACAAAAACGTATATGATCCGAAATATATACTTTCTTAAGTTTTATAAGCAAATCTGTCAAAATCATTGAAGTAAAAACCTGGGAGAGTAATACGCAGACATCGAGCACTCTCCTTAGCATATTATTTTCATTTCATAGCATAATTCTGTCTACAAAACTATGTACAGTATGAATAATAATTGACTGAATAATTTATTACTGATATTAGAAGTATGTATATATGTTTGGCATATATTTAGTTTCTATGAAAGGTCTGTTTTGTAGACGCTGGTAATATAAAACGTAACCCTATTGATGGGATGAAAAGTTATCAACTTCTCTAATTAGTTTAGGGACTTCTAACCCAACCAATTATCGTAGCTTTAATATATATCATGTCATGTAAAGTACCTAATACAAGACACAATGACACTATACAATGACATGAATAATTACTTTGTAAATTTAACTTTGTGAATGTGAAGACTACGTGGATCATTGTTTTTTATTTATTTTATCCTTGTCTCAGTTTAAGTCATAGTCTGACAGTCTGAGTAATTTATGCGGCCTACCCAAATGTCTTTTCTTTGGTATTGTTCGTCGAATCGTTAAGCTCCTTTGAGTTGAGCTGCACGATTACTGACAAATGCGTGCACTGACTTGACAGGTCCACTCAATCTGTGTGGTTCTTTCCTCAAAATACCATTTCAGACTGCAATCTACATGGTCTTCACATAATCTTGTTATGTCTGGACTTTAAAAGAGACTGACCTCTGAGTTTGTTTCGGCGTTTCTTCTCAGAGTAGTCAGATAGGAAACGTCGAACTCATCTAGTTTAAAAAAAATATGCTTTACGTGTAAAAGTATTTGTACAAACCTACTTACCGAAAATAAATCATTTATCATTTAAGAGAGTAAGACAATGCTTCCCACTGTCGACAAATATTTCAAATAATTGCCGTCACAAGAAGCCAGTTCAAAATGGTAAACAAAATATATATTTTTAAAATTTAAATAAATTATTTGAAAGTAGAGCTTTCAAATAGGTAATAGATTATTTATAACACACATATGTTATGTAACTAGATAACTTGGTGTAATGACCTTTAATTGATTATGCTACAATATTATATTGAAAGCAGAGCAACATAGCTTTTTATTAGAACTTAGTTTGAAATACTACAAACTGTTTGATTTAATAAAAACACTTGGCAAGGTTGTTCAAAGACAAGATGTTGACGGCCTTATGTCACCCTAACATTAAACATTGTCTAAAATTTAAGGACATTTTAAGTCTGCAAAAATAAAGAGTCTCTAAGGATTTGTTGTACTTTGTATTTAAAATCTTTAATGCCCTAAAATCTTTTCTGTATTAAATCATTATTATATTATAGTAACGAATTCACATTAATAAGACTAGTCTATAGACAGTCCATAAATATCTAATATGTATATAAAATTCTAAGTCTAAAAAAGTCACAATGTTCGTTCCCATACTCCTCCGAAACGGCTCGACCGATTCTTATGAAATTTTTTATGCATATTCAGTAAGCCTTTCAAACCCCTAAGTGATAAGGAGGGTCCATCCCAATTTTTTTTTTGTTTTTATTTTTTTATGCATACAAAAATACATACAACCCTTAATTTTTATCTACCCTCTACGATCAACCCCTATTTTTTATTTGTTAGTTAAGAACTTATAACTTGAACTCCGAGGTTTATATAGAGAAAAATCACAGAACAACCTAAACAGTTTTCATTCCGGAAAACAACAGTTTCTGGGGTAGCATAGCAAAATGTTCCATGTTGGTATGTACTAAAAAGGTAGGCTATTAAGGAGAAAAGTTCGCAGGGGCAGCTAGTATATATATTGTATATAAAAAAATATTAAAACTTAAAATAAATATTTAAACATATATATATATTATATTGTAAACATATATATATATATATATATATGTTTACAATATTTTTTTTGTTCATTTATTCATGTTTAATTCATAATACAACTGAACCAATTATTGTAACATTTCAAAATTTAAATTTAAAACAATTCTACATGTATTTTTTAAAGAGATAAGTTTGTTTATGTTTATTGTTAAAAGTAAAACATGCCAAGGGAGAAAATAATTCACCATAATTCCGTTATTGAGTAAACAGCTACTAAATAAAACATTCGTAATTCAAAATGGAAAATATGAAAATTGAATAACAAATTTACATTTCTACATAAAATATACTGTATATTGGTAAGGAAATAATAAAGCTACCTCATTTGGTAAAGGAAGCTATTACCGAAAGCTCATTCGTTGCGCAGAGTCAAGAGTCCATTAAAATCGGCTGTAGAATGTTCAGTAAAAATAAAACATCAATAACCCGTCTCCGCTCGCTGTATTCAGGTCGTTATGCGAGAGCGATGGCCCATAAACGTCACTTTGTGTCGAACGACGGTGTACCTGTTTAGGATGGGGCCACGAATGATGTCAAGATACCTGATAAAAATTGCTAGTCAAAGTCATAATTTGTTCATCCATTCATAATCATTTATGTATGTTACTTAAGCGTCAATATACATACTGTTTACAAAAGCAGATCTCTGAAGAAAAGTTAAAAATTTCTGACAAGCATGCTTACTAAAACAAATTGGTAGACTATACTACCGTACAGTAGGGTAGTATGACACTGTATCCCTAATGGCCTTTATTTATATATAAAAGCTTGCCAACGCTCGGTACACTGATACATTGATAAAAGTAAAATAAAATACAATTTTTAATGTGTCAAGCACTTACAGGCTAACATAGCCTGTAAGTGCTTATTTCTTATAAGAAATAATAAAAATAAATTAAGCAAAACAATAATATAATTTAAATAAACATTAGACGAAAATGGCTCTTAAAGTGTGAGGGGAGCAACTATGAATATCCAGATCCAGCTCGTTTAACAGTATGCTCAATCTGGACATCGGTGAATTTTGGCCAAAACGCGTTCTCCGGAAAGAAGGGACAAATGGAATGATGGGATGTCTTGGATATTTTTAAATAATCGGGTTTTGAAAAAATAAAATTCAAATAAATCTTAACGATTAAAAGCGCTTATTTATTACATTATATACGCATATAAAAATGAATGCATTTAAAAATATTACATTTAAGAAATATTACTATAATTAAAAAATTAATCACAATACATGTCAAGTCCGTAATATGTGTTAAACGTGTTAAAGTGTAAAATGTACTAATAATAATATAAATGCTATAGTATACCTGAAACAAAAATATATTACAGTATTTGTTATTTATGTTAAACATAGTCGCAGTTTTCTTAGCTCTACTGAAATCAACGAACATTGAAAATCTTCGTCCCAAAGCTTTCATTTTAGTCCTTTGATAGTTACAGTAAATACTTTTTCCTTGCAGTAAATTTAGGGAAATAGTTATGATCGACACGAATATTACAGAATCCCTTGTTTTGACACTGAGCAGAAAAGGGAACGTTTTCAGAATGTATGTACGTATGCGAGTTTAGTCAACGACTGGTCATTGAGCTGGTTTAAATAAGAATAGATTGCTCTTTAGTTTTATGGTGTCAACCAATAGGATCTAACTAATCAAGGGCGTAAGCAGGAGAAAGGTTAAGGAGGTCATGAGGGCTGTGAGGGTTAGATAGGGTCTCGCTATGTAACAATTTTTGACTGGTATTGTATCAAAATAATTATTAGTGAATATTGACAGATTCATTATAAAAATGGTCCAAATCGGCTATTTTACATTATAAACACTACTTGTGTACACGGTCTTATTTATGAAATAAATAATTTTTAACTTTGTGTCCTCTTATGACGCGATCCGTACTTATGTCCAACAAACGTATTTACAATAAAACTAGATAAAAAATTAAGTAATTAAATTAGGTCTAAAATTGTATCGTAATTAGTAATTTAGCGCAGATATTAGGCTAGATGTGACGTGTGGGGATATCAGTGTCCTTATTTCACCCACATGTGATGAATGGCTGCTGGGCTTACTAATGCCAGAATAACGGAATACTTTTAGGTTATTTCATTATAATTTAATGTACAAACAATTACTATACATGTAAGAACGGTGCAATACAACATAACCGATTGCATCATTAGTTTATTCGGCGGTTAATGATTTTATGTACGATTTAGATAGCTTTAAATATATAATTTAATTCTTCATGAGCATAAACATTAATTAATCAAGCTAAAACAGCGCTGCACTTTAAATGTTAGGATATCGAGACGTCTACAAGTATTAGATTACACTATTAGCTTTTACTCTAGCGTGATATATAGCCTGCTAAAGTTTACCGATAGTCTAATAGCTGTGCGTGTTTATTCTGAGGTTTTGATCTATGCTACGTCTGTTCCGAATTTACGTATATTAAATTGAGTAGATTAATAACAGATGAAATCAATCAAGCGTCCTTTGGATATTAAACAAGTTATACAAACATAACTAAAAATGTTTATGTTATTATTTAAACGATATCATAAAAATACTTTTTCTGTCATATATGACGAAGAGAGTTGGTGGTGAGGATTGACAGACAGAGTCAGGGACCGATAGCTGTCAAAACAACAAACGATAACCTGAACAATGTCCTGAGTACGACCTGAATTTTAACAAAAACAGAACCTGCCGATAAATTGTTGAAGATAATGACGTCAGCATACTGACGTCATAGATCGGTTTGCTGGCTTCATCCATTTAATGTCGACATTAGAGTCTACTGTTTGAAGGCTTCTGCTTGGTTCGACCGCTCAGTCGAACTGAGGGCTGCACCAACCAGTTCCTGTATTTATAGCAACTAAAATTAGTAATAAACAAGTTTCGTGACATTTCGTGTACTCGTTCCACGACCGAACCCGAATCGACCACAGAGTCAAACGGTAGTCATAGAAACGAGTGTCAAAGATTACTTTAATGAGTTAATATTTAGAATTATGATAATTATAACGTTTAATAAAAATAATGGCTATGAAGTTATTATTATTATCGACCATTGAATAGTCGTTTCGAAATAAACCATTCGGATTAACGGTTTTGCACTAATTTGACTTTGACGTTTTTCATTTAATATGACAATAATGATAATGGCAGCTGACACTAACACCATTGATTCAAAATACTATTAAATTACTACAGACTATCAAATAGTCTGTTAATTTGTAGATCTTAACTGATTTGACTGTGAAGTTATTAATTAATGAAAATGGCAGCTGACACCAGCGCCACCACCCCGATATATACAAAGCAGTCAACGCTCGCGAATCATCACTTGTGTAAATAGTTATTTAGTATACAATAAATATCAGTAATTTTAATCTATATTTCGTATGACACACTTTAAAAATACATCGTGCAATCCAAATTAAAATTTAACAGATTTTGATAACCATAACTTGTGAAACATAAATCGAAAACGCACTTATAAACTCACACACACACACACTTATAAACTCGAAAACAGTCGTTAACAATGTTAGGTGTTGTAAATTAACTAATATCCAGTAAGGAGTTATAGCAAACTTGTTTATCTCACAAGTTTAACAATATTTCAAGGTTTAGCGTAAAATAGTTGATACCACGCGTGGTACAAGTTTTAAGAAGCTCCAAGTTTCCATATTGCTTCACTAAATAGCTGACTCGAAAAGCTTGTTATATTGTATTTCTATTAAGTAAAGGTATTCTGGTGGGTGAAGTGGTAAAACAAAAGATAGCGTTTGACGGTGGTTGGTCAGGTCCAGTCCAATCAAAGAATTTATGAATCGCAGTGAAAACACGCTGTCGTTGTAATTCAAGTTTATACCTTCCTAAGAAAAAATACATTATATATACCTTCTTGTTATGCCATCTGTATTGCATTGCATATTGCTTCCTCCTGCTGTGTAAGTGGCAAGTTTTCGATTCGGTCTTGAGACATTGTACGTTGTAATATAGACAAAACAAGACAATTCAAACAACAATGCATAGAGAAATATCAGAGAAAAATAAAAAGAGAAATGGAAAAATATGGAGGAGGCTTTTACCCTAAAAGGGTCTTTCTTTAATAACTCTAATAATATAAATAAAAATAATTGTATATTTTTATTATTATTTTTAATTTGATAAAAGTATGATACTTTTAAAGCTTAATATTAAGCTGAACCTAGGTTACATGTCTTCTGATTCTAACGAAATATTACGATTTGAAATAAAATTGAGTCATCTCGAGACCAGCCTTGCGATTCTGTAACTCACTTCTCGAACTCACACAGCGGTTTTCACAGCGGCGGTTGCGCTCAAATCAGTCGTGGAGCAGTCATTTTACGATTTGGCCTTCTGATAAGGAGGGAGTTTGTAGTTTATTGTTTATCAGATCTGATCTGAGCGCGACCGCCGCTGTGAAAATCGCTGTGTGAGTTCGAAAAGTGAGTTACAGAATCGCAAGGCAGAAGATGTTTGACAATTTCATAATCCTTGTAATATTGTCATTGCGAGATTTAATTAATATACAAATAAATGAAGAAATTAAACACCAACTGTTATGATGAACGGACGGCAATCAGCTCGAATGGCGCTCATTATAAATACGAGTAAAACCGGCGCAATTTCCATAATTATCCTTGTTATCGTTATAAGGGGAACGTTTCACGGGACAATTTGGCGAAACTCCAATATTGACTATTCATTACATTCGTTACTTTAAATTCAGAAGTTTCGTTAAAATCCAATTCAATTTATTACTGATACTGATTAAGTTTATGCGCCGATCAAATTATATTTCATTTTCGACTTTTGGTTTTGTGTATTTTCCGCGAAATATCATGTCAATAGTAATTATTTTATGACATCCCAAAATAATCCAGGAATTAAACTTTGGCACAGTACAAAGTAAAATGAATTGTTTTGTGATTTTAAACCTTTTAATTTTTTTATATGAAAACAAATACTTCCTGCTTTAAAAAATCTAAATGGTAAAAAGTTCTTCATTCTTATTTTCACTCTAATTCCTTGACTGAACTACTCAACATGATAAAAGTTCATCATATAATAAAATCTATGATGAACTTTTATCCTGTTTAAAGCCTTAATACTTTTAAATAAATAAATAAGTCAGTGGCGCTACAACCTCTTTAGCTCTTGGCCTCAGATTTCTGAATCTGTTTTATGATCATTTTTAAATATCATAGGAGTAGGTGATCAGCCTCCAGTGCCTGACACACGCCGTCACGTTTTTGCGTCTAAGACATGTAGGTTGACGATGTTTTCCTTCACCGTTCGAGCAAGTGTTAAATGGGCACATAGAAAGAAAGTCCATTGGTGCAGAGCCGGGGATCGAACCTACGACCTCAGGTTTGAGAGTCGCACGCTGAAGCCACTAGGCCACACTGCTCACAATACTACTAGCCACAAAAAAAAACAGTGACGCACTGACACGCTTTCCTCCACTAATGCGTGAATAGACAGACAGTGAGTGCACGCTGCTCCAATGCTTCCAACAATATACTGTTGGTGGTATTAGACAACTATTATACAGGTAGATATTATGTGCATTTAAAACCTTTTATCACATTACATAGACTACATTACAGTATAAGTGATAAATATAAAAAAAGATATGTGGTATTGAGAAACGTATATATAATATATGTACCCCAATGTACACACCATTTTCTCAAAGTCTGAATGAGTGAAGAAATCTTACGGTTACACTGCATTTAGAAGTATCACTTATTTGATTTTAACTCAGATATTGTTATAGAGTACTTTTTATCGAGTTCAAAATGTAATTAAAGTGCGTATAAAGTTTATAAAGCAAAGTTCATCCCTTTATTGAATTTCAGGCTATCATTGTCTGAGCCCAAGTAAGCCAGCCTTAATTAATTTTTCAAAGAGTAGCTTCTAATATTTACTTTACACCAAATAATTTCAGCACTGATGAAATATAATTTTTGTTTAAGGTGTAATCTTATATAAAGTTAGGTCTCATCAAATTTGCATATGTGTAAAATATTTTACCTTATACACAACTTTGCAGACTGGGGATTTTGATAATACTAATCTTAATTAACATAAAGGCTTGATTTTGTTTTACTAATATGTTATTTGTACCCTTGAGCGGCTTACCAACAAAATCATATGTAGACAATTTTAATGAACCTGTTGAAAGTTGTTATTATAAGTAGACATAGACATAGAAATAACATTTATTACTAACACGCACACAGAAACACACAAAATAGTAATAATCAAAAAAAAAAAAAGAAAGAAGTTTTTTTTTTAATTTTTCAACGAATCAGGTACATTTGAAGTGTGTCATGTCTGTGTGTTGTGGTTGTAACAGGCCCTGGCGTAGCATTATGCTGAAGAGCAGATGTGTTCCACAGTGCTGTTGGTCCTTCTGCCATAGACCACAACAGTTAGTAAACAATAAAAGCAAAGTAAACAGAACCTAATTGATTTCTTTAAAATGTGAAGCCAATTTCTATCTGAAATTATTAAATAATTCTCCTGATTATACACTCTCGTGCTTAAAAAGCAATCCAATCAAAGAAGGTTTAAAATGGTATATAAAATATTCTTATTTAATGTATAGATAGATCTTAGATATAAGGTCTTATAATTTGTATCGATGTTTTATAAAACCCAAAATACTTAGTTCTTACATATAAAAATAATATGTACCAAACATTTAATGCCTGTTTGAAGCCTCAAATTGTCTTTCGTCACTTTCTGTCAAATTGTGTTTACCTTATAAAAAAAGAGAAAGGTGAGTAAGCACTGAAAAGGGTGCAATCATACTGATTTATGTATAATAGGGTAAGAGATGACTCTATTCTCTCATGTTACATATAATAAAGTCTTTTAGATGAGTAAGAGTTTTTTTATTTAATGATTAAATCCCGTGACGCGTCGTAATCGTTAGATAATGGAATTCAAGATATTAATAGGCTCACCTGTGTTTGTAAAAGGAATTTTACAAACACAGGTGAGTCTATTCTAATGTAATTAACATTTTATAATGTACAGCACACACCATGAATGAAAGTATACGTTTTTTTTTCCCAAATTATCCGCAAACAAGAGCAAGGCCATCAAGAACCTACACACTTGAACTCGGTGTTGTTCCAGTGTTGTGTTCCCACTGTAGTGTTTGTTATTGGTCTGATCTCTTTGTACAACGCCCCTCCTCAGACAAAAGACGTCAAGTGTCTTTGTTGGATTACATATATATACGGCACTCTGTTGACATTCCCACGATATTTTTAAAGTTAAATCGACAGACAGAATAGTTCAAAAATATAAAAATACAACGTGAGAGGTTGTTTTCATTGATTGAAGCACATTTTGCATCTTAAAGAAGCAACCTTCGAGATTAAAGTTATTAATTCAAACTTTCATATTTTAACTGCGTTTATATTGTATTTTACAATAATATACTTACTATAAAGTAAATTAACCCGACGTTTCGGATTCTTTTGCCTGCATGGTTTCAGTTAGTAATGGAGGATTGAAAGAGACGAATTATTTTTAATAATTTCATACTGCCTCCAGCAAACAATTAACTAAAGATCGAATGTTTTTCTTACTGTTTGGGTAGAGTTGTTAAATTACCGAGAAGCACATGCGGTGCCGTTTCGAACATAGTGCAGCACTTTACCTAAAGAATTGATTTTAAAGAAACCAAACTCTTTCATTTTGATTAATATAGGAACTATTAAACCAGTGCCGATAATTTTTGAAACCTAAAAAAATTACAGTAGGATGATACCCATTAGAAAAGCAGGGGAATATGATCAAAATGAAAGGAAAAATAAATTACGGTTGGTCTGAGGTTGGGAAGGGGAAGGGGGGGGGGAGTTTTAAGGGTAAAAAACGGTTTATCTCGATTTCCGGCAAAACTAAAAGTCCTATCGAAAAAAGTTAAATGGCAAAGTTGTAGGTAATAAAAAGATCTAAAACTTTTGTATTCACACATTTTTCACATAACCTCAAAATTTATGTGAAAAATTCAAAAAACCAAGTTTTTGGTTTTTAATTTTTATCTTTTACAAAAATATTTTTTTTTTAACGAAATTTGGTGAAAACTTACCTTTCTATGTCCCAAATACGCTGTAATTTATTTGATTAAAAATATTTATGATTTCACCTTATTTTGAATTTATCGAAATCGAAAAAACACCCTAATTTTCAATCGAAAATTCTGACGTCAAAATTTCAGCTTTTTTCAAAAGTTGGTGTGCGTTCGTTGAAATCTCTACTTTCCTATGGTAAAAAATATATATATACCACCATCTCAGAAAACGCAAAAAATCTTATGCAGTAACGCCCAGACCTGTCATCCCCTTCCTTAAAACTTTTTTTTTGCTTGCTCTGACTAGAATTATTATTATTATTATTATATGTACAGTAACAAGTTATTTACGTTTTATGGTACTCTGCCTCATTCTCTACTTATTCTGCAACTGTCTCTCTGGAACTACTAGCATTATACTGCAATACTTTTCATGACTTTTTCATTTTAATTTAAGGCTTAACAATCGAATTAATTGCATACATATGAAATAAAATACAAGGCTAAAATAAACTACGAACTTTCCTACTTTATTTTGGTATACAAACATTGAATATAACGTGTAAATTGGTAACCTTTAAGAACCATAAAGAACGAAGAAGGATCACGACATTTTCAAAATAAATATTCTATTGGGTGGATACAAATCGTCGCTATTTTTATATCCTTCATGTTCAGAGGGTTCGTCGTTAGAATCAGTCAAGTATGCGGTTTTCCCGTATCAATGAAATGAAATACATTATCGACATGTTAGAGCACGAAAATAGCTGTCGGTGGACACGTGTACAACATTGGTTTTAACAATAACTCTTATTTATAATACATACAATTTCAATTTATCTTTGAGTTTCAAATTTCGAATTTTGACTTACTCATAGTATTTTGTCTATAACTAGATAACTATTACGCTTCAAAGACTTCTTTTATAAATTAACTAGCCGTTTCGCGCCCGCTTTGCTGAACGAATTAAAATAAATTTTATGTTTCATTATTTTATTTTTTTTCATATTTTTATTATTCTTCTTTTTAACTTCCCGCTAAGAAAAATGAAATATTTCGAAAATCGAGTTTTTAACAGATGTTGACGTTTAGAGGTTCTAGGAAGCCTCCCCGAATGTTTCCGCGGTGAAGTCCGTATTGATAATTTTTTATAAAAGTAAAACAGCAATAAAAAAATGAAGGAACGTTGGAATTTAATAAATAAATAGCCATAAACCATCTAGGAAACTTCGCATCGAACGGCAGTAGTTTCATGTCGATACGATCAGTGGTTTAGGCGTGAAGGAGCCTCAAACGAGACCATTTTTCTTTTATATATATAAGAATAAAGAAAGGAATTGTGTTTGGTATTTTATATAAATTGCACCTCTTAATTTATTTTGTACAGTCATGAAATGATTCTCCCGATCTTGTAAAATGTAAATTACAATGGCTTTTTATTAATGTATTTTTGTATGTAAATAGAAAAATGTCGAATAACAAAATTTAACCCCAAAACATGACAATAATATTGACACATAACTTTTAATGGATCGTCCCTAATTTGGCGCAGCTCACGCCGAGAGGCTGGTGGAGGCCGGCCCATTGTGTTCAATGAATGTCACAAAAATGCTACATTTTAATATGACCCTTGTCTAGTGATGTTCACACTCATTTATTATTTTATGAAAAGCTGACTTTCGCTAAAACGAAGAAGAATGAATTCACAATTTCAAAGTTCAATTATACTCCGTATTCTACCCGTATCACCTCGACGTCTGTCGTTATTGCCGCGCACCACCACTATGTGGAACCAGCTGCCCACTGAAGTTTTACCAAACCAATTTGACTTACGGTCCTTTAAGAAAATAGTACAACGCTATGGGCAGCGCTATCACTTAACATCAGTTGAGCCATTTGCCTCCCTGTTATATAAAAAAAAAATGGTGCGTGTACTTATGTACGCGCGTAAGAAGTTATACTCCTTTGGCTTTCTTTATTTTTTTAAATATTAAATTATTAATAGTAAATAATTAGCGTTAATAATTTAACAATATTTAATATATTATTCAATTATTAATTAATATTAATAATAAGTATTATTTATTATTTTATTATATTATTAATTCAATTTAATAACTAGGTATGTTTCATAACCTTTTAACTAAGTAACAATAGGCCTTTGTGAAAAAGCATTGCTAAATTTCTTTGAAAAAATAAATAAAACTCCTTTATTTGTTTTAAAAGGTACTACAAATGTCATTATGCTCTTTCAAAATTCTTGGCATAGCTGCTTACGTCACGCATATTCTATTTCTTTTTACTAGTAGATTGTCTTATTCCCATCTCGCTCGCGCACGCTCGGCGCCCATACTGAATTTTGTGTCACGGTGCGCGCGCATCGTAAAATTTCACTCTCATAAATTTTTCATAACGCGCCTAAAGAAGTATAACTTCAATAACTTCAAAAACCGTGTTTAAAAACTTAATAATTATCATTTCATCATCTGATTTGAGATGATGATGAAGTCAATTTAAAAAGGTAGTACTCACATGGAGTATGTAATAATACAACTAGTTATAAGCATTATTCGTAAGCTAGTATACCTCGCTTAACAACTTCAAAAATATAAATAACGCCTAGGCTGTTAACGAAAAATTCAAACTACATAGAGTTCAAACCGGTTTATTATATATTTATTTACATAATTATATTGGATAGGCTCTTACCACAAACATTACATGTGTATTATGAATTTCCCGAAACGTGTTTACCCCTGGAGTATTATTGTATTCCATTAAACGCAAGTGTGAAAACATAGGATTATTTAAATATAAAAATTTTAAGTAATCAGCACATCACTATGTCACATACACTTTATTACACTTCTATATTTGATGTACCTCTTGTAATTGGGGTGGCTCGAACTGGACGGCCCTTTGTTTTACGAATGTTGTGGACGATTTTACGGGGAAAATAGTCTTGTTTTACTTTTTGCATAATAAGGTCACGTTTTATACGTAGCGTAAATTGTTTGGTTTTTAATCTATTTCATGTCAATTACTTGACATGCGACCTTTATTGTTAGAGATTTTGGTTAGAAATTGTTTTTAACGGCGCCAAATTAAACTAGTATCTAATCAAAATATTTTTTTCTGTGGTAGATTAAAAACATCATTTAAAAAATAGTAAAAAAATAAATCAGTGGTGCTACAACCATTTCTAGGTCAGGGCCCCAGATTTCTGTATCTGTTTCATGATCATTTGTTAATCTAATAGACAAGTAGGTGGTCAGACTCCTGTGCCTAACACACGCCACAACTTTTTGGGTCTAAGGCAACTCGGTTTTCTCACGATATTTTCCTTCACCGGTCCCGCGAATGTTAAAATAGAAAGAAAGTCCATTGTTGCACAGCCCCAGATCGAACCTAAGACATCAGGGATGAGAGTCGCACGCTGAAGCCACTAGGCCAACACTACTTTTAAAAATATTATTTATAAAAGATAATACTTAACTGTATAAATAAAAAGATTATATTATAATCATTCAATCATTGATCATTAATCAAAAACTAATTTTGTCTTCATAATAAAGTAATGTTTCTTTACAAAATATATATATTTGATTCTAGAAACATATTTTACCAATACAATCAATTTCCTATAAAACAAAACATTGACGTGGAATTTTTGTGCTATTTACTAAACACAAACATTGGGAATTTATGACATGATTAGCAAACAGCATTAGTGTAAACAAACAATGTTGTTTACATAAGTTACATAAGCCGCTGTATAGTGAATTGTGTTAACATGTTATATATGAAATATTGCTGATATTTCGTCTTGATAAACAATAGTTTTTATTTGACTTGAGAGTGGGTATAAAATTTCTAATGTTCAACAAAAAGAAATTGGCGCAAAGTAGCTGCTGTGGCCTCTGGCAGAATGACCAGCGCTGTGGAACAGTCTGCTCCTCAGCATAATGCTGAGCCATGGCCAATTACAACCACAACACACACCCATTACACACTTAAAACGTTCCTTGTTCATTAAAGGAAAAAAATGATTTTTATATTTTTTTGATTATTATTGTTAGTTTGTGTGTTTGAGTGTGTGTGTGTGTGTGTGTGTTTTGTTATTGATTTAGTTTATAAATGACTAGGTTATGTAAATTTTGTAATATTTCTTGTATCCTAGTGAAGTGGTTTAAAATATATTTCGTGGTTTGTAGGAGAAAGATGTAGCATCTATCGCCTACCTGCTATTAGTAATATTAATAAATCAGTCTGTCTTCCGGACTGCCTTTTATCGACGTTTCAGTAATTAAAGTTATGTCTATGACTAAATTTTATTATAGTAATATGTTAATTTTAACAAAATTTTTGGTGTAGTAGCAAAGTAACCATAGGCGGCTGCTAACCCATCTACGACCTTGGTATCTGTGCCGATTATTATAATCCTTTGTCCTCTGATTATTAGTTAATTATTGCTCAGACATACGTCAAGTACGATCTGAAATGTACTCGCTGTAGAATAAAGCTTGAATTTTACTTAGGTATTGTATCCAGCAATCTTCTTTGCTAAGTTAAAGTTGAGTTCTATTCTAAAGTTTCCTTTGTCGTATTTCTTATTTTGTATTGAAGTTATACTTCTTTTGATGCGTTATGAAAAATTGATGAGAGTGAAATTTTACGATGCGCGCGAACCGTGACACAAAATTAACAGAATGAAGTTGCCCACAGAAGATGCTACGGCATTGGACATAATTTAAAAACAACATTCGAATAATAATAGAATTTATGTAACACTTAATGTAAGAGAATTATAATAAATTTTTATTTATTGGAGTTTACTCCTTTTCAATTTTTCAAATGTAGTTTACATTATTGACTGGAAGTATTTTATTATTTAATTGTAATTAATTATTTGCATGCATGCATTGCATCAAAAACTATTTTTAATAATGCCAAAGAAGTATAACTTCTTACGCGCGTACATAAGTACACGCACCCTTTTTGAAGTTATACTTCTTTAGGCGCGTTATGAAAAATTGATGAGAGTGAAATTTTACGATGCGCGCGCACCTATGACACATAATTGGGAGTGTGATTATAGCGTGCGCAATCTACAAGTAAAAAGAAATAGAATATGCGTGAAGCTAACTTCACGCATATTCTATTTCTTAGCTTAGCAGCTTAACAAGAATTTTGAATGACCATGACAATTGACATCTGACAATGACATTAACCTTTTAAACAAATATAGGAGTTTGAATTATTGTTTAAAATAAAAGATTATATAAGTACCTAGTTGTTTTCAATTTTCATTATACAAGTGCGAATTTTATATGTGCGTCTGAATTATAATCAGAAGTGATTTAAATTGAATATCTAAATCAATACTAATTAATATGATAAAATATTTGTGAAAAAACTGTGCCAAACTTCCTGAGTGCTTCAATACAATTGAGGTTAACTATCCGTATGTATTGTCGAGTATTATTGTTGATTAAAACTGAAACATGAACCATTATTCATTGCTTTTGTTTATTGCGTTTGTTACAGCAACTTTTTAGAAATATTCTACGACCCTATATATCAATAATTGAGAACAAAGATTTAAGCACGAATACTAATAAGGAGAAAATGAAGGCTTGGAGCGATATTAAAGAGAAGTAAACATTTTAATAAGTACCTGTAGGGTACCTATCTCAAAAAAATGATTACATTATTTAATCAAAACATGTAATTTTTCAGATTTAATCTAGCAAATATAAGGACAAGAGACAAAAAACAATTGATGAATCAGTGGAAGTGCACTAAATTGAATACAAAAAAAGAGTTGTCATCTTATCGCCGTGAAACATCAAAAACTAGAGGTGGAACAAAGCCACCATCACCTTCTCCAGACACAATGGATATGGCAGAGATGATACCGCAATGGTTTGAAGTAGATTTCAATGAATTTGATTGTGATGGTGTCGAGGTAGGAATGTTAATTATAAATATGATGGTGATGTTCAAGGTTCAACCTCTCAAGCATAGGCACATACTTTATTCCCCTACAGGGTAGTTAGAGATATTGTAATACCTCAAAACATCCATGTTGCTCTTGTAGTACCGAAACTCTGTCCAGCCAGATGTGAGCCCATTCCCACTTATAATGGACAGTGGGTATAATACACCTTAATACCTGAGTGCGAACCACTCACCATGATACTTAAATTAATAGATGTTATTTATATATTTCAGGATATTACAAATAAAATCATTTTGGAAACAATTGCTATCCCAAAAGCAAATAAACAATGACAAGGTAATAAATCAGTTTTGACATAACTTGAATACTAAAAATGCCAAACAAAGGTGTGCACAACAGTGACAACATAACTTAACAATTTCATTATTTTGTAGGATTAAAGAAAGGTTAAAGAAAATCATGTCGAACTGAACAACAAGAATCCCCAAACAACTCAAAAGAAACCTACAAGGAAGACACCGGTATTATATTTAAATTATCTCTATCTCTAAATAGAATAAAAGAAAGTTGCTATCCAGGTCTGTAGCATGTGCTACAAATTATATTATTAACACATATATTTAATCTATTAATATAAATGTGTTAAAAATTTTATAATATGAATTATACAATTTTTTAAGTTTTGCATGGACAGAGCTTAAATTAATATTCTCTTATTTGTTGCAGAAAGCAAGTAGTAGTTTTATTTTTGGAGAAGCCTCGTAGATGCACAACCAAGTAATGATTAATTTAAAATTACAAACCGAAATCCTGTTGAAGACATTAGAGTCACTTAAAAATAAATAGTATAATGAAATAAAAATGTTTTAAAGATAAATAGGGTTTTATTTGTTTAATGTAAGAGAATAATAATAAATATTTATTTATTTAATTTTTCAAATGTAAACTGAACTTTATTGACTTTATTGACTCCTTTTCCAGTCTTTGATTATTTAATTGTAATTAATATTTGCATGCAATCAAAAACTATTTTTAATAATGCCAAAGAAGTATAACTTCTTACGCGCGTACATAAGTACACGCACCCTTTTTTTTTATTTATATTATATCGGCATCACTTGTTACCTGTCATAGTCCCAGTGAAATTTGCTTATTATGATAATAGGCATTTTATAATGCTATATGATAGTATATTTAAACTTCTTGTCAATAACATTCCTTAAAATTTTACGTCATGCTAAGCTATAGCTCATAAAATATTCATATTTCAGAATTTAAATTCAAAACAAAAAATGAAGCGCGGTAACTGAATAACTTTACAGTATGACTAGATTCGAAAATAGGGTTAGCAATTTTACATGATAGATAGTTCACATAGAGACCACTTAGATGGGATCAAACAAAAATCGCTTTCATTCGAACGAACCGTTAGTAACAAGTTAATTCGTTTTCAATGAAGCCTTTCATCATGCTCAGGCGAATCTAAATTGAACGGGATTGAAAAATGTCTACTAAATTATTCCAAATTGACAACTGAGAATTGATGGCAAATATGTGAAATTATTCGATTGTTATTAATGATTATTATGTGTTATCTTTTAGGAATATTAATTTAAGATGTTATTGTTCATGGGGAAGCTTTAATATGTGATCTCTTTTAATCCGATAAATTGTTTTAATGTATTGCTACAAAAAAAATAAAAAATCAGTAGCGCTACAACTTATGTAGGTCTTGGCCTCAGATTTCTGAATGTGTTTCATTATATATTTTTTTTAATCTAATAGGCAAGTAGGTGATCAACCTCCAGTGCCTGACACACGCCGTCGACTTTTTGGGTCTAAGACATGTCGGTCGAGCAAATGTTAAATGCGCACATAGAAAGAAAGTCCATTGGTGCACAGCCGGGGATCGAACCTACGACCTCTTGTAAGAGAGTCGCGCGCTGATGCCACTAGGCCAATACTGCTCATGTATTGTTACAAACAAATATAATATTATTTTCAGATTTAAAATTCAATAGCACTTTTCGTAAACTGTTGTGTAGTGTAGATAAGGCATTATAAATATATAATTATGCAAATTCTCATTTAAGACGAAATCAATATAACTAGCTTTTTCCCTAAACAGAAGTAAGACAATTTTTTATTTATAATAGTATATAACTGTCACTTGCTTATGTCCTAAGTTTTTGTGAGAAATAAATAAAGATTATATTATTATTATTATTAATATAATTTTGTCACATTCTTCGATAAGAGTTTACTTCTATAATATTTTGATTTTAATAGTGTATGGCTCTTTATAAATAATGTAATTGGTACTAGGCCATATTCATTACTACAGAATCTAGCGTAGATTCAGAATCTCGCAAATCAATTGTAAGCTGAGTGTATTAGAGTTATGTTTGTATACACAAAGGGGCTTAGACGGTCAGCTCTACTTGTATTGCTTATTGATTGCCACTTAACCAGTATATATGTTGCATTATATGAGATGCATCGTTTACATTCATTAATATTAATAATAAACTTAACGATAATGTAAGCATCTATGTATAGCGCCTTGAACCCATATAAAATCGAGGAATGAAGTGTTCTTAGAATTTTCGTAGCACCATCGTAAACACGTAGCACGATTGTAGACACGTAGCATTATAGATTGAAATTACCGGCATCCGCGCCTCATCAAATTCGTAGTGATGCTATATTATTATAACATTATACATATGTTTTGTCATTGGTAAGAACATTTTTATTTATTTATTCAATGCTTCACTGTTATTATAAATACGTAATATGATAACTTACGTCAGACATTATTATGGTCGGAGCAATGGCGTTCAATAACAGCAAAGTCAAATTAGTTCAAAACCATTTAAAGCTTTATTTGATTTGTCAATGTTGCTAGATCTATAAATTAACGACTATTCCATGGTCGATAATAATAAAAAGTTATTATTACTAAAGACTATCAAAAAGTCTGTTAATTTGTAGATCTATTAATATTGGCAAATCAAATAAAGCAAATAATTGCTCCGACTCATATATATTTCACTCAATAACCATCAGTATTCTCAAATATGTATTTACAAATCCTTAATTCTCATGCCGCTATATTAAACTCTATTAGAGAAATACCATAGCTATATCCCTTGCTAGTGGAATCCAGGAACCCCTTTCCCAAGCAGAGCGTTATAAATGATTGTTCAGATAACGGAGACGCCGGGGCATCAATCAAGTGATCTGGGTCAATCCGAATCTCGCGGGAATGAATCGCGGCACACAACGATAAGCAGATCTCATTTATGTATTTACGGTGACAGTTTAATATTGCACACAAGCAAGGGTCTTCTTATATGTTTGTCTACAATATTACACAGTGATAACAAATACGTCAAAAATCTGTATTGTCAAAGTAAAAAAAAAATATTTAACGTCTCGCTTAATACATTTGTTGCTTAAGATTTCTTGTAGTTGAATTCATATGAAATCGTTTTAAACAATTTTAAATTTATACCTATACCACTTTATAGGTTTTAAGGACGCAATTACACTAAAAAACATACGATTTATATGACTAAACAAGTACTGGTACGGTTATATTTATAAAGTAATAAAGACAACAAAAAATGGAAATAAGATTTGTCAATTACTTTTTGCAAATACATATAATTTATCCCGACATAAACATATATATTGAATGTAATAACATTCAGAAAACATCGTGAAATGTCAGCTCAAAAACTGAACAAGTTGCATGTACAGATTTATTTGTGCAACATGGCGTTTTGATTACTTGCTTTGAGTGTAGAGGATTCAACTTTGTATGTTTGCTGTACGAAGTTTATCGTCTTGTACTCGACGTCAGCACTAAAGTAATTTGTACTAAAATGTCCAATGGATTCATCCACGACTACATAAATAATGTCTGTAATCGGCATTCGGGGTATAAGGCTCTCAATTCTATGTCTGTTTTGTTAATTAATACTAACCAAAGGCTAGAAAGTCCCAGATTTTTACTATTTAGGTAGTAGCTTTTAGTATTTAAATGTTAATTAAATATATATGAACAAAAAACTTCGAATGACATTGGTTTATAAATAAAATTAACTAATACTTCTTTGTCTGAGTTCAAATAATTAAAGCTCTAGGATAGGTAGACTTTGGCCTGTGCCTGTCAATTTTTTGTATCAAAGTTTATTGTAATAATAAATTAAAATCATGTCAATGGCGCTTTTAGCATATGCTTCAAATAGTCACGGTAACATAATATTTGCTTTGTTGTTGATTATTATCAGACGTAGAATTTTGGCAGCTCTCTCATCGGCCTTATTAATTACTTTAAATTGATAAAATTATTCCTTATTCCTATATATATAATTCCTTGTTAAAATAGTGCTCATTCCCAACACGACTTAGTAAATACAGCGATCCTGGATCGGTTATCAGTTATAACTAATTCAATTGGCTTAACTAACTGAAAACTATACAAACTTTGATTATGGCTGGATAATCTCAGGTATCCTATACATGACGACTCATTGGTCTAGTGGTTAGTACCCCTGACTGCGAATCCATGGGTCCCGGGTTCGATCCCCGGCTGAGACGAACATCTGATGAGATGATCATTTGGTGTTGTGCTTAGGTCTTGGGTGTTTAAATATGTATTTATATGTCTATCTATCTATAATATGTATGTATATGCGTTGCCTAGTACCCATAACACAAGCTTCACCAGCTTAGCATGGGACTAGGGCAATTGGTGTGAATTGTCTAAAAAAAGATAAAAAAAAAGATAAAGACACTAGAAATTTATGCTGCACTTTCTCCATCATTAAATATCAGAATTTTACCAGTATTATTACTGGTTGATAATTACTAAAAAGCTGTAAAATATAACCAAATATAAATAGACTAATTATAAATTATTTTCAATTAACTCAACGTTCAATACCATCATAAATTAGGTACTGAAAGTTGACCCTACCAAATAATGGAATCATGAGATACCATAAAATCGCACATAAGTACTCACCCTTACCTAATGCAAATTTTGTCTAATAATGCTTCATTTGAATATAGACCGTATCCCCGACAAATACGTATAAAAATTGCGTAACAATCACAATAGGTTTCTCAATAAACAATGCAGTAGCAGTGAACTTGTAATTGGCGTCTGGAGAGCCGAGAGATTTCACATTTCTGCCGTCAAGGGTTATTGACCAGCCGTTTATGCAAACTACTTCACAGAATATCTCCTCCTAAATGTATGGAAATGATGTTGCTTGTACGCACTAGTTAGTAGTAGCTCAAGAGTAAGATCTAGGAGCTTACCTTCTTCGGTTACAGTGAGGTATGTTCTGTGTGTCCACAAGTTTTGTTTTAAAAACATATAAAAATCCAGTGGAATTTTATACCAACTACGCGATAGGTAGCTTTAATATAGCAGCTTTTCAATAGACTAAGAATAATATCAAATGGTTATCTGTCCAATTGATTTAGCAGTCCCTCGCTGACCACTATTCTTGAGAAGCACTCTATACACAGAGACCTAAAGTTTAATTAATAATACAAATTTTCAAATTTTGTCTTAGACCGAGTACACATTGGGCGCTCGGCTTTGGGTTTCACCGCGTTTTGCAGGCGCTCAACAAGCGTTAGTAGGGTGAGTATACTGTATACAACTGGCTCAGTTCGGAAATTTCTATATCCCAAATAGTTCGCTTTTGGATTTCATCGATATAAGAAATCCGTATCAAAATGATCGTTCTCCATTCTCGTCCACGTGCGTCCGTTACGAAAGCGCACGTTCGTATGTACAATAAAATGGCTGCTCATGTATATTGAAGCGAGTTATATTTAGGTTGAGCCACAAAGAAACAAATCAATCAATCAAATGAAAAGTCATACCGCAAATTTGCAGTTTTAAGACATAAAAGTTAACGTCTAAGAAAGGTTTCATAGTTAAATAAAGATTGAATGTATTTTAAGCCATGATTTTAACCATCAATGTTCGTTCATTATGCAGATTCCGGTTGTATCACAAAAACATAGTAGGCGTTGAATTTGAATTGTAAAACCGTTCTCCCCTCGATAAGGCTAGACTTAAGGGATTTGAAACTATTTTGTTAGAAACTATTCCTGCTTCTGCGTATTACTCCTATCCTATATGATATGATAGATAATAATACAGTCATACAACCCTGTATGGCTAATCTTTTTTAATTATCTAATGAGGATATCCATTTGCGCATCCTCTGCCCCCGGAAGTAGCAGATATGTGGAACGCAACCCACACCAGAATATCTGCTATTCAGAGACTGGGTATGCAATGCCCACTAAAACCACTACTGGTAGATCCAGTTAGGGAGGCTCTGGAGTTGCTCTCGCATTCTACCTGATCTCAACGGCATAACTGTGACTATCAAAACCTCCGGTACATTATACACTACAGGTAGGAGATGGGAATTTCTTGTCCTATTCCATACCTCGCCACTGCTGACCATTTATTCGATAATACAAAGCAGAGTAAGGTTGTTACCCACCACAGATAAAGATTAAAATGGGGCTGAGGACCCCGCGAACCCTCCTCCAACGTATGCTGTGTCGTGTCATAATTTGCGCCGTTCGAACAGCTCGGTGTTGGCTCCCGACGAATGATGTCATCCAAGTATCGCCCAAAACACCAAATATCCAAATCCTTTTTATTTTACAAAGATGGTGGTTGTATGCTTTCTGTCAGACACAGAAGTGGTGGTTTTTTGGGTCTAACGTCGGTTTCCTTAAGTTTAATATAGCTTTTTGATGTTAATATTTGGGTCAATAATAGTGAGTCCACTTTTTAAATTTTTTAAGATATGAGTATTTTTTTAAATACGCTCTTCTTAGTTACATCGACGACTCGTAGCAATCCTTGCTGGTATTGTGATTCAAGTAATAAATCAAAACAGATATCTGTATTTTGCGCTTGACGTTACTTTAAATAAACATAAAATTTTAATGATGTTTAAAATTGCCCCTTAGAATTAAAAGAAAATAAGTCTTTTCAGGAAAATACCCGGTACTGATTAATCAAGCTACTTTACCAAGGTAATGGGTTTAATTAAATAGAACGACAGGGATGTAGTAATACTCCCTAATATTTTGAAACAAAACCCGGTAACGTCGTAACAAAATGCGGTATTTTGGGAGTAAACGGCTTATTTAATAAGAGAGATAGGTTCAATCTGCGGCGACATTTGCATAACGACGACCTCCATCGATTTACCCCGTCACACGATCAATGTTGGTGATACCATCCTTTAAATAGTGTTTCGATACCTGTACAAAATCTGCAAAATTTGTTGTTGGTTAGAATGTAAAATAAATGGACGTTACATACGTATTGTGACGGATGTGTACATGTGTTACAGATGCTGTTTGCCAATCACAATTAAACGGAACGCATAACCGTTTCGTCTTTCTGTAAACGTTGTTTAATGTTATATCTAATCTCCTCGTCTGTACTCTAGACCTTTTAAAGTATGTAAAAAAGGGTTCGTGTATTGTGCCCGTACTTATGTACGCGCGTAAGAAGTTATACTTCTTTGGCATTATCTATATATATAAAAGAAAGTCGTGTTTGTTACAACACTTATAACTCGAGAACGGCTGGACCGATGTTAATTATCTCTTTTTTGTGGACTTTTCTCCGCTCCGAATAGCAGAATAAGTAACAAAATATCGCATAAGTTATCGAATAAAAATAAATAAATAAATTAAATTTACGAATTCAAACAGCATGTGGTGCCATCTGTTGACAAAACTACGCATAATTTTACATCAAATTTGTGTCAGTTCAAGAAATATCGACCTTGAGGTGAAAGAGGAGATGCATAACCAGGCTTTGATCTTGATCGAAGACATGTGTTACCTCATCAAAAAATTTTGTATATCAGAAAGTGCTTTAATAACATGCAGTATCGCAATATTGGCGCTAGAGAGAAGAAGCCTAATGTGTAAAACTGCCATTCTTCTTTCGCAATGGCAAGCAGTAAAACATTTCTGTATTTGCAAATTGTATTAATGTAACCTTAAGGAAATCCTAAATTAAGTTTACCTAAAGTTAACACGATATTATTAGACTGTAAGGTGGAACGAAGTTCGCTGGGTCAGCTAGTTAAAAATAGTTTTTTTGCATGCAAATAATTAATTACAATTAAATAATCAAAGACTGGAAAAGGAGTCATTATAGTCAATAAAGTTCAGTTTACATAAATAATTTAATTTAATTAGTTTAATTAAATAAATAAATATTTATTATTATTCTCTTACATTAAAAATAACATAAATTCTATTATTATTCAAATGTTGTTTTTAAATTAGGTCCAATGCCGTAGCATCTTCCGTGGGCAACTTCATTCTGTTAATTTTGTGTCACGGTGCGCGCGCATCGTAAAATTTCACTCTCATCAATTTTTTATAACGCGCCTAAAGAAGTATAAATTCAAAAATCCAACAATAGCCAGAGTGACTCAAAGGAATGTTTACAATAACACAACATAAGGTCACTATATGCGTAGTTCTTCTACCCTTATCTGTTTATTAATGTCATTGTTTTAGTTACATATTTCGAAGAAATGTAACATGGGGAGATTATGGAACAATTTAGAAGCCAAAATAATGTCTGTATGTAGCTGTTCAATCATAGGTTCAATCTTCAATAAACGGTTAAAGATTTATTTACAGAAGACAAATTATCGTACGCGATACGCTGCGCTACCTGATAATATTTTATGCGAATTATTTTTATTTATGGAAAATTGGCTGAGTTGAAAATATACAATAAAACCAAGATATTCTATTCGTAAATTAAGGTTCTCTGTTTATATGAAAAATTCCTTTCAAATGTTTCACTGTCAAGATGTAGAAACAGAGACTAATTATTTAGCAAAGTACAAGAATTCTAAGAAGCAACTTGCTCTTCGTCAGAACTTAGAATACATTAGCCTCCCTAATTACGACAAACAGACTAATGCAATATTGATACTGGCAACTTTAAGCCCATAGACTAACGAGATCTAAAATGTTAATACTATTTAATCTAGAAAATTAATATATTAAGGAAAATTCATTAACATCAAATACATGAATGGCTAAGTTTTTCGTACCTTTTTCTATAACAATGTGATGACTTTATTCAATTAATAAACTTTTTTTGTTATCATTGATTCGGAAAATGCAAGAAAATTGTCGACATATACTCTCGAATAAAATTAGGTTTTGTAATCGATATTTCATTCATGATGTAATTTAAATAATTTAAGCGCACAATCATCTCGAAGCGACTGGGTGTAATGCGTATAAAAATTCATTGCTTAGTTTAAAAGTATTTTTGCCTGTAGATCATATTTTGGCTATGCAAGTAGATATATGGTATTGTTTATTTAGATAACTGTTAAACAGTTTCCAGCAAATTATGTAATGTAAAATTCATGTATGGTATGGTATGGTTTGTGGACTCGTTTTCCGCACTTAGACGCTCACTAGGTCCGTTGTACGTGAGCCCTGGCTAACTAAGCCAGCCTAACTCCTTCCAGAAGCACAGAAGCTTCCTGAGTACTTCGCAGGCTTCACGGAGCGAGTCACTGTTCCGATGATTTCTGTACTTTGTTTAGCCACAGCCTCGCATTCCAGGACTACGTGGATGACTGTTTCCTCTGCGTTGAAACAGCCTCTGCACATGGGGCTGTCTGTCACGCCTAGGACATAAGGTGTTAATTAAGGAGGCAATGGCCCGTAATTGTCCCTATCATTGTTTTGAGGTTATTTCTGGTTAGGTTTAAAAGTTGCTTAGTCATTCTTGTGTTAGCCACTGGCAGAACCATTTTGTATTGCCTGCAGTCCAATTCATTCATTCATAAATGGTATATATATTGAATTTAAAAAAATAAATATTGGTTGTTTGTAAAGTAGGTTTACGATCGAGATGTTTACGTGATAACGTCTTATTGGTGATATAAGTTTATGGGAAGTAAGGAATTAATGAAGATAACAATTTTTTTCAAATTTTAAATTACATCTATCGTTTTATTCACACTTTTGATGATAAATTTCGGGTGTAAAATGACAAGTTTACTTATTCGACTATGATATACATTTTTCTTCATACATACATTCATACAAATCTCCATTCGTTTGTATGCCGCTAGAGTGAGAGAGACGGGAGATCGGTCCGTCTCTCTCTCGTTATACCTGCGATCGCGCTCGTGAGGTTTTGGTGTGACACAAGTTTCTGAACATGTCACCCGACTAAAACGATTTTAAAGACGTTATCACGTCAATAAAACCTAATCGTAGAGATGGCGTTTGTTTTATACTCTATAAAGATTTAGAGGAACACGGCTCAAATGACCCAAATACGTGCGGTTTCAACCGATTGTATTATACAAAGAAAAATGCCTATCCTGCCGATATCCCAGATAGCCTCGTGGGAGGCCAATTTATTCCAGCGTCGATGTGACTTATGGGCCTGAGAGTGAAAGCCTGTTGGGTACGATTTCGACGTGCGTTTGTGAAATCGTTTATCAGTAAGAAAAATATCAAATTTCCCTGAATTATTTGTACGAACACCAAAGTTCGGTATTCAGTGACAAAACGTAGTTTTCGATTGTTTTGATTTGGATACGATAAAAGATATATTGCGAAGCGAAAACTAATAATGAACACTGATTTGCTGTTATTAATTCTCAGAAATTCTAGAATACAACGAAACCGCTTCAAAGTACACTTTCCCTTTCAAATTCGGTATTCGATATTAATTAATATGTAATATTAATTTCAGATAATAATATGTAAGAATAATTAAGATTGTTTTAGTTGAGTTGATTTTAGCACATAAATAAACATAGGAGCATATTGAATAATGCTGTGGTTTTTTCGTTTCTAGCTAGCTAACTGAATAGTTAAATTATTAGACAGTGTTAGTTAACGCTACGTTAGCCGGGCACAGTAATTAATTCTAAACTAATTTGGTTCCGTCCAGGATAATTTATCGGCATAGCGCAACTTCTTGGGTGAGGGAAGTTTATATTGTCAAGAATGGCTGATAGCGGGCCGCTTGCTTCATTTACCACAATACGTCCGCATTATACACATTGTCGCGTTTACTTACTCTCTTGTTTTATTCCGGGTTCAACATTTTTACTTATTTTGGGTTATCTTAATAATGAGTTACCAAAAAATGAGTTACTTAAAAGGCCGGCAACGCACTCGCGATCCGATTCTGGCATTGCATAAAAAAAGCGATGTTACAGATTTTTTGTGAATTATGGTCACTGCTATTTAAGGAAAATTGTTTTAATATTTTCTTCTTTACTTCGACAATATGTGATATAGGTTACAATTAGAATATAGCTATTGTTAGTTATAATTATTATTAAAGTTGCTTTTTGTGATTTTTTATGTATGTCAAACAATTTTTCTATACCTAGTGCGAAGATTAGAGTTAGATTCAAAATTAACTATTTTTGTAGCTGGTATAGCAACTGAAATTGTAGAGAAAGACTCAGTAGCTAGTGAATACTGTCAACACCATTATATTTATTATATTATATATTTTTTTTATTATTTTTATTATATTTATTATATTAAATAGCTTTTTATTAGTTTAATTTGACTAGAATATGATCATGTTAAAATTATGTTCTTACGATATTACGATAGGATATTATAAAATATTATATAATTTTGATTATCAATAAATCGGTTAAAGGTAGGTTTGAGGTACGTTTGTATACAAACCAAAGCTTTTCTATTGTATTTTAATACTTTATTAATATTTCAAACCTTAATTAACTACTGTTTTATGTGAAACTAAGGCCAAGCCCGTTGAACCTAAATTTAAACCTAAAAAATCCTTGTAACAGTTGATTAAATACGAAATAATGGAGGTTGCAAAGAGCAATTTGATTGACGTCATATTTATTGGGCCTAAATTCGTTGCTGTCGAAAAGCGAAATTGGCTTCGAGCTAGCACGTCGCCCACACAAATGGCCGGAAATGAACTTTTTTCATTTTAAAATCAGCTATTTTTATTCGCATAGATACTTTTTTTTTAAAGAAAAACGCTTTTACCGGATTAAAGTTATGTATTATTATAAATTTACAATTATTTGACATAATTTTAAATTTATCCGACGTTTACAGCGTGTGTGGTCACGGTGACTGAAGACCAAAAGATGTTGAATGTCAAAAAGTATCACAGCTGCAGAGAAAGTTGCATTATCTGTATTTATTTCCCCGGAGTTTGTAACGACTAATAAAAAATTATTTCAAATAATTGTAAATTTATAATAATACATAACTTTAATCCGGTATAAGCGTTTTTCTTTAAATGTGTAAAGGTTATGTTAATCAAAGACAATACTACGTACTTTTTTTAATCACGTAAATATATGACCTTATAATAATAAATTATCATCGTGTTTATAACTATGTTACCAAATTAGGAAAGTTAATGCTTAAGAGTTTATCGTTAAAATTATATACCGAAGATAATAATCTGTAAAAGTATACTGGTTTATGTCTCCTTAGGGATGAAAATGTTATGCAAAGTATTTCCACAGCGCTCGCTACGTTAAATGTTTCAACTTTTAAGTTAAACAAGGTTCTTAATTTAATTCTTAATACAATAGAGAAAGTACTGTAGCACTTTTTTTTGTACTACTATGTCAAAGACATAATAATTAATATACAATATGTAGTAACGCGTGCGGCTCTCAACCTAGGTCGTGCGTTCAAACAATTTTCGGTTTCTCAATTTGAGACTTACACCAACACTAGATCGTTTGACATGTTGTTGACGTGTTCTTAAAAGAAATATAGGTACCTCAACAGCCTAATACGAGCTTTGAAAAGAAAACAAACACTTATGTAACCATAAACAAATTACCCTCAACGTGTTAACCATAAGGTATAATCATTGAAAACAAATGCGTTTAAATTAGCATACATAACGTAAACATCGATATTGTAAGAAAAGCAGGGAAATTTCACTGGTAATATTTGTGAACATGGCAAATGTGTATCTACCATTTAGAGAAGTGCTTGTTTTTAACCTAAACAAACCTAAATTTGTCTAAAATAAAACTAGAGAATTAATTTAATTAAACGTATTACAACGAACAATGTAAGCGACATCACGTTTCATAACCGCACGGTGATCCATTAGTAATGTTGTATTTTATTCAATTTTAATTTTATATAACGAGTTTTTGTGGTCCGTGGCAATTGTGTATAGTTAATTAATTCCTATTGGTTAATTTGAAATAATGTTAAATTATATAATAACGGGATTAAGTGTTTATTCAAATATTTTTTGTTTATCAAACTTCCGCGCCGTTAATACTCCCTTTGTACATACTATTCTTGGTGCGGAGAATGCGGAGGAGCGTATAGAGCGACCGCCGACGCGAAAACCGCTGTGTGAGTTCTAAAAGTGAGTTACAGAATCGCAAGGCTGGAATTGGATATTTGATATCTGTTTTTGTAATCATGTTTAATTCTCAATTGGATCTAGTTTACCTAAATTACGGTGTCAAGGTATAATATATATCAGTGAGTTATGGGAATAAAAGTATGCACATATATATTTTCAGTAAATAAAATTGATATAAATCGTAACGTTAGAATCACAATTAAAATAGCTTATATCCTAAAATTATTTATAAGTTACCTCTAGCATATCAATTACAGACGCTAAATGGCAATATGATTTTTCATCAAACTGATAAAGCCCGCGAAGTTTCATTCGAATAAATGGCCTTCATTTTAGCTCTAAAACTAAAACGTTTTCATAGAATTTGAGGAAAATAAGTGGAAATATCGCTCAATGAGAGTAATTTCGATAAGTGCAAAACTGTCGAAGTTATTTGAGAAAAGTTGTAGTAGGTGTCAAACGTTATTTAGCTTACAAATGTAATAACAATTCACATATTTAAATACGATATGAGATATGGTGAATTTGGTCGATACAATTGTATGCTTTAAGAAAAATTACATAGTAATAAATATTTACTAAACGTCTTATAAAAATATATCTATGGCAATCTATTAGGCATTAATTGGCTTTGCTTTCGATAATAATGGCATATATGGTTTAATTATATAAACTTACTAGCTGATCCGGCAAACGTCGTTTTGCCATGTTTATCATTTATAATAAAAATAGGGGTTGATCGTAGAGGGGTGAAAATTAAGGGTTGTATGTATTTTTAATGCTGTATTATAAAAAAATCAAAATAAAAAATTATCTAAAAATTAAAAAATAAGGAGTAGACTACCCTTAAAATTGAGGGGGATGAAAAACAGATGTTGTCCGATTCTCAGACATACCCAATATGCACACAAAATTTCATGAGAATCGGTCGAGCCGTTTCGGAGGAGTTTAACCACAAACACCGCGACACGAGAATTTTATATATTAGATTACAAACTAGATCGCATATGTACGTTATGTGCGTACATCTTAGTGTCATTTAATATTGTAAATACATGGTGATATAAGTTTACTTATTTTTCATTGTACTAAAAATAAAATAAGCTTTTGATATTCTAAGCCTATTGTAAAGATTATCCGCCATTTTATTGTTGTTTTGATAAAGAAACAGTAACATTGTCCTTAATATTGAAGCATGTATTTCTGTGTAATATTACTTTTTTATTTAACGGCTTTTTATATTCGAGTGTAGTATTAAAATATCGCCGCTATATTATTAGCATTCTTGTTTAACTAGACTTTTTGAAAGCGTTCCCTCTAGAATAATACAAATACTTAACAAGTTTAATTTATAAAATTTTTGTACAAAATTAACTTTACTTAGATGAAAGTATATGTTACTATAAAGTATATAAAACGTGTGAAGTTTAACTAACATAATATTTATCTCTGGACTCTTTTTGCATATCTAACATACATTATATTTAATACAATCTTATAATATAATAAAAGAAAAAATGCTACACTAAAATAAATTTTAAAACTTTGGTTCCATTCTAGTAAACAACAACAACCCCCAATCATAGTTCATCATTTGATTTAGCTTTGTGCGGATTAAAGGTGAGCTATCGGCCTGTAACTTGTCACCATAAAACCTTCAGCGAGGCTTTACGTGTCCTTTCGATACGGTAATACTCCTAACAAATCCTAAAGATCAATCGGTATCTGAGCATTCATGAGTCCAGCTACCCTCTACCGATAATAGATACATCTCGTAATGCGATTATATTTTTTTTGCTAAATAAAACCTTATTCAGAATATAAAAGAGGGATTATTATCTGTGGAATTAGATGCTCAGATTACAAATCATAATAATATACGTACTTGTTTAATTACGTTTTTAGTGAGAAATGATTATAATATATTTTTAAGTTTTATTATATAGTTTAATAAATAACGGATATCTCACACGATCGCCGCAGGGCTGACAGCTTTACTTGGTCATTCAGGCAACCAGTACTTTTTTTATTAGAAATAACGCAGGGAAACCCCAGGGTTTCGTAGCCTCTATAAGGTCCTCCTTATCTGCAGTTGGACATGACTAGACCAATGAGACAGTTATCGCATTGACAGTAAGCATTACGGTTTCATTATACCATTTATATTATATAGGTGTATTATATAACTACCGTAGTAACTCCAGATTTAATCCGCATCAACTTGATGTCTGGAAGTCCACTGTCCGCTTCGCTATTTTCTTCTGCGAACTGTGAACTGTGTTCCAGGTCATCCCTGGAACCTCCAATTGTATAAAAAGAAAGCATACTCCTCCCTCAAAAGCCGGCAACGCTCACCAAATAGGTGTCCATGGGCTGCAATGACTGACCCGTTATTCGATGCCCCGTAGGCTCATTTGCTCCTGTATCCTATAAAATAAAAACAGCATTACTTCTTTAAATATTTTTCTGATCCCTGAATATTCTTGACATCTCACTCCCGGGAGAGATGCCATTCAGTATTCATTAGTTGACGAGTTGTATAAAAATGGTCGGTCCATCAATCACTGCCGTTGATTAATGGCCCCCAGCAAAGTTTCTTTCGATCCTTATTAAGCCTTGGCCGAGCAAGATGATGCGTGTTTTGAATCCTGACTCCATTAAAACATGGACCTAATTTATAGGGAATTGTTTGGTGTATTTCGAACGATATAGTGTACTCTTCCCTCAAAGGGAACCACTAAAAATAAGTGTCCATGGGCTGCGTAGACTGCCCTTTTTGGTCGTCCCGCAAGCTCGTTTACCCCCTATTTGAAAAAAAGATGACTGCCGTCTTTTGCCCCTATAATATAAATAAAAAGTGTTTACGAATGGCAGTTGCATAAAACGAGTGACAATTCCAATGTTTACCTGAAACTTACCTATGATGATATTGACTCAAAAAACAATTATTGACACTGTGTACCTAATTATTTCAGTTTCTAAATATGCTAAACAGTAGTAAAACTTGAATCAAATGTACATTTGAGCATAAACAAAAAGCTTATTATTATTTTAATAATTTATCGGCCAATTTTCATAAGCGACGTACTATTAGTTTTGGGTTAAATTAATCGTTATGTGAATCAATCAGTTGATAGGTTAGGTTTTGAAACTGAGATTTACAAGTTCAATTCTCTATGTAAATTGTATAAATTTCATACCATATGCAAATAGCACTTACTCGTTTTAAGGAAAACATCGCAATCGTAGCGGTGGGTCTTAAATCCCGATTTTGACTATTTTCTCCGTTTCATTATTGAATATTTATTTTAAATCACCATAGAATTATCTTTTATAATAAAATGAGAATAATAAATACGATTCGTACTTCTTTATTGGCCCCATATACAACTACGCTGCTGCCGATGGGCGTCTCCTGTTTACTCTGTGACTGTGGTGTTCAGACGACCCTCTGTTGCTTAAGTTTCGGAACATACTTCCTGAGAAGTTGGATTTAAGCATCGAATAATTTATTCATGTAGTGCTTACACAGTATCAAAAGGTAATAAACTAAAGTAGGTCACATAGGCAGTTTATAACTTAATTACATATAACCTCGTAACAAAATAAATCACTTTTAAATGAATGTTTCGTGTGACCCAATATTATATATATATTTGACAAAATAAACTAAATATCCTATCGATACAAGGAGTAAATTATTAATATAATCTACAATTAATTAAAAAACGCGTGTGTACTTATGTACACGCGTTAGAAGTTATACTTCTTTGGCGTAACAAGATAAAAATCTTTTCAAAAATTATATGTCGCCTTATTCTACGTTTGTAGAAACGACACTAACAATAGAAATTCTCTCATTATTTTTCCCTAACGCTCCAAAAGAAGTATAACTTCATAAAAACTAAAGTCTTGACTATAGCTAACTTCAGGGTGTCGGTTTTTTATACACTAATAGTGAAGCTGCTTACTTCTCTTGTGAACATTGAAGTAATTGTATGCGCGCGGTACATTCTACATTTGTCATTTCCACCTCAGATTCTTACTAGGAACCCGTAGAACCAGAGGTCTACGCGTTCCAATTATATGAAAATTATGCATCCGACCCGCCAGAATACTAAATAGTTGTTTACCTATCATAAAGCCAAAAAAGCTCTATTCTGAGGCGTAGCTGAAGACGTGGAATAGTAAATATTTCCCCTAATTCTTTGAAAACAAACTGCTGACTCGAACAACTAAGATTATAATGCTTTTGTATTCAGTTTGAATATAAATTTATATGAGCCAAGGTCGCACAATTCTGCTCACGTAGGCATTTCTTAGTTCGCGAACGTCAAAAACATTTGCCAGCCATTTGAGTAGCTATTTATATATTAATTTATATTGATTCTCTTCGATACCGCGACGACCTTCCTGAAGAAACATCTTGAGGAACCGGCATGAGTTAACATGAGGAAGCCATTTAGCGCAAATGACACACGTATGTCAAATCTTATACGTTTTTGACATATGGAACAGAGTTGAGTTGAACAAAATCGACTTCTGTCAAGTACATATCTTCTGGTCTATTAAATGTTTGACCAAAGAAACTGTAATATGAAGCAACTTCCCATATATCGACTAGTTTATTATTTAATACTTAAATTAATTATTTCCTGTTCTACTACGTAAAATATATTTCGTTGAATATAGAAAAATATAATGATTTCCACCGAGGCCCTACATTAACGATATTACATTTCGGATTACCAGTTGGGGCAAGCAATCTCTTCAGAGATGTATTGAAAATCGATCATTACGCTGTAAGTGACATTAATCATCATGATGGATTTACGTGGCTTATTTTAAGATCGAGATCTGCTTACGATTCAATACCTTATACTATATAAGCTTGTATAATATATGGAAGTCCGATTAATAATTTTAATAACTTCCACATTACTATGACAAATTTCATATTATAATTGATTAGTCTATTGAAATGTTACAATATCAACGCCATATTGCCGCTTAGATAAGCCTAAAGTGTTTGTTAAAATTTCAGCGCCAAACTCAGGAAATACTGTTTTTTTGTGAATTTTTTAAGTGTCTGTAGCAAGATATGTGTGTTTCTAAATATTTCATAAGATTTAAATACAATTAATTTGTGCCATCAATTCATTCTGCTAGTTAGCTCATGAAAATCACACACATGAAATTGTTCAAACGGTCTGAAGTAGTACAAAGAACGAACGATCCTCTCGAGGCCAGCGAAGCAGCATAATTGTGATGTCATGTCAAGGGTTCATTGGCCGTTGTTCTCATTTCAAAATTATAATTTAACAATTTCCTTAATACATAGAGTATATTTTGTCTAATTTAAAAATCATTAGGCTGAGTTTTAAAGAAAAAAACTAAAGGTTCGCTGTTTTGCTTTTATTACACACACAAAAACAACAACAAAAGATCTTTTGTATTTCTGATATCAGGTCTTGCGAGCCTTACGCTTGACTATAAAAAAACAAAATTTACGGCATTGAAAAAGATTAGTTGACATAATAAAAACACTAGTTTAATAGTTAAAGCGTGTAAAATGAAATCATTGTGTTAACGTCGTGGAAGTAATTTCTTTCGCAATTAACACTTTAACACTTTTCCGTATATATATGTATAATTATAGATAATTATGATTTTTTATCAAAACTAAATTAAGGAACTTGTAAAGATCATAATGGTGGTCTTGCTATACAAAAAATCCATACAATGCCCTTCATGTTCAGTTCATGGGGCTGCTGCAGCATGCTGACGTTAATAGCGGGAAGGCTGGATTACCCTTATATGAGCCATTGCAATGGACTGCGTGTGCCCTTTTTAATTTTATGGCTAATATTTAGCATTATATTGTAACTAACACAATAATAACCACTAATGATTGTCAGCTTGAATAAATAAATTATTATTAATAACAGCTATTTCAATATTTTGACGGATTATATTTGTCAACAGTTCCGAATATTCATGTAAGCCGAAGAAACTATCGATAGAAAATCTTCAATAATAAACGTTTAAAGTATCTGGCAAGTAAAAATATCGGATTCTCGTCAGCGACGGAGAGTTACCGTGAGCGACGAAGCTTAATTACCTCTCCCAAACTTTTATAATTCAAAACTTGGAGCGAGTTTCGTTAATAATGGGTCTCTTTATGTAATGATAAATTCAGTGCCGCAGCCTTCATCCGGACTTTCTTGAATTTAACACTTTTTCGTTATGCTGCGGGACTTATAATACGAGTTAAGCGTATAAATTAATTTGTTACTTGTATATCAAATTCGAGTTAAATTATTGTCCGAGTAAAAATGTCTCTTAACAACTGCTATTGGATAATTTTTTTATTAATTACCCTAGACTTCATGATTTTCAGTCGTATATTCTAATCACTTCATCAAGGTTATCACAAGTTTAAAAACGGTGTTGGTGGTATAATTGCTATCCAGATACTCCAGTTGCGACAGAGATATAAAAATAATGATAAATAATGATACCATTTGTTCTTTATATGAGTGGTGGTCCAAAACACTGCTCTTCGTTGCAAACTTGCTTTTGTTTGAGTAACTTCCTAAGACCGAGGCTCAATGCGGGTTAAACAACTGTGTACTTAAACCAAAATGTTAGCACAACGTAATTATACTCAATATTTATCTTGAGTGAAGAATCACAGCGAAATTATCGCCGTCAATTTGTTACACATTTCAACTGGTTTGTTGAGAAAATATTAACTGTTTGTTGAATGAGTGATGACTGAGCCCGTTTCCGTTTAATTAAAGCAAGACAAGACTTGTTTTGTTATTCCGTTATTGTTTATAGAAGCTATTTTGTTGCCAAACTGCAGCTTTTGAGAGATTCTCGTTTGTACTTGCTTATTGAAGGGAATCATTTCTGCACCTTTGTGAAGCCTTTGAGATGAACTGCAGCTATTTAATTTCGCTAAAATAACTTGATCTTGGGAATAGCAAGGTATAACTTACAAAATAATTTACTTAGGAAATTAAATTCTGCATATAAAACATGGCGTTCACTTGATTCAAAATTAATATTCTTAAAACAATTGAATGCGACATAGACGCTTAGTGTTCATAATGGTAATGTTGTTCACATGCTTGTGAAAGATATTTCGCAGTTATGAAACTATTTAAAGTCATAACCACCCGATACCTAGTTACGTGACAAGTAACTATTATTAACTAATTATTTGTCAGCCAAATATGGTATTCGTGGATTTATTCCTTTAAGATTCAGAAGATTTAGATTCCGTTTTCAATTATTTTTACGTTTTCTTCAATACTCACATAGAAATTTCGTATGCGTATGAAAATATATTTATAGCAGCCCAATTCAAATTCAAAAATCATTTAATCATAAAGGTAACACATTGTACACTTATGACTAGTCAGTAAAGAAATACATATTAATGCTTCTAATTTTACATTTAGTGCCAGTTCTCAAATCAAGGGCGTAGAACGGAAGAGAACTGGCAATAAACTCTCCGCCACTCTTTTTAATCGCCATGTTCGTTCGTTTGTAAGGAGCTGCAACCATTACACCATGTTCCACATGACATATTAAGTAATTAATAATAATAACATAAATTAAAAACAAAGACTTGTCCTCTATCAGCAGAAGGTATGGTGAAAGAGGAGAACGCACTTACATTCTCGTGGGAACAACACCCAAACACTTAGTCGAAATAATTAACATCACCGCATACACGAATTCAAGTACGACCAGTCACCACCCGTTCACGAGCATGACGCATGGCCAGCCAGCCATAGCCCCCCCTCGCCATATTTTAGGGAGAGAGACAACCCGACGCATGGACGCCGCACAAGCAATGACATTTAAGCGAGCATGACGATCCTTGAAATGTGGACTTGGCTACATAAGAAAATAATAATAATACTGAAATAATTTGATACCACATGGATCGCAACAAAGCTTGAAAATCCTATCTAATATTGCCTAAACTTACGCTTCATCGCAGTGCCACTATTATTCTTAAAAGGCCGGCAACGCACTCATGAGCCCTATGGCATTGAGAGTGTTCATACATTTTATTAAATATACATATCTGTATGTGTGTTCAAGCTTAAACTACTGAACTGAGTTTTTAAACAATTGGAGAGTTGGCGTTAGGTAATAGTACAGCCTTTTATTGTGAAAAAATGGATTGAATACGGGATTAAAACATTTATATAGCATTTCTTTATTGTCAAAGACAAACTATGTGTAATTAGGCACTTGGTTTATCTTTACTATGCAACTATTTATTAGAAACATTGTGTTTGACTATTAACTGTAAATAACCGTAATTTGCAATTCAAATTCAAAATAAAATAATTCTAAGACATTAAAAATACTGCCCAAAATAACAACGCTACGCGGAAGAACGCGTTTACATAAAAAATAATGTACTTACAACATTATTTAAAACTTTTGTAATAAACACACTAGAACAGATTTTAAGGGTTTAAAAATCGGCTAAAAATAGTAAGATGCAGCATTCGCCGAGTCAGTGTGACGGGAGCGTGTCACTCGAACAGTATGAAACAAAAGCACTTGCGACAGTCTCTGAGTGCGCCGACCGCGTTCGTTGTTCCCGTTTCATGTTGATGATCCGTGGTTTTACTTGGGCGAACTGTGCGGTAGAAACGGTAATGGGCTATATATAGGTTTAATAAGTTTTCATTAAATTATTTTAAAATTATTGTACAATAGTTCCTTAAACTATATATAGATTGGCCGAGATTTTATGCGTAAATATCCATTGATATAATATTATCTCAAGGGTATAATTAATATATATTGCACCTTGTTTACGAGTATTAATCATAAGAAGTAACTAATTCTACTACTATTTTAAATGGCAAAAATCTAAGAGGAATTTTAATATCGGCCACAGCTAGAGTAGAGAGAGATTTGTTAATGTGTGCATTATTAAATCATTACAATATCTTAACAAACCAGTAGGGTTACTGTGCCTGACATACGACGTCAGTTTCCAATTTCTTTTCCGAAGACGAATTCACACAGATCCGAGTAGGTATTTAAAAAATCTAGTAAGTGTGCGTACAGACTATGTAACATATTATATAACTTGTGTTTTATAACACGTCCACATTATGTAACCTTGTTATTCAACATTATAACATAAAACAATACTGTACACATTAGAATAACAATGCAATATAACAATGTTATATAACCATTTTAAATAACAAAAGAAAAACAAAAAAACGTAGATGCTGGGTTCGTCCTAGCATACATATCAATAACATGTTATTATAACATGTTTTATAACAGTGTCCACATTATCTGAAACACGTTGTATAGCAATGTTGTATAACATGTTATGTTATGTCTGTACGCACCTTAATAAACCTTATATTTAACATACTTTGGAATATGCTTCAATTCGAATTACATTTATAATATAATGAACTTCAGTAAAATTCACTTGCATAAAATATTTGATAAGTTATTTGTTTTGTTAAAATGCCTTCAATAAAATCTTGGTTAGTTTCGCTATAAAAGATATTGCGAATTCTCCATTTTCAATTGTTGCGCAGGAAAACCTACAGAATATTAGATTTTTCGTTCTATTTTCAGGTTTTTCACTGCGTGTGATGAAAACCACTGTTTGTCTATGATTCCTTTGTTGCCTATTTTATAGATTAAAAACTCGTGTGCTATATCTTTATAATATGATTTCGTTTGAAACATAAAACACAATAGGTAGGCCAAATAATGTAATAAAACTCTTACGATATATTGTAAGCTTTTAACCCTAAGATCCGGAGTGCGATTTCCGGTGAAATACATGGCACACTTTGATCTTATAAATTCATAAAAAAACAGTGGCGCTACAACCTCTTTAGGTCTTGGCCTCAGATTTCTGGATCTGTTTCATGATTATTTTTTTTAATCTAATAGGCAAGTAGGTGATCAGCCCGCAATGCCTGACACACGCCGTCGACTTTTTGGGTCTAGGACATGTCCGTTTTCTCACGATGTTTTCCTTCACCGTTCGAGCAAATGTTAAATGCGCACATAGAAAGAAAAGCATTGTTGCACAGCCGGGGATCAAACCTACGACCTCAGGTATGAGAGTCGCATGCTGAAGCCACTAGGCCAACACTGCTCAATATAAATTATAAAGACATTTATCGATAAAAAAAATCAGAAAATAATTAAGAAATCCAACGCAAAGAAATTAACTATCAAGCTTAGACTAGTAACTAGTATAAAGTGTCCAAATAAGGCCCTATTTATATACGTATAGAAAGCCCCATATAAAACCTAATTGGCAATAAATACATCTAAAAGGCCATATACCTAGAGGCTACCCCTTCTTAATTGAGTGCGAGTGGTATCCAGGGCGGGCCTAAATAGCGGGTTATTAAGCCCTGATCTAATCTTAATTGTCTACTCTATATACCATTTGGGGATAGTAGCAATGTAATTACGTTTACTTGGCTTTATAAAAATATCTTACCATTAGTCATGCTTTCCTTGATTGTAATAATTAAAGCTTTGGGAAAACAATTCAAATTTCTAAATGGTTAGTGGGTAGCTGGATCCATATACTGGTGGTGCGCGTCAAAGACTGTCTCAAATAACGCTCAGTTGTGGAACGACGAACGACGGACGTCGAGGTAAGGGGACGGATACGGGTAAAATTTCGAATTGTGCCTCGATGTCCGATGATGAAACGCAGCTGCAGGTATTAATTCGAACATCTCCTCTAAGCATTCTCCTTGGTGAATTCGGTAAAAACCAACCCCACGCAATGCCAAGAGATCAAAATATACAATATTTAAAACAAAATATTTTTAGCATTATTACACGATGTCTATTCTTATTAGATGTTATTCCCAGTGCCGGATTAGCCACATAGCAAGAGTAGCAAATGCTTCGGGCCCCGCGAACTTAGGGGCCCCGCGCTCCAACGCCCGTCGGACCGTAATGAAAAAAGTATCAATTTAGATAGTAGCGTAAAATATCTTGCGTCCTTTTAACGCGAAGCGCTTAGTCTATGCTTCACTTCCACATAAAAATAAACTCGACTTCGTCAAGTATAATCGTAAAAATAAGTACATATTTATCTTTTTAACGTTAATTTTCAAATTTTAATTATAATCGATATACATATTTAGACTAGCATGTTGTTTGTACCCTTCAGATTTTTATTTTTATATAGGTATACATTTATTTTGCGAGATTACGAAGCCGAGATTGTACTTTTCTAATCGATTTTAATATAATAGCGATTATAAGTATTTCGAGGAAATAGGCGAACTATTTAAATCCTAAAGCCTAACCAAGGGCCCCTAGGCAGAATTTGCTACAGGCCCCGCGCTGGCTTTATCCGGCACTGGTTATTCCATAAATCAAGGACGGTTACCGTAGTAACATGGCACTATCTTTACTCCACATTTTACAACCAGATCATGTTTAGCGATACCAATTTGTTCTTTGTATCTCGGGCCTTCTCAGCTTCTCATCTTAGTTGCTCAAAATTATTATCATGTTAGAGTTTCTGCACCTTAAATACAGTGTAGAACGTTCCGTTACAATTAACAATATTTAAATATTAAATAGGATAAAACTGTAAACGGATTATAGAATAGAGATTATGTATATTTTTTAGTCTACGATAACTTTGAAGCGTAATCGTAAGAACTCAATTTTGATGTTCAGTTACTTCAAAAGTTGTTTTAGCCCGCATAAGTCTCTCTAACGAGTTTTGGGGGTCGCTCTAGGCATTCTACTTTCTTGGCTCAGGCATATAGGGAAAAGGTTTTTACGATTACTTCAATCGCATCCTTTCAACCAGTGGCATAGGACGAAGAACAAGTTATAAAATAATAAACGCTTCAGCAAAAAGAATTTGCGTATTCAATTATCTGAAGGATAATTGTTATATTTCTAGTTTTATAATATAATAAGCTGTATACTGGACTAAACTGGTTTTCAGGCTATAAAAGCACGGCGCGTGGTGTGGCGCTCTCACTTCTTCGCCGCCTCGCACTAGATAATATAGACGTCACTTACAGTTATTGTTGTTGAATTTGTGGTTATGTGTTCTTAATAAATTAACTAGCAAACTCGGCGAACTCCGTTTCACCAGATGGCTTCGTTTTATGTAACAATTCGTTTGGTGATTCCGCTTTTCTGTTGAAATTTTTCCTGAATTTTCTTTGCTATAAACCTCACGGAGCCCGAGACCTTTCCAACGAATGCAAAACCGTGGAAATCGGTTCGTGCGTTCTGGAGTTATAGCGTCAGGAAGGAAAACCCGACTTATTTTTATATAGTAGACTAGTAAACTCGGCCAACTCCGTTTCGCCACCAGATGGCTTGGTTTTATGTTACATTTCGTTTGGTGATCCCGCTTTTCTGTTGAAATTTTTCCTGAATTTTCTTTGCTATAAACCTCCCGGAGCCCGAGACCATTCCAACGAATACAAAACCGTGGAAATCGGTTCGTGCGTTCTGGAGTTATAGCGTCAGCTTATAGTTAGATTCGTTATAGTTTTAGTTGGAAAAATCTTCTTTACATAGATGTTACATGGGAGTTTGTTTATATTTTTCAGTACTTCGTATTTTTTCCAACAGTTAACAGGGACAGGGCGAGGTTTGTATAATATATCGAAATAATAACAAGCGCAAATCACATTTCCTTCTATAACCAGCCTTTTATTTTATATTAACGGAAACTGGGGTACAAATTTAAAGAAGTTAATAAATGAAGCCGTACGATCGTTGTCAGAATTAAATTAGATTTATGAAAAGCGTCTACACCGCTTTCAATTTCTAGCAAAATATTATCTAGTCGGTTCGATAATGACCTACTTGGATTACAATAGATTTTAAACAAAAACTGAAATACGTTTACCAAAATCCCCTTTAGGGACAATCCAATATCCACAAGTCAATCAATATCGATTGAGCAATTAAAATTAAGCTTTAATCAATGATTATAATACCCCTCATTACCCGCTTTACAATTATGTAAAATTTTCATCGCTGAAAGTTAATCCTCAGAATTGCGTCAAATTTAATAAGCTGATTGTGTTAAGCCGCTTTTATTTAATTAAGCTGATGTGTGATTTCGCTTCTACGAAATTCATATCACATTTTCCTCTAAAAATGCATTTATAAAGGAAATTTTAGGATTTACATAATTTATTATTACTGGGTTATTTCTATTATAGTAGTGACCCTTTTTTCGTGGTTAGTTCACTAGTTTTTCGTATAGATTTGTAAAGAATTCAAAATATGCTACGAGTAATATGACAAAGTGCAATGATGAGGAGTCGTCGGTGACTCATATATACTGTACGTGGTTTGAGACCCAATATATATATTTTTTTTATATGATTGGACAATTCACACCAATTGACCTAGTCCTATGCTAAGCTGGTGAAGCTTGTGTTATGGGTACTAGGCAACGGATATACATTCATATTATAGATAGATAGACATATAAATACATATTTAAACACCCAAGACTGAATTATATATCTATATAGACTCTCTATGCTTGAATTTTTCTGTTACCAATCAGCTTTTGAGATCATATTTTTTTTTATTTAACAAATGATAGATAATTTTGTTTAATACATCTCGTTAGGTAAAGGGGACATACAACGTCAGCACGGATACTCTTTGTATGTAAATTCTTATTTGCTATGAGACAAAAACTCGCACAATCGAGGGGACTAAGTGCTTTGGTGGCGTCGCAGTGATAGCAGGCTAAGCATTTATGTATTATCTTATTGTTACAAAGCCGAATGATGCCTAGTATGACGAAAGTTGAACTGATGATTGCTGAGTAAAATGGTTAAATAAAATAATTAATACTTATTGAAAGATAAATGTTATGTTAAGCAAAGAGCTATATGAAGCATGTCAATTTAATTTTTAAACACTAATTCATATCATAATATTATGACATAATCTGTACACAAATATATAACAAGATTAAAGATAGATAGCAAAGTTTTCTGTTTATATAGACCGGTGTAACTATTTTATTTATTTTATAAAACACGATAATAAGTTTCAAGCAATGTACGGCGTTGTCGTTTATAATCTGTGCTAAGGGATAATAAGAGTAAAACAAAAAAGAAGAGAAGAAACATAACTTAAGGAAGGATTTTTAATTAAACTTATTACAAACGCCAGAAGAGACGCCCAACCTTTCCCCTCGCAATCCCTAAGTGAAAATTTAACATACAGAAATTCAAATATAGCTTCGATATGAATGTTGGTTTTGATTAGCATAATAATACTGAATAAATAAACGGTAGGATTAATCACAAGGCTCAACTTTTATGATTGCGTTACATTATATATCGTTATTATAATGAAACCTAACACATACTGACAACTTTTAATTCTATACATAATTTTATTAAACATGTGACGCGTAACCGAAAAATGTGACGCGTAACGAAAAAATGTTACACTAAAGTTTTTTTCAACCCCGATAAAGAAGTTTCACTTCAATGACAATTTTATTTTCATGAGAACTTAATAACAATCGGATAGGAATGCAGTTTTAATTGTTAATTTAGTTTTCTGGGCTAATGGTGTAATTTTGATGGTCTTTTAAATTTATTAAATACAGTAATGTTACGAATTTTTAAAGGTAACCTATTAATTAATGAATTCGGTGACGATAGTATATTTAAAGTAAAATGCTTCGTATTTTAATTAAAATTTAATTAAGTTTCAGGATCTGTTTAATTCTTAAAGCCACTTTTGTTCTTCCTGATAATCCCAAGTGTTTGACGCTTTCATTAACACTAAAAGAAATACATGTGTTTGGAAAATACAAAATCAACCGCAAAGGTAGCCCTTAGTTAAATCGGCCATTACATGAAACGTTACGTTCTAGACAGATAATTAGCGAAACTGCATGCTCAGCAGTTACGGTGGGTAATAGCGCCATTGTACTACAATTGTACGAGATTTTTAAATTAAAATCTAACCTTTGTTACCCTTTAAAGTACTCCTGCTTCTGGGTTGAGAGACTACTCCAATGTTATAGTAAATTAAAAATTTAAAACTCTTTTTGAAACGAGAAACTGAACTTCAAAGAAACTGTTACAGACAATTGCGTTCGAGCTTTCCTTGATTGTAAAAAGCTTTTTTGGTTGGTTAAAATGGCCTACATAGCTATTATGGCGATTTTCGTAATTTGGAAAAAGGGACTGTACTACTGTACTGTACAAGTAGATGCGCAGTAAATATAATTAATATTGTTGAATTAAGTATCTGTTATTCTTTTGTCTATTGGAAAATTTTGTGGCACTACATCCTTTTTGGTATGGACCTCGTTTCATCATCTTCTGTTACCAGGGAAGGCTTAATTAGCCTTCAAAAAGCTTGGTGTGCAGTAAGCCAAAACGGTACTTCACTCCGGGCCACCGCTTGCAACTGCCCACTGAAGTATTATTGTACCAATTCGTTTTTGGGTCCTTTAAGAAAAGAGGGTATCATTATTCTTAAAAGGCCGGCAACGCACTCGCGAGCCGTTTGGAATGGAGTGTCCATAGGCGGCGGTATCACTTAACATCAGCTGAGCATCCTGCCCCCCTGTTCTATAAAAAAAAAACTATATTTCCGCATATGTAGCTACACACTCAACAGATACTGTGCAATGAGATCCCAACTGTGTTTGGTACAAACACACATTAATATAATTTGGTTAAATACATTATATTTAGATAATAAAGAATTGATGGTTACATAAACTGTGTGGCGTGTTATAAAGTAATTTTCAAAAGTTGCGAATAACGATGAAAAAGTTATTTTTGCACAGTAATTTATATTGTTTCGTATCATTCTGATTTGTAGTGGATGTAAAACTGTGCTTTGTAAGTGGAAATTGTTCATAGCGCTGTGAAAAAACCACAAAAAATGCATACGCGATGAGCCATTTTAAATTACGCTCGTAAACACTTCAAAGGTTCAGTACAACAACCTACAATTATAAAGCTTGACGTACACCGACAAGTATATACTACGAATGTTTTGGTGAATAATATTATCAATCTAAAGAAAAAACTTTTTAACCGGATTAAAGTTATTTATTATTATAAATTTACAATTATTTAACATAATTTTAAATTTATCCGACGTTTCGCGTGCTTTACAGCGTGCGTGGCCACGGTGACTAATCCGGTTAAAAATATTTTTCTTTAAATGTGTAAAGGTTGTAAAGACAATACTATATTATCAATCACTCTTGTTTCTATAATCCCAATTTATTTGAACAAATATAAAAGTAATACGCTAAAGACACATTTTTCTCAACACACTAATAAAATTAATTTATAACATACAACATTTAGTACATTCTAAGATTTTTACACTCTATATACGTACATATATAGTTTGTCTGTTGTGTTCTAGCTCCATTTATAAACGTGAAATAAGAAAAAAAACTTTCCGTCGGTTATTATAGTGAATTGAGTGAGTGAAGAAACTTTATACTGAAGTAATCACAGACAATCATTTATCCATAAAAAGTATTTTAGTGTTAAGTGTAAGATCAGCCGTGGCCTGTTAGGAACGGAGGAATTCACTTCCCGACGTCATTACGGAATTCCCCGTCAAATGAGCGTTAATCCGAAATATTTCCCGGACCTTTACGATGTGGGGAGGCATAAATTTAACGTTACTTCAAATGAGGTTAATATAAAGGCATTGTGCGAAATGACTGTGTTTAGGAGGGCGCCTTTGTCGGCCATCTTTTAGCAGCTATGATAATTTTTATGAGTTTAGAGTAGCAGTGTTGGCCTAGTGGCTTCAGCGTGCGACTCTCATACCTGAGGTCGTAGGTTCGATCCCCGGCTGTGCACCAATGGAATTTCTTTCTATGTGCATTAACATTTGCTCGAACGGTGAAGGAAAACATCGTGAGGAAACCGACCTGTCTTAGACCCATAAAGTCGACGGCGTGTGTCAGACACTGGAGCCTGATCACCTACTTGCCTATTATATTTAAAAATTATCATGAAACAGATTCAGAAATCTGAGGCCAAGACCTAAAGAGGTTGTAGCCACTGATTTATTTTTTTACTCGCATAATACGTGATAGATTTATGTAAGTAGAATCGTGCGGACAGTAGTTTTAAGCTTACTCTCGTTAGATTGTTGACTTTAATCATTGAATGAAATTTATCTTGAATTCTATCTATATTCCAAGACCTATCTATTTTTTACTGCTTTAGGGTTCCAGAACTAATTGGGCTGACGAAATAATTATCCGTTTCATATGATTCTTGGAAAACTGATACGCGCCGAGCCTTTTCAAAAGACTCGCGAATAGCTGTTGCGCACCTCAAACCATTGCGATTAGGCTAATGTCATACTAGACAGCAAACAGGCTTCATTTAACTTTGATGTACTAGCTGTGTTAGCCTGTATTTTTATCTATGGTAACATGTCAATTCGCCATCAACACATAAAAATTTTTTAATTTTTTTTTTTTCAAGAAAAGAGCGTACCGATTCTTGAAAGGCCGGCAACGCACTCGCGAGCCCTCTGGCATTGAGAGTGTCCATGGGCGGCGGTATCACTTAACATCAAGTGAGCCTCCTGCCCGTTGGCCCACTGTTCTATAAAAAAAAAATAGGAATTATTTTACATATTTTTATTAAACTTTGAATGAACAACGTGAACACAATAGAGATATATATAACTAATAACTTCTGTTAATCTACTATATAAAAATAAGTCGGGTTTTCCTTCCTGACGCTATAACTCCAGAACGCACGAACCGATTTCCACGGTTTTGCATTCGTCGGAAAGGTCTCGGGCTCCGTGAGGTATATATATTATAGCAAAGAAAATTCAAGAAAAATTTCAACAGAAAAGCGGGATCACCAAACGAAATGTTACATAAAACGAAGCCATCTGGTGGCGAAACGGAGTTCGCCGAGTTTGCTAGTTAGTTATAGAAATAAGGCTTATAAGACGTATTATACCCTATCTCATGACGTCTTAAGCGAATAACCATTAGGGGAGTGACTCTCTGGATGGAGCAAATTACATTTTTATATCACCCTTGAGTACATAAAGATTAAAATCCCTCTCTCTGGCACGTAATTGAACATTGTGAATGTCTTGATGTCAGGTACACTTCCCCTTTAATTCGTCCTCGTATTACCGTTAAATCTCTGGTAAACATTGATTAGAAAATATAATATAATCTATATTGTTCTTAATGTTTGTAATTCATTAGAATTATTTAAATTTCCGTTCTCTGTGTGTCGTTGTGAAATGTTGTGTTTTTACTTTATTAGAGTCAACTATTTCTAATGATTTAAATGACACGTAATATCCCTAATAAGGCAAACAAATTACTGTATTGCTTTCATTTACATTTTTGTAGTATAAAAATATATAATTTCGCTGAAAATAGAGAAACTATAGCTGTGCTTAATATAGTGACGATTCTGCACTTTTACTTTATTTAAGCAATTTAAACAAAAAACTTATTATATAGGTAACATTTAAAAAATATGTTTATAAGATTATTAAAACATTGCTTAAGTATTAATTTACTGTATGAACTTAATTAGAACACATGACAGTTCTTTTAATCTTCACCACACTTGAATTGCAATTTGGATTGCCTAAATTGAGATCTCATATCCCATTTGAATAGCTATTACACAGACAAACTCGACATCTACGATTGAATTTCAACATCCCATCTAAAGTTTGACAATTGTTAGAGAAGATGCTAAGAACAGATGGCAAACTACAAAGTTTGAGAATCCAGACTTACAAGACGTCCGTAATGTTACTTCTCTAAATAGAGGTATCTAATGTTATCATAGGTAATAAATTTGTTTATTGTTAAATTAAGGATACCTTTATGAAGCGCGAATAAAGATTATCTTAAGGACTACTTATAACTGTGAAGTCATTAAATTAGTTTTACTTTTACGGGTATATGAAAAGTAAAAAAATCTGTTGTGATATAAATGCGAATATAGGTTATAACGCGACATGTCAAAATTTTGAAGTTATACTTATTTTGGCGCGATGGAGAAAAATAATAATAATACATCGTAAAGTTGGTTCTAGGTGGCATGAAAATCGAAAATAACTATGTTCAAGTTTGTATTCTAGTATTTTTATATTTAGAACACGTGTTTCGTAACAGTGCAATTAAACGGTGTGAATAAATAAATATTATTTTGAGTTTTTATTAAATCAATTTCATATACGACAGTGATAGTACTTTACTAATACTTTTGTATTTATTAGTATATTTATTTATTTATTAATTATTTTTCCATACGCCAAAGAAGTATAACTTCTAACGACAAGTGAGGGGGGTGCTCTCAGCTATCGCCTGACGGCGGCGGAGCTGTGTTCGACCATTGGATGAATCTAGAGAGCATTTGTTACTTTCGACCCGCCGTTACGTTTGTACCCGGTCTCCCCTACATAAGTACACACACTCTTTTTTTACAGCAACCGATACTGTCCTGATGAACTACTGTTACTCGCTGACCGTATATCCTGTAATATATATAAAGGAAAATTAAAAACGAGAACAATGTTAGCCTAACTATTCACATTCCGGTCCTCATGACAAATTGTTGTTTGTCTATAAAGATTATTCATTTATTATTCTTTAGCTAAACGTAAATTGTCTGGTCACTAAATGTGTTTTGTTAGGTAAAATATAATCTATTTTAGTTCCCAGTAAGAAAGCAAACCTGTTGAATTTAAACAAATTAATAACACTTTATAGTAAACAAATTTCTTGCTGAGAGTTATAGCTATTAGATACATACATCAGAAATTAATGCTTGTTGAATTAAACTGAAAACTTCTTGTAAAACATGGATTAACAATCACATAGTAACTATGGTTACAATTATTATGGAAATAACATCACCATGGCCGGAGGCCGGGATCGCACCCACTAACACGGGTGTCCACGGGGGCGGTAGCTTTTTATGGCTGTTCCGCAGGCTCGTTTTCCCCCTATCATATAAATAGAATTGTAACTTAAAATATGTTGTATAAATAAGGTCTCTACGGTTTTGGGACTAGATTTATGATATATTTATATGCACTGGAACCATTAACATGCCAATTATTCTATCTGAATCTTTAGGCATTCGTTATATATCCCCGACCCTTTAAAACCTATCGAAGGCCACTTACAGTCTGAGTATAATTATATGTGGAGGTAATGTTGCCACTTGTCACGCCACTGTTACCCTGCCTTATAATTCAATAAAATCTAGGGTCCGAGTATAATCGCCTCATGCTGATTGGTCACTGCTAACGTGACATCACAGGTTAAGTTGTCTATTATCGTTAAAAATAATGAAATTCTATTGCTAGTGAAAAGATAAAGTAAATTGTTTTAAAAAGTTAATTATTTTGGAACAAATTTTAATTTCTATTTCCGTTAGCCGGTACTTTAAAAAAATACCGAAGTTGAAGGCTGCTGAAATACGTAATTAAATTATTAAACGCTGTGGTTGCGTTTATTTCTGAATTCACATCAATCAGAGCCACTCCTCTGCTGGGCCACGTAGTACGGTTCATCCAGTGGGATGGTAGACACGTGGTGGACGGTGGGGCTGGCAATTAATGTGAGTCCGATGGGTATGGCACTGCCCATAGAGAAAAGGGGCCTTGGATGATAGTGGGGACCTATTACCCCCCCAACAAGCCGCTCAGGGATTTCGAGAGATTTATTGGTGGCTTGGGTCTTGCACTCCAGCAGGTCTTGCCCGGGCCAGTTATTCTGTAGAGGATTTAATTGCCCAGTCTTAAAAGACTGAGTGAATACACGGTGGGGTGCCGTGACCTTTCGGCTTTGGGCGTCCTTGCTGACCACAACGCTCAGACATGAGCTGCCGATTAAAGAGAGAGGAAGTGAGGAGGCCTGGAGTGCAGTGGTCTTCTGTGAGCATCTAATTATATAGAAGGAGGCTGCTTAGCGATTGAGGGAGAGGTCTGGGGTTGACCGTAGACAGGCTGGCTGGTAGACAAGGCTAGAGTCTTGGTGTCGAGCGGCCCTTAACCGCAGGTTAAGTATTGAGCTCTATGTCGGATATAAGCCCGGATCCCTTGGGTTGAATGCCTTGGCGAACCCTGAGGGCCCATCGGGCGTGTGGAGGGCTGAGGTGCTTTTAGTGGGTAGGGTCGCGCTACCCCGCTAAATAGCAGAGGGATTTGAGTGAAGACGGTGACGCGGTGTGACGCGGTGACTGAGGGGCTGGGCCATGTCGACATCCATGGGCATACGTAAGCGCATTTTCCCCTCATTTAAAAAAAAGGCCTTCGTAAAAGTTGTAGGAAAATGAATAGACTGGAACCATTTTACAAACAGCTATTTCTATGTTAACAACGTATCGCTTCCGAACGACCGAATCGTTTATTTTAGAATCAAAAAACTAAAAAAAACATTTATTTGATTCGCTTCATTGAATGGGAAATTCACACCGCTTTGATGTTTGAACTTTAAACGATATAGATTTTGTTAAAAATAACTGAAACTAAATATAGATTCGGTCTAACAGTTATTTCTACTTTTATGGGAATTTATTATAAAATCTACTAGTTTTTTTAGCTCGTGACATTACAACTATAGAATTCCATACCAGCATACTTATAAGCAAACATGTTAGCTAATGTAAGTGATTAAAGGTAAAAGAAAACCTATTTCTTACTAAGTCATAGTAGTATATAAAAAAAAATCGGTTGTCTGTAAAGTCGGTTTACTGACGATAGTTGAACGTGACAACGTCACGAATCGCTCACTCAAGTAGGAGAGAGACAGATGTCGAACGCTGAAGAGCGCGGAGTCCGATTGTGCCTCACTGTCGCTTCGCGCTCTCGCTTGCACTTCAAGCCTTAAATGGAACGCCTCAGAGCGAGGTAACGCCGCATGAGTCATGTTTTTTCGTGCTTGCAGCCGGCTCCATCGATTTATAAGACGTTGTCACGTCAAAACCGATATCTATAGAATCATTTTGGGGTTGTATAAACGGGTGCTAGTTTGCTGATAACTTGTATCTCAAGAATATTAAACAACAATCCATGACAGTTAATTTTAAATCATAAATATTAATAAAGGACCGAAGTCCTTATTATTATCATGAAAGTTACACGATAATAATTAATTGTTATAACTTTCCATGACTTTATTTTAACTGATAATGTTAATTAATTATATATTATATTAACCTATTGTATGTAATATTGTACGACATATATAAATAAACTATATGCTATGATGATAATGTAGTAATCAGAAAAGGCCTTCACACTTTGACATTATTTTACCGTAGCTTCATAAAATAAAAGAATAAATTACTTTCTCATTTCTCTCGCCCCTATTGTTTCAAATAATAAAGCATTATACATTAATGGTCTTCTATATAATTGCGCTTCATGACTGCAGTTAAAATTAACTGGAGCTCGTTAATTGGCGCATCTGACTAACGCCACCTAGTCTTTGTTTCCGAAACGAAGTTCGCTTCCAATTATTTGGGGAGAAAGAGTGCTAGGTAAAACGTCTACTCAATGTTTCTGTTTGTTTTTTTTTATTTGACAAGTCCTTGAAGCAACGAACTTCAAAACTTGTAATTAAGCGTTGTCAATAATGAATGTCACTCGTATACGAAATACCTTTTTGTAAAACAAACGTATACTTAGTCTTCAATTATTGACTCTATTACTTCTTTTGTCCAATTATTAGTACAAATATAAAATAACAGATGAAAAATGGCATATTTCGATTGATTGTGATGGGACAAATGGTAAAGTTTTCGGACTGCAATCGCTTTATTTTGAATACACAAATATAGAGTATTAGTAATATTCTTAATATAGTAATAATAATAATAGTTATATTTAAATTAATAGACATTTAAAAAGTTTGGTCCCAGTATTATAGGTACACTGGTACTACGTACTATAATGCTGGCAGCATTTCCTCGCTGTATTGCGAGACTTATTCGTTGAGCAAGTCTCGCAAATCAGCTCAGAGCTACTATCTACCAGTAGCCAACTTAAATCTTGAATTAGTAAACACTTAAATCCCACGGCCTAGTAGAACAAAAGTCCAAAGGGAACAAAATCAAAGTTCTAGGAAATACTCTTATGTTTGATCCATTTATTATTTTCCGTGTGCTCTGCGGCCGCGCCATCTTATGTGCTTGTCCCAGGCCGTCCCATACCAAAGCCCGTCCCATTCTCTAAGGAATCCCATCCAGCTGCTTGCCAGCGTCTATAGCGAAGCCTATTGGGTCCAAAATGGCTGAAATATTGACGTGTGATGTCTTTAAGTGCGACGGGCGTGGCGTTTTCTGACTTATTTTTACATTTTCATATCGATGTACAATTGTCTGTCAACGGGCGAAAAGATATTTCTGATGTCTGTCTATATATTTGGTGTTTCATAATGTCTATAAACTCAGTAGTCAGGACTATTGACTTAACTGTCGAAGTCTGCGCGTTCTGTACCCAGAATCTAGACTTTCAAATTGTTATTGATTTTGAACGCGATGTTGATTTTTACTTTTGTTTATCCATGAAATGTCTTTCGATTAAATAATACATTTTATGGTATACCTATTTTTCCTTTTCTACTTAATTCGTACATATTAAAAATCGTTACTTTATAAAAGATATTAAAGTAATCCTATTTGAAGAAAACATGAAAATAACAAGGACCCTTTGTATCAAATATCTTGTACCTAGTTATAAGTTGAAGGAGATTTAATATCAGACGATATTCGTACTGAGACCGTAGCCATAGGCGGACAATCGTTTTTTTCCGTCACAAAGGCTCACTTTCTGGGAAATCTTACGATAGCTCAGATAATGAAAACTTACTGAGAGTAGAGGCGGTCTATTAAGCTTATTTTTAATATTTCTCGGAGTTTTCCCATTCATAAAGGCTTAGAATATGCTTTTATTACATGTATATTATATTAAATATGTGAATGTAATATTGTGTATTTCTATAACAATTTTACCATTTAAAACAGGTACACTATTCTATCTAATAGTGTAGAAATTACACACATTATTTTTATTTTTTAATCCAAACATTTATTTCTCAGACAAGCTCACTCGACCGTAAATAAACGTCGTTTAAATACTAACTCCCTTACTCATAAAACAAGTCGAATCAGATGAGTATTTTAGTTAAAACCAGACTAATATAGTTTTTATAAATAATATGTTGTGTGTTTAACAACAAGCCGGACCTTAAAAAACAAATGAAAAACGTTAGATGATGATGATTGATGCACTTGTAAAGTTACTATTGAATATACTTTTAATTCAAATAATTCATTATTTTCCAAACACTGTTTAAGACTTAAATGAACTAAACTAATTCCTGTTTTCCTCGGTATTATGTAGTACGAATGTAGTTAAATGTATGCTCATTAATTTGCTCAATTTACATAATTAGAGCTGCAATTAGGGGACAGTAACAACGGTACTTAGCGCGCTTGCATACAAATGGACACTAGAGCATCTACACATCTCGTGACATCGCTAAGACACATTGATTGTTCTATTCAACTTGCAAGCTAGCTTTTAAAGCTAATGAATACACTTGTTCATATTTAGTACTTACTATATTAAGACTGAGACGTGAGTAGAGAGGAACTGTGTTCGGTATGTTTAGTAATTTTAGATAAATGTAATTGTGAGCGGTGGCGGTAGCTTCACAAAAAACGCAACAGTATTTTTTTGGATCTAATTTTTTATGGCTGATTTCTTAAATTAAAAAATCATTTTTTTTATAATAATCATTCAGTACAAACCTTGTTGTCTTCGCCCAGATAGCATCTGTTACTTTGACTAGTTTATTATTAATTTATTTTATTATTTATTACTTAAGATGTCATGTGGAACATGGTGTAATGGTTGCAGCTCCTTACGAACGTTGTGTAAAACAAAAAACTTGGCGGAGAGTTTGTTGCCAGTTCTTATCTTCCGTTCTACGCCCTTGATTTGAGAAATGGCAGTAAATGTAAAATAAGAAGCATTTATTGTATATTTCTTTGACGAAAAAATGATTTTTTACTTTTTAATGATAAGTAGGAGATTCTGTGCCTGGAACCTGTCGTCGATTTTTGGGTCATGCTGGTTTCCTCTAATGTGTACTTCGCCGTACGGAGGTGTTAATTGTAAACATTGTAATTATTTCTGCACAGTAGGGTTTTCACAAAAGTTTTTACAAGCAACATTTCGTTATTAATGTACTATATACATTTTAAAGTTTATATCATGTGGTGTTATGTTACCTTAATTCTTCCGTTTAGTAATAGACATATTTACTTATTTATTAATACTTCGTTGCATACAGAAATATATTACAATTGACATAATTTAATGAAAAGGAGGGCAACTTATTTAGATGATAAAGTATAATCCTTTGATAATAAAATAAATATTATAACGTCAGTACTAAAAACATTTATATAAAAAATTTTCAAAGGCTCAATAGTAAATAGTTATGAAAAGGTCAGCAAAGATGGGCCTCGACAAAGGTAAGCGCGCCCAAGCTTTTGCTAGAGTTGCTTCTTGAACAAGTTGCATGTTATGCGTTATTTTGGCGAGCGAGTTTGAAGCACGTTCGCAAAGTTTGCATAAGAGCTCCCGGACTCTATCCTAGATTATAAAATTTGTTTTTTCTAGACCTCAGACAAAATGTACAAAACATGAGCATAACGTTTGAATGTGTAATGGCCACTCGGTATAACTTAAGTACATTTTGGTTTCGAATTCGAATACAACAATATACTGATGTTTCATTTCAGATACAGCAAATAGTTAAAATTCAAATTTATTCAATGTAATAAAAATGAATACATATTTTCCAAACCAAATGGCGTATTATGGATGGCAGCCACTGTTCCATGCTGTACTGGAAGTGTGTATTTATAAAGTTTGATTGATGTTGAAAAAAATCGGTGCTTATCCGGAGCTGGATATATTCGGTAGTGGGCTGATCGGTTTTAGAGAAAGCATTGTTGGGTGCCTATCTCGAACCTAATTCGCTGTTTTGCTGATGATATTTTTTTTCTGCTTTACCAAAAATTTCTTGTAACTTTATTGTATGCTTATTTTATATATTTTAAATGTATTTTTTAATATTTTTGTAACACTTATGTTTACTTCAATTGTCATACGCGAAGATTTTGTAAAATATGCTATGGTAAACTTTAATAAATAAATCATGGGAGAATCATCCAACTATAATTTTGCCCGATTGAGCAAACAAATGAACATCTATATATTTCACTTTAAATCTTACATACCCTCTCGTGGTCCCTTAAGAATTCAGTTAGTATGCATATTTGAAAACGCGCCCTGTCCGAGAAGAACCAGTCAATAAACTTCCCCCGCTTATCTTCTTTTCCCCATCATGTTTTCTAATGATTAAATTTTCAAGTGAGATCCAGAAACTCATACAATCTTGTTATATTTTCGGATTACCCATCCGATTACAGGGAGGGCATTCTGTTTTCACTTTCTTAGGTTGTTTTGCTATGCTTTATAATTTAGGGTAATTTATTGTAATACTTTTGTAATATTTATCTTCGAAACCTTCCGCACCTTTATCGAGGCCACACATTGGTTAAAATTTGTATAACATGTTTCTTTCGTCTTTTTGTTATTTGTTATGCCTTGTTGGGGTGGCTATAACTAAATAAATAAATTACAAAGCACTGGGAGCATTCAAACCTTTTACGTTTTAAATAGATATTGGATACTAGTTTTTGTTTAAAATGTGATTCGAATTTGTTTATCGCCAATTCTTATATATTTATATATTGTATCTGATGCACGAAGACAAAAAGACAACAATCACTAGAGAGCACTACCTGAAAATTAAAAACAGATATATTCTGTCATACTTAAATTGATTGTCTTTGAGGTTTAAATGAAGTTTTAAGTACTAATAAGTTACTATTAACTGAATAGTCGTTGTTTTATACATATAGCAACATTGGCAAATCAAATACCGGTAACTAATATATATACGTGTAAAAACAACTAGTATTATCGCTATTGAACTGCTTTTACTTTGACGTTGTTAATTTTTAAGCCCCGTGACATAATGACAATGGCCGCTGACCGCAGCAACGCAACCTTATCTTAAAGGAAATACGCCATTTTATGGAGCCTTGTGGTTGAAGTACTAATTTTTGTCTTTATTACGAATATATTCTTGTAATAACAGACACTAATATTTTTAGGTTATTTTGTAGCAATTTTCTAAAGTTCCTTAACATACTAGTATGAAGTTTAAATATTTTAAGGTATTCATCTTAAAAGGTTATGAAAAGTTGTTGATTCAGCGGAAACATGTGGGAAAAGTTTTAAAAGCCGCCGTTAATTCGATCGCAGTTGTGAGTGGAACAATGAGCGCGATTTATATCCGGCTCTCAAAACCGGTTAACCGATACCGGAAGTCCATTAAAAGTGTAATTAAAGGGGATTTAGCTTTATGAACTTGTACAAGCTTTGACGGTATTTTATGATCGTTGAGATTGATGACTGACAATAATATAATAAACTAACCAGTGGTGCAAAACGTAGGATAGGATTTAACGTTTTTCCAAGTTGCTTTTTTTCGTTCTTAGATATTTAAAATGTTTTATAGGAAAGTAAGACTTTAGGAAGTAATTAAAGGCTGTAGAATTTTATTTGTCACATTTTCAAAATATTACTAACGAAATCATTCTCCTATTACTTAAGAAAACATACTATACCATGTTAATTTAAATAATTAAATTGAAGTAGATTATTTAAATACATTTTTAACTTTTTAGATAATGTTTTGTTTATATTGAAACAAATGCATAGTGTTACTAATATAACATCTATTCTTATATTACATAATTTTAAATTTAACGGACGTTTCAGATAATACAACTTTTTCTACAGCTGTGATTTTGTCTTCAGTCACCGTGACCACGCACGCTGTAAAGCACGCGAAAAGTCAGTTAAATTTAAAATTATGTAAAATAATTGTAAATTTATAATAATACATAACTTCAATCTATTCTTATAACAAACTTTATCTGAGTCACTAAACAATCTCAGTTTCGAACTAAATTTATTACTAAACCAAAATGAAAAGTGGTTTGGTATTATTATGTTTTGATAGTAATTAAAGCCGCCCGAGTGGGGAAACTTATAGCTACGTCTGAGACACGTGATACCAATTATCTCACTGTTTATTATACACGCGTTATAAACGGTTTGTTATTAACGTTATTATGCTATAAAGTGATTTTTGCTGCAATTCAATGAACAAATTGTGCTAAACTATCAGAATTTATGAATTGAATTTAAAGAATCTATTTATCGCCTTTTCCTACTTTTTATATCGGTCGTCGGAACCTTAAGAAAAAACAATGGCGCTACAACCTTTAGGTCTAGGTAGGCTTTAGGTCTGAGCCTCAGATTTCTGAAATTGTTACATGATCATTTTTCAATCTAATAGCCAAGTAGGTGATCAGCCTTCAGTCACATACGCCGTCAAATTTTTGGGTCTAAGACATGTCGGTTTCCTCACGATGTTTTCCTTCACCGTACGAGCGAATGTTAAATGCGCACATAGAAAGAAAGTCCAATGGCGCACAACCGGGGATCAAACCTACGACCTCAGGGATGAGAGTCGCACACTGAAGACACTAGGCCAACACTGCTCTGTTCAGAAGCTAACTAAACTAAGGCAGTTAGATGAACATTGATATTATTGCTGGCTAAAACCGCTCAACGTTGTAGGTTGAGTTTGTAGTAGGAATTTTGTATATCACTTTAAATATTATAAAATAGTCACGTCTCACCATCATATCTATACTCAAGCCATTAAAACTACAGAACCGGTATTTGGCATTTTACATCCTTTGATTCTGGAAGGAGAAAAGTGTAGAAAGGTTTTGTAATTCCAAGAATTTGAATGCTGCTCTGCAACAGAGTGCTCTTGTACAATTCAGTAAATGTCATTTAGTTCTGAATCTGTAACCAGTTGCCTGATGTAGGTATAGGCCCACATAACTTCCTAGTAACCCCGATAAAGTCCTTCCACTGTAAAGCGTCCTACGTATTCAAAGCCTTCTTTATGTAGCCGGTTAAAACTAATAGTAAAAAAGCCTAGTTTTATTCTAAGTCTGGATCTTGAACTACGCTTGTTTCTTCAAAGTCAACTAAATTATTTCATTTCACGTCAATCCTAACAGAACTAACTTCCAGAATTGAATTTCATAGAAGAACTATTTAACTATTTTGTTCCACATGCGTACTGTAAATTGACATCAAATAGTTTATATTGTCTTAAATAGCTTATAATATAATCCGAAATAAACTTCTATATATTCTTATAAACTTCTATATATTCTTATAAACTTCTGTATATTTTAAATCATTCAAAACATATGAATAAAATATACACAAAATATTTGATCGATCTTAACGCCTTGACAAATATAAGCGCTAATTTATTATATAATTCACATTGAGTTAATCTTCATGAATCACGAGTACAGGAATGCAACGTGGGGTTGCGTAAGAAATAAAATTGCATTTACATCCGTTAAACTTCTTTTAAAGTATGTACCAATTGTGTTTACCAATAGCTATTCGTATATTATATCAGATTACTTTTATTCCAGAAAAATATTAAAATAGATTGTTAATGCGTACACGTACCTTACAATATTTTGATTTATTGTTCTAAATGCTTTCACAGTTTCATTATCGTACTATAATAACAGCGTTTTTGGGTGGCTGTCTAATCTGTTTTCATATTTCATCAGAAAAAGACTTATCGTATAAAAAATAATAATAATAATCTAACATGTGGTTAGACAGACTATTGTCAGGGGTATTCTACTATCTACTACAACTACTTTTGTTCTTGTTCATCAGTTTTATTGATAGCAACACTTTCCAATTTCCCAAAATGCTTAAATAGGTTGTGATATTATTTATTCACAGATCTATACAGCGCATAATGTAATAAACATCTTTATATCAAAGCCAAATTATATATCTACCATAGCAATTTGTATTTTATTAGCCACACATAAGAACCAATTTCCTACAGAGTAATATACACAATAACAGGTCACCGTATTCAATGGAAACGTATTTCATAGGTAATAGTTCAATTTTCAATTCGATAGTCTATTGTAACGGCAATTTGTAATACACATAATAGCCTTTAATCTTTGTCGGCGAAGTGTGAAATTCTTTTGAACCCAACAATGGATGCTTTTGAATCGAAACATTTGTTTCTACAATTTACTAAGAATGTCATGCTTTTAGGAATTATCCTGTAGGTATTGCAAAAATTGTGTTTGCGAATATTATATATTTGGTTTTTAAATAAATCAAAAACTATGAAGAAATTAAACATAGGTACAACAACACATAAGGGTGCGTTCAAGTATTACGTCACGTAATTTTTGGAGATTATCCTATTACCCCCCTCCCCATGTATTGTGCCGTAACGTTTTTCTGTGCCCGAGTATAGTAAAATGTTTCGTGATCTCTTAGTGACTCTTTATACCTAAAAGTTACCATGATGTTGTGTAAAGTACTGAAAACTCGAAAATAATATTAACAACAACGCGTAATTCAATCCCCGCCCTGCATCGTAACGTTTTACACGAGGTACCCCCCCCCCAAATTCGTTACGTAATACATAATGAGCAAAATTATTTTAGATATGTAAAAGTGCATAATAAATAAAATACTTATACCAATATGAATTGATTGAAGCATTTGACGATGCAAAAATAGCAAATTTGACTTTCTTGAAACTCTGCACTAATGGCCAATGTTCAAGCTCCTTAGAAACCGTTTCAACAGATTTTTCCTTCCAGCAACAGAAGCTCATGTGTTAAATATTAAAGCCGCTTCCCGCAGGTGAGCACTCCGAAGGAATAGCTGGTCCTTTCACTAAACCTCTTTCATCAGCACAAAAGGTGTAATTCTAGGCTTAAAAGACGCTTAGTAGTTGTGAAACATGCCACGATGAAAATAAATAGTGAAAGAACACCTTTCAGACTTTTTGTAGCTTTTATTAACAGACGCTGAGAAGCTTATTTTGTAAAATTAACAATCTTTTTTAACAAATACTGGAAGTTATTTTTCCTATCGGCTCTTTACTAGACATGTTTAATAGCCTTAAGTGTTGTTCCTTAAAGTCTGTTTATTATCGTTATGAGCAGAGATAACTGCAATAGGTTTTCAGAAGAAAGGAAATTTGATTGTTTATAGAGTTGTTTTTAAATAATACAATTACATATTTGATAAAAAATTCTAAGTTGGATTAAAAAAATGGTGCGTGTACTTATGTACGCGCGTAAGAAGTTATACTTCTTTGGCTTTCTTTATTTTTTTTTAATATTAAATAATAAATATTTAGCGTTAATAATTAAACAATATTTAATATTTAGTTTATTATTCAATTATTAATTAATATTACTAATAATTAATATTTATTCTTTTATTATATTATTAATTCAATTTAATAACTAGGTATGTTTCATAACCTTTTAACTAAGTAACAATAGGTCTTTGTGAAAAAGCATTGCTAAATTTCTTTGAAAAAATAATTAAAACTCCTTTATTTGTTAAAAAGGTACTACAAATTATTGTCATTCAAAATTCTTGGCATAGTCACGTCACGCACATTCTATTTCTTTTGACTTGTATATTGTCTAATTCCCATCTCGCTAGCGCACGCTCGGCGCCCATACTGATAATTTTGTGTCACGGTGCGCGCGCATCGTAAAATTTCACTCTTATAAATTTTTCATAACGCGCCTAAAGAAGTATAACTTCAAAAATGACATACAACGTTTGGTCCTTACTTCAGATTTAGGTGTTCTTTATAAGAGTGCTGTAAAGTCAAGCCGCTGACTTAACGATGTTTACCTATTCCTAACGAGCAAGTTTTAATTGCATACATATAAATAATTGTGTTAGTGATTGGCTTGATTCTCTCCCTCTCTAGGTAGAGACATTGCGTCTCCATGCGTATTCTACAAAGAGTGATCTGAAGAGTTTTTTGTGGTTGATCCGTCTTGCCTCGTCTCATCACCCTACGTGCCGTATTAACTCAAAATTTCATCGGTATCACCTTGATCGCTGTAGGACTCCGCTACGCAAGACATTTTCTTTTGAGAACTAGCAAACTGGAATAGACTCCCGGTGGGGGTTTTCCTAAGAGATACGACCTTTAACTGTTTAAAAAAGGAGCATACTGCTTCAAAGGCCGGCAACGCACTTACTAAAATAGGTGCACATGGGCTGTGAAGACTGCCCTTTTTGGGCGTCCCGTAGGCTCATTGCCTCCCTATGCTATAAAATAAACTCAAACAAAATTGTTAAGTTTTGGGATTTATAATAATATAACACAATACAAAATTCGATGCCTTCTATCTTTAAATGCTCACATAATATTAGTACGAGCCCCAGTAGAAGCAAAAAAGAACTTTGAGGTACGACTGGCTGGACATTTATTTTTAAATATTTTATTAAAATTAATGTAGCCTCAGAGATTATGTTGATTATTCTATAGTCAAAACAAAATAAATAGTATACAAATTATTTCCTTTTTATTAGTATAGATGAGGTGTACGGAGAAGGTTTTCGCTATATATAGACACATAAATATGTTTGCTCCATTACGGATGTCAATAAAAAAGAAAAGAAAAAGTTAATGACATAACGTTTCGGTATGTCGCGTCCATCAGTCCATGTGTATTGTAAGGTGAAGGTCGCTCTTGTGAGATTAATTACACATCAAGCATTAAGCTACAGTTTGGCAAGGCCTCGGTTAGATAGTTAGAACACCGCTGAGTTTGGCGCCCGACCAAGTCTGTTTGAAAAGCATTGATTACTTTTTAGTTGAAGCAAACTTATCTGTAACTAGCGTTTAGGTAACTAAAGTAACTGATGTAGGTTATATAAAACATTACGAACCATTATTTTGAATTCAAACTCATTACATCTTTAATGAAATATATATCGTAGATTCTTTTTAAAAAAGGGAATCTCCGTTAATGATAATGCTCAGCTCGGGCTGTTTGACGAGCGTAGCTTTGAAAAATCCATTTTTGCCATGAGTAGCACTGGCGTCTCCTGCAAAACTCAGACCTTTAGCTTGGCCGTCATTCGTATATTATGTACATATCATAATTATCATATAAAAAATACTTACATTTCAAACTATACCACATTGTTCGTTATGAAAATAATTATGTAGGCGGTGTGAATAGAAACTTGTAGAAAGTGTTTAATTGACAACTACATGTATCGCCCTGAAAAGGTACCAGTTTTATTTCGCTATTATACTTAAAAATACATCTATTTAGATTGATTAAGTATTTTGATTGCTGTTTGAAGCGAAGTTTACGAACGCTGTTTAAATTAATCGAGAATGTTGACAATATAATAACAATTGAATGATGAAAATATATAGTTGTTTGTTGTATTATTTCTAGTAAATTAGTATCAGGTAATGTTATATTTGATTTAATCCTACATACGATCTATAAACCACCCAACATTAGACATTATACGATCATGCTGCACTATTTGTGTGCACCCGCGTTAATATCGTGACAGCCTTTTTCGATAAATGGACTATCCAACACATTTTTTTTAATTCGAACTGTTCCTGGATTAGCGCTTCCAACCAAACTCTTTATTAACTTTAAGTATAGATAAGAGATTGTAATTACAAGCATAAAATAAATAATTAACGAATGAACTTCCAATTACTTAAGCATTTAAATTAGAACTAAACAATATATATATCACATTAATCATTTATGATACTGATCAAACAAAAACCGCGAGCATAATAATGCAGACAATGATACGTAAATAGTACAGTATTTGAAGAGTTTTTTTTTAAAGATATTATATGTCTCACATGAACACGTAGCACAGTAATGGAGTATTGGTATCTCGGTGAAATTCATATAATATTCATAAGCTGACCGCGCAGGACCGCGCGGACCTCTCGGAGGAAATAGCCGAGTTCTAGCTTTCATGTTTATTCATATTATTCCATGTCTTCGAGGAATATTTTGTAAATATAAAATACTATTTGTAAGCTTTTACTTCAGAACTTTTATTGATACATTGGATGGCATTTTATATCTTCATATTTTGTTCACAGTATTTAGTTTGGTTGACTTTCACAGAATACAATTTAAAATTTTAATAACCTTAAATAGAAGACTAAAATATCCAAGAATTTCCCCCTAAAGTATTATCAATTCTCCGCAGCATGTATAACCAATATGCTTTTTTAAATCTACTTCAAAATATTAATTTAAAAAAAATAATACTATAAGTAGTAATTAACATCGTAGAATCATCATATCGTTAAAGCAGAACTTTTGTATAGGAATTAAAGTTAATTTGAACGCATTTCCCCTCGTGTAAAGCATGCCAATATCGTTAGAGGGTTTTAATGAAGTCGTTTTATCTCAGCCGTTAATTATTCATGCACTTCCATTGAATATTTATCGTTTACTTTCATATTAAATATAAGAGCTATGCGAATGGAAATTTATTAGGACCGGTGCATTCGTTCATTTAAATATAGATGAACTTAGGGAGAATAATTAAATAATATTAGTGTGTGGAGGTAACTTTTTAAATATTTCTTAAACAACATTGTTAATTAAATATTTAAAAGCAGGTTAGCAATAAAATAATACAAATACATACTAAGTATGCATAGCAAACTTTTCTATATTTTTTTCTTTGCGCATAAAAAGTTATCTTTATATTAGAAATAAATTGATATATCAAACATGTTAAAAGAGTTGACACTTATAATATTTACAACACACAATCTACTAAACATTTTGACTCAAAAACTAAATGAAGAACCTTTTCTTTTTTTCAAGTAATTTTAAAGGTCTTTTGACTACTACGAGTATACCGTTACAAGCAGTACAACATTGAGTTTTAAATTCAACAAGTTAACATAACACATCACCCTTTTTAATATTTGTATAACGATTATGCTATAAAAATCTACTCGTAAAAAGATTGTTTTGCAAGAGAGATTTAAATCAAGCTGTAACATTCAAAGTATTTATCGTCTAAGAGAAACAGTTGAATAAAATTCTCGAAATAGTTAAAAAAGTTATTCACGAAATACATTTGAGCCATTATCGCACCAACAAATATAATTTCTCAAATAAAAGGAAACAATACAAAAGAAGCCGTGTTTCACGCGAATACTTTTCATTTTTACAAAATGGACCGACGCTTTCTATTGAAAAGCCTTGTAATCTTTATGAGATGAAAATATAACGTATAACGCATTTTGTTTGATTGTTTGCTTTAATAAAAAATTATACGTTAAATATTTTCGGCATTTAATTAAGGATATAGAATTGAACATCGCAACGCAACTGCAAGTTTTTGCCTTTTCTCAGATTGCCATGACTTTACAAACTTAGTCAGCCATTAATTGTATATTGCTTTCCGCATTAACTACACAGTACAGCCCTTTGTCGGTTTTCTCACGAGGTTTTCCTTCACCGTTCTAACGAATGTTAAATGCGCTCATAGAAAGTACATTGATGCACAGTCGGGGATCAAATCATCGTTGATTTCATCCCCGACTGTGCATGAATGACCATGACCCATGGTGAATCCTTCAGGGGTGAGAGACGCAAGCCACTAGGCCAACACTACTCTATAATTTAACATGCAAATGTATTTTTTTTGAGAACTGTTTAATTTTTCAATTAATTTAACTGCAAGTTTTTGCCTTATCTCAGATTGCCAGACTTAACAAACGTAGTCATCCATTAAATTGTGTATTGCTTTCTGCATTAATTACACTGTACAGCCCTTTGTCCATTATTGATTTTTTTTCAGTGCCCACGCGGTAGGTTTCCTCGCGTATGAGTGATGGTCCTTCACCTTCAAGATGGTACGGCTTTGACCCCCTTGAAGGTGAAGGACCTTCACTAAAATCTAGTGGGTTCGAAAGCTGGACTTCCATTAGGAGAGTGAAATTGCTTCCGGTTGTATTTATGGTAAACTTATTTAAATTATTACTATTATGAAGTAAGTGTTGTCTTGATGACCGAATGGATTATGGCTATTATATATGTAACTTATTTACTTAAGTTATCATATGTAGTGCGAATATGTGATTCGGTTATCTGCAAAGCAACTGTCCCCTCTCTATAAAGGATTAATGTTACAGTGCAGATCTCAAGGTATATATGTCTATATATCTAGGGGGTTTAATGACTCAATCACATATGTATAATTATTTAACAAATGTAACAAAATATTGTAAACCTATTTTAAAAGAGTAAGTGTGGAGTTTCTTGCCCATTCTTCTCCACACGAAACTAACTTTTGGAAGGGGCAACTAGAATCTTCTTTGTATTTTTTTTTTTCGTTCAAAAGTGCCATTTTATATGGGCTAATTGAAATAAATGATTTGACTTTGACTTCAATAATATATATAATGAACATCTTTGTTCATCTGAAATTATAACTATGATTTCTATATACCAAATTGCATTATAAAGGAAATTATTGAATAGAAAGAACAATGAGTTAAGAGAAATGTACTAAAAAGCTAGAGATAACACGCCCAGAGTTATTTTGTAAGTTGCCTTTGAATCAAATGAAGTGTATGTAACTAATTTACGATCTACAATGAATACTAATGCAAAGTAGAAATAAGATTTAGGTACTGTGTACACTAACGAAATGGACATCGTTTTTTATGCAAGTGTGTTGCATTAACAGTAGTGTATGTAAAAAGTAAAAAATTTGGTTGTTGAATTTGTATGAATATGACAGTTCGTGTCGACAAAATTTCATACAAATTTAGTTTTCGACTTTGTACATGCATACATATACACACAAAAACATAGTTTAAATATATGATACGTTTATAAAAGACTTCTTTCTGTTTTTTTTACTTCTTTTAATACTTTTTTACTATTTCTTATTAAAAGATGATTAATACGTTCGAGAACTACTTTTGTAATCTAAATTTTGTATCTTTGTACAAATTTTAAACTAATTCACGTAAGAATCGCTTAAATACAGCTAAAATGATTTTTGAATATTCGTTTTCTTATAAAACGGAGCTGTGATTACTCAAGTCGCGCATATTAAAGATTTTCTAATAAAAAGCTTTATGTAGAATATTGAATAACTCGGACTGTACTAGCAGTAGTAAAAGCTGCACATTTTAGGTCTAGGCTTCAGATTTCTGTATCTGCTTCATGGTCATATGTCAATTTAATAGGCAATTAGGTGATCAGCCTCCGTGCCTGACACACGCCGTCGACTTTTGGGTCTAAGCCGAGCCGGTTTCCTCACGATGTTTTCCTTCACCGTTCGAGAGAATGTTAAATGCGCACATAGAAATTCCATTGATGCACAGCCAGGGATCAAATCTACGACCTTAGCGATGAGAGTCGCAAGCTAAAGCCACTAGGCCAACACCGCTCTATAATTTAACATGACAAAAAATTCATTTTGTTGAGAACTGTTTTAATTCAATTAATTTAACATGCCAAACATTTCATTTTGTTGAGAATTGTTAAAATTTCCAAATGGGCATCGCGTCAGACGAATTCGTGTAATTACGTACCAATAAAATTAACGTTTCACCAAAAATCGCACCCAAAATCTTTACTTTAGCAATTGTGAGCACCTTTTCTAAGGACCCTAAGTCGAATTGATTCGAAAGTACTTCGATGGCACACAAATGTGCCCAAAACAAAAAAATATTTATCATAACTTTTAAATAAAATAAATAAAAATGTATTAATTAAATAAAACTTCCTAGGTGATTCGTCTGTTCTACAAATTTCTAACATTAGAATATTAAGGACTATTTTAACTTTCGCAAGCTTATTACAATTGCTGTGTAGTTAAGTAAGTAAAGATCAGACAAAGGGGATATAATTATTTCCGGCCAGTTTCCGAACTAAAGACAAAAGCTGTAACTGAGCGAGTGCAGTCACCGCAAGAGGATCAGCCTGTTACCTTGTTAATAAGTTATACGAATTTTAATAGCTTCACTAGTTAATTTATATACGTATATGTATTGAAATTAAATAACTAAAATCATACTCCGTCATACTATTTTATCTCTTATGTAACTTCAGTATACAATTACTGCAGTTACAAGCAGTTTTTACCTATGCCTCCATGATCACATTATACAATAGTAAATAGCAGGCGTTACTTTTCTGTATAAAAAAAAATTGAAGTGATCAGCCTCCAGTGCCTCACACGCCGTCGACTTTTTGTGTCTAAGAGTTGTCGGTTTCCTCACGATGTTTTCCTTCACCGTTCGAGGAAATGTTAAATGCGCACAGAAAGTCCATTGGTGCACAGGGGATCGCACCTACGACCTCAGGTATGTCAAGTCAAGTCAAAGATCATTTATTCATGTAGGTAACACAACGTATTAAATGATTCTAATTTTATATTTACTGCCAGTTCTCAAATCAAGGGCGTAGAACGGAAGAGAAGAACTGGCAATAAACTCTGCGCCACTCTTTTTATAGCCAAGTTTTTTATTTTACGTTACGTTTAACGTTTGTAGAGTTGCACACTGAACCCACTTGACCAACACTGCTCTATATAAAATAAAAAGGTTTTCCTACATGGTAGTTGTTTCGGCACAAGAGATAATTAACTCTCCTCTGCGTCAGCTATTAAAATGAACACCGGAAAAACCACGTGTTTTTACGATGATAATAATATATACGCAATTATGATATTTACAGAAGCGCCCTGACTTAGACGAAATCTTTGTGTTTCCTTCAACATCTCGCGTTACTTTGTTCTGTAAATAATATAGTTTATTTAGTAATAAAGTATTTTTATGTTTACCGTACTTTTTTACATTATAGATAATAACAATAATAAATTAGACGCACAAAACAATTTCTTCTCCTTTATCTGCATTGTTTAACCAAGTCTACAGAAGTAAGAGTTTGAAATGAGACGCGAGACGCGATCCGTTAGGGCACGACACTCTTTTGTGGTGAAACATGATAAAAAAACAAAATATAAAGCAAGCTTTCTTCTATTCCATTCAGTATTCTAAATTTATACCTTCAATTTTTATCTTAATGCTGTGACCAATTCAACTAAAGTGGCAGTGATGGGTTGGTTCCTAAATGATAATAGGAATGTTACAGAATCGATAAGGACGTTGTAGCTTTAAAATTATGTGATATTATGTGTAGGTGTAAAAAAAATATGCAATTGTTTACGCTGGATAGTTGATAACTATGTCCGTATTTAATTAGGGCAAATATCTTAAATTAAGCTGACAGTTCTACACATTTAAATAAAACCTACTTAACAGATTTAAACGTTTATTTAGTTATATATAAGTCTGTTATTGACTACGACTATTGAAAAGCACCCGAAAAGTCATGTTGATAATGTAATAAATTCGCGTTTCTTTCTACACTTGTCAAATAAATCTGGACTATATTGATACTAGAAATATATATCATGTAATTCATCCATTGTATAATAAAAGAAAAGAAATACACTTCTATCGTTGAAGCTAATAAGAAAATAAAGTAATGGCCTGTTCCACGCTGGCAAGTGATCGCGACTCGATTGAGTTAATTTTATCCAACGAGACTTGCAGAAAATGCCGCAGAGGATCTATTGTTATATTAATTAATAATAACTTTTATGTAGCTAATTATTGTATATGCTAATGTGAGGGGAAAAAACTCTAAGTTCGAATTTCTTGTTCTGGGCTTCTTTGTTTGTCTACTTTTTACCTTACTACAAAGCGACTGGTCCATTACAAGGAACTGATTAAACTGTGTTTATAATATAAAATGCATAAATTGTACATAGATGAGCTGTAAGTATAGCTTGTTATTTTAAATGTTAAAAAATGGGCTCTATATTTTTAAAGTACGCAATCATTATATTATCTTATCGTTTCGTTTTGTTTAAACTTTGACATTCTGGTTCATATATACAAATGTATGTTATTGTGCTGCGACAAGTAAGGTCAATAATGTAATTGGTATGTAATAATACATTTTACTAAGGTACGCAATAGAAATCCCACGATAGTGGGTGTCTATATAATATTATATGACACGTACTTTTTAGGAAATACTCAACATTATTGGTATACCCTACTACGAGTCTACTTTGACTTGACATGGCTTAGCTGTTACAGCACAACCTACTTACCTTAAGAAATATAAATGAAACATAAGCAAAATATGACCCTATTGAACATTCCAACGCAGTAGAAAAGCAAAACCCGCTATGTTTTCGCTCATTTAATTCATAGACTGTCAATTATCACGTCTGTCAAAATCCAATGACGTGTGAAAAATTAATGGCATTTCAATTTGACTTTGGATTATTCCTTTATTTTAGTATATTCCATCATTTTAAATCGCATTGTATTATATCTATTTGTTATTGCAAATAATTAAAAAACTCAATGAAATTGACGCAAAATGTGCCCCATTCCATGGATGTGTTTGAAACACATTAAAAACCTCTATTTACTGCCTCATAGAGTTCGTAGAGCTTGTCTATTACCATGTTGGTCCAAATGGAATCATTTTTTGTATACTTAAATAAACGTTTGAGTTATAAATGTTGATTTCAGAACTCATTTTAAGTTCATTCATGACTTTTATTGGTGAACTAAAAACAGCAAACCTTTTTGCAGACTGTCGCATTCCTGCCTCCTTAGCGGCCTATTGGTTGAATAAATAAATTGAATCGGATCGCCCTGTCCACGCCCTACCCATTTTGATAATAAATTCAGCAGTTTGGTGAAATATAGCCTTTCATACTATCTGTGTTTTGTCAGGTTACTTTTGAAGCTTCAAGCAAAGTAGTATTTTTTCTTGTTACTTTTATCGCACAATATATTGGACCTACGGATAACCAAACAGTTCTTTATATTATACGTATTAATACGGGCGATGAGCTAAGTCTATTGCGTATTTCAATCCTACTATGGTTCTGCGTTTGAGTTATGTACTAAAGATGTTTCTTTGTTCATGGGCCCAATTGGCCCAATGATAAGTCAGTCCCGATTGTGCTCCCAATTACATTGTAAAATTTATATAAAAGTTAATGTTCAATGTAAAACGGCGAAAAAGTCTATAAATGTATAGAAATGAAAAATAAGTTAGTTGCAAAAAATGGGTTGTAAATCGTACAAAATTTATGAGCGAACTTTATAGGCAGAGTGTAAATAACGCTGCTTTTTACAATAAAACTAATTGAAAAATTCTACAGTTAGAATCAATGGGTTTGAATTGAATAAAATGCAATGATAGACGGTATACTAACGAGGATACAATACGAATACAAAGGATTTCCACACAGTAGTTTACGCCGCGTTCTGTAGGGCAAAAGATCATTATATTAATTCATATCCTTAACAAGGAGTTGATAATATACAATATAAGAGGATCCATCAATGTAATAAGACATGTTGCGTATGATTGCGATTGAAAACGCTTGGTTTTTAGACACATTCGACAAACACGTTCTACCGTTTATAATTTCGAAGTCTAAAATAGTTAAGTTTTTGTTTTAATATGACAGAAGAAAGACAAAACCATACGTGTCATTGTAATTGACGGATGACAGATCATGACGTATTATGTCATATGTCAATGCTGTTGACCGATCACAAGCAAGGGGAACGTGCCGTCATTTCGTCTTTCGTTTCACATTCTCACCCCTCAGGAAAGTACGTACGCTCTCTAAATCAGTTTTCATGTTTTATTTGAAATCGAAGAACGTCTAGACGCCTTAACAAATTCAATGAAAAACCAAATCAGGTATGAATATATATGTATAAATAGAAGTATTTCAAAGCCGTTGCTTGAGTCTTTTGGACTAATTATTTCTTTTCAAATATTATTTGGCTTCTGAAGGAGGATATTGGGAACGGAAATTATAACTTCACAATTTCCTTAATAAATTCAAACTGTTTTTAATTACCATTCAGTGTCGCGAGAAGACATCGGAGTCGCTAAAATATGAATTAAGTGGTTAATACTAACAGCTATACTCAGAGTCATTTATGACACATAAATCTAACAATGTAATTCGTTTCCACATACATCTTTTGTTTACTCTAATTAATCAGCCATTAATTATATTTACTAACCATGGTATGGTATTTTAACATAAGATCTAAGACTACCAAACGTCTATCAAATTTCAAAATCAAATTCAAAATCTTTTAGTCTTTTTCACTTATGAACGTCAATAAAGAAATACATATTAAATGCTTTTACTTTAACATTTACTGCCAGTTCTGAAATCAAGGGCGTAGAACGGACGAGAAGAACTGGCAATAAACAATAACCACTCTACATCGCACTTAATAAGTGAATCATTACAAGTTGAATAGCCCTTATGGATCGACCCCAACCAGGTAGCTAGATGCTACATTCATACTAACATAATAAATAACACATAATATTCACGAGAACTTAGCTATTTCTCGTGTGTTAACTATACACAATTACGAGTGTCCAAACTCAGCTTTAATTGTATTTGACAAACACATTAAGCGCGTCATCCCATAAAAGGCTGCCGTCTCGCAATAGTGCTGTCCGGCAATTTATGGCGTCACCATTTTATAGACCATTAATTGAACAAGATAATATGTACTGCTCTATTAATACTATATTAATAATTGTGATATTTTGTTTATAATAAATATTTGTAAATCAATGAATTATCTAACATTACATGCCAGCTGTTAGTTAAATTGAATTTAAATAAAATGTGTAAATTGATGTTTAGACATTCGGTTTAAAGTAGTATCATAACAATAGAGAGTTTCTTTGTTATGGCAAAAATATGTTAAAACCGTTTTAATTTAATGAAAACATGCTTTTCTAAACTATGGTTTGCTTAAAATTAAGACTTCAGATTTAAATTTCTCTACTACCTACCCTAAACGTGCAGTGGTGCGGACGGCACCAAAAATGGATTTTATGAGAGGCCGTCTGCTCACAGTCGGCCCCTGTGTAGCCCTAAACTGACGACTGCATACATGACTTTTTAATCATAAATAAATAGGGTTACCACAAATAAAAATGCATATAATAATAGAAACATCTTTACAAAGTGTAATATGAACTCGCTTACCTAGTGTATGTTTAGATATTTTACGGGTGAAATACGACATATATTTTCCTAGGAAAGAATTTGAAAAAATAAGCATAGATAACTATCCAATAATATATCCAATAAAATAATATATAATTTTGATTATATCTATAAATTTCACCTTAAAACTGTAGCATGTATTTTATTAAATTAAATCTTGAATTCTCCAAACAAAAAGTGGTTTCGCCATCCCTGCATCGTAGCAAATATGATACCTACGTTTACATGTGGCCATTGGCGCGTGTGTTCGTACCTCCATAAAATAACACTTTGTATGTGTTTAGGGGATATTGCAATAAAGGACAGTTGCACTAAAAGCAGTTTTATGACAAATTTATTTCACATAAAATGGGGATGACTATTTGATATACGTCTTTGTTAACCGAACACAATTTTCTGAAGACAAATATTTATACATTTCTGAAGCAGATATAAGATTTGCCGAATGATAGCGTTTATCGGTTTATAAAGTATACTCGAATTAAGTATTTTGTGAATGAGCCATGAAATTAGATTGTTTTATTAATTCTTTAACTACCTACTATGAAATACATATATGAATAAATATATATCACTTTTGACTTTTGGTTCCTCTGATCGGTGTATGGAAATATTTTGCTATCGAGATATATAAACATATCTCGCATGAAGAAGCAGGTTTGTATATTAAGTTACTTTTCTATTCTCTTGAACTACGTTAAAATAATAACTTTCTTGAAGTTTTATAAATAATGTAGATCTTTTGTTATTTTTCTAATGTATACAGGAAGATTACATCTTTCTAACCGTGTTCGAAACTCCGTATATACAATTTTGCTCGATTTGTGTGATATTCATAAAAAATTACACCTCCAGGCCCTTTAGTTAAAAGGATTCATGACAGCAAAGAAATCTTTTGACAGGTATAATTATTATATTAAATTATCTTTTTAATTATTTTTATTACTACTTCGTAGGTTAACAATATTGTAAATACAAATTGTATGTATGTTGCACAATTAAATGATATTCATTATTATACTCGAATCACATATATTATTGAGATATTCTTTATGTGTTAATATTATTTACACATTGACTTAGTCCCAAAAATAGTCCTGTTTATACGACTTTTAGGGCACTGGCGTTTTTTTATGAACTGAGCTTAAAAGCTTAAATTCACATCGTATTTAGGTAAGTGTAAAGTTTAGGGTATAACAGTATCATAAATTCAGCAGGGTGGATGCTACGGAACTAAGTTTTTTGCTTCAGTCGCTTGATAAGGGTTTTGTAACTAAGGGGCTGTACATAACAATCTTGTCACGTACTCTTTTAGCGTTCAAAGATACAGGTTTCCACACTTTATTTGAAAAACACTGAAATTATACATAAACCTCTTAAAATATGTTTTTTAAATAAAACTGTTAACAGATATAAACGGGATTTTTTACTATATTAAATTAACTGTAAGTTCTTGTTAAAGCAGCTTAAATGTAATTTGTATCATCTCCAAATTTAAAGTGTTGTGAAATTTGATATCTGAATGATATTGATCTTTAAGTATAAATTTGGTTTCCAGATCGCAGACGTCACAAATAATAGGGTAGAACGGCCAAACATGTAGCTGAGCTGTCGGCGCGTTATGGAACATTCTCTTTGAGCCGTCATGCTATACGGTCTAAATTTGGTAAAGTGATAATAACTAAGTCAATTACATGGTTTAAAGTCAAAATCTAGGTCAAAATCATTTATTCATTAAGGTAACACAATGTACACTTATGAACGTCAATAAATAAATACATATAAAATTCTGAATGCTTCTAATTTTACATTTACTGTGAGTTTCCAAATCAAGGGTAGGGCAATAAAATCTCCGCTACTCTTTTAAATTGTCAAGTTTTTTGTTTTATACAATGTTTGTAAGGAGCAACCATTACACCATGTTCCACATGACATATTAAGTAATTAATAGTTAATTAATAATAAAAACAAATTTAAAACAAACATTTGTCCTCAATCTGCAGTAGGCATGGTTTAGTAAGTAAATTTAACGAAATCATATTCAAAGATTGTTGCTCTTTGATTTTGTTACAAATTTGTATTTATTTCTATTCTTCTGATTTCTCACAATATAATGTTTAAAGTTTTGTAATGATAAATAGTATATACGTAGTTGTGTATTAAGTTCTGTTCTCCAACTTTAGTTTACTTATCAAAGAAATGTCCGAACCAGGGGTTCACCATGTCCAAACCAATCAAAGGAAGTAATTACAAAACTTGTTAATTCCCACTAGCGTCCGATCCACCAACGCCTCTCTTGGAGGGATCTTAGTTCTCTTAAGTATAAGCACAGTTACACTTTATTCGTTTTAAAACTCCATAAACACTAAATAGCTCTGTATACATTATTCCATTAAAGTTGGATTTTTTATTTATTTTTGTCGAAGAAAATTTCTTTAAAGATCATAATATTCATAATGCAGATTGTTTGCTTACTAACGTAACTAACAAAATAAACCAAACAATATTCGTGATGCAACTTAGTTATAAAAAAATAGAAAGCTTTAAACGGTAAGTTGAAATATAAATCCTTTATAGTTCAATATTAAAGCATTAAACTATTAAAAACTCATAAAAGGATATTGTAATTTCAATGTATTCATTGAGACGGTTTAATTGCGCTTTTGCACTGCATCGGCAAAGATAAGTGGGCAATAGGAGAGAAAAATAAAGTTGTGAGAACAGTTCGCTTGCGCGTGTTACCTCCCCACAGCCCCGCTACCCCCGACCGCTTGCACGCCAGTCGAACTCAGTACCCGACACTCGAGCCACGTTTTTCGCGACTTTTCCTGGATTTTCCGCCAAACATGCTCCTGAATTTATTCGTATTGTGTGTGTTATAGTGTGTGTGTGTGAGTGGATATTTTAAGGGCTATGCGTAGCACGTAAGTTGTCTTAATAATTTGTTGTGATCTTATAAATCTAGTTACTGATGGTGCCAAAAGTATTCTTAGATTTAGTACCCACTCAAGTTTCGTGTATTATATGTTGGTAATGTATTGAGTAGGTAGACGTATATTATAATCTATGATCTGCGACAGACTCACGCCGCATGGTGCCATGGGAAATTACATTATGTTATGGCATAGATTGAAGGTTCAGGATTGGTTAATACAAGATTTGATGTTTTCCGTTTTGTCAGTTGAATGAAAATATCACAAGTTACCTTATAGTTTGTTGAAGTTTATTTTTAGATTGTAATTCTAAATAAAAATTTCGATATGTTATTAATATTAATTAATTCTTAAAAACAGCTTTTTTACAATAAATACTTTATTCAATGTACTTTTGTAATAATGTACCTATTTACTGATGTTTTATACGAAATTAATCTTACCTCTGAAGAGATAATATTAATACCGCTTGTTGAAAAATATTTAGGTACATTTAGGCATAACGTGAAAGAGGATATGGCAATTAGGGCGATTTCCGGCATTAAGTTATTCAAGCGTGCATGGTACTAGCCGGTACCTATTTATGCCAGATTACATACTACTTATGTATAATATTAACGAGAAGTGAACTTATTTGGCACTTATATAAGTTGCAAACCTTTACATAGTAGGTACTTACGTAGCAAATAGGTAATTAAAAAAAAATAATCATTACGGTTTGTAAATATCCCACTACCTATATTTTCTTATGACTACCTTCTCTCTATTATTCTATGCAAAAAATTAAAACACCGGCAACCCACTTGCGAGCCTTCTGGGAGTATAAGTGTCTATGGGCGGAGGTCATTTAACATCAGGTGAAGGTAGGAGCCCGTTTTCTAACTGTTTAAAAAAATTAACCGTTCGGAAACCGTTAATGATTGATATGTTGCGTATCAAGTAATTAAACCTTTATTTAAATCATTATCATAATAAATGGTTTTACTTTGGTTTCTATGAAAGTGTTTTCCAAATTTGCCAAAACTTATAGTTTTGCCGGCAATCAAGCCATCAATCAATTTAAACGAAGGGCGAACGTTGGCGCGTCTAGGCCAATCACACTTTTATGAAAACACCCATTTTACAAAACAATGCAATAATTATACCTGTATCTATCTTATATTTCATTTACCTGTGCGTACAGTCTCTTTGGTATATAAGCAGGCACTTGAACAATTCACATATTTACGAGGTTTAGCTTAAAACCAAAGCAGCTGTGAATTTCAGCCTTTCATTTAGCTCAGATTTTCAGCTTGCGTTTGTCAACAGTGTTTAGGACATATATAAGTCTACATCCAGCTTTACTGAACCTAAATTAGGGTACCTAAATGGGGAATAGTTTCGTGTTCCCTTAAAAGTGTATGGAATACAGTGTTTTACCCTTTACGTGACTACGGCGTCGCAACTAATAAAATGCTTAGAATTAAAAGTCAACGATTTTCGCGGGCAGTCTCTTTCCTTACGAAAATAATTAATTATTACAACTTTAATTATTTATTCGTATAATATTATTACGCTATACATTAACAATAAGGTAGTTCTTGTATAATATATATTGTGGGACTAGCGAGAAAGTCTAGCGATATCTAAAGTTTTAGGTCGTGCGCTTCTATATGCAATAAATACTTGAACGTTCAAATGTTCATCAAATTCGTGAGTAAACCAGCATATCTTAGTAATCCATAACAAGTACACAACACGCTGAAAAGCTACTAAAGAAAAATTATTTAACATACTATATGAGGCCTAAGAGTAAGCACGATACTAAGCGCTAAGTGTACCGTATATCACATGTGCTACTCTTTAAATATACGAGAGTATGTCTCTATATCATTCATACCACTAAGTGTCGACTGTGAATATTATCGTTAGACCCATAAACATAATAATTATAATACGTAATGAATTTGTGTATTAGCTTTGTAATTTAAAGCATTCTCCTGACCCAAAAACTTAACCATTACTCATTTCAAAGCTTAATTTAAACTTTAAATATTTATTTATTAAGAAAAATCTCAGATGTTATTGGTAACGCAATAAACAATATTAGTAGCAATTTCGAAATAGTTCTGTTTGAAATCGATTTTAAATTTTGTTATGCTTTCATAGTGCTAAAAGTTTAATCCGAGCCCATGAAAGTTGGGTCGTAAAATAATAGAAAAGTCAGTCGTTACCCGAAGTTAGTTACTAATTGAATGAAGTTAGCAGGCGCTAATGAAAAGAACAATGTACGCAGTGCTTACGAGTCGCTACGATAACTTTTATTTGTTTTTTCAAATACTTTTCGAAACTCTTTTACTTCAACGTGGAGTTTGTTTTTTTTATGTTACTGTGTTGTTTTAATATTTTTCAAACGTTTCATGTAACGGAGAGTTATAAAATAACTCTCATCGAGAAAATAACTTCGGAACGCATACACGTAAATATTTCGAAACATATTAAAGTTTTTTTTACGTACCTATGTGTTTCTAAAATACTAATTGATATTCACGACCATATTGTATGTAATATTTTTTTATTATCTTAAACAAATACATTACTAGAATGAGTAGTAGTTAAACAAAAATTATAAATGTTTTAAATACAATTTTAAAAATCTTTTAAATATTATAAATATCACAGTAATTATAATAAAACCCGGAACTGAAATGTAGCCGAAATTTCTAGAGCTCACACCGCAGACCTATAACAATTACTCAAGTAATCATCATCCCTAGAAGTTGGTTAAAAGGGTCAGCACTTCCCCTTAGTAGGGAGAACTATTTTTACAACCCCTTAGATACAGGGACTGATGTATGAGACAACTTGGCAACAATTGAAGAGAAGTTTATAGCTGACTCGCAAATTAGTCTCTTGAATGTTAAACTTGAATAGTTAGTCGCTATAAAACTTGAATGAAGGATGTTGATACTAGTATTGACAAACAAGTTTTTTGTCAGTTGATTTTAATTACTTGAGTTTAGATACTTCCCAAACTAAACTAAACTGTTAGATAGTTAAGTGTATGACTAATAATAACCCATCAATATTGTTTCGTTATTTATGCACTATTCATAGCGTGCAATGAAAGAATGTTTTCAGTCTTTATTGTAAGGAAACTTCTCCCGTACACAAGGTACGGTAGCGTTACCATTATTACGTTTTTGTATGTAATTTCGATGTAGTTATCTCAATATCCATAGCGATGTCCTAGCGATCCCTCGGACTCTAGTATGGTTAAGAGCCTAAAATCGACATGAGTTACAAGGTTGACGTACTTATTTCTAATGATCAATGAAACGGACAAAGAAATGTGCTGCCCCATAGTTTTTATATGAGACTTAATACATCATACTGAGCTAAAAGTGAAAGTAAAATATTCAACAACCTCTTGGACTCTAATATATAAAATTCTTGTGTCGCGGTGTTTGTGGTTAAACTCCTCCGAAACGGCTCGACCAATTCTCATGAAATTTTGTGTGCATATTACCCAATATGCACACAAAATTTTCTCACAAAAAATTCTCGGACAACATCTATTAGGGTAGTCCACCCCTAATTTTTTATTTAATTTTATATAAAAAAAATATTATTTATTTTTTAATGATACAGCATTAAAAAATACATACAACCCCTAATTTTCACCCCTCTATGATCAACCCCTATTTTTTATTATAAATGATTGGTATACATAGCAAAACGACGTTTGCCGGATCAGCTAGTAACGTATATATTTCTCATTTATTAAACTAATTGTATTATTATTCGCTGGTAAATTGACCGACGTCATTTTACTGTGGAGTTACGAATAGCCAAATTACTTTTAGCTTCATTCATATATAATTGTTAATTAACTTATTGTGATTTACTGTCAAAGGGAGAAGCTTGGTCCATAGGGTGCAACTTCATATGCAAGGTAGACTACTGGGTACAATAAAACTAACGGGCATATCGAATAATAAAATGCGGAGCGAAGATCCCTAATCTATGGCCTTCTGTTGACATTGAATCTATACCGATATTGTGATTCTTGATATCTAGTTAATGGCTGATATTGGCAGCAGAAACCCCAAGTAGTATCATATAAATATACACACAAACTTCGTAGGATTGACTTTTGATCTTTACCATAATGAAATTCATAACATTGTTTTTCTTAGCAACGATTTTCACTACATGCGTCATAGAATCGATTCGATATTCGTAATTTAAATATCAAGGGTTAAATGAAATATTGTTTAAAGTTCTTCAGGTTATATTATAAATCTCTTATATCTGAGAATTTAAAGTTAGGAAGTGGCGTAATGAATTGTGATGTGTGTGTAGAGATCAGAATAACTTAATACAAGTTGATGCCAAAGATATAAAAAGTTAGTAGTAGTTCATTACCATACTGGCGGGGATTGGGACGACGGCCAAGTACAATAAAACCATGTTCATAGAAGTTTGACCTATTTCTACTGTCTGTGATCTTTCTGTTTCTACACAAGTGTATGTAAAGATGCTTAGATTTGTATCTAAATTCCTAGTATAGACAACATACAATTTTAAATCTGTAGCTTTATATAAGGCCTTTGTCCAAGGAAGTTATTGTTTGAATTGAAAAAAACCATTGTTTTGTAGATAAAAATGAAAGAATTTTTTTTTAACGGATATAAAAATGAATTTATTCCGACCACGATGGCGGCAAGTCTCTCTGAGCATGATTGGTGAAAAGCACTCCAAACGAGTTATGTAAATAATGTAATAAATTTGTATTCATATATTTTAGTACGTATGATTGCGTACCTAAGTACGCAAAACAATATAAAATTTTATTTATATCGAAAATGTAAATTCATTTAAAGTTATTAATTACTAAGTTTATGATATATACAAATACCAAAAACGCGTCAATTTGCCGATTAATTACTTGATCAATTAATTACCTATGCAAAAATGTGAAGGCTGTTTCAGAATTCAAAAATAATGAAATCTGAAAGAGTTCATTCTTATTCGATCGAAGCAGGAGGAAACACAAAAAGTTTCCCGCACATGAAAATAAAATATCCGAATACCATTATGGTATCACTGTCATATTGGTAATGTAGTTATCAATATCTATCGATTCATTGGATCCTTCACCTTGATGTACCACTATACGTTATTCTTCATTGAATACTAAGTAATTTCATCACTAGGAGCAAGGTTTATTTCCTTACACGGTTCTTGGATAAATATTTGGCGAGTAAAAGGAGTGTTAGAGAATTCCTTCCAGCTTTACGCGTAGTGCTACGGCCTGTGAACTGGCAGTTAAAGTAAATTTATAGATATTCCATTTTTTTGACGTTCATAAGTATACAGATTTCTACTGGAATATTTGAATTTAATTTTTGTTGGCCTATTGGCTTTAGCGTGCGACTCTCATCCCTGAGGTCGTAGGTTCGCTCCCCGGATGTGCACCAATGGACTTTTTTTCTATGTGCGCTCTAAAAGCTCGAACAGTGAAGGAAAACATCGTAAGGAAACCGGTTTGCCTTAAAAAACAAAAAGACGACAGCGTGCGTCAGGAGGCTGATCTCTTACATGCCTATTAGATTAACAAATGATCATGAAACAGATACCTAAAGAGGTTGTAGTGCCACTGATTAGATTATTTATAACTTAACCAATATTAACAACGTAGGTTTTTGTTGTTGGTGAACAATAGTAATTTTTAGCAAACCTAATTTATAAATTTATATACATAGTTTTATGCTTTTAGGTGCTCTAGGTATGAAGCAGTTAATTTTAATGAATGCTTTGGTAAATTGTACACTTGAAAATGTTTCAGGAACCCGCGGATTAAAATTTAATTTTTCTCATAACGAGTTCGCCGTTCATCCGACCGTGAACTGGCTTATTGGACAGACCTTTAGACCAAAACATTATAATATTTATTTGCTTGCGTTGGCATTTTATTTTGTAACATTTATCAATCAAATAGTTAAAAATCAAAAATACCGTACACACCTAAAAACCCTTTTATAAACTTTGTTCTTAAAATCTTAAATTGAAGTTTTAGTGTACTATCCAATATTAGTTAGTCCAACATAAATGTAAAATAATCACATTTCATTAGTGTAGTGAGAGTAAAAGACTAACTTATATAAACAGTAAAATGAGCTGTTACTGGTACATAAATTAAAATGGTAAAACAGTTAATGTCAAAACCAGAGCGAAAATAAAAATATTTTATATTTTCATATCACTAAAACAGTTTTATGTATCCTAGAGATCATTCTTGCATTTTTACGCCGCGTTTATGCAATTACTCTTGCATATTTAACGTTCAGCAAAAAATAGTCGGAAAATGCGGTAGAATAAGGATTTCGACCAGACGGATTAGCAAGTGAAATCAGAGTAACGACGTTTGGTAAAGCGGAGCGCAAATAGAGGGAAAAAATCTTTTCCAAGCGTCCTCGTGTTTTCGAGTTTTGTTAGCTTACGTACAGTTGGGAACGCATTGTTTAATTTCATCACAAAAACTATACAGTGAAGTCTCTGTATATACGTATATATTTTATTTGATTACTTACTGGGAAAACTTTGTACTTGAGTTGAACCAAATAATCTAGACATACATATACATTAAAAAAAAATTGTACCTTCTTACTAGTTAACCACTTACCAACCTTTAAATTGGAATTTTAGCGCATAGTTTAAAAGCACAGAAATACTTTATGATACATACACACACTACACAACACACACACATTTCACACTTGAAGCGAACCGAATGGGAAAAGGGAATTTTATTGTTTTTGATATGTCTCATTTTATTTTTTCTTTGAGTATTGTTATTTTGTGTGTTTATGTGTGTGTGTTTTTCGTATGTAATAAATGTTATGTGTATGTCTATGTCTATTATATACAGTATGGTTTTGCCTATAGTTTTTTATTTAAAATATTTTCAAAAATGAAAACATACTGATAATACAAAGAAGCTTGAAAATCCTTCAACTGATCTCGTTCGCATTGTAAGTATCTATTTTGTATGGATAATAAGATATAAGAATATGAATAAACAGAATTCTAAATCACGAATTCAATCCACATCTACAAAATCTACATCTTCCAAAATTAACCAAAATCTGCGAACAAAACTTTCAATTGAAACGCAAATGAACGCAATCAATACACAAAACGTATCTTAAAACAGTTCTCGAAATTGTGACAGTTAAATAAACACCCGTAACTGCCTCAGTCCAATTACATGACGAAATTCTGGGGCTACAATCTATGAGGTGAAAATGTGCCATTTCAGACAGGGAATAAAAGCCAATATTTCGTGCAATGCTGAAGATGTTGAAAATTTGTGGTACTTCGAGAAAGCTTTTCCAGCGCAGCCTTTTATCTTCCACTCTTCGTTCGAGAATATCTAGGTATTATCACATGTTATTTTCGGATTCCCGAGCGTAGGATTGACTGAATATCATTTAATAAACGGCCCGTGAAATAAAAATGTGTCATATTTCGGATTATATCGGATAGCAGCTTATGTTTATTTTATATGAGGTAACAAATGAAGAGGTAAATAATTTTAAATATCTTATCAATGGTTTAAAGACAATAATTGTTCTCAGTATCTATTTTGTGTTACATATATTCGTTGTGTATTGTTAGTACATTGAAATACGACAACGATTTATTAAAAACGAGTTTAGTATATTAATAACAGTATGAAAGTCATTGAATAGATTAATTTAATAACATTATTTACGCAACAATAGTAATTCAAATATAGTTTACTGTCTGATCTAAAAATAAGATTTACAAACGATCTCTTGGTGATGACAAAAGCCCCCTTGTCAATACGTAGTAGAAAACAGTATTGATCCTACTTTCTTTTGACTACTCTAAATCCTTTGGCGTAATTAACGTAATTCACAGCGTAATTCTATCAAAATATCAACTTTATACGTTGATATTTATTCGTGTTTAGTCAATTTCATTTTGTTGTTACTTTCATGTTATAAGAACAATTTTTCTTTAAAGATAACATATATCAACCAGCAGACCAGTGTTAGCCAACGGAAATGCGGACGTCTGTCAACCCTGACTTTGTAGGGCTTAGACCCAAAAAAGGCGTGGTATAGGAAAAAAGGCTAAAAAATCGAGGATACAGATGAAGAAATCTGAAACCATCAGGTTTGTAGCGCCAACGATATTTTGCAATCTACGTTGATAATCCGTCTAATATTCCGTAGTAACTGAACGTGTTGTATTATACAATATGTCATTCGCATCGTCATTAAGACGAGAGCGGGCTTGAATAAAGGGCGTCTTAAACTTCAAAGCCATCCCTCGGATTAGGGCGAACAAAAAGATCCAAGCAATAAAAAGAAGTGGGTCAAACGCGTAACTAATCTTGAAACAAACATGTTTACAAAAATTTAAATCCTACGCTCAGCTGAGCTTTCTTAAATTAGTAAAATAATAACGTTTTCTTAAGTTTCTTAAATTTTTTCGTTTCTTTGGCATTGAATAAAACCCAACTTATTCTATGAAATCATTTATGTAAGCCGTTGTAGTGTTCAGTAAAAGTGAACAGTAATGATTTGAACTGAGACTCCAGGTTATATTAGACGTCAAACGTTTGTTAAATTAATGTCATCACTTGCGTTATATAATTTATGACAGTTAAAAAACGTGTAACAATTTCATATGAAGAACTTTTGTCCATGTTACAAGCCACAAAGAACGAAGAAGGTATCAAATAGCCACTTCTTCCTTGCGATTTTATCCTTCTGTGTAACATTATTATTAGCTCATCCAAAATACAAACGCCACTTTGAATCAAAGAAAAACAGTAATGATTAGCATAAATATTCCATCATGCGTATTATCTAATCTGTAGTCTACGTCTACTATGGTATTACTACTAACTGTATGTTTAAATTATAGACCATAGATTAACAGTCAATTAGACGATACTTTGTACGTCGAAAAACATTATTTAGAAGTCGTTGACTTATTGCGAATTATAATATTTTGACATGTAAATGTTTACATTTATACAAACTAGTGTATATCTTTTTGGACTAACTCACTTAACAATACTAACTACTACTAACTCACTTAAAAACAAATACACAAAAGTTTAAGTACAGGTAGCAATAATTCTTACGCAAAGTCTAGTATATATTCTAGTCGCAAGTTTTCACATTATTTCCATATAGAGCAAACTGCTCCAAGTTTTCTGAAACTAAGATCCACCGGGTTTGAACCAAGCTACTTTAATATCGTAATGTATATTCTACTACATACCCTGATCATGTTCTGTATACCTATGTGAATAAATTAATTATTTCTTCGGTTGGATGCTATTAATTTTAAAAAATTAAACTAAAGTTATTAAAAACGTACTAATTGGTCTACTACGTTTTAAGTTAAACATTTAAGTACAACTTCAAACCAGGTTTATACAAAGTCGGTTTAAACAGGTATAGATTTAAGAAAATATTAGTTAGCTTAATAATTAAAAATTACCGATTATTATTTACGTTGTTGACAAATGTTGAAATAAACGGCCAGTCATACAATAATAAATAAGGTCCTTTTGTGGTCCTCTTGGGGAAGGTAGGAAGCTGTCTCATCTCCTTCCAGTCACGACTCTTCCTTTACTGACATATATTTCATCTAATATATAAAATTCTTGTGTCGCGGTGTTTGTGGTTAAACTCCTCCGAAACGGCCGACCGATTCTCATGAAATTTTGTGTGCATATTGGCTATGTCTGAGAATCGGACAACATCTATTTTTCATCCCCTAAATGTCAAGGGTAGTCCACCCCTAATTTTTATTTTTAATTTTAGACAAAAGAATTATTCTTTATTTTTTATGAAACAGCATTAAAAAATACATACAACCCCTAATTTTCACCCCTCTTCGATCAACCCCTATTTTTATTATAAATGATATACATGGCAAAACGACGTTTGCCGGATCAGCTAGTAGTACTATAAAATTCAACGTTAAAATAAGTATTTTAATAAAACGTGAACCATTATTTGGGCCACCAACTCGTGTTACAGAATTATTTATGAAAAAAGTAATTTGGAAACGTAATTGTTTCTGTGTTGACCTGTTTATTCGCGATCTTGTGGAGAGCCACACTCTCTGAAAATCAAACTACAATTTTTCGATGATATTATCGAAATTATGCTCCAGTAATTTTCCAATAAATTCAGAGTAGAGCACAAAGTCAGTGGGTGTGATTAACCCAGATAGGATGCTGCATAATCTGACATACTGTATCTACCTAATATTGGGTTGAATCTGACTAGACATAATTGCATTGTCTTTCGGATCTGGATTCCTCATTAAGCTTAGACGGTGTAGAAAGTATTAGGTACTAAAATTTTTAGTAGATGCGCATTTATGATGTCATAACATGGATCTGAACCACTATTGAATATGATAATAACCTATATATCTAATATATAAAATTCTCGTGTGGCGGTGTTTGTGATTAAACTCCTCCGAAACGGCTCGACCGATTCTCATGAAATTTTGTGTGCATATTGGGTATGTCTGAGAATCGGACAACATCTATTTTTCATCCCCACAAAGTTAAGGGTAGTCCACCCCTAAATATTTCATTTTTTATGATACAACATTAAAAAATACATACAACCCCTAACTTTCACCCCTCTACAATCAACCCCTATTTTTTTATTATAAATGATATACATGGCAAAACGACGTTTGCCCGGTCAGCTAGTAATATATATAACGCAGGAAGGACTGCCTGACTGGGGGGAATTATTTTGTTAAATATTAAGCATAAGTTAGGCTAGGCTCGATTAAAACGTATCAGTATAAAAGTTTAATTTTACTTACATTGTTATAAATGTCCATAAGTGATTTTTAAGTTGCAAGAAGTTCTCGTAACGGAGGATAAAATATAGAGAAGTAATCATGATATACAACACATGGCTAATCACTTTGATGAATTATTTGCAATAAAAGCGGTCATTCCTGTTATTATCATATGATTATAACGCTTGCAAATTCATAAGCAAATATTTGATAAAACGTGTGATTCGGAAAACCACACCGGTTTGTCTAGCGTGTGATATCGCAAAATCACAAAAGATATTCGAGCGACTCATGGCCACGTGTAATACCTTTTCAGAATCCCTATTAAACGCGCCAAAACTTGTAGTACAGGGACACTTTTCGGTGGAGTAATTTTTTTTCACTGTGGGGTCCGAAGTAAACAAAAATTTATGATTTGAAAAAATGTTATATCGTATCACTTAATATTATCTTGAATACACTCAATAAACAACTATAAATAGTATGTCTAACGCAAGAACTCATCAGTACCAATCTAGTGGATATTATGAGAAAGATACAGGATGTAGATATTTTCGAATTTTAAGAAGAATTAGCAAAAAAAAGTCAATTTTCATATAAAACCAAAATAAATCATAACTCTGCAGGGGTTGACCTTAGAGACCTCCCGTAGAACAATTTTTTGCCGCTGATGACCTCATCTATCCCCTATTTGCGTTTGATCCACGACTTTTTGGCCACCCTGTATATAAATGAAACCCGTTTTCCGTTGTCACGACATAACATGAAAACGGCTTGACTGATTTGTCTGATTATTTTTTTATAGTATTCCTTGAAGCATGAGGATGGTTCTTACGGAGAAAAAATTTAAAATAATTTAGTGAAAAAGTCTAAAAACAACACTTTTCTGTATTCCTATACAAAATATTCGTAATAATATTTAAAGGCAACTTGAACTTTAATACCATACCATAAAGTTCAAGTGTTAGTGGAGCGGTTCCGGGAAGGTAAATTTTTATTTTTTGACATAATGTATTTGTTGTATTATCAACTTTCTTTTTTTATCTTACTAGCTAGACCGGTGTCCCGAATAACAGAATAAGTATTTAAAAAAATAAAGAATCGACTGTTAGGCGGTACGATGTTCGCCAAGCCAGCTAGTGCCTTATAAATATTTGAATACTATTCTGCATACATTGCAAGATACCATATATGTTAACCATAGGCTAATCAGTTTGTAAATACTTTAGTACTGAGTTTACAGTGTAATCATATTTTTATCAACTAAAAAACCACAGTTTTCTCAAAATAAACAGAAAATTCATTTTAAAGAAGCAATTTATTATAAGAAAAATAAATTTAAAAATGCGTTATATTGTTACTGTAACATAATCCCGTGGGCGCGGAGTGAAACCAGCAATTACGAGTGGAAAATAATACTGAACTCCCCGTACCACGTGACTTTTACAGCGTGTCGCTAAAACTATCGCTGGTGTTTGTGTACCAAGGCCAAATCCCTTTATTCTGAGCAGCGTTTTGATGGAGCACTTTTTAGGTAATAAACTTCGCGGCTTGCTTGATAGAGTCATTTATCACGGCTTTCCCAGCATTCATATTGCTGTTTATTCCTTACATTATGAAGGTTATATGAAATATACTAATATTACTAGCAGACTCGGCCAAGCGTTGCTGTGGCTAAAGTTTCTGTTATATTACATAGTAGTAAACTATTCAAGGGAAACGGTAGGAGAGCCACAGTCATGGGGACCACCATGCTTTGTTGGTGGTTATGCCATTAAATTGTAGCTTATGTGAAACGTTGGTACTTTCAACACAGCGCCATCTATTAGAATTGTGTCAAATTATAAAAAATGAATTTGCAATAACATAATATTGCGGGTATAAATTAAGATGTAAGCTATCCTATCTTTTTAGTTAGATACGGACAGACTGCATACGGTGTGCAAATTTGATTGAAATCGGTTCGGTAGTTTGGAAGTCCATAGCGGACAAACAACGTGACACGTAATTTATATATATTAAGATAAGATTTACATCTCCATTTTGAGTGTAGGCGTCTTTGTCGACAAATTAAATATTAACAATCTAATTGTATAAATGGTAAACAATGTGTGGGCTTTTAGCAATTCATATTTTTTGTTATATCAACTATGTGTGCATGAGTTTGTTGAGCTAAAATTAATAATTCATATAAAACTGTTCCTCAATACCTTGTGTACTAAAAGTACAATACATCTTTTACCTAGCCAAAATAATGTAATTTTAATTCAAATATCTTGTATTATTGGGTCAAACAAAATCTTTGTTTCAAAATTTCTCATTTCGATTATCATAATTCATAATGAGAAAATTGTTGTTCTGAACATAGTTTCTAGTTTATTTGATTCTATTCAAAAAGTTTTAGTTGTGCTTAAAAGTTATCTCCATGTTTTAAACTTTGGCCAAATATACGGATAGCGGAAAAATAAGGTTATTTCGAAAATAAGGTTTTGTTGAAATCTAACTGTTGGCTTTATGATAATGGAATTCCAAGTGGCCGCAAGCTGTGGCACTGTTGGTCATAGTGTTAATCTTCCGTTGTACTCCCTGGTATATACTATATTGTCGTAGTATATTATTAGTAATAAAAGTTGTCAAACAAACAGTGGCGCTACAACCTTAAGTTCTGGGCCTCAGATTTCTGTTCCGAGATCATTTTTTTTCTTAATAAGCAAGTAGGTATGCCAGCCCTGCGATTCTGTAACTCACTTTTCGAACTCACTCACTCATGTAGTTTATTGTTTATCAGAATGCCAAATCATAAATTGCGATGCCGATGCGAAAACCGCGGTGTGAGTTCGAAAAGTGATTTACAGAATCGCAGGGCTAAACTGCCGCGTCAACCGTTTGGGTGGTATAAAGCCGGTTTCCTTCCTATATTTTCATTCGCCAAACGTGGGTGTGTTAAATACGCACTAAGAAATTACCATTGGAGCATCGCCTTGATTAGAAAACATGACATCAACCCTGAGACACAAACACTCAAGGCCAACACTCTAGGATTGTATAAATTATTATATCTGCAAGAAAATTGTAAACGCAATAGTCAAATGTAAGAACTGTTCACAAACTCTAACTACTACTAAATTATACTATGCGGTGCAAATAAAGGTGCCAGAAACTAATGAAATTTCACAAATGGAATTTTAATAAATCAGTTTATTTGGCTGTACGATACAAAATTATTGAAGCAATTTCAAATTTTTTACACATATTCTGCGTTTTATATTTTATAACATGGCCAATGTTAAGCGGGATATATGCGTGCAATTTTGTGTAATCAGACGCTTAAATCCGGACTTCGCTGGGAGTCTTGGAATTTCTAACCTTTGAAATATATATTGGATTTATTTTTGCAGAACGCCATAGATTTAAATACATAAAAAATCTCGTAATGTTTATTGGCTTATTAACTTACTTACGTACGTAACATATATTACTTAACGCCTAATTTCCTCTTTGTCAAGTAATAATTAAGCAATTATTAAGAGAAAATATTATATAAACAAATACTTCTTTGAAAATGTCTTGAAAACGTTTACCTTTGATTTTCATAAATCCATTTTTATAAATTAATTAATTATTTAGTCAGTTGTTTCTAATTAAGCGACATCAAACGTCAACTACCTGAAAGTTCTTTCAACAGATTGAGAATTATAAATACGTCTCAGATAAAAAAACAATTTTTATGAACGACAATCGCCCTGATGTTGTTCTGGCGACGTGGATGCGTACATGCAAGAAGTTGGGATCCGTCGTTTGATTGGCCAGCTCGAAGTCCTGACCTGATGATGTCTAGGATGTTCTAAAGAGATCAGTGTAACCTGCACAAAACCTCAGGGAGCTAAAAAGAGTCGTTATTCCAAACATCGTGGAAACATACCCAGAAGGATTCCAGCTGTGATTTTGGCAAGAGGAGATCACACTCGTTATAATTTTTTTACATTTGTAATTTTATTTAATTAAAAAAAGTAAATAAGTATGCAAACCATGTACATATAAGTACATATTATTTTTCATCTATATAGACAACTACAAGTTTTATTCGAATTTAGAATTGCGAACACAATAATTTATTGTGAGATAAGCGGTATATAAACAATCAAATAATTGCCATAAAGTACTTACAATATTTATTTAAAAAATCATTGTATTATATCGTTTTAATAAAAGTAGTTTTAAAATCTGTATTTAAATGCAATATTTATTTAAAAAATCATTGTAATATATCGTTTTAATAAAAGTAGTTTTAAAAGCTGTATTTAAATGCAATATTTTTGAAGTTATACTTCCTTAGGCGCGTTATGAAAAATTGATGAGAGTGAAATTTTACGATGCGCGCCCACCTGAGACACAATGTTGTCAGTGTAATTATAGCGTGCGCGAGCGAGATGGGAATAAGACAATCTACAAGTAAAAAGAAATAGAATATGCGTGAAGTTAGCAGCTATGCCAAGAATTTTGAATGAACATAATGACATTTTTACTACACCTTTTAAACTAATAAAGGAGTTTTAATTATTTTTTCAAAGAAATTTAGCAATGCTTTTTCACAAAGACCTATTGTTACTTAGTTAAAAGGTTATGAAACATACGTAGTTATTAAATTGAATGAATAATATAATAAAATAATAAATAATTATGATTATTATTATTATTATTAATTATTATTCAATTGTTATTTAATTAATATTAAATAACAATTGAATAATATACTTAATATTAAATATTATTAAATTATTAACGTTAAATATTTGTTATTAATTATTTAATATTTTAAAAAAAGAAAGAAAGCCAAAGAAGTATAACTTCTTACGCGAGTAGGTACATAAGTAGGTACACGCACCCTTTTTTTGTTTTACTAAAGTAGAATGGATTACAATTTTTCAAACAGACAAATAATACCAAAGCAAAGACATTGACAAAGTATCATCTCCTAATGAATCTTTAATATCTCACAACAGGAAATCTGTAAAAATCTTACCTCAGTTACACAATGATTGATTGTTGTAACAAAAACATTTCCTCCGTGAGACAGGACATTTTTCTACGTTACGGTCACCTGAAATGATACGTTTCTGGAAAACCGGATAAATCGCCAGGCCTGTCATTTATCGACTATTATGGAAGATTCGGGGGTTCAATAAGTATGTAAATTTTTATCTTTCGTATAAAGAGTACATTTTATAAATATTTATTTACTGCGTCAAGTTTAACATTGATATTTACTTTAGAAAAGTATAATGTCACCATTAAGTAGAGAAAAGTCCTATCTTGGTCACATTCTTTATAACAAGCAGTTCGGTATTTGCAAACCATAATGATAGAAAATTGCGATTAAATTCAAAAGCCTTAGTAACGTAACACCCGAGAGCGGATCACTAAAACAATTGTTTAGACGAATAAAGAGAGATTTTGGTGGATCACTGTCGACTTTCTGTAATTGCAAACGCTCCACAACAAGACGGTTAATGCGTATTAGTACGATCCTGTTAATATATATATATTTCCATATTATAATATGGAAAGACATAAAAACTGCCAGACTTAAAAGAAAATATGCACTTTTAGCATTTCAAAAGTATACCTGTTTAGGGGGAATTAAATTGGTAGTCGTTTAATGACGCACTACTGTATATATTTTATTTTTTATTAGCGTTACCACCGTTAGCTAGTGTGTAGAACGTTGCTATTTGTATATGTCGCAGAAAAATAGCTTAATCAGCCGTTCAATGAACAGTCTAGCCTTTTAACTAAACGGCGCCGCTTAACTAACGGCCTGAAAGATATTCAACCATAGCGTTTGTTACAACATTTAACATAGTTTATGTAAATAATAAATAGGTCATTTTGGCTGTCATTACAATGGCCTCGATCAAGTTGCGTAGGCTCTGTAGGCGACGTTTTTCGCATACGGGAAATTAAGTAATAACTTAGCGCTAGGTCTCGGCTCTGAATCATATAAATAGTTGCCATGAATTATTCCTGGTGCGGAATAAACACTTCGTGGTAATAGACGGCGTTAGTTTGGCAAAATTTTAAGATAGTATAATCATAACATCAAATATTTATCTAGCAACTCGGAACATGCCTTCTGCGTGAGTGGTTGATGTCGAAAAGGCTAAAAAGCACTCTATATGCCTTGTGTTAGTAAATAATGTAAATTTGCTTTTATATCTGTTAAAAAAATATATACATACTTATTACACGTTAAGCAGTTGGTATATTTTAAATAAACAATTGTTCTTTTTCTTAACTTCTTTCTTCCTTTTAATTAAATTTTGTACAGTTTACGCTTTATATCAAATTTAAATATACTTCTTAATAAATAAACACCGCAACGACATTCTCGTGAACTTTTTTACTTTATAAATGTTACCTTGAGCTTTCTCGGATCTTAAAAGACATATTTTCTTACACAAGCTTCCAAACTTTTAAAAAAGACCCTTTGGATAGTTTGGATAGTTTTCCCAAACAACAGATACCTAATGGTAAAAGTCCAGTTCCCGTCACAAAGTTTCAGTTCTTTAGAACATTTTACGTGTAAACTTTTAATTCATAGATTATCTTCATGACCTTATTAAACCAGCGCCAGCACTATGTGAATTTAAAAAAGCGATAGCGATAGCGAGAGAACCTTTAATGATGGGTTCTGTACTGCGTAATCCCAAGGTTGCGATATCAGGGCATTGTATACAAAAATGATTTCGGAGTTGAAGAGCGGCGGAGGTATAAAATGGTTGTTCGTGTTGTTAAAATAAATATATTATGACCAAATGAAATAAGAAACCGTTTATTAAACACTTTTGAGTGCATTTTGAAGTCAGTTATACTCGTTTGAAAATGAAATCCAGATCGTTTATTTATACGCTCAAAGCTTAGACGACATTTCTTTGTTCTTTCACGACTTCGTTTTAGCGAAAAAAATATATTTTGCTATCGATCTTTTTTCAGGTATAAAATCACAATAGTCTATAGATGAACTTCAGTTCCATTCATTAAAAGGCCATTGACTTTTAACAATAAGTACATGATCTTGATAAAGTACTTTAATAAAAATTAAGATAAAAATGAATCAAACGAAATTCTATTTGCTCAAGCACCCTTGCTCTCGACTGTTTGTTTATTTAGTAAATAAATTAAAATAATTGTTATTACTGTATCATATTTGCCTAGCATATTAATAAATTCGTATGAAATTGTATAAATATATATTAGTAAGTGCACAGAAATATGCACTAGAGATTATAAAAAAACAGTATTTTTTTTTAAATATTACACACAAATATACAATTTCTTAGGCAACAATGTAAAAAAACACAGTGTTTTATTGTTTGTCGATTTTTCTTTTCATCATTATCACCCATTGTGATTCTTAAGCTTTTTGTTGCTATTAAATATGCCCTATCTATCTTTGTTTTTTTTAATATTTTCTCAAAAGAAACATGCCGCGCTGACGCGGTCTAGTAGTAGTCAATAATACATACACCTCTTTGAAAGCAATAAAATAAACAACATTAATGTTTATTGACACATTATTTCACATCATTGATTGAACAACGAAATTGTCCCACTGTTTTCGTATTAAATGTCCAATTTTGTGTGTAAATACGTCAATTATTTAAAAAATATATGCAAATTGGATAGCTTGCATGAGCATACTGGTAAGTGGGAGTCATTTGTGTCGTGTTAAGCGGGCTTAATGAGGACGTGCTTTCAATGCTGTCCAGTATTTTACTTATTTTAAGTGACTTCTATTGAGGTATTTTGTATACTTTAGTTTGATTTTATAACAGTAATATCTAGTTGAGTGGATTGAACATTGAACGTTTGGTTTGAATTAAACAATATATTTTTCGTTGGATATTTCCTTTATGTATTTAATTATATGGAGAGACTGAGTCTACGGGTACCAAGTAAGAACACACCGCGCGCATATTCCAACTTGGTTAGCGAAGCACCACTCACGCGAGCAATATTTATAATAAATAGGATTTCTGTTAAGGTAGACCTATTTGTTTGTACACTGGCTGAGTTCACAAGAGTGGCTTCCTATGTTATTAGTTATAAGATTTAGGTATATAAATATTTTTTTTAAATGTTTTTACAAGGGTACACCAATTAACCTAGATATTGTTATATATAAATATTGTGTCGTTCAATCGAATTAGTAATTACTGTAAAGATAGTATAATGATAAGGAATAAATAAAATAAATAAATATATTTAACAATAGGTTATATATATTATAGCCTATTATTACTACTAACTAAAAATAAAAAATACAATTGGGAGTAAATGGGAGAGTACCATGTTGCAGAAATGGGAAACTTTATTCCTTTTTTAAAGCTTCAATTGCGTGCGCTGTATAAATATATTTAAAAGTTCTAAATGTGATTTTATAAATACGATATAACCGTAACCTGATAAATAAGCTGTGAGGTATTTTCGGGATTTTGGTCCGCATATTTATAAAATCAAAATTCAATTCTTCATATAGATACGCAAACAAATGAACGTCGGACCGTGTTTAATTTTTTATTTAATGTATTAGGGCAAACGTACAGGAGGCTCATCTGATATTAAGTGATACCGCCATCCATAGCCACTCACATTGTCAGAGAACTCGCAAGTGACAAGAACTCTTGCCTTGAAGGAACCTCGAATTGGTAGGGCAATACTTCAGTGGGCAGCTGTATCCACAAAGTGGTGGTGCGTGCAAAAACACTCATCTAACACTCTCCATGGTAAATGCGATGAAAGACTCAAAGAGACCCCACATATCTACGCAACACCAAGGGATCAAGCCGCTCGGAAAGTGACTAGTCGTCGATGATTCGAATCGCTCTTCGTTGAATACGGTCAAGCGGAAGGAGCTGGTACTGTTGAGCTCCCGCTCAGAGGAGAGAACAGTACTCCATGTGGTGCCTTAGTCTTTCCTTCCAAATGACAGCGAAACTAAACGCTATATAGTTCTTACATCTATATACATATATAAAAATGAAACCCGTTTTCCGTTGTCACGACATAACATGAAAACGGCTTGACCGATTTGTCTGATTTTTAAATAATATTCCTTGAAGTACGAGGATGGTTCTTACGGAGAGAAAAATTAAAAAAAATGAGTGAAAAGGTCTAAAAACAATTTTTCTATATTCCCATACAAAATATTCGTAATAATACTTAAAAGTCAATTAGTGGTGTTAGTGGAGGGGTTCCGGGAAGGTAAATTTTTATTTTTGACATAATGATGTATTTGTTGTCTTATCAACTATCTTTTTTTATCTTAGCTAGACCGGTGTCCCGAATAACAGAATAAGTATTTAAAAAAAAATAAAGAATAGACTGTTAGGCGGTACGATGTTCGCCAGGCCAGCTAGTATAGTTATATTGTATTGATTTCATTGAGTATTATTAAGGCACAGTGAACATCGTTAGAAAACTGTCATGTCTCACCGAAAATCAACGATGTGTCCCTGCTAAAGAAGGCTAATCAGCTTTTTGACAAATAAAAATAACCAATAAAACATGTTTCGATGAGGGTGGCAATGGTAAAGGCAAAATTTCATCGGAACACGAATTGTTTGACTGGTTATTTACATTAGCAATATTAGTCGGTAATATAAATTTGCAGATATTTTTGCTATGTTCAAGTAGTACACTCAAGAGCGAAGGTGAAAGTCAAAAGTGGTAAAGGGCTTTTAGGTAGACTTAAATAGATCAATAACATATATTGTATATAAGAGGCTATAACATGATTTATGAGGACCCTTTGAAAGACTACATGAGATAAAGGGACTACTTTGTAGAGCTATAAGATCACAATCGGACTTTGATCTTTGCATTACAATAAGTATTATGTTTTTCGCTTCAATAGGGCTGAAATGAAATATGTTGTTTAACAATGTAGAATAAACAGAGAGATATTTATTTTCTTTCAATATACGGTTTATACGGTATAACTAAGAAGATAAGTAGTAATCCCCAGTAGCAGCTCCTTCCACTTGACCGTATACAAAGCAGAGCGGTTCGAATCGTTGACGACCAATCCCTCTCCGAGTGGCTGGATCCTTTGGCGTTGCGAAGAGATGTGGGGTCACTCTGCATCTTCTACCGCATTTACCATGGAGAGTGTTCAGAGGAGTTGTTCAGATGGCAGCTGAGTTTCATCATCAGACGTCGAGGCAGAAAACGAAATTCCACCCGTAGCACCTCGACGTCCGCTGTTCCACAACGTATTTCAAGGCAGTTTTTGCCGCGCACCACCACTATGTGGAACGAGCTGCCAACAGAAGTATATCCGAACCAATTCGACTTAGGGTCCTTCAAGAAAAGAGCGTACCAATTCTTAAAAGGCCGGCAACGCACTCGCGAGCCCTCTGGCATTGAGAGTGTCCATGGGCGGCGGTATCACTTAACATCAGGTGAGCCTCCTGCCCGTTTGCCCCCGTTCTATAAAAAAATAATAAACAGATATAACTAGACTTTTATAATGGTTAGTAAAAAATATTTTGGTTTTTTACGTCTGTTGCGCAAAGGGGTCTAAAAAAAGTAGATTACACATAAAGGTCCAATTCTATCTACACCACAGATAATAATTATTTTCAAAGGAGATAACATATTTGAGTTATTGATTAATGTGCTAGGAATCGATGGGATACATGATATAAAGGTCGACAATATCACCTAATTAGATATGTTCTTAACTATAAATTAACTTAACCTCTTTAATTTTGCAATTACGTAAGCCGAGAGCAGTGCTTATGTCTTGAGCGTGCGTTTTTCTTTACATGTGCGCATTTAACACAATATGAAAAAATTTAATAATATTTGCAAATGAACTAACGCGTAGCAAATAAGAATTATATTAGTTCGTATAACTGCCACAACTTTTAAATAAATTACAAATGTTACATAATAGATAAATTAATCGATGAGTTCAATTAAGCCTTATTTTTTTGCTTTGCGCAACTAAAAATACATGTTGTAGAACAATGTATAATTGTTAGTATTTAGGCTTTAACCTCAATTCTCTAGAATTACCAAACTTAAGTGCCTTAGAACTTATCTCTAGTAAGCCGCAGCTACTCGCTGGAGCAAAAACAAATAGACGAAGCCGTAGTAAGTGTGGCGGAAGGGTATTCGGATTAGAAGAGCTTAGGAACTATTTCTTCATTCAATACCTTATAACTCACCAGTCTTTGTTCACTATGAACTATCTCAAAGACCTAAGTTTATCCCTCTTAAAAATCAAGTGGATTGCGTTGGATTTCAAAAAGATAGGCAAAAATGTATTTAATGTTCCTTTTGAATCATGCTATTCACTAGCATTGATTTAGTATCCCTAGTAATGTAAGTTGGCAGTTTATTTAGTAGTAAGTTTATTTAGCAGTAGAATTTGTATTTAATTAGAACTATCTACTTGAAAAGTTGTGAGCAGTGTTGGCCTAGTGGCTTCAGCGTGCGACTCTCATCCCTAAGGTCGTAGGATCGATCCCCGGCTGTGCACCAATGGACTTACTTTCGATGCATGTGAGAAACCCGGTTTGCCTTAGACCCAAAAAGTTAACGGTGGGCACCTAAGGCTGATCACCTACTTGCCTATTAGATTACCAAATGATCATGAAACAGATACAGAAATCTGAGGTCCAGACCTAAAAAGGTTGAAACGCCATTGATTATTTTTATTTTATCTGCAAACCGTTTCCGTTGAGTAATGGTCCAGTAGGATCAGTGTCTAAATCAATATTAAATACAAGCAAAATCCGTTCATATCCTATTGTCACTGTTAATTTATGTTCTATATAGTATAATATATACTTTTCCGTAGTATAAAATGTCCTTATAAGAAACTCTCTAAAAAAATTGAATTATATTAGCTACTCGACGATTGTAGTACATTAATAAGAGCCTCAATTGATATGGCATATCAATTGAGATATAAGCGTATTTATTCAAGTTAGGATGTCAAAGAAATGAATAAAAATACTTGGTGGTCGAAGTGCTTCATAAAAAGTCCACGTAAAAAATTCACCACAGGACGCGCGATCTGTCTGCTGCAGATTCGTAGCGATAAAAAATTAATCCCTATTCAATAGGTTCGATTCTCCACAGATAGAACGAATTGCTCTCTTTCATACTATTTTTAATATCGCTCGACGTATTGCGACTATAGAATTTAATATTTTTAACTTGGGCTTGGCGCAGTCTTCAATGATTTTAATTTACTTCAATCAATATGTTATATAATGTACCGTTCCTTCTCTATAATAGGGATATTTTCCGTGTATTTTGACCATGATGGTTTTTATTTTCAGCAAGTAGATCTTTCTGGGTTACATACGCTATCGATACTCGGGTCTAGGATACGCTGGTTTTCTCACGATTTATTCATAAAGAAAGATCGTGCATAGAAAGAATAGTTCATTGGTGCAACGCAAGGGACATGGAATCATAACTACAAGTTTTTATTTGCACGCAAGTAATACTAGGACAATAGGAACGTAAAAAGAACGAAATTGTTTAGCTAAATCAATACTGCCATAGATCCGTAACTACCTATATAAGAATCAAATTTTATTAGTGTTTATCGTCTGAATCTTATTTCCATAAAAATGTGGGAACCTATAACAATATCTATATATGGGAACAATACCCAATTAATTTACGTGGAGGTATGTTATGTAAATTTTTGTATTTGGACTACCTTATAAATCTGACGCCATTTTCCAAATATTAGTAAATACGAGATTATGAAACCTATAAATATATTACTAATAATATATAAATACACCAAAAAGCCACTAAGAGGTTAACCATCCTTGTGTTTTAAGGACCACACTACACAAAACATCCCTTACTTATAAAGCTTAATATTTAAGTAAAAATACAATCAATAAAAACTAAAAGAAACTTATTAAAGAAACGGAGAAAAAAATGTTTTATACCATACACATATAATATCTATCTTAAATTATATATAGCCAATCACACTCCAGGTTGTCCAAAACATACCTTTAACCTTTTTTATATAGTTTATAACTTGCAATATCTATTACGATATCATTAGGAACTACCTATAAAGCTATATCATTGTTTTAAATCATTATTAATATTATTATTAATTTACTAATACTGCCCTCATGCGGCCTTTTAATCGAAACCTTTTATGGGTATAATTATAGTAATTACACACACGTATCGTGTCCACAAGGGGCTAATTTTCCTTTCCAAATATCAAATAGTGATTTGCCCTCATTCCTTCAATTTGCGGGAAAAGTAGTATTAAGATGGGATAAATCCAAAAGATGAAGATTTAATTAATCCTGATACATTATGGTTAGAACCATAATGAGAGGAAGAGAACGCGAAAATCCTTAGAAAATGATTCCTGACACTAATATCATAATGACGGAAAGTTTCCAAGTTTCGATCTAGGGTAATCTTTGAAGCTATTCTAATTGCGTTATGACTACACTGCACTGATAACCAGCTGATTTGTGCCTAGTCAAGTTGGTCTATATACTACCACTTACTGTTACATGAAATCGTAATCGTAAAGTCAATCTATATATTAGTTTTAAAGACTTTATTTTCTCAAAAAAACAAAAAATGCCACTTACATGAGAATAATACTCTAGATTAACATATCAATAATAATAATAACAATAAAATAATCACAATAAAATATAGCCGTACATGCAATAAACTTAAAAATAAAAATGACCAAAGAAATATGAATTAAAAGTAATTATAAGAAATGAATTTAAAAGTAATTTTGTTTAACATATTCACTTAGCTTCGATTTGAATGAATTGATAGTAGTAATATTTTTTATATCTGTGGGTAGTTTATATATTAAAAACATAAAAGATTTTTAATATTGATACGGTCACTACAAGATCTTGTTAAGTTGATGACTGATTGAATGACTAATTACGTAATAGCATAAGATAGAGCTTCTGTCTTTGCTTGGTAACTGAAAATTCAGGTTATAAGGAGATCAAAATTGGCCTGAACTGCTTCAAGAAAAGGATGGTACGTTCCTTTATGTGATACTGAGTCTTTAAGCAAACACCTCTTGACGCTGACACCGTAACCCCGTTTGTCAATATAAATTAACATGGAAACATTCAACGTGCCGTACCATACAACATCGATTGGTAAGATGCTCGCCGCATAACAATTTCGGCTAAAGCTTCTTCAACGGTGAACACAACGTGCGTAGTCTTTTTAAATCGCTTATTTATTATATTAGACGTTACAAACCGATAAAAAGGCCTCAGTAATCCTCACTGATTTAGTTAGTATTGATTTTTCGTTTTTAAGACGGACTATTTCCCCGAATTCAGTGCCAATATCTTGAGATAACGCCTCGAGCCCGAATCGGGGATAAAATATTAGATAATACGGCGACACTTTGAAAGATTTATTAGCTTAATAAAAATACGAACTATTTGAAATCCAGCTTTTGCTCGGCTGTGCAAGCTTTTTTAGTATCTATAAATATTACGATTAAAAACTTTGAGCTGCAATTTAATGCCTATTGGCATATTTGATTTGTTTATATTTTTGACGCTTTCTAAAGCTAAATTTTTAATTAAATTCTGAATAGTAAATTCTGCAAATTTAATAACAGTAGCAAGTTATTATGGATGTATAATCAATTCAAAAGGGCATTAAATATACATATTAGAATGAGCCTAATAGACTAAAATTGGGATAGCTGATGGCGACGCGTATCTCTATAAGTATAAATATTTTTTTGTTTTTTGTAATGAGAAATAAAATTCTTTAATTATTAAACATTATAACTTTTATATTTCAACTCGCAGATGTGTTTTTTATACCATTTCAATTAGACTTAAGCTTGGTTTGGTTATATAAAGCTACTGTGAGCTGAGAAGTAAATACTGTAGGTAGGTATTTAATATAATTTATAAAAATACATGTTGAAAAATGTAAAGCAGATTTAATTTCTTTCGTGTATTTATTGAAGAAATACGTATTTGTACAAGACACGTTTAAGCCGCAAGGAGCTTTTAAGCTTAGCAGTGAACTGTAATTAAAATGTTCAAGTTAATTTGTGATAAAAGCGAAATTTATTAGGAGTTAACTTTGACAAGTCTTAGCCACTTAAGCGCTCATCAAACAGGGCGGGAGTTCCAACGCTGCGTCTTGAACGATTTTGCCGCATTCAAGTTACGCTCCATATTCTGATGTTTAATATCAATGAAAAGTTTTGAAAAATTCATTTTACTTTAATTTCTGTCTAAACTTATATCATACTAAATTGATATTTTATGACAAAAAAAAACATCATTAGTAATAGAAATAATTTAATGTGACAGATTAATTAAGGTTAAAGAATAAGAGTTTCATCTCATTAATAAGAATGTATTTATTTTTACACATATATTAAGTAAATATAACGGACGTAACATATCATTTGAGAAACATTACCTCTATTTACAGCCGTTGTACTATGTTTTTATTCTTCTGTATTCGTATCTATATGTTATTATTAGTATTTAAATATGTATTAAACTACTATAAAAATATTCTGTATATTTTGGTATAAATTCAGTGGCGCAACCTCCTTAGGTCTGGGCCTCATTTTACTATCTAATAGGTAAGTAGGTGATCAGCCTCCAGTACCTGACACACGCCGTCGACTTTTTGGGTCTGAGACATGTCGGTTTCCTCACGATGTTTTCCTACACCGTTCGAGCGAATGTTAAATGCGCACATAGAAAGAAAGTCCATTGGTGTACAGCCGGGTTCGAACCTACGACCTCAGGGATGAGAGTCGCAAGCTGAAGCCACTAGGCCAACACTGCTCTTTTGCTATAGTGTGGTTTATATTTCACAGTTCTTATATAATTAAAATCTTATTTACCAAAAATCTATTGATCGTATTCCATTTAATATAATATGTTAAAGACTCTTTAGCACTCAGATCCTTTCGATAAATGTCGTTTCTCAGCAGCTTCCGGCAGTTTTAAAGATTTTAATCTTGGATTCTTTTATATAAGAAGCCTTCGGTGATCTAGCAGCATTCTAAATATTGATATTAGTTAGCCTTGACTTATTAACTGATTTTAATGAAGAGATTAAAATTACCACTGATATTATTATTATTAAAATAGTTACACATTTTTAAACAAATGTATCAAAGCATACAATTATATTACTGCAATGCTATATGTATATTTATATCACTATACATATCATTTTAATATAAATGAAATGATTTTGATAAACGTATATTACATAGATGTGTCGGGGCACTCTTCAATCTATAATTTGTATAGACCTGATTTCATCGATTTTAGTACATAGAAAAATCTAAAATCGTCCCAGCGAGCTCTCCAATCTACTAATGTTTGACAATCTGGCATCGGTTCAATGTCTAAGTCTTAATCTATCCCAGATTCTTACACTTGACCCAATTGGCTCTCGCGTTTATTTTAATCCGCAGCCTGCAGCTGCTTTGAAGAAAATCCTTTCAAATATTTCGATTATTTCTTCCATTAATTACAGATGACAGGTCTCATTTATCATAATTTCCCTCTGCCAGTATTTAGAAATAAAAATATAATCTATAGACTAGCAACGTCACGGTGTAATGATAAAGTATCTTTGTGTTTATCAGTTTGACAAATAGATTCAGAAAATGTAATTGTCAATTGTATTTCATAATTATGTTGCAGAAATAATAGATTAGCATTATTGACATAAAGTTATGTATTATTATAAATTTACAATTATTCAACATAATTTTAAATTTATCCGACGTTTCGCGTGCTTTACAGCGTGCGTGGTCACGGTGACTGAAGACAAAAGGTGTTGGATGTCAATTGTCAAAAAGTATCACATCTGTAGAAAAAGTTGCATTATCTGTATTTATTTGAGGGAGTTGGTATCGACTAAAAGATGGAGGGTTTTGGCAGAAATGGCTCACGGTGTCCTCCATTGTAAATTTATAATAATACATAACTTTAATCCGGTTAAAAAGTTTTTTCTTTAGATTAACTGCTTTTTGTACTTTTTATTTGATATACTTTTTGAAATTTCTTGTTATCTTAATAGTGGCACAAAAAACCTTCATAGGTATAAGTAGATTACCTATATGTTAACAACAAACTAAAACCTTATTGACGTTTGGTTTGCCGTTTGATTATATCAAAAAAAATCACAATGAATAAAGACCCGAATATTAAAATATGTATGACGGGATTTTCATTGAAATCAAATTAAATATATCTGTATTAAAACTATTCAAACATGTACACAGGGTTTTAGTATTCTTAGGCCAACAGTCAAACGAGAAATGTTTATTGATCTGACGACGTACTCTACTTTATCGTGTCAGATATTAATAATTGAATTTATAAAACAAAATTATATCGCCGCTGGTTTTTTTTCGAGAATATTGTTCTTTAATCTATTGAATATTAACTATAGCAATATATGATATATTCAAGGCACAAAGAACATTGATACGTTAATATATTTTTATAATCTGTCAATATCGGATGGGTAGTTGTCAAAGCGGATATGTGACGTCACGATGATTGATGAGGTAATGCATGATTGATGTGCTCTATAGAGCTTGGTTAGTTTAATATTTTGTGCAGCATTAATCGTTCATTTTGGCCCAATATTTAAAATTTTGACAATCTTTGTTCAAAAAGTACGTTGGCAAAACTTAAAAAAAGGTCATTGTCTCATGTAGTGCGCAAAGTGGAGTTGTGAATGAAGAAACATCGTGTAAATAGTTTCTTAAAATGTACTACTACACACACACACACACACACACACACACACACATACACACATATACACATTTTAAGAAACACACACACACACACTACGGTTGGCCGACGAGCTTAAGAAAGTTGATGGAGAGGATTGGGAGAAAAATGCTCAAAACAGAGAGAGATGGAGTCAATTGGAGGAGGCCTATACTCAATAAGAGGTCCTTGGAAAAATAATATATATATATATATGTATTTTATGTGTGTGTATGTTTTGTAACTTTTTGTAAATTTTTCAAAGAATAAATGAGGCTTAATTATTATTGCCTATACCTCGCGAAAGTCAAAAAATATTATGAATGAATCTGCACTGAATATCGCCACCATCAGAACAATGTTAATGTTTTCTATATTTTTTGCGCTACAGGTAAAAAATATTGGCATAATAGCGGTAGTAAAAGACGCCAGCAGCATAAATCTCAAAAATCTGTCCTAACTCTTAAACAACCTTCGTACATTATCAAGCATCTAATAAACCATTACAAACTTTTATTATTTATTACCCGTCCTAAGAACTTAAATTTCTGCTCAAAAGCTCACTCTATATTCCTAAGTACACCTCCGTAAGTGGGCCTCTAAGTAAACTCATAAAAGTAGCTAAAATACTTTCAACCTAATCCTCTCACTTAAAAGTAACAGCCTCTTAAAGATAGGCTCTCGAGGATCGGTTAATAAAAATAGATTTTTCCAATACAGCCAGCTCCTCACGGCGAATGTAATAACATCTTCGGGTTATGATAATGATGTGACGATATCAACCCATCTGGTTTCACTCTCATACGTGTGTTGCTCTACGAAAGGTATAAGTTTTCGTAACGATAAGGATGGATTTGCTACTAATGATGCCAGACATGTACTTGCTATTGTAAGGTTCGGGCAGATATAAATGGAACTATAATATAAATGAATATAAAACTTTTTTTAAATTTTGATCGAAAAAGAAGAATATAATGAATGAGTCGAAGTAGGTGAATTTGAATCACAAGGAACTTCAAGATAAACTGCCAAATGCGTGGCAAGCTGTACGTCAATGTAATTTCAAAAAGAAGTGTCCAAATTCAAATTCAAAAATCATTTAATCATATAGGTAACACATTGTACAGTTATGATCGTCAAAAGAAAGAAATGTATATGAAATGCTTCTACCTTTACATTTAGTGCCAGTTCTCAAATCAAGGGCGTAGAACGGAAGACAAGAACTGGCAATAAACTCTCCGCTACTATTTTTAATCGCCTTTTTTTAATCGACATCTTAAGTAATTAATAATAATAAAAAAAAATTGAAAAAATAGATATTGTTAGAAGTTCGGAAAGATTGAAGTGTATATCTTTTTATTGAATGAATGGTCTAATGAATACATGCTCGGTATTAAATAAGGGTTCATGTTCTATCATTAGAATAGATTTAGATTAGAATTATTTATTGTTCATCCTCTATCATTGTTTTTATGAATTCGCAAATACGCAATATAATTAATAAATAAAAAATAACGTGATACAAAAATATTTACTTTATATAAATTTATTAGTGTGATATGCGGTATTGTTTTAAGATCGAATGCAATTTAAAAACTACATTCCTATTATCTTGTGTGCGGCAATCAATTTAGATTTCTATACAAAAATCATTACCGATACAAATATACAGCTAGTTGAATTAGGAACAAATCACGTTAGTACAAACAATGGCTCAATTGTACGGTATTAGGGATGAAACAATTAATTTGCACGGATTACTCTGTAGTCTCAAAATTATTATTCATAGCTATTGTTTCTACTATATTGTTCTGATTAATACCTACATATTTCTTGTTTTTCGTTACATTGTAATTTGGCAGGTAAACTCTATTACAAAACAACAAGTAAATAAGGAAATTTAGGTTGTAAGGTGCATTTCAGTTAATCTGAATACTTATAATCATGTAAATGTGTGAAGCGAATTTTCGCATTTTTTAAATGAATTTTTTATGATTTTTTTAAACCGATGTACACAGCCAAGTAATAAGACGTAGTCGGGAATAAAGACAAGATTTTTTTTTAAATTAAATAAACTTACAAATGTAAAAACCTAATAACGAGTGTGACCTCCTCTTTCTAAACAGCTTGAATCCTTCCGGGCATGCTTTCCACGATGTTTTTAATAACGTTTTTTACACCCCGGCCTCGAGCGGTAACGCTTGATATTGGCACCTAAACACCTCCTCCTGCCGTCCACAAGCTATTTTCTATTCCTCTTACTTCTTCAAGGCTCTTTTTCTGGTCACTTGACATCTTTCGATTCCACAACGCCTGACTCACCAAAAAATCGGTTATTCTGTGTAACATTATGGTCCCGAAGCGGGTCTTTTCTGACCCAACTGGTCTACTGATATCGTTGTCAAGTCCTTATAGACAGTTGAACCTCCCACAATTAGCCGCCGAGAAACGTAAGTTTGCGAACAACCTTCTTCAAGCAAAGTAATTGTCCGACCCTTATCGCTTTATCTGTAATATCAGTAGGTGGTATTTAATGTAAAAAGAAAGATTAAATTATTTAATTTGCAGAAAATATCCTAAAAGTTTTGAATGATTACTAAAATCAGTAAAAAACATTTCAGCAACTCGCGACATTAGTAAAGCAATTTTAATATAATGATTTATTTTCGTTTGTTAATTTCAAAATTAAAATTTAGAACTTAACGAATCATACCAGGATGCTTCAAATAACATGCCTATACATCCTCAAATAAATAAATACTTGTTCTTGTAATATTCATTGAAGAAGAGAACAATTTAAAGTGCCCAATGTTTTTGCATAATAGTGTATAATGTACATATGGGATAATTGTCTTACTTCATATTAATCATTTTAATTATAAAGTGGCACGCGAGTTAACAAAGTTAAATTCTGAAAAACAATAGTGCTTGACACCTTGATTAAAAAAAATACTTGTAAAAACAATTTCTAAACGAATATGTCAATGTCAAGTGACAATTGTCAAAGGTTTTTAAGTGAGAATATGGCGGAGTGTTATATATGTATAATAGGAGATCTTCAATTAAATCTTTTCACATCACGATCTTCTTTTAATAATGTTTATCTATTTTTAGCGTAATTTTAATGGAAAATTGTGCTTATACCTTCATTATGCATAGCTTTTGTTTCTAGTGTATTGATCTGATAAATTATACACTCTTCGTATATCTTATTACTTTTGGCATATTTAACGTTAAAATATTTATAAAAATTCGTTATGAGGGTACGATAATACTTAAATATAAATAAATATAATTATTTATTGCATTAATATGGTACTTGCCGCTTTATCGTGGAAAGCAAATAATATTTTATGTACCGATTGTATAATTTATCACTTCAATATTGTTTGAAAAACCAAAACTATGTTTGTTCAAATTTTTCTTCATTGCGTCTGGAGTCGCTTTTCGTTCCCGTTGACCTTCTCTATCCACCATAAGATTCTGGCCTAAACCTTATTTATTTAATTGACTGCTATAATGTGTCATCGTAAAAACACTAAGGCAAAATACAAAATAAAATCCGTATCACCTAGACGTCCGTCGTTCCACAACTGAGCGTTTTCTAAGGCAGTTTTTGCCGCGCACCATAACTATGTGGAACCAGCTGTCCACTGAAGTATTTCCGAACCAATACGACTTAAGGTCCTTCAAGAAAAGAGTGTACCAATTCTTGAAAGGCCGGCAACGCACTTGCGAGCCTTCTGGCATTGTGAGTGTCCATGGGCGGCGGTATCACTTAACATCAGCCCTGCGATTCTGTAACTCACTTTTCGAACTCACACAGCGGTGTTCGCATCGGCGGTCGCTCTCAGATCAGTCGTGAAGCAGTCATTTTATGATTTGGCATTCTGATAAACAATAAACTACAAGCTCCCACCTTTTCCACATAAAAAAACTAAAGAATAATAATAGTTATTTATTCTCAGACCATTGATCCATGTCAGTAATTCTGTCTTAGATACATCAATTATGTGAGGAGTATATTTAGAACTCACTCAGCTGTTAGCTTCTGTCAAGGAATATATTTTTTAATTATAGACTTTTAATTATCATCAATATTAATATCATTAATATTTTCGTGCTAATTACTTTCGTTAGCGCTTTATGAATGTTTTAGAGGTATTAGAACCAAATTGTATAAAAATTCCTATTTTAATTCAAATTTTATAGCTAATAAAGGAAAAGTTAATTAATATTTAGAGTTGATCTGATTAAGGTATTTTAATGAATGTGAATAATCCCTCTGACCTAATTAGTTTAAATTAAATATTTAATCTAAGCTCAGATGCGTTAATAGGAATTGAGAGTTACAACATGCCTTAATTATGTAATTAAATAAAGTAGTTAGTCTGAAATAAGCCAAAAGTACCTAAAGTTTGCCTTATCTTTTAAACAGCTTAAATTCAGATAGTTTCATTGTGTCAATGTTAATTATAAAGGAAGGCTTATTATTCACAAGGGTGTTATGTAAAGTGTATTTAAAATATATTTTTCTTATACCGAAATGGTTATTATTTCGCCGGGAATCGAATCCTGAATCCTTCGCACAGTACCATGAAAACGTTACGAAAGTGTTTTTTAGGTTTTTTGTTTTTAAACGCGCTGTCCATAAATAACTTACGATTCGTGGCAATTACAACAGGTATTTTAATCTAAAAGCCGTTAAATATATAATTCAGAGCCAAACCTTTGGTAAGTTGACCTTTCATTTCATAGTATTAATGATGACACTTACAACCTATTTAGTAGCGCAGAGGAGCTTATTTCTCTTTTTACGAATACTTATTACAATTTATATGAATGTTAATAAGAAAATATAAAAATTGTGATGAAACCTATTTGCCACAAATGCAGCTTTTCAGTAAGCCCGTTTGGTTCGCCGCTAAGCGGTAATGTTTGAAGTCTCCATTCCAGTCTAGACGCTCCCTACAACTTCCATTTCATACTAAATTGCATTACCATTTAGCAACCACACGAGCGAAAATAAAGTAAAGAAATGGAAATGAGTCTGGAAGAAGCTTAAAGAATCTTTCGAAAGTCAAAATATCAAAGTGGTTCAATTACCTTTAGAGGATTGGCTCTGTTTGAGGAGAATTAAAAGGAAACTTGTGTTCCAGTACTTAATAGTTAACAATAGTAAATAGGCTATTTAGTAAAACACTATAGCCTTCTCGATCACCATGGCTTATCTCTATTGAGACTGGCGCAGGAGATACTATAGTGTATAGTGTTCTGTCTATTCTATAACTATCATACTACGATAGGACGGATATCCGACACGACCGCATTATTTCGTTGCGTTTGATTTCCGAGGTCAAACCCCGCCAACATCCAAACTTAGGGCTACAATACCGTTACATTTATACAAACCGCAGTGGTTTTCTAATGTAACATATGATTTTATTATAATATTCTGCAAAATAAATAAAAAAATTACCTCTTAGGAAAATTAAAATTGCGTATTTTATTGTTCGGTACCGGGATTAGAAAAAAACCTCAAGTACAACCTACAGTAGAACAAGCATACAAACTTACAAAATAATAACAATTACTAATATATTGACGTATAATCAGAATACAACTAAAATCACAGATACGATGCAGAATTACCTACCATTGCTTGGCTATTTTCAGTCATTTAGCATGCTCGAAAAGACGACTAAATTTTCCATAGATTTAAATGTATCTTGAATAAGTTTTGTCGTGAAGAGAATACGATGTTGCGCCTTGATGTATCAAACGTTTTCTCTGTGAATCATACTTTGTTTTCTTATCACCATCATATATCGCAATAAGTAAAAATAAATTACTTTGATATTTTGCTTTCAGTAATCCCATATAGGTGTGTTAGATAGTTAAAATCACAGCCACGGATTAATGGTCAGGTGCCAGCCGTATAAAAAGTGATGGAAAACTTTTCACCGAATACGTGAGTCAATTTTCCCGCAGCGGAGTTTCGATCGGCTTAAGTTGTCAACGCCGGCCACCGTAGATAAGAGCTATCGCACGCGACGCCCAAAATAGCAATTATTACTTCAGTCGATTTCATTTCTTTACTATTTTCATGTTATACTAGTGGCGTTGGTTTTAGATTTCTGCTATTTACTCAATTTAATTTTAATAATCCAATCAAATCTAATAACCACCATTACTCAACTGCCCTGCGATTCTGTAACTCACTTTTCGAACTCACACAACGGTTTTCGCATCGGCGGTCGCTTTCAAATCAGTCGTGAAGCAGTCATTTTATGATTTGGCATTCTGATAAACAATAAACTACAAGTTCCCACCTTTTCAGCGAGTTACAGTATCGCAAGGCTGAACTCATTATGTAATCAATTTGTGGATATTTTTATAAAACTTAAATGTGTTATACTCGCGTAAGCTTAAACAATAATTTTATTTATAAGCAAAAACTACCTTCTGTGCATAATGCACTTTGTCGAATCATAGATATGTTTCGCTTACCGTAGAAGTCTCCCGCCCTTAAGGAAGAAAATTGCTTAGCCATTAGACCAATACTCCTGTTAAAGTTGAAGCCATGTAATGTATTGAATGAAAGCCTTTGTTTGAACATTTTTGTTTATAAATGAAAATTGGAGAATTCTAAGTTGCTTATTGTATATTTTACTCTTTCAATCACTTTGTTGTATTAGAAACTCTTATACCCTTTTCACTAGCACTGCGGCTAAGCTTCAAAAGTAAGTCTAAGTGCGAACTATATTTATATTTCGGCAGAAATTTATAAAACGTCTTAAATTTAGTTCTATTGCGTAACGTGAATTATTCTGCGTAATATAAGCATTCGTATTTATTAGCCTTCTGGGAAGAACTACTAGAGCACATGCAATTTCTAACAGTTCTTTCACTCCACTCACACACGTTTTATTTATTTAAGGCTAAAGCTTACGTTTCCTAGAAAAGCGGTGCCGTTAACTAACGGCCGCCGTTTTAAGGTTGTTAATAACGGCCATTTTTACTTTTTAACATAATGCAAAAAAACAATCATTTTCGCTCGTCCAAGTCACGTTTCCACTCATTGTATTAATTAAATGTGGGCACCGCTACACGCGAAAAACGTTGAACTAATGTTTATCACCGCTATGACGACCGTCATGCAAATGACAGCACCACTATTTGACGTTACGGTGACACTCAACGTTCTCTAGAAATCCCACTCCGATGTTATTTATAGACAACGTATGGGTGACGTCACCCACCGTTACATTACGGCCGTTAGATAACGTCACCGCTTTTCTAGGAAACCGTAGCTTAAGACTCTTAATCGTTCACAATCCTATACTCTATGTGTACTATACCTTAAAGCTAACCTTAGGCATGTTATCTGTAACAATCCGTAGCAGTGGTGAATATAGCGGGCGAATCAGATCAGCATTGATTATACGAGTCACCGGAGAGCGGAATCATTGATGAGGCCCGGACGTGTTCCGTTTCGACACTATTTGTACCTCACTGCATCAATTGAAATAGGATTTGGCCCTGCGCGGTCATTCATGAAAATGTTAATATTACGGAAGGCGTTTGAGAAATGTTTAAAGCATCATGGTTTAGTATTAGAACCTCTATTACACGTAGCACACAGTGGACACGGAGATCTAGTGTTCGATTCTTAGTAAAATTTAAATTGGCTCTATTGGAGAGTTACTTCAGGTAATAACAGAATTATCTTAAAAAATGAGTTTTCTTATGGAAAGCCTTTTTTTATTTATTTTTTATTCCTTTATTTTACTAAATAATATAATATAATCACAATATGTTACCATAGCTAGTCTTGTTTAGGAGCGCGACAAATGCATATAAAAGTATTTTTTAAATTACTGTTTATATTGGTTGACAATCTACTATCTGATTGATTTAAAACCGTAAGTTTTGTTCAAAGAGGTAGTATTCGTTCTATTTTTTCCTACACTTAGAATAATAAAAATTGCCCTATGATAGCACAGTTATATATAATCATTGGCTGTATACTACTTTAAATAAAAAAATATAAAATCATACAAAATTCGACTAACCCCAAATCGTATTAAACGTGAACGAATATATTCCCCTGCGATTTCGTGAGCTAATAATTTATTACAGCCTCGCGAAAATAAGTCTATTACCTAATTATATTGATATAAAAACATGCACAGCTCCGAGCGTTTACCTTACATAAGATACGTTTAATAATTCACCCCAAGCAACGAAGGCCGTAGGCGTCCGCCGTGATCAGAAATTTGAGAGTTGAGGGGTGAGCTCAGTTTTAATCTTACAACTTTTGCAGTCCGTGTCACTCTAAACTCACTTCGATTAACGGGGAATTACTTTGGAAGTCTATATGAAAAGGGAAGTTTGATATTGCACTCGCTTAACGATAAAGGGGCGTTATTCTTAGTAATATCGCCTGGTTTAAAAATGTATACGTATTAAAAGAATAGTGCAAAAATAGCATTGACATTTACGTAACTTTTATGCTTTGGGAGGCAACTGGTGACTTATCGCTAATACGCGATCTCTTCAAGGATAACCTAGTAAGAAAGTGCGTAACTAAGTCAATATTAATAATAAAACAAATTTTATAATAACATAGTATATGTTATGTAATAAAATTTATTGTAATCCCCTTTCAGTTGCATTAAACTTAAAATATTTTTATATATCCTAAAAACTGAATAACCGATAAATGCCTGAAATTAAAACAATATATATATATAGTATATGTATAAAAAAATCAGTGGCGCTACAATCTTTTTAGGTCTGGGCCTCAGATTTCTGTATCTGTTTCATCATAATTTGTGAATCTAATAGGCAAGTAGGTGATCATCCTCCTGTGCCTGACGCACGCCGTCGACTTATTGGGTCTAAGGCAAGCCGGTTTCTTCAATGTTTTTCTTCACCGTTCTAGTGAATCTTAATATATATAAGAATATATACTTTATATATTAACAAACCCTATTAAAAAAAGAATAAGCAAAACAACTGTAAGTGACTTTTTATACATTATTTTCTTGTATTTATTCTACTCATGTAATATTTAGTATTGTACACCGACAAGCCACCTGCTCAAGCAAACATTGACGCAATATTAATTATTATTTGTATATCAACACATCCTTTTTAGATTCGAATAAAGAGTCGGGAAAAAAGAGGACAAATAACAGAAATCTGCGAAATTTCAAGAGATACAAAAAACAGCTTCCCCGCAGTATAATGTATGTGATGCATTATTTATAGTATTGGCCGACCCATTTCATTCCGTACCTATTGTTTGTATTGTACCTTTGCCTTGCCGATATTTAAGCGTGAGGTTTGAAATGGAGATACCTATTCTTTGTACACAAATATAGGCCTAATTCAATGATAATATTAGGTTTGTAAACTATACGTGGACCAGATTGAGTTCAAATTGCGAAGATTGACATTGCGGTTGTGGTTTAATTAACTTTATGAAATTAGAATGTTAACCGAGTAATTAGATAGCGGATGTTTTGTTTAGAAGTAACTACCGAATTAAACGCGTTTAATTATCATACTTATAGTATTTATAGAGCTATGGAAAGAAGTATGCTGAGCATAAGAAAATTAGATAAACAATTAAACGCAGACATAAGAGCTAGAACGGGTGAGACAGACATTCTCACTAAGATAGAAAGATGAGAGATTGATAGATGGTTTAAATTATTGGACCATATATTTATGACAAGAAAATCTCTTTTGAAATATACCGCAAATACCTATTTCCATTAGCACTTATAAATTATTCAAGGGCATTCTGACCCTACACTTTCTCTGACAACCAATCTATCTTAGTGATCCCGCCTGGAATCCTAAAAATTCCTAATGTCTTATTACATTTTACCAGACGAATTCATAGTTGGCACTGGAATCACATGAATATAAGAAATAAGGCTGTTTTGACAAAAAACAACCCTCTTTTCCGAATAACTGCGTTCAGTACGGCCGTATGGACGTTTTTATGATATTCCTTACATTCGTTGCCCGTTTTAGCAAAATATACTTATTTTGTGTACCTATTTATGTTTTTTGCTGACAGAGGGAGCGTAATAACGCTCTTGTTAGTATTGACTCGATTCACTTATTGGTTTATTATTTTAAAGAGTAAATATAATATTGTTTTATAACAACGATACTTATTAAAAACTACATTAGACACATAATGACTGTATATGTTTCTTTAAATTGAGGTAAAGATCATTTTTTAAATGATAAACAATATGTTATACATATTTTACAAATTATTGACTGTGGCATCCTTCGGCCATAAATTCAATGTGAAATTGAATGATTCAAATAAAGCAATTTCATATATTCATCGTCGAGTATGAAAATACATAAAATATATACGTATACACCCTTTTGCATATTATTTAAAATAAAATAATTTTTATCTTAATATCTATCTAGAGTCGTAAATTAAAGTCATAATTTAGTCGCAGCTATATTAATTAATTAATTATCTAATTCTTAACAATTATTCTTATTTTTAACTTTTAATTTTATTTTATCTACTTCACACCACATTACACAAGACTTCATTACTTTATACTCCTAACTTTACTAATATTACTATTATTTTCTACTAAGTGTTAATGTATTCTTTTTTTTTGCGACTGAGGCGCAAACTAGCTGATGTGGTCTCTGACAGAATGATCAGCGCTGTGGAACATTCTGCTCCTCAGCATAATGCTGAGCCAGGGCCTTTTACAGCCACAGCACACACGCATTACATACTTGAGACGAACCGAATGGGAAAAGAAAAAAAATATATATCTCTCATTATATCTTTTATTTTATTTTTCTCTGCGAATTGCTGCTGGACTGCGAATCCAAGGGTCCCGGGTTCGATCCCCGGCTGAGACTAACATAGATGTGATGAGCATTTGGTGTTGTGCTTAGGTCTTGGGTGTTTAAATATGTATTTATATGTCTATCTATCTATAATATGTATGTATATCCGTTGCCTAGTACCCATAACACAAGCTTCACCAGCTAAGCATGGGACTAGGTCAAATGGTGTGAATTGTGCAAAAAAAAAGAAGAAAAAAAGGTTGTAGTCATTTTGTGTGTTTATGTGTGTGTGTGTTATTATTTGTAATAAATGATATGTCTATGTCTAACATTAACTAATTATCAATTAACATAACTATCATTTTAAATCTATAATTATATTATGTAAGTAGGCTTATCCAAGATAATAGTAGATTGAGCATGAACTAATTAATTTCAGTATTAATTAAGTCGACGGCTCATTTCAATATGTCGCGATAATGGGTCAAATTGCCTTCTCCATTGAAAGGCATTGATACAATTCCATACATTTCATCAGCGTAATCGTAATCCGATTAATTATAAGAATCATATTTAAGATTTTATGGTTGAGATTTTGTCTTCGTGTACATAGTTTCATAACAATAATTTTTAATCAAATTTATATCACTTTATATTTATATATTACCGCTGTATTATAGATAAATATAGAAAAGAGGTAGATTCATAGAGAGGTTGTCCAATGCGTGTTATAAAGCCGATTTATGTATTTAAAGATAATAAATTATGTTGAAAAGCCATTGGCACTGGTAATTTGAAAGAACCTGTAGTCATAATTCTGTAACGTTTACAATATGTCTTTAATCAAGTAGACAGAATTTAGAACCCTAATTTTAATCGATTTAAAAAAATGGAACAAATATTGCCATATCCAACTGGTACCATCGCAAAATAGTAATAAAATTCAAGAATTAACCTTTTCATGCCCATTATAGGGTTTTCGCACCCTTACTCATAAATAAACTATTAATTATCAGATTATTCATACCTACTGTATCACTCATAAGGTAAAATTGAGGGATTTCGATTCTCTGTTTCTCGCCTGCCTACATCTTGTGGAAGTAGGTCGCTAATCATTAACGCCCTGAGTGAGCTCTTGACAGTTTGTCACCTTTACTTAAGTCTCAACGCTCTAATGGAAAAACGTACTACATAATACGAATATACGTGTGTGGTAAAAACTCTTATACATAAGCTTTGACTATTGGTCTAAGATCCCGCTATACAACGACCTTCACCGAGATGCTTATTTAATGAAACGTATTTTATATTAAATTTAATATGTCAATAAATATAATCCATATGGGTTGCCTAGCAAATTTCAGTCCAGAGTATGTTTCATTAATATTTAAAAAAAATATTTTTTAAACATTTCACCGGTATGATTATTAGATAAATTCTATACCAATCGAAAGTATGAAGCCCATCGAATATGCAAACGTTAGGTTGTTTTTAATCAATTAATTATTTATGTGTATATTTTTTATGTGACACTAAAGTATATATACATCTTTAGTAAAAATTAAGGTTATAGTGATACATATATAATACTACCCTAATTAAAAATATTGATTGAAAAAAATTAAAAAAAATGACTACATGCAAATTATAAAAAAATATTTTTTTTTAAATATTAATTAAACATACTCTGGACTGAAATTTGCTAGGCAACCCATATGGATTGTATTTATTGACATATTAAATTTAATATAAAATACGTTTCATTAAATAAGCATCTCGGTGAAGGTCGTTGTATATCGGGATCTTATACTATATGTAGAGTTATAATATCGTGTGCAAAAAGAATTTAGCCTGGCCACCAACAGCTTTGCGTCCTAAATCAATAGAATTTAATATATTAATTTTATTATTCGTGATACATTACGAAATTGAGAAATATGAATATTTTAAATTACTTTTTACAAATATCTTCAACGATATTAAACTGACAACCCGTACCCTTGTCAATGTCTATAGCGCATTGAGTTTTAATTTATCACTGAAAAATACAAAATATCTTATTTTAAAAGGTTAAAATTACTTTGGTCATTTACACCAAAAGCTCATCAATTTGCGTTGTCTTAAATATCTCAAGTTTAATCTTGTTTTTTGGCGAATTTTCCTCTTTTAAAAGTTATAATTAATCCCTTTTAAAGCAAATCAACTTATACCAATATTAATTAAAGTAGACACCAGACCTATTATATATATTTAAAAAATATTATATGATCGCAACTTGAATTATATTTGAGGCAGATGGTCCAAATTATTCTATTGATCTCAGAGAACAAAGCAAAACCATTCAAGTATAAAAACAATACTCCACGAAAAAAATTAATAGCTATATTTCATTTTCATTTCTTTGTTTCAGATAATGAAAGCGTTTGTTGCCGTTTCACGGATGCCTTGAGGCAATATGAAATTTAAACGAAGTCTAGACGTGCGGCTGATCGCCCTGTGGAGCACTTGTATACTGGTCCCGGCTATCGCTTGCCCCTCCCAGTGTGTTTGCAAGTGGAAAAACGGCAAACGATATGTCGAGTGCACCGACAAAGATTTAAAAGCAATCCCCGATTCGCTAGACTCCGAAACACAAGTACTAGACTTCACGGGCAATGATTTGCAAGTCCTACAAAAGGAGGCATTCCACAAACTCGGCTTATTAGACTTACAGAAAATATATCTCCAGAGATGTCGGTTGCAGAAAATCGATAACTTCGCCTTCAAGGGCCTCGCCAATTTAGTCGAGTTAGATCTATCCAATAATTACATCACAGTCGTCCCATCCAGCAACTTTGTCTTTTTTCCATCCCTAATGAGACTCTCTTTGAACAACAATCCTATAACGAATATAAAAACTCACTGCTTCCAACATCTGTCCTATCTGAATACATTAGAGTTGAGCAATTGTAAAATTGAAAGTATAGAAGCGGAGGCTTTCGCGGGATTGAAGCACTTGGAATGGCTCCGACTGAATGGTAATAGGCTATCAAATATTCAAGGCGATAATTTGTTTCCGGATACGTTGCGGGGTATCGATCTGGAGAGTAATAATTGGAAATGTGATTGTCATTTGCGAGATTTACATAGCTGGCTATCGAGTTTCAATATGCCACACGCTGTCGAGCCAATTTGCTCGCAACCAGAGCGGCTGAAAAAACGCACAATCACAAGTGTCGATGAATTCGATTTAGCGTGCTTGCCAAAAATTACCCCAACTCTGTCGTTTATAGAGACGAATATTGGAAATAATATAACCCTGGAATGTATAGTCAAGGCTGTGCCCGAGGCAAAAATACAATGGTTTTATCAAGGACAACTTATACGCAATTACTCGACGTCTGCCGCCGAGCCTCACCATGTTTTCTACGTTGAGAACGGAGTTATCGACAAAAAAAGTGAACTGTACATTTACAACATCGGTAATGACGATAATGGAACCTACTCTTGTATTGCCGAGAATTCGGCTGGAAGGATTCGAACGAATTACACAATTAAAATTCTTATTAAAGAAGAACCAGTTGTCATCGTGGTGACATTTCCCCATAGACACTTAGTAGTGATTATAACAGTGATATTTCTAATAATTGTCCTTTTTATCGTTATAATAACGGTTGTGTTATTAAAATTTAAAACGGATACGAGAAGTCGTAAAAAGAAGGAAAGTGGGAAGGACGTCGCGTTATGTAATCAAATTTTGCCTTCTAATCGAGGTAATGGCTCTTTGCCCAAAAATAACGGCAGCGTTATAGTGAACGCACATTCGCACCACTCATTGCATTATACAGTGCAAACAAACCGAGAATTCGAGTCGAACGACACGTATCAAAGCAATAACATGAAAGGCTTTGTAGACAGAAATCCCGACCTAATTAGCGATGCGGAAACGGTTGCAAACAACGCTCAGAATGAGAATACAGTGTTATCGGTGTACAAAACGCAAACCGGAACCGACGCCTTTGAGGAAGAGACTGCCTTTACTGCCCCATCCGGACAAAGACAGGTCACCTGGCAAGACCAGCAAACCGCTAACAGTATGAGCCTTCCACAAAACGCAATGTACCAACATTCGGCCGACGTTCATCTTAATCCTGGCTGCTTTTTAGATAGTGATGGGTATCCTTTTGACTACGGCCTACCTAAACACCCATGTCGAGCGCCAATGATGTCTAATTATGCCGTTGTCGGCCCCTTTTACCAAACACTGCCTCATAATCGGCCAAAAGGTCAAAAGCTCGCTTGTAAGTTCACTAAAGACACAGAATTTAACGTGACTCCGCCCCCTTGTGGTAACTTCGAAATGTTTAACGGGACAAATGTGCGACGTACTTTAGAGGGATACCCAGTTCCTCGCAACCGCCAAATTGCTTTTGTAGGAAATGGGACTGTGTATTATAATGAAGAATTCGTGCCTTCGCCGCCCGAAGGTTATAAAACTGAGCCAGTGCAGTGTTGCGCCACCCAAGAGCCATGTGCGGCTTGGAACCCGAAAGGAACGTGTGCTGTTATGGTTCCAATGGGAATAGAAGCGCCCGGTAGGTGTTACCAAGTGGAAACTAGGTGTGTAGATACCCAAACATCAGATACACGAGTACCGGGGGAGGGTACGGAAAACGTTCTAAAACCACTGCCACAAGTCGCTAAATGTGCGTCTGATATATGTTCGGAAAGCCCTGACGAGGGGTATGTGGGGGACGCTAACGACATCTGACGACGACGGCGTAACGATAACGCGTAAACAGGGCAATTTAGACGCTACCGAAGTGATAAAGCGACTGAGTATGAATAGTTTTGTATATATAACGAGTGTACAGTGCACGATCCATTTGCGTTCCGTTTAATGTGGGTTATTTGATTTAAATATACCTGTGAACTACAATTACCAAAGTTGTCTAGTCAAATACTGTGTTAGTATATTTTGATAATAATATGTGTATGCTCATTTTTGTATTATGACAATCTTGTGCCAAGTTCGAAATAGTAGTTAAGACTAAAATACGCCTAAACTATTTGTTATGAAGCATTTCTGTTATTGCACTTGAGAGAAAATTGGTTTTTAAAATGAAATATTGTAGACCCCGGAATTCTGTTCCAGACTGTTTGAAAACATTTTCTATTGTTCTCATTTTTAGTTGTATCTTAAGGAACTTTCTTAGAGCCTTCTAGTCTGGAATTATTTTTAGAGAAAAATCTTATGAGTGTGAAGTCTATTCGTAGATTTTTATACTTAGTAAATATTTGTTTTCACTAGATAACAAAATACAGTTTTAATTAAAATATACATAATTTGATTCTTAAAATAATAGTTTTAAATACATTAAGGTAATTCCTCATCTTTCTACGTTTTAATATTCACGCGGACCCTTGGACTCTTAAACTAGAAGTTATATATTAAGTGTAAATAATAAATATACAATATTATAATGTAAATAATAGATTTTAGTACATCTCCAAATGGAATCGAAAAGCGAAAGCCTGTTCACATCACTCGCTCTAAAATAATATTAGCTGAATTCATACTATGCATATAAATTGATGATATTGATTATCAATAAATATAATAAATGTATAACGTGTAATTATTATGATTCGCTAACGATTAAATCAATTTGTCATATTTGAATTACATAGATAATATATGTAACATATTTACTCCATTAAATACAGTTTGAATACATTATATTGTTTGCACGATTAATTATTTCACGTATAATAAGCTCATATTTAAAGGTCCTATGAGATTTTGTTTTCACCGGGCCAGATATGGTTGTGACATATTATGTATTAAACCCCCTTTAAAATCAATACATTCCTATACAATTTACAACAATAAAAAAAACTGGTAAATTACCTACATAAAGGGTAAAAATATTTTAATAAAATATAGTCATTTGTATATAAATTATTTACATATTTATTTCTGTCCCTCACCTACTGTCGGTATGTAAACATGTATCGAATTCAATTCAAGATCTGCTAAACCATTTTTCTACACGAAGTTTATTGTGTTCTTAACGACATTTCCACTAAAGATACGAAATAAAATATGTACGTAATGTGCAACGTAACGTAACGTTATATATTAAAAAGATTCAATGCTATTTATTCACGAATTAGGTTACCTTATTTACATGTTTTTTTTTTCATTACGAGTCAAGAAACTCATTACTAGTAATCTTATAAAATCGAATCGGATAGAATTAATATAGCTGATTTTAGTATGATTGGTGTGAATAGGCACAGTAATCGATATCAGGGTACCTCCCATACGTTAGATAGTGGGTTTCTGACATCTCCTTGGTTGGAAGGTTTCTTTTACTAGTTTCCTTAACCATATTAAGTTAAAAATTATCTGTCTCCAAAGGTCTAATTGTTGCATTTTATCGAAGTTTTACAGTACGAAAAAATATCAGTGAATTTTTTTTGTATTAAAAAAATTCCTAAAGGTATATCAACTATAGCCCTTTGTTGCTATTCACTGATTAACTAATTCGGTAGTCATAACCACGATATTTATTATAAATATTTAATATAAACTTAGAGTTTAGGTGTCCTCTTCTTAAGCAGCTAATACAATTTTAAAGATCGATGGAACAGTTACAAGTCACGACTCGATACAGGGGGCTGTTATTGACTGTTTATTAACATTTACCATAAACCTTATTGTCAATTGTTTTTCATAGATAAACGTTTCTTCGTATAAACCTAACAATACCCTACAAAATTCACGACGAAGTAGGAAATTTATACGAAAATTGAAAGTTTTCTCTGAAGTAAAGTATGTTCCCGAATACAATATCACAATATTCCGACAAAACTTTGTAAATGCACCTTGTTGAGACTCCTATATTAGTATACGAACCCGGGAGATGTCTGTAAACGACTGAATAGGGAAATAATGTATGATATCTTTTGTAAGAAGACAATTTCTTTTCATATATTTTGTATCATGAATAGCAATAATAATGTAATGTAACGCGAACAATCAAGGGCAGAAGTGATGTTTTGTATTTGTAATATCCAAGTTTATAATTTTCCATATTTCTCTTTATTATTAAAGTCATTCTCAATACAATATTGTTCCTTACAATTCAAATAATATTAAGGAAAATCCTTATACTTCAGTTTTTATAAGATTGTTTTGAATTTGATGATAAATAAAAAATAATATAAGAAGAAATAACTTTAATACTGATCACTTGTGCCGTTGAATGTGGTGTATTATCCTAACTTAAGTAGTTCTCGACAGTGGTTACATTTTTAAGTTATGGCTCTTAATAATAATAATAATAATAATAATAAAGCCATTTATTCCAAAACTTGCTTATGTTTTACAATGTTGTTAGTACTTAATTGCTTAAATTTAAAATGGTTACTTATAATTACCGTTAGTATTATTATTTATGTACAAGGTTTGGATCCCTGTTGGGTAAAGGCCTCCTCCATCCTTTTCCATGACTCCCTGTCTCTGCCTATTTGTATCCAGTCGTTTCCTGCGACGTGTGTTATATCATCAGCCCACCGTCTTAATTGTCGACCAACATTTCTCTTCCCCATGGGTCCTTTCCATCGTGTGGTTTCAATGGTCCATCTTCTGTCTCGGTATCGTGAGATGTGTCCAGCCCATCTCCATTTGAGTAAGAGTGCGTGCCTGAGAGCATCAGTTAATTTGGTTTTTTGACGAATTTCTTCGCTCCTAATTTTGTGTATTCTCCTAATTTTAAGCATACTCCTTTCCATTGCTGTTTGGTTACTTTTAATTTTTTGTTTTATTTTATTTGTAAAGGTCCAAGTTTGGCAGCCATACAGCAAGCAAGGTAACAGGCATGTATCAAATATTGTCCTTTTCATGTGTGAGCTGTAATTGCCTTTTAAGATTTCTTTTAATGCCCAGAATTTCTTCCAAGTTGTGTTGATTCTCCTTGTCACTTCTTCTTCGTTATTTGAAGTTTTGAAGGAAATTTGTTTGCCCAAGTATATGTATTGCCTGACGTATTCTATATTATTACCTTTTATCACTATCTGGCGCTCCCGATTGTTCGTTAGTATCTTCGTTTTATTTACATTCATGTCAAGGCCAATTTTGGAACTTTCGCAGTCCAGTGATCTCATCATTTCGTCTAAGTCTTTTGCAGTCTCAGCAATAACAGCAATATCATCTGCGAACCTCAGATTGTTTAAGTATTGTCCGTTTATGTACACTCCGCTGTTCTTCCAGTCTAGTTTTTGGAAGATAGTTTCAAGGACTGCTATAAACAGCTTCGGGGAAAGAGGATCACCTTGTCTAACTCCGCGTTCTATGTTTATTTCGTCACCTCTAGTTTCTAATTTAACTCTGCTCGTGCTTTTTGTATAGATATATTTCAAAACATTGATGTATTTCTGGTTGATATTTGAATATTGTAAAGCGTTCCAGATTGCACAGTGACTAATGCTATCAAAAGCTTTGCTATAGTCAATGAACGCCACATACAGAGGTCTATTGTATTCTCTGTATTTTTCTATGACTTGTTCTAATGTCTGTATGTGGTCCATTGTGCTGAAGCTTGATCTGAATCCTGCCTGTTCTTTTGGTTGCTGCTTATCAATATCGTCAGATATTCTCTTTAAGATTATGGATGAAAATAGTTTATAAATACTTGCCAGCAGACTTATGGGCCTGTAATTCCCTATATCTAAGGGATTTCCTTTCTTGAAGAGAAGGATTATATCCGATGTACACCACTGTTTTGGTACCTTTTCTTCATCTAGTATCTTATTGAACAATCGCGTAAAATGATATGTTAAAATGGGTGCTCCTATTTTAAGGGACTCATTGCATATTCCGTCTGGTCCGGGACTATTCTCGGCTTTCAGCTTTTTCATATGATCATAAACTTCGGAGTATTCAATTTGTCTGATGTGATCTGTCGTGTTCGTATGGGTTGTTTGCGATATGATTTCGGGGTTATTTTGTTTACTATATAAGTTTTTGTAGAAGTTAGTAGCGTGATTTATTACATCTTTTCTGGATTTTGTTTTTAGTGAGTTATTTTCAAGTTTTTGAATCCAGGACTTGTGTGTAGTTAATTCTTTGTATGCTTTTTTGGCACTTCTAAAATGTTTAATGTTCCTTGTAATAATCTCGTATCTGTGGTTGTTGTAGTCCTTACGGATTGATCTATTAGTCTCTTTGTATATTCTGCTTAGTTCTGTTTTCATATCTTTAGTTTTGTTCTTTGTGTGTAGTAGTTCCGTGCGCCTTTTTAAAAGTTCCATTGTGTCTTTTGAGAAGATATTGTGTTGGTGGGGATACATATTGGTTTTGTATTTTAAGCTCTCTGTTATGCCTTTTTCCAGGATATTGTAGTATGTTTGGATATCAATGCTGTCTGTTTTTATATTTTCTGTATGTTTTTGTAGATTTCCGATGTAGCACTTTATTTCTGTTTCTGTCTTGGGGATATTAGCTGGTGTTGTATAGGTTTTTCTGCTCTTTACTGTACTACTCAAAAGTAATGTTGCTCTCACTAATCTATGATCGGAAGAGAATTCAACTTTGTTAAGTACCTCAATTATGGCTCTTAAAATAACTTAATTAATGCTTCGTTAATATTCCTAATTTTAGATATTTTTTTACTTTCACTTCTAGTGAACAGTATTCGGTAAATAGTAAACTTACAACCGAGCTACAGGGCCTACGGCGTAGTGCTACGAAATTAAATGGCGTAGCTTTATATAGTTATAATAAGGTAGGCTGTAATAAACAATATTTGATTATTCTTTCTTGTGACATTATATTCAAAGGAGTATATTGAATTAATATTTTTGCATAACTAATTCGTAATAATAGTAATCATTGTCGACGAATTTGATAAGTTATATGGACGATATTGAAACAGTTAAGTTATATTTATATAAACTTGCCATTGCTTCGATATCGTTTGTATGACGAGACTCTTACATCTTGATTATAACTAGTTTTGTCGTAGCAAAGTTTTGGTAAATTACCTACTTTACTTTTAATTAAATACTTATACGGCAAATCTGTTTATACTCACAGTAAAGTAATAGTGAAGCTCGAGAGAATCACTAAGATTCACTATTGCCTTTTCTATTTAACTCAAAGTATTAAATTGGCAGACTGGATAGATTCTCTTGATACTTAAATAGCACAATATCACAATGTTATTCTTAGCGAGAACAAATGTAGATGTGCATGAATTTGGAATAAAAAGTGTATTTTTAATTATATCTTTTATTGGACACCACTAAATAGCTTTAAAGTGAATCCTTATAAGTCTATGAGCTTTATTTATTGCTTTTCTTTAAAGAAATGTCAAAGGAATTGTTGTAGTGTAGGAGTTAATTTCAATGCAATATCCTGTTGCAATGTACTGCAGCAGATAAACGATCTAGGACACTCTTTACATCATTATAATAATAGAAATACAATTTAGTAGAAATAAAAGGAACTGCTTTAATATATGTGTTTAAGTTATAAATTTAAAGAAACACAAATAGTGTAATATATAGAAAGTGAAAGAAAGAAATTTAATAAAAAGGGTCAAGGACAAACTGTGCACTGGATTGCGTTGTTTATGGATTCTGAAAGGAAACCACCGGCTCTGGAATCTTCAGTATCAAGAAACAGAAAGGTAAGAATACAAGCACCTCAAGTTAAATGTAGGTATATATTTTAGTAATAAAAGCCATGTGACTATACTTGTCACTACCCATATTCGAATAACCTTGTTTCTCTCAAGGCGCCATATTTCTTTACTCATTTGAATTAAATTTGTACTATCAGTAAACATTGTCAATGTGTTTAAAAACGACTGAACTAACTTTGCAAAGAAATTGATTATTTATTTGTTTCTAAAAAATACCAATGGAATAGTAGTAATAATAATATTAATTAATTTATTTATTAATTTATTTATTTAGTAATAATTACTAAAGTGGATTAGTAACTACTATTGGATTATGATAAAATAAAATAGTATTTTGGCCAACATAAAAATACCTGAAAAGGTTTCTGACTAAGTACAAAAGTAAGCTGAAGTGTGATTAAAAGTACAATTGCGTGCACACTGAACCTAACGACGTTACTTCAGTGAGACAAAGTTTTTGACAAATTAAGAACATGGCATCAGGACGCAGCGTTTAAAGAATTTTAGATAAAAAATGTCTTTTAATGTCTGTTATAAATGGAACTTTTCTAGTTGACAGTACCGAAGCCACTTGTGACCCTAATTACGTTTTGTAATATCATTCATTTTAAATAAAATTTTAAAACATCGCTTGTGTTTAGTCGTTGAATAAAAAAAAATGTTTTGTATTTGAATAGTTCACCTAGTTTAATTATATTAGTTAAGGTGGAGTGTAAAGAATTTACACAACACTTGCTTGCACTAAACCGGCATCTAAAGAAATATAAAATACGCAAAATTCTGAAACCGTAATGAATTTTGGCACTGTCGGATAATTTTTAATTAATACACATCATCATTAGCGGAATTAGTGGAGACACTAATAATTATCGTACAGTATTTAATTTAGATTGATTCCTTTTAACATTACAAATAAGCTTTTAGCTTAAATTATATATATATATTTTTTTATATAACATTTGTTTCTGAACTTCTCGCACGAATCATGTTTCTTTTTTTAGTTTTTTCTTTAACTAGGGTTGCCTGGAAGAGATCGCTTATTAGCGATAAGGCCGCCCGTTGCATCCCTTATAATTTTTTTTTGTATTGTGTTTGATTTATTGTTTTTTGCAACGAAGTTTTAATAAATAATAAATAAATAAATTATAACGAGCAGCGGGTTCAAGGCACCGATCTCGCTTTTAATCACAATTCTAACCACAAGTAATTTAGACCCAACTCGGTGCAACGTCTCATCACCAAAATGCTCCACTGAATACTCAATCAGAAGTACCCTACGTTTCCTGAACGCCCCCCATCCAAAGACAATATGGCGCCGCTCAAGGCTCTAATTAGTCGTAATAATATTCGTTAAGTAATGTTTCTAAATTATGAAACAATTAAATAAAAACAAAACAAATCTAATCAAAATAAATTAAAATAAATAAAATAAAATAGCCTTTATTGCTGAACTTATTTTTACAGTAATTTTTCTTACAAATACGTTTATAACTTTTAACAGTTTCTTTTCTTTTCATAAATCCGGTATCGGTAAACGGTCGTTTCTACATTTCAGCTTGTCTTTCGACATAGGCCTCCTCTAAAGATTTCCACTCTGTTCTATTTTTCGCTATGCGCGTCCATATTGGGCCCGCCACTTTTTTGATGTCGTCCTCCCATCTTCTAGTCTGTCTGCCTCTGTTTCTTTTACTATCTCGTGGTTGCCATTCTGTTATTATTCTCGTCCATTTCTCCTTCTTCTCTCTTATCATATGTCCAGCCCACCTCCACTTTAAGCACCTGTATGTTGTGTATGCATTCTTAAATTTTGTTTTGTTTTTGATACATTTTAGTTTAACTCGGTCTTTTCTTTTAATTCCTATTGTGCTTCTCTCCATTCCATTCTGACAAACTTTTATTTTCCTTGCTTGTTCTTCTGTCAATGCCCATGTTTGGCACCCATATAGTAAGCATGGTAAGATACACATATTGTATATTCTCCTCTTGTTCCTCATAGACATATCCTGGTTCTTCATGACTTCACTGAGTGACCAATATCTCTTCCAAGTATTAGTTATTCTTCTTTCTATTTCTTTTTGCATACATTCCTCAGTAGATATTAACTGTCCCAAATACACATACTCCTTTACATACTCTATTTCTTCATCATTTACTGTTATGGACTCTGTTTGTGAGGAGTTAGACATTACTTTTGTTTTCGTTAAGTTCATTGACAGGCCTGCCTTCTTACTTTCTTCCGCTAACTGTTGCAACATTTCCTTTAGGGTTTTCGGGTTTTCCGAAAATAAGATTAGGTCGTCTGCAAAGCGTAGGTGACTCAGATTTTCGCCATTTATATTTAGTCCTTTATTCGTCCAATCCAGATTTCTGAATATCATTTCCAGAACTGCTGCAAATATTTTTGGTGAAATTGGGTCTCCCTGGCGTACACCTCTCTCAACCGGAAATTCTTCGCCTATAGATTTTAGTTTTACTTGTGCGGTGCTTTTTGTGTATACGTTTTTCAGTATCCGTATGTATTTTGCATGTACGCCTTGATCTTTTAGTGCGTCCCAGATAAATTTATGTTCAAGTGTGTCGAATGCTTTGTTGAAATCCACGAACCCTATGTAGTAAATTTTGTTATATTCTTTAAATTTCTGGAGTATTTGTCTAAGGGCGTGTATGTGGTCTATTGTTGAAAAATGTCTACGGAATCCAGCTTGTTCTTTGGGTTGATTTTCTTCAAGTGTGTTTGTGATTCTAGATAATATTATTTTTGAAAACACTTTGTAAATATTGGACATTAAACTGATTGTTCTGTAATTTGCTATATCTCCTTTGTCACCTTTTTTATGTAGTAGTATAATTGTAGATTTTGTCCAATCCTCTGGAATGTTTTCCGTTTTGATAATTTCATTAAATATATCTGTAAGTCTTGGAGCGATTACTGGTAACGTTGCTTTTAGAAGTTCGTTTGTAACAAGATCAGATCCAGGGGCTTTATCGAGTTTTTGTGTATTTATTGCTTTTATGGTTTCTTCCTTCATTATTTCCGGTATATATTCTTCATTAGTTATTTCGTCGTTTTCTTTTATAGTGTCTTTCTCTTTTTGACTTCGGTATAAGTTTCGGTAGAATTCTGTAGCGATTTTTAATATTTCGAGTCTTTTACCTGTATTATTGCCATCTTTCTTTCTCATACTTGGTATCCAGTCCTTTTTGTAGTTTAACTCCTTCAATGCCTTTTTTATTCCTCCTGTCTTTTCTATGTAACTTTTCATTGTATTAGATCTTTTAGTTTTTCTTTCTTTCCTAAGTTGTTCACTGATCTTTTTGCTTACTTCTGTTACTCTTTGGCGGTTTCCTTTAATTTCCTTTTGTCGTAAAAGTTCTTTTCGTTCTTGTAATAATTGTTTGATTGTAAGTGAGACTTCTTTCTTGATACTTTTGTTTGTTTTTCTGGTTACTGTTTTTAGTTGATTTAGTAATAGGTTGTATTTTTCTTGTATCGATGGATATTCTTTCTCCTCTAATTCCGCGGCATCTAGAGATGTTTGAAGATTATTAAGTAATAGTTTAGGGTCACCTGAGTATTGTACCGCTAATTGTTTATTTTGAAATCGTCTTGTTTTCTTGAACATTCCTGACATCGCAACTCGAACCATCCTATGGTCTGTGTGGAAGTTTAAATTGTTTATGATCGAAATGTTCTTGAAGGCTTTTCTATTATTAGACATAATAAAATCGGTTTCATTCCTATATTGTCCATTGGGTGAGATCCATGTCCATTTTTTTGATGGTTTCCTTTTATAAAAACTGTTTAGAATACTTAATCTGTTTTCCAGTGCAAAGTTTACTAGTCTTGTTCCGTTTTTGCTTCTATTTCCATACCCATAGTTTCCTATGGTATTTTCTTCCCCACTATTTTGAATCCCAATTTGTCCATTAAAGTCTCCCATCACGATGACGTTTTTGTGTGCGTTATCAATAGCGTTTTGGAGATTTTCATAGAATTCCTCAATTGTTTTTACGTCCTCTTTTTTATCAGATTCAGTTGGTGAATATGCCTGTATAATAGACCATCTCTCTTCTTTATCTCCGTTCACGGGCAGTTTTATATTAAGGATTGCAATACGTTCCGAGAATCCACTAAGTTCTTCTATGTTGTTGACTAGATTTGCTTTCACCATGAATCCAACTCCATACAGCCCGGGCGTCTCCCCTTTATAATGTAGTACGTATTTACCATGGTTTTCTATACCTTCTCCAAATCTGCGCATTTCGCTAATACCTATAATATCCCACTTTAACTCTTCTATTGCCAGCTCTAGTTCTTGGAGTTTTTCAGGTGTTCTAAGAGATCGACAGTTAATAGTTGCTATGTGGATGTCATTTACTTTGTTTTTCATGTTAGTGTTATTTTTCATGTTAGTGTTATTTTTTCCTTTAGAGGGTCGTGGTCATTTTTCCCCACGATGACCAGTCGGCTTGGGGAAGTATTTTGTTTTGTTATTTTATGTTGGTTCATGTTGAGCTGTTTATTTTTCCGTTTACCGACAGTTAATTGTTATTCTTTGTTAGTTGTTGTCTTAGCGGGAAAAGACGAAAGAGAATTAGCTCTAATCCTCATTACGTCGAAAGCATTTGGTCTATTGTTAATCGGCGGCATTAGAGTTTGTTGTTTCCTTGGTTGAGCATTGTTTTGTGGGGATGATGATGTTTCTCTTTTGCGCTTATCCTTATTTATGTTAGTATTTTTTTTTCTTTTACTACTAGTTTGTCAAATTTCAGGTACGCGATATTTCCCTTTTCTCTCTCCTCTTTTAGCTGCGCCTGCAACGTTTTCCTTTTCTCTATTACTTCCTTTGTGTAGTCTTCTGTAACATATACATTTTTGAAGTTTTTCTTCTTTCCCATAACTTCATTCTTCTTCCATTCGCTCGTAAAGGAAATCAGAATTGGTCTTGGTTTTCCAGAAGACTTTCCCTTTCCTAGACGATATATTTTGTTTATCTCATGTTCTTGTAATTGTATGTCAAGGTCAGTTTTGAAAATATGTATTGTATTTTGTATTAATTCTTGTGTAGACCTTTCGCCTTCATTTACTCCAAACATTATCAAATTGTTTTGCTTCTTTCCTCTTTTTAAACTTTCTACTTCCTTTTCGAGATTTTCTACTTTTATTTTTAAGTTTCTATTTTCTGTTATAATAGGTTGAAGTTTTTCGTCTAATCTCTCCATTATATTATTTGTTATCGAATCTTTCAATTCTATTGTTTGGTTCAAGATTTCATTCTTCATTTTATCAAACAATAGTTGAAACTGGTCCTCCATTCTTGTAAACTAAATCTGCGTGTTATGGAACGTAATTAGTGGTAGTTTTTATTTACTTGCTCTGGCAACACTAGTTAGCTGTTACTGTGACAAGTGTCAATGCCATTGATCTTTTGTATGCTCAATATGATTGGTGAATTTCTAACCTCTAATTATCACTTTTTGGAGATACTTTTGTTGAAATTCAAGAACTTACGTGATATTGTGTTAAATCGGTAGTTCCACTACACGGACGACACTTCGATTTGTGTTTTGTGACGTCGCAGTCTCAAGAACAGTGTACGAAATTATTTTTTAGCACTCAATATTACGGAGCTACACAATTACGATGCTTACAGTATGACAGCCGGAAACGGAACCTCCATAGCTATTATTAGTTATTTAATATTTCAAAAAAAATAAAGAAAGCCAAAGAAGTATAACTTCTTACGCGCGTACATAAGTACACAAAATAAATTATGATCCTTTTAATTTAATAAAAGGAATCTCAATTATTAACCAAAGCAACAATAATTATCAACAGTCAATTGACTCGATAAGAACATTTCCTGATAATCGGAGCATTCCCTGACAAATATATCTTTTAATACAATATATCAACAAGTAGAACAGTAGTTACGATGTTATTTTTAAGTTAAGAATGTAAATTCTTACGAGTATTTCTAGTAATTTTTAACATTTTCGTTCCCATAAATTATTAAATGGTAATTAATTAAATATTGTAAATTTATTCAACAATTTCTCGGAATTTTTCCCGTCGATTAATAAATTTAGTCACGTCAAAGGCATATTTCATTAAATTATCACGAATTCAAGTGAAACGCTTCACGTAAAACGAGCAAGGGCTTTTGAATCTGTTTTTACATTTCATATAACGTTTCTTGTGAATCATAAATAATATATGTTGAGAGAAGATATATACTTCAATAAATAAAACAAATATCTTAAAGTAATTGAAGAGTTCTTACAATAATACATACATGATATTTATATACATATGGTTTAATTTCCTCAATATACCTTCGTTTATTTTCCTCAAATTTATAATGATTTAAAGTGATAAGATTGCTTTAGTAGCTAAGACACAACTTTGCATCCGTGTACATTTTGTTTTAAATTTTCGTATTATATTCTAAGAAGCTACATGTAATTTATATTTTTTTTAATATATATGAAAGTATTTTATTAAGATACTAGATCAAAAACACGATCAACAATTTTTTTTTATCTAGAACGGGGGGCAAACGGGCAGGAGGCTCACCTGATGTTAAGTGATACCGCCGCCCATGGACACTCAATGCCAGAGGGCTCGTCATGACGTCACACGCGATCGGGTGTTCGGCGTGTTTTCGGTACTGGATTCAAATATTAATTTTTATTTTGAAATAACTTTTGAATTATTGCGAAAAAAAATAAAACAAAAATAGTTTTGTTATAAAACTTATACATGATCTTTTCATTTATCACAAAAAATTTTTTTTTAAAAAAATCCAATTTCCTCCTGAAAACGATTTCTCGTGTTACGAGATGGCTTTTCACGGCTTATTACGACTGAATAGAATTTGACGTTACGCGGATAGGTGATTTCAATACACAATAATTCACACTTCGGGTTTTAATTGTGTGTGATGTAAGGTCTCTAAAGCAAAGGATAAATTCAAGCAATTAACTTTATTAGTGAAAAGATTTAATCGAATCCCGTATATTCGTTTCCCTTTTAGACAAACACGTTTAAACTCAGATTAATCAATACTGTGGTTTGAAGTTAGTCTGCTTTTAGCGCACCTGTTTTACTGTGTAGATAGGTTTAATTATAATTGCATTGAAACTTAGTTCAATTATCTAAAATTTAACTTATACCTTTTAAATAAGAATAAGAGAACATATTACTCCAAAAAACCAGAACATGCAATTCATCAATTACATGTAGACTCGTCATATATAGAACATCCTAAAATAAATTAACAATCGTTTAAAGATGAAAATAACGATTACAGTGATTAATTATTAATATGTTATTAGTTAGTAAAGAATATTGTTTTTACAGTATTTACTGTAAATTTTAGTTGGAAATTAAATTTTATTAAAAAAGTTATAAAGAAAAATATTACAGTGATCTACATGTATAAAGAAGAAAGATTGGAATGTGTCTTTGTATGCATTGATTGATTGAAAATCGGATTTGAAAAATATTTTTCTATTACAATTCTACATTATCCCTAATGAACGTAGGCTATAGAATATTTTCAAAAGAATAAGGTATCCAGATGAAAACTTCGATAATATAAAAGTGAACAAATACCAATAAAATCCTTATATCGCATACGATCTGGAAATGATTGACAATAGTAAAGTAATGTTCTACAGTTGAATAGAAAAAATCACAAAAATCGATACTATATGTCTAACTGTTATAGTTATGTCAAAATAACTCATGTCAAAATATGTTATAGTAACGCCGGTACCATATTTTTCGTATCTTAATCATTTTATTTCTTACGTGAAATAAGTCAAACCATAATTTATGCCATAGATTTCTCACTACGTCCCGCTATTTCGTATTATACGGAGAGTGATCTAAGGCGAAGATAAAATTGAACTATATCACTATAGTTTATATCAAACGTATAGTGATACTTATTTTCTTAGCATATAAGCATTCCAATCAATGTTTGTGTAAAATTATATACCTAAGTAATCCAAATACCTAAAAAATCTGATTAAAAATATAGAAAACATCAGAACATTATGTTAATATTAATGTCACCTAAACGATGTAGGAGAGCATTGTTGGCCTAGTGGCTTCAGCGTGCGATTCTCATACCTGAGGTCGTAGCTTCGATCCCCGGCTGTGGTGCACCAATGGACTTTCTTTCTATGTGCGCATTTAACATTTGCTCGAACGGTGAAGGGAAACATCGTGAGGTAACCGACATGTCTTAGACCCAAAAAGTCGCCGGCGTGTGTCAGGCACTGGAGGCTGATCACCTACTTGCCTATTAGATTTTGAAAATGATCAGGAAACCGATTCAAAAATCTGAGGCCAAGACCTAAAGGGGTTGTAGTGCCACTGATTTATTTTTTATTTATTAAACGATGTAGATTGTTTACTAGCTCTTAAATATTTAGTATTTAAATATAATTTCGTGAAAATACCATAATTTTTACCACTTTATATGCACTGTGGTTCTGGCATAGAGTTTCATGTAAGACCGTATATGATATTCGTATATTTTGGCCAAGTTTCCTCCGAACATTAAACTACATTCTGACATCCGATTCATAAGTGCCGGCTGAGAAATATTTTGGAAATAAAGAAAGGATTGCGCTTCGTCTGTAGCGGATATCCCGCCATTATATTCACCATTTAATATTGTTTCCGCTTTAGAAACTCAGATACATAAATTCAAAAACAGTTACAATGTTTTAGGTGCAGTGTCGGGTTTAGCCCCGTCAAGTGCGTAAACATTTGGAGGTCGTATCTCTGAGGGAAGACCCCCCGGGAGTCGATTCTACAGTTCGCAAAAGAAAATGCCTTGTGAAACGGACTGTGGAAGAAGTCCAACCATCAAGATGATGTTGGTGATTTGTAATTTATTCTCTTTTTCTAAGTTGTAAAGACTCAATCTACAATTCTCTTACATGACGGGTGCGGTGCATTTGTACGTTAGATAATAATGTTTATGTTAGTGATGTTTTATTAGACGTGTGTTGGAGATCAAAGAAGATATTTGGATCCAACAACTCCCTGATTCGTGATAGGCCTTTACTTACATTGCTAATTTAAAAAGGTTTTAATTAAAACTGCTATTCGCCATAGATGGCAACAAAACGAAAACTTCTTCTTACTGCTAGTAACGAAATACCAATAAACTCGATACATTTCACACAACATTAAAAAACATTTTCCGGAATGCTATCTTAAAATCTGGAGCGGGTAATAACAGTAGCACAATGGCACGGTCGCGATTACAGAGAACATTTTAATAGCCGCTTAAATTTATTGCCGGCTCGAACGAAAGCGAACTCGAAATGCTTGCTTATCAGCTGGGTAGTTTCAAGTTATTGTGCGGTGAAGGAATTTTAGTAATTGTTTACTTAGCTTTCTTTATGTATTTCTTATCCTCATAAAAACAAAATACTGGTTTACAAAAAAAAATATGTTCATGTGGGTAGGATAATAAAAAATTGAAAATGAACGTAACAAAAGGTACCAAAGTTTTAATTCAACACAACCTTGATATATCGCTACAGCGTATTCCATTTAAAAGTATAACATAATTTATCCATAATTGCTTGCTTTTCATATTATCTATAATATTATTCTTTTGCTGGTCTTTGGTCTTGGCCACGTGGCATCGCCTAAGTCACAGATGTAACAGTATATTTTTGCTTGTTAACAAAATTTAACTTTTAGAATTTTGAATCGGTTCTCGTTTCTTAGTTTTTGTTTTAAATTCAAAAGTCAAAATTCATTTATTCATATAGGTAACACACTTATGAAGATCAAAAAAGGAATATACATTAAATGCTTCTAATGTTACATTTAGTTCCAGTTCTCAAATCAAGGGCATAAACGGAAGAGAAGAACTGGCAATAAACTCTTAGCCATAAATTAATCAATATATTTGTACATTCAAAGACCAGTTTCAAAGTTAGGTTTGTCTTTTTTTTAAAGTATAGTATTTAAAAGTAAAGTAGTATATACTTTTTATTATAAATCAATATATACTAACAATAGCTTCGGAAAAAAGCATTAGTGCGGCAATAATATAAGCTAATATTTATGTGTAACAAGGCTTGCCGGAGGCTGTAATGAGGTGGCATCGACAAATCAATCAGCCTTTCCGACGGCGCACAATTTTTCCTTGTTCACGCTAATAAAACACTGCCCGTTACGAAATAAGACTTTATTTATCCCCTTATAGCGTGTATTTGTGATGTGTTTATAAAATTGCTGAGGTTTCTTATATAAATATGTTTACTTTGTTATTTTTACTCTGGTATAAGGAATCTTGATAGCTGCGGTACTTTCTAATGTAACTTACTAAACGTTTTAATGTGTTTTAATATTAGACGTTTTAATGAATGATTTATATATTAGCTAACTATTGTTTGACACAACATGGGCTGACAAAATGGCGATAGATTCTAAATGATTACGAAAGCAATATGGTTGAGTTTCAAAATCTTTGCAATATCTCCAATATTATAGAAAATAGAAATTTGTTTTTACACTGGCTGAGTGCACAAGAGTTGCTTCCTACATTATTAGTTATAAGATTTAGCTATATAAACTTATTTTTTTATGTGTTTTATCTATGTTAATTGGCGTGGGTATAAATATTGTGTCGTTCTATCGAATTAGTAATAACTGTAAAGATAGAATAATGATATGGAATAAATAATTGTTTATCTTTTGTTTAAGAAAACATGACCTATAGTAATAATTGTTATCACACCATCTATAGATATGGTAAAACATCAGAAGCCTTCCTAACTTTAAGCGTTAGATTTATTTTTATCTACGAAAATACTCTAATATAAGGAAAACACTAAAATGTCTCCATAATTCCTTTAAAACTTCTGAAAATATATCACAAAGTCATTCCTAAGCAGCGTTATAATTACGAAGTTAAAACATGGCGCAAGTTAATTTGCAGCACAAAGACATTACGGCAATAATTATTTAAAACTTTCTCATTGAAACAAAAGCGAAAACATTTCGCTCCTAGTCACCAGCTACTTAACTCTATAAAATGAGTTTTATTTAGTGAAGGTTTGCGTCTTAATGAAGCAAAGAATGGTATATTTTATGGAATGCTTTGTACAACAATGGATATATATTTTTGATTATTACGACTCGCTACTGCCCTGCGGTTTCACCCACGTTAATTGGGTCATCGCTGCTATTGCCGTTCGTAAGTCTCTTGTATAATTTATTATGAGTCACTTTTTATTATGAGAATATAACAAATGTGTTGTTTTTTAATATTATTTATACATCCACATTGTCCTGACAAAACAAAAAAATTACTTCGCAAGCGCAAAGCCTCTAAAGGACACAGTAATTTGAAAGTGGCTAGATTTATTGCTATTTGATAAAGTAATTACTTTTTTTAATACGTATAGCAACCAAAAGATTCGAGCCAGCACAGAAAGGAGATAAATTAAGTAAAAAAGTATAGCTTTCTTAGTAGGCTAACAACAAAACATTAAAATAGGCAATTACTTAAGCAAAAGCATTCTATAGATTGGGAGATATTAAGACAAAACTATTAACGGTAGAATATATTGAATATACCATACTACGGAATATGTATGCGCCGTGTGACAAATGTAGAAAATTGGTTACATAATATTTTATAGAGTGCAAAGGCTAGTTAATTGTTTATTATTCCAGGTATACAATAAATAAGGCAGTATATATTTTCCACGAGAATATTTAATGAGCGTAAAATGTACGAGATATTGAATTATTCCAGGTAAAACGTACTACTTTATTTAACTCTTTAATTTATAAAAAAAAATGTGTGCGTGTACTAGGTGTAGACACGTAAGAATTGAAACTTCTTTATGACCTTATTTTTCGAAAAATGATCTACTATTTGCAACTTAACGAAATTGGTTAAATAAAGTTTAACAAAAGGCTTTTATTATCATAGACATGAATACAAATACAATTATTTCATTTTACCTTATTACTACTAAGATTATTACAGAATTTCATTAATTGTAAGAGAATTGTTTCACTTCAATAATTGTTGTTGTCATTCCATTTCACTTTCTTCTATCTTAGTTGATAGAAAAATTCTATGAGTTAAGTAAACATGATAAAACAATACTGTACGTATTAAGAATTTAATATAAAAATGTTTTCGAAATCATAAATTGTTCGGCCGATAAGTTTTTATTGTAAGTGTAGCGAAATTTCGAGTTTGTTTTAGAAGTTTACCTTACTCTTTGTTTTTGTTAACCTTAAACTATTATTTATTCAACGAGAAACGAATGTTGAATTTACATATGTTAATTGCATGTGTACATTCATTAAGGTAGATACGATATATATAAATGAATATAATTTTAAGCTAAGTTTGTTCAAAGGTAGAAAGGTTCCATATCATAATATTATAATGTCATTTTCATATAATTTATTAATTAAAAAGCAATTATAAATAACTAATTTATATTGCAATTAAAATATAAGAAAATACTCATTCACTCATTACTCAGAAGCTACGAAACATCGATACTCTTAATAGCAAGTTATTATCATAGATTACAAAAGGCTTGTAGGAAAAATATAAAGTACAATAAAATAAGGTAATAAAACAGAGTTTTTCATATAAATATGCAGGGGCCGAGCTGAATTATTTATCGTTTGATAGCCGCCCGGAGCATAAATCACTATCATTTTTCGCAACTTACTGCGATGTGTAAGGAAACATACGGTCACATATTTGATTCTTGTCCGAAGGCAGCACCTAAATAGCACAGACAGTTCAGGGATTACTCGTGGAGTAATGAAGGCATAACTGTCAATGAATATTGTCGGGTAACGACCTGAAGGCAGAGACAGGAATCAATTGTTGACAAAGCAACAAACAACATCTTGAACAATGACTAGAAAGTATGATTCTGAATATTAAAAACAGGACCTGCAGATAACTTATTAAATTTAGTTTGTTGGCATCACCCATTTAATTTCGACGTTAGATTAAACGTACATTGTAAAGGCTTATGTTTGGTTTAACTACTCAATCGAATGAGGACCGTATTTTTTATTGAATCACGGTGTTGGACTGTTGGTTTGACGAGCGTATCTCTGCCGGAAATAGAAAACTAAGCACTACACCACCCAGTACCTATATATATAGCACACTAAAAACACTTCGTAGTACTCGTTCCATGACTCAACCAACTGTGTCAAATGATTACATCAATATTAATGGTCTTTAAGTTTCAAAGGTTAAAGTGCTAGTAAATTATAATAATAATAAAATGTCTATGTAATGTAATAATTTTGATAGTAACGGTTTTAAAACAGATTTGACAATAGACAATGGCATCTGACATTAACGCCATTGCTTTGACATATATAGCCATTTTGAATAAAGTAGTGATTTCAAAGCACACAAACAAGAACTAGAATAGATGCAAGAAAACTACCCACAAACCTAAAACTAAATGATATGCCAAAACCTAAAAAAGCTGTGATTTTTAATAAATCAACAATCTGTATGTTTTCAGAGTGACCACAATCGACTGACACTCAAACCGAACACATAATGCATAAAGTCGGGCATTCAATAGGATTTGTTGCTTCACTCTAACACGAATTTCTTTTATAGTAGAAGCATTTTCGGCTTAAAACACTTATGCTTCCGAATACACTGTTTACCATTAAATTTTGTTATTTTTATGGAAAGGCTGAATTAGCCTCCTAGAATCTTGATGTGCTCAGCTCAGGCGACCCGGTACTTCACTACCAGCTATCGCTTGCAACTGTATAAGGGCCAATTCGGCCATAAGAGTTGTTCGTTCTATTTGTGTACTGCTCTCTCCTCTGCTCTGTAGCTCCCCAGTACCAGCTTCTTCCACTTGGCCGTATTCAACGAATGCCCGTTTACCCCTGTTCTATAACAAAAAAAAAAACATTTAACGGAATAATTTTTAAACTGTTGGCGATTAAAACTATTAGTGTAACTAAGTGTATTACATTCATAAATTTCTGAAGACACATTTCTCCTTTATTTATTTCACGTAGAATGAGATCCAATCCTTTATTTTAACGTTTAATATTTTGTGAAACTGATGAGCTATTTCTTGGACCTTAACGTGGGCACTATAGTGTCCCATCTCTGTAAGCATAAGTTCTCCAGGTCATATATATATATACATATAACATAGTACATCACTCTAAAACTATTGCCAAAATTTCGTGGTTAAAAGTTCGTAAAGTATTAGCGTTTGCTTAAGGCTGGATCGAATGTCAAATAAAATCGTTATAAAATTCCAATTTTCATAACCGATTTTTTGAACTCTAGGAAGCAAATCCTATAATCCGCCTATCCATTAGTTTCGAATGGATCCTTTGTAGCCATATTCTGGGTATTATAAAAAAAACGTAAAAATTCCGAAGCTATTATTTAAATAATTGGAGGCTACGAGGAGTAAAATTTTCCTATATATATTTATTGATTTGTTAATTTCATATATATTATACCTACACTAGCTGATCCGGCAAACGCCGTTTTGCCATGTCATTATATCATTTATGGTTATTGTGCCTCACTCGACATAGATAGGTATAGTGTGTCGCAGATTTTTTTGTAGATATTTATAAGATCTACAATTACTTAGAACATTTTATGGTTCTATCTTCAATAGTTTAGGCAGGGTACGCAAAATAAGTAACTTTTTTGGTTGATTTTTTACACCTTGTGTCCGAAAAACCCTAATATCTTACGGAACCCTATTTTTGTTCAAAATTAAATATAGCCTATATTACTCGTGGATAATGTAGCTTTCGAATGGTGAAAGAATTTTTAAAATCGGTCCAGTAGTTTATGAGCCTATTCATTACAATCAAACAAACAAACAAACAAAGTTTTCCTCTTTATAATATTAGTGTAGATGTACCATATATGTATTTTACAAAATATGATATCTTTTACCTACCTTATAATCTTGCACTACAATATGGTGTTTTTCTGACTCATTGTAACTTGATGCATTTAATCAGGAGAATATGCACTGAAGAAGGATCTCAGATTATTCTCTCGTATCTTGACTGCATTCTCGAGTAAATATTGTTTTATTCAAGTATTTAAAATAAAATAAAAATATTTCACGACGTATTAGTTGGTTTATTTATTGATAAACAAATGAAATCTAGGTTCACGTTTATTACCGTTTCATTTATATTTAAAGAACGGGTTTGGAATTGAAAACCTTGAACCAATTAAAAGACAACAGACTGTATGGGATAAAAATATTCGAAAACTTCTGAATAGTTAGTAATTCAAAGAATAAAAATTATAAAACGGTTTATTCCACGAAACATTAATACAAATAGTGAAAACTTTTTCGATATCGCATTTTGGCTCACTGACAGAAGTTTAAGCAGGTTATATTGCAAAAAGTGCAATATTTACAGATGAATAAGTTGCTTTAGTTGAACTTACAGTATGTTATAAAAACAACGTTTATTAAAAATGTTATGAACTACATTTTTTAAATCTATGAGACATTAATAATGCTATTTATTATCTTTGTTTAGTATTGGGTTACCTTCGTGTTGTCCTTTATGTGACAAAACGAATCTCAGTTGTTATTAAATGCTATGAAAAGAATTATCATAACGTCAGAATTTTATTTGGTTCTTCTTTTTATATATCTTTTAGAACTCAAGGGCTCAATTCAAAATCAAACTTAAAATCGTCTACAATCATAATATGATGATATATATGTATGTATGTATTTACACTCCCCAATATGTAACGCTTATGTGCAAGGGTATTAGTGCTTTAACATAATATAAAATACTATTCAGCTACTGAGAGCTATATTAGACACATACAAAGTTTGCAAATTTGCACTTCCTTGCAAACTGGACAACTAATAAATTAGTATCTTAATGCGTAGATTATGAGATAATCCATAAACCATTTTCACCATAAAAAATAATGTCTAACTAAGAATAAGAAAAGTTTAAAACGAAACAATTACTCAATTGAAATTCCCTTCAACAGCTTAGTGAAAGAATTTTATTAAAATTTGATTTTGGAATTGAATTAAAATTTTGTTTTCTTCGAATTAATGCTTCAGTGAGCAAGTTTAAAACTCCAAGTTGATTGTGAGGCCATGGAATAAATAAGACCTCCTTGGTTGAGCAGAGACGGAAGTTTACGGTTAACTTCGACCATAATTTAAATTTATTATTATTGTACTCTGTAATTCGTTGGTAAGAGCCCATTTAACACCCAGTGACTACGTCTTTGTTTATATAAATAACTATAAAGGTACTATACTTATTTGAAGTGGATTTAGTTTCTTGATAAATATGTTAAAAAATTAATTGTAAAAAGTGATATCGCTGCACTATTTACTTTTTTTTAATCAGGTTCATATCAGGATCATCCATACATATTATTTTGGTAAATATCCAAACATAAAATTAGTAAGAATAGCTGTAACTTTTGTGGTTTACTTGTTTGTTAGCAAATAAATATTTCAGCTGATTAAATTATCGTCGGCCTATTGTAGAAATATTTACGAAGTATTTTATGGTTACCAGAAAATTCCATTACATGACCCGAAAGGAGCAAATTAAATAAAGATTTCGTGTTTTGAACGATAAAAATGAAACTTGTTAGAATAGGAACGAGGCTAGTACAAATCTAATATATAAAATTCTCGTGTCACAGTTTTCGTTGCCATACTCCTCCGAAACGGCTTGACCGATTTTGATGTAATTTTTTTTGCTTATCGGCGGAGAATCTGCCAACATCTATTTTTCATCCCCCTACATGTTAGGGGTCCCTTAAATTTTTATTTTTATTTTTTAGACAAAATTTTTAATTTCTATTTTTTTATGATACAACATACAAAAATACATACAACCCCTAATTTTCACCCCTCTACGATCAACCCCTTTTTATTATAAATGATATACATGGCAAAACGACGTTTGCCGGGTCAGCTAGTGAACTTATAAAATTGTTTTAACCTGCGGATAAGTACGGGTAAAATGACATACAAATACTACTTGCAAAACCTTTATTATGTAGGAAATGGGAAATAGTATTTGTTATAATTTGGAAATGGGTAATTTCGTAAATTGTGGCGTCATTATGCTTTAATATTCATAGTCATTTAATCTTTAATATCAATTGCGATCTGTGAACCTTATGGATTAACCTCCGACTGACCACGACTCCTAGAATAGAAACTAAGCCAAGCTGAAATGAATTAATTACGTTCCAAAAGACGAGTTAAGCAAATACTGGTAATGTTATAAATTCCAAACACATTATTTTATTTTTTGTTATAAATCTTCCCCTAGGTCATGCAAAATAAAGTTAATATACGTATATATTGTGCTGTCACATTATTTCCTAGAATTTTTTATATACAACATTTGTAATTATCGAAGTCACGAAAGCGGAAATCGTTTTATATATAAATGTTGAAAAACATAAGTAAAGTACCATAGCACCGGTTTTTTTTTAAATTCATTCATGTTAAGATTTCTGAAATATGATGGTTATTATAGAAGCTCTTCCGATAACTTGAATATCAATTACAATGCGTTCTGCGACCGAATGGAATTTTATTAATAGTATTTAAAGGTCAAAATTCGTTATATTCTTCAAAAACAAATTCTCTAATATTAATAGGACTTAGTAAATTTTCCTTGTATTATATTGATAATGAGTCTTCTGAATCTAATCAAAATATGTTTTAAGTACTTTCAACCTTTTTACGTGGTAAGCAAGAAAAATCTCGATAGGGTATTATATCACTATGCAGTCCCATAACCAAAAGGCTAATTAAATTATTCTATTGTTATTATTTAATCTCATCCCCTATTTTTATAATTCTCTCTACTCAGGTCGTGGAGATCCCTAACGGGCTTTTTCTCAGCAAGAAATATGGCACAAAAATACTTTCCGTATCGCAATTTAATATATCGTCGCAAGACATTTTTGTTCTAGCGATAAAATAGAAATTTAAAGGAATTTTCGAAATTGTTGCATTCTGAGAATAGTAGGTCACCACGAATTCAGAGATCCATAAAAAATATTGCCAGTTGCGTGCATTTAAATAGAAAACTTAAAATAGACATTTAAAACTAGAGCATAGTGGCTTCGAATCCCGGCGGAGACATAAAAGTGATTGTTTGGTTCGAGCAGGACAAACTAACCGGATGACCTACTTGCGGGAATAAAAAGATCAACGAACAGAGAACTTTCGTCCTGAAATAATACAATGAGATGGGTTTTTTTGTTTTTAGTTTAAGTGAAATTGTTCAAATCTATGCGGTAATGAGATGTATTCAGAAACCATGAACAATAGTCTGTTTCAATTTGTAAGAATATTTAAAATCTCAAAAAAAAATCCTCAGATTGAGCTGCTGCAATAGAAATATTTTATTTAATTTTAATCATCAGGATGCATGTGTTTGGAGGCGGCTTCATTGAAAGGCCGGCAACGTACTCGCGAGCCCTCTGGCATTGAGAGTGTCCATGGGCGGCGGTATCACTTAACATCAGGTGAGTCTCCTGCCCGTTTGCCCCCTGTTCTATAAAAAAAAATAACATTTTTTTAACGAAAAGATATTTCTTGCCTGATAACGATTAGTCTGTTATCGCCTTATAAATTGCGCATAGTATTGAATGAGATACAAAATAAAAGTTCTGTGTTTATTTTCAAATTGAATTTTATTACTTGATATTTTAAAGAGCCTTACATTCAAGTGCATTTGAAAATGTTTTCATAAAATGTATGTGATTGAAAAATATCGCTGTTTTGTTTTAGTATCGGAAATGCTACAAATGTGAAAGTTTGTTTGTAACTTTAAGCAAACAAATAAAGCAAATGCATTGTTTAAACAATTATAATTTTTTTTACCTTTTAACTAATTATCTGATTACTCTCAAACCAATTTATCTGATTAGTCTGGACGAAACCTTTCAGCAATAAGTGTTTTATTACGTTTGCACGTTTGTAATGTAAATTGTGTTCTCTATATTATTTTGAATATTGAACGCCCAGGTTAGAAAACACTTCGAGCGTACTCAAATTTGTAGGCATAGGTTATTTGAATAATTTGGAAGATGCCCTGCGGCAATGGTATAATGTATTTCTTAAGTTTACTTAGTCAAAGTTAAATTAACAAATTTCAGTTTATCTGGAGATTTCATTAAGGGAAGATGATACAGATTACACGAACGCGATTTGCGGCGAAATTAATTTTCATGTTTTCACCAACTTGAGTGTTGCCGTAGCATTTAAATATACGTTGTTTGCCTAAATGATAATCACTTTGAATGTTTGAAGCTTTGTTTTGTCATAAACATTCCAAAAAGAGCTTTTAAGGTAAAAGAGCTTTTTGATTGATCCAGGATTATAGGGATAGAGAATGTCTTTAATAGATATATAAATATGTCTCAGATAGATATATAGATTGTCTTTTATTGACATAGCTTTTAGACATAGATAAACACTTTATAATAAAACATAACTTCAAATCCGTTAAAAAAAGTGTTTTTCTAGATAGATAGATATATAAATTAACATCCATAAGACTATTAAGTTACTTCCAATAGCAATAGCGATTTTCAATATTGAGTCTTCGTTTCACGTAATAGAGAATTACGTCATAAGTACTACACAGCGTCAGAAATAGTGCTAACCTCTGCCCATGGACACATGTAACGGCGGGAGTATGGAGTAAGAAGGCTCATGTATGTATGTGTATCTATTCAAAACAAAAACTCCTCTGGTTCGCAACAAAACATGTGTTGTGAAATAGACAAATAGTTTATATCCTTACGCAAAAATTGGATTGATTTACTTTTAATGAACAAGGTCGTTATATTTTTGGCTTTTATAACTCTCTAACAAAGTTGAGCAAAGTCAACATAAAAATGAATGATCGTTTTAATAAAACAGTTGAATTTAACGCGAACACTTAGCGAGCGGTTTAATTGCGATTCGACTTACATTCCGATTTATTGATTAGCCGGTAGGGGGCGCTGTTGGTTTGAATCACTCGAACTCGAAATTGCTTTTTGTTATAGTTGATATTAAATGCCAAGAAAAACCTTTGAAGATACGTCGGCGTTTCCTTGAAATAAGAGACATCATAAAAGCAATAATGAGTTGCTTTGGAATCTCTGCGTCACTGATTCATGACTCACCTAATCGTTTTATATATAAACTTAAAATACTAACTCATAACCACTTCATAAAAAGATTCATGAACTATAATAAAATTGCTTTTTAAACATACAATCAAGCCAGGTTAAAGAATAATCTGTGTTTAACAATATGGTACCTTATCGTCAAAAAATAGTGGTTAAATCGTCATCGTAAAATTGTGATATTGTTACTTGGATGTTTGGAAGTGTTTATCTCAAAATTCTTTATACATAAAACCGGACTATTAAAACTACGCGGTGGTTAATTTAAGCCAATAATATAAATACACTTAAAAGTTTCATACAAAAATTCATATTGAAATGAAAAGGCTATTTTTAAAGCTACTGAATATTCTGTGACGAAAATCGAGGTGCTATGTCCATAAAGGTTTTATGTAAATATTACTTTGTTTGAAGTAAAATGTAAGCACGCTTAAAATTGTATAGTAGTTACACGTTGCCGAGTTATTCTAAAAATGAAGAGAATAGCGGAGTGTAAAATAAAATTGCAAGAAATGTAATCATAATATTATACCTTGATGCTAAGTATATAAAATTTGGATTTTTTTTAACATTACGGTAAGAACAAATTGACTAATAGATATTGGCAATTGCGTCAAGGTAAAACGAATATTTCGGTTATATAGGAAGGTAATCTAAAAACATTAATATGTTTAACCTCTCCAGAACTACATTCAAATTTTCGTATTTCATGAAAAAACAAAACGTCTGTATAACCTCACAAGTGAGTAAAAAAATTATATTTAATCATAATATAGCAATGGCTTTAATTAAAAATAGCGTTATGAGTGCCGTGTACACATGAAAATCGTAGCCGGTCCCCGCTCTAGTTTCAAGTTGTAGGCTGTGACTACACAAATATATTCCCTCCATGTATTTACTTCCAAATGCATAAAGAGTAATCAGCAAGGGTCACTTATATTCAAACTCTATTATTTATGCCCGCGTTTTCAATTGTCCTATTAATCTGGTGAGCACAACACACACTTTAATTATACTTACTTACAAGACGCAAATAAATAAATTATATAAGAATATTGTTTGAAAAATAAAATAAATAAATAAACTATTATTAGATGCTTGGATTTTTTAATAACTGAAGCCTGTATTGAAGTTAATAACCGTTTCATTTAGTATTATTATATAAAAATTATAATAATATGGCGAGTTCGAGTATTTTAAAAATAGTGAAACCTTCTTTGTGATTTTGTACCTGTATCGTCATGCAACATTATCTTTTTGAAACAATAACGGTAAAATTAAAAAAACGCAATCTTGATATTCAATCACGTCAAAAGATTGACTTCAATAATTAAAATATTACGAAACGGAATAATTAAAATATTGTTCGAAAATTTTTTCTTAATCCACATTTAAAGTTTAAAAACATTGTTATTTTGTTGAAATTATGAAATTGCTAAACATTGTTTCAAATAAAATGATAAAGTGCAAACTATATAGACCACAAGCCCATGAACAAAAAATACCTGTGAAATGACCCAACCTGAATTACGCTTAGAAGGCTGTTACTATATCTGAAAATAGCTCTGAGCACTATGCCGTCATTTCTGAGCGGTACATGTGAGTACGTGAGTGAATGGACTTTCTCATGTACAATGGGGGAATTTCGACTAATTATTAATGTACGGCTTTGTTATAAGTGTATAGATGATTAAAAATAAATGTCGAAAAACGTAGTGCCGTACAAAAGTGATGGTGCCGGAAGTCGGTGCAAATTTTTAATTCGACGACAGTTGCAGAAGCAATATAGGTCATTTATTACTGTACGGCATTTGTGTCATTCCTTTTGGACACATATACAGATACTTTACCCGTAAACGCCGTACATATTTCCAGCGGAGCGGTCGAAAGCCAAGGGTCGGAACCCTACCCCTACACCCATATACCCTAAGGTCATTGTAAAATGTACGGCAACATGTTCAAAATATTATTTAACACGGACAATAATGTTTTATAATTATGCCGTCCAAATATTATAGTTAATATTTGTGTAATTAAATATTTATCGAAATTTCAGGATTTACCAAGTTCTTACTGCTGTAAGATCAGAGAATAATGTACGGCAACTTGTTTTTTTACATAATGTTACTAAATATTACCGTTGTACATTATAGCCGTTCATTATAAATGGTAACAAATAAAAATATTATGATAAAAAATATATGAAATTTCCGAAATTTAGATGACTTTTCAAATGCTCCTAGAGTAATATGGGGAGTAATATTTTCAAAGATTATTGTTATTTTATATGTAACAAATATAAATAAACAAAAAAAACCAGATGCCGTACATTTTACTCCAGATTATTCTTTACAGCTGATAAAAACTTCGACGACGTTTGAGGTGTCCCTTAAGGTCATTAATAACTGTACATATCTGAGTATACTACCATAAGACTGTAAAGTATATTTACAGACTTATCGTACCAGCAGAGAGAGGTAAAGGAAAAATATTTTTAACAAAAATAAAAATATAATACAGGGCGTCCCAAAGTTATGAGACATGAAGGGAAAGTACCTTAAATATCGCAGATAGGGTATTTTACTAAAAGAAGACTTTATGTTATTTATAAAAGTTAGTAATTCTGCATTCAAAGATTTTTTAAAAACTACTTGCCTCGTCTGGAAATCGAACCGGCTTAAATTAAAAAAAAAACACCCCTACTTTTATGATGCCAATCGAAAGAATGGCCAAAACCTAATAACTTTTCTAAAGTAACAGACTCGTAGGGGATTTTTTTAGGCCGAATACGATAGATAATGTTTTTAATTTGATTAAAAACATATATTCACGCCGTTCCTTTCATTTAAAATACTATGTTACTTAAGAAGAGTTATTAGTTTTTGGCCATTCTTTCGATTGGCATCATAAAAGTAGGGGTGTTTTTTTTTACATTTAAGTCAGTTCGATTCCCAGACGAGGCAAGTAATTTTAAAAAAATATTTGAATGCAGAATTAATAACTTTTAAAAATAACACAAAGTCTTCTTTTAGTAAAATACCCTATCTACGATATTTAAGGTACTTTCCCTTCATTTCCCATAACTTTGGGACGCCCTGTATTGGTAGGCGGTGGTAGCGGACTATCGAAAGTGTACGGCATTTATCTTTTATTGAAGATTGTCTAAAGTATTGATAACCTGTGTTATTGCTGTACAGATAAAAGTCACCGGAAAATGACTCTTTTCTGAGAAAAGTAATTTACCCCATACACCTATATGTTCCACAAAAAATGTACGGCATGCTGGAAAATGTTATCTATTTGTGAAGTACTCTCAAGATCATTTAATTTTATGTTGATTCATATCATCATCACCTATATGCTAATCAGACACATGTTCCGACCCTTGGCTTTCGACCGCTCCGCTGGGAATATGTACGGCGTTTACGGGTAAAGTATCTGTATATGTGTCCAAAAGGAATCACACAAATGCCGTACAGTAATAAATGACCTATATTGCTTCTGCAACTGTCGTCGAATTAAAAATTTGCACCAACTTCCGGCACCATCACTTTTGTACGGCACTAGGTTTTTCGACATTTATTTTTAATCATCTACACACTTATAACAAAGCCGTACATTAATAATTAGTCGAAATTCCCCCATTGTACATGAGAAAGTCCATTCACTCACGTACTCACATGTACCGCTCAGAAATGACGGCATAGTGCTCAGAGCTATTTTCAGATATAGTATCAGCCTTCTAAGCGTAATTCAGGTTGGGTCATTTCACAGGTATTTTTTGTTCATGGGCTTGTGGTCTAATATGTATAACTTCTAAGTTTAACCAGAACAAATGCTCTTTAGATTCTACGTGAGGGTATAATTGTAACTTGTTTCATAATTTCCTATTAACTTGTGACCCCAGCTTAACTCTAGAAAAAGTCAACGCCCGTACAAGTACAAAGCAGGCCGTGATTATCAGAGGTAGTTGCACGTTTTTAGGGTTCCGTTGGGGTTTCTAAATGCCTTGAAATTAAACTTTACTCACGCAAAATACTCCATATAAGATAAAAAGCCCATTATAAAGTTGGAATAGGGTCCAAGTGAAAACTTGGAGGGAGTTATTTTCTGTGTAAATCGTTGTAGGATAAAGTAGAAGTATATTTTATCGTAATATATGGTACACTAATGTCTCATTAGTCTAACGTAGAAATTCCACTGCAACAGTCACCAGTTGAATGACATTTGTAGGAAAAGTTCCAATTTAGTTACAAAGTTGGAGGTGATTGAATATCCTCGTCGCATACAATCTTGTAATATATCATCGTGTCGTGTCGTATCCCTTAATATGTTATGTAATATCAGAAAGAAATTTTTTAAACTGAGCTCACACTTTTGCGCTGTCGTATTGGGCGTACAATTTGCGCAAATCCGACTCCGTCCGGAGAACCTTATATGGTAAGAAAGGACAAACAAAGTTTTCTTGCTTCGTAAACAACATAATAAAAACTTTTTAATAAAAGTAAATTGACTGTAAAGTAGCTAAACAATTAAACTAAGTATATGAATGCACTGATGGGTGTGTCGTCAAAGCCTTCCCAATTTAAGAATTTTTTATTTATATTAACATAATTTCCTAAGTAGAATTTGTTGTTTTTGCACGCAGCTTACGCAGTTGCTACCATAGCAACGAAGTCATTTTCATAGAAAATAAATGATACCCAGCATTACTGTACTTAACGTCTTTTTATAATAAGTCCCATAATGTATAACGTTTGGTCATATACGGAGACAGCTCATATATTATGGTATTAGGTTGTGAGCCTACAAGTTATTCTTCATAATCATTGTATGACCAGGAGTAAGAAGGACAACGGCATTATAACTAACGGACGATCAGTTCCCGGATAGTAATGAGTTTGGTTTGTTTTTAATTTAACTAGTAAAAATATTAAATAAAAAAAGATTTTTCTCTGGATCAAAAACAGCGGTTAGGAGTTTTCATTTACTAACACGCATACTGCATAGCGCATACACGCATAGCATTAACATATTATGCAATGTGTATTTCGTATGCGTAGGCGTATTTCTATAAAGGACTTTTAAAAATACCACAATGAACGTAAAATAAAAAATAAAATAAAATAGGTTTATTATAGAACATAAGATACATGTATCACTTATTCCACGTCATTAAATTTGAATTTGTAGGCACTCCTACTCATCGGCAAAGAAGACAGAGGGTGTAGGCCGAGAGAAAAAGCCGGCGTAAAAAACTCTTACTCTATAAAAATAGCAAATCAAATCGTACTATTAACAAACTACTAAACGCATACAATACGCGTACATAAGAATACAACATGCACTTGTCTACCAAGTGTATATTGAATTAATAACGAATCGTGCTCCTATTTCACCATGCCTTCTGCTGATAGAGAACAAATCTTTCTTTTTAACTTATTATTAATGAACTATTCACTACTTAAGACATCATGTGGAACTTGGTGTAATGATTGCAGCTCGTTACAAACATTGTGTAATACAAAAAACTTGGCGATCAAAAAGAGTGGCGGAGAGTTTATTGCCGGTTCTTCTCTTCCGTTCTTGATTTGAGAACTGGCAGTAAATGTAAAATTAGAAGCCTTTAATATGTATTTATTTTTGGACGTTAATAACTGTACATTGTGTTACCTATATGAATAAATGATTTAGATTTGATTTGCTAACACCAAACATAGCATTGAGATAAAAAAAATAACAATACAACACTTATATTAATTATGTATTTACACAAGGCAATGCCTACATACGGGACGAGCATCATATTTGCCTATTCACGCTTATATTTTTCATATTTCAGCAAAAGGAGTCACGTTTCCAATAAGACGGGCCATGTTCGTAACTTTACCCAATCCTTTATTATGTCAGAAAGCTGACACGTTGAAGATTTACTGTAAGAAGCATAACAGTTTATATTCAGTATCTTGATAGTATCACACTACATACGATACATGATCCACGATAGCCTAAAGTTCCCGAGTGTGGTTTATTTAGAAACACCGTGGTCTGTAATAATATAGAGCCCATACTCAACCATGACCATGGTCCATGCATTAGCATCAAAGGTCAGTCGACAATCTGACTACATCAATGCCTTTTGATTGGTTACCCTGTTCTATAGATTTGTAAAAGCAAATTAAATAATTTAAAAGACAAATAATATTACGAGGGCGGTCAAAAAGTTCGCAAAATGGCGGGGTTGGTAGGGGTAACTCATCCGGGTAGGCTAATTGAGTGACTCATTGTTAGTATATATACCAATTTTCAGCCTAATCGGGTATCTTTTCAGTATCTCGTCTGTGCCACCGACATTCACGAACAAGTGATGTGCGAAAATGTTATTGTTTACTTCATAATTCTAGAACTGTCTTTGATTAACATAACCTTTACACATTTAAAGAAAAAACTATTTAACCGGATTAAAGTTATGTATTACAGCGTGCGTGGTCACGGTGACGAAAGCACGCGAATCGTCGGATAAATTTAAAATTATGTTAAATAATTGTAAATTTATAATAATACATAACTGTAATCCGGTTAAAAAGTTTTTTCTTTTCATAATTCTATTTAAAACAAAATATAATATATATTACTGCAAAACCGTTGGGTTTATCTCTCTATACCTTTCACTAATGTATTGTCTGAATTAAGAGAGCTTATAAAAGGTAAATCCACGTTATAAATTTTATAAGATTTGTAGAAATGGTTTAATCCACATCCTACGTAATATAAGGGATTATGTTTGAAAAACACTACTGTGAAACTCGTAAAAACGTTCCCATGGGTATCATAAGATATAAGGCAATGCTCATAAGAACTAGCGGATAAAATAATATTACCTATTATAGCGGTTCATCTATACTATACTTTAATTAATGTCTTTTTTTATGTAGACACTTGAACTTGAATTTGCTTCGTGTCGAGTTACGTAATAAGCTGCGAAGTTTTATTTAAATGTACTCACGTAAACCAAAGATAAAAAATCTAGAAAAATTTACAATTAAATAGTTAGTAGTGATTAAGCTTTTTAATAGTACGTACATGGTACAATGTGTTCAGTGCCGTTGTCAATAATCCCCTTAATACGACTAATTTAGGAGCTTGTAATCGTGTTTTTTTTAGTAATTTAAGCTGTATATCTATTGGTTAACCCTTTTTTTTTAAATAAATATTTAATTTTAAATCGCTCTCCGCCTTTCATATATTACAGCTCAATTTCGCCCTAACGGTAGGGTGTTGCTAGGTAATACACAAATCAAACGAACGTCCTACAAGTGTAATTTTGGGGACATTTTGTGATACCAATTTCATTTATGTTCATTCAGATTAATGCAGAGTCTCGATTATTTGCGATTTCTTGGAAGATTATTGAAATTTTCCTATTGTATCTTACCTTCTTTTCAGATTGTTAATAATTGTAAAAAATCTAGGAATAAATTAATTTAATCTAAATACAAATAACTTTTTGATTAGTAATTTTTAATTACAATAGAGTTACTTGTATTCATTGGTGGGACGTTATTTGTTAAGGAAAGGGATTTATAGAATTAAAATAATAGTTTAAAATTAAAATAAGGAAGTTTATTACCCCTATACATAAATTAATAGCAAGTTGAGTAATTCAATACTATCGAAATGATATTCATCGATGTAAACATACAAATATTTTTAGTTTATTCAAATAGGAATAGTGTCCTGGTGTACCAAGTGGATACCATCGCCTCTGGTTAATGTGCATATTTAATATGGTGGTGCGTTATTAATATACTGGAGTGCTTTGCAGGAAGCGAGAGACTGTCACAACTTCTTCTTCTTAAAGGGCCTCTCCACTACTGGAGGTTGGCGGTCAGCTCGTCAAACTCCTTCTTATTTTTCGCCAAGCGCATCAGCTGTTCTACGCTGGCCACTCCCGTCCATTCTCTAATATTGCAGAGCCACGACTTCCTCCTTCTGCCAGAGCGTCTTTTCCCCTCGATCTTACCCATCATGATTACTTGAAGAAGTCGGTACTGTTCGTGTAGAAACACATGTCCCAAGTAACTTATCTTTTTCTTTTTAATGTTCAACGTGAGTTCTCGGGATCGTTTGACGCGCCGTAGAACTTCTTCGTTCGTGACTCTATGGACCCAGCTTATCCTCATCATTTTTCTTGTCACAACAAATTGATAGAATTTGATATTATGATTAGACTGTCATTTAAACTTTGACATAATATTACCACTACCTATGGCCACGAACTTGGTATTTACATTATAACGTTAGATTTTTATTCATTATTTACTCGCTGCCCCCGCGAACTTCTTACCGTAATATGATTTTTAATCAAGCCTACCTTTTTAGTATCAATATACCAACCTATGGAACATTTTGCTATGCTACCCTATAAAGACTATTTGCTTTATCTGAATAAAAGCTGATCTTGAGGTTTGCAATTTTTATCACACACACCTTCCTCAGATTTCAAGGAATAAAAAAAAATATATGCGTCTTCGATTTTTGCTTGTAGCAACATATAATGTCATACATTTTATTTATGTAGATTTATTAATGCATTTACAACAATAAACTGATTTTGCGACAACAAATTAACACACCGTTTGTATATTCTCTCTGTCTGTGGTTTCTATTTATCCGAAGAGCTAAAAGAGCTTAAATGTATTCTATTTTTAAATTTTCTATTAAGATTTAGGTCGTAATGTAGAAATCGTCCTAAGAAAGTGTGTGTGGATGCTGGATCGATAGACCTCTACCCTCTCAGATTAACGTCCCTCCCTGATGGCTTAATGTTCAAGGGTGACATTGGTTCGATTGGGATTGCCTCTCGCTTCAACCATATCTACAGTTCGTTAGGCATACTTGGCCATTCGTTATTTATTTATTTATTTATTTATCGAGAAACATTTACAGCTTATTACTAACTTACTTACTAAATACAGTATTCTTTTACGCCATTAAATAAATCTTTACAAATAGTTAGGTACTAATAATATTAACTGTATTGGTAACAATAAAAAGATTTCATTCAACTAAATACATAGGTACATATCAAAGAACATAATAAACTAAGTAAAAATTGGTTAAGTTACGCTAAACAGTTTAGTATAACTTATATGTACACTTATGGATCATAATTCCTTCCACTGAGGAACTCAGATGTCATAGCTCTCCTTGCCAACACCTCACTTGAGGCGAATAGGTCAATATCACAAGTTAGACTATTAAACTTACTCGCCGCCCTAACCATAAAGCTGTTCCCTCTGTAATTGGTGTTAACTTGCGGTGTGTACAATAGGTGCATATTTTTTAGCGTCCTATTATGCACACGGAGACACAACTTACTTAGTAGTTCAGTTCAACTTTACCTGTAGCTAAATTTATTAAATATGTAATATCTGCAACCTCACGCCTAACTGAGAGAGGAAGAACGTGGAAATGGTTACATCTAGTTAAGTAGCCAGCCAGGAAAGTCTTATCTTTATATTGGAGGTGTCTGATAAATTTCTTTTGAATGAGTTCTATACGATTGCTATAAACTGCATATTGTGGGTTCCATACTTGCGAGGCGTACTCTACGTTAGATCTAACATAGGCAAAGTACAGAGTTTTAAGTGTCTTCACTTGGGTGAAGTTTGTTGATGTCCTTAAGATAAATCCTAACATTTTATGTCTAAATAGTCATAGATTATCTGAATATTATCACTTTAACAACATAAGCTAAAAAAGCTCCCTTTGTCGCTACTCCCCTCTTTGAAGACACTCTCCTTAAAGCCTCAGCTAGCATCGGAATACTGGGCGTTGACATATCGAATAACGTTCAGTTTCGCGGTCATCTGGAAGGAAAGGCTAAATTAGCCTCCAAAAAGCTTGGTGTGCTCAGCAAGGCGAGACGGTACTTCACTCCGGGCCACCGCTTGCAACTATATAAAGCGCAAATTCGGCCCCATATGGAGTACTGCTCTCACCTCTGGGCGGGAGCTCCCCAGTACCAGCTCCTTCCACTTGACCGTATTCAACGAAGAGCGGTTCGAATCGTCGACGACCAGTCACTTTCAGTGCGGCTTGATCCCTTGGCGTTGCGTAGAGATGTGGGATCTCTCTGCATCTTCTACCGCATTTACCATGGAGAGTGTTCAGAGGAGTTGTTCGGTCTAATACCTGCAGCTGAGTTTCATCATCGGACGTCAAGGCAAAATACAAAATACCATCCGTATCACCTCGACGTCCGTCGTTCCACAACAGAGCGTTTTCTAAGGCAGTTTTTGCCGCGCACCACCACTATGTGGAACCAGCTGCCCACAGAAGTATTTCCGAACCAATTCGACTTAGGGTCCTTCAAGAAAAGAGCGTACCAATTCCTGAAAGGCCGGCAACGCACTTGCGAGCCTTCTGGCATTGTGAGTGTCCATGGGCGGCGGTATCACTTAACATCAGGTGAGCCTCCTGCCCGTTTGCCTCCTATTACATAAAAAAAAAAAAAAAGTTTTTAGCTTTTAATTTGTATTAATCAATAAAAGACAGACTTTTCCTAGAAAAAAATAAAAATACAACGCAATATACGCAATAGTAACAAAATATGTGCGTTTAAAAATATGAGTTGCTTAAATTAGTTCTAGTCGAGGTTAGGTAATATATATATAACGTATGTATACTGACGAATATTTATTTATCACGCTATTCTGTGATTTTAACTTCAAGTTTTTTAATTATTAATTAAATGTGTGTGTCCAAAAACCCATCTTCACCCAGGCCAGTATACAGAATATTAAGCATATGACCTTCCGCCCTGAGTTTAAAGTTTCGAACCCCGTTTGTAAACGAATATTATACATAATAGTAGCACATATAGTACAGTAAAAACATCGTGTAGAAACGGGGACATCTTTAACCGAAAAATTGAGGATTCTAATGATAATTCAAGAAAGTGTTCAATTAAATAGACGCAGAAATGTGACTTTCCGATCCGAGGGATTCGGGAGTTTTGGAACTTTTCAGAGTTTCTTAGGCTATCTATTGCCGTTATATTGAGCTATATACTTTCGTTCTAACTACCAAACCGCGTCCAAAAATGTAATTTCAAAATTACACTTTCAAACATTTGCTTGAAAATTACGTCAATAAACAGAATAATGTGGAGCTTGCTACAAATTGCATATTAAATGCAGAAATATGTTAATTAGCGTGTTGTGGTTTGATGTGAACATAGATATATAGTAATTATACAGCCCGTACTACAGCCCGTATACGTAATACTGCGAGCCTTGTCTGCGTAGAATATATTATGGTTAGTACTTGTAACTAAGAAAATGTTATCTGTACAATAAGCGGTGTTACGTCAGTGGTGAAGCATGTGAGACTTTCCTTCCAGCGAGGCCAAGCTATTTCATTTATGAAATAAAATTTATTCGTATTTGCGAAATTAAAATTAGTTCTTACGGTATATGAGTTTCGTTAGGTTTAGGTACATCGTCAGGCAGACACATCTTGCTTAATACATAAACACTTGACGCAAGTGATCAATAAATAGTCGTAGAACTTGATGACTTCGCTCATTTCATTATTATTTAACAGTTTCGTGATTAATAGTAGAAATTGACTTTTAACATTTTAGACTGTAAATTATTGCATATTTCAAGAGGTAATATAACAATGGAAAATTGTATGGCTATTTTAATATGAAATTGTAATAAGTAATAATAAAACAGTGTGATCATGGGCATTCTAAAGAAATCGGTTTCAATAAATCAGGTATGTGTAGTTTCCTAATAATTTCATCAAATAAAGTATGACTAAATGTCGGATATTGCAACCGCACATACATTTAAGTATTTGTATAGTTTTGATTCAAATACCGAAAATGCAATTGGAATTGTTTTATTTAAAATAAATCTACATATTGAATGTATTAATTATAAGATATGCTTTTGAAGAGAATATGTAGGGATCAAAGTGTTTGAAATCTAATATACACTATAACTCCAACTCCTAGTAATAATTTCCACATGAAATATAAACTGCTTAGTATTACTCAGTGTATTTGTTATACTACTAAATTATATAAATTATATTAATTATATTTACTGTCGCGAAGTTTTCACTTCAGCGCTCCTTGTGGTTCAAATTAGCATGATTTCACTTACAGTTATTAAATACTTGTTTCTTGGTTTATTTGATTCAATGACCGCCCTTGCAAAAGTTGGAGGGATTCTAGGAAAATGTTGCAGGCTGGTAGACACAGGATATCATTAAAAATTATAATTGTCAGACGCAAGTACATGACTTGTCTCGTTAGATTTCGGGAAAAGTCCCGTAACGTACATACGGTGAATATTTCAATTAAACAATCTATATTTATGTTCAAACCTCTAACAGAGCAAGTCCTCTGGCAGAGACAAGTCCACATTTCAAGGATCGTCATGCTCGCTTAAATGTCATTGCTTGTGGCGGCGTCCATGCGTCGGGTTGTCTCTCTCCCTAAAAAATGGCGAGAGGGCCGATGGCTGGCCATGCGTCATACTCGTGAACGGGTGCTACTTGTGGTGACTGGTCGTACTTGAATTCGTGTATGCGGTGATGTTAATTATTTCGATTATGTGTTTGCGTGTTGTTCCCTCGAGAATGTAAGTGCGTGCTCCTATTTCACCATGCCTCCTGCTGATAGGGGACAAGTCTTTGTTTTTAATTTATAATATTATTATTAATTACTTAAAATGTCATGTGGAACATGGTGTAATGGTTGCAGCTCTTTACAAACGTTGTGTAAAAAGAAAAAACATGGCGATTAAAAAGAGTGGCGGAGAGTTTATTGCCAGTTCTTCTCTTCCGTTCTACGCCCTTGATTTGAGAACTGGCAGTAAATGTAAAATTAGAAGCATTAATATATATTTCTTTAATGACGAATCACAAGTGTACATTGTGTTACCTACTTGAATAAATGATTTTTGAATTTGAATTTAAAAGAGCAGAGTTTACAATGGTTATTTTAGATGGTTTCGCTTGCTTATACTACAATAATAATACGTCTTATTCATCAGCTTCCTTGCATAATATATGGATGTCGCAAATTAAGCGATTCTTCGGTTGTAAAAAGTGAAAGGATAAATAGATCTTATTCTACGATTGACTTGAGTAATTTTGTACTCAAGTCAATCGTACCTTTGTTGATACCTATAAATACGAATAAATAATAATTTAAAAAACTCTGTGCCATATTTTTTGTCTATCGAGCAACCCACGCTTTTTCACAATAATACCAGTATTTTTTGTTCATTACCATTTTCAGCCTAAATTAGGAATTATTTTTTACTTTTTAGTTTGATGTGCTTTAAAAGCGTGTGTTCTAGTTTTTATTAACTATTATTTATTTTTTAGTTAATTTTTTTTTACTTTTTTTTCGGATAATTGGATTGACATCGATGTTTGACAGGTGCGCAAAGTTTGAATTAAATCTGTCCGTAAAAAGTGGGTCAAAATCGAGTCCGAAGGAGTCGGTTACATACATACATATATACATACATACACACATACAGGTGAAGCTAATATAAAGCGTGTAAAAATTACATGGACATATGAATGGGTTTACATACATTTAATCTACAATGCTAATTCTATTCTAGTTACGATTAATGTTTTCTTTTCTTTTAACTAAATTAGCAAAAAGACAGACCTGTATCACACGGAGTCTTCACTTTGTCCCCAACTCAAATTTAATTTAAAGCGGTGCGCTCTTAATAAGTAGATTAGTATCACAATTCCACCCTTACCATGTTCTTGGAATATGCCCACTGAAATACGAACATGTAAGCAATTCTCACATTCAAGTATCCCATGTATAATGCTCAACTAAACAATAGTATATTTCGCTGAATAACTAATACTGTAAACACAAAATTATTTTAATAGTTTACACTGTTGTTTGAATAATCAAACTTGTGCTCAATAGGAAGAAAATTACCTAAACCGCAGTAAAACTACAAACCGCTTTGCATTCGCAAGAAAAATATTTCGAACAGTTATTGAAACAATAGTTAGCTTCGGGACCCGTTCAGTCTGAAAGAGTATTGCTAAAGTAAATCGCAAGACTGCGAGAAATTTTAAAGCTTTAAAGTTTTATTAATACAGGTTATATTGAATTTAAATTATGAGAAATTTTATGCTAATATTTACTTAATATTGAACGTTTACGTACACATAAACAAAGTTTAATAGATAAAAAAAGAATTGCTATAACTTTTAAATTTAAACAAAATGAAGCTTTACATGGAGACTCATAAATTTTCCAAGTGCTATCTAAATAAATAATCAATAAAAGAGATCAATCTTAGGCCCAGACTCTTTTGGGGTTATAGCGGTTAGGATGATTATTTAATGAAATACACAAATTGAACCCACGTAACGCTAACAATAGCTAAGCCGTAGACTATTGAGGGTAACGTAAATAAAACTTTTAAGAAAATGTTATAAGGTAACATAATGACTTTAAGATTAAAGAGGAAAACACTATTGTTTAATAAATCTTTATTTATTAAACTACAATGATACTCAAGTTCTAACATGGATGGACACACTACTTCTACCATAGACCCATTTCCAATGAATGATAAGTTATCTTAATTATGGCTACAATAATATAAGTATTTAACTATAATATAAAGACATTTTGTTCAAAGATATTGAGTATGAGGAAAAAAAGTGTAGCGACACAAATGTTAAGTGAAATAAAAGAAACTGAACGCATTGAAGTGAAATATGTATTTGGAATGCAAAGCAGATCGCTGTGATTGTGGCAGCTTGCACGATCCATCGATAATTTAAATATAATACCGCTTTATTATTTATATTTCAGTGCTTTAATCGCCACATTGAATTTTATTCTTCTATTTAAAATGGTATTATTAATTTAGTTTCTTAGTTATTCTCAGTAGTAGGAGTTAAGTTTATAGAATTATAGTTATAACAGTTATAAATTTAACTATATGTAACCTTTCAAGTACATATTATATTTTACAATGTATTATTTAAAAAGATGTGTCTAAATACTTATATATTATAACCATATACGTTATATTCTTAAGGGTGTTCTTACTATATAAACTTTATTTCATAAAACTGGTATCAATTAATTAATTGTTAGAAAATAATTTTGTAGTATTTGTTTTGCAACATTTTTATTCTACGCAATCATTACTAATTTGCTAGTAGTGTGGCGTGTACTGCCGTTGAATAGTGTTAGTTTCCAGATGTATGTCGAAAACAAAAATAAAAATAAATGCAAAACCCTGGTATAATGCCTAGAGCGACCCCTGAGGGCCCTTTAGAGCGGCTCGAGCGGGCTAAAAATATGTTTTACAGGGTCAATGTATTATAGTCAAATGATAAATTTTTATGAATGAAATGTTCACGTACAGATAAATTAAAATGTATACAACAAATATGCGAAGCCTCTAATCTATTCTGAAACCAGTGCGTACCTCATCCACGGGAATTAAATTATAATGAATGTTGCTAGTCGGTTTTTATAAGCGAGTAAATTATTCACAGCTTGATGAATAAAAATTGTTATCTGTTTTCGGAATCTTATCCAGTTAATAATTTATGTCTCGGAGGAGATGGAAGCCATTTATTTCGTTAACTAATCCCAGATAGTTCCCTGTAAATGTTACTCTATTTTATAATTTTAACGACACTAGCTTTACAATTCCCGCATTTGAGAGCTCCCAATTTTTTGAATATCAGAAATATTTTCCCTCCTCTTTTTTTTCTTTTACTGATACCATTTGAGCAAAGTATAACATCCCAGCAAACGCCATGAAAATGACACTAGTTTTACAATACCCACATTTGAGAGCTTAAATTTTTTTAAATATCAGAAATATTTTTAAATTTTCCCTCCTCTTATTTTTTCTTTTACTTATACCACTAGAGCAAAGTATAACATCCCAGCAAACACCGCAAAAGCCATGAAAATGACACTAGTTTTACAATACCCGCATTTGAGAGCTTCAAATTTTTTAAATAACAGAAATATTTTAATATTTTCCCTCCTCTTTTTTTCTTTCACTTGAGCAAAGTGTAACATCCCAGCAAACGCTGCTTATCCTTGAGTTTACATATAGATTAGGTTATTTTGGATTGTTCTTTCTAAGTGCGCAATTATAATACTGACTGATAAAGGGAAACATTGTGAAGAAGCTGGCGTCTAAGACTTAAAAGTCGAATTGTAGAAGTTTCTGAATTGTGTATTAAAAACAACCTCAATGCTTTTTTCTTCCCATTGTAAACTTATAGGTTACTAACTGATCCGGCAAACGTCGTTTTGCCATGTATACCATTTATAATATAAAATTAGGGGTTGATCGTAGAGGGGTGAAAATTAGGGGTTGTATGTATTTTTTAATGCTGTATCATAAAAAAAGAAAGAATATTTTTTTTATCTAAAATTAAAAAAAATATATTAGGGATGGCTGGATGACTACCCTTAACATTTGCACACAAAATTTTATGAGAATCGGTCGAGCCGTTTCGGAGGAGTTTAACCACAAACACCGTGACACGACAATTTTATATATTAGATGGTATATTATAGATAAACAACAATAACGAAACGTAACAGAATTTTATATGGAAACAACTGCTTACAACTTTAAAGTAATCAAAAATAATGTTTTCTGTCAAATTCTTTTTATCCGATTACAAAAAGAAATAGAAGACTGTTTAAATCATATTAATGTTTTTTTAACATTTACAATCATGTGGATTTCTGAGACCATGATATTTGGACGTGATTGCTTTATTATAATCTTTGCACGTTCTCAATAGTGGCACCCACGCCCACGCTTTTTAACATAAATATAATCTATCTTTACCTAGATTTGACGTTGACATTGTCTTAAAAGTCTTACAAAACTCATGACCAAGATTTGAACTCATTTTCCATCGTGTTTAAAATGTAATCCTAAAATGCGAGTGGTTGTCCGCTAAGTGTTGAGGTGCTAACAAGCCGTGTAACTTTTGAAGCTTAAATGCTTAATATCAACAAAGCTTTTAAGTAAGACCAAAACTTTTACCGCGTTGGACGCAGCAAGGTTTTTGCTTTACCCATACAGTGTTTTGTGGCAGTTTTTATACTTAAGGATTATGAAAAAATATTTAACTCCAGTCATAAGACAAAACGAGAATTTGAGCGTAGCGTAAATTGTATAATTTAATAATTTGAGCACCAAGAACCGTGAAAGCCTTCTCGTGTTAATCCAGTTTTCACTTGACTTAAAGTCGCTTAGTGATTTCCTCATGGCAATGTTACTAGACAACCTTCGGTGTCTCGTTCTGGATTATATAATGTCAATATTATACTTCACTGACTCAACCTACGCTCAACATAATAATAATTCGTAGCATAAGTGATTTACGTCACTGGGTGCATATGTTATGTATTTATAACGTTGAATTATTCTATACATAAAACAGGTTTTCATGGCCATGGAAAATAGACTAATACAATTTTGAATTTCCACGCAACGCACAGTTTAAGAATTTAAGAATATTTTATCCCTAAAGAAGTAAGCAAGAAATTAAAACGGTTCAATAGAAAGTCTTCATTTCTACAACTAAAACTATGAATATGAATAACATATGTATGAGATTAATTTAAATTCTAATCTTAGCTACATTTATCAGCTGGTATAATGATTGCAGATCCTTTCAAACGCTGTGTAAAAAAAGCTGAGAAAGAGTGGCGGAGAGTTTATTGCCAGTTGATAAATTACATCTGCTAAATGTAAATAAAATAGGTAATTTTTTTACTCATAAATGGCAACATTACGTCATGCGATTGCAGCGCCGCGTCTGGGAGACTTCTTTCATGAAAAGGACTATACGAATGATTTTGACTTTTTTTGACAACCGTTGCGTTCGAATCATGGCTGTGCACCAATTGATGTCCGCTCGAAGTAAGTGGTGTTTGAACACCCATGTCTCGGATGAGTCCCATCGTCATATGAAAAGAATAAACCGTACACTCGCTTGTATGGTGAATGATAACATCGTGAGGAAACCGGCATGTCAGACCTAAAAATCGACGACTTGAGTTACGCACAGGATACTAACCTTATTATTGTCTATTAAGAAAAAACTTCAGGAATAAGATACAGATATCTAAAGGCAATACTGTCAATCTGCAGTCGTAAGTAGGGGTACGGGTTTTTAATTTGTTAGGAAATAAAAAGAAATGCCACATTTTTCATTAATAAATAAATTTGAATATTGGATATATCCTAGAACAGTCTCACAGATAAAAGATCCTACTGGATTTATAGAGATAATTTAAATCTTTACTAAATGACTTGAGCGACAAAGACTTTAAATGAAGGACTAAATACAAATGTACGTATTTTTTATAGTTAAACTTCTTTAGGCGCGTTATGAAAAATTAATGAGAGTGAAATTTTACGATGCGCGCGAACCGTGACACAAAATTAACAGAATGAAATTGCCCATGGAAGATGCTACGGCATTGGACATAATTTAAAAACAACATTCGAATAATAATAGAATTTATGTTACACTTAATGTAAGAGAATAATAATAAATATTTATTTATTAAATTTTTCAAATGTAAACTGAACTTTGTTGACTATAATGACTCCTTTTCCAGTCTTTGATTATTTAGTTGTAATTAATTATTTGCATGCAATCAAAAACTATTTTTAATAATAACAAAGAAGTATAGCTTCTTACGCGCGTACATAAATACACGCACCCTTTTTTATTTTATTTATGTGTATTTTATAAACTACTCCAAGTACTAATTCTCACAAATAATATTCATAAAACCGGGGCGTGATGAATTACGAGTGATGTACTCAATCGCTCACTCACCACAAATCCAGAGTCGAGATTGAGAATGTATTACAGAGGAACGAATAAATCTGTCTCACTTAACTCAACGACTTGAGATACGTAAACATAGAGTACATAATGCATTCTATTAGATTAACATTTACATCCGAGGACTTTTGAAAGGAAAGGGGGTTAATATTGTTTGCTAATCCCATTCTACTACTCTATTAAATTTGTTTGTCACTTCAATGAATGGAAAGATTCTAATGTTTATTTGAGCTTTAAAGGTCAGTACTCACATATTACTCGATCGAGCTAAACGAGTAAAACCCATGGCATGGGCTTTCGTCCACACATTGAGCATTGATCTATCGAGTGAGGCGCGCTGTTCAGTATTCACCGAACCTTTCTAGCCAAAGGATGTCTATGCAACAAAGGAGACGGTGGCTGTATTTAGCAGGTCTCACAGTGCTTTATAAGAAAATGAAAAGAAATTTATCATAACATTCATTTTGTGGGAGTAATCTTTGTACTTGACATTCCATAAACACTCACACTGTCTATATGTGTTAATAGTCTTCTATAGCGCTTTTGGAATAAACTCGCAAATCCATTTTTCTTAAAAACACGTGTTTCAATTACGATAAACAGTACCAGACTGACGCTCGCCTCGCGCCACTCGCAGTCACGTACACACGTTCGAGTCAAGATTGACGGCTCGCTTCGAGTAGGTTCGAAGGAAATTACTTTCTATTAATTCCATCGAGCCGGCTCGGTGCGAGCCTTCGAGCTATGAGTTTTGCGGTCCACACGTTGATTTTTACTCGACTTCGAGTAAAACTATCGAGTAATACCGTATGTGAGTACTGACCTTAAGGCGCCCTAATACAAGTTGTCGATCGTTAGTTTGAATAAATCGAATTTGGAATGCGGATTCTATGTAACTTTATATACTAGTTTAGAATGTTAATATAAAGTCAACTTGAAGTTTGTATTGAGCTGCGTAGATTACCCAGATTTCCACAGGTTTTTTAACATTCACGGTACAATATTTTTTTTGTGTTGTTTTGTAATTAAATTGGGTAGAATATCCCATCACAAATATATACGAGTATTTGATTAGTCATGGCATGAAACTTCTTCCAATATATATTCTTGGTTGGAGAAATAAATTACTTGTATTATTTGTAATAGAAATTTCTTGCGTAAATCAAAGAAATGTTACAATTCTAAATATTACAATGTAGTTCTTGTAAAGAGGTAATAAATATTATAAAGTTTTAATAGTAAATTTTAGGAGTAAAATATTGATATTTACGATACTTTTCAATAAAGATTGGTCTCCGGGTGGGTTGCGGCTTATCACATTTGAATATATTAGTGCACAATATGCTTAGAGACACATGTTTAGAATCATAAACGTTGGTATGGATGGACTGCAGAATCATAATACAGGACCCATAGCTTCCAGCAATACCATAAACTTCGAGACTTAGAAAAACAAATTTTATTTTTACCGGCATTCTAACCCAGAAGGATAATATAAGAAGACACTTTTGCAGTCGAATAGAGCAATTCACTTCTCACTTCACTTCTTCAAATTTTCAAAGCAAATTTCGACTAGTGAAGTTAACAGGAATAATTGAAGTTGCTTGATAGATTTAAGAGAAAAACACTCAACAGCCCCATTCCATCATCTTTGCTTAAGGTTCGATTCGCTGTGATAGATTCAATCAGTCATCAGATTCCTGGCTTGTGCCAGATGTGAATGTATCCATCTCACTTTACTTGACATCTTGAGTAATGAAAAAATAAGATATTAATATTACGTTTTATGAAAAGAAAAATCCTATCCGGGTTGATATACATACATGAGAAAAATTGCACATTTGAAAATGCTATTTGCAAGAAAAGAATACATAAGAATGAAGTAGTCTAAATGATTAATGCTGATAGTAGAATTGATGGGGAAAATGAACACAAACATTATGATGATGGAGATTCTATGTTTTCTAAACCGTCTTATTTATTATAATTTTTCTCCAAACCGTATCGCAAGATTGAAATATTAAGGTCGCCAATTACCAGTAATTTGTATACTGATTTCGGTTCATTATATTTGAACACCGCCTCCATTGCTGAAATCCAATAATATATCCCGAGATATGGGTTCAATTCCTAGAGATACAACCGTTTCGTGTAACCAGAAATCTTGTACTTGCCTAATTAAAGTAATGTCTTTTCAGAAAAAGGGGTTTACAGAACCAAAAATATAACCGCGCAAGGTTGGTAGCAGTGGGGCCTAGGGAAGCCGGGCATTGACTTAATGCTTATCCTTCGCCAAACTCTGGTACCATTTTGGACCCTGTATCACTTCGCATTGCCATCAGCCTTCGCTTAGGAGTACCAATATGCACTCCCCATGAGTGTCCCTGTAGATTTGAAGTAAGAAGCCTTGGAGACCATAGCCGCCATTCACAAGTAGTTTTTCTCACCACGCCGCTCTCTTGCCTCCGTCAATATTCCAGCCATTTTGAATCCAACAGGCATGGCTAGAGACGATCGCAAGCGGCCAGAGGTGCGATGGATGGATGGATGGATGGGCTTTGGCATTGGATTCTACTTGTGTGGACACGATAGGCCCCATCTTACAACCCTTGGACAAGCACAAAAGCGCGGCCGCAGAGCAGGCGAAAAATAATAAAGGAAACTCTGACAGCGTTGAAGATGCACTGCCAGCCAACTTTTTAAAATCTTTTAATTTTCTATTTAATTTTTTTATCATCGCGAGTATTAGTTTACCAGTTTAAAACAAAGATAGGTTCAAGTGTAAACAAGATACTCAATCCAACAACCTTCAAGTTCATGTTATTAAAAACTATATTCAATTTGAGCTTAGTGTAGGTGGCGTCGGGAGCGAAGCATTTAATAAATTTCTCATTTAAACAAGGCAATAAGTTTATAAATAACCCAACATCGAAACAACGAAATATGTAAGCTACTAACATTTAACATACAACGCACTTTCTATTTAGCATGTAGTATCTTAAGGGTGTTTTATTTTCAATAATTATTGGTATAAAAACTCTTAACATAATTATATTGGCCGAATACTTAACATTGATTTAGAAAAAAAAAATTAATTTAAGTTCACCGCTTATCTAACCGACGACGTATGACGTATTGGTAATCATTAATTATTAATGAGACAGAAAAACAAACAACTTGGCAGTAACTGAAGGTAACGGGCGGCCTTATCGCTAATAACCTTTCTCCCAGTTAAAAGAGTTATTTTTATAAATAATCTTAATATTACAGTATAAAGACTTTCTACGTGGAAATTAATTAGAAAACATGGTGACAAACAAGGTTAAAAATCTTTAGTCCACGATTGACAATAAGGCTGTTGAGGTTTTTTTCCAGCGTTTTCTACGCTTAAAATATGAAAATCAGTGAAAATCACATTTTAAGTCGCAGAATGTGTGTAACACTAAAAAAAAGAAAATATAACCCGAGTATCAAACATTCACAGATCGGCTCATCGAATTATCTTCGAAAAAAATATGCCAGATAGCTTTAAGCCAAAAGCATAGAGCCTATTCGTCGGATGGGAGTGGCAATCTACACTACAATACGGCACTTCAAAGCAAATTTTCTCGAGTGCTCTTAAGCGAAGCTGCAAGATGTAATGCAGTTGAATAAATCCCGTTTAACTATTGAATATATTTTGGTAACGCGGTAATTGGTTGTTTCAGTGTATTCCCTTGTATTCAGGTTTCAAAGCTGTAGCGATATTAATCGAGAAAGTATCTTGATTTAAAAAAGAGAGTTTAGATTGATGATATTTAATTGTATCTTTTGATCTCTCTCTCACGTATGAACTTATAATGAGCGATACATCGTACAATTTGGACGTATATGTAAGTTCTTAGTAAAAAGGAGGAATATGATAATAATGGAATGTCGCTGTTGGCCTTAAGGGCCTGTACAGCTTAGCTCGGGCTGTTTCGACAGGCGTAGCTCAGCCGGAAATAGCGCTACGGCGTCTCGCTGCCCCGGTTCCCCTTCGATTTTTACCTAATCTGATTTTGACGTTTATTTGCCGCGCGGGCGGTAGGGGGACATCTCGGGGCCTCCTACGGGCCTTTTTTGTCGAAAAGGGGAAATAATTGATGCTTTTACGCACCAACACGGGTTGGGATGATGTTTGGCCTTGTCGAAGTGGCGTCTGGACGCCAACTTCATTTATTAATTAAACCATTTGAAATATTCTAATAACAGTATTTAGTTAGTTAGTTTAGATGTCTTCGAACAATTTTTAATTGGGTATAAACATGTGTCTCAATTCAGCGATTGATCAAACAAGCCCACAATTCTTTACTGTATGGCTAATATTTAAAGTTCACCGTCCATATATACAGGAGGTGCCCTGGTCCAATCAATTCACGACGTGAAATAAGGGCTGCCAATAATTATAACTTTGCTAATGTCGGGATTGATTAGTAGACCAAAATCTCTAGTCAACTATCTTCAACTCTCCATTTTTGAGGGATCCCCATTTGACACTGAGTCGTCGTGTCGTCTCTGTGCATCCGGACAATGCGTGTTGCAACGGTTGTGTATGGTTTTGTAAAATACTCGTTCATTGTCTGTATCTCTTGATTAATCAAAGTTTTGATTTGATCGTCTAGTCTAGGAGGAGACATGTATATCAAAAATATTAGTAATGGAGTATCCTCCTGTATGACACAGCATACAATGACAATGGCAGCCGATACCAACGCCATTGTTCCGACATATAGTATTGTATTTTTTGACAATATTTGTTAAGTGTATTTATTTTAAATATGCATTCAGTTTTTGGCTTTTAGTAGATATTATTATTATATATTTATTAGATATTATAACTGATAGGGTCGAGATTTAGCGTTGGGTACAAGTTTAATTTAGGTGCTCTAACGGTTGTCAATTTGTAAATCAATTAAGATAACTAATTTGGAACTAGTTTAATAAATCTTGCCCTTCTTCGTGTAACAATAATAAATTATTATTACTTTCACAACAATTTGTATTTAATTATTTTATATAAGGTTAGAATAAATCTAACTTTTCCAAGAAATCATGCCTTTCAAAGTAAGTTCTTCTCAGTAGACTTTATTGAGTGCATTTTGACTTATAAATGCGTGTTCACGATTCTTAGAAAAATCTCAGCTATGACTGTCTAGCCGGTAGACTGGTAAAAATTTCTGCAGGTACTCATTGCTCCTCCGGAATTTTTATAAAAGGTTAGAAACCCCTTTTTATCACGCCAAGAACACAATTTGATTACTTTACAATTAGACTTTGTTTTTAAGAACGTATTCTTATCTTTAATTATATAAACAGTCCTTTCATAATAAACTACCTTAAATTTGTAAGAATTCTTCGAATCTTGTAATATAATCGCATTTTCAAAGAGAGACAGCAAAAAAATATCCTCAGCAAAAGCCATTACACTTGTAAGAAAAATTTAAAAGATATTTCATTCTCCATTGGACAAATTTCCAGCAAATTAATTAGAACGAGCCGCAAGGGACTTTATTATATACTCTATTTTATCATAATTTTTCTTATAAATTCAAGTTTCGTTTCCGCCTTATTTGCGTTTCGGCGATAAAAGATCCCGTCGGAATGAAAACAAAATATTTTACGGTCAAATTCTGTATCATTTGAGTGTCACGGAAAATTAAAAAGTTCGTGGAATACCTCTGACGAGTTTTTGTAGGCTGTTAAGGGTCATTGCTTATGTAATGGGAATTTTTCCTAATAGGATTATAATATTATATTTCAAAAAAGGAATTTTGAGGGAATAAAACAATTTTCTAATTGCTCTTCAAGTATTGCATAAGGAAGTTAAGTAATCAACTTATTAAAAACACCGATTTCCACACTTAGGAAAAGTATTCCGTAATCAAATATTAAAAGTCATTCAGGATAAACAAAGCTAGTAAACATCAATCTTATTTCATAGATTTCATCAGAAGCTAAAATATACCGTCGCTTTCTTATCATTCTTTAAATCAGTTATTCATAAACGGACACGTTCATTCGTTCGTTGATAAGCCGCGCCGTTCTTCAGGTTTGATTAGTTAAATACAATTTTACCACCTACTTTTGTCAGATCTTACTAATATCACACATAATTCTCTCGACAAAGTACGCAATTTTAAATTAATTAACATTCATAAGTGTACATTGTAAATGTTATTTTGATTTTATTTGTGCTGTAAAATAGGCTGTAAGTATTTATTTCGCTGTGATATAGATAGAACCTTTATATAAAGCGAACTTAAATGAAATTAAAAATATTTAATAATCGTATTATAATAAAATCGATGAGAAAAATTAATAAACTTATGCGACAAATATAGTGGACACAAAAGCGTAAAAAAATTACATTTTTCACAAGTATTAAACGGCTCAAGCAGTGTTGGCCTAGTGGCTTCAGCGTGCGACTCTCATCCCTGAGGTCGTAGGTTCGATCCTCGGCGGTGCACCAATGGATTTTCTTTCTATGTGTGCATTTAACATTTGCTCGAACGGTGAAGGAAAACATCGTGAGGAAACCGACATGTCTTAGATCCAAAAAGTCGTCGGCGTGTGTCAGGCACTGGAAGCTGATCACCTACTCGAATGAAAAATGATCATGAAACAAATTCAGAACTCTAAGGCCAAGACCTAAAGAGGTTGTAGCGCCACTGATTTATTTATTTTTATTAAACGGCACCAAGACACCAAGCCCTAACAAAAAATATGTAGGTAAGTTTTTACCCTGCCTGTTCACTCCTAGGGACAATATACTAATTTTCAAGCAAGCTCTATAAGGTATAGTATACTTCTACAAAAACCTGTCCTCTGCAAGGTAAGCAAGGATAATGACTCAACATTTCCCATTTCCCATTAGATTAACGTGTCAGTGTTTTAGTTGTAACATGATACACTGACGAGGGGAGACAAGGTATTAAGACAAGGCCATTTAGAGAGTGTATCTCAGAGCAGTATAAGCATTACATTAAGAGCCATTCTCAACCTTCAGGCTCCTCTATGTTCGAATGGATCATTTTATTTTTTATGTGCATATTAGTCAGAAACACAGAGTGAGAATTGTTTAATAGTCTTAGAATTCAGTGGATTTTGAAAATAGATACTTAGTGGTAGCGCTAATATATCGCTATATATCATAAAAAAAACAAAATTAATTTACTTTATAGTCATGATTCATGAATTAGATATAATTTGTTAATAATATTTCGATCTAAGATAACTATCTGTATTCACGCTACCATGATAATTTTTAATGCTCAACGATCTTAAACGATTTGCAAAAACTGAATTAAATCTGTTAAGCCGTTTATTCACAATAATGTTTATTCGTTTATACAAAAAAAGACATATTGTATGTAGTAAAAATACAATGGATAGTTCCCATTGACAATTTTTACAAGAGACGTTGCCGTTTATGTTACTCTTTTGTGTAAAAAGAAGGGAAATATGGTTATAGTAGGCAAAAGACCCCGCGCGGGCCATACCCTGCCCAGCCTTACTTACCTTTTGACTAAAAAGTTACACCTTAAAATTACTATGAAGCGCTTTAAATTACAGATAGGGTGACGTTCTTGGTATCATTGCGTTTTTATCGATAGGATAAAAAAGGATATTGCATTTTTAATTATAGCTCGTTGGTTGTACTAACTGTAATTGCCCGTATTCAATGAAAACCCTACGCTATGTATTCACTGCGCAACGTGGGACGCTCAACATATTTGGCAACAACGCACGATGTTGTGCGACGCGCAACATGACGCACATCTTACGCTGACGACTCACGACTCACCCGTGCTCGCCGTGGTTGCGCGCCCGCAGCCTTTCATCCTTCTTTAACTTATTAACAAGAGTAACAAATAATCCATAACAATCTCTTTCCGCAATCAGAGGATGCACCCAGAACCTTTTAGGCCTTCTTTCTTTAATTCTTCCGTGAAGTAAGTCGCAACAGCTCTTTTCTGGTGTGTGTCCATTGCGGTCTGGAGCTCAACTGAATTTTTTCCCGCCCGTCTTGCAACCGCCCCTATTGCGATAATCAACCGTCAAGTTTGCGATAGATAATCGCAACTACGACGGCTGTGTCACCGCACAAAATTCCGGTCTCGTGACTTTTGAAAATAAGTGAAGGCGCGGGTGAAAACCGCTTCGTGTGTCCTTACGCTTACTGTTTGTTTCACGTCGTCAGACAGACATCTTTATATCAAATGCTGCTAAATCAAGAAACTACGATATTCTCAATCAGCTTGAGAGTATCGTAGTTCTGAAGATAGGTGCAAGATTTCTATAAACAACTCCAACACGTTACAAACCATACACTTAATATCGTTATTACATCCTACGAGACCCTTTAATATTAATATTAGGTCCTTACATATGAAATTGGCGTATTTCGTACTGGCCACTTTAATCACGATGTTCTCCTCTTTGGTAAGGAATTCCAAATTCAAATTTGTACAGCTATTTACTCATGTATTTGTGCTTCGATGACCGTCATTCATTTGTTTTTTTCTTCTGTTTTTGGAGTTTACTCCTTAAGAAACGATTTGAGTTATAAGGCCCGGTACGGAAATTTTATGAGGAGTAAAATCAAGTGTAACACGAAAAGTTGAGGCGTTATGTGTAACACGAAAAGTTGAGGCGTTATGTGTAACACGAAAAGTTGAGGCGTTATGTAGAAAGAGACAAACATATATATCTGTAGGATTGAACGTGTAAAAGAATGAGATGGAATACATTACACAGACTTTTCTATTTTGAATTCACGTTTTGACAGCCACGTTACAACATTGTCAGTGTTGACAGGTGTAAAAAATAAAAGTAGATTGTCTAGCGTGCCATAGAGTTTTGTCAATAGTAATGGTCAGTGAAATTAAAACTAAAAAGATTGTTCATTCTTATTCTTCTCTTACTATAACGGTAACTTTGGTCACGGAAAGAAAATCCTATTTGGAAGGATCCTTGTGGAAGCGGATCCATCGCAAACCACGTCCGAGTTAGCTGCAGGCTGCGGTGTTAGTGATAAAACTGTTTTAATTCACTTGAAGTAAATTGGGAAGATTAAAAAGCTTGAAAGATGGGTAGCTCACGAATTGACTGAAGCAAACCGGCAAACGCGCGTCGACTGCTGCGTTTCATTACTGAACCGGCACAATAATGAAGGTATTTTAAACCGAATCATTACCTGTGATGAAAAATAGATTCTTTACGATAATCGGAAGCGCTCAGCGCAATGGTTGGATCCTGGCCAGCCAGCCAAATGTATTTCCTGATATCAATAATCTTGTATGTGTGTGATTATTCCGTTTTTTTTTCATGTTTTCTCTCTGCACAGTCATCATTTAACATTACGATCTAGTCTTACTTAAGATATAAAAGGATATTGAACAAATGAAAGTATCCAATAAAGCTACTGAAATTCTATATTAAGACAAATACACTCTGTTCTTGTGTACGATTTTTGGTATAGTTTATAAATGGTTATAGAAAAATTAAATACTAAAGATTTGATGTTTAAAAGTATTAAATAGATACTGAACAATTGTACCTTTATATAGTGTAAAACCTAAGAAAAATAGACAATCTTTAAATAGATATAATAATAAAATAAGAAGTACCTTTTTAATATCTAAATTAAAACCTTATTGTCAATGGTTATTTTTATTTATTTATTTACCCTTCGTTGCAAATAAAAGAAACACAATACATAAAAATTATGAGGGATGCAACGGGCGGCCTTATCGCTAATAAGCGATCTCTTCCAGGCAACCCTAGTTAAAGAGAAAATCTAAAAAAAAAGAAACATGATACATTATTTTTACTTTAATTTTATTTCCTCAACTTTTAACCACACAATTAAATTTCAGATCGTGTTTAGCGGCGTCTACGTAATAATCGTGTACTTTATGACGAGTCAGCCGATGGAGTTGGATCGGATATTAAAGTTCGCGGCCGTTAATATCCTCACGGCGCTGGTCGCCCAGTCCTTAGGCCTTCTCATTGGAGCCGCTATGAAGATTGAAACAGGGGTCTATCTCGGGCCCGTGACTACAATCCCAGTGGTCCTATTCTCAGGTTTCTTTATCAATTTTGACGCCGTTCCGGAATACTTATCTTGGCTCACATATGTTAGTTACATTCGATACGGATTCGAAGGAGCCATGCTATCCGTATATGGCTACGACAGAGAAAAACTCAAATGCTCCATCGACTTCTGCCATTACCGAAAGCCGAGCCAATTCCTCAAATATATGAGCATGAATGACGCAAACTTTTGGGTAGACATCGGTGCTCTCACCGTGTTCTTTATCGGTATTAGAATAATCTCCTATCTAGTTCTAAGATTCAAGTTAAAAATGATGCAGTAGAGCACAAACCGCTTTGTATTTACGGTGATAATTCTTTCCATTTTATCGAGTTAGCAACACTGCCGTGTCAGTTGAAACTGACAATTGTCATCTGACATATGACATGTCGGCTGACAGCTGTCAGTTTTATTGTTTACGCCGGCGCAATTAGTGGTCGACGTAGGTTTATATGTAGTTTTCGAAATAATTAGCTTTATAGTATGCAGTTCGACTTAGTCGATGGTTTATAAGTAATTAGGTTAAGATTTTATAGATGATCGGGCCCATGACTTAATTTTAAGTTAAATATTGATATTATGTTCATGTAATCATTGCATTCGTAGATGTTTACGTACGTTTAATGATATCTTTGTCTCAGTCTGTCAAAATCACGTTATTGTATGAATTTATATTAACACATTGAGCTATATATTTCATTCGGCTTCAAAAATATACTTTACTATTTCATATTACTTTAACATAGTACAATAGGTATTTGGTAAATCAATAGTATTAATCCTTTAAAGTTCGTTGCCATTGAAGGTCACGCTCGGTCATGTGACCAGTGACCAGTTCGTAACAATGCCAGTGAGTACACGTACGTACGTATATGTTTTGTCTCTTTTCACGTGAGTAGTTAAGATGTGATGAAAGATTTATTAGGCTAAGATGTGTAGATCGGGTAACAATTGGCCTTGTATTTTTTGTATGGGCTTTAGAATAAACAATAGAAACCAATTCTCTATGAAATTTTAGTCTGTTACAATACGAATTGCGTTTCCATATTTCTTAGTTCTCGTCTATAGAAGATTTTTATTAGTCGGCACTTGTATTAGATCATTCACTCAATTTTTATATGAGTAGGAACTAGACAGAAACTATAAGAGAAATTAATCCTTTCTAGACATCTTTTAAGTCACACTAATGTGTTAAATATTTGTTTGCATTTGTTTTAGTATGAAATCTAGTTCCCAATAGGGAACTTCTAAAATATCTTAGAAGTTCCCTATTGGGATTATATTTCTCGTATTAAGACCAGGGCTTGAGACAAAATCACTTCTCGACGGCCGCTACCCATCGACTAACGCTAACGAATTTGTATGGGAGTGACTCACGCTTTGTCACGTGACCATTTTTATGAAAACTACTGGGTCATGGCTGTCAAAAAGTGATTTGGACCCAAGCTCTATAGCCCTTACTCTATAACTTCCAATAGCTATCCCGTCTAAATAATAGGTTTTTGTTCCGCGCTATCTAAAGGTTAGGACGGATATTGAGAGAACTATATCAAACTTGCATACAAAATGTAGGGGCATCGCTTTCGCTATTGGAAGTTACAGAGTGAGGGCTCAGATTTCGTGATTAAGTTAGTACAAGGGTTTGGGTAGTAGTTTGTCTGTTCAGTAACGCTTAGTGCGCGGTAGAAAAAATGTTATGAAGTCTATTTAATAAATATCTATAGACTCAGAGCCGAGACTTAACGCTAAGTATGACTACCGCAAGTCAAAACTATGTTTTTGACATACTAGAGTCAAAATCTAATACAATTTTCAGAGTCATACGTTAAGTCTCGTTTCTAAACCTTACCCTTAAATCATAAATAAAAATTGCAAAAATAATATATTAATTAGTAATATATGACCATAGTAAAAATATTTGTATTATTGTTTTATTTATGTATTGTATTAGTTTAAATATCATTTCGACTACATTTCTCTAAATGTATTTACCAATTTAGAATTTAATACTCTGTATTTTCGTTAGGTGTGTAATTGGTATCTTTAATTTTATTATAAAATCGGACTTATTATAAAACATGGACGCATACCATATTTCATCCAAGTAAAATGGTTACCATGGTAACAATGGTACGAAGTTTAAGATTTATAATAAGGCCGATTACGTTATATGTGATATTTGGTTTCTTAAATGTTCAATGTAGTTATGAAATAGGGTGCCACTGTCGTGTTTTGATTATTTATAGTTTTATTTTGTCTTACATTATTAGGGAGCCTACCATGAAGTAACGTTAATATTACTATATATATGAACCGATATGTGTTAACACATATAGCGGTCGTTTTATATAGAACTGGGCCTTAACTTGATGTTCAGTGATATCCATGGATATTCACACTGTCAAAAGACTCGTGTTGGCCTTTTAAGGGAGTGTTCAAGTATTACGTAACGAATTTGGGGGGGGGGTCCTTTTGCAAAACGTTACAATGCGGGACAGGGATTGAATTACGCGTTATTGTTAATATTATTTTCAACTTTCACTTTAATGTACTTTACACCACATAATGGTAAATTTTAGGTATAAAGAGTCACTTTGGTGGTCACACTTTGGTGGTCACGAAACGTTTTACTATTGGGTACAGAGAAACGTTACGGCGCGTTACATGGGGGGGGGGGGGTTTAAATAATCTCCAAAAATTGCGTGACGCAATACTTGAACACTCCCTAAGCATCGGAAATTTCTTTCTTACTTATCACATTTTGTACTAGGAAGTGACTTTGTCCTGCTCTTTGGACATATGTATATCTATTTACCACTTACATCGTCTCTGACCTATAAAATGGTCATAATACGATATTATCTTACTGAAATAAGTATTTGTATTGGTTATTAAAAACGTCAAAAACCTTGTTAATGGAACGGGGTTTTTCATTTCATCGCTTGGCTTGAATCACGTGATTATTACGTTTGCATGTTTAATTAGTTCAATAAGACGTCAATGTAGGCCGGGTCTGTTTTTAGTGAATAATGTAGAAAATGCAAGTATATTTATGATAAAATACAAGATCGATGAGTAAAGTTTCCTAGAAAAGCGGTACCGTTAACTAACGGCCGTCATTTTACGGTTGTTAATAACGGCTGTCTTAACTTTTAACCTAATGCAAAAAACAATCATTTTCGCTCGTCCAAGTCACGTTTCTACTCATTGTATTAATTAAATATGGGCACCGCTACACGCGAAAAACGTTGCACTAATGTTTATCACCGCTATGACGGCCGTCATGCAAATGACAGCACCGCTATTTGATGTTACGGTGACAATCAACGTTCTGTAGAAAACCTACTTCGATGTTATTTATAGACAACGTATGGGTGACGTCACCTAACGTTACATTACGGCCGTTTGGATAACGGACCGCTCTTCTAGAAAACCTAAGCTTTAGTATATGAATTTTATAATTCACTTATGAAGTATATAATACACGTTATAAATGTTTTTTAAGCCTTCGCAATACATTAAGAGCTGTTTAATTTTGATACGTTCCGTTTCTCGCAAATAAATTTTCGATTTTGACAGACAAAGAACAAGAAATGGCAGGCGTACATATCTTATTCGCCGTTCACTACATTCTAGTTGTAATAGTTAAATTTTAATTACGCTATCTTTCATAATTCTCTTCGTCGGTATCTTAATTACCAGTATTTATGGATTATTAATAAACGACTGTGATTTTTATAGTGAATTGTTTGTTTTATTTGTGTGTGTAAAGGTTTTACTTTGTCTTTTAAAGCATTATACAGTTTATTAAGGTCTAGTTAAGATATTTTGTCAATTTTATTAAAAGGCATACTGATGAAGGGCGTCGCCGTTTGACAAGATAATAGATAAGAATTAATTATGACAAGTTAATCAAAAATCAAGGATTCAATTCTTTAGGACGGGTGGGGGGAGAAGCTGCCTATACCTGCCCTTGCAGCATCCTTTAAGCATAAGATAAATTAAGCATAAGATAGGTTCTATTGGAACTTAAAATTATTAAAAATACGTTAGGTAGGTACGTTAGGAATACAGATGCTATATGTACCGTATCTTTTTTAGTTTAGTTTTTAATACTACAATATTTTATATACGTCCACAAAATCGCTTTGTTGTCTTTTTTTTCGTTTCGATTAATAAATCACACTCAAAATATAGTTATTTTATATACCCCATATTCATAAAAACTACATTAGTCCGCACACTTCACTAAAGTACCTACTCTTTCATCTTTTTCTCTCAAATTGTGTTAACGCTGTGATGAAAAAAGACAAATACTTGATGATAAGATGCAATTATGGCAAGTTCTTATTAAGTTTAATAAATATTATTTATTGGGTTATTGTGTGACATATTTGTTAGGTATTTATTTATTTTAAACTTCTTTTCTACCGTTACAGCTTAACACTTATTAGATTGAAAAGAAAAAAAAAACTCTTGAATTTAGTTAGTGCAAATTAAAGTGTCTAGGGGCTCTTTAAGAAAAGAACTTAAATAAGTATTCCTAACTTATTTCTATATAGTGTATTGACATCAAATTTTAATGATTTGGTATTTAATACTAAAATAATTACTACAGATTAAACCATTAGGGTAAAACGGTGTGGATTAAAGAACCGTATAGTATACTATTCTGAACTGCAACCTTACCTCGTTTTCTTACGGGACTACATTTACCTACTCTAACCCTACGATGCGCCCGTGCCATCTAGTGAATAAAAAGCGATACGCCGAGAGTACATTGCGATACAACCCTGGATAACAATTATATTGCTGGGTTTAAGGAAGGACCTTCTCTTATTTTGGCGAGCTTACTACCTATTTTCGAATGTGTTGTCTTTAAGTTCTAGCAATAAACCACGGAATTAGGACTCCCACTAGTGGCATTTAAATAAATGTAGTTTCATTGTAAACAACTTATTACAAAACAATTTAAAAGTATGTATATCGTATGTACCTACCTATATCAGGTTTATGGCATGGTATGATTAAAACAAGTTGTTTTTTATTATCGGTCGAAAAATTACTAATGCGATGAAATATTACTTTCTTTTTAATATTACACTCATATTTAAATAAGTAACTCCCTGCCGTTAAAGTTGCGATGGGTTCCCAATAGCTGTCGAAAGAAAACAATTCAATGGACTAGTGGTTATTAACCTCATGTTTCAGTATGAATGTTCAGTATTAGTTAGAGATACGCAACATTATACGTCATTAAATGTTTGTCCATTGATCGTTTTTGTTATGATTAAGTCTTGAATTGAAACATTACAGGTAGAATTGAAAAAATGCTTGTGTAAAACAATTTAAACTGTTTGTTTTATAAAATTTAAAAAAATGAGGTTTTTTTAAGCCTGATGTTTCTTTATATTACAAAAAGTTTATTGATATATATTTAAGGATTCAAACCCTTTTTCGTTTTTTCAATATCGTCAATCTTAATATAGTTTCAATAGCTGTCGGACATATTTGACAGCCCTCAAGACGAATTTGGACTAGTTACGAATTATAATATGTACCTTAGAGTTAGAAAACAAAGGTACAATACGTGCGAACTATATTTTGCTATATCCATCGTGGCCGGAGTGGCCTGGATTATTTATAAGATTTAATCCGGAAAACTCTTATACCTAACACATCTCTTGTTACGTATATGTGTTTCTAAAGAGAATGACAATAAAGATACATACAGATATGGCAAAGCAGCTCGAAAATTACTTCAGTTATTCATATGTACTGATATTACACCCAAAACTATATTTATCTAATTACTTAACCCTAACTATCTAATTGTAGCAGCTGGAGGCACTTTCCTATTTATATTCACTCCACAAACACACATCAGCTAATTGGTCCGAACTTCCAACATATTCGAAGGTCTCTCACTAACAACCTCTATTAACACATCTCACTCATAGTATAAGTTGATTAGTTTTTCACGTTATTTAGCTTGAAAAGTTAACGTATAAATTTATACTGAAATGTTCACAAACGTATTTTTTTTATATTTTCCTCTATACTATATATATATAATAAATTTTCGGGTTGCTTGCTGATAACGTGTTGATAGAAAACTTATATATGTTAACGTAAAATTGTAAACACCGTTAGATTGTAATCTATCTCGCGAGATTATAAACTGTCGAAAGATTGTGAACCTCAGCTTACTGCTTACAATTTAACGTATTATTATTCGGTAGATTGTACTACACTAACTTAGTTATCATTCAAACTTCTTTGGTCAATTACAGATTAATTTTACTTTCCAACAATTTCATATAACTACCGAATAATAATACGTTAAATTGTAAGCAGTTCGTTGAGGTTCACAATCTTTCGACAGTTTACAATCTCGCGAGATAGATTACAATCTAACGGTGTTTACAATTTTACGGTGACATATATAAGTATACAAGTAAAAATTATATTTGTCTTTGATCGTTAATGCTGTTTGACAAAGTTCTATGTCTCATTCAAATATTTGTAAGAAAAAACCTTGTTTTACGCGAAACCACTAGAGGCACTGTTATCGTTTCGGCAAGATTATTCATACTTAAGTCCTGTACATGTTTTTGTCGAAGACCTATTTTTTGTCAGAGATTTTTTGTTAGAAATAGTGATGGAATATAGTGTAAAAAGTTATATTTTAAATAAATAAAGCATCATTTGTCTTATAATACAATCTGAACTTCTATTATATAGTTTCTGACTTCAGTGGCTTATTGATGCGCGATGGAAAATCAAATTGCTTTTGTATTAAAATGTTACGATTCTAATAAACCAAATTAAAATTGAATTGCCGCCTTGATTTAAATGCTCGATCACGATTTAGATACTTGATTTATATTATATTGAGTATTGTTTTTATTATGCATCTAAATCACTTAGAGACAAAACACTATCTTGTATTTTTGGCTTATATGAAGTAAAATAACACGCTGGCACGTCCAGTCGTGAAAATAATATCTCGGAGATTAATGTGAACACGAAGAGGCGATTTAAAAAAATCTATTTAAAGTTATGAAACGTTTACACTTGAAATAAAAGTAGGTTTACTTTATGCCCAATAAAGTTAACCGTCTCCAGGGAGCGAGCGGCCGGCACATGTCGGAACGCTTATCTTACAAATAATGCCTTATAAGTTCCATGTTTGTGAATTATTGGATATTTGCAAGAGTTTGGGACGTTGTTTATTAACTTTTGACCGCAGAATGTTCGCTTTAATTTTGGAAATTCTTGTTGTTCCTTTATTACAATTTTGGTTTACGAATTTTTGTGGAAACAATTCATGTGATTTAGAGTGAAAGAACTAAAATATATCGCTTATAACACTTCTTGAAATAGTTACTTGGCTTTCGCTCTACTGCACTATTTATAAACAGGAATGACCTGATATTTTGAAAGACCAGACCAGATATATATAAGACACTCAGACCGCTCTGAGGTGTCGAAACCTAAACTAATTCACTTAGAGAAATTTTAATAATAATATTCTCAAGCTATTGTTTACGCAACATTTGGTTCGGAAGTCGAAATCATTTATCGTTCAATACGACCTTGACACTCGCTGATTTCTCAAATTGTCAACAGTATAAAATATCTTCAGCGCTGTAGTACGGCACAGTCAGAACAGCTGCTTGATACAATGAGGGCTTTGGTAGTTCTGGGGTTGGTAGCCCTCGTGGCTGTAGTCTCCGCTAGAGACATGAGGGAGAAGAGATCAGCTGATCTTGAAGCAGCAGCGTCGGGTCACGGCTGGGACAAGGGTGGTGGTCATGAACATCACGAGCATCATCATCATGAGCACGGCGACAAGGGACATAAAGGACACAAGGGTCATCATGAAGATTTCCACGGCAAGAAAGGTCATCACCACCATGAAGGACATAAAGGCCATCATGGTGAACACGGAGGGCACAAGAAACATCATCACCATGATGATGGGTACCATCATCACCATGAACACGGTGAGAAGGGTGAACACGGTCACGGACATGAAGAACATGGCCACTGGCACAAAGGACACGACACAAAGGGACATCATGGTGTCGAGAAACACGACGAATTCAAAAAGGACAAGCACTTCCATGATCATCACGGAAAGAAGGGGCATCACGAGCACCACGGAGGTCACCACGAAGAGGGTGGTTACAAGAAGGGAGGTGATTTCACAAGGGTCACAAGCACGGCGGACACCATGAGCACCATCACGGTAAGAAGGGTCACCATGAGAAGGGAGGACATCATCATGACCACAAGGGTCACCACGGTGAAGGCGGTCATCATGAGCATTGGCACCATCACCACGACCACGACAAAAAGGGCGGACACGAAGACCATAAGCACTGGGGACACAAATCTAAGCATTAAGGATATAGTACCAAATTTCTGTTTTGTTATGTTTTTACCACAAATAATAAAATTTGATTAATTTTTGTACACAGGCTTTTGTTTAACGTGACAATTTATCCTTGTCCCCTTCAGTTCTATATTAATACCGCAATATTTAGTGTCTTTCTAAATATTTTATTTGGAATGGATTTAAATCCCAAACAAACAAAATATGTAATATACTAACATATTAGGTAACTACGCATTCCTTTTAAAAAGTAAACGGGATATTATTATTAATATATAATAGCGAGATTAACAGTTTCTTAAAATATTAATGTCATGTCGTCAGATTAAATTGTATCTTAGAATTGATAACAGCTAGGCCTGAATTTGTATGCGAGATGTCGTCGCTCTTGATGGAATACTGATGATAAGAAGGTTTTAACGTCATACGATTATATTTTCAAGATCTTATATCGTGAATATGAAATTATACCAAACCGACTAAATGGAACAGTATAATGATTAAGCATGTCATTCTCTAACCCAGTTCCCAACCTTTTTTGTGACATTCCCCCTCCTTAGCCATTCTTAAATTCTTATGAAAGGAAGGAAGAAATTACAAATAATTAAAAAAAAATCGAATAACTTCCTTACTCCTTGCTTACTTACTTTACTCATTTAACTATCAAATTGCCCCAATGTGGGGCGTGGGCCAACGTTGGGAAACTACAAGCTATTGTATTTTGTGACCAATGATTTCAAGTTCTTTACAAAATATTCGTCTTAACCTAAGTTAACAGTTGCAAAAATTGTTTATCATATTATTATATGTTTAATAAACTCAATATATACATATAGCCTAACAATTTAGTATAAATACTTCTCCAAGTCGAGAAGTTTTAATTAATAATTCAAATAGAGTACATTTCGCTCGAATTTCTTTGATTATTTTACACAAGTTAGAGTGATATGCCAAGTCAAGACTTTACGCAAATGAGAACCGAAAAGTCGTTTATTAAACATAAACATAAAATTCTTGTAACAGCAAGTGAGTTCACCTCGCACTAATAACGCTCCCTTCGTCACTCACGTCATTTTAGGAATCTTGGTATTCTGTTAAGCAATTTCACTTTAATTACAAGCTCCCACCTTTTCAGAATGCCAAATCGTAAAATGACTGCTTCACGACTGATTTGAGAGCGACCGCTGCGAAAACCGCTGTGTGAGTTTACAGAATTGCAAGGGCTGGCATACCTTTAATATAAAGGGGGAACGCTTCCAGTATCATCCTTGCCTTTTTTTAATAATATATTTTAGGTATTGTATGATATGGGGTACTATAAAAATTTAAAATTTCCTAAAATCCTTTATTTTTGTTCGAATTTCAATGAACTGAGATTACACGCAGACTAGTCTAAAGGAAACTCCTCACTTAGACAAATTCCTTTAAAATTTTATCGGCAAAATAAATAGCGTCTTGAACCAATAACATGTTACTTGTTAAACATGTCTTAACTACGTTTTACACGCGTTTTACAGAAAGTCACAATATATCTAATTACAAGTCGTGCTATTTTATTTAAAAGAAATATTTGGAAATGAATTATAAATAAAGAATAGAATAGAAGACAGGAGGCAGATGAGCTATTAAAAATAAGTTTTCCACCGCTTATGCACTTGACTTTGCAAAAGACGGGCTTAGGTTTGCGAAGGCTCCTAAGTAATGCTTCGAATTGGATTGTCTGAAGATATTTTATCCATGTGTGAAATCGTCTAAGATAAACTATCACTCCATTAAATTAGTTGTGTTATACAGAGGTTTTGTGTTTATAAATCCTAATTTTTGTGCGTATTCAGAAAAAAACCCTATTTTAAACAACAAACATACTACTAATGAAATAGCATAGTGAAAATTATCTTGCTCTTTCATTGGGTCACTCTTAAAGGCCAAATTAAAAGGAGTTCAAAAGACATTTAATGCGCGTTAAATATTGAGATCTAAAGGGAGGGCATTTTCGAGCTCCCCACATTATTTAATCTGTTCTCACGTGGTAATCCCCTGCGTCTCGAACGAAACCACAATGTATGATTTGCTGTACATTTAAGTTTTTTTCTCCCTTTTAAATGAAAATATTAAACAAGTGCGAGTGATAAATGTCTGTTAGATGCATTTCAGGTTTATTAAAAGGACGATTAAATTCTAAATGTAAGAGAGAAATATCTTAATATTTATTTGAATTTATTGTATACAAACGACTGGAAAAAAATGTATATCCATAATGTTACGAGAATTGTGGTGCTTAGCATGCCTCCTGATGATAGAGGAGAAGTCTGCTATTCATGTTCATGTTGTGGCTTTTTTCTTTGCACTTGATTTTGGAATTGGTACCATTCTGTCTAAGTTTGCAACTTACAAGAAATGCGACTTCACTGCGAAATCAGTTCAAAGCTTTCGTCAATGAAAAATAATTATCAACTTTTTAATTCCACTGTAGTACACGTTAAACCATCGTAATGATTTTAACAATTTACACCCGAATAATTATTATATAATTAACAACATTTTTAAGGATAAGGAATTACGAATTTTTGTATAAAACTTATTAAACGTTTAACGTTATAAAAAGAGTTAATTGGGTTTACAAATATTAAAAAAAAAAATTACAAATGTCGAATTTAAAATCAAAAGCATATTTATTATCCCTAAATAAAGCTTGTAAAGCTCGTACTTATAAAAGTAATTTATTACTAGCAATAATAATTTATTATATTAAATAAAGATAAACGCATGATTGTTCAGCTCCGTAAGGCATGCATATTACCCCATTTTGTGTAGAATCAATTTAGTTAATGTATAAGAACAATTGTGTAATTGAATTTAGTTAACTACTGTAGATTATAGGTGACCAGCATTCTGTGATTTTACATTTTATTATATTTAAAGAATTCAGATTTTAAACATACCGGTCGACTCAGCAAATTTGCTATCACCAGAGCAAGTGGTATTGCGCTGACAGGAAGAATTCCATTGGTGCACGCCGTGATTGAACATTCGGAATAAGAGATGAGGGTCGCAATTTAACATTGTATGAAAAAAAAAATGAATCTGCAAAAAAAATAATAAAACATTATGTCTAGCCTAAATTTATTATACGTAATTTAAAACTATCGCAACTTACTCAAATTATGATTTAATATACTTTAGTCACGTCAAATTATTATGCACTATAAAAATTCATAATTCGAATGGTTGTGTCCTTTTATTTTTTTTCAATCATCAGAAAACAGACTCTTTATTTTATTATATAAACAAAATACCGAGACAAAGAATGCTATAAACAATTATAAATTGCAACTAAATTAATTAAATAGGTTGCTTTACTCACCAAAAAGTGGTCAACCTTAATAAATACGATTTCACGCTTCACTGGCGTAAGGTGGGGAAAATAGTTTGTTTGCAGCAGGCAATTCGTCGGACCTTACCAAGGATATTTTTATATTATGTCCGAGTCAGCTGTTCCTGTTCTCCTACGGAGAAATATTATCAACTACACTAATACGCGGTTTTATTTTTTCACATTCAGTTTGCACTCTTAGTCTGTTATATAAACAAAACTATAACAGACTAAAAGAAATAATACAAACATTTAAATGTACAACTATAATAAAAATAAAATATTTTTGTTTATCGATCCAAAAATGTGGCAGCACCTAAGTAGCTTCGTTCACGCTTCATGGCGTAAGGTGGGGATAAATAGTTTGTTTTACAGCAGGCAATTCGTCGGACCTTACCAAGGATATACCTTTTTATGTCCGAGTCAGCTGTTCCTCGTTCCTACGGAGATCCGAGAGTATTCCGTCTCAAAAGAGTCGGTCTGACAAAACCACTATTAACAGTGCAAAGTCCTAAAGGGATTTGGTTTTTTTTTATACTTTCTTAAATGATTGGTTTCTAGCTTAATATGTTGCTTTTAAAAATTATCTAATATATTCTTGTGTAACCCAAAATGTCTTGATCGATTTTCTTGTTTATATTCGATTGGCCTGAGGTCGTAAACTATTTTTATATCGGTAAGTGAAAACGATTCCCATGATTTTTAGTCAATATTTTTGATAAATAATAATTTAATTTATAAATTAAATATTTAATAGTTATTTTTTGGGCACATTAGTAATATGTAAAGGGTGAACATTTAGGGTTATGTTTATAAAATAAATAACGAGACTAAGACGGATTAAACGAAAATAAAATATGTGCTACAATCGTTGCCAAAATGCACGTGAAGTTTTGCATGTAAGAAAAAGTTAAAATAACTCACGGAATGGAATTGAAGTAACAGAAAATTTACAAATTCGAAAACTACAGAATTCTAACAATATTTTTTTTCTTGTGTATTTATTTTGTTTATTCTAATACGTATTAAAAAAAGAATTAGATTATGCGACAAATTATAATTTCTCAATTCCCTAAATCAATAACTTTAAACTCATAGTCTAGTATTCCTAGTGATCCACCCTAACCCTAACTATAAGGTCATAAGTTCGAACTTTGAACCCCAGTTTTGCAACAATTACTTTTATTTAATTACTCTAAATAAAAAAGATCAAGAAAATAGATAAGAAAAACACTTTTTTAACGGAAGTTTGAAGTTATGTTTTACTATATAATTACAATTATTTTACATAATTTTAAATTTAACCGACGTTTCGCGTGCTTTACAGCGTGCGTGGTCAATAGTAGAAAAAGTTGTGTTATTTCCCCGGAGTTATCAACTAAAAGATGGAGGATTTTGGCAGAAATGGCTCACGGTGTCCTCTATTTTCGCGGATTGTTTACCTTGAGATTTTAATTTGGATAATTGGATCCCAGGTGTATGACAATTTTAGGCCGTCTTCTCTATTGAAATTGGGGTGTTTTTTGATTTCAATGGCTTCGTGTACCAATCATATGAATCTTCCCAAGTGTTCTGTTTTCTGTCTAAAAGTTATGTCAATAAAAGACAAAATAGATTGGAATGGTGACTCCAAGGGTGAAAACTCCACTAGTTTTTGATTAGTAATATTGAATCTATTTAATTTACATAAAGTTAATAATAGATATTACATAAGTCAACCTGTTCTACTTTGATTTTTCAACTATTGTTCTTGGATATCCAAAAGTTTTGATACGTAACAAATGGAAACTTTGAAGAGCAAACTTACAAACTTTTCTTGTGTAATCTTTGTCTAGATTCAAAGAAGTAAGAATTCTTAACAGGAATAGAAACTATTTAAGCAGATGAACGCTCATACTTAACATATTTATTTCTTACCAGAAAAACCGTACAAATTAAAAAAAAAAGCATTTACCATGTGCTTAGAGGAGTTGTTCGGATTAATACCTGCAGCTGAATTTCATCATCGGACGTCGAGGCAGAGTACGAAATTTCACCCGTATCACCTCGACGGCGGCCGTTCCACAACTGAGCGTTTTTCAAGGCAATTTTTGTCGCGCACCACCACTTTGTGGAACCAGCTGCCCACTGAAGTATTTCCGAACCAATTCGACTAGCAGCTCTTCAAGAAAAGAGCGTACCGATTCTTAAAAGGCCGGCAACACACTCGTGAGACCTCTGGCATTGAGAGTGTCCATGGGCGGCGGTATTACTTACGATCAGGTGAGCCTCCTGGCCATTTGCTAACTGTTCTATAAAAATAAACCGATCATTTGTACTGCGAAAGATCATGCAAATCGAAACAAATTATGATTTATTCATTAACTCAATAAAAAATAATGTTATTGTACAATTTATTCACCTACAACACAGCAATGTAATGTAATTTTTTGTTGCTGTTTCATTACGAAAGGCTAAGCCATTGTTTGCGAAACTTTGTTCGCGTTAAATAGCAAAGCGAATACCTAAGCATCCAGGGGCGAAATTGTCTAATACCTTGTATGGTATATTTATCCAATAATAAAACATATCATCGTTAAAAACAAAGTTTTATTTTTTCCTAAAACATTGATTAAAAATAATCTTACATTCAATGCATACAACTTTGAAATCTAATATATAAAATTCTCGTGTCGCGGTGTTTGTAGTTAAACTCCTCCGAAACGGCTTGACCGATTCTCATAAAATTTTGTGTGCAAATTAGGTATGTTTGAGAATCTGACAAAATCTATTCGCCTAAATGTTAAGGGTAGTTCACCCCTAAATATATTTTTTTAATTCTTAGATAATTTTTATTTTTTTTATGATACAGCATTAAAAAATAACGAAACGAACGTAGTAATATAATATTTTTTAATAGCTACTGACTTTGAGATTAAGCTTTTAATGTGAAGGGCTGTCAATTAAATTGACATAACACGAGCGATGGAGTGATAGGTTGATAATTTAAGCCTCCTGTAGGCAGCCTAATGGGAACCGAACAGCTGCCTGACTGATCACCGTGAATCGTCCGGACATATTCGTACAGTCACTAACATAAGTTGTTTTCGGCAGTTTAGATAATGTTCGTACATTGGGCTTATTTCGTCACTGTGGTGTGATAGATAATATACAGTATTCGCTAAAATTATGCAATTTTTGACTTTTAATAATAAGAAAACATAAATCTAAAGCAATACAGTAAATACAATTTATTTATGGCCAACTTAAGATCAGTCTAACGGTTAAAGATGTATGAATATGTTGTAACTACGTTTTTTTAATTGATCTTTATATTTAAATAAGTTTATATAAAACAAAGAATTGTGTGGGAAAGTTTTTAGCGATTATTTGAATATTTTTATATGAAATCGTATTTTCCTCATATGTGTACTGAATGTCAATACAGATTGAAAGAGCTTAGAAATTCCCCGTGAAATGCCTATTGGAGGTCGTTTCCCTGAACGTGTGAAGAATTGTCGAGGTGCGAGTTCTATAAAGGATTGAGGAATTCATCAAAATTGTGCATTTTCAGTACAAATGGACTTTACCTTTGTTTCGACCGAAGAATACAATTCCCACGTTTATGGCATTAATGTATTTAGAATATTTTTTTAATATTGAGATATTTTAACAACTTATTAGAGTAATTTTCCTATATTATTTTTTTCTTACTGAGGGGAATGTATTTTCACACAGAGTTTGGGAAGGCCTACTCCAGATCATTGTATTTTTTTACACCATTTAATGTACTGGCGAGTAGATCTGCCTTTTTTTATATGCTTCGCCTTCTACGTCAATAAGATGCCCACCTACTGCTGCCCACCTGATGTTTAAGTGACTTATGACTTACTCTCTTCCTCCTGTGTTAATTTTCTCTGCATACGTAACACCATTTTTTTCAGCCTCCTTTTGTAATATTACCAGTACCGCGGTACTGGTACTTTGGGTGAGACCGCTTCACGTTGTACGATTTTTTTACCTTTATTTCCCGAAACAAGAGTTGCCAAACAATCTGGGTATGTAGTACCCTCCGGTGGGGTCCGTATAGCCAACGTCATAATCGGTTGGTCATCAACTAAATTTAAAAGCCTATTTTCTATTCCCACCGAGTTGTGCTCCAAAAGTTCCTTAGTTGAACTCATAATTTCGTTAGTGTAAGTTGACTCTTACACTAACGAAAATGAAGTTAGCGTGGAAGCATTAGTATAGATACGCTGCATTAGTACAAAAACAAATTGCAATAAATCCTAGATGAAAAGCAAATCGCAACTATTACCTGACGAGGCGGGACTTAAAATCGCAGCTCAAATGGAGATTGATCGACGTAAATTGATTGCGACTGATTGTAACGTTCGGTGTATTCAATGTTGTGTGCGCGCAATGAAATTAAACGCACTTCGCGAGTATCGGTATAAGGTTTGAGTTGAATCGGTATTAGACTACATTTATTGATCTTTTCTTACCTCTCGCAGTTACTCTTAAGAGTTTTTGGGTAAACAAACTGATTAAGCAGTTACTGCTAGGATGAAAAATAGTGAAAAAGTCACTGTATATACCTAAGGAGAAATTATAAAAAAAATACCTAGATTACCTAACTAAGGGTAGTTGAACCTAAATGGTATTTATGAACATCGGACTAAGAGAAGCTCAGATTGTTATACAACTGTTTGATAATTCAAAGGCTTTTTTCAATACTATGTAATCAAACAACAATTCTAACACTATCCGATATCCGATCAATAATAATGTTTTCTCGAATCGTATCTGTTTCGTGACGATTTGTTTCTTCTCATATTATTTACAATTATTAACCACTCGGAATAATTGTAATATATAACATTCTACTTAGCTATATATAAGAAAATGAAACCCATTGTCACGACATAACATGAAAACGGCTTGACCGATCTGTCTGATTTATTTTTTATAATATTCCTTGAAGTACGAGGATGGTTCTTACGGAGAGAAAAATTAAAAAAATTGAGTGAAATAGTCTATAAAAACACTTTTCTATATTCCCATACAAAATATTCGTAATAATACTTAAAAGTCAATTTGGACTTTAATACCATAGTATAAAGTTCAAGTGTTAGTGGAAGGGTTCCGGGAAGGTAAATTTTAATTTTTTGACATAATGTATTTGTTGTCTTATCAACTTTCTTTGTTTTATCTTACTAGCTAGACCGGTGTCCCGAATAGCAGAATAAGTATTTAAAAAAAATAAAGAATCGACTGTTAGGCGGTACGATGTTCGCCAGGCCAGCTAGTTAACTATAAAATTGTGATAAACAGTACACAATAATAGTTCATCAAGTATCAGAGCAAATAAAAAGGGACGAGTTTGTCAGATTCTACGTAATGGATTTATATATAAGCTGGCCCATTTTCATCTTTTCAAAGACTGATTTGAAAATTCATCAATATTTATTGACATCAAACGATCCTGCGTTTTTATAAACTTCCTTTGATAATTCAAGAAAGAATAATTATTCAATAGCTTGCCTAATACTGTTAAAAGTATGCATTCACCGAGCATATTCAAAATATCCTCAACCAATACGTTGTCTAAATACACACAGGCTTACTACTCATAATAGATTATGCAACCTTATATTATGAAGTTAAAAGCTTGAGTTTATGAACTATTGTTTTATGAAAAATTATTTTCTTCTAAAATGAATATTAAAGGACAAATCTTTTTTACGGCATAATAATTTGGATACTTCCACGATAATATACATATATATCATATAATATTTACGTGAAAGGAATTCTATATTTAGTGCATGATGCTTTTAAGCATCAATAAAAATCTGGTCTCTATATAAATTGACAGTATAGAATTTATTGCAGCTTGCAATGATGCACTAATACATTAGCAATATTGGAATCACGCAATTCACATTACCGTGATTACGAGTCGGCGAACGTCCCGCAGAATATGAAATGAATATGAAAAAACATATTTTGATAAAAAGTACACGAGCTCCAAAAAGTGAATGCCTGGGGAAATCCTTTGATCGCTTTCCCGTATATTTTTTGCTTTTAAAGAACATTTGAACATGTTATTTACTTTAAGTAACAAAAAGGCTCCAACTATGAGAAAATGTAAAACCGCAATACAAAGCAACGGATGTAAGTTTTAAATCGTGTGCGAATAATATATTGTATTTTGTGTACCGAATCCTATATTAATAATATTATTATTTTAAATAAAGCGCAAGCTTACTTAAATCCCACCCGTATCACCTCGACTTGCGTTGTACTACAACTGAGGGTTTTTAAGGGCAGTTTTTCCGCGCACCATCACTTTGTGGAAGCTGCCCATTGAAGTATTTCCGAATCAATTCAAATTAGGGTCCTTCAAGAAAAGAGCGTACCAATTCCAAAAAGGACGGCAACGCACTTCCGAGCCTTCTGGCAATGTGAGTGTCAGATGAGCCTCCTACCCGTTGGTTGTTATATCAAAAATGACTTCTTCCTGTAACATATAAAAACAATAATAAAGCTACAGTTGCACAGCGAACAGAATTTCGTCAACCCATCATTTGATCTGTAACATAGAACGTAGTAAATACAGCGATAATATAGTATTGGTGGTGGTTGGCGAATGAAAAAAAAAGCTAAAATAAATAACTTATATTGACAATTTGCATTAGTAGCATTTTTGTTGTTTCATTTAAGGCAGAATGTTGGTAAACTCCATGGATATTCTACTAAAATTAAAACGACCGTTTTAACTTACAATGGCAATTAAACCATGCATTATATTGTTCATCTCATATTCATGTATTTTAGATATTCTTATGGGCAAACAGATTTTAAGATTTTAATAATTATCCTTTAACAACCTACCGAAACTTATACGTATATACTTATCTGAATATTTAACGGTCTTTATACCAACGGACACTACCTGAACCTATGTAGTAATCAATGATATTTATTCCAATTTTATCAGCATCTTATGAGCCAAAATGTGCAATCTCCGCTTCAAAACTTGAAAAGTTAAAGCATATTACTGTGTAAAGGGGCCATTACATCACAGTGACCGCTAGCAATTTCCTACAATATTTTCGCCCACTGCACTTTAAAATGGGAAATTTAGCTACAAACCGCTCTTCACTCCATGAGATTAAGTCGTCCTTTCTTTAGTAAAGGAATGGACCTTGTTTGTTATTTTAACTGGATTACGCTGGAGCTCAGATTGTCTCTCTAAGCATAAAGCAGAGTCAGAAGCTTCTTAACTTAATGAGAGTTTCAATAGAAGTTTAAGTAAACACGTATGCATAGTAACGTAAAAATTAGAATAGGGGTTATTAGATTGACTTTGGCACTTTGTGTTGCCATAGGCCTTTTTTAATAAAGTTATTTAAAATATATATTATATAGATAAAGGTAACTAACCTAACAATAATATCTATATCGCAATATAACAGTTGGAACCTTGTTTATTCCACAAGTCCAGAGATAAAAATCTAGTCGTTATAAGGGAGTATCAGAAATAGAGAAATTATGTACTGACTGATTAAGAAATCGCCAAGAGTAGTACTAGTAGCAAAATTTCGTTTAAAATCTTTTTCACCAAAACCATATTCAAATAACATCATCCTGAACTCAGCCAGCACATTAACACTATCCGGATAAAAACGGTCAATAATTGGCAACGAGACGCTCTTAATAGAATAACCGAAATAAAAACTCACCCACCTAACCGGATAATCGGTTTTTAGTTGCAAATACACTTTCCGAAATCAGAAACTTCAATGCATAGCAATGAGGCTTTTCAGCTGAAACTCTTCAAGCTAAATAGATTTCAGTGAAGTTTAAAAGACAATTTTTTATCTCGAACCAACCGAAATTACTAAAGTTATGAGATATTAGTTAAAACTTTTGAAATGGAAAATTTATTTCAAGTATTGATATGATATTAAATATAAGAAAGTTTCTTCAACTTGATTCTATTTTGATTTAATATTTCTATACAATGTTTCATTTAGTATTAATATATAGTTTATTATAGTTCTCATTTATTTATTTTTATTTACTGGCTGGCTAGCTGGACAGACTGCTATCGGATATTCTCACTTGTAATTAAAAACGAAAACTGTCGCTAGAGAATAAGTGTCAGAGTTTGCTTCGTCTTTGTATGAGACCATCTTTTCTCTTGCGATCACACTTACATGGAGCGAAAATCTTGTATTAGCATGCCAACCTCTGCTTTCGGGAACCATGGATAATAAAAAAATAACAATAAATATAACACTTAAATTTATAAATGACCTCCGATTTCATCCGTTTCATTGATTATACTTATTACGAAAATATACGTGTGTATTATTCATAGCTACGCTCAAATGTGGTTAAATACATTGTCAAGAGCAATGTTTGACGTTGGTACTTCAGTCCTTTATAAAGGTCTAAACATAACATTTAATTCCCGCACTAAGCTTATTCAAATTCGTCCTAAATAAACTCGATTTGAATACTACATAATTTATTGAGGTCCTTGTTAACGCCTGTGTAAAAACTAATCCCCTATTTAGGTTACACTTGAGTCTCAGAAAAACGGTTAAGATTTAGCTCGCAACAGAGGCTTGACAAATGAGGATGAATCTTCGGGAATAGGCTACAACGTGGAGGTGATAAAGTTGTGGATACGGGAAGACTTTTTACTATCAGAACGTAATGTAGAATAAGTGACTGGGGGATTTTATTAAATACATTTTATGTTTTGTATATAGAATCATTGGGAAGTAATTTAGATAAGAATGAGGGTCAGTATGACTCTAGTACCTATGTCAAAATCATATGACCAAACGGAAAATCTGCTAGATGTAATAAAATAATTTTCACATATCATGGTCTCAAGCGTGTGCCTGATACCAACCCCCATACACACCCTCTCAAATACACACTCAAACACATACACAGTTTCACACAGTTGACTGTTGATTGGTTTTTTATTTAATTTTTTAGATACTTTAAATTTTGTTGCTTACCCATATATGTACTTTTTTGTTATGACTCAGTATCACTTTGCTGTGGAATAGAAGCCTGCTAGCCTGCTAGCTTGGAAACCAGTCTCCCAAAACCTTCTTGTAATCGTACTGTTGGTTTTAAATGTTATACGGGAGAAATAAATAATTATTATTATATATTAAATATTGACAGCATTTCGAGTCAAATCTAAATTTTCTCTATAGTAATCTATGGACAACTTCCTAACTACTCTTAGTAACTCTTAAAATATAATATCTTTATAACGCTTTTAAAGTAAAACCTAGGCCATTAATGTCAATAACCCGATTACGTAATTTACGAGCGTGAATCGAAGCAAAAGCCGACAGTTTAAAAAAATATTCATCACATACTTAGCAAGTACTCTTTCAGTTCAGTTACTCTTCATATTTTAGAAAAAATTGTTTCAAAATGTCATTCGACGTTTTACAAAACTAATATGTAAACAAAATCCTTTTAATCAATAGTTAATCCAGTGTATGAGCCAGTAATACTTTTTGGCTTAAATTTGGCGCATGTAACTTTCTTCTTTCTTCTTTGTACTCTAATTAAATAATGATTCGGTCTCATCCGTCTCGCCATTCATTATTTATAATTAGCCCCTTGACGCCTTCGTTCGGTGGCGGGAGAGACATTAATCATCACAATTAGTACACGGAACCAAAAAACACTTTTTCACAAAGGCTCTTGGTATTTTTGATACTCCGGCCTAATATCGCTGCAATGTTGATCGACTTTTACCCTTACGTATAAGAGGTGTTTTTTTTTATTTTTTTTTTTATGGCTCTGGCACGGTTTGTGCATTAGCCAGCGTCAAGTATGAGGTTTTTTTTTATCAATCGTTCTTTTTGCCTTAGAAATTCGATCATATCTTCCATGTACGGTTTAGGCACTCGCCCGGTACCGCACAACCCTCCCAAAAGCCGAGAACAAATTTAAATTAAATTAAAACTTGCCCTCGAACCAGGAATCAAACCCGGTACCCCTCACCTAGCTGCTATAAGAGGTGTTTGCTTACTGGATTAAGCGTCTAATCCCTGAGGTCGTAAATTCGATATCCACCTGTGCGCTAATGGATTGTTATCTGTGCAATGATCCTTTTTTCCATTCCGGAAGCCAGCTTGTCACAGCATATGTCACCTGACCTACTTGTCTATGACGGAAAAACCACTAATCTACTACACAGTACTTAGGATGAACAGTGTTGGCCTAGTGGCTACGGCGTGCAACTCACGTGGGCTTGGGCAAATCACAGCTGTTCTAGTGAGCTTTTCTATCTATATAAAAATTTAATACTTGCCTAATTAGGAAACAAATGGTGACGAAACAGATCAAAATATCTAAGAACAAGACCAAGGGTTCACACACAACAATACAGGGCTTCCTTGGTATGTACTTCTTTTCTTAGAACAATTTGCAACAAGTATGCTTTGATTTATACGAGTATAAACACATTTATTATTAGAAATAAATAATTAAGGGTTAGTGTTTATATAGAATGTGAATACTTTTTATAAGTTCCTACGATTTAATTTCTGTATAACCAGTGTCAAGTATGACACTGTATGTGAAAAAGATATCGCGTTCCGCACACATCTAAGATTTACACAAAAATATGCCGCAGATTTACTTAATGCCCATGGTCAAGAAATTATCTACACACCTAGAACCCAGAAGAAGCCGCATAGTTAAAAAAACTCAGTGCAATAAAATTGTTTCACTAACTAGTACGAGTACTCTTCTGTCACTTTCCATAGAAATCTTAACGCTGTGATAAAAAGAGACGGCTATATTAAAATTGTTCAATAGACTTGTTTAGTTTTTATGAATAAGGAAGTAAAAGTTCAAATACATAATTCAAATTACAATACATTATTATTCATTGCACGAGTTTCTTGTCTGTCAAAATGTCTTCTCTGCTATCGAAAAAAAGCGTCAACGTACCATATCTGCAACAATTTCTTTAACTGCTAAACAACCAAAGCTACAAATGTTAAGCTTGACGAAGCTTAAAAGCATTTAAAAAGCCAGGTGCAGAAAACGTGAGAGCTTTAAACGATGCAAACATTAATAACCACTTACAGCGAATGCATGTAAACGCGTTTCTGAAGATTGATCACTTCCAAGTGGAATGCTGTGAACATTATGTTGACGATTGCAAACAGTAATTTATGTCTCGAATTAGTATTCAGTTTACAAGTTTTGTATATATATATCAATCATATTATATATTAATGAGTAGATTCAGCTCGTTTACCGTAACAGCCATTTTCGCGGTTAAATTACATGAAATGAATCCTTTTATTTGCTTTAATTTGCTTTAATTATTTATCCTTTTTGAAGTTATACTTCTTTAGGCGCGTTATGAAAAATTTATGAGAGTGAAATTTTACGATTGCGCGCGCACCGTGACACAAAATTCAGTATGGGCGCCAAGCGTGCGCGTGCAAGATGGGAATAAGACAAGTTAAAAGAAATAGAATATGCGTGACGTATGACCATAATGACATTTGTAGTACCTTCTAAACAAATAAAGCAGTTTTAATTATTTTTTCAAAGAAATTTAGCAATGCTTTTTCACAAAGACCTATTGTTACTTAGTTAAAAGGTTATGAAACATACCTAGTTATTAAATTAAATTAATAATATAATAAAATAATAAATAATAATTGTTATTAATATTAATTAATAATTGAATAATATACTAAATATTATATATTGTTAAATTATTAACGCTAAATATCTATTATTAATTATCTAATATTTAAAAAAAATAAAGAAAGCCAAAGAAGTATAACTTCTTACGCGCGTACATAAGTACACGCACCCTTTTTTATGGTTTATAATAATCAGTTTTTTTTCATAAATTAAATTCATATATTTTACTATCTCCAAATGATATGTGATTATGACAGTGTCTCTTTAATGTTAAAATGTCACAAACGTTATTACTTATTTACTTATTTACATCCTTATACAAAATATATACATTATAACTGTTATTTTTCTTAATCTACGATAACTGATTCTGTGTGCCTACGGGCAAAGGCCTCCCCCATTGTCCTCCATTTCTCCTTATTGTATACCAATCTCTTCCAGGTCTTAGTCTTTCCTGCCATTTCCATGATGTCATCGGCCCACCTTTTAAATTGCCTACCTCTGTTTCTTTTATGGCCTCTTGGTTGCCATACTGTTACAATTTTCTTCCATTTATCTGCTCATCTTATGATATGTCCAGCCCATTTCCATTTTAGTACTTTTTTTTTATACACAACGTCAGCAAACCCTGTTTTATCTCTTAATTTCTTGTTACTAATTTTATCAATTCTTTCTTTTCTTTATTATGCTTCTTTCCATGGCTCTCTGGGTTACACTTAATCTTTCACATTTGTCACAAAAGTTATTTTGATCCAAATAATACTCAATCGAATAAAAACAACAACCAGAATACCGCAAAACAGTAATAACACAACTTTATTCGCGTAACACAATTTAAAGTTTAAAAGATTACAAGGTCCAATCTCCAATGAATAGATATCACAAACTCTGTGAATATACTGGGAACTTTCCCGCTATCTAACGAGTAGAATATAAAATGTGCTATACGACACTAACACTTATCAAGTTTGAGCGTACAATCCCGACACGGAGAGAAGGTTTCATGGAGACGAGCGATTAAAAATCAGTGTATAAATTACTGATGTTTTCGACAAATTATGACTATGAACAAACGGTACAGCTAATATTGCAAATCTGTTTAATTGCAAATGCGCTCCCTACAGGGTTCGGATATCATAAACATTACGATCTAGCCTAACTTAAGACTAATAGTACTAATACACTAATAGTTAAAGTGTCCAATAACACTACTAATAATAATGTAATGGCCTACAGGACATGTTAATATGCACAGATCGTGTGTGGAACGGTTGTGCGAGAAAATTGTTAAATATATAAAGACGGCAAACAAATCTGAAAGATGTATATTGTATATTGATTATTATGTATATTATGGATATTGTATATTGATTATATTGTAAATAAAAATATTACCGATGTAGCCGGGGCCGTATATAATGTATCATGTTTTATTGTAAATTTTAAAGATAGAAAAGTCCCTGGACACAATGGCAGGGGAGTAGAAAGAAAAAATAATTAGCCTCGACATTAATGCAATGATGGAGCCTATGTATTGTAATAAACTAGATGATACTGAAATTAATATGAGATGAGTAAAATGAGAATTAGAATATACTTAAAATTGTATTGTATACATTATAATAAATAATTATTGCAAGCTTATACTTAATAATTACATGAAAACTTAATAGAAGTTTACTCCATACTATAATTTTAACCAAGCGGTTTTTGCGTTAGTTGTTCCGCCCCCTAAAGCTAACTTGTATTAGCAAAGTTCCCAACCTACTTTTGTTGGAATAAATTTTTCATAAAACCGACAGTTGAATTAAGCCATACTGTAGGCGAGTGTGAACCTTCTTCAATGGAACTTTTAAATTTATAGTTGGCTTTTGTTTAAATCTTTTATATTATACAGAACATTGTCATTCTCGCTGTCCAGGGAAAAGACGTCTAAAATTAAGAATTTCGTAGTTTGAGAAATAATAATTTAATATGCAATAACAAATTTAACCAAAGAAATCTAACAAAACTCACTCAGCATGAGTGTCTTTTAGCAGATAAAAGTTTGATTAAAAATAAAATTAATAACTCAGTGGCGCTACAACCTCTTTAGGTCTTGGCCTCAGATTTCTGAATTTGTTTCATGATCATTTTTAAATCTAATAGGAAGTAGGTGATTAGCCTCCAGTGCCTGACACACGCAGTCGATTTTTTGGGTCTAAGACATGTCGGTTTCCTCACGATGTTTTCCTTCACCGTTCGAGCAAATGTTAAATGCGCACATAAAAAGAATATCCATTGGTGCACAGCCTGGGATCGAACCTACGACCTCAGGTATGAGAGTCGCACGCTGAAGCCACTAGGCCAACACTGCTCCCTTGTTTCTCCAAAGTTTGATTACTGTGTATTATATTTTTAAAGTAAAGCTTTTTAAGGGTCGCCATTTTGTTGAAAACATCCATTATTTTTGGCAAAGGCAAGAAATTGGCCCGCTAATGCACCCATTGTCCGTATTTCTAGGTTGTCTCCATTCTGGGACGCTCGCTCGCTGTTCCACTAGATAAAGCACAGATATAGCTTTATTTTTACAAAATTTAGCTACGTAATGTTATTTTTTAGTATTTGATGTGATTTTCATCAAACTTAAGTAAAAAATAAATGAAAAGGAAAAAAACATAAGCATGTCTGTTTTTGGAGAAAACGCTTCACAGTTAAAAATCGTTCTTTTAGTAATATAATTTAACTTAATTGACTCGATCTTTTTTTTTTTAATTTGCTTAACGGTTTTCCTACTATACACTTTTAAAAAAATTACACTATACACAAGCCAAAAACGGAATACACATTTAAACACATACAAAGCACAGTTACACCTATACAAATACAAAAAAAATCTTATCTATCTATCTTAAAAAAGTAACTGGCCCACTATGGAAACATGAGGAGGCCTAGGTATGTCGGCAGACAAGGAAACACCGAGAAAGAGATTTAATGAATTATTAATCTAAATTACAATATTAAATATAAAAATATGTAAATAAATAAGATTGTTTTGTAAGAAAACTTGGTTGTTTGAAATAAAGCCTTCATTCATTCATTCATAACTAACTCGTTATGTTAAAACGCCCAAGTACCTATCAATAGGCTCTTAGGCTTTATTCAATACTGAATTGTATCAAAACAAGTTAAGCGGTTTCATTGTTTATTACATGTATATTCCAAAAATATTTTTAAAGGTAGCTCAAAATGTACAAACATACGTACGGGAAATAGGTGTCGAATTAAGAGCCACCGATTTAGTGAAATCGGGCGAACAGTTCAAATACTAGCCGAAATCCAAATGGATCACGCGTACATACAAACAGTATGACAGCGCATTCGATTTTCAATTTAGCACCAATCAAGAGGCTTGAAGTGTGTTACAGGAATCGTATTAGGAATCGGGACTTCAAAGTATACGGCAATGTGTGTGTGTAATCAGAATGTATCGTCAACAAAACGAAATTTGAACGGGACCTCGTAATATATTCCAATATAATTTGGAATTTCACAAATTAATTAAATTGCGATTACTGTACCTGAAGCGAATTCTTGATTTCGAGAGCTAGATTTATTAGACATCTCCATTAATTTGAAATGTTAGGATCAAATAATAGTACTGAATAAATCACTTGGATAAATTTTATAAAAACTACTCAAAAAAAAATGATGCGTGTACTTATGTACGCGCGTAAGAAGTTATACTTCTTTGGCTTTCTTTATTTTTTTTAAATATTAAATAATTAATAATCAATATTAAGCGTTAATAATTTAACAATATTTAATATTTAGTATATTATTCAATTAATTAATTAATAATAATTATTATATTATATGATTAATTCAATTTAATAACTAGGTATGTTTCATAACCTTTTAACTAAGTATAAATAGGTCTTTGTGAAAAAGCATTGCTAAATTTCTTTGAAAAAATAATTAAAACTGCTTTATTTGTTTAAAAGGTACTACAAGTAGATTGTCTAATTCCCATCTCGCTTGCGCACGCTCGGCGCCCATACTGAATTTTATGTCACGGTGCGCGCCCATCGTAAAATTACACTCTCATAAATTTTTCATAACGCGCCTAAAGAAGTATAACTTCAAAAATCCTTAATTAGCTATTATATTTTTATTTATAAATCGAATATGGAGTTCAAGGTTTTTAATTTTTAACAAACAAATCGCTTAACATGAATGTTGATTGAAATATCGTTAAACGATTCAACGATTTAATAAAGTTATCGATTCTAAGGACGACAACATAAACAAGAAGTTCTAAAGGAAAATCACTGATGGAACGTAATCAAAAAATATTTTGTTTGAAACATTAAATGAAAATTACACAAGAATTTAATTTCAACCTTGACCCGTCAAATGTAAATACTTTTAGGAAATTACGAAATTAAATGAAATGTTTTATATATTTTTAAAAACACATAACTTTAAAATTGAATTTTATGCTAAGTGGTTAAAAGAATTCGGAAAAACTAAGCTACTCGTACGTTGCTAAACATTTGGATTTTTGATGAAAACTAAACTATGTTAGTTTAGTTTTCCTGAATATATTTTTACGTGTATTATATAGGTTTATATTACTGTAATGCATTTCTAAGCCGTACTCCAGTGTAAGTACTAGTACTGGGTGGCGCAAAAGTAAAGACCCTATTTGGTTCAGCTATAACATTTTTTCTAAATTAGAAAACTAGATTTAGGTTTTTTTAAATGTATATTTGTGCCATTAAATTTCGTACCATTAGGATTTAAAGGTGATGTCTTTTAAATGGTGACCTCCAGAGTTGATGCACATTTGAGCCCTATTTATGACATTTTGCATAACTTGCCGTAATACTTCCTGTGATATGTTCCTTATTTCTTGATGAATGTTTTCTTTTAGATCTGCGAGAGTCTGTGGCTTGTTCACATATCCCATAGACCCCAAAGAAAGAAGTCTGGACTCGTCAGATCGGGTGATCTTGCAGGAAATCGTCGACGAAATTCCCGTTGTGTTTTTATCACTGAAGAATTATTCCGTAATATTATTATAATTTTGTTCACTACACAATTTTCAACAACAGAATGAAAACTATCGTCATATAAAAAAATTAACATATTTTCTTTAGTGCCAGTACTTTTGCGCCACCCGTTACTAATTGAGATATCAATATAATTTGCCATCAAGGAGTGAAAATCAATTTTATCTTCCACATTATTTATAACAACATTAGGTGAGTAAGGGAAATGAAGACAAATGGATGAAGGAATTCCCTTCGTGGCTATTATCAAGGCTTCGCTAAATACAAATGGTAGCGCAGTTAATACACGGTCAATCTCTGCATGAAGCCTCAATTTGTGTCCGTTCCCTTGGTAAATTTTTCTTAATTTTTCATATGGATCGCTTTTGACACACGTAATCTATGTTCATTATTTACGTGTGAAGATTAGAGTCTAGAGTTTTTAAAAATTGACTTAATGTGCTACTTATGGAAACAAATTATTAATGATTATTTGCGTGTATTATAAATAATATTAATTTTACAACGTAATAATATATTTTAATAATGTGATATTTTATCACTACAAATAATATAAGAATTGACTCATAATGCGTGTACTCATAATGTATGTAAATTCCTTTTAAGATATACTTTAGATTGTACCACCATAACATTTTTGTACCATATTTTTGCAAATAAAATATTATTACATATAATGTGCCAGTTTCACCGTTTACCGTTCAAGATTTACCTCAGTCGCTTAAATTCAAACACAACATTGTTGCACAGGAAAAAAACGCACGAGGGTTGAAAACGCCCAACCACTAGCATATCGCTATTCTGTAGCTATACATCAATAATACTATCGCTTAATAAAAATGATATCATATATTATAAATAACTGCCCATCGTTCATATTTTTACATTCAAGTGTCTCAGTAGTCCGGGTCAGTGAAAGACATTTGAAAAGGAATTTCATGTAAATATGTAGTACTGGCGTAGATCAAAGTAAATATGATTATACTCATCTGAGAAAGTATCATGATTTTATTCGTCGAACTATATATATATAAATAAACAAAGATTTTTGAAGTGAAACTTCTTTATCGGGGTTGGAAAAAATTTTAGTGTAACATTTTTTCGTTACGCGTCACATTTTTTGGTTCATAGTTCGGTTTTCGGTTTCGCGCCATGTTGCTTTTTGAAGTCAAACTTCTTTATCGGCGTTAGAATGAATTTTTTATCGAAGTTTGGGAGAAATTTTGTAGCAAAATAACGATAACAATGATAGTAATAATTCTATTACAATTAATGAAATTCTGTAATAATCTTAGTAGTAATAAGGTAAAATGAAATAATTGTATTTGTATTCATGTCTATGATAATAAAAGCCTTTTGTTAAACTTAATTTAACCAATTTCGCATTGCATGCATATAGTAGATCATTTTTGAAAAATAAGGTCATAAAAAGTTTCACTTCTTACGTGTGTACACCTAGTACACGCACACTTTTTTTTTAGATAATTGAAACTTTACGGCGCAACATAAACTCTGTAGGCATTATGTCTCCGTAGACTAAGATCTAAGATATTCCTAAGTAATACAAACGACGATAAAGCTAACTGGAGCCGTAATAAAAACACTCGTACAATAAAAGCTGGATTTATAAGCTTGTAACAGTAAACTTTATAAATACGAGAGATAAGAGCTCGTAAAAGCTTGCTAGTTTGAACTTTGAAATTATATTGAAAGCTGCGCATACCGCGTTTGAATTTGAATTTATTTCTTAAGGCACTTTTCACCGCTACCAGCTGTATGATTGAGCAACTACACGTCGGGGTATTACCGAACTCTTCATTCCTTTCCTTCAAAAAACAGCGTACCAATCTTTAATAGACCAGCAACGCACTCCCGATCTTTCTGACATTGTGAGTGGTCATGACGGTTTCTCTTTACATGAAATGAAATAGTGGCTGCCGGTTCACTCTGTTCTGTAAAGAAGGGTGCGTGTACTTATGTACGCGCGTAAGAATTTATACTTCTTTGGCATTATTAAAAATAGTTTTTGATTGCATGCAAATAATTAATTACAATTATTAAATAATCAAAGACTGGAAAAGGAGTCATTATAGTCAATGAAGTTCAATTTACATTTGAAAAATTAAATAAATAAATATTTATTATTATTCTCTTACATTAAGTGTAACATAAATTCTATTATTATTCGAATGTTGTTTTTAAATTATGTCCAATGCCGTAGCATCTACCGTGGGCAACTTCATTCTGCTAATTTTGTGTCTCGGTTCGCGCGTACGTGAATCTTCATAACGCGCCTAAAGAAGTATAACTTCAAAAAGTATCCATATTTGCGGGTCTTCCTGGGGTGCTCTGTTTCCTTTGCCGTTGCCTTTACAACTTTGTTGTTGTACAACAATGGAAGGAAATTTAATAATCATTTTAAAACCGTAAAATGTATTGCACTCGAATAAAAATATATTATTCTTCACAACTATTCGAAATCTGTAACTGAACTTAAAAACAAACGGCTCTAAATAATTATTATCAACCATCTTAAAGAGTGAAATATGATTCGTATTATACAAAATAGTAATTCGCGTTATACTTCCCGGTGGTAAAACATGCATTGTTTTAATTGCTAATATACTTGACCTCTCTCAAGAGTCGTATGTAAATTAAAAATCAAAGTTTATAAAGTCAACTCGACAAATAGAACCCTTTGTATGAGTAATATGAAAAGTTTTGCTAAGCACTAAATGGAATAAAACCGTGAAACGAACTCATGCCAAGTGCATATTATAAAAGAAACGCAATCCGTTAAAAGGTTTTCGAGGAAATGTATAATGGCCGCTAAGGGAATATCTACATCTATCAATATTCGTTTCGCTTACCCTTGTATAATTGTAGGAAATAATATATGGAGGACAAAGTTAAGGTTCACTCGAATGTAATTACGCCTTAGTTATAAATTTTATATTTTAATCTTGTTTTAATAATAATAATAATCGCAAGAATAAACAATAAAGTATGCGTTTAAGTTGTTTGTTGTTGTTAAATATTTTATTGAACACAAGCCGATACCATACAATTTAAAATACAAATACATTATACGAAGTGCGAATGGCTCTATTTTTAAACAAGCTCTGACTATAATAACAGTAAAAAATTGCAACAACTACGATAGCAGTGAATCTGCAGCCATGACCTCCCACTTTCAGAAAAGTTTCCCAGTATTTAATATACAAATACGTTTTTTGTAACCTACATTATTTACAATTTCGTTAAACTACGTAAAGTAAAGTATTGAAAATCCAAGAGGTGAATTTATTTTATACTACCACAATAAACTCGATTATATTATATTTTATTTGATACGAATACTTATTGAAACTATCTATAAGGACTATGGGTACAGCTCAGTTTTAAGGCATTAAAAATATACATAACAAGATATTCCTGTTGATTTTTTCTTTCGAAAAGATGTATTTATTCCCCTTCAATATACTTAATACCAGCAACTTGAGTCGATCATGCTCAGGCGAATGTGGTTTTCAGATCGTTAGCAACTCAATGGTCAACTATTCTTAGTTTTTATTCAATAGTTTGTACAAACATAAATAAAGTTTGTATGCGTAGTTAAAAGTTCTATTTAGTTCTGTTTGAGTTTTTCGTTAGTCAATGTACGAGTAATTGGTGTCAAACTGTCACAGTATAAATAAAAAGCCAGCGTATAGTCGCTAGTTGATAATATTTCTTAGTAAAGAACATTAATTTAATGTTTTCTTGTTAGGCGAAAATCTATAGCGAAGTTTCCCTTCTAAAATTAATTGACATCTTTCGAAGTTGAAAGTGTCGTATATCAAGGGCATAAGAAATCGTATTGGCGGGTTCTTGACCGCTATAAACGTCAGTCAAGCATCACGGAGAAATTTCGTACGAAGCAATGACAAGGTCTAAGTCAATTCATAATGCAATCGGTATGTGAACACTTTCAATAAAATGATAGTGCGTTTTCCCATCCTCCATCTTTATTTGGTGACTTTTATGGCATATTTATATATCATTTTTATACGATTATAATAATTATACGCCTTATAAGTATATTCTTCATAATTCTGATAATTTTGCGATTCTGTCCGAAAGAAAATCTTAAAGTTTACGTATTTTACATATTCAAATATTATTTTTACTTCCAACATTCGAATTTATTTTTCATATCAAATATAAACTTGAAAACTGTGATTGTTATTCCGAATGTTTCTCGCTAACGATTCTGACCCACAATATGTCAGATATCTGGATGACTATAATCTCATAATCATATCAACATTTGCGAAGTCGATTGACGATTTAATGCATGGATTCCCTTTAAATACCAGAACCATGACAAAATCAAGACCAAAATATCATAATAATAACAATAAATAACATTGCCATAATTTTGTGACAAGAGGGAGCAATTAACTAAATTATTCTATTGGCTAAATATTTAATATGGCATCATTATTTTTGGAGCTTGTCATAACGACTGGCAATTTATGCGAATATGATTAAGGTTGCTAGTAATAAATTTAAATATAATTTTGACTGCAAACAAGCTTTATTTACTGGGATAATAAATATGGCTAGTTTGTATTTTAAATTGGACTTTTGTAATTTTTTTTTTTAATATTTGGAAACTCCAATTCAACTCTATTTTATATACGTTTTATAATTGTTTTATAAGTGCTTATACCTAACCTTACTACTTCTCCTGCATCCATTAAAAATGTCAACTGTTCAATTATATAATAATTATTGCGGGTGTGCAAATTGCTAAAATCCAAGTAGAGGTTCGTGCTTAACCAGTGTACTACAGTGGAATTAAAAAGTTGATGCCGAAATTTTTCACTGACGAAAGTAATCCTGAAGTCTGAGTCGCAGCGAGTCGCAGCTTGCTTGTAGCAGTCGAGCGCAAACTTGTTCCATGAACCATGGTACCAATCCAAAAGTCAACGCCGTGCAAAGAAGACAGATAGCCTACTATATGAACAGACATACAGAAATCTAAGCCCAAGACTATACACTCGGTTGTAGCGCTGAAATGCATCTGCATATATGTTGAATATTTTATTACTTAAATACCAAACATACATTTCTTTTACCACTGAGCGACTGAAAACGAAAGCCTTAAAAATAACAAGATCAAGAGCAAGTCACGTCGGTTTTTCTAATACGACTTGATTATTCTGTATCGGAGGAGTTTATCTTACTTGGATAAATTCTTAGAAAAATTCACCCCGTGTTTGAGTCGCTGCTGTAATAGGGCTCGGTTGTCTTTGTTAACACTCAAGGATTTTGCATTTGTCGCCTTTAGACGTCGCGATATCACGACATTTTATAGATCATACACCAAAAACATGTAAATTATATTAAGATCAGCCTTGCAATTCTGTAACTCACTTTTCGAACTCTCACAGCGGTTTTCGCAGCGGCAATCAGTCGTGAAGCAGTCACTTTACGATTTGGCATTCTGATAAACAATAAACTACAAGCTCCCTCCGCTTGTCAAGACGTAAAGTGAAATTGCTTAACAGAATACCATGAGATTCCTAAAATGACGTGAGTGACGAAGGGAGCGTTATTAGTGCGAGGTGAACTCACTTGCTGTTACAAGAATTTTATGTTTATGTTTAATAAACGACTTTTCGGTTCTCATTTGCGTAAAGTCTTGACTTGGCATATCACTCTAACTTGTGTAAAATAATCAAAGAAATTCGAGCGAAATGTACTCTATTGAATTATTAATTAAAACTTCTCGACTTGGAGAAGTATTTATACTAAATTGTTAGGCTATATGTATATATTGAGTTTATTAAACATATAATAATATGATAAACAATTTTTGCAACTGTTAACTTAGGTTAAGACGAATATTTTGTAAAGAACTTGAAATCATTGGTCACAAAATACAATAGCTTGTAGTTTCCCAACGTTGGCCCACGCCCCACATTGGGGCAATTTGATAGTTAAATGAGTAAAGTAAGTAAGCAAGGAGTAAGGAAGTTATTCGATTTTTTTTTAATTATTTGTAATTTCTTCCTTCCTTTCATAAGAATTTAAGAATGGCTAAGGAGGGGGAATGTCACAAAAAAGGTTGGGAACTGGGTTAGAGAATGACATGCTTAATCATTATACTGTTCCATTTAGTCGGTTTGGTATAATTTCATATTCACGATATAAGATCTTAAGAAAATATAATCGTATGACGTTAAAACCTTCTTATCATCAGTATCCATCAAGAGCGACGACATCTCGCATACAAATTCAGGCCTAGCTGTTATCAATTCTAAGATACAATTTAGATCTGACGACATGACATTAATATTATTAAGAAACTGTTAATCTCGCTATTATATATTTAATAATATCCCGTTTACTTTTTAAAAGGAATGCGTAGTTACCTAATATGTTAGTATATTACATATTTTGTTTGTTTGGGATTTAAATCCATTCCACAATAAAATATTTAGAAAGACACTAAATATTGCGGTATTAATATAGAACTGAAGGGGACAAGGAAAATTGTCACGTTAAACAAAAGCCTGTGTACAAAAATTAATCAAATTTTATTATTTGTGGTAAAAACATAACAAAACAGAAAACAATTGGTACTATATCCTTAATGCTTAGATTTGTGTCCCCAGTGCTTATGGTCTTCGTGTCCGCCCTTTTTGTCGTGGTCGTGGTGATGGTGCCAATGCTCATGATGACCGCCTTCACCGTGGTGACCCTTGTGGTCATGATGATGTCCTCCCTTCTCATGGTGACCCTTCTTACCGTGATGGTGCTCATGGTGTCCGCCGTGCTTGTGACCCTTGTGAAACTCACCCCCCTTCTTGTAACCACCCTCTTCGTGGTGACCTCCGTGGTGCTCGTGATGCCCCTTCTTTCCGTGATGATCATGGAAGTGCTTGTCCTTTTTGAATTCGTCGTGTTTCTCGACACCATGATGTCCCTTTGTGTCGTGTCCTTTGTGCCAGTGGCCATGTTCTTCATGTCCGTGACCGTGTTCACCCTTCTCACCGTGTTCATGGTGATGATGGTACCCATCATCATGGTGATGATGTTTCTTGTGCCCTCCGTGTTCACCATGATGGCCTTTATGTCCTTCATGGTGGTGATGACCTTTCTTGCCGTGGAAATCTTCATGATGACCCTTGTGTCCTTTATGTCCCTTGTCGCCGTGCTCATGATGATGATGCTCGTGATGTTCATGACCACCACCCTTGTCCCAGCCGTGACCCGACGCTGCTGCTTCAAGATCAGCTGATCTCTTCTCCCTCATGTCTCTAGCGGAGACTACAGCCACGAGGGCTACCAACCCCAGAACTACCAAAGCCCTCATTGTATCAAGCAGCTGTTCTGACTGTGCCGTACTACAGCGCTGAAGATATTTTATACTGTTGACAATTTGAGAAATCAGCGAGTGTCAAGGTCGTATTGAACGATAAATGATTTCGACTTCCGAACCAAATGTTGCGTAAACAATAGCTTGAGAATATTATTATTAAAATTTCTCTAAGTGAATTAGTTTAGGTTTCGACACCTCAGAGCGGTCTGAGTGTCTTATATATATCTGGTCTGGTCTTTCAAAATATCAGGTCATTCCTGTTTATAAATAGTGCAGTAGAGCGAAAGCCAAGTAACTATTTCAAGAAGTGTTATAAGCGATATATTTTAGTTCTTTCACTCTAAATCACATGAATTGTTTCCACAAAAATTCGTAAACCAAAATTGTAATAAAGGAACAACAAGAATTTCCAAAATTAAAGCGAACATTCTGCGGTCAAAAGTTAATAAACAACGTCCCAAACTCTTGCAAATATCCAATAATTCACAAACATGGAACTTATAAGGCATTATTTGTAAGATAAGCGTTCCGACATGTGCCGGCCGCTCGCTCCCTGGAGACGGTTAACTTTATTGGGCATAAAGTAAACCTACTTTTATTTCAAGTGTAAACGTTTCATAACTTTAAATAGATTTTTTTAAATCGCCTCTTCGTGTTCACATTAATCTCCGAGATATTATTTTCACGACTGGACGTGCCAGCGTGTTATTTTACTTCATATAAGCCAAAAATACAAGATAGTGTTTTGTCTCTAAGTGATTTAGATGCATAATAAAAACAATACTCAATATAATATAAATCAAGTATCTAAATCGTGATCGAGCATTTAAATCAAGGCGGCAATTCAATTTTAATTTGGTTTATTAGAATCGTAACATTTTAATACAAAAGCAATTTGATTTTCCATCGCGCATCAATAAGCCACTGAAGTCAGAAACTATATAATAGAAGTTCAGATTGTATTATAAGACAAATGATGCTTTATTTATTTAAAATATAACTTTTTACACTATATTCCATCACTATTTCTAACAAAAAATCTCTGACAAAAAATAGGTCTTCGACAAAAACATGTACAGGACTTAAGTATGAATAATCTTGCCGAAACGATAACAGTGCCTCTAGTGGTTTCGCGTAAAACAAGGTTTTTTCTTACAAATATTTGAATGAGACATAGAACTTTGTCAAACAGCATTAACGATCAAAGACAAATATAATTTTTACTTGTATACTTATATATGTCACCGTAAAATTGTAAACACCGTTAGATTGTAATCTATCTCGCGAGATTGTAAACTGTCGAAAGATTGTGAACCTCAACGAACTGCTTACAATTTAACGTATTATTATTCGGTAGTTATATGAAATTGTTGGAAAGTAAAATTAATCTGTAATTGACCAAAGAAGTTTGAATGATAACTAAGTTAGTGTAGTACAATCTACCGAATAATAATACGTTAAATTGTAAGCAGTAAGCTGAGGTTCACAATCTTTCGACAGTTTATAATCTCGCGAGATAGATTACAATCTAACGGTGTTTACAATTTTACGTTAACATATATAAGTTTTCTATCAACACGTTATCAGCAAGCAACCCGAAAATTTATTATATATATATAGTATAGAGGAAAATATAAAAAAAATACGTTTGTGAACATTTCAGTATAAATTTATACGTTAACTTTTCAAGCTAAATAACGTGAAAAACTAATCAACTTATACTATGAGTGAGATGTGTTAATAGAGGTTGTTAGTGAGAGACCTTCGAATATGTTGGAAGTTCGGACCAATTAGCTGATGTGTGTTTGTGGAGTGAATATAAATAGGAAAGTGCCTCCAGCTGCTACAATTAGATAGTTAGGGTTAAGTAATTAGATAAATATAGTTTTGGGTGTAATATCAGTACATATGAATAACTGAAGTAATTTTCGAGCTGCTTTGCCATATCTGTATGTATCTTTATTGTCATTCTCTTTAGAAACACATATACGTAACAAGAGATGTGTTAGGTATAAGAGTTTTCCGGATTAAATCTTATAAATAATCCAGGCCACTCCGGCCACGATGGATATAGCAAAATATAGTTCGCACGTATTGTACCTTTGTTTTCTAACTCTAAGGTACATATTATAATTCGTAACTAGTCCAAATTCGTCTTGAGGGCTGTCAAATATGTCCGACAGCTATTGAAACTATATTAAGATTGACGATATTGAAAAAACGAAAAAGGGTTTGAATCCTTAAATATATATCAATAAACTTTTTGTAATATAAAGAAACATCAGGCTTAAAAAAACCTCATTTTTTTAAATTTTATAAAACAAACAGTTTAAATTGTTTTACACAAGCATTTTTTGTTAAGGGCAAGGGCAATTCGACCTGTAATGTTTCAATTCAAGACTTAATCATAACAAAAACGATCAATGGACAAACATTTAATGACGTATAATGTTGCGTATCTCTAACTAATACTGAACATTCATACTGAAACATGAGGTTAATAACCACTAGTCCATTGAATTGTTTTCTTTCGACAGCTATTGGGAACCCATCGCAACTTTAACGGCAGGGAGTTACTTATTTAAATATGAGTGTAATATTAAAAAGAAAGTAATATTTCATCGCATTAGTAATTTTTCGACCGATAATAAAAAACAACTTGTTTTAATCATACCATGCCATAAACCTGATATAGGTAGGTACATACGATATACATACTTTTAAATTGTTTTGTAATAAGTTGTTTACAATGAAACTACATTTATTTAAATGCCACTAGTGGGAGTCCTAATTCCGTGGTTTATTGCTAGAACTTAAAGACAACACATTCGAAAATAGGTAGTAAGCTCGCCAAAATAAGAGAAGGTCCTTCCTTAAACCCAGCAATATAATTGTTATCCAGGGTTGTATCGCAATGTACTCTCGGCGTATCGCTTTTTATTCACTAGATGGCACGGGCGCATCGTAGGGTTAGAGTAGGTAAATGTAGTCCCGTAAGAAAACGAGGTAAGGTTGCAGTTCAGAATAGTATACTATACGGTTCTTTAATCCACACCGTTTTACCCTAATGGTTTAATCTGTAGTAATTATTTTAGTATTAAATACCAAATCATTAAAATTTGATGTCAATACACTATATAGAAATAAGTTAGGAATACTTATTTAAGTTCTTTTCTTAAAGAGCCCCTAGACACTTTAATTTGCACTAACTAAATTCAAGAGTTTTTTTTTTCTTTTCAATCTAATAAGTGTTAAGCTGTAACGGTAGAAAAGAAGTTTAAAATAAATAAATACCTAACAAATATGTCACACAATAACCCAATAAATAATATTTATTAAACTTAATAAGAACTTGCCATAATTGCATCTTATCATCAAGTATTTGTCTTTTTTCATCACAGCGTTAACACAATTTGAGAGAAAAAGATGAAAGAGTAGGTACTTTAGTGAAGTGTGCGGACTAATGTAGTTTTTATGAATATGGGGTATATAAAATAACTATATTTTGAGTGTGATTTATTAATCGAAACGAAAAAAAAGACAACAAAGCGATTTTGTGGACGTATATAAAATATTGTAGTATTAAAAACTAAACTAAAAAAGATACGGTACATATAGCATCTGTATTCCTAACGTACCTTCCTAACGTATTTTTAATAATTTTAAGTTCCAATAGAACCTATCTTATGCTTAATTTATCTTATGCTTAAAGGATGCTGCAAGGGCAGGTATAGGCAGCTTCTCCCCCCACCCGTCCTAAAGAATTGAATCCTTGATTTTTGATTAACTTGTCATAATTAATTCTTATCTATTATCTTGTCAAACGGCGACGCCCTTCATCAGTATGCCTTTTAATAAAATTGACAAAATATCTTAACTAGACCTTAATAAACTGTATAATGCTTTAAAAGACAAAGTAAAACCTTTACACACACAAATAAAACAAACAATTCACTATAAAAATCACAGTCGTTTATTAATAATCCATAAATACTGGTAATTAAGATACCGACGAAGAGAATTATGAAAGATAGCGTAATTAAAATTTAACTATTACAACTAGAATGTAGTGAACGGCGAATAAGATATGTACGCCTGCCATTTCTTGTTCTTTGTCTGTCAAAATCGAAAATTTATTTGCGAGAAACGGAACGTATCAAAATTAAACAGCTCTTAATGTATTGCGAAGGCTTAAAAAACATTTATAACGTGTATTATATACTTCATAAGTGAATTATAAAATTCATATACTAAAGCTTAGGTTTTCTAGAAGAGCGGTCCGTTATCCAAACGGCCGTAATGTAACGTTAGGTGACGTCACCCATACGTTGTCTATAAATAACATCGAAGTAGGTTTTCTACAGAACGTTGATTGTCACCGTAACATCAAATAGCGGTGCTGTCATTTGCATGACGGCCGTCATAGCGGTGATAAACATTAGTGCAACGTTTTTCGCGTGTAGCGGTGCCCATATTTAATTAATACAATGAGTAGAAACGTGACTTGGACGAGCGAAAATGATTGTTTTTTGCATTAGGTTAAAAGTTAAGACAGCCGTTATTAACAACCGTAAAATGACGGCCGTTAGTTAACGGTACCGCTTTTCTAGGAAACTTTACTCATCGATCTTGTATTTTATCATAAATATACTTGCATTTTCTACATTATTCACTAAAAACAGACCCGGCCTACATTGACGTCTTATTGAACTAATTAAACATGCAAACGTAATAATCACGTGATTCAAGCCAAGCGATGAAATGAAAAACCCCGTTCCATTAACAAGGTTTTTGACGTTTTTAATAACCAATACAAATACTTATTTCAGTAAGATAATATCGTATTATGACCATTTTATAGGTCAGAGACGATGTAAGTGGTAAATAGATATACATATGTCCAAAGAGCAGGACAAAGTCACTTCCTAGTACAAAATGTGATAAGTACGAAAGAAATTTCCGATGCTTAGGGAGTGTTCAAGTATTGCGTCACGCAATTTTTGGAGATTATTTAAACCCCCCCCCCCCCATGTAACGCGCCGTAACGTTTCTCTGTACCCAATAGTAAAACGTTTCGTGACCACCAAAGTGACTCTTTATACCTAAAATTTACCATTATGTGGTGTAAAGTACATTAAAGTGAAAGTTGAAAATAATATTAACAATAACGCGTAATTCAATCCCTGTCCCGCATTGTAACGTTTTGCAAAAGGACCCCCCCCCCAAATTCGTTACGTAATACTTGAACACTCCCTTAAAAGGCCAACACGAGTCTTTTGACAGTGTGAATATCCATGGATATCACTGAACATCAAGTTAAGGCCCAGTTCTATATAAAACGACCGCTATATGTGTTAACACATATCGGTTCATATATATAGTAATATTAACGTTACTTCATGGTAGGCTCCCTAATAATGTAAGACAAAATAAAACTATAAATAATCAAAACACGACAGTGGCACCCTATTTCATAACTACATTGAACATTTAAGAAACCAAATATCACATATAACGTAATCGGCCTTATTATAAATCTTAAACTTCGTACCATTGTTACCATGGTAACCATTTTACTTGGATGAAATATGGTATGCGTCCATGTTTTATAATAAGTCCGATTTTATAATAAAATTAAAGATACCAATTACACACCTAACGAAAATACAGAGTATTAAATTCTAAATTGGTAAATACATTTAGAGAAATGTAGTCGAAATGATATTTAAACTAATACAATACATAAATAAAACAATAATACAAATATTTTTACTATGGTCATATATTACTAATTAATATATTATTTTTGCAATTTTTATTTATGATTTAAGGGTAAGGTTTAGAAACGAGACTTAACGTATGACTCTGAAAATTGTATTAGATTTTGACTCTAGTATGTCAAAAACATAGTTTTGACTTGCGGTAGTCATACTTAGCGTTAAGTCTCGGCTCTGAGTCTATAGATATTTATTAAATAGACTTCATAACATTTTTTCTACCGCGCACTAAGCGTTACTGAACAGACAAACTACTACCCAAACCCTTGTACTAACTTAATCACGAAATCTGAGCCCTCACTCTGTAACTTCCAATAGCGAAAGCGATGCCCCTACATTTTGTATGCAAGTTTGATATAGTTCTCTCAATATCCGTCCTAACCTTTAGATAGCGCGGAACAAAAACCTATTATTTAGACGGGATAGCTATTGGAAGTTATAGAGTAAGGGCTATAGAGCTTGGGTCCAAATCACTTTTTGACAGCCATGACCCAGTAGTTTTCATAAAAATGGTCACGTGACAAAGCGTGAGTCACTCCCATACAAATTCGTTAGCGTTAGTCGATGGGTAGCGGCCGTCGAGAAGTGATTTTGTCTCAAGCCCTGGTCTTAATACGAGAAATATAATCCCAATAGGGAACTTCTAAGATATTTTAGAAGTTCCCTATTGGGAACTAGATTTCATACTAAAACAAATGCAAACAAATATTTAACACATTAGTGTGACTTAAAAGATGTCTAGAAAGGATTAATTTCTCTTATAGTTTCTGTCTAGTTCCTACTCATATAAAAATTGAGTGAATGATCTAATACAAGTGCCGACTAATAAAAATCTTCTATAGACGAGAACTAAGAAATATGGAAACGCAATTCGTATTGTAACAGACTAAAATTTCATAGAGAATTGGTTTCTATTGTTTATTCTAAAGCCCATACAAAAAATACAAGGCCAATTGTTACCCGATCTACACATCTTAGCCTAATAAATCTTTCATCACATCTTAACTACTCACGTGAAAAGAGACAAAACATATACGTACGTACGTGTACTCACTGGCATTGTTACGAACTGGTCACTGGTCACATGACCGAGCGTGACCTTCAATGGCAACGAACTTTAAAGGATTAATACTATTGATTTACCAAATACCTATTGTACTATGTTAAAGTAATATGAAATAGTAAAGTATATTTTTGAAGCCGAATGAAATATATAGCTCAATGTGTTAATATAAATTCATACAATAACGTGATTTTGACAGACTGAGACAAAGATATCATTAAACGTACGTAAACATCTACGAATGCAATGATTACATGAACATAATATCAATATTTAACTTAAAATTAAGTCATGGGCCCGATCATCTATAAAATCTTAACCTAATTACTTATAAACCATCGACTAAGTCGAACTGCATACTATAAAGCTAATTATTTCGAAAACTACATATAAACCTACGTCGACCACTAATTGCGCCGGCGTAAACAATAAAACTGACAGCTGTCAGCCGACATGTCATATGTCAGATGACAATTGTCAGTTTCAACTGACACGGCAGTGTTGCTAACTCGATAAAATGGAAAGAATTATCACCGTAAATACAAAGCGGTTTGTGCTCTACTGCATCATTTTTAACTTGAATCTTAGAACTAGATAGGAGATTATTCTAATACCGATAAAGAACACGGTGAGAGCACCGATGTCTACCCAAAAGTTTGCGTCATTCATGCTCATATATTTGAGGAATTGGCTCGGCTTTCGGTAATGGCAGAAGTCGATGGAGCATTTGAGTTTTTCTCTGTCGTAGCCATATACGGATAGCATGGCTCCTTCGAATCCGTATCGAATGTAACTAACATATGTGAGCCAAGATAAGTATTCCGGAACGGCGTCAAAATTGATAAAGAAACCTGAGAATAGGACCACTGGGATTGTAGTCACGGGCCCGAGATAGACCCCTGTTTCAATCTTCATAGCGGCTCCAATGAGAAGGCCTAAGGACTGGGCGACCAGCGCCGTGAGGATATTAACGGCCGCGAACTTTAATATCCGATCCAACTCCATCGGCTGACTCGTCATAAAGTACACGATTATTACGTAGACGCCGCTAAACACGATCTGAAATTTAATTGTGTGGTTAAAAGTTGAGGAAATAAAATTAAAGTAAAAATAATGTATCATGTTTCTTTTTTTTTAGATTTTCTCTTTAACTAGGGTTGCCTGGAAGAGATCGCTTATTAGCGATAAGGCCGCCCGTTGCATCCCTCATAATTTTTATGTATTGTGTTTCTTTTATTTGCAACGAAGGGTAAATAAATAAATAAAAATAACCATTGACAATAAGGTTTTAATTTAGATATTAAAAAGGTACTTCTTATTTTATTATTATATCTATTTAAAGATTGTCTATTTTTCTTAGGTTTTACACTATATAAAGGTACAATTGTTCAGTATCTATTTAATACTTTTAAACATCAAATCTTTAGTATTTAATTTTTCTATAACCATTTATAAACTATACCAAAAATCGTACACAAGAACAGAGTGTATTTGTCTTAATATAGAATTTCAGTAGCTTTATTGGATACTTTCATTTGTTCAATATCCTTTTATATCTTAAGTAAGACTAGATCGTAATGTTAAATGATGACTGTGCAGAGAGAAAACATGAAAAAAAAACGGAATAATCACACACATACAAGATTATTGATATCAGGAAATACAATAAAAAAAGCATGCATACCTGAAAAGGCAGGTCCGCTATCGTCTTAGCGAAGTAGAACGCTTTGAGTGAATACCAGTAATTCAGGTGCTCCCTCACAAACACACTCATCTCCATTGGGACTGAAATACAAATTGGAAGTTTAACTACTGTATTCTGTAGTATAATGCACAGTTATATTTTACACTAGCCGTTCCGCGAACTTCCTAATATTATTTCTTTACCTAACCTTTTTTCTTTTTTCAAGGAAAAAATACTAGAATTGGGCCAGCCTTTGAGTTTTCGCCTATCAACATATTTTGCGATTCATTTTTATTTACTAGTAAAAAATGGAAGTAAATTAAATTTTATTGAAAATCGTGGTGTTCTCGCCACGATTTGGTGGTGTCTGTCTCCTGGCCTGTTATGGAAATTCAAAATAACACAAAAACCCATGATTTTTTAAAGACCTATTAGAAGATTTATTGATCACCACGGCTTCAACTATGAACAAAGGGTACTTTTGGATATTTTTATAAACTATTTAGTTTAACTAAAACATATAATAATGTTAATATAGTAGTAAATCTATCGAAATATGTCTTCATAGAGTCTTCGCGGAAATAGAACCATCAACGTGGGATTTGAAATCAGAGTTTTTATGCCATTATATTTCGGAATGAAAAAAAATATTGCATATAATTTTTGTAAAAATTTATACTGTGCATGCATTAATTCGGGTAACCCGCCATGCCGATTCTCTTTCTCTATAAGAAGATAATATACTTACATGTTAAAATAGTAGGCATCATAGCAGTAAACATTGTGAACATCACAGTGAAGAAAATACATCCAGCATTGCTCTGAACATTCGCAGCATCCATTCCAATATCATAATACAGCATTCCAATAAGCAAGCCGACGACTGTATGCGAAATTAGCCTTAAATGTGTGAGTGTTGGATCTCTTATAATGCTCTTGAAGGTCCGCTTCAATAAGATCCAAAATTGCTTCCACCCCGAGGTTGGGAAGCCGGTGTGTTGAGGTTTCTTGTTGAAGCTCTCGTTGGAATCGAGAAGAGACGTGGTACATGTGACTGGCGCAAGGTTGTTCGAGTTTGGAATCGGCGGTTTCTCGGAAGCTGGTTCCGAGCTTGAGAGATCTAGCACTGTGCAGGTGGGCTTGTCTGGAAATTGTTGGAAAAAGTTAGCAGTTAACGCAATATCAACACTGTTTAGGACAATAATATTTAAAAGCTTCGAAATTTAGAATAATATAATTTGAGAATTTTTGTTTCATGAGATTGAAGAGCAGTGTTTTCCTAGTGTCCTTAGCGTGCTACTCTCATCCCTAAGGTCCCCATCCCCGGCTGTGCACCAGTGCACGGCAATCTATGTGCCCATTTTTTTTTTTTAGAACAGGGGGCAAAATGGCAGGAGGCTCGCCTGATGATAAGTGATACCGCCGTCCATGGACACTCTCAATGCCAGAGGGCTCGCGAGTGCGTTGCCGGCCTTTTAAGAATTGGTACGCTCTTTTCTTGAAGAACCCTAAGTCGAATTGGTTCGGAAATACTTCAATGGGCAGCTGGTTCCACAAAGTGGTGGTGCGCGGCAAAAACTGCCTTGGACTTTCTTAATTCCAATTTACCTCTTCCCTGACACGGAAGACACTAAACTGGCATGACTCAGACCCAAAAAGCCGACGACGCGTCAGGCACAGAAGGCTGATCACCAACTATTACTATTAAGATCCATTACTAAAAGGTTGTAGTGCCATTGTATTTTTTGGAGAATTCGCGTTTGTTTATTTAATATAAAGGTTAACCAACAGATTTGTCCCATACTTTATACTGTACACATCTTTCGTTTATATACATTGCAGTTTTGTTTTAATATGCATTGGCGTCAACCTAAGACAAATAAATAATATAATTACGAAAATTAATTATGGATAGATAACCGCAATCATTGTAGCGTTAGTAATAAGTACGCAACATCAGGTCAACAACCTATTTCTTACCGCAATTGTTAGATGACTCATGCGTAGTACACAATAATGTCTCTTGTGGTTTTAATTTTAAACACTGAGCAATCTTATTGAACTTTATACCTTCCGTCTCATTCTGTCAAATTATGTTTACGCTGTGATGAAAAGAGACATGAATATTTTAATTAGAACAGTGCATTTATTCCTATTAATAATTCTATAGATTCTGCTCCATAGATAATCCTTGTAAAAATGCTGTTATATATTTCCTCAGTTTTTCACCACTGTTTGGTTAAGGAAGACTGAGAGACGAATGTAAGATTTTTTTAAATAGTAATAAAATTTAAGTTTAAGGTATATAATTTAGTATGTGTATTACAATTTTAGTTTGGCGTTTTTTTATGGTGTAAATAAAGCTTATATATAAATTTCTCGTGTTTAAAGGCTCGACCGATTTTTATGAAATTTTATATTAATATTCAGTAAGTCTGAGAATCGGCTTCTATCTATCTTTCAAACCCCTAAGTGATAAGGGGTGTCCACCCCCAAAAAAAGAATATTTTTATTTATTTTTTAAGTTTTTATTTTTTTATGATAAAGCATACAAAAATACATACAACCCCGAATGTTCACCCCTCTACGATCAACCCCTATTTTTATTATTGGAGATAGTTATTTTTATTGAACTAAATGTTTCCTAGAAATGTTTCCAAACAAAAATTTGCCGGGTCAGCTAGTTAATGTATATTTTTGACTTTTATAGATAAATGTTCTATATATATATAAACATTTCGACTATGTGTTTGCGTGTTGTTCCCACGAGAATGTAAGTGCGTGCTCCTATTTCACCATGCCTCCTGCTGATAGGGGACAAGTCTTTGTTTTTATTTATGTTATTATTATTAATTACTTAAAATGTCATGTGGAACATGGTGTAATGGTTGCAGCTCCTTACAAACGTTGTGTAAAAAAAACATGGCGATTAAAAAGAGTGGCGGAGAGTTTATTGCCAGTTCTTCTCTTCCGTTCTACGCCCTTGATTTGAGAACTGGCAGTAAATGTAAAATTAGAAGCATTAATATTTATTTCTTTAATTACGAATCACAAGTGTACAATGTGTTACCTACGTGAATAAATGATTTTTGAATTTTTTGAATTTTGAATTTTTGAATGGTACTTACCGATAACAATTTCCAAAGCCTCCTTCTGAATGTTGTTCTTAGCGAGGTTGTTGTAGACACAATTGGAGGCAGAGGCAGAGGTGTGAGGCCGTTCAGGCTTCTTGACGGCTAGCACCAGCTTATGAACCCACTCGCCGTGTTCACCCGTCGCCACTTCCATTACTGAAAATTGATATTAAAAGTAGAATAGAGTTACACAACCAGTAGAACCACAACTAATGCGATTTGGCTTCACAATATCTGTATACGTTGTTTTTACAAGCCAGTAACATCTGTGTGCCTACATTTTAGGTAAGGGATTTCGGATCATGCAAGTTTCACATTTAAAAAAATCAGTGGCGCTACAACCTTTTTAGGTCTGGGCCTTAGATTTTGCAAGTATTTGATCTAAGATTAGGCAAGTATGATCAGTCTGCTGTGCCTGACGCACGCCGTCGACTTTTTGGGGAAGCCGGTTTCCTCACGATGTTTTCCTTGTTCGAGCGAATGTTAAATGTGCGCATAGTCAGAAAATCCATTGGTGCACAGCCGGGGTCGAACATTCGACCTCGGGGATGAGAGTAGCACGCTGAAGCGACTAGGCCAACACTGCTCACTACTACCAAGTAGCACATATTAAAGGATTGAAATTAATAATGTTGTAGACAAAGAACATATATATATGAAAAATTCTGAAGAATTGCGATTCTATACTAAAAATAAGTCGTCATACATTAAATAGTTTAAGCTTAAAGAATATTAGTTTCTTATCATATCCCTGCTTTGACATGTCATTAATACGGCATCATTACGCAATTAAATAAAAGTTACGAATTTAATCCCGATTTCCCCAGATTATTTACTTAGCTCGTGGGAACACACTTCTTTTAAATTCTAGTTAAAATAAAAATAAACATAATTTACCGTAATCAGCTGGATTGTGGTAACTGGGACAATGCAGGCCCATCGTCGACATGAAAGGAACTAGATCCTTAACAGAACCCTGATATATACACTGTCCTTCCGCCAACGTATACAAATTGTCAAACATCTCAAACAGCCTCGCAGAGGGCTGATGTATCGTACATATGATGGTTCTTCCACCTCTAGCTAGAGACTTAAGCAACGATATACACTGGAAACAAGAGGAACTGTCCAAACCGGACGTGGGCTCATCAAAGAACATCACCGGAGGATTATTAACCAACTCCAAAGCGATGGAAAGCCGTTTCCTCTGACCGCCAGAAAGGTTGATTGTTCTCGTGTCTTCCGCTTCTTTTAGACTTAACATAACAAGGATTTCGTCTATGACAATCTTCTTGTCGTTGACAGTCATGTCTTTGCCGAGTTTGAGGTTTGCGGACACCGTCATTGCTTCTCGAACTGTCAAGTGAGGCAGAAGACAGTCATCCTGCATGATGTAGCAGGATAACTTCCTGAAGCGTCGGAGATTCCTTTCTTTGCCGTTGATCAGAATTGAGCCACTCACGTTTGAGGTTCTGGAATACCATAAATTATAAACCATAGAAGTTAATTCATTTTTTATTGATCTCACCTGCGTCGGCAAAACAAAAATGTTGTCTGTTAGCAAAGACAATGTAAGTTGTAACCAATTGTTTATTATCATTGTTCTCGGGATATCAAAACGTTTAACACTTAACACTAAAAACAAAAAGATAAATTGTATCGAAAACATAACAGATACTTGCATCATTATCATATAATTAGCAAATTGTCGAACGGAAATGATAGCTCGCTGATTATTTTAAAAAATAAATTAATATTTTATTATGAATACTACTATCAGAGCGGGAGAACAGTCTACATAGATATAACATGGTACAATTTTAATTTGATTACTCTATACCTAACCTAATTTAACTAGTGTATAATTGAATGATAAATCATTTATTCATATTGGACGACTTATGCACGGATAAAAACAGGCGGTTCAAATTTAAATTTACTACCAGCCTTACGATTCTGTAACTCAATTTTCGAACTCACACAGCGGTTTTCGCAACGGCGGTCGCGCTCAAATCAAGGTCATTTTACGATTTGGCATTCTGATAAACAAAAAACTACAAGCTCCCTCCTTAACAGAATGCCAAATCGTAAAATGACTGCTTCACGACTGATTTGAGAGCGACCGCCGATGCGAAAACCGCTGTGAGAGATCGAAAAGTGAGTTACAGAATCGCAAGGCAGTCCCGAAATCAAGGGCGCAGAGTGGGCGAGCTGGAAACTCTCCGCCACTCTTTTGAATCGCCAAGTTTTTCGTTTACAAGGGAATTGTAAGGAAATGCTGGGTGCGTATCATGCTTATAGATAAAATTTAATACACAAAAACTTACTTGTATCCAGCAAGGATATTCATAAGGGTACTTTTTCCGGCACCCGATGGTCCCATAATAGCTGTCAATTCACTGGACCTGAATGTACCATTGATGCACTTCAATAGAGTTTTATAACCTCGCTTTCTTCCTTCACTGACTGAGTAAGAGAGATCTGAGAATTCTATGTCCACAGGCGGTCGTTTCGGCAGATGTGTGAGGGTGGCCATTGGTTTCTTCTGGCACGCAGAACCGTTGGGAATCTTCGGGACCAGAGCCATGGCTCCAGCTCCACCGTTGCACAAATTAATTTGTGAGCCCCTGGAATCACCATCACTCAAATTAGACATCACTTCCATTATATTAAGTATGTTTAAAATTAATTTTTTATATAAAATAAACAAGAAAGTATACCACTCAGGCTGAATCGTAAATAAAAACTGAGCATCAAAGGGTACCCATTCAATATATAGGTTTTAGAAAGACTGGGCGTTCTCCGTTGGGCTTTACCCAAAAGTACGATTTGGTAGATTTAAACAAGTCTGATTCATGGGCTTGGTCCAATAAGTGATCTATTTTTTTTTTACATTAAATACGAATTTAACTAGAAATTCCATCCGATAAATTCAAGGTTTATTTTATTATATTAGGTATTATTATCGCATCCGAAATAATATATATGTGGCATAATGTTTTTATGTGTTTTTTTTTTTTAAAAGATAATTCACACCAATTGACCTAGTCCCATGCTAAGCTGGTGAAGCTTGTGTTATGGGTACTAGGCAACGGATATACATACATATTATAGATAGATAGACATATAAATACATATTTAAACACCCAAGACCTAAGCACAACACCAAATGCTCATCACATCGATGTTCGTCTCAGCCGGGGATCGAACTCAGGACCCATGGATTCGCAGTCAGGGGTACTAACCACTAGGCCAATGAGTCGTGAAATGTATTCTGTGTTAATTGTCTGTTATCTGTCATTTGAATTAATTTAACTAGGGCACTGAGTTTGTTTTGATGTATCGCTATGTTTTTATATAAATTTCACAGTAGGTACCATTTTCATTTAGAGCCTTAAAAATTTCTAATCTAAACTTTGAAATAAGCCGGCCTGGATGAATAATCTATATAGCATTGTCAATATAACAAAAAAGGTAATTGCTGCGACCTCAAAACCCACAGCGCCTCTTCCGCAGACTACGAATTGCCAATAACTCTTATAACATGTAAGATAATGAATACAAAAATATTACTCATGTATGTTTATACACGGAATACGATTAAACGGGCTCACAAATTATTTGATATCAGCCACAAGGCACGTGCGGCTACTTAACCTTGAACTTGGAGAAATGCTTACGTAACATTCTTTGAAAAATAGCTGGGATTCTTGGTATATTTTTAATTGGATGTTAGTTAACATAGAAGTTCTTGCTAATTGAAGTTGTATGTTACATAAGAGTGTTCAGAGATGACAAGCACTGGATCTTTACTGAAAATTTATTTATAATTACCATTAAACATTTCACAATACCTAAAATATTAGGTTTTCGGACTTTGACCACAGGCTGTTTTACTCCTAGTCGCATAGTCTACTAGCTGACCCGGCAAACGTTGTTTTGCTATGTATGTATATATAATTTCTACGTAACATTTTTTTAGTTCAATAAAAATAACTATCTACTAAAATACAAAAAATAGGGGTTGATCGTAGAGAGGTGAAAATTAAGGGTTTATGTATGCTGTATCATTAAAAAAAGGTTAGGGGTAGACAATCCTTATCTGTAAGGGGTATGAAAAATAGATACATAGTTGCCGATTCTTAGACCTACTGAATATGCATATAAAATTTGAAAAAAATCGCCCAAGACGTTTCGGAGGAGTATGGTTACTAACATTGTGACACGAGAATTTTATATATAAGATTTAATTCTCCATACTTACGAAATTATCAAAAAGTTCAGCCAATACAAATGTGTTCCATTAGTAGGAGACTTCTATGTTTTAAAAATAAAAAAGTATTTATTTATTTTAATACCCATCAAAGTCATATTTAGACACAAATATCTTTATCTATAAGAATACCAAAGAAATTTTAACGTACGAATAATTACTAAATTTGGTCAACGCGTTTGGCTTGTAGTTAATCAGCCAATGACTGACTCATTTCGATATTTAAATCCAAATGTACGACCAAAGACATTTTGGTCATAGAGTCTTTCTTAGTTTTAAAAGCGTGGCGATTACCTATATCGTCGGAGTTAAGTCCCGAGAGTATAGCCAGACGCAGTCACTCTCTTCAGCACTATAAGCATAGCATTTAGCATATTAATTCTTTTGTTGTACGTGAGGGGGTAAATATAGAGTGAAAATAATTGCAAAGAAGTTGCAAAGAAAAATCCATCAGCGCACAGGTCTAGTCGTGCTCGATAGTTTTTTGTTTCACCATATAAAACATAATCACTTTCCAACTTATTACCATGTCGAAATGTAGCATGACGGTATAGTATGAACTACTGAGAGCTGGCAGAAAGCCAACATCGTTTGGATGCACAACCTTACGTATGCAATGTATTTATAGTACATACATGTATGTAACACGCTCACGTGTTTTGTGGTGTTATTCTAACACCATGTGTTTGAAGATGATCAGTATTTAAACCATTCTAAAATTTGTGAGTTTAGTAAAAACCTGTCCTGTCTGGCTGGCATGAGGAAAAGTTAATAAATGTTTAATATACAGGACATGATATTATCGTAATCTATCAAGGATTGATCTTTGAGATTAATCTAAGATTGGTGTATCTGTTTGTGGCATTGTAGTACCAAAACGGATCGACATAATATGATGCTGTTTTAACATAAAATTCAATCAAAAAAACATATGTAGCTACGATACGAGATGCTTTAGTTTCAACAATATATACAAATTTTGATTCTAACATAATTTTGTCAATAATCCCAACATAAAATATGTCAATTATTTGTAAAAAATTATACATTTAAAAGCCAACTATAGCTAACTACACCCACAAGTAGGTCAATCATCGCTTTACGCAACATTATACAAAAACCCTACTGTTTTACAGATTAAGCGTGAAAGCGTAGCTATTCTTAACTTCAGCGGATTTCTAAAGACTTAAACGATTCGCTTCAATCGCTGAAATTGGTTAACTTTAAACCAAGCCTCAACAATCGTCTACCCTTACCTTCAAACTTATATACAACGTATAAGCAACCCTCTTTTCGCCTTAAGGAAAATTTTCGATATGCGATGACCAAGGATAATATAGATTCCTATAAGTATAACATTTACTTATATTATTTTACCACGAACTATAGTCGCATGAAGCTCGTAACACCCTTCTTTTCTGTGTCGGGTGTTAAAAAATCGATACGACATGCGCTCACTACGCAGGTCTTCATACAAAAAATTACCCTACACTACAAACCTGTCTCAAAGGCGTATTTTCTTTCATATTGCAACTATCCGATCCGACTGGTAGAATTCTATTATTGAAGGAGAATTTTGTTAAATACTGTTTATCATGGTTATATGTATCCGAGCGAATTGAACACTCGCTCGTACGGAGAAGAAAACATTGTGAGGAAACACAAAAGACACAAAAGGATGATCGCCCACTTGCCTTTTAGAAAAAACAAAAGAAACAGATACAGAATTCTGAGACTGAGACTGAAAGGGAGCGCCACTGGTTTCAGCTGTATCATAAAGGTATTTAAACATAAATATATACGTGGTAATAATAATCACATACTGAGACGTGAAATAAGTCATCTAGTGTCTGGCATCAAGTCTAGAAGAAATTGGAGCACGCCGCATTGTGACGTAGAAGCTCAATACCGCCAGAGACAGTACGTAGTAACCACGTGACGTCTTCTAAACGTAATTGTATACGCCCACACCGTTGTGCAAATAACAATACTATGGTATTCACAAATTTCGTTTCCTCTCAATGAAATATTTAGTCATTGCATAGTAGTACGAGAATGTCCTAGGATTTTGTAGATTCCGAGGCGAGTCTAAGGCTGTGCTCTCAAACCTAGTATTAGCAAAATGTCAAGGGAACCGGTCCCCTATCTTCTACCTCTATTGCCATTTTGAGTTAAATTTCTCAGTCTCCTGCCAGAAGCACACTATCTAAATAGCGCTATTTAGATGAGTTCCAATTACCGTTATACCATTGGGATTAATGAGTAAAATAAGTAACCTCTTACATTCACGTTATTGTGTTATTATTTTACTATTACTTTCTACGCTACTCTTTAAACTGTATAGCAACATAAGAATGCGAGCTCGAAATATAATGAATATAAAATTAATTGACGTATGTCAGCAAGGACTGGTGCGACGCCATCTTGCCTAGACAAGCGTTTTGGCGGGTTCTTAAAATGTTTGAAGTCATCACTTAACAGATTGAAAAATACCAGTTGTAATTGTTTTAAAAGTATTGTTAACTAGCCTACTATAAATCGACATTCAAAGGCGATGGTATCATGAGAGGCTTAATTACAAAAACAATTATCACCATCATTGTAGTTAGGATTAAAACAATTCCATTATTTAGACAGTGTAATCCGGTTAAACCGGTTTTGACAATGTTATATTATGTACGAATTCAATTATTTATACCAACAATAGGGACACGGCTTACTGCAAAAGCAACATCGCGACTCTTACTTTATTCAAATTATCTTATAGTATAAAGATTCAAGACCTTACTATGCGGCGATAAAACTTAGATGTTAGATATACAATAAAATTGGCGGGCGGCACAGATCATTACTCACTTGTCATTTAAACTAAGTTCTGTGCTCTATTCTATGACGTTATACGCTATCTTCGCATATTGCCCAGAATCGAATAGTCTGGAATTTTGACGTTGAGAATATAAGTACTATTGTTTTTAGAAAAAATATTATCCAGATTTAACATCGAAGCTGGCTTCGTTTTACATTTAATAAAACTCGCCAGTTGACAATAAAATTATACAATCTTACAAATTACAATATTTCCAGACGAAGTCTCATAATTCAATATAGATTCTGTTCACAATGGGTATTTGTTTACGATTGTCAATGCCAATATCACTATTGTCTATGGACGATTGCAATCCAATATGTTTAATGAAATTGCTATATTTGCTGAAGTATATCAGAATATTTTTCTAAATATGGAAATCTGCTTCGATAAAACAAAACGCGGTGAGCGGATGTCAATTCATTTATTCCAGATAAAAATGTTTTATTAATAAAAAATATTACAATTATTCATACTACGATGGAACTTGCTGAAATTTTGCCATGTTCGTCGACTCACAGATAAAAAAGATAGTTTTTCATAGATGATAATTTATGGACCATGCAGGATTTTTTTTAAATATTTTCTGGATAATTCCCCAGACTATGTTGTTGTCGGAGGTATTAAATACTAACGTAAATGGTATTGGTGACCCGGATGATAAAACACAACTACCTATTTCTTTTAACAACTTTTTGTAAAACCTATACAGCTAATTCCAGAAAGATGTCTCTTAACCTAATCTTGAACATTATTTCTTTTAAATTGCTCTCCTTTACTTTTCCATTATGTATTCATTCCGGGTTTACGCACACTGTTTCTAGAAATGAATGATTGACCTCACGCAAAATTTAACGGTATTCATAAAATGTGGTTATCATTCACCACAAAAAGGTCAACCAAAATCAGAATAAACATACAGTATTAGACACATACTTTGAATATTAAAATTAGCCAGGTGACGTAAATTCCGTTATATGACGGTCAGCGAAATCATCATAATTCACAAATTCATAAATGTATAAGATTTTTTTGTATTAGTTACTAAGACCATAAGGGGTATGTACTAAACTGTATTTTTTTTCGTTCGATGTTATTTGAAGAGGCTGAAGTTAGTATATTAAAAACTTCCGTTATTACGGTAAACAATAAAAACGCGCAGCATTGTTTACGTCGCGTCGTGTCCTAATTTTCTCAGTACATCCTTAAGAGAAGGTTCTGTTTTAAATTGCGTGTGTCATAATACAGGCGACACACAATAACATGATAAATTCGTAAACTACAACATATTATAGTTTTTATTCATAATATATTTAATTGTAATTACCTCGCATTACGTCAAATCTAATATTAGCGGCGCTGACAGTGTTATTTCCCATTGTAGAAGTTTAGTAGCATTTAAATGCTTTCGTTATAAACCATCATTAAATCAAGTCTGTCTCGCTAGCTGTAGAAGTAATACCACTCCGCTTTGGATCCAGTCCAGAATAAAATAATAAATATTTAAAAACTGACCCCAAAACTTGTCCATTATTGAGCTGTTCCGGCGGCGACTTCACCTGTGAGAAAGTGACTTTGTCGCTAATCTCTCCGCGGCTACCGCGGCTGATCAGCGGCAAGTGGATCTGGGTGCCTTTCGACTCCATCTTCTTATCTGACGTCATCGCTGCCAGATCATCCTGGTAATTCTGAAACGAGGCAAACAAAATTTCAGTAAAGAATATTCACAGAGTTGCAGCTTTCACCGTGTATTGCAGACAACGAAAATCAGAAACTTTTTAACTTTAATTTAATTGTTATTTTGCTTTGTTGTTAGTGTCTTTGACATTAAATTATCGAATGATTCGAAGTATTCTTCATGAGTTCATGGCATTCATTGATCCAGTAATTGAAATCTACCCGGCACTAATGAGTTACAATTATATGAGATATTGACTCAATTGATTCGTATGATAGAACAAAAATGTACCCTGTCGTTATTAGACACGAAGAGCCAATTAGTATAAAAGCGTCGACCTTAAAAGAGGTCTTACGTAACCTCACGAAGGTGGGGGTTTACGATCATTGTTCTAAACTTAACTTTTATGAGGGGGATTTGAAATGAGTTCAGTGTTCGCCCACGTTGCCATCCGGGGGAATTGCATCTGTTCTATTCATTTTTGAATAAGCCTAGCGCAGCCTACGTTATAATTTACTCTTTATAAAGTGGCTTTAAAAGTTATTAGGCAGGGTAAATAAGAGTTAGAATATCTATGTAGTTTCATACTAAAAGGCGGCAAAAAAAACATCGTCAAACAGACGTCAGATTGGATTTTCTTTGCGCACTACAGAAAAGGTATATATATCAATGCAGGTAATTTAAAAATTACAATGTTGTAAACCGTCTAAAATTCAAAATATTAGCGTGATAAATGAATGAGCCTAGAAGATTAAAATCAGCATCTCGTTCGTTTTACAATATTAAGTTTCTCAAGTAAAAAAAATATAATTTTGAAATGAGGGATTATGTTATTTAAATGTTAATATAATCACACTAGAAGAGAAGAAGAGAAGAGAAATGGAAAAATATGGATGAGGCTTTTACCCTAAATGGGGCCATTCAAAAACTAGACCACTAAAATTTTAAAAATAAATCTAACTTAAATTTTGTTTAAAACTCAAACAAACTTAACTAATACTAATATTAAGGAATGTAAACTAACCAATTGTTGTATGGATCAATAAAGCTTTAATAATAATAATCACACTAGTTGGACTTAATTATCTTTATTCCCCATTCCTCTTGAAATTACTTAAAACTTAAGTACTTCAACAAACAGCTTAAGGCACCTAGCTTTGATTATCTTATTAAAACTTTGAGTTAATTCTTGCTGAGTTTAAAGCTGGCATATAACTAGATTAATTGAAGTCGATCTAGATTCAAGTCAAGGCAAAACCATAATTAAATGATGTCGTGTTTCGAATAGAACCAACGTCTTATCTCTTTCTGTACTATTAACTGGTACTGCCTACAGGTACCTAACAAAAAAATAACCTTTTTAATTTTATATCTTTGCGAATACGTAACGTAAAAAATTATATAAACTAAATATATATTTTAAATGAGGGACACGCAGGGTCTAAACGCGAAACATCAGGACAGTTTTAATCTATAGCCTAATGCCGTAAGCGCCAAAAATGTTTCGGGAGAATTAGACAGAAATACGTTATACATTCTGAAACACGGGTCTAACTTCACATATGGGATATATCCTCGCTTTTATATTACATTATAAGACCATATATTTATGCCTATACTCTATTATAAAATATATCACACCGCTGCATTTATTCCATATATTCACAATATTCTCACACAAAAGGTCAAGTCTTAGGTCATCTTAGGAGGGTTACAGGAAAATTAACTTAATTACGAATACATTTTTTTTTAATGGCTCTGGCACGATTTGTGCATTTAGCCAGCGTCAAGTATAGGACTTTTTATAATTCGTGCTTGTCTTTAGAAATTCGACCGTGTCCTCCATGTACGGTTTAAGCACTCGCCCGGTACCGCACAACCCTCCCAAAGGCCGAGAACAAATTTAAAACGAATACATTTAAAAATAGAACCAGTACTGTCACAGATTATACATTAGCAGAAACTGGATTTGGTACAGATTACAATATAGATCCAAATTTTTAAACCAGTTTTTTTTCAGGCAATTCTTATTCTCAAGGTTAGAAACTAAGAGTGAATATTTTTTAAGTATGTTATATAAACTCTCAAACAAGCACTAGTTAGTATTTAATAATTAGTACTTTGTAAGCCTACTTATAATTCAGCTAGGATAACGATAATAAAACAACAAATTAATATGAGTTTTCGGAGTAAATGTTTATTAAAGATAAGAAGTTACGAATAACGAAGGTTCTGTTTAGAAGAATGAGCCTGTTGTTAACTTTATTAATATTATAAAAGTGTATACAGTCAAAACCGTTGACGACGACATCGTTTAGAACAACATACCGGTTATATTGACCAAAATCAAAGGTCCCGGCTGAATTCTATTGTATTAGGTTCTTAACCAACGTCATCGGCTGTAACGACTATCGGTTTTTAAAACAAAATAGGAGTAGTCCCTTCGATGTTATAACAGAGTTCGACTATATTTCATATGAATACTTCTATTTTCCAGCTTTGGTTTCAATATAATTTTATTTTGGTTCGAGCCCGTATGTTGAGTATTATCTGTGCTATAAATGAATTATACAATTGGATTTTCTTTTTCATCGCGTTATAGAACCGATTTGATTAATTTGATCCTTGTACTTTTTGCAGTCTTCTAACGTCGTGACTGGTTGCAAAAAGTAAGTTTCAATTTAAAGACCGGTCATTGAACCTTGTTAACTAAATAAAACATAGATTTTGTCTGCAAAGCCGTTTATTAAGGTCAGCATTTATTTGCATGGAAAGGTGAATAACCGTGTTTAAAAATTTCCTCGGTCGGGCAAGTCTCTGATATCGATGCACTTAACATTTAATATCCTTGAAGTAATTGTATACATATTAAAACATTACGACTCTGAGATCCAAAAGGAAACTTTAGCTATAATATATAATCTTTGTTAGTATGAATATTTTTGCCTATTTTTCTCAGGGATGGTAAATTTTAATTTTTAATCGGTCTAATTGTTTACATCTTTCAAAAAAACTTTAATGAAAAGTAGTCGCGTTGAACACTGTAATCGTATGTACTTCATGTTACATATATGGAACATAATAATGCAATAGATACGGAAAGTAATCGGTTTCGTTTTTTCGATCGAATATAAAAATGTTTATTATCGAAATATAAAAATCACTTTCTGATCACATAATATCCAATTATAAAATGTCTTTATCTTCGCTTCGTTTTATCAACTTTCAATGCTTAATGCTAAAAGGTGAAGGATGTGTGTGTTACCACGTTATATTGTCACAAGAATTTCGTTGTTGTGCGGAGAGTTATTTATGATAAAAAAAGTTCAGCAGTACAGAGCCAGGCTAGACCGCTAGTTAGCAGTATTAAAAAAGTAAATTTGATTTCTTAGTCCTCAAATATAATATAAATTAGCGATAAAATTAATTAAAAGACATAGACAAAACTTTACTTATAAATATTAATCACTAAACAATATTTAGATAAGCAACATAAAGGTAATTTAGCAAAACCCTACGTAATTTCAAAAAATGTTTCAAAAGACGGCTTAGAATTAACAAAGGAATGTTTCTTGGTCAGTATTCTTATTGCGGAAACGCGTCAACATACGAAGGCACACATACACAACATAATTTAAATTTTGTCGTATAATAAAAGTATAAAGAGTAGGGCTAATAACAGTAATATTGTTCAAATACTAATCAATTTTACCCCATACTCTGAGTAGTAGAAATTAAGTCTAATTATTTTTATCAGCCTTTATGCCTATCTATGGAGTTCCACACGAAATGAGCCAAATATATCTAATATATAAAATTCTCGTGTCTCGGTGTTTCTAGTTAAACTCCTCCGAAACGGCTTGACCGATTCTCATGAAATTTTGTGTGCATATTGAGTATGTCTGAGAATCGGACAACATCTATTTTTCATCAAATGTTAAGGGTAGTCCACCCTTAAATTATTTCCTTTTTTAAGCTAAAACTTTTATTTTTATTTTTTTACGATACAGCATTAAAAAATGCATACAACTCCTAATTTTCACCCCTCTACGATCAACCCCTATTTTTTATTATAAATGATATACATGGCAAAACGAATTTGCCAGGTCAGCCAGTAATCTATAATTAATAGGCGTTTCCTGCATTCACTCGTTAATCCGCTCTTAGCCTCATGGTAAATAGCCTTCCTAGATTTAAAAAGCAAAATTCATTAAATTACCGCGAAATGTATAGAAAAATGACAAATACTGGTTTTTTTGTATAATCATATTTTAGAACAATTTAGCAAATACTCTTAACACTACTGACTAATAAGACTACTAATAAAATGTAGGACGAAATAGTTTAAAACTGTCATTGACTATAGTCGAATCGCTTTGATTTCCAACATTTCATATATAGAATCTATTAAGTATGACTACTAAATCACACAGGTTTTCGGTATTCATTCTTTATTTGTCTTTTCTTACAAATCGCATTGAACTTACTCGAAGGTTATTTTTTAACATCACTAAAAACGACCACTGCACTGAAAACTTTTACAAGCACTGCGTAATCCATAATCAGTGATTTCTATCTAATTACCGGCTTAGTAACTTCATTTAGGATATCGTCTGATAATTACTTTGTATTTGATAATGAGAATATTTCAATACCTAAAGTGGGAAATATTTGAATATTAATTTTATGATGACTAGCAGAAATTTGTTTATGGCGCGATGTATGTCGTTTCGGACAAATCGTAGAGCCAGAGAATTTTTTTATTCTTTTAACATTTTTGTTTTCTGATGATCGATATACCAACGATTTTTTGGAGTTTACTCCTTAAGAAACGATTTGAGTTATAAGGCCCGGTACGGAAATTTTATGAGGAGTAAAATCAAGTGTAACACGAAAAATTGAGGCGTTATGTGTAACACGAAAAGTTGAGGCGTTATGTAGAAAGAGACAAATGGATTGAACGTGTAAAAGAATGAGATGGAATACATTACACAGACTTTTCTATTTTGAATTCACGTTTTGACAGCCACGTTACAACATTGTCAGTGTTGACAGGTGTAAAAAATAAAAGTAGATTGGCTGGCGTGCCATGGAGTTTTGTCAATAGTAATGGTCAGTGAAATTAAAACTAAAAAGATTGTTCATTCTTAATCTTCTCTTACTTTAAAGATAACTTTAGTCACAGAAAGAAAATCCTATTTGGGCATAGATGATATAGGTACGTTTTATTACTACTACAAACTTTATATTATAAAAACATATATTCTTACCACCTTTAGTATGAAAATATGGTCGACAGCCACAGAACATTATCGCCATTTTATCGTTCGTAAGGAGTAAACTCCAATCGTGCGTCGTAGCTGACACACACACGTTTTTTAATGAGTACAATCACTACGCTAAGCTCTTCAGTCAGTATAATATTAACAAATCATTACTACACCGTTATAAATTCAGAATAAATAAAAATAAATGTAACGAACAAATATAATTGAACAAGCTTTTTCTTGACCTTGTAATTTCTGGAAAGCCAACGCCGGGAGGGTTACTAGATTCAAAACCTTCAGAATAATAATTATCGTCGTGGCATTCACACGATATCAATGATCGATAATACACATTTAAATCAAATCAGTTCATGGCGAAGGTTTAATACTAAGTTTATCGTAAAATTATAGATTATCGGATGCTTTATCGTCCGTGACGTCAATTTGGTTCCCACCGAAACAATATTTTCGCGTTTGGATTTACAAATCTCCATCTTCATCGATCGTAAATGTGTTGATTAAAGAGTTCCTAGCATTTATCAACAAATATTAATTTTATAAAAATACTAGCTGCCCCCGCGAACTATGTTTCTCCCTAATGTGATTTTTCTTAGCTTGCCTTTTTAGTACATACCAACATGGAAAATTTTGCTATGCTACTCCCGAAAATGTTTAGTTGAATGTTCAATGAAAACTTTTTAGGTTGTTCAGTAAATTTTTCACTATATATATATATAAACCTCAGAGTTCAAGTTATAAGTTCTTAACTAACAAATACAAAATAGGTTTTGATCGTAGAAGGTAGATGAAAATTAAGGGTTATATGTATTTTTGTATGCTGTATCTTAAAAAAATAAAAACAAAAAAAATTGTCTAAAGAATAAATAAAAATTTTTTGGGGTGGACCCCTTATCACTTAGGGATTTGAAAGATAGATAGTAGCTGATTCTCAGACTTACTGAATATGCATAAAAATTACATAAGAATCGGTCGAGCCGCTTCGGAGGAGTATGGGAACGAACATTGTGACTAGTGTTGCCCAAATGCAAGACCAAGACGAGACTTAGGCCAGTCTTGGTATTGTCTTGCGTCAATACACCTGGTCTTGGTATTATTGCGCTCTCAGGCTTGGTCTTGATCTTGCAGCAAGATTCTCGCAAGTCTCGCGAGACTTGCAAATACCTATTAGCCTATTGCTATTTGTGGGGCCTTGCGGGCTATCCTGGAGCATTCACCAATGTATGTACAATGTTCATCAACCAATAATATCAGGCAGGCTACAGGCAGTGTGTTGAGATTAGCAGATTTCATTACAGTGTGCGTAGGTACATTTTTTAGGCAATTTGTCGTACTCGTGACTGGCGCGCTTTGCTACGTAGGTACTGTCGTTAAAGTATGTGTAAGTAAGAAACGATGTAGGTACCTACTACAACAAAATTGTATTCCTTAGAAAAATAATCGTCGTACCTACACGACGATTATTTTTATTTATTTAGTAAATCATCCCTGAAGACAATAGTCGCTACTAGAGTAGGTACGATAGAAGTTGATAAAATCGAAATTTGCAGTGTCGCAAATTTCGATTTTTGGAAGTGTGTGATTTTAAAACAAAATGCGTAAAGCAATATGACGTCGCTCATATTTGGAGCTTTTCCACGTTTCAAGTTTGTTAAAATCACCCACTTCCAATTTTGCAGTGCAATGTCCTTTAAAAAGGTATAATAGGTAATAATAATATAAACTAGTATAGGTATATTATAGGTATATTTTTATTACTTACAACAATTTTTATAAAATCTACCTATCCTTACGCGACTACATTCTTCCTTGCGAGGACAACATAATCTATTTGCGTCCGTTCTGAGCACCCGGAAACTTATTTTATTCTTTAGAACATGGGCATTGGCGGCGACCTTTGACATGAAAGCGACGGCGGCAACACAAAGTCTAGAAGCGGACTAAATTTTTACCTATTTTGGTTGGGTTGTCAATGTTGGCATTAGCACAGAAAAATAAAATTAAGTAAACACAACGTTTATCCACTTTTTAATAACTAGGTATCCACGATAGAATATTTTTTCTACTAATTTCCTAAGTACTCAGTCTAAATATCTTTTTCATAATTTTTGTTTTTCAATAATTTGTTGTGTGTAATTGAATGGTAAACTCTAAATCTTACTAGAGAGCTTTTTTAAAATAAACTTATTGAAAGCACTGACATGGCATATACACTTTTCAATCTTGCTGCTCACATTTTAGTACCTAGGTATCACTCACTATCTATCATTTAACGATATTAACAATGATTATTTCGAAATCAAAATATTCGCAATTCAATATTTGCAATACCTACTTAGTTATTAATTATCATCTCGCCCGACAGCTTTTAACGCTGTAGTGTTCGAATTCAAGCAAGTGTGAGAATATATTTAAATAAAAGAAACTCAGAGCATTCAATTTATACCTACCTACTGCTGGGACATGTTCAAGGTCATTTAATTTTATACTCCTGTACCAACCCTACCAAAATAGGTAAAAATTTGTGTGCCTCTGTCCGTACTCTTTGTCGGCGAATGCGGCGCTCAAACAGTGTCAAATGCTGTGATACACTTGTTGCAAACCGCGGCGTCTTTGTCGGTAAATTATCAAATAAGTAGGTATATAATACACCGACCGACCAACAGTTTATTCGCAGAACGTCACATTTCCCCAATCAACTTTGAACCTTAATTCTTTAGCGATAAACTTGAAAATCTGTTGAAAAAATTTGATAGATTGTAGTAGCTTGATGTGCTGGCGTCTGTACCATAATATTGGCTGCCGTAGAAACTGTTACTAGACCTACGCGACTCGCTGTTACTTTTAAATTTTGCTAAATAGAAGAATAATATAAACTTTGAAACATAAGTTTCACACCTACATGATGTTTGTATAATTTTGTTAGCTATAATTTTAAGCACATACCAACCTACGAGTACTAACGTTAGATCTGCACATTAGACATAAACAAGCATAACATATTATTATAGGTAGATAGATACCTACAAGGTATGAACTTTGCTAGAAAGTTATTCTAGGTAAATTTTATCACATGGGATAGTGGGAACAGATTTGTGAGTATTAACACGCTACCTACTTAATAAATTGTTGAAATATAATAAGTACTAACCTACCTAATCAATACAATACGTTTCAGGGTGCTTTCAGACGAGCGGCACGTTGCCAACTGCAAATACAACTGCAGCCCTTAGTTTAGTGTTAAGATATGTGATACCTACGGTTTTGATACAGGGGAACGTTTCTCAAAATCGGGATTGAAACCAAATACCTACTTATTAACGCCCAAGTCTCAGTTTGTCTTAACTGCAAGACGCAAGAGTCTTGCAGGCTTAAGTATTGTCTTGCTCAAGTCTTGCGGGGTTCTGTCTTGGTATTGGTCTTGGTCTCGCGAAAACGCAAGAACGAGACCAATACTGCAAGACCAAGACCGATTTTGGGCAACACTAGTGACACGAGAATTTTATATATTCGATTTTTAATCCCGTAATGGTTGAGGGTGTCTTTGATTCGGATTATATACCAATACTGAAAACTTTTAACGCAAAGCAAAACAAAAGATATCGCATTCATTTGTCTTATAAACAAACAATCACGAACATTCATGCGACGATGCCGCAATAATTGGTTCAAACCGCAGCCGCACGAGTATTGCGGTTTTAATTTATACAATAACAATACATAAAATTAGGATAACAAAGTGGCAGTCCAAATTATCATTCTCAGCAATATGAGAGTGGTGTATCAATTTATAAATTTATCAGAGAACTATCAATCAATGGCCTTACACTGCCAGAAGGCTCAAGTTTTAAAATTCTGTACGCTCTGGATTTGGTCTAAATTGTGTTCGGAAATATCTCAACAGGCAGGCTCTTTAAAGTTTATTTAATTATTCAACGATGGATGCCAGTAATTGAAATATAGTATATAATAAAATATATTACATAGTGGTATTACAAAAAGCGTTTCAAAAATTCTACGAAACGTTAAAAAACGAATGCAGAAAGTTTTATCTACTAGATAAAACAATATCGTGAAAATATTGCTAACAATTGTAGTTCATACTTGGACAGGTTAGCCCCGACTTATTTCCCTCGGACAAGCGCAAAAGCTGGCGCGTTCGCAATGCAGGCGCAAAAAAAAATACTTTACTACAACTTTGATTTTGTTTCCTTTGGAATTACACAGGCCCTAATTTAATTTGGCACCAGGTAGATAGAACCGGCGAGAGCAGCGATTCTGTAACTCACTTTTCGAACTTCACAGCGGTTTTCGCAGCGGCGGTCGCGCTCAAATCAGTTGTGAAGCGGTCATTTTACGATTTGGCATTCTGATAAGGAGGGAGATTGTAGTTTATTGTTTATCAGAATGCGAGAAATAATGGAACCGAGGAAATGCTGCCAGCATTAAAGATAGTTTTCAATTTATCCATTTTTAATAATATTGTAAATACTCTATCCTCTATCCTTAAAAATACTGATACATTTTACCATAGAAACCATATCATTACCAGAAACACTAAATATATATCAAACATGGGAAACTTAACATCGTTACAAAAGTAATGATTTAACTTCTGTATCATTTCATTTAATATGTACAATGTACATCCCATTTGTCAAAAGCGTATTCTCTGTGGATCGGTGTTCGGGAGTCATACTTAGCGCAAAGTCTCGACAATGAATCTTAGAGAAAAAACAAAGAATTGATAGTGTAGAAATAGGTATTGGTTTTTATCAATAGTGCAATAATAATTGAATATTAAAATTACTCATTGTAATATCCATAAACACGTAATGGAATATTCATTTCTCATTGCAACAAAATTAATGAAGTGTTCTAAGAACGCGATCATTGTAAGTGAATTGAACGTAATAGAACGGAATTTCTATCAGTCAATTAATATCAGTGACTTACAAGTTGCGGATCCGTTGCCATGGTAACAAAGAATTGTTAATTCAAACTTATACGGTTGTTAGTACGTAGTTATAGCTGATGTTACAGCCGTACGTGGATTCAACAATCACTTACAATTATAATGTTTATATACATAATTTAAATTCTTGACTTGACTTGAGCTCCTATGTCCCGCAGGTGGGGGGAGAGGGTCACAGGGCATCCAGCGTCGAAAGCCATACTGATCGGTCCTGGGCAGCTCTCTTAATTTCATTCCCCGTCATTCCAACTTCCTTCGCCTCTGCAATGATACTTCGTTGCCAGGTCTATTCGGGCGGGCAAGTTCCAGTCGAGGGCTTACTTGGCAATATGACTTGGATCCCTCCGAGGCGTATGGCCCACCCACTTCCACCTTCGAGATTGTTTAGTTCTGTCAATTGGCACCCTTATAGCCCTCATAGCTGATGATTAGAGGTTCTCTAGGCCAGAATATTCCAAGAATTGAAATCCTTAGTAACGACTTAATCATCAAAAAACTATTGAAAGACAAACATACATTTTTAGAAAATATGCCGTGTTATATGTTATACAACAGCTTTATTAGCATATTGTCAACCCCTATACAAGGTTTGTACAAGAGTGATGTAATCAGTACTCGCGTACCTAACGATCCACCCTGGTATAATGGTATTAACCCGATCGATACAGATCAGCCTACGAATAAATTGTTACTAGGCTCTACAGTTAACAAAGAGTTACAATTTTCTCATGAAAATTTTATTACGATGTAGTTTCAACGTGAAAATCTATACTCGTGCAAAAATATATGAAATATCTTTAGTAAACTTTTGCCCCAATGTAATTATTTATTTGTCAAATTTGGTAGTTTTGGACACGAACATTCGTATGTGCACGACACACTTAAAAGGCCGCACTTACTTAAGATATCATATGGAATATGGTGTAATGGTTGCAGCTATTACAAACATTGTGTAAAACAAAAGACTTGGCGATTAAAAAGAGTGGCTTAGAGTTTATTCCCAGTTCTCTTCCGTTCGACGCCCTTCATTTGAGAACTGGCAATAAATGTAAAATAAAAACATTTAATATATGTATTTCATTTTTTAACGTTCATATGTGTACATTGTGTTACCTATATGAATAAATGATTTTGATTTGATTCGAAATGTGAGTGTCCTATGTGTCAATTAACATCAGATAAGCGCGTTGCACCCTGTTATATAAACACGTATTAATTATATACTTACGTATTTAAATATATACTTCGTTAATCGTAAGCTTTAACGATCAAATACCTTCTAGTAGTTGAATATCAGTATTATCCTCCTAATAAACAATTGTCACTATCGGCTTACTCGATTAGAATAACAAACATTGAACCTTTGCGTATTAGGAAGACGAATTTGTCCTCGTTAATATAATTGAGGCCTTTTCTTGTCATAAGGATTAACATCACTTTGTGTACTTACAGGACTATATGTAATACTGTTAAGAACTTCTTATATTTAGAAATGGGTTGCAAAGTATTAAATGTAAATGTTTCAGTGCTTTTCAGGTTTTTAGGTCAAACTAAGGCTTATCTAAAGAATCGTAATTAGGGCGTCTTTTATCTCTCTCAAAACATTAGGTTTTTAGCAAACCGTTTTTAAAATTGGGTTTCAATACTTTTCAGTTCTATTTTTTGGAATGTCAAGAAATCCTGTTGGAGCGAATGCTAGATTATTTGATGGAACATTTTCTAGATGACAAAACTATCTATGTATAATATACATCACACTTTGAAGCTATATTATATTGCTGGTATAAAATGTTTATATGTACGTAAAAGAATATAGCATCAATATATTACATAATAATATCTTCAAAGTTAAAAAGTATTCGTGTTTTATCTTTGCTATGTCAGGTACCATGTTTCAAGGTCAAAAGTCTCGACAGCAGCAACTTCCTTTTTATTACGATTTGCATAGTTTTATTTCGGTCTGCCATACATTATCGATTACGCAAGAATTTTTTGCATACATTAATAATGAATTCAAATAATGTCTGTTTTGTTCGTTTCTTAAACATTTACTTAAGTAACTTCTAAGTGGAGAAACAACAATATCACGTCATAGCACTTTGCAAATACATAATTTATGATTTAGGAAGTTAAATTATAATCTACCATACTAGTAGTACAAGTATTATATTAGTAAAAAAGGTTCGCATTAGCTTCTCTAAGGGACCTTTGGAATGGCTCTAGGCATGTTCAGTTCGAAGAGGACTAGACTCAAGTTTTCTTTATGTCCCGTAAAAGTAACAAACAGTGTAATTTTTACCACAGTCAAAAACAAAAATTTGCGGTCCGATCAAGAATCGAAAGCGATATCCAGGGAGACCATCTGTCAAAAAAATGATTTTATTTGAAAAAATTATACTCTTAATTTGAATTTAAATAATTGTTCGGTCTAATACCTGCTGCTGAGTTTCATCATCTGACGTCAAGGCAAAATACAAAATACCATCCGTATCACCTCGACGTCCGTCGTTCCATAACTGAGCGTTTTCTAAGGCAGTTTTTGCCGCGCACCACCACTATGTGGTACCAGCTGCCCACTGAAGTATTTCCGAAACAATTCGACTTAGGGTCCTACAAGAAAAGAGCGTACCAATTCTTGAAAGGCCGGCAACGCACTTGCGAGCCTTCTGGCATTGTGAGTGTCCATGGGCGGCGGTATCACTTGACATCAGGTGAGCCTCCTGCCCGTTAGCCTCCTATTAAATAAAAAAAATGCAAGGAACGTTACCAAGAAAACAAAAACGCTCACGTAGTAGAGGTTAGAACACTATCAGAGATTGGGATCATATAAAGAAATAATCGGTCAGAATAAAGTCAAAGGATTTATCCGTTGTCTGATAATATTTATAATTACAACAAATTCATTTTAATATATATATGATTTAATTACTTGCAGCTGCTTTATGATAATGATGATAAGACAACTGTTGTAACTGCTGTTTTTGTACCAATATCAAGATATAAGCCTCAACTCATAGGGCAAAGGTATGTTCGATTCCCAACGACATCCTTGTTTCACTTTTTAGTTTAACAAAAAAGACTAGCAAATTGGCCTGAAATTATTAGTAAATCAGATATATGTATCTGCTTTATATGAGATTGCGAAGTTATGAAATATCAAAAGTGTAGTATACATCAACAGATATAAGTAAATTCATTGTCACTACAATGAGTGGAAAATATTTCTTCAGTGTTTTTTTTATTTTTTTTATGGAAAACGATGGGGCGGCTTAAAGTTAAGTGCTTACCGCCGCCAACACCAGGAGGTTTGCGAGTGTGATGCCGGCCTTTAAGGTTGTGGTATGCTCTTCTCTTGAAGGCACCTAAGTCGTAGTCATGGATTTAAGTATTTTAGTCAATTCAAAATTATGAATAATAACTTGACGTATCCTGTTTTCCTACACATAGATATAACTTTCTAATAAAGGCAATTTAAATAGGTGTTTAAATAAATATACATACATAAAGAAATATTAATATGATTAAACAGTTAACAATGGTTTAATGACACTCATTGTTTTCTCAGATGTCATTGTTATACTCAAAACTCTTTATTCAATTAGTAATTGTATTTTATTCTGGCAACATTACACATACATATTTCAAACTACACGATATACATTTAAAATAAGTGGCAGCTGTGACTGAAAACATGATACGGCTGTTTTATAAAACGTTGACAAAAGATTAGTTGAAGTGTTTAATAAAAAAAATTGCTCGCAATGCATGGGCTTTGGTTCTATAGAGATTATATTACAGAAAATTCTACCATAAATGAACTTTAATACAAAGACATATGCTGTATGAAGAGCGTCCATCAAACCAATACTTAATTCTCAGATGATCTCTGGAGCGTTACTATCCAGTTTATGGTAGTCATGAAATCCGCACCTAGCAAGCTCATTTCATATATAATATAAACAGTAGCGCTACAACCTTTTTAGGTCTAGGCCTCACATTTCTGAATCTGTTTCATGATATTTTTTTTATCTAATAGGCAAGTAGGTGATCAGCCTCCTGTGCTTGACACACGCCGTCGACTTTATTTTTGGGTCTAAGGCATGTCGGTTTCCTCACGATGTTTTCGTTCCCCGTTCGAGCGAATGTTAAATGGGCACATAGAAAAAAAATCGATTGGTGCACAGCCGGGGATCGAATCTACGACCTCAGGGATGAGAGTCGCACGCTGAAGCCACTAGGCCAACACTGCTCTCTGCTCATTTCATTTATCCACATTTAAAACGCATCATGAATGTGATTCATTGGTAAAATCGTGATCAAAATATTTTGCCACCGCCGTTAATTTTACCATTCGAATGTTAATATGCAATGTAAAGGTTCTTACTGTGATAACCTTATTTAACCTGTTTCAATTTAGTATGGTTTCCATTCAGCTTCAGTACGTTGTGTATCTGATGCTGATTCCTGATAGCTAGGTGGTAAAAGAAAACCAGTCAAAAATTATTAATTTATTATTTACACTTCATTGCAAGAAATAGTGCAATTAAATAAAATGGAGGGCAACTGTCGGCCATATCGCTTTCGAGCGATGTCTTTCAGGCAACCACTGTGATGGAAATTTTTTTAATTAAATTATTCGAGCGCAAGTAGTGCAAACTACATAATATGTACAATTACTTAGACGTAAATAATAAAACAAAACAAATCTATTAAAACATATGTGGTAATTATATCGTTTCTGTAACTAATTATCTTAATATACTTATATAAATTACGTGTCACGTTGTTTGTCCGCTATGGACTCCTAAAGTACTTAACCGATTTCAATCAAATTTGCATACCGTGTGTAGTTTGATCCAACTAAAAAGATAGGATAGCTTACATCTCAATTTATACCCGCAATATTATTTTATTGCAAAATATTTGTTTATTATTTGATAGTCACAATTCTAACAGAGGGCGCTGTGTTGAAAGTACCAACGTTTCACATAAGCTACAATTTAATGGCATAACCACCAATAAAGCATGGTGGTCCCCATAGTCCGTTGAATAGTTTACTACTATGTAATATAACAAAAACCTTAGCCACAGCAACGCTTGGCCGAATCTACTAGTATCTTATAAAAACTGCCACCAGATTCCTAGGGGTTCTCGAACGCATTGATTTTGTAGATTATAATACGAACGATATATAATACCAACAAAAGAGTCACCGTGTTTATAGTCTATATATTCATAAAAGGAGCCCGGGTAATATAAACAAAATTAGACGTAAACTATTGTGCATCGATAAAAATATGTTTGAAACCTTGACTGAACAAATTCCACATGTATAAACACTTTCATACAAAAATATTTGTCTAACGATAAACTGTGAGTAATGTTTACGTATGTAATATTCCTTTGAGAGGAAACAGATACTACAAACCTAAGTAAATTAATTTTTGTCATAATAAATTTCAATTTCGTGTCCAGGTACGGGGCGTACTCGTATTCAAACGACATATTTTTTACAATTATGATCTAAATAACGCTATAACTAAGCTACAATGCTCGAGCAATTAATTGATGGTTTTAGCTTAGAGTTGGATCTATTTTGTATGTTATCCTAAAAAGTAACCATTAATTATTTATTTTATAAACTATACATTGAACAAATGTTGTCTTGTAAAGTAATTTTTAAATTAAAAACTATTGTTATGCGTCAAAACATATTAGAAAATATGAGACTATTTGTTCAAACATACATACTAATTACATTAAAAGAAAACGTGACGTAGATTGAAACAGTTAGGAAATGCGCAAACGTAATAAAGAAAAACTACCAAACAAAGGATCCAGTGTTCAGCAATCCATATCTTATCTCTATTATTATAAAGTAAACAGGGTACAATAAAATATGTCGACAAATAGAAGTATTATTCGAAACTAATTGATGCGAATATTTGTATTACAACCTAAATATGTCGTGGTCAATGACTGCGTAATTTATACGTGTTAATGTTAGCGCATTTTATTTTGCAGCGCCACCTAGTATTTAAATAAAGAATCATTTCCGAATATTCTGGAATATTAATCCAGACCTCTAGTACGTGTGTAAAAAAAAAAAAAATTTAGACTTAGATACAACCAATCTAAAGAATCTTACCGTTTTCATACCATTCAAATGAAAAACAATACATGCGAAGCTACCACCACTAATGCAGAAAGGTATTAATTTTTATAATTACGTATAAAAGGTATAATTAATGATAATGGAAAATAAAAGTTACATAGAGCTTTTAATTGGCATTTAGGTTAAGAGTGCAAGCGATGAAGTAGGTCAATTTTATTGGGACGCAATTCGCTCTTTACGAGGCTGCGAAACTGAATTTATTAAACCTTAAATTTAATAAATCTTATATAAAACACTGTTGTATATCTGTTTGGTTATTAAGGCTAAGGTGATTAAAAAGCTTTGTTAACATATAAGGTTGCTTCCGAATGCCATAATAGTTTAAAAATACAGTTGTTTATATTTCGAATAAATTATTAGATGGGTACGTATAATATTAGTTTCCAGTAATTTTATCTGCAAAACGTAGCACACAATACTAATATAACAAAGAGGTAATGTTTGTGAAGTTGAGGTAATCTCTAAATCTACTGAACTGATTTTGATTATTTAAGCAAGCCACGTTATTTAAGCTTAGGATATATTAAACCGAAAAATCTTCATAGTAACCAGAATTCAACGTCGAAGAAAAAAATTTAATGAACGTTACTTACCAACAACGATATATGATTGAGTTCTAGAGAAAAGTTGTAGAAATTGCCTACAACCTCTAACTTATATTATTTATATGGAAAAACGTTTGCTGGGTCTATTTATAGTTACAAAAAAAATTTGTAACGGATATGGTCAGTAAACTAATTTTTTTAAACCACTGTTGGCAACAACTCTTAGCTAAAGGAATGTATGTAAGGGATAATATCACGATATAGACCAAAAAAATTCTTGTAACTGTGTACGTAATCATGTTATCTGGTAGATTAAAAAAATATCAGTTTGCTACTTAATTAGTCTTTAATCTAACAATGATAATTCATTTGTAATTAGACAGCATAAAGTCGATAGTCAAATTTAAAAATTTAAAGTTATTATTAAAATTTTATTCAACGAAACCTTAATTTGGGCATTGATATTTCATAGGAATAATGTTTTGATAAAGGAAAATATCATATATATATATAAGTTGTATAACAAAACTATTTTTTATCGCAATAATTCAAAATTTATTTCAAAATAATAAATAATTTTTGAATCCAGTACCGAAAACACGCCGAACGCCGAAGCGCGTGTGACGTCATAATGTTAGTTTTCACTCATTGCCGTTGATAGAAAAATAATATATACAGTGTTTTGATCTATTTAATTTTGTTAATTAATATTATATATATATGTAGGTATATACGTTGTACTGTTAAATTGCTTTAACATTATGACGTCACAACATGGTGATCGATCATTCATGGCGCGTTTATAGTCACGTGATTTTTATTTAAATTTCATCAATTTTTAATTGTTTATAATTAATTGAAAAAAATTAAGTTTTTTGCATTAATCATCAATATTATTAACAATAAAGTTTTAAAATACATTAAAAAAATTTATTAATTTATTATTAATTTTTTTTTTTTCAAAAAGCCAATTATACTCTTGTCGTTCATTTATTAAAAAATGTAGGGAACGCTTGTATCGGAAAGCACAGCGCTACAACCCTTGGAACGGGAGTCAGATTTATGTACGTTTATTCTTGACAATTTTTCTTTACTGTCAAGTAGGAGGATAACCTACTAGCCCTTAACGTTGTTTTCCTTTACGTTTGATCAAGTATTGATTGCAAAGTCCATTAGTGCACAGGGATCTCAATGCGACTTAACCATTCTTTAAGTAATGTCTCCAGCACAGAGAAACCTTGTATGAGGCATTAGTTTACGTAACAAAGAAATAACATGAAACCTGTTAAGCTTCTGTTTAGCAACGCAATTCGCTTCCGCATATAACTGGATAATCTCCTAGTCATTTATAACGGCCCGTGACCATAATGAACTTTGATTATGTCACATGCAAATTACTATCGCGATTTATAGAATGAGAATTACTTGAAAAAAATGCGCATAGAATAATATAATATACCTATTACTAGCTGACCCGACAAACGTTGTTTTGCCATGTACATATTATTTCTAAGAAACATTGTTTTAGTTCAATAAAAATAACTATCTGCTATAATAAAAAATAGGGGTAGATCGTAGGGGAGTGAATATTAAGGGTTGTATGTATTTTTGTATGCTGTAGGTAGTCAAAACGCGAGGTCGCGCTGGAGCGTTTTTAAAAAGAATAAAATTTTATTTTTAATTAATATTTAATCAACCGGTTACATTGGTGATTAGCTTAAGACTAACTTAATATCTAATAATCGAGACTGGGAGCTAGACAGTCCGTCAGCATATTTCATGAGAACACGCGTGGGCGTTTCCGTTTAAAGATTAGGAAATATGTCTTGTGACTGTATAACTCCTCTCTCCTTAGAATCGAGATTATCCTCAGGGTTTGGATGATCTCGAATATTCTGTTTAGGTTGAAACATAATTTTCTTAATTCTATTTTTAAATGCTATTAAAATGACACATGTCATGAGTAAAAAACTTATTACTATATTAATTATACCAAAGAACCATTGATTTAATTCACTTTCACTAACACTTGTAGGAACACTATTTTTCACCAAAAGGTTTAAGAGTTGAACGTCTGCAAGGTCAATTCCATCTAAATTCAGACGCTTGTTCTGTGACTTAATTTCGCTGGAGATTAACGGTAGGTTTACAATTGGGAATCGGGTAAACGCGATATCGTTTCCCTGGTGTTCGTGTCTTTTCAAGTTGAAATCCTTGATTCTTATCCAACAATCATCATCTAGGGTTAACAGGTAAGTGCCCATTAATGGCTCATGTGAAACGTCGTTGTCACACATTTTAGATATAATGATTTCTATTCTAGAAAATATTATCCAATGATTTTGTTGTACTAAATAAATCTTGACATCTTCGATTAGAACGGGCACAGGACGACATGAAGATGTGTTGGGGGAAAAATTCATTAGTGTAGTAATACATTCGTCCTTCAAAATCGGTGCAGTTTCAAATTCAGGACATAAAAATCGGTTTTCATCTATTTCTTGGCATGGTTGTGAGAGCGGCTCGACTTTCAACCCTTTCACTAGGACATAGGGATACTTAGGAAGGATAATGTTAGATATATTATTACTATTACTATGCACTGGTAAAGGTATTAATTTATAATAATTATAAAGTTCATTTTTAATTAAGGGTATGTGCATAATAAACTTTATCTGATTTTGTTTGATATATGCTTCCATCTCAATATTCAGTTCAATTTTTACAATATTTTCAATATTCACTGGAAATACTAAATTATACATAGATTCTATTTCTTTTAAAATTGACAGTAATTCCTTAGTATCAATAATAGATTGATGTAATATTTTAATCCTAGCAAAAGCGAGAGCTGTTTCAATTTCATTTAGTCTTGAGTAAATAGTTTGAAAGTTGTGGGTAAAAATATTATAAAAATGAATAATTTCATTGCTCATTTGTAACATTTTAGAATTGTTTAACCTGAGATCTATGTCCTCAAAACGTTCATTAATTTGAATGAAATTATTCCGTGTTACATTAATAATTTTTGTTACAGTACTCATCATTTCGGAAACTATGGTTATTTTATTAGTAATAGCGTCCTGTCTAGTTTTTAATTTATTAATTAAATCTTCATATCTGATAGCATCTTCATTATCAAGATTGCCAGTTATTGCTTTAATGAATGTTCCAATAGGATTCAATAAACCACGTTTAGATTTTGAAGTCGGAACTAGTTGTTTATATTTTTCCACTGTTATATTCATTATGAAACTAGTTTGTAACTGTACTTCTTGGAAGTGCAAATTGAATAGGCTAGTGTCGAAACAATTTTGGACTTCGGTTTTAAGTGTTAAGAAGTTATTTTTATTTATTTCTAGTTCGTCGTTGATAGCTTTAAAATCTAAAATCTTTATCACGGTCCATCTGTCGTAAGCTACTACTGCTTGACCTTCTTTAATGGGTAGGAGGCCTGGGTTTCGATTAATCTTTTGCAGTTGAAGGGCCTGGCTTGGGGTCAGATGTACCAGCAGGAGTAACAACCTGTGAAGGGCGTTTTAAATCTTTAGTATGTACCTTAGTTTTTCGTTTCTGAGTTATCACTGGAACAACGTTTCTATGAATCGGACCCAATACTCGGGCTTTTTGATAACGAGCCTTATCCTTACTACGTCGCGTATTAACTCCCTTTATAAACACGGTATCGCCTATGTCTATTTCTAACTCTTTTTCACCGCCATGTTTCTCAATTAAATGCTGTTTTTGATGTATGATTTTATCGGTTAAATATTGATATAAGAATTTAGTTTTACGAGCATGTTCCTTAACTAATTGTTGTGTATACATTTTATTAAAATCTACAGAAAATATATGATTAGACTCGGTATGCCCAAATACGACTTCAAAGGGTGTTAAGCCTGTAGTAGAATGGATTGAATGGTTATAAGACATAATCGCATAAGTCATTACATCCGCCGCATCAGTTATCTTCCGTTCGTATTTAGCTATTCTATATATTTCGATGATAGTGGAATGAAATCTTTCGACTATCCCCATTGAGTTGGGATTATGTGGAGTACTAATGTGAAGATTTATTTTGTAAAATGATAGAAGATCTTTTAATAATGCATTATTAAACTCGGCTCCGGGATCCGCACTAATTCGTCCAGGTACGCCGTATAAAGAAAAATATTTTATTAAAGCCCTAACTACTTCGGGAGTTGAGCGTGAACTTATTAAAAATGCCTGTCCTAATTTACTAAAACCATCTACTATAGTGAGGTAATATTGTCCTTCTATTGAAAATGTATCGATGAATAACTCCTGAAACGGTCTATCTTGTGTTTGTGCCAATTGCAATTCAGGTTTTAGAGGTCTCCTATCGTACTTCATCTTTTTACAAGTTTCACAAGCGTTAACTACACTCGCAACAGTTTGTTCCATGTTGTTCCAGAAATAGGTTCTTTTTAAATGAATTAAAGTCTCTTTAATACCACGGTGACTATTTTTCCCATCATGATATTTGAGAATTATATCTCGCTGTTCCTCTTCATTAGCTACGTAAATGACTCGTTTTGTGCATTCATAAAATTTAACAGTGCCTTTTTTAAAAAGTGATATTGTAACCGCCGCAAATTCCTTACGGTGTTGTTCATCTTCAAAGTAAAAGAAATATTTTATATTAGGTTTTGTGTATTCTTTTAAAAAGTTTTTAATTAAGTCTATATTATTCAAAGGTAAGTGTACCTCTAATATTTTTTGTTTCGGCCTAGATAAATTTTTAACTAATATTTCTTTCCTATTCCAGGGGAATACAAGTACTTGATTTGGCTTTGTGTCTATAGCTTCTTGCAGAATACATATACCGTCTGTATCTATATCCTCTGCGGAATGGATTGTGCTCATTATTTCAGATGCAGTAATGGTGCTAGACCCTAATGATTCCACACTGAGTGTTCGTTCCGAAGCTGGAGAAACTTCCATAGGTGTTGGAGGGTTTTCTTGATGTTGGTTTCTAGCTAAGCGGGTTATCTCTTCTGTTAGATTGTCAATGTGACCTTGAAGATTTCGTTCATTTATGTCCACGTTTACCTTTAGCGAGATATCATCATTGCCCAAAGCGTTGATTCTAATTCTGGATAATGCGTCTGCGTTTGAATTTTGCTTCCCATTTTTAAATACAATATCATAGTCAAATTCGGCTAAACGTAATTTCCAACGTGTTAATTTGGTATTCGGTTCCTTTATTGAGTTAAGCCAGGTTAACGGCCTGTGATCGGTGTATATCGTGAATTTATGTCCATATAAATAAGGCCGGAAATATTTTGTCGCCCAGACGATGGCCAATAACTCTCTTTCTATTGTGCTGTAGCGTGTCTCTGCTTCGTTCAGCGTACGACTTGCGAAAGCGATGGGTTTGTCGCTACCAATTTGACCTTGGGAAAGTACTGCACCTAATGCGACATTGGATGCGTCTGTTGTAAGGACAAATGGTTTACTGAAATCCGGAAATTGTAATATAGGCGCGTTAACTAAAAGTTCCTTGCACTTTTCAAAGGCTTCTATGTATTCGGGCTTGGTGATGTCAATTCTATTCTTTTTTTTAAACAAGATGTCAATGGCTGTGTTATTTTAGAGAAATCTCTAATGAACTTTCTATAGTAACCAATGAGGCCTAAGAAACTCTTTATTTCAGTTGATGTACGTGGGATCGGGAATTCTAAAACTGCTTTAATTTTATCATTGTTTGGCATAAGGCCTTCTTTAGATATGGTGTGTCCTAGGTATAGAACCTCTTTTCGGAGAAATTCGCTTTTGTCTAGTGTAACCTTTAAATTAGTCTCACGTAAACGTTCAAAAATTTTCTTAAGTTTTTCTATATGTTCTTGTAAACTAGCCGAGTATACAATTATGTCATCTAAGTATACCATGCAGTGTAATCCTTGTAGGCAGCGTAAAACGTTATCCATTGCTCTTTGGAACGTTGCCGGTGCTGTTTTTAAGCCAAACGGCATTCTTTTGAATTCATAGTGACCTGATTGTGTAGTAAACGCTGTTTTGTGCTGATCTTCCTTTTGGACTTCAATTTGATGGTATCCACTTGCTAAATCAATTGTGGTAAAGTACTGTGATTTACCTAATTTATCAAAAAGTTCCGATATGTTAGGCAAAGGATACTTGTCATCTATTGTGATTTCGTTCAAACGTCTATAGTCGATAACCATTCTATATTTTGGTTCGCCGGACGCATCTAGCTTTTTCGGTACCAAATGAACTGGTGCACTATAAGGGGAAAATGAATTTTGTATGACGTTATCTTCTAAGAGTTTATTCACCTGTTTTTCTATCTCTTGATTTTGAGAAGCAGGATGTCTATAAGGTCTAATATAAATGGGGTCTTCGTTAACTGTCCTAATTTTGTGTTTAACCTGATTTGTGAATGATAAAGGAATTTTATCAGAATAAAATATATCACGAAACTCGTAACATAGTTTAGAGATTGCGTCACGTTCCTCACTATTCATATGATCTAAACGAAGCTTGGACAAATTTTCTTTTAAAATATTATCAATTGTTAAAGTTTCGTTTATAAAATTACTTTTACAAATTTCACTTATTTTAAAAACTGAGACTTTAATGGGTTCCTTAAAAGTTATTTTAAATGGTTTCTCGGATACATTTTGTATTACGGTGGTTGCAAAGAAGTTTTCACATGTAACGATAGCATTTGGCATACGAACGCCATTACTGAAATATACCTGTTCTACTATGGCATCTCCATTTTGTAGGTTAGTAGGGATTTTAATTTTTGATTCTGTTCTGGGTTCAATTATAACTTCGTATGGAGGACTATACAATATAGGTATGGCAGAACCAGTTGTATACAGTATTTGATTTTTCATATCAATGCTAGCTTCTAATTCCTTTAATAAATCTGAGCCAATTAAACCATGATACCTAGCATCTACATCATATACGTAAAATTTATGCATTAAAGGACTATTAAAAATATACGGCAAAGGGATGTATACTACTTCGTTATGTGTACTTTGAGCATGAGTGCTAACGACTGTAAATGGTTCATAGCTTTTATATTCATTAAAAAATTCATTAACTTTAGAAGGACTGATAAACGAACGACTACTACCGGTGTCTATAAGAAATTTTGAGTTTAGTTCCGGAATTAATATGTGTGGTAACTTTAAAATGCTATCACAATAGTTAAGATTTATTATTTCGGAATATGATTCGAGGCTTCTTCCTGAAAATTTACTTCCTGTGATTCTATTTCCTCGTTGTCTTTAGAATTTTCTTGATTTTCTAACAAATTAAAATTTTCACACATGGCTGTTTCGCTTGATTCGTAGTTATCGTAATCGCAATAGTCGTTGTAATAGTATGGTTCGTAATAATATTCAGAGTCATTAATCATATTTTGTCTTATCGGCGCGGTTCGCATAGAAACGTCTGTGTTACCTGGTTGTGGATTCTGTTTTTGGTGTGGTATACCGAATCTAGGACCCTGCTGTGGCTGGTAACCAAATTTATAGTTTTGTTGAGGTATACCGAATCGACTATTATTTTGAGGCGAAATTCCGAATCGATAATTATTTTGCGGGGGCATTCCAAATTTAAAGTTATTCTGTGGTGGTATCCCGAATTTAAAGTTGTTCTGTGGTGGTATCCCGAATTTAAAGTTATTTTGTGTGGGCATTCCAAACTTAACGTGATTTTGTGGGGGAATTCCGTATTTTAAATTATTCTGTAAGGGAATTCCGTATTTAAAGTTATTCTGTGGGGGAATTCCGTATTTAAAGTTATTCTGTGGAGGCACATTTGATGCTAAATTATTTTGAGGAGAAATGAAAGGTTTAAAATTATTTTGAGAAGGAATTCCAGGTTTAAAATTATTTTGTTGAGAGGATGCACTATTCTTCCACAATTTATTTTTAATAGAATATTGATAATGAAAATTAACCTCTTCAGTAACAACACTTAATGCATTCTCTAAATTAGTACAGCCCTTTAGGCGAACGATACGTAAAAGATCTTCAGATAAATTATAAAGGAATACATTAAGAGCCGTATTATTATAAATTATTAATTTGGCTGCTTTAATACTCTCATCGGTTAACCTATTAACCTTTGAGGTTAGGGAACTTTTAACACTTTGTATTCTTTGACAGAACTCTATATATGATTCTCCAGATTTAATTTTTAATGATTCTAATTCTATTGCTATACATTCTTCTGAACGCGGGTCGCCGAAATGTTGAGTCAATATATCTTTAAAATGATCCCATGATGTAATATTTTGATTTTCACTTAATAGCGTTGCCGCTTTACCCACTAAGCGACTAGTTATTGCATGAAATAAGTATAAATTTTGGGCTGTATTACCTTCGACTCTAAATTCTTTTATCACATATTCACTCTTTGCAATAAATAAATTTAGTAAGTTTTCTGTCCCATCATATTTGGGAATCAAGGACAAAACCTCCCTTGGTACAAATTTAAATGTTTCCATTGACATGTTTAGTCTTTAATTTTTATATATAAGAATACAATAAAATCACTTACACTTCTTTAAATTACTTATATAATTTTGAATTTGCAATAAATCCGTACTAATTAATAATATAATTTTTTATCTATCTCTATATTTAACCTATATTATATTGCCTATTCTTGTGCAATATAATTTTGTTTTATCTATCTATATATTTAATCTATATTATATTGCCTATTCTTGTGCAATATAATTTTAAAACTACAGTTCCTAATCTAATTACACTCTGAGTACAATTTTATTCGTAGATTTGGTACGAAACAAAATCAGATAATGTAATAATATATAATATGTGGAATAAAATGAAATTTTTAGCGGGAAGTGAAAAGGTTTACTCACCGCCAGCCCAATTCCATTCTTCCTGAGCCACTAATCACACACTGCACCGGATATTATTTTAATGCTCTTCTATTTGACTTATTTATTTGATTCGCGGATTTTCACTCTGCTATTAGACAGTCCACGGTATTTCAAGAACTATGAAAATCGATTTGAGTATTTTCAATTTAGTTATATACTCGCGGGATGTGAAAATCCTACCGGCTGCGCCAGTCAAAACGCGAGGTCGCGCTGGAGCGTTTTTAAAAAGAATAAAATTTTATTTTTAATTAATATTTAATCAACCGGTTACATTGGTGATTAGCTTAAGACTAACTTAATATCTAATAATCGAGACTGGGAGCTAGACAGTCCGTCAGCATATTTCATGAGAACACGCGTGGGCGTTTCCGTTTAAAGATTAGGAAATATGTCTTGTGACTGTATAACTAGGTATCATAAAAATATAAAAACAAAAAAACATTTTTTGGGGTGGACACCCCTTATCACTTAGGGGTTTGAAAGATAGATAGTAGCCGATTCTCAGATTTACTAAATATGCATAAAAAAATTCATAGGTATCGGTTCGGAGCCGTTTCGGAGTAGTATAGGAACGAACATTGTGACACGGGAGTTTTATATATATGAAGATTATAAATTATCAAAGTACATGAAATAAATAAAAGTGTATGGTAATTAATATGTTATTATTTTACATTTCATTGTTTGTGTAATTCAACGAAGAAAACCATGAATGTGCTGCATGCGAAATTCTATCTTTGAACTTAATATTCTAAATAAAAATAGTCTAGTATATTTGCTATAACAATCTTTTGAACATTGATTAATAGCAATCAATTAGTTTACGGAATAAAAGGTATTCCCACAATTATACTTCTAAAATGAGTCTTTTTACATATAGTGATATTTTACTCTTTTTTATATAGAAACGTATAAAAATTCAGAGATTGTAAGATAATCATTTCTAATAATAATTTGAAACTTGTTTCTTTGAGCTTTAATTCTTGAATAATTTAACTAAACCTCTAGCAAGTGTTGAGAATAAGTAAATCTAATAAATAGTATTAAATTCCAAATGGATTAACTTCGACTGAAATAGATGACACCTTTACAGCATTAGATGCTGTTATATTCGACCATTATATTTTTAGACCAAACAACTAACGAAAACATTGAGGCGTCATGGGTTTTCCAACGAGTTTTATAAAAACATTTTTTCAAGAACTACACATTTATTTTCGTTAAAATAGTGTTTGGATCGGATTTTAATATAAATCGTAATGTATTATATATAATTATATATGTATATTATAATGTTATACAATATTCTATTCCTTGAGGTTAGATAGACGGATATAATATATGATACGCTCACGTTCACTATTAAAAATAATAATTAACAGGAATGTTATTATAGGTCATTGAGGTAGCAATTTACCTAAAACACGACTCCAAATTAGAAATGTTCTATTCTAGTTTAGAAAGTTATGCATCAACAAGACTACACTTATAAAAAAAAACGAAAATAGACCAGAATTTACGTTACGCTCCTACGAATCTGTTTATAGGAATTTTGAATCAATCGAGGGACTATAATGTTAGGATAACGCATCGTACTGTGTCATTCAGTAATATTACTGCTATTGCAAAACAAATGACGATCAACGTATTAATTAGGTTATTCAGATAACGTAAGCATATATTTTCTAATGATGAGATTCAGAGAGAAATGTTTTAAATGGAAAATACATAAACAGAAACAATTATTTCAAATACTGATATTGTTAGGTTGAAGTAAGATTTGATACTAAAATATAAACATTTTAAGTTTTTGAATGCAGGAAACGTGAAAAACATGAAACAACTGGTAATAGTAAATTTATGTAGATCATCCATCATAAAAAATGGCTGTTAATTTTGGGTATTATAAAATTTAATTTAAAATGTACCCTAATGATGTACATACAATTTTAAATGTTGTTTTTCAAGTCAATTTGCTAGCAAACTATATCAAAATGATGACAAAACTGGGCAATTTAAGCTGATCATTATGCATTATATCATAAAAAAAAATTGTTTAGGATAATTAATAAATCCTAATTGATTATATGGTACAACATAACAGATGTTTATCTATTTGGTGTTTTAGTCTAATCGGCTGAAAGTTCTTGCTATGAGAATACAAAAAAAAACTTATGTACTTATTAGATTATTAACTATATTTTCACATATATATTTATAAATACAATTTGTTACTTTTGTGCTTGAAGTTGCCGGCCAAAAACTAATTTCTAACTAATATTATTATATTAATAGATAGGTAGCTAGATAATAGAATTTAAAATTCAGTAATAGTAATTTCATTTTTAATTAAACCCAAAAATTAAGTTACCTCCTACAATATTTTAGGGAAATATGTATTATTTTGATATTTGTTTGCTAAGAATACAGGATGTTAAGAAACCAGTACAGACATTGATATAATAAGGACACTCTAATAAAAGAGTAAAGAACCCTTAATGTATGTACTTGTATAAGGTTAGGGTCCTGTTTAGATGTGTGTAAAGGCAAAAAATTAAAACTCAAATTATCCTTCAACTGTCCTTTATCATACCTTTTGTTGTTGTTCAATGCTCTTGTCACTACCTTGCTACTTACTAAATTTGACTGGGATTTATGGTCAGTATCTAATATGCATGTAGATTTATTAATATTATATTTGTAGCATAAACTAAACATAAGCAACATCATCATAATTTCATTTATTACATTTTCTATTGTTTTTTGGCACTTATTACATTGCATACGAGAAATAAAATAAATCCAATATTGTATTAAATACTATTAGATAATTTAGTAGTCTGCCAATGAATTAGTATAATAATATCACTATAATAATAATTATAATATATTTTAATTGTTTTTTTTTAGTACAAAATTATAGTTAATGTTTTAAATATAATCAATTTGATTCCTGTGTATAACATCGTAAATATATAATTTTCATTAATAATAAAATTATAGCAAAGTTTATTCTAAAAACAAGCAATAAATTATCCAACTCACCTTACAAAAAAATTAAATCCACAATATGCGATGATAAATCACCAACACAGTACAAAAACACAAGAAATCTAACGAAGTTACACACTGGATACCAGATTTTGCTTATTGTTTTGTAAAGGACGAAACAAAAAACGTCTATACCCTAACAACGTTTCTGTTTTACTGACGTGAAGACAGGCGTGAACAATGAACAGATTGCAAAAAGTAGAAACAGCGGTCTCTCGCTCTTGTGTAGCAAGCTATAGATAGACATGTAGATATTTCAGTACTCTATACTCTATAGACAGATCAAAGTATCAACGAACTCGGCAGTCAGCGCATCTTCATTCGAGTTTCGATGGAAGACAACATCTACACTATTATAATGCATACAATACATAGCCTGTTTCGACATCGGCTAGCTAGTAAGACAATTGCAAATCGATTTTAATTATGTGACGTAATGAGCACTTACAAACTGTTGCCGATTGTATGTAACAAATCTGGTTATTGGTGCTTTTTATTTTTGAAAGGCCATGCCTTTTTTGTTTATTAAATATTTAAAGATTTTGTAATACATACATATTTTAATGTCAAGTTTTATTTCTCGAATACAATGAAAAAATAAATCCGAATTGAAGGATTGCTCAATTATTTTTTGTTTTTAATTAATTATAATTATTAAATAGTAAATTTTAATGTTAAAGTTATCATTGTAAACAGGAGGGCTATTCGGTATTCCTGTAAGAAGTATTATGTACTAACTTTTTAAATTATTTTTATAACAGTGCTGAAATTGAATGTTAGGTATTTACATCAAGAACAAAAAAATAAAGAAAAAAATATGTTATGTAGTTTTCTTACTTTTAGTTCAGAAGAAACTACAAAACACGCCGAAAAACTATAAAACAGAACGCGAAAGTACCGATTGACAAAACACGCCGGTGCATTCTCGGTGCGAGTGTACTGGCGGAGAAAGAGATAGCTAATCTTGTGCGCTCTCTTCTAACATTGATTCGGTCAATCTACACTCTGTGGTTCACTATTACTCTTAATTCATTCGCGCATTGCGGGCATAGGTGTTTATAATGACGGGATTCCGTAAATATTTGTCCTATTTTAATGCTACCTTTTAAACAAAACATTAACTATGTTTTTATTTCCTATATCGTTCAGTAAGGTAGATAATTTAAATTTGCATATATTTTGTTCTTGTGAGTCATCAGTACTCTAATTATTATTATTCTTTGTTCGCCGGTGTGACTAATGAAATAAATAAGGCAAAGATAGATTAAACTATCAGCTGTTTTACCTTTATTTATAGTAGTTGTAGGTATAAAAGGAGATGGAAATATTTTTATAACTAGAAAAAAATATTTTATATAGTCATGGAATATTACATATGTTACTAGTGTTATGGCACGTAACTAAGCTAGGTTTTGTGTGATGCTAGACCATGTAATGTCGCATCTAATAACACTGCCGACTGATTTGTTGGACGCTATAAAATACCATTTTGAAGTACAGAGACGCTCGGCCCTAAAAAAATTATTCGTTCGTTTCTGTATCGTTATACATTGAAAAAGTTAAAGTAACTTATCTTTTTCAAACAAATCTCAAGTCACAATCTTACCTTGGGCACTAAGAAAAATATCAAACACCATAAAAAATCGGAAGTTTTATAAACTGGATTTCAATATGACTCACGTATCGGACGACGAACCTAAAACATTGTGTGTTATATATTTTAATTGACGTCAAATTGAAAATATATTGGTTATAAAATATTATGTCACAGCGACGTAGTTCCTTGTGATAACAAATACATATATGATCTTTGAAATGCACTATGTCACATTAATATTATTAAAACACTAAATCGGCCAATCATAAATTATTTACGATTAAAGATTACTTAGAAAAATACAATAGTCAATAGAAATAAAAGTAACGTTCATTTATTTAAAAAAACCGAAATGTATAAACACGAAAGTGAAAAGAAAGAAACGAAAGTTGAAAGCGTATTGCAGTATTGTATTTTCCAACCCTCTATTTATAATTTAACATCAGAAAAGACAACATAAGATGCAGTCTCGTGAGTTTACTCCTGAGCCTGCACTAGTGGAAGATTCAGTGAGCCGATAGCAGCGTTTCCCGTAAAGGTCACTGACCGATCGAGGTACTTCGGCCTACGGATCAATATATAAGCGTAGCACTCGTAGCACAAAGAAAAAAAATATTATTATTTATTAGGGCTATCTGCACTGCGTTAATTGATTGATATACACATTATGTTCAATATTTCAATTTAGTTTGGGTACATCCAGACATCTCAAGACGTAGTGAATAGTGATATTTGATTTGAGTTTCCCGATATCTAAATATGATGATAACTGCCGTATTTTAGTTGTGTTTTATCGGATAATATGATTAGCAGTGATCACAATATACTAAGATAATGTTATAAGTTCAAAATACAATATAGAAATGCGAATTAAAAACTGAATTATCTCGGATAAGACAATTAAACAAGCATGTGGTTCTTGTTGAAACAAAAACATTTGTTTTCATTCTCATAATTATAATATATATATTGACATTGCAATTAGAACATACATATTATGATAACCTATGTTTTATCTTTGTAATTTGAAACCATATTTGCATATATGTTTCACACTTTATCTACCGTGGTGTACCTACAGATACTACTAAACAGAAATTGAATATTATTCCTAATATTAAAGTGAATAATATTCTATAATATATTATACTAGCTGGCCTGGCGAACATCGTACCGCCTAACAGTCGATTCTTTATTTTTTTTAAATACTTATTATGCTATTCGGGAGACCGACCTAGCCAGTAAGATGAAAAATAGAAAGTTGATAAGACAACAAATACATTATGTCAAAAAATAAAAATTTAGTTTCCCGGAAAGCCTCCACTAACATTTGAACTTTATGTTATGGTATTAAAGTTCAAATTGACTTATAAGTATTATTACGAATATTTTGTATGGGAATATAGAAAAGTGTTGTTTTTAGACTTTTTACTAATTTTTTTTTAATTTATCTCTTCGTAAGAACCATCCTCAAGAATTAGCCAAATTGGTCCAGGCGTTGTTGAGTTATGCGCCTACCAACACATTTTGCGATTCATTTTTATATTATAGATTATAGACTAATGATATCATTGTGTCTGTAGTTTAGATTCCATACTTCAAGTCCACAGCTAACCAATCGCTTACTTAAAGAAGTTTTTTTTTTAGATTTTATTTCTGCCAACTGGGCACAAGGTATTTCGCCAGTGTCGTGTAGATGGACATAAATAAGTTATTAAAGAAACAGAGTCAGACATGTATGTACCCAATAGAAGAGAGGACTGAAGGAATTGACACATGAAATTACACACACACAAGCTTAAAGCAAACGCCTTACCCTCAAAAACATTATTATAATCAAAATATTACGTATTAGCATAGTGCACTTAGTAGTCCGTACTCATTAGTACTCTCGGCTCTAGTATTTGTACTAGTGCCTCTAGTAAAGGTACTATGTAGTACCTTTACTAGGCGCACTAAAACGGTTGGTACGTATCAGCAGTATCCGTTGAATTGTTACCAGCGATTGTAGTCTATATATGTAAAGGTCGATATTATTTTAATAACCATTATAAAGTCACATCGATTGGTTATTATACTTATAAAATACCACGCTATAGGACGAATCAGAAGAAACAGAGAATATTATGAATTGTTTTTCACATGTTAAATTGTTTCTTTGTTTTAGAACCATCACGAACATTTCTTCCATTGGATGTTTTAAAAGATATTGTTTAAAATTGATAAACTTACAACAATTGATCTGATTTAAAGGGTTCATTTGCTTTCAGAAAGTTGTCAGCGTAATATTATATTTCATTTTAATGATAATTATGAATGTAAAAATATTTACTTTAGGGCCGAAACACATAACGCAAACTGCTTATTTTTGCGGCGCCGCAACGCCAAAATCGGCAGATGCGTTGCCGCGTTGCGGCGTCGCGAAACAGGGCATTATGGTAGGGCAACCATTTTCTCGTGATTTTTGAGTGTGGATAGACGTCTCTCTGCGATGGATCGTAATAAACTTATTGCTTATTTGTTATTAAGAAGACATTATTCTATCTTAAAAATACGGCAAAGAAGATACTGGATACATCCATTAAGTAAGGATATGAATCCAAATGGCGAGTTCTTTTCTAAAAAATACGAAGCATTAAAGATAGACGAAAAAAAATTTGTTGCCTACTTTAGAATGAGTATATCATCATTTTAAGAGCTATTAAGCGAGTTATCAAAATATATACAGAAGAAAAAAAATAAAGGAAGAAAACCAGTTACTGCTTTGGAAATGCTGGGCTTAACTTTAAGGTAAAACAAATAGGTTTCTTATTTTTTTTTATTGATGTTTATGGCACTCGGAATCAAATGTTTAGTTTTATTTGTACCCCTGGCTTTATACACCTGTGGTACTAGCGGGGTGTCGATAAAAATTTTGCATCACTAGTGTTCATGGTTTGGGGGTACCTAGTGGTACAAAGCCAGGTTCAAATGAAACAAGACAGAATCAAATTAAGCTTTTTGCATTATACAATTTTCTTACTTTAAGAATACTTTAATAGGCCTTAAAAAATGTAATGATCAATTTAAGAAAAATCAAACTCCTCATCTTGTGAAACATAGGAAGTAGCTGACGTTTCGTCCAGTAAAAATGGTGAATTTATTGGACGTTGTTGGTTTGATGATGAGGTAGTCCTCTGTTCAGTAATCGAACTTCCAGGAGTAGAAGTGTGGTAGCCACTCTGAACCGTATTATCGTATCTCATAGTTGAATATCCTTGATTGTAACCCTGATGCTGATATTCTTGATTATAGCCGTGATGTGTATTTTGATGAATTGAAGGTTGAAGAATGTCGGTTAATATTTGAAGCACCCGACTTTGAAATATCAATGTTTGATTCTCATTTAACGATTGTAGAGATGGTAAAATCCCCTTGAAAAAATGCAAATGTCTATTCTCCGGTGTTTTTAATATTGCCAATAAATCTTCTTCAATATCATCCTTATCATCTGCCTTTCGTTTTCGTGGTTGACTTTTATAACGAGGCAATGCCGTTATTTCATTCTCAATATCTCCTTCCGCTACGCATAAACTGGAATCAGTTGCATTTTGTGAAACCTTTTTCAAAAACTGTAATTGTTTATTCAAGTGATATTCTTTAATTTTTGCAGCTCCAGCTCCTGATCGATTGGCTTGGCCGATTTTTGAATCAAGTGTCCACTCTACGACTATAAATGTTACTCTATGCACAAGAAACGTTTGAAGTGCAACCATTAAAATTATAGCTATCTCTTTCATTTGCGTTTTATTTCATATCTTTTGGTTTGCTTATCAGTAAAACTTGCAAATGTGTGCAGTTTTGGATTGCTGGGAGGTAATGATTTAAACACAGGAACAGATTTAAAACGTAAATTACTATGAACATAACTTATCTTTAGTTTAAAATATCATTGCCTAAGACTATATGTTACTACTTACCCAGTTTTGATTTTTCGGTTGAGTTTTTTTCCTTGTAATCAACATAAACGATCTCACAAATGCTTTTCCATGCTTCTTGTTTTATAAATTTGTCTTTATAGGTTTCGTCACTAGTATCCCACAAACAACGGTGTTCCTGAACCGAAGATATAAACAGATCGACGTCAACGTCAGACATTTTAATTTTAAAACTGCTTCTCGGTTGACACGTGTTGTTTGCAAGAGTGTTAGAAACAAACTGCATCATTGTCAACAAGTATGACGTCATAACGCTGGAATTCACGTCGTGCGTTGCGGCGCCGCACCGCTATAGCGCACTGCCGATTTCAGCGGCGCGGCGCCGCAACGCGCTTATGTGTTTCGGCCCTTAAGGAGGCAACTTATCAAGGATGTCGCAAAAAAAGTTAATTAAGAGCTTCGAAAACAAAAGAATGTATAGATTTTTTATTCTGCTCAGACCACAAGATCTTTTTATTTAAGTAAAGAAATATTCATTTATTTGCTACCATCTATAATGGTTGGGGCCAGATGAAAGCGGAAACACTTTCCCAAGCTTGCTATTCCGAAGGCCAACTCAAATGTGGCCGACCACAAAGGCATAGCACCAAGGCCACTGGACAATGACTAGTGTAAAAGAGGTAAAAAAGGTTTATTAGGTCTGATTTATAAATTGTTTCGTTCTTAATTACGATACACACAGTTTAATCCAAATTAAGTTTCATGATAACAAAAACTTGTCTATAAAGGCGGAAACATACTATTAACACGCGACGCTACACCACGCCATCCGACGCATGTCAGTACTTATCAATCCCATATATTTAATATGGTCAGGTGCACATATACAACACGCCATGTGATCACACGCGGTAACATCCAATCGATTTGGATCAGCGTGTTGTCGTGTTGTTGACGCCAAGCGTCAAACGTTCGAGTTTTTGGCACAAATGTCAATTTATATACTTACATATTTTTGGATTTATTTATTTGGCGAAATGAACGACCAACAATTAACTGAGTTGGTGAAACAATATTCTGTTCTATATGACATAAGATTAGCCCAATACAGCGACCATACTGTGAGAAATAATGCATGGGAAGAAATAGCCGAACAAATGAATACAAGCGGAAAGTTTTATTAAAATATAATATTAAAAGACTTTTGTATGAGTTGCAAGTTTTTAATTTTGTCTACCTTTCCTCACAATATCAAGCTGACAGGGAACGGCGCCTTCACCACCAAAATATTCCTTAAATTTGTTTCTAACTGAAAATGCATACTCTGTGGAATTTCTACGAATTGGATTTATGTCGTGGTGTCGCGTGTTGGTAATGTGCACGATGGACATCGGGTGTCGACACGTTGCGTCGCGTGGCGTTTTAGTAGTATGTTTCCACCTTAATTCTTGAAATTTCGTGAAATCTGTAATCTAAGCAGTTATTTTTCTGTAATATGGATAATTAATTTTAAGTAGAACCACTTAAAAAGGTACGTTTTATACAATTATTTATCATATGACTTTGGTAGAGACATACGAGATTAAACAGAATATTAGACAAGACAAAAAATATGTAACAATGGCAATATTGGAATAATTCGTGAAACAACGTTTTTTTTAAATAATACCTTTTCTACTCCCATGCCATTGTGTCCAGGGACTTTTTCTATCTCTAAACTTCACATCACACGTCTCGCGAAATACGCCCCGGCTACATCGGTAATATTTTTGCTTACAATATTCATGGGCGACCCGGTCTAAATGCACATTACATTGTCAACTACCTATTTAATAGATACTCAAATTAATCTGTTCATCTTGAGTTCATCATCTCATCATTATCACCATCAACTTTTGTGTCAAAATGTTATAAGATTGATTTAATTTAAATAATAAAAAACAAAAACCTAAAGCTGGTGCTTTTCTCGCTCAACAAATAAGTATCGCAATACAGCGAGACAATTCTGCCAGCGTTAAAGGTACACCGCTACAGAAACCAAACTTTTTAAATGTTTTTGGATTTTCTTTTTATACACAAATATATACATATAACACAAAATAATTAAATAAATTTTCATGAATAAATGATAGGTTTACATAGTAATTAGAGTAGATTATAAGATGTGGTCATGTTATAATCTACTCTAATTCCTTTATTCCTTACTTTCCATATTATCTAATTAATAAAACAATTTATTTAGTCAGTGCGTGTATAGTAGTGCTATTAAAAATGACATTGAATATGCTAGGAAGGTACACACGCAACTATTATTGTATTATTCAATTTGAAGATTCAGCAATATTTGTTTTGTTATGGTAATTTTATAAACTAAAAAAAAATACAAGCAGTCAGTGCAGAGCAGAGCAGGTTAGGCGCATGAATCTCAATTCAAGTGCATTAACCGCTGTACCAATATATTTTTCTATACACGCAGTTAATACAAACAAATATTATTTATGTGATACGACCAATCAATAACGTATTTAAAAGTTTTAATAAATGAAATAATAAAAGTAAATAGATTCAATCTGCGAATTTAAAGGATAAAAATACTATATAAAAATACGAAAACACTCAATACCGACAAAGAGGCCCGTAGGAGGCCCCAACATGTCTTAACGGATCTAATAACAAATTAAAAGCCGCCCGTGCAGGAAAGCAAATGAGATTGGGGTAAAATCCGCCTTCACCGGAAGACGCGGATATTTACTTCGTACTTCGCTCATACACTCAGCTTCGGACCTTCCTTTCTTCAGGTGATTGACCACCCCGTGACGGCCCACGCAGAGGTCCGAGTCTCGCAGGACACACCCTTGCGCTAGGCGCAGGAAATAGCCCATTCCTTAAGGCCAATAGCGAGATTCATTTAAAAAAATCGTTTGTCTGTAAAGTCGTATTACTGACGATAGTTGAACGTGACAACGTCATAAGAAAATACTGATGGAACGGTTGCATTTTAGAAAAGAAAATTTTAATTTTATTTGTTTGATAGATATTTTGTATGGATATATAGAAGGAGGTAAATGGAAATCACAATTGAATTTATCAAGTTACATTTATTTGTACGCATAAATACAATCATGTCAATTTTAAATGCAACGCCTCAGAGCGAGGTAACGCCGCATGAGTTTTTTCGTGTGTGCAGCCGGCTACATCGAATTATAAGAATTATATTAGATTGTCACGTCAAAAAAGTTATAGCTCCACAGGTTTTTTAGGTAGGTACTCTAAAGCAGAATATACACCCAAAAAGTTATAAAGGTAGATTAGGGTTTTTATACTAAATTGAGATCAGATTACAAACACGCCTATATTGGATTTCATTTAAATCGGTCGACTAGGTTTCGTGTGATAGTAAATCGTATTACCAGATGGAAAAAATGTTAATTAAATAGGCACGGTAAATATTCTACAGCTCAGCTGTTTCAGTGAGTAATTTATTTAATAATAAAATTTTAGTATTTTTAGTATTTTATTTATTTAATAACAGCACAATGGCCAAACTTAAACTAAAAACAATAAACAATACAATAAAATACAATTAAGATTTACAACACAGGGTAGCATTACCCTCTTATCCCCTCCAGGTACACTCTGAAAGCACAGTATACCACCCCCATAAGCTTCCCAAACAGGTCGCTCTCCGGTGAAGAGTCGAGAAACCCATTAAGCAGTGAGAGTAGCCGGGGAATGGGCGCTTGTTGTCGCTGGACAGTGCGAGCCGAACGCACAGCGAAAAGGTTATGTTTCCGGCAGCGGCAATATTTGTCCGGGACGTATAGCCTCATGATCTCTCCCAGCAAGTATGCGCTTTCCGTTTCATTCTTAATTACACTCAAACCAAACCTGACCACCGAAAAATCCCTACGAAGCTCTAATGAATTATACCCTAACACCCCCATCAAGAACTTTGTAGGGTAGAGGTAAGGAAAGAAATTGTATCTTCTTTTATACAGATTTCTCAGGAACTTCTTTTGAACTCGTTCAATCAAATCCCCATAATACCTTTCATAAGGGGACCATATGACGCAGCTGGTTTCGAGAATTGGCCTTACTAATGATGAATATATCACCCTAGTGGCAGTGTCCGTCAGACCAACCGAATTTCGCAGGACAAACCCTAATCTTCTAAAAGCAGCATCCGTAATCGTCCGAATATGCTCCGCAAATGAAAGATCGGGCACGAAAAGGACACCCAAGTCGCGGACTCTGTCTACGCGCCTAATAACTTTCGATCCTATGCCATAGTCGCAGAGTATTTTATTCGGAGAGGCACTAAAGGTCATCACTTCACATTTGTCATAGTTGAATTGGAGTTTATTTAATTCACTCCAATGCAGCAGATCATCCAAATCAAGTTGCATACACAGACGATCATTGTCAGTCTCAATTATTTTAAAGACTTTAACGTCGTCAGCAAATAATAGTATTTTGGAATATTTGATAACGCTTGGAAGGTCGTTAATCATTATTAAAAATAGCAACGGTCCCAGGTTTGAACCCTGGCTAATACCAGAAATTGTTGGATAAGGCTGCGAGATATATTGTCCATATTTAACATATTGGTTACGATTTGCTAGGTAACTAGAAAAAAACTTAAGCAGAACAGGTCCACACCCAATTGCGGCCAACTTTTGGAGAAGAATGTCGTTGTCTACTCGATCAAACGCTTTGTGAAAATCCAAATATACTACATCCACCTGACACCGCCTATCAATTTCACGCGAGACCATGTCAGCCAAAGTCAATAGATTAGTATTAACTGATCTGCGTGGAAGAAAGGCGTGCTGGCAAGGAGTGATGTGGGGAATGCATTTAGGCAACATTAATGAGTGTAAGGACATTTCAAATACCTTCGCCAGCGTACACAGAATCGCGATAGGCCTGTAGTTTTCAGCTCTGCTTCTACAATCAGCTTTAGGAACTGGGGTCACGCGGGATGTCTTCCATAACGTTGGGTAGACCCCTGAATATAAAATAATATTGAAAATATGCGATATAGGCAATATTAAATATTCTGCCAGTCCTTTAATTATATAAGCCGGAATCATATCTGGACCCGGAGGTGTATTAGATTTTAGTTTATTTACACTACGCATAATAACTTCTGTTTCGAAATTTTTGATATCAAAATGATTAGAGTATGCTTTTGGGTTATGATTGGCAGTTTCTGGAATTAGTTTCGGGTGATCTGCCAGAAATACCGATTTAAAGTGACTAGCAAATGCCTCTGCCGCGTCACAACCATAATATTCAACATCATTATAAGAAATTGCAGACTCTTTAGCTTTTGGGTTTCTAAGAGAACGAATATATTGCCAAAATTGCGTAGGTTTATTAACCAAATTTAATGAGATGGTATGTAAATAGTTAATGTTAGCTTTGCGAATGTCGTTCTTAATGATTGACCTAAGACGTTTAAATTCTAAACACGCGTTATTATCATTAAGAAATTTCCACTGCCAATGGAGCTGCGCTTTAGTTCTTAATTTAGCGATGATTTCATTATTAAAATATACAGGGTAGACCCTTTGTTTAGTTAACTTTCGAATTTTTCTAGGAAAACATTGATCAAAAGAGCTATATAGAATGCTATTAAAATGTTCCACCGCTTCATCGACATCATCAATAGCAAGTAATTCTCTCCAGTCTACGTCCTCTAGAATATAAAATAATGACAGAAAATTTCCTTTATTAAAGTTCCATTCATTTACGTTAGTAATATTCGATGGTTCACGGGTTTGCGCAGGCTGGTAAAAATTGTAATTAAGAGTTACTTTTAAGGGTGGATGATGAGCGTCAATTCGGGATAACTCATCACCTGAATCTACCGCTACCACATTCACACTGCTGTAACTCGACTCTTCACCGGTAAGGACTGCATCTAATACCCTGCCGTTCTTATTCAATATTTTATTGAACTGAGTTAAGCCCATTTCAGCAAGGAAACAGTTAAAATTCATTATACAACTTTCACTACAGCTATAAAAATTGAAATCTCCTAATATTAAAATCTTATTGCTATTACTAACTACCTTTACAATATTACTTACATGATCAAACCAGTTTATATACAATTTTTCAGAAGTTGAAGGTGGTAAATAGACAACACAAACGTATACGTACTGGCCCATAAAATTAAACCTAGCCCAAATATCTTCAACATCGCTGCTTTCATATTCAGGTAAACGCGTCAAATGTAAGGGTGATTTTGACAAAAGCATAACACCTCCTCCACGACGCCCACGGTCTCTGCGAATAACAGACCAGTCGCCATCAATGACTTCGGCGTCACATACAGTTCCATCCAGATTTGTTTCTGTTATAGCGACCAATTGAACACCGATAAGCGTTATTAGGTTCGTTCTGAATGTTAGTAATTTTGTTTTAAGGCCTCTCACGTTCTGATAATAGGCAACCAGACTTGATTTTTCATTCTTATTATATAGTGTGTTTATTAAGGGAGTCCTATTTTTCTTTTGGTTTGCCACGAAAATTAGTTTTCCAAGGCTTGACGCATATTTTATCCGCCCAGCTCTCTTCCGCCATGACTAGGTTGCCACACTTGGCAGGAACTCCAATTTTAAATGATGCGTAATTTCCGCGGGCGTTAAGAGCTTCTACAGAGATATCTTTGGTCGTACAGATGTTTTCAAGGTGCTCACGAACCTGTTCAACGTTTGTCCCATATTTTAAATAAAACAAATGGTAATAACTCATTTTCTCTGAAGCCTCGAGAGTTGTTGACCCCGGCCGTGCAGTACCTCGCACAAGATAACGAGTGCTCAACCGTCGACGATTGACCGGCAATTTTACCTCCGTGCAGTTTACATGATTACAGGAATTCGTTGATTTCTCTGTGTTATTAGGTGATTCTATATGTCTCTTAGGAGCTGCTGGCTTGGGCAACTCCTTCACCTCATCGATGGGAGAGGTATGAGTAATTGGAGCCGTAGATGCATTTTTGCGTTTTTGCTTCCGATTTTTCTTTGATGGTATTGGATGTAGTGTAGTACTTGCCTCGCTTTGCTTATTTCTATTTAAATCAGTTAATATCGGCTGGCTGGCAGTTCCAGTTACGAATAGTTTATCTTCTATGATCTTTAACCGATTATTTAATACTTCAAATGAGTTGTTTAGAAGCCTCGAAATATTATCAGTTAGAGCGAAGACTGCACGTTTAATTTCTCCAGAGACAATTTCCTCAATCATTCCTCGCAATTCGGAACCCGAAAGAGATGGCAAAGTCAGCAGTTCTCGATGACGTCGCTGGTTAAAAACTATGTTATCAGTAGAAGCACGACTTGGGTAGGACATATTTAAATTGTCAAGGTTATCGTGGTTCTTACATATTGCACATATCCACGAATTACTCTCGCTAGTACCCTCCGGACTGGCCAGTGCATTGTTAACACATCTAATGTGATACTGTCGTTGGCAAACAGTACATTTTAATGATTGGTTTACACCATCTATTATATCGTTACACTCATAACAATTCATATTTCAATACCCTTTTTATGTAGATATCCCAATTTATGTAGGTAGATAACATCAACAATATTGTACTCAAGATCCAAAAGTGGGTAGACTCGGGTCCAAGAATGTTATTATTTATTCGTTATTTAAAGATTCTCCAATTCTGTCCCCTATCACGAACTCTGTAGAAATATAATATTATTACGCTGTTATCATATTATCACTAATTAGCACTTATTTATTGGTTTTTTGTTTTACACAGATGTCGAACATTTTACACTTCAAAGCACTTAAATGCACGTTCTTTTGAACGGATAACACTTTCACAGCATCCCGTACGCTAGGTGATAACATAAATGTACTTTAAACTATAAACCTCAAGTAAACAGATTTTAAAATGATTAAATACGCGGACCCGATATTGTTGTGACTTGGTTGCGCCTGATCATTGCGCGTATATCGTATAGCGTATAAAATAGAACATAATGAGTGATACGACATTCCATAAACAAGTAAGCACGGTACGTCATCATAAACACAATACGCCTCAAAAACATGGACTAATGTTGCTTGTTACTATAGTTACAGAATATTTTTTTCAGTACACGTTCTTAGGCAGTATTTTTTTTATTTATTTACAGATTAGTGATCAAGACCTCCTTTAGCAATGCATTGTAGTGAATCTACTCCCGGTTGAGGTCCTATCTGGGAGATACGACCTCCGATTGTTTAAAAAAGAGAGCATACACCTTCGGCAACGCACCCACAAAAAAGGGGATCCATACGATGACTGGGGACTTTAAAGACTCTTTATACTGAGAGTATTTGGCGGATGCACACAGGCACAGGCACTGCACACATAGGAACACAAATAGTTTTTAAGTTTTAATGTAATCATACAATTATTGTAATTGTTTTTAATATTAAATATATACGTATAAACCTAAAGATTAATATAAAAATAATGTGTCCTCTACTTACCTATGGCACTATTTCATATGTGTATATCTATTGGTCTAGCGTTGCTTCTTGATAACTAATTGTTGAGTATTCAATCAAACCAACCAGTATCCATAACACACCTTACACTTCTTTATTAAGAATGCAGTTTGTTGTAAAAGCAATACTATTTTACAGCAAGCGTCAACTAATGATTCATTGCAATCATACTTACAGCACAAAGAAAAACCTTTGAACCTAGCATGCACGAGTAAACTCCATGTATGTATTACTTATATATGAGATTGTGGAATATTAATAATGCACATAAATAATATTTTGCTAAATAGATGACTCTTAAGATAATCGATCGATTTCACTCTACATACAAACATTCCTAGAATGGGTACCTATCTACAGCAAGACGGAGTGAGTGAAAGAGAGCGGTTTCAGTGTTATTCAGAAACGAGACTTAGCGCGAACTCTCATATCAAAATCCAATACATACTTACGGGTCAAAAATGTATTGGACTTAGATAATAACTAAGATTTGTGTGGCATTCGTTTTTGTTTCATTAGTTTTGGTCGTAACCTTGTCTAACACATTTTAAACCAAGCAGGATAAGCATTAGAACAAAAAACTAGTGACGTTAATTTTATTACAATAAATATTGTTTGCATTTATATATTAAACTAGCAGACCAGCCAAGCGTTGCTGTGACTAAGGTTTTAGTTATATTTCATAGAAGCAAACTATTCAAAGGAAACGGTAGGAGAACACCAGTCATGGGGACCACCATGCTTTTTTGGTGGTTATGCCATTGTAGCTTATATGAAACGTTGGTACTTTCAACACAGCGCCATCTGTTAGAATTGTGACTATCAAATAATAAACAAATATTTTGCAAATAACATTGTGGGTATAAATTGAGATGTAAGCTATCCTATCTTTTAAGTTGGATCAAACTACACACGGTGTGCAAATTTGATTGATATCTATCGGTTCGGTAGTTTAGGAGTCCATAGCGGACAAACAACGTGACACATAATTTATGTTTATTAAGATTATAAAATTGCTATATTAGATACATATACACTATTTTAAAAATAGGTTTAGTATGTAATTGCTAGTTGTTGCTAAACGGCTAGACTTTTAAAATTAACAAAGAACACGGCTTGCAAGTTGAAACAATGTTGTACACGAGCAATATTAATCTATTAGGATTAATAAAGTACAAACGAGACGCAGAAAGACATCTGTACATTACTGTTATTGTAACTGAGTACCTAATATAATACGTCCCATTTTTAATCGTTAACCCCATAACATAATACCAGTACATACACGAAGGAAGTTTAAGGAATCACATATTTTGACTTTGGCAAGTCAATACATATATGAGAATATTTATTATGTGCGAAATAATATAGAAATCTTTAAAAAGAATAGTAGCTTCCATAATTATAGTACTCGTAATAAAGACAAAATTAGCGCACCAACAACAAGGCTGCATAAAACGAGAAATTATTTCAAAGGCAATTTTATAAGTTTTTCAACAAAATCCCTAGTGAGATACAAGTGTTGTCAATAAATAAATTTAAATTGTTCATTAAAGCAAAACTGCTTGCTAAGGCTTATTATAATATAAATGAATGTTTAAACGATCCTAGTGCTTGGATATGAATTGCTCTAGTATAAAGAGGTAACACGACTGAATCTCTCGGCTGCATTTCCAGACTCTGGGGCGATCGTCAACATCCACGACTGTTTTAATGTAAAGTGGGAAGAAACGGTGATCCATGTGGTATCATATTATTTAAGTAAGTATAATTAGTATTATTATTATTTTCTTATGTAGCCAAGTTCACATTTCAAGGATCGTCATGCTCGTTTAAATGTCATTGCTTGTGGCGGCGTCCATGCATCGGGTTGTCTCTCTCCTTGGCGAGGGGGCCGATGGCTGGCCATGCGTCGTACTCGTGAACGGGTGCTACTTATGGTGACTGTCGTACTTGAATTCGTGTATGCGGTGATGTTAGTTTTTCGACTATGTATTAGCGTGTTGTTATGTCCCACGAGAATGTAAGTGCGTGCTTCTATGTAACCATACCTCCTGCTGATAGAGGACAAATCTTTGTTATTAATTTATTTTATTATTATTTATAACTTAATATTTTGTGAAACATGGTGTATTGGTTGCAGCTGTGTACACGTTGTGTAAAACAAAAAACTTGGCGATTAAAAAGAGTGGCGGAGAGTGTATTGCCAGTTCGTCTCTTCCGTTCTACGCCCTTGAGAACTGGCAGTAAATGTAAAATTGGAAGCATTTAATGTATATTTATTTTTTGACGTTCATAAGTGTACATTGTGTTACCTATATGAATAAATGATTTTTGACTATGACTTTAATATGTATTCCGATATAAGTTTATTTAAGGCTTCAATGTTACTTTTTACAATATTCAAGTAAACAAAGCGCTCCGTATGGGTTCTCAATATCCGTAACTATTACTATAATTAGCTAAAAATATAATATTACAATAATATAGTAATAAAAGATTATGGTATAAGGTAGCATTAAGAAATTTAACACAATCAACATAAATTTAAAGCCTAACAAATTCACGATTACAGCCCCAATTTATATCTGAAACTGGATAAATACGTAAACTTTATTATAATTATAAAATATATCTATGCCTATAATGACCTTAAGTACAATATATGCATACTTTGACCATAAATCACAAACGTGGCATGTACCTTCTATAAAGAATGCATCGTATTGAATCGCGGCCGCTGACACCAATTGGAGCAATTGCTCCTTGTTAGCATGCTTTAGTATCAGTTAGCTCCAATTGATATGTAGCTAACAGACTAATATACCACTTTATACTGGACTGTGATATTTTTTTATTATGGTTATCACAGTAATCCGAACAAAGGCCTTTTTGGACGTCTATCTCGCTATTACCTATATTGCAATTTGAATTTTGACTTGTGATGTGATCAAGGTATGTTTTAGGGATTGGGATATTGAAAAACCTCGTTAATATAATCTGTATTTTCCGGAATCTTCATCTAACATATACTAACGGGGTTGCACTCAAGGAGTCTTCATATATGGAGATATAAATAACACTAGACAAAAGTAACTCTTGTCATATGAAAACAAGTTACCCGTATATGCATTGAAAAAGAAAAAAATATAACAAGTGCTTGCCTAAAGGGGAACAATGCAGAATGGTAGTCATAACTCATACATCGAAGAACAAAGGAATCGAGCCCGCTCTGAAATAACTAAAAATGTTGACTGTGACTTACTGAAGATCTGTCGTCAACTGTATTACTGGCTAATAATAAAAATCTTTGTTTCTTTGAGTTTTAGAAAGGCTTACAGTTTCTTTACTTATAAATCCAATAAAGGTATATTTAGCATCAAAATCGATTGCTTTAGAAGTTGAAAACTACACAATACAATAATCAAAATATGAGACTTGTTCCAGCCAACCCATTTCGATAAAGTTTAAAGTTTTAACGACGAATTTTAAAATGTCGTAAATAATAATTAATTGAGGTTGAGAAAAGAAGTGATTACATATTTTTACGCGGTCAAGCGATTAACGGAATGAGAAGTGTCAGAAGTAAGTACCTAACGGCTGTTTAAGGAAATGTAATTAAAACCCTTTTGAAACTTTGTTTCATTTACCTTTCAATGAAGTTAGTACTAAAATGAAAGTATTTCATAACTGTACTTCTCTCTTTTAATTTCTTTTTTGTTATTGAAAAGAAACACAAACACCTGAATCGTATAATATATAGCTAAGTTCAAGAACATAGAAACCTAACAAACAACGGAATTATTCTGACGCTTTCATACAAATCATTATTGTCAACAATGCATGACTTATGACGCATGTAAACAATGTAACTTCTTACGAAATAACCTGTTGTAAATTGACTTTATTTCCTGTTAGACATTAAATCTGTAATAAGCATTAAAAAAAAATATTTATCTCAAAATGAACACTTCTTATGAAATAATTATTTCTATCGCCAAAAAAAGATTTCTAGAAGTATTTTAAATTTTATTATATACTATTTTTTCTATTGAAGTTTACTGGTAACATAACTTGTGTGAATAAAAAAATGTAACCAGGAATATAGGTTTGTGAAAAAATTTGAACCCCAATTTAATATAGCTCCTTGGCTGTTAGAAGTAGTCATTATTAATGATTTAATACCAATAACAATTTGTTTATGATTTGACATTTTAATTCGTAGGTTTCATCATAGAATATCTCTTAAATTGACACAGATACATGATTAACTTAAGCACTCAACCTATATTTAAGTTACTCAATATAATATTACTAATCGTTCACTTTGTTTCACAAAGCGGCTTAAGTGCGCGTGTACTAAATGCACTGACATCGACCCGTTACTACCAACAACGGTGGTTCAAGTTACAAGTAACAGGCATAACACTCAACAAATACGGCCAAAATATATTCTTTAGCGTACAGGGGTCGGGAGTCATATTGAAATCAACAAGCGTGACTGGGCATCGCCATCCGAATTTGAAAATGGCGTCACCATCAAACAAATATAATTGAAGTAACATAGTTTAGGAAAAAAAACATACTAATATTTGGAGCCGAAACGTGAACGTCATATCAAGCAACAAGAGTGAACAGCGAACAGTTCAGCGACTAACAAATAATAAAAATGTGTGCGTGTACTAGCGTACACTCGTAAGAAGTGAAACTTCTTTATGACGTTATTTTTCAAAAAACCTGAAGATTTGCTACAAAATTTCTCCCATACGTCGATAAAGAAGTTTCATTCCAACGCTGATAAAGAAGTTTGACTTCAAAAAGCAACATGGCGCGTAACCGAAAAACGTGACGATTTGCTACAAAATTTCTCCCATACATCGATAAAGAAGTTTCACTTCAAAAAGATGGCGCGTAACGTAAAAATGTTACACTAAATTTTTTCCAACCCCGATAAAGAAGTTTCACTTCAAAAATCTACAAATAAAAAGATTACTTTTACGTATTAATAATACGGTGTTATGGTCATACCTGGTGACATTATTGCTTTAGCATGCCTGCATTTTATATATCAATTATTAAACTATCTCTTACGCGCCTAATTTGAGCCCTTCCTTTGGATTGAATGAGTCAGTAGTAGTTATATTGCGATTTGCGTAATGTTACGAAGGGACGTTGTTAGAGGAACATCCGCTGCCTACCATTGTTTATAAATAATAATCAGTATCAATATTTAGTACCTACCTAATAGATAATAGTAACTTGCAGCATTCCGATAAAATAATAAAACCTGTAGCCAATATTTGCATGTGCAATGTGTGTGTACTGTGGTTTAATAGGCCCTGGCTTTGCATTATGCTGAGGAGCAAAAAGTTCGACAGCGCTGGTGATTCTGCCAGAGACCACAGCAGCTAGTTTGCGCCTCAGTTGCAAAGAAAAAGACTTCGTGAAATATATAAATAAAGTTACTTATTGAGTATTATCATACTTAATATTAATGAATTAATATTAAGTCCTGACTCCTATCTAGTTTCGTCTTTCGAGACCGAAAAAAATATGTCTTAACAAAAAAAATGAAGATTTGATTTTAGAGGTTTCATATATTATATCACAATTCCAAAAAACAATAATAATAATTGATCTACGTATATATTTTAAGGTATTGGTCGTCACTGCTCTTCTAGCGTGGTATTGTATGCGCAAATACGGTCTACCGCTTTATCAAAGTAAAATTGCTATTATTTTGTCGTAGGCAATAAAAATTGCGTATTTAACTCATAAGTCCATATCTAAAGGAAGGTGAGGAATCTTGCAAAGGAAGAAAGGAAGGAAGAAAGTCGTAAACATGATTTATAAAAATAAAAAGCTTTTCTACGAGCCTAGTGTAATTTGCTTTATACACGCAGTCGGCAGTAGGATGTCAATCTGAGTTTAACGGTACTGTTTTGTTTTTAAAATATTACATAAAAGTTGAAAACCGCATTAAACTTATATTGAAAATAAGTATCTGATCACTTATTTTATATATAAATAGAACAGTTTTTAACGTAATAGTTTTAAAAACATAAAAATATGCATTTCAAAACCCAATCACGTTTCTAAACGAATAAAAATGTCTTAATGTTGGTAACTACTATAATTTCTGTATATTGGCGTATCTGTAAAATGTTACTATACTAAAAATACCGCATTTATTTGAGCAAATTATTTTCATGTATCTCAATGAAATAAAAATAATTATTTTTATAGATACTACAAAATAATTTCTGTTTTTTTAATCTACTGGTACTGTATAAAAAAAACCAATTTCAAATTAAGATTAAAGATTCATTTTAACTTGGGGTTTACTATTGATTATATAAAATTTATTATTTAAATAAAAACTTTATACTTTAAACATTAATTTATTAACCAAAACAATTTTAGCACAATTTTGTTTAAGTTATTCAATTCTTAAAATCTTGTAGTCCACTGTGTAACCCTACGATAGACTACAGAAGTGATTGGGAAAATTTATCATTGGTTGTAGTTTACCACACGATTAGCGAATGGCAACATTTACAAAAAATTGAAGTGAAAGAAATGAATTTACGAGAATAGGTCGCGAGTTGCATAGATTTTTGGTTGATTTCCTTTTCACTTTGCTTTGATATTCTTAAAAAGATCTAATAAACTCGAGTTAATTTGTGTTTACTCCCACAATTTGATTCAACGGATCGAACACAATTCAGCCGAAAACAGGATAAGTACGAGAGTGGACAGCATCTTATTGATTTTCTTTCCATGCATATGCTTTCAACCAACGCGAGCCTAAGTTAATACCTGGCCCGTTTAATCAATGATCTTGCTCAACTATTAATGTTAAATCTAGTAAACTGCTAAAACAAGTGAATTTCTCAGTTTTTGGTGAAACGAAATTTTGTGAAAATGATGGCTAACTCGATGGACACGGTAAACTCCAATCAGCCCACACAAAATGGTAGCAAGTTACAACCCTGCCACAATGAGTCTAAGACAAACTTGATAGTAAATTATTTACCACAAACAATGACTCAAGAAGAGATAAGGTCATTGTTCTCCAGTGTGGGTGAAGTAGAGAGTTGCAAGCTGATCAGAGACAAAGTGACGGTGTTTCCCGATCACATCCTCAATGGCCAGAGTTTAGGCTATGCATTTGTGAATTACCACAAAGCTGAAGATGCTGAAAAAGCAGTAAACACTTTAAATGGTCTCCGTTTGCAAAATAAGATCATAAAAGTGTCTTATGCCCGTCCCAGCTCAGATGCTATCAAAGGAGCAAATTTGTATGTATCAGGACTCCCTAAACATATGACACAGCAAGAATTAGAAAAGCTGTTCTGTCCATATGGTTCCATCATCAGCTCACGTATTCTCCATGAGAATGTCAATGTGGGCCATCTTATGCAAGCAGGCTTAGAAGATCAAGGAGGCTTACAGGGACCTTCAAGAGGAGTTGCATTCATACGATATGATCAGAGGTGTGAAGCAGAAGCAGCTATTCGTGAACTAAATGGCACTGTTCCACCTGGAGGAACTGGGCCCATGACTGTTAAATGTGCAAACAATCCAAGCAATCAAAACAAGGCACTAGCTCCATTGGCAGCATACCTGGCTCCCGCATCTGCTCGTCGCTTCATTGGCCCTGCTGGTAAGGCTTTGCTAGCTATTAATAAAGGTCTTCAAAGATACTCACCCCTAGCTGACCCTCTCATACAAGGTAATGCCCTAGGTGGTTCTGGCTGGTGCATTTTCGTTTACAACATTGGTGCTGACACTGAGGAGAGCATCCTGTGGCAGCTTTTTGGCCCCTTTGGTGCAGTACAGAGTGTTAAAATCATCAGAGATCCAGCAACCAACAAATGTAAAGGTTACGGTTTTGTTACTATGACCAACTATGATGAGGCTGTTGTTGCAATTCAGTCACTGAATGGTTATTCACTTAATGGCCAAGTCCTGCAGGTCAGCTTCAAAACGAACAAGAGTAAATCCTAAGTGTTTTCAAAACCTAGTCAATAAATTGTAGCTAATGCAAAAATGTTGATCATAACTGTCATGGTTTGTTGTCACATATTCAATTACTATAGTACTTATGCGATAAGTAACAAATCATGACATGACAGTTAACCAGTATTCACAATAATATGTACAAACCACCTTCTTTATCATCTCAATAGGTATCTTTATAACAATGAGTTATAAAAAAAAGACATGAAAATTTAATCATGAATCTTTTCAACCAATGATTGCTAACAAATTCCTGTAAAAATTTAATACTGGCATAATTTATCAAAATTTAAAAATTAACACCATTGAGAGATCAAGATCAACCTATTTACATTTAAATTAAGGTTTATATTTACCAAGATTTTAATGGAAATGACACAAAATATAAGCAATATATTTTCTATTTTTACAAACCTAATTGACAGTGCAATATTAAATTTTTACTATAAGTAAACTTATACAGACGCAAAAAATATATTATGTATAATGTGCAATTATACACTTATTTATATTCAAAATATGGCAATATCTATTTAAAAGCATAAGTAATATATTAAATCTCAATTACATACCCATTACCAAAGACAACAGAATGCTAGATAAAATTTACTTATAATGGCTAGCAAAATATCTTCCATTAAACTTTTTATAACAGTAGGGAATGTCCGTTTATAGATATCTTATTAATAAAAAGTATTTATTATAGTCTTGAAATTGACTCATGCACAAAATCATTAGATAAAGGTCTAATTAAAAATTGTTTAATTGTAAAAAGTACCTAGTAATATTTTGCCATTTCATTTCAAATGAGACTTTGACTAAATCAAGAAATTTGGAGACCATGACAATCAGTGTATTAATGATTGATCAACATTTTATTAATAATTTCTATTGACTAAATTAATGAAAAAAATCACATTGATTATAATATAGAATACTTTTTCAGAAGAAACTGATTAGCAATACATAATATTTAACTAAATTTAAAATTTATTGCATAGAACACAAGCTGAAGCCTCGGCTTTTAATGCATATTGAAAATTATCCATATGATATTGTCTCTCTTATTAATTTGTATAATCACTATTTATTATTACATTTAAGTAATGTATAATTAATAATTTATTCTAGTTGATAGATCTATTATAATAGATTTCTTTTCATAATATTATATCTCATAAGTGTAAGTTTGAAATTAGTTCTTATAAATTTACTCAACAACTTGATGTTATAAATTTGTGACTGTATTTAATCCAGACTATACATGTGTGTAGTATCTTTCACTTTTTAGAGAAATTATAGATAAATGTGAACGCATATCATAATGTATTTAAAGATCTTATATTAATAAACCTTTTTACAATAATTCCAATTGGATTTAAGTAATAATAAGTTACTTACTTAAAACATTGCAAACTAACTGCCACAAATATTTTGGTTTATTAATATAAGTTTTAAGTAAAAAGCTGTTCTAATTATCTCATAATATATTATGTGGGGCTTGTAAAATGCATTTGGACTACATATTTTTTTTAAGTTCTAGGGATAATTTTTCATTAAGATTTATGATTATTACTTAGTTAAATACTTAACAACACGAAACTAGTCAGTTATATAATTTTTGCAATGGTTAATCTAAGTACCTATCTAAACTTAAGTATTTACTTAGTTGAATTTCTGTGTTCTGTAACTTAATCTTTGGTTAGGATTTGAATTTAAACTATGTTGGTGTGGTGTTTCTTTAATATTAGTCTAAAAAAATACACAAACAGGAACGAATGGTGTGTATAAACTAGTCACAGGTTTAAATAATTGTACCTGTTTTGTTTGTGAAACTGTTTTGAATTTTTTAGGTTGATAACTTTCATTCTGTTGTTTAAGAATACTGAATCATATTATGTAAAGAAACTGTCTATAAGAAATTTCATATTACTATAATTGATTGAGATCTTGCATATTTTAGTTAGCATCATAAAATTCCTTCATTTACCTTCTCTTATCATTCATTACTATTACACAATCAGTCTAAAAAATTCATAACAGCCTTGCTTGTAATTTGTATGCATTGTGTCCTCTGTTAATACTTACCACCTGATTAAATGTACCTAAGTAGTAGGGTTAAAAATTCCGACGGGGTAGAACTATATGCTGGCTCATTTAGTTACAAGGTTTCAAAATCTTAAAAAGGAAGCCTGCCCCAAAAAGACGTTAAAAGACTGTTATCGAGGCTATATTAATATCTATGATAATGTCGAATTTAATTATTACATTAAGATCTGTCGGCAGGTTTCCTTGATATCGTTATCGTTTACGTCGAGCGAGTCTTTGATTTCAAAGTATCATGATGACAGAGTCCTTAGAAAAAAAAGGTTTAAAACTACATTTAATTCTTGAAAAAAATTTGAAATTAAATTAAATCTTGAAAAAAAAGATTGTATTCGACTTCTACAATTGCTCGCATAATAAATTATATCTTATAATATATCCCACCTAAAATTTTAAGTATTCGCTCCATTATCAAGTACTGCCTCAACATATGGGATAGAATTTTAATTCTGTGGTGTATTCATGGATTTCAAGACTCGCTTGCACGGTTGCGGGGAAAGCTCTGCAAATGGCGATCGATGACTCCTAACACCTGTGACCTGTCCAAATTATAATTTCGTTCTGATTTAGTATTTTGTGCTAATTATTTTTGTTTTAGTGTTTTTACCATAGTGTTTATGTATTCTAACTATTTATATTTAACCAGATTTATTTAATTCATTTCTGGGCAGGTTTGGGTACAGTAAGGTTTGGCCTAGGTTAGCTAGAATAAGTAACAGTACAAATCGTCGGTATGTAATGCGTTGGTTTTAATTGGCTTACTTAATTATTGAAATGTCAACGAATGTAATCTGATGTAGAAATTAATATTGATATAGACATTAAATATTGACATTAGCAATAATGTATTTAAATATTCTTTTATTTTGTAGCCCTTGGCCTTTTTTAATTCATATACTCGAACGATAGGTACTAATTTGTATCAAAGCGCGAAATCAAGTATGTAGTTTTACATAGATCGCTTATTTTTTTTTACATTTAATTTCAGTCCAAAACTTAGCCAAAAGCAAATGAAATTACATATGTCTTAAATATTTAATAATTTTAAAGAGTTAATATTACAGAAACTGATTTTAAAATAACAATATTTCTTGACTACAAAAATTCAGAAGCGAAAATAACACATGATATTCGGCGGCCCAATTTTATTAAAGAAAGATTGTCGAGGGGTGAATTCACCCCATGAGTTCATTGAACTTGATACATTGCGTATACAACGGGGAGGATCAATGTGCCAGATTTGTTGTCTCACGATCGTTTCCCTAGTGATATGCTTAAAAACTTTTTTAATCATCATTATAATTCAACACTTCATTATATTATATATACTAGACCTTATTTTGGGCTTGTAATGGAGAAACTAAAAAAACAGTTTTGAAAATGCTTTTAAAATCATAAAGTTAAATGGGTTTAGGTACTAATATAGTGGATGGCAAATAACGCTTTATGCCCGGGACGTATATAAAATATGTTAGTTATTAGATTGTTTCCCTCTATCAAATCAATTCATCCTCAAAAAAACGTAATGGTATACTGCTCATACTGCGGTGACTGAACAGTTTTTATTAAATTGATATTGAATGACATAGACTTATATCATAGTAAAGGGCCTCAGTACTCGAATACTACTAATAACTTCTACAAGTATTATCGTAGAAGTTATTGAGAACATTATAACCGACGCCAAAATATATTAATTGTATTCATTGGTCTGGAGTTATAAAGATTATTAAATGATTACTTTTTGTATACGGGGTATTAAGATCCTACTGTGCTTATAAGAGGTTTACAATAATTGCAGTCATTACATTTACATTGATTTTTGCCATCGACATCCAAAATAAACCTAATAGGATAATAATGCTCTGGATTTAAATAATTTTATCGTTTAACATGTTTAATTATCATTAGCTTGGTTCTATTTTTTTTAGAATTTTTAAAAAAAAAAGAGACAGCAAATAACCGTGAAAAACTCAAATATTACAATTCGACGCCATTTTTTGTATAACCTCTACCATTAGCCGCAGACATAGACTTATACTTTTGTCCTTCGTCTCGCTCACGACATATTATTATATTATTATTTTTGGAATCAGTTAAAAGTTGATAAAATTCTTGACGACTTAGTATATTATTAACTTTTGTACCATGATCAGCTATAAATCTTCAAAGAAAATTAAGTAACCGTTAGTCGAGAGACTGCTGTCATATTATATATCTGTGCACTTAGTACTTACATTCTTTTAATAGTCTGTGGACAAATGTCAGCTGTTATACTTAAAAATTTATTATAGGGGTTATTTATTATAACGCGTCGGCTCGCGTTAGCTTTGGTTGACGCACGTGTTAGTGAGATTTCCGTGTTTTTCTCGGTGTTTCTGTGATTTTCCTAAGCTGAAATAGTTGTTATTGTGCTATTTAGATAAAACTAACCCTATTGGTGCTGGTAAAGTATAAAATTTAAATTAATATAGTTGCTGCAGTTTTAGTAATATGGATCTAGATCCTGACCCCGAGCCTCCTGACCCGGGAACCTCTTCTACGTCTCGCAAACGACAAGGAGAGGAGAGAAATGAACCATCCTTTAAAAAAACTATTACGGATCCCGCTCAGGCGAACCCGTCTATACAACACCTTTATGTCCACCCCTCCTTCTCCGATGGACCTAGGTCTTACTCTAATGAAGATAAAGGTCCGTTCATTGTCCAAGTCTCCCGTGAAGTAGAAGACCCATCTTCCGGAGCCTCTTTACGTGCTATTACATTCGGCCAGTTTATGCATAAGCACAAAATTAGTTCTATCATACACGATGGTGTAAAAAATATAGGCCGTAATAAAATCACCGTTGAGTTCTCTTCTGCTGAAGCTGCCAACAACTTTCTGGTCAACCCGGTTCTTAGTATGTGCAAGTTTAAAGCTATTATCCCCACTTACAACATTACCAGAATGGGGTTGGTCAGAGGTGTACCGGTGGACTGGTCAATGGACGAATTTGTGATTTCATTAGAGCTTCCTCCTGGATGTGGTGAAGTATTAAAATCAAGGCGACTGAACCGAAAAACAGTCACTGAGGGTGTCACCACCTGGGTGCCCACCCAATCTGTCGTCCTTACCTTCAGGGGGCAAATGCTCCCTGCCAAGGTTTACTCCTACCACACTTCCCTCCCTGTCGAAACCTACCAACTCCCAACCATACAGTGCCTGAACTGCTGCCGTTTTGGACATATCAAATCGATTTGCCGATCTAAGCCAAGATGTTACAGGTGTGCTCAGCCCCATACAGGTGATACGTGTGAAGTCACTTTAGAAAAATCCACATGTTTACATTGCTCAGGCAAACATTTTGCTTCTGACAAGGGCTGTCCAGAATTTACTCGACAGCAATCCATAAAAATGGTGATGTCCCAGGACAACATCTCATACGTTGAAGCAGCAATTAAGTTTCCTCCTGTCCGACGTTCATATGCTGAGATGACAAAAGAAATGTTTACCCCTCCTGCCTATTCTCTAAAATCTACTCAAAAAGCCCAAACTCCTACCAATGCTTCCTATCGCCAAACAATTTATCGCTCCCCTCGTCCCCAAGCTCCTCTAGCAAAGGGGTACGATAGAACAGCTCACCAGACTATTGTTGGTGAGTGCTCCTCATCCCTCCCAAATGGTTGTGCTCTCAACAATAATGTTGACACCCTTCCCTCTCAGGGAAAAATGTTAGAATTTATTTCTGAATTTCTTCTAAGTATTGTCGCTCCATGTAGCGAAATCCCCCTACCGCCCAACGTTGCCAAAAACCTATCCCAACTTTTTAAATTACTACAAAACGGACCCAATAACCCTAATTCAATGGAATAGTAAAAGCTTACGTTCAAAAAAACATGAATTAATTTCCCTCATAAACCTCCATAAACCCACGATTGTTGCCATCTCGGAGACATGGCTGAGACCTGGTTCCCGATTTCGGGTGCCTGGCTTTTCCTGTCTGCGGGATGACAGGAATGATGGGTATGCGGGCAGTGCTGTCTTTGTACGGCATTCCCTCCCATTCTCCCAAATTCCTCTCCCTACCCACAGCGATCAGATTAATGCTGTTGCTGTTCGTACCTTAGACATTTCTTTTGTATCTTTGTATATTCCTCACCCTTCTCCTTCTCTTCTTCCTGAGATACAATCAATTTTATCATCCCTTCCCAGCCCTATCATAGCCATGGGTGACTTTAACACCCATCACACTATGTGGGGGTGCCATGCTAGTGATAGGTTTGCTCCACTGCTGATTGACTTACTCGACGATGTCAATCTCTGCATCCTCAATGATGGCTCTCCAACTCGCAGGGTATACCCTAATCAGAATCCCAAATCTGCAGTGGATCTCACCCTCTGTTCCCCTAACCTAGCCTCGCAACTAACTTGGAACGCCCTTGAGTTCACCTATGGCAGTGATCATTTTCCTGTAATTATTTCATTAAATAACAAATCCTTACCCCCCTCTTACCACAACCCCCTTTTAAAATATAAACTCAAAAAAGCAAACTGGAAAGATTATGCCCAATCCGTTGATTGCATGGTAGACACTCTGCCTGATTTGGAATGCGAAGAAAATGTCTTGTCTTGCTATGATCTTTTTTTAAATTCTCTCATATCTTCGGCCGATTCCCAGATCCCCAAAAAGCACTCTCCTAAAAATCAGCTGCTTTCCTCTCCCTGGTGGGATGATGAATGCAGCGATTTGTTTGGTAAGAGAATGGCTGCAGAGAAATCCTACTCAGCCAGTATGTCACAGGAGAACTTTATTAATTACCAGAAGCTTGATGCTAAAATTAAAAGGTTGGTATCCAGGAAGAAAAGATGTAGTTGGATACAATTTTGCGAATCCCTTAACCCTCGTTCTCCATCCTCTATTGTGTGGTCTAATGTGAGGAGATTCCGTCGTTCCCTGAACCATGTTAATCCTTCTTCAAATAACCCTTCTGACTGGCTTAACAACTTTGCGGATAAACTGGCTCCACCTTTCTCTCCCTATGTGGACTCATTTCTAAGTTCTACGCCAGCTCCGGCTAACAATGAAATGGATGCTCCCTTTTCTTTCTCTGAGCTTCAAATCGCTCTTAATGGTCTCAAAGATTCAACTCCAGGGGAAGATGGCGTTCCATATTCCTTCCTGACTAGACTAAATGACAAAGCTAAACTTTACTATCTAAAAATAATCAACAAAATTTTTGAAACTGGTATTATACCGACATCTTGGACATCTCAAATAGTCATTCCCATTCTCAAACCTGGAAAAAACCCTTCAGATTCAAATTCTTATCGTCCCATAGCTTTGTCATCTACTTTAGCTAAAGTAACGGAACACCTTCTTAAAAACCGACTGGAATGGTTAATGGAAAGTAGAAATATTCTCCCCTCATCCCAATTTGGGTTCCGGAAGGGTATGAGTACCACAGACAGCCTCAGTATACTGACAACAGACATTCGCCTAGCCTTTACAAAAGGAGAGTACCTTGTGGGTGTGTTTCTTGATATTGCTTCTGCATATGACAGTGTCCTACTTCCAGCGCTCAGGCAGAAACTGCTTAAGCTGAGTGTTTCTTCGAGGATGGTACATCTCATATGTAATCTGCTATTTACCAGATCTATTTTGATAAAGCATCAGAATACCTCTCTTCCCCCCAGACTAGTCTGGAAAGGTCTCCCTCAAGGCTCAGTTCTCAGCCCTCTGCTCTATAGCATTTATACCTATGACCTCGAACTGTCTGTTACCAGTTTTTGCAATATTTTACAATATGCTGATGATATTGTCCTCTATCACAGCTCAAGCAGTATAGGGGAAGTATCCTGTCGTATCAATTCTGCTTTGTATTATCTAGGCCAGTGGTTGTCTGACCACGGCTTGTCCCTGTCAGTGGGCAAATCTCAGGCAGTGGTGTTTACAAGGAAGAGATACATTCCCACTCTACTCATTTCATTTGAAAATCAAGCAATCAACCTGACAGATAAAGCAAAGTTTTTAGGTATTTATTTAGACAACCGGCTGAACGGAATTGCCCATTCTGAACACATTATCAAAAAATGCGAAAAAGGTATTAACGTACTAAGAGCAGTAGCGGGAGTTTGGTGGGGCGCTCACCCCTATTCTTTAAAGTTATTGTATAATGCCTTAGTACGTAGTCATATGGATTACTGTATGTTTGTTCTGGATCCCTTTAACAAATCAGCTGCTGAGAAACTAAACAAAATTCAATATAGGTGCCTTAGAATCATTCTAGGTGCAATGAAATCCTCCCCTACTAATGCTTTGCAGGTTGAGTGTGTTGATCCTCCTCTACACATCCGCCGGCAGTATTTATGTGACCGCTTTGTTAGCAAGATGTTACAGCTATCATCCCACCCTCTTTGGCATCGATTATCCCAACTATCACATTCTCCTTGTACCCGCAACTCCTCTTCCTATCTGCTAGATAGTTATCTAAAGTTCACCAGCCTCCCTAACCCCCTGATATCTTTTCCAATAAATCCCCTGTATTCTACTTCTTATAAAGCCCTGGTATACAAACCTCCCATCATCACAGACCTTGGTCTGATCAAAGGAGCCCCAGATACCAACATCAAATTACAAAGCTATATTAATCAAAATTGGCCAAATCATCTTCTTATTTACACTGACGCATCAAAGCTGTCTCCAGACGGCTGTGTTGGTGCTGCCTGTTGGGTTCCTCGGTATAGAATTATCCTGAAATTTAAATGTCCTCCCGAATCTTCAATGTTCACAGGAGAGGCCACTGCTCTATTGGAAGCAATCCTGTTTGCACACTCCCATAACATACAACAGACAGCTATTTTGACAGACTCTTTTAGTTGTTTAATGTCCATTAAAGAAAACCCATTTCGCAGCAAATCACGTTTTCCCATTATTCTAAAAATCAGGGAGACTCTGCTCTCTTGTAATCAAAAAGGATTGTCTATCATACTAGTTTGGATTCCTAGCCACTCAGGTATCCCTGGAAACGATACTGCTGATTCATGTGCCAAATCAGCTGTTGAGTCAGGTTCTCTAGATCATTTTGAAAATTCAGCACAGGATCTTTGTACTCTTGCAAAGACATATCTGGACAGAACCTGGAAGACATTTTGGAATGACTCCAAATCGGTTAAGGGTAAGTTTTATGCTTCCATCCAACCAAACATACCAAGACAACCCTGGTTTTGTTATTATCGGAATGCAAATCGCTGGATTACATCCACAATCTCACGTCTTCGTCTTGGTCATGCTTGCACCCCTGTTCATCTAGCCAAGCTCCGGATAAGGGATCACTCTATCTGTGAGTGTGGCTTGGATGAAGGCACTGTATCTCACATTCTATTTAATTGTCCCAAACTAACCTTTCCTCTCTATGACGTTCTTCCCCGTAAAGTCCCCCGTCCTTTAAGTGTTAAATGTTTGTTAATGTTTGTGTTTAGTCCATATTGTAGATTTTTATGTAAATATATAGAAAGCAATAAAATTAAAGTGTAATATATATATAAAAATTATTATAAAGAGGAAACAGTATTTAATAATGGTATTATTACTCACTCATATTTGTGTTGTCTGTGCAGTCTTAAAACTAACAATCGAATTGCAACTATTTTGTTTTTGTTTAGGTGCATATTCAAAATTAACTTAATTATTATTTTCACCGATCAATCTCCATCGTGCCTTCTCCATCTACACGACACTGGCGAAGTACCTTGTGCCCAGTTGGCACATATAAAAGCCATAAAAAAAAAAAAAAAAAAAATAGGGGGCCTCATAGCCTAGCGGTCTTATTAGGTGGCAGCTAGGTGAGGGGTACCGGGTTCGATTCCCGGTTCGAGGGCAAGTTTTAATTTAATTTAAATTTGTTTTCGGCCGTTGGGAGGGTTGTGCGGTACCGGGCGAGTGCCTAAACCGTACATGAAGAACATGATCGAATTTCTGAGGCAAAAAAGGACGAATGATAAAAATCTCATACTTGACGCTGGCTAATGCACAAACCGTGCCAGAGCCATATTAAAAAAAAAAAAAAATTCTAGTATTCTTATCTGTCATCTCTTAAATAGTTTAAACTATATAGCATAATATTAATTGATGTTATGTTGTAGATATTTTTAATTATACCATTTTATACACAAGATAATGGTTTAAGGTCAGGTATCGTTCGGCTTCAGCAGTTAGTTGAACGAATTGCGATATTTGGTAAATATTATGGAGTCGTTATCAAAGAATGAATTGATATCCACAATAACTAAACAGGCTGATCAAATAAAACGATATGAAACCCGACTTAGAGGTAAGTTATTTACTAGTTACTATATTCAGTATTTTTTTAGTTTCCATATAAAATAAAATATTTCTAGAATACACTGACTGAATAACAGCTGTTTCTTCAACCTTTCCAGATGTTGTTGCTGCATATAAAGGTCTTGTAAAGGAGAAAGAGGCGTTAGAAATAAGCCTAAAGGCTTTAAATAAATCTGATAATAATGATGGTATGTACATTTTTTAAAGGTATTTTTAAATAAAGAATCAAGACATAATTTCTTTTTACACTAATAAATTAAAAAAAAAAGAAATTTAAATAATATAAATAAATAAGGTTTTATAGTTTAATAGTATTCTCACAATTAATGTGTTTAAAGCAAACTGCACAAATACATTAAATACATCATTGATTGAATGTTTTGAAAAGGGTTAACATAAGATGAACATAATATGGTACACAAATTGTAGTGCATTTAATTGATACTCCTATTCCAGTTTCAACAAATGAGTCTGTAGCGGCACTTACATTGTCATTATCAACACTTACTACAGAGAAATCACGTATGGAAGAGGCTTTTCAGTCTGATAAGAAAGTTACCCGGGAAAAGGTATTTTGAACAGTACTAGTAAAGGCTTGGGTGACTGTGTAGATTTACCATAAAAACTAGCTTTGATTCTTCTCAGTTATTCTGTTCTGCATAAATGATTGTATAAAGAGTTATGGAGTCGGGAGTGAACTTATCTTTGCATTTGTACATATCTCCTGCATTTGTACATATCTCCTGCGTTTGTTAGAGATTCTCTCTCTCTATTAGAGATTTAGAATAGCTGAGAGTGGCAACAGGTTAGGGCCCATGACAGTGTCAACGTGGAGAACATTATAAGTAGCATTGAATAAATGCTTGAGATTTCTATTTTGAAAAATCCATACTACTATACATACTATACTAAAATATTCCACAAGCAGTTAAAGAATATGTAGCAAGGCTACTGTTACATTATGTATGCTTATTTGAAAGTAATGTGTTTTCCATTGATTGAATAACAATTTTATGGAGAACAAATATTAAAAATATGATTAAATTTCCATAGCATTTGGTTAGTAATTGATTTTAGTGCCCCGTAACAGTTTACAGCTAGTAAATTGTATATATATATTGTAATTTTACAGTATGAGAACATAATAGCATCCATGAGAGAAGAGACAAAAACATTAGTACAGCAACAGCTAACTGAAGTTAGTAATTTAAAAGCAAAAATTGCATATGAAATTCAAGAACGGGAGAAAGAGAGGACAGACCATTTGGCAATGTTGAAGTAAGTGTGTAAAAATAAAAATGTTACTGTTGTACGAAAATCAGTACTTTATCTCAATGAGGGCAGTGAGTGATGACTCAAACATTAATAAAAAAAAGGGTGCGTATACTTATGTACGCGCGTAAGAAGTTATACATCTTTGGCTTTCTTCATTTTTTTAAATATTAAATAATAAATAAACGTTAAATATTACGTTAATAATTTGATATTTAGTATATTATACAATTATAAATTAATATTAATTATTATTTATTATTTTATTATTAATTCAATATAATAACTAGGTATGTTTCATAACCTTTTAACTAAGTAACAACAGGTCTTTGAGAAAAAGCATTGCGAAATATATTTGAAAAAATAATTAAAACTCTTGTATTTGTTTAAAAGGTTCTACAAAGGTCATTGTGGTCATTCAAAATTCTTGGCATAGCTGCTAACTTAACGCATATTCTATTTCTTTTTACTTGTAGATTGTCTTATTCCTATCTCGCTCGCCCACACTTGACGCCCGGCTGGTTTAAAAAGGATTTGTTAGTGGGCAACTTCATACTGATAATTATGTGTCACGGTGCATCGTAAAATTTCAATCATCAATTTTTCATAACGCGCCTAAAGAAGTATAACTTCAAAAAATCTAAAAACTGTTATCAAAATCGCAATATCATAGAAAATGCAATTTTTAACGTAACAAAAGTACATAAATAATATTATATAGCTGACTATTATTTCACCAACTTTCAGAGAACTTCATGTGAAATTCAACGAAGAAAGGAAATATAAAGAAAAACTAGAAGACAAAGTAGTTACCACAAGTGAGTCACAAGGTGGTTATATTTTATTTTATTATCATCTAAAATAGTGCTATTTTCATAACTTATTTACATTATTGAATAAATAAATTAAATTAAATCATTCAGGTTGATTATCATCATCATTGACTTATTACAATCAATTACAATCAGGAACTGCGACCTAACATTCACTTAAAAAATTGTGTTATACCAATCAGGATAAAGTGGCTGCGGTCCTTTGTAACCTACTTGCCAAAAATCTGTGATTGATTACAATCATCAACTTGCATTGTTCGGAAGCCCTAGTTTTGTCTAACTTATTCTGATTACTATAAAATAGCCTAATATATTCATTCCACTTTTATATAAATGAACTAATTAACACTATATACATATATTGAAAGAAAAAACTTTTTAACCGAATTAAAGTTATGTATTATTATAAATTTACAATGATTTAACATAATTTTAAATTTATCCGACGTTTCGCGTGCTTTACAGCGTGCGTGGTCACCGTGACCTTGTCTTAGTCTTAGTATTTAAATGTGTAAAGGTTATGTTAATCAAAGACAATACTAATATATATATTGAATTTTCGACACAATCAACACAATTTTTTGGAACGAAGTTCCTTATCGCGCGTTGTGAAAGGGGGCTAGACGGAAAAAATTCTTACGAAAAGTTGTTACGACACTTTTTTGCTATTTGCTATTGTAATACACCGGTTCTCGTCCGATCACCGAAGTTAAGCAACGTTGGGCGAGGTCAGTACTTGGATGGGTGACCGCCTGAGAACACCTCGTGATGTTGGCTTTTTTTTATGATACCAATTAACATATAAATTAATCGAAAGGTATTTCGTTCCTCCCGGGTGTCCCTTGACACCTCTAAAGATTTTTTTTATTTAATACTTTTTAGTGCATTCTGGAGTCAACTATATTTTTTGTTCAAAAGGAATTTATGATATATTTCAGCGTCTCAAGCAGAGCTCGAAAAGCGAGTTCGTGACTTGAGTAGTGCTTTGGAAGCGAACCAACGTCGCTTAGCGCGAGCTGAGTCTCGCTCTGGTGAGACGCCGGCGTCTCTTGTGCGACTTCAGCAGAAACTGACGTTACTGGAACAGTCACACTCTGTTGCAATACGAGAGGTATTTTAGTTTATTTTTCATTCTATAATATCCAGTAAAAAAAAAACTGCTTCACCAAAACCGTGTTTGTTGTTCAATTTTCTTTGACAAAAAAGCTTAGGCACAAGCTTAACGACCTGGTCGCAAACTCCAAGAAAGTACATTCTTTCTTACCATCTTTCGTCATCATTTCTTGAAGTAGGGCGAATGGAAAAAATATATGGTGGAGTTGATTAGTTTATGTATTAATTTTAAAAGATCTATACACGATTTAAATAACTTCGCTCGATAGAAAAAAAAAATCCAAACATAGCCAATTTTTGACACTTTGAATTCATTTTATGACGAAAATGTATATAGAACATGACTTTGAAATTTACACGATATATTTTATCGCAAGCCAAGCAATCCATTTCAGAAAAAAAAAATGATAAAATTACATTAATTTAATTACACACACAATTACTTTACATAACTAATTGTTAATACGGGACGGAGTCCCTCATTGCTCCAGCTCTCCACTGCGCCCCGCAGTCCACCCCGAGACACTGACACAGCGATTCGTGCTAAGATAGGGCTTTAAACACAGTTCCAAATTTACATTTATATATGATTCTGCTCTCATAATACGGTCAGCAGTTCAATGCCAGAGCTTCCTGCGTCTTCCGTTCAATGTAACCTTACATACAGTTGAGAAAAAAAATAATTGAACTATTTTTGCAAAGTATGGTTTTACTAAAGTATTAAATATAAGCTGCTGTTTTAATGCTGACAAAGCAAAACTGCTGCTGAATATAACTTGTAATAACTACAATGTTCTGCATAAACGAGGTAACAGTAGAGTAATAGAGGTTCAAGGTTGGTCGACTCAGTTTCCGCCAGCCTAGCTCCAGAAGCACCTGTCTCCTGGGCGCATCGCAGGGCTTCAAGCGACCTCACTGCTCCGAGGGTTTCTGTACGTTGTTTAGCCACAGCCTCGCATTCCAGGACTACGTGGATGACTGATTCCTGCTGAAACAGCTTCTGCACATGGGGTTGTCTGTCGCGCCTAGGACAAAAAGATGTTTATTAGGACGACAATGTAATTGTTTTGAGATGAGTTCTGTTGAGGCTTTGTCACAAGCGGGCTAACTGCTGGCACAGCCATTTTGGACTGTCTGCAGTCCGCCCTTCGCGACCATCGTTGATGTTGAAGCTCTGCAGATCTTTTGCGAATCCAGATTCGGAATTGCGTGATGAGCAAGGGAAGGAGCGGATATGGGCCAGCGGGCATTATGTCGGAGCCTCTCTTCGCAAGCTCATCGGCAGCACAATTGCTGATAGTTCCACTATGTCCTTTTATCCACTGTAGTATAACCCTATTATTTAGGGTTATTGCCTCCAGTGCATTGTGACACTCCAGTATCAGTGTATTGTTTGTCTTTTTATTTTCTTGCGCCATCAGCACAGACGCACTGTCGCATACGAACTTAATACAGAAGTTATTATTCCCTAACCACTGCACAGCTCGGGCTGCTTCTGTTAGAGCGACAAGTCAAGTCAAAGTCAAATTCATTTATTCATATAGGTAACATAATGTACACTTATGAACGTCAAAAAAGAAATATACATGAAATGCTTCTAATTTTACATTTACTGCCAGTTCTCAAATCAAGGGCGCAGAACGGAACAAAAGAACTGGCAATAAACTCTCGGCCACTCTTTTTAATCGCCAAGTTTTTTTGTTTTACACAACGTTTGTAAGGAGCTGCAACCATTACACCATGTTCCACATTTCCGCATTAACATTCTTGCGACACATTCACATTGAAAAATCGAGCTGTGTGTGCCTAGGGATAGGTATTAGGTGTATTTTGAGTTGTTGTTGGTGTTGTTGATGTTAAGATCAAGAGAGAAAATGCCAGTGCCGGAGCCACACCGTGTTTTTGAGCCATCGGTAGTAGAGTAATACTGCAGGATAAAAAGAAAGATAATAGAAATAGTTCATCCTTGAAACAATTGCTAAGCTTATAAAGAAAAGGGACTCGAGTACAAAATGTTATTTTACACGCTTTATAATATTAGCTTCACCTGTATGTATATATGTATGTATGTATGTATACGTATGTATGTATGTATGTATACGTATGTATGTATGTATGTATACGTATGTATGTATGTATGTATACGTATGTATGTATGTATGTAACCGACTCCTTCGGACTCGATTTTGACCCACTTTAAACGGACAGATTTAATTCAAACTTTGTACACTTATAAAGAATCAGCGACAATATAATAATTTCATAGGTTTATCTCGAAAAAACAATGAAATTTTTTTAAGTCCACAAAGCAATACGATTAAATTGAGACAACACGTATTGCTGCTAGGACTAAAAAGTGGAAAATAAATATAGTTTAAAAAAACTATAAAACACGCTTTTAAAGCACATCAAACTACTGGTTTTATTGTGAAAAAGCGTGGGTTGCTCGATAGACGAAAAATATGGCACAGAGCGTGCCACGCTTTTTCACAATAATACCAGTATTTTTTGTTCTTTACCACTTTCAGCCTAAATAAGGAATTATTTTTCACTTTTTAGTTTGATGTGCTTTAAAAGCGTGTTTTATAGTTTTTATAACTATATTTATTTAAATTCCAATTCCAGGAGCAAATTAAAGTTAAGCGCGCTGAGGAGTCAGCACGAAAAATCTGCGCTCGACAGGAAGAGAGGGTCGCTCTCTTAGAGGGAAAACTTGCGGAACTCTCACACACAATAGGAGAATACGATCTTCAACGACGAAGAGACCAGCAGACTATTCGACAGCTCAGGGACTCTGTAAATGGGAGATTGTTAGAGAGAATGACTAGTAGATTGGAAGGTAAGTTCTAACAATAACAAAAAATCCAGTGGCGCTACAACCTTTTTAGGTCAGATCAAAGGTTCATGAAACAGATACAGAAATCTGAGGTGGGCTTCAGATTTCTGTTTCATGAACATATTTTGTCAATCTAATAGGCAAGGGAGCGTTCAAGTATTATGTAACGAATTTATCTGTTTGTAAAACGTTACCATGCGGGGCGGGGATTGAATTACGTGTTATTGTTAATATTATTTTCGACTTTCCAGTACTTTACACCACATAATGGTTACTTTTAGGTATAAAGAGTCATTGGATGCAACAAGCCGTTAGAGCCAATAATCTCCAAAAATTGCGTGACGTAATACTTGAACGCTCCCCAAGTAGGTGATCGGCTTCCTCAAGATGCTTTTCTTCACCGTACGAGCGAGTGTTAAATTGAGTACATAGACATTGGTACACAGCCGGGAATCGAACCTACGACCTTAAGTATGAGAGTCGTACGCTGAAGTCACTAGGCTAACACTGCTCAGTTCTTACAATAGAATCAGATAAAATGACACTATTTGATGTGCCCAAAGTTATTAAATGTAGGATTAAAATGACTACCAAGTTACATACATTACGTAACGTAACGTTTGGTATGCCATACATTTTGTTCAATGTACAGTCAATAAAGACATAAAGAAGGAATTGGGCGCATGAATTCCTTGGTTGATATGCTTGCTTTAATTAAAATGCCTAGAATGACAATTGGTATTCCCTAGAAAAGCTTCTGCTAAACCATTTAGCAATTCCCTGATCGATTGTATGCCTGATTAAGATAGACATAGAGCATAGCATGTGTCAAAACATTTTTTATCTATGTCGATTAACGATATATTATGCTTAATTATTTATATGTGTACCTATATTAATTAAATTTAACATTTAAATTAAAATAAGGAGTGTACTTAATGTAACTAGCTGTTATTGTTAGCTTTAATCTGAAATAATTTTTTTTATTTTTCAAATTTGAAAGACAAAGGTAGAGTCTATTTCATGAAAGAAGTCCCCCAGGCGCAGGGCTGATCGCGTGACGTAATGTTGCCATTTATGAGTAAAAAAATTACCTATTTTACAATTAGCATATGTAATTTATCAAATAATACTATAATATCATTTCTCGAGCCGAACTTTTTACAACTTTTGGCATTGTTATCAATCTTTAAAATGTTTAATGTTTAAAGAACTTTATTTCTCATTACAAAAATTATTTTTTATTTACATGAGAAATTTAATATTAAGTATAAACGAACGAGATACACGTCGCCATCAGCTAGCCCAATTTTAGTTTAAAATACACTAAGCTTGTTAAAAACTCACAATAATCTACCACAACAAACGAACTTGATAACATCGACGAACGACAACATGGCTGACCTCTCAAATTTAGTTCCAAAAGTCTCCGCGGGACTTCTTTCATGCAAAGGACTCTATTTATAAACCTGTCTAAACAGATTTATACAGTTTTCTTAAAATTTACAGATGACTCTTCAATAAGCGAAACAGACAACGACAAGCTAGCAGACACAGAGTACTTACAAACACTCATAGACAAAATACACATTTTGAAAAAGGAACTTATAGCTGAAAACGATAAACAAGGGAATCCCATAGATTTGACTACTGTTTTAAATATAGAGGCATTTGAGCATGTGCACTCAAAATGTAAAAAGGATTATGAATTATTACGAAAAGAGTTTGAAAACTATAGAATAAGTGTGAAGAGTAGTGTAAATGGGGATAGGGAGAGTGAAATAGCAACATTGAAAAGTGAGATAGCTGTATTAAATGATAAGGTAGAGACATATCAGCTGATGTTAGAGCAAGAACTACAGGATAAGATGGATTCACTTAAGTTGCAAGAAGAGGTTTGTTATGAAAGTTATTTTGTTTGGCGAATGCTACACGCTCGATATTTATCGTGATATTTGGATCGAAATCCAGAATCACGATGTGTAGTATAGGCGTATCACGTATCGTGATACGGATCGCTGGATTTCTAGAAATCTAAAAATCCACGATCTGTATCAATTATCGTCGATAAATATCGAGCGTCTAGTGTCTGGTCGATATTTATCGCGTCACTATTAATGCTGCCAGCGATGGAAGAGGACGCGCATATATGGAGGCGGAATAATATAGAGAATTCATACTTGTATTAGAAACATTACCTATAAGTATGGGACACCTCAAATGCAAACTAGGCAAACTAAAGATAATAATTTAAAAAATAACAGATTTGAAACGATCTGTGATCGGTGCTGCAGCGGAAAATGTTTACAATCCAAAGTCTTGGATATTGATATATATCAGCATATACTGATAATCATAATAATAATAATAATAATAATGGCAACGCAAGCTTTCTTAATATTGTTACTCATTATTGTAACACGAAACGTACGAGTGTACTCAATGAAATTTACCGTCGTACTGACGCGATTCGTATTGAGTGTGTAGTATACTAAAAAATACCAGATAAGTATCTCGATAAATATCACGATAAATATCGAGCGTGTAGCATTCGCCTTTAATACTTAAAGCCAAAACGATTAGTTTGATTTTGCTAAGTTCAATGTTTTTTTTAATATTTCTAATAGCTTATTTTAAAGAGTTTCACTTGAAACAATTAATAACAACGTAAAATAATCAGAATAAAACGCGTTTAATAAGTGATTATTAACAAGCTGTGAATCTTGTTGAATTGTGAGAAAAGTATAGAAAAGAAAAATATTTTTCACAGTAAAATTTTTCCTATCATTAAGGAAATTTGTTTAAACCTACTCTCTCTGAATTTGTAACTGATTTTATGATTTTTTGGATAACGAAAATAGGCCTATATACTTTAATGTTACATAGATGCAGTCACAAACAAAAGCAATATTCTAAACTGTAATTTCGTTACGGTTAGTACCTCCCGTATGGTCTAGTGGCTAGGATACCTGGCTTTCACCCAGGAGGCTCGGGTTCGATTCCCGGTACGGGAAATACTTTTTATTTTTTTATTCTTTTAATTGTAAATTTATTTTAAATTTCATTCATTTTACAATGTAATTTTACTGCAAAATTTAGAATAAAAAAAAATTGTCATATTATTTTTACACATTTTTACTTGGTTATGTTTAGTATGCAATCTGTCATATTCCTCTGGTATTAATGATAATATATATTATTATTATTATTAATTATGTTTATTTATATTTCATCAGAAATTAAAAAGTGAAAAAGACTACCACACGGAGATAGTAACCGATCTGCGTAACCGCATACAAAATCTCGAGAAGCACGTTCAGACCCAACGTGAGCGATACTCCACTTTGCTAGAAGAGACAGACAACTTGATCAGGTCGAGAGGAGACAGATCCCGGAAGGTCAGCTCGGAGGAGGGATTCAAGGATGGCCATGTTTTAACTGTAAGATAACATTAAAAATAACTTATCTTTTGGTTGAATAGATTACACAAACTCTCATAAAATAAATCCCATATATTTCGCTTATTATTTAATTCTCAATTTCTTCCACTCAAATATTTAGTAACTCTACTATATTTATATTAAATAATAAAGATTCTTGTATATTTTAAATATATGGAGATGGTAGCGATAAAAATCAACTATATATTCAGTGTCTGAATAAAATTTAATTTTACCAGCAGGATAAAACCGCCTTACCACACATGCTGCATTACGCCCACGAATTGGCCCGTAAGGACCTTGATATTACCCAATTAAGGCGTGAAAAACATCACCTCGAGGGTCAGTATAGGGAGTGTCAACGGGATGCGACAATAGACAAGGAACGATTCAAGGAGGTTATAAGGACCCTAAAGGAGGAAATTGACAGGTATAAAAGAGTAAAATTTACACGCAATTAAAAAAAAGATACTTTCGAATTGTGTCCATTGTGTCGGCATTTTGCTATATATTAAAAAAAAATTAAGACATGGTATATTGGTCGCAAATGACAAGGCCAGTTATAATAATAGCTTTTAATTATATTTGGTTTCAATTGCTAGCACACAGCTAGCGCCATCTTGTTTTCATTTTTGTCCGCAACATAACGGCAAATGGTGCATAAAAGAACGACCTTAACTTTACCGACTAACGGTTTATGAATCCATTCAAACCAAATTAGATGCAAATGTGGGTCGTTTAACATAAATTCGCAAGAATAATTGACAGTATAATAAATATATCGCATCAGTAGTTTACTTTTCAGGAATTGGTTGAAAATTGTTTAATAATCATTGCAATAAAGAAAACATGCTTTTTGAATTAAATTTGTGGACGTTTTGTCATTCATTGCAATATACAAACAATTAGAAATATCAGTAATCCTTTTGTCTGCTACCAGTAATGTTTTAAACTAGCGGACCCACCGTCCTGTACACACGACTTAAATAAATAAAAACTGAAAATTGCTAGTTAGGGAGCGTTTAAGTATTACGTCACGCAATTTTTGGAGATTATTGACCCCCCCCCCCCATGTAACGCGTCGTAACGTTTTTTTGTACCCAATAGTGAAACGTTTCGTGACCAGCCAGTGACTCTTTGTACCTAAAAGTTTATGTGGTTTTAAGTACTGGAAAGTCGAAAATAATATTAACAATAACGCGTAATTCAATCCCCGTCCCGCATCGTAACGTTTTACAAAAGGACCCCCCCCCCTCTTCCGAAAATTCGTTACGTAATACTTGAACGCTCGCTTAGAAGGAGTTGAACTACAAACACACGCAAATAATATTTAAATATAAAAATATATTTACATACTATACACACTTTATATTCTCACTATATATTATTTTTCGGTCACTGTTCTATTCGCCATGTTGCACATTTTTAAGCGATTTAATTTGTATGTATGTGTTGTGTAATATTTAAATAAAAGTTTTCGTAATTTAATTTCAGGTTACGTCGCATCCAATCGCGAGAGGGCGCTAATCTTGAATACCTCAAGAATGTTGTGTTAGCGTACCTCATGTCCACAGATGACGCCGGTCGTAAACATATGTTAAATGCAATTACTGCGGTATTACATTTTACAGCCACTGAGAAGAAAATGGTTCTAAATACTATGTAGATGGCTGGTACGGGGTAATTATAAAATGTGAACTGTATTCGTTACCATTTTCATATGGAACCAACGTTTTTGTGAAAGAATTGTGTCTAAATAAAATTAACATTGTGGGTGTGAATTTTTTTGTTTGTAGCATAGTACGTACGGAACAAGAAAGTGTTCCTAAATACAAGTAGCGGCACGAAACTCTAGCGCTGTCCGTTATTGCGCAGAAGTAAAAAATAAGGTACCTGAGGGGGGCTAGCGGAATGAAGTGCGTCGATTGGCTCTCCAGTCGCATTTTGTCCCTCGCGCGACAGTACACATGCGCAGCAATCCCCTCCACGTATCGGCCAGCGCTAGACTTACGTGCCGCTGCCAATATATTTCGTGTAAGTATAAAGCGTTTTATGTTAACTCTACTTAAAAACGAATTTGTGTCTCTATTTTAATTTACTTAAGGAAGTATTTATTACTATATTGCGAGTTCCTGTTTCGGAGGCCAAGACACATTTTGGGTCGTAAGAACAGCGGAGTAAGTGTGAGTAAATCATTTTTGAAGTTATACTTCTTTTGGCGCGTTAGGGAAAAATAATGAGAGTTAATTATTACGATGCGCGCGCACACTGTCACAAAAAACCGACACCCTGATGTTAGCTATAGTCAACATTTTAGTTTTTTATATTGTTAGTGTCGTTTTTTGAAAAGATTTTTATCTTGTTACATAATTTCACACATTTTTTTGATTAAAACGTGTTATAATTTCTGTAACTTTAGCTAAGTGAGCTTTTATTATAATCATATTAAAGAACACTCGATAGTGAGATACTTAATTTTTATCCTTTTGGAAATCATTTGTTTGTTAATTTAAATATGCGTCTCTTTCGAATATTCTGTATGTATATAGTACTAAAGTTATTTTTAAATTAAAAAATTAAAATGTGTTAATAGAGTCCAAATTTAAAAGTTGAAACGTTATATTGTACATTTCCTAACACATTAAAATTAAGTTGTAAATATTTCGTTGTTTATAATTAATTTATGAATGGTTGAAGCAGAGGTTTGTGATTAATATGTATTAAATAGAAGCTGGTAACAACATTCCGTTTAATTTTAGTTAAAATCTATATAATATTTTTGTTTTAGGCATTTTCATGAGTTTGTAAAATAAATCTGTATTTATATAAACGTTTTTTTTACCTCTATACCAACGTAAACCTTTCCAAAAAAAATTAGGTACCTAAATTTGACTATAAATTTTTATTAATGAATTAATGAAATTGTACACAAGAACAGACTGTCTTCCCTTTGATAGAGACGGTAAGTAGTGATTGGACACTTTCTTAAGTTAAATATCCTTTTTATTAAATTTGGTTAAAGACATATACAAAAGACATACAAAAAAATTAATAATGGATTAATGATACCATAAATAATGTCGAGAATTCAAATTTTAAATAGATATATTATATATAAATGATTGAATTCCTCATGAGTTCAAACAAGTTGTTTGGTGTTCATAACCTTTTGGTCATTGGCCGTGTTAGTATTTTCCATCAATACAATACTATGTATTCTTATATGGTCGAATAAAGTGTTTACTACCTCCTTGATTACGACGTTAGCTTTTTACGAATTTAACGTACAATCAACCGATGATCATGGATTTGATTGCTAGAAAAAAAAAACAACAAAGCAAACGCAGTATTGTATTTTACATAAGTACTCATTAGTATTCACATACGACCCATTTAGTGAGTTTTAAACCATTAATAAAGCATTAGATTTTGCAATGATGACAATTGAGAAGTTAAAAGTTTATGAATAAAGTTTGCTTGGACTTGAGTAAGTAAAAGAAGTGAAATTCTGTAGCGAGTCGGATACAAAATTGATCGGTTCAACTCTTTTGTTCGTTAATGGACTGCCTTGATTAATGAGGTACAGATATTGTCTCTTAATTAGTTTTGGTATTGTCACAGTTTATATGACTAAACCGTGGGAAAATGTCTTGTGATTTGCTAATAATAGAAATCACACTCATGGGAGCATACACTATTATTAATTGATTCGTGAATTTTTGTATAAAATGTATATCTATCGTCCTAAGTCCTTCATGATTATACCAGTTAAATGACAAGAGTCTAAGAATAAAAAAATAATGGTTTTTTAACATACGAGGTTAAAATTCTACAGCGACGCTATCTACGCTACGCTATCGTCTATCAACGTTGTCTACATTAAACATTATGTTTCATCTAAACTGTACAATAGTAAACTTTAAAATGATCTTGTGACATGCTGTTTTGTATTGAATAATTAATGTGGCTATAAACTCTTTAAATGCGAACTTATATTTACTCTTTTGATAGTGATATTGACTGAATTGATAATCCAAAACTTTTTATTTTCGTAATAAAGTGCTATATGCTAAATAATCAATTTTAATGAAAATACAGAAATGTATGGTTTGTGTGGAAGAGACTTCCACCACAGAATTGACTTAAAAAAAAAAACTCGTGGCTCGCGCTGTCCGTACATAATATGTATGAGATATTATCTGGTTTTGTATAAATTAAATTTAAACTAATTAACTGGACTACCTTCTGCACTCCTTTAATTGTTTGTGTGTGTCTTTTATATAACTCTTGTTATTTTGTGTATAAGTGTTAATTAATAAATAATTTTATTGGAAAAGAATTTGATTATGGTAGTGGAACAAAACCTTAATTTCTAATAACGTCCGTGCTTTACTTTAAATTTATATTTTTAATCTGTTTCGCTTGTCCAGAGCACAGCAATGTGCACAGAGCAATAAGATGTTATGAGTTTAATTAAAACAGTTATTTATCACACGTATTGTTGTTGAGTTAAATTGGATTCTTTAAAGTAACGTTTTATTACGTTCTCTTTGGTCTTTGCGTGGCAGGGTTTAAAATAAATAATCAAATAATGTTACATAGGTTACACAGCCGTTTTAAGTTACGAGAATATATATACTCGTTTATAAAAATAATAAAATTTGGTTTGCCAAAGTAACATATTGTTTGTGCCGCTTTTCTGTATGATGTTGGGTTAGATGTGGATTTTTTTACAATAGATATTTTTATCATAACGGCCCAACTTATATATTTGCTTACCAGTATTGCTACAACTACTTAGTTATACAGTCACAAGACATATTTCCTAATCTTTAAACGGAAACACCCACGCGTGTTCTCATGAAATATGCTGACGGACTGTCTAGCTCCCAGTCTCGATTATTAGATATTAAGTTAGTCTTAAGCTAATCACCAATGTAACCGGTTGATTAAATATTAATTAAAAATAAAATTTTATTCTTTTTAAAAACGCTCCAGCGCGACCTCGCGTTCTGACTGGCGCAGCCGGTAGGATTTTCACATCCCGCGAGTATATAACTAAATTGAAAATACTCAAATCGATTTTCATAGTTCTTGAAATACCGTGGACTGTCTAATAGCAGAGTGAAAATCCGCGAATCAAATAAATAAGTCAAATAGAAGAGCATTAAAATAATATCCGGTGCAGTGTGTGATTAGTGGCTCAGGAAGAATGGAATTGGGCTGGCGGTGAGTAAACCTTTTCACTTCCCGCTAAAAATTTCATTTTATTCCACATATTATATATTATTACATTATCTGATTTTGTTTCGTACCAAATCTACGAATAAAATTGTACTCAGAGTGTAATTAGATTAGGAACTGTAGTTTTAAAATTATATTGCACAAGAATAGGCAATATAATATAGATTAAATATATAGATAGATAAAACAAAATTATATTGCACAAGAATAGGCAATATAATATAGGTTAAATATAGAGATAGATAAAAAATTATATTATTAATTAGAACGGATTTATTGCAAATTCAAAATTATATAAGTAATTTAAAGAAGTGTTAGTGATTATATTGTATTCTTATATATAAAAATTAAAGATTAAAAATGTCAATGGAAACATTTAAATTTGTACCAAGGGAGGTTTTATCCTTGATTCCCAAATATGATGGGACAGAAAACTTACTAAATTTATTTATTGCAAAAAGTGAATATGTGATAAAAGAATTTAGAGTCGAAGGTAATACTGCCCAAAATTTATACTTATTTCATGCAATAACTAGTCGCTTAGTGGGTAAAGCGGCAACGCTATTAAGTGAAAATCAAAATATTACATCATGGGATCATTTTAAAGATATATTGACTCAACATTTCGGCGACCCGCGTTCAGAAGAATGTATAGCAATAGAATTAGAATCATTAAAAATTAAATCTGGAGAATCATATATAGAGTTCTGTCAAAGAATACAAAGTGTTAAAAGTTCCCTAACCTCAAAGGTTAATAGGTTAACCGATGAGAGTATTAAAGCAGCCAAATTAATAATTTATAATAATACGGCTCTTAATGTATTCCTTTATAATTTATCTGAAGATCTTTTACGTATCGTTCGCCTAAAGGGCTGTACTAATTTAGAGAATGCATTAAGTGTTGTTACTGAAGAGGTTAATTTTCATTATCAATATTCTATTAAAAATAAATTGTGGAAGAATAGTGCATCCTCTCAACAAAATAATTTTAAACCTGGAATTCCTTCTCAAAATAATTTTAAACCTTTCATTTCTCCTCAAAATAATTTAGCATCAAATATTCCTCCACAGAATAACTTTAAATACGGAATTCCCCCACAGAATAACTTTAAATACGGAATTCCCCTACAGAATAATTTAAAATACGGAATTCCCCCACAAAATCACGTTAAGTTTGGAATGCCCACACAAAATAACTTTAAATTCGGGATACCACCACAGAACAACTTTAAATTCGGGATACCACCACAGAATAACTTTAAATTTGGAATGCCCCCGCAAAATAATTATCGATTTGGAATTTCGCCTCAAAATAATAGTCGATTCGGTATACCTCAACAAAACTATAAATTTGGTTACCAGCCACAGCAGGGTCCTAGATTCGGTATACCACACCAAAAACAGAATCCACAACCAGGTAACACAGACGTTTCTATGCGAACCGCGCCGATAAGACAAAATATGATTAATGACTCTGAATATTATTACGAACCATACTATTACAACGACTATTGCGATTACGATAACTATGAATCAAGCGAAACAGCCATGTGTGAAAATTTTAATTTGTTAGAAAATCAAGAAAATGCTAAAGACAACGAGGAAATAGAATCACAGGAAGTAAATTTTCAGGAAGAAGCCTCGAATCATATTCCGAAATAATAAATCTTAACTACTGTGATAGCATTTTAAAGTTACCACATATATTAATTCCGGAACTAAACTCAAAATTTCTTATAGACACCGGTAGTAGTCGTTCGTTTATCAGTCCTTCTAAAGGTAATGAATTTTTTAATGAATATAAAAGCTATGAACCATTTACAGTCGTTAGCACTCATGCTCAAAGTACACATAACGAAGTAGTATACATCCCTTTGCCGTGTATTTTTAATAGTCCTTTAATGCATAAATTTTACGTATATGATGTAGATGCTAGATATCATGGTTTAATTGGCTCAGATTTATTAAAGGAATTAGAAGCTAGCATTGATATGAAAAATCAAATACTGTATACAACTGGTTCTGCCATACCTATATTATATAGTCCTCCATACGAAGTTATAATTGAACCCAGAACAGAATCAAAAATTAAAATCCCTACTAACCTACAAAATGGAGATGCCATAGTAGAACAGGTATATTTCAGTAATGGCGTTCGTATGCCAAATGCTATCGTTACATGTGAAAATTTCTTTGCAACCACCGTAATACAAAATGTATCCGAGAAACCATTTAAAATAACTTTTAAGGAACCTATTAAAGTCTCAGTTTTTAAAATAAGTGAAATTTGTAAAAGTAATTTTATAAATGAAACTTTAACAATTGATAATATTTTAAAAGAAAATTTGTCCAAGCTTCGTTTAGATCATATGAATAGTGAGGAACGTGACGCAATCTCTAAACTATGTTACGAGTTTCGTGATATATTTTATTCTGATAAAATTCCTTTATCATTCACAAATCAGGTTAAACACAAAATTAGGACAGTTAACGAAGACCCCATTTATATTAGACCTTATAGACATCCTGCTTCTCAAAATCAAGAGATAGAAAAACAGGTGAATAAACTTTTAGAAGATAACGTCATACAAAATTCATTTTCCCCTTATAGTGCACCAGTTCATTTGGTACCGAAAAAGCTAGATGCGTCCGGCGAACCAAAATATAGAATGGTTATCGACTGTAGACGTTTGAACGAAATCACAATAGATGACAAGTATCCTTTGCCTAACATATCGGAACTTTTTGATAAATTAGGTAAATCACAGTACTTTACCACAATTGATTTAGCAAGTGGATACCATCAAATTGAAGTCCAAAAGGAAGATCAGCACAAAACAGCGTTTACTACACAATCAGGTCACTATGAATTCAAAAGAATGCCGTTTGGCTTAAAAACAGCACCGGCAACGTTCCAAAGAGCAATGGATAACGTTTTACGCGGCCTACAAGGATTACACTGCATGGTATACTTAGATGACATAATTGTATACTCGGCTAGTTTACAAGAACATATAGAAAAACTTAAGAAAATTTTTGAACGTTTACGTGAGACTAATTTAAAGGTTACACTAGACAAAAGCGAATTTCTCCGAAAAGAGGTTCTATACCTAGGACACACCATATCTAAAGAAGGCCTTATGCCAAACAATGATAAAATTAAAGCAGTTTTAGAATTCCCGATCCCACGTACATCAACTGAAATAAAGAGTTTCTTAGGCCTCATTGGTTACTATAGAAAGTTCATTAGAGATTTCTCTAAAATAACACAGCCATTGACATCTTGTTTAAAAAAAAAGAATAGAATTGACATCACCAAGCCCGAATACATAGAAGCCTTTGAAAAGTGCAAGGAACTTTTAGTTAACGCGCCTATATTACAATTTCCGGATTTCAGTAAACCATTTGTCCTTACAACAGACGCATCCAATGTTGCATTAGGTGCAGTACTTTCCCAAGGTCAAATTGGTAGCGACAAACCCATCGCTTTCGCAAGTCGTACGCTGAACGAAGCAGAGACACGCTACAGCACAATAGAAAGAGAGTTATTGGCTATCGTCTGGGCGACAAAATATTTCCGGCCTTATTTATATGGACATAAATTCACGATATACACCGATCACAGGCCGTTAACCTGGCTTAACTCAATAAAGGAACCGAATACCAAATTAACACGTTGGAAATTACGTTTAGCCGAATTCGACTATGATATTGTATTTAAAAATGGGAAGCAAAATTCAAACGCAGACGCATTATCCAGAATTAGAATCAACGCTTTGGGCAATGATGATATCTCGCTAAAGGTAAACGTGGACATAAATGAACGAAATCTTCAAGGTCACATTGACAATCTAACAGAAGAGATAACCCGCTTAGCTAGAAACCAACATCAAGAAAACCCTCCAACACCTATGGAAGTTTCTCCAGCTTCGGAACGAACACTCAGTGTGGAATCATTAGGGTCTAGCACCATTACTGCATCTGAAATAATGAGCACAATCCATTCCGCAGAGGATATAGATACAGACGGTATATGTATTCTGCAAGAAGCTATAGACACAAAGCCAAATCAAGTACTTGTATTCCCCTGGAATAGGAAAGAAATATTAGTTAAAAATTTATCTAGGCCGAAACAAAAAATATTAGAGGTACACTTACCTGTGAATAATATAGACTTAATTAAAAACTTTTTAAAAGAATACACAAAACCTAATATAAAATATTTCTTTTACTTTGAAGATGAACAACACCGTAAGGAATTTGCGGCGGTTACAATATCACTTTTTAAAAAAGGCACTGTTAAATTTTATGAATGCACAAAACGAGTCATTTACGTAGCTAATGAAGAGGAACAGCGAGATATAATTCTCAAATATCATGATGGGAAAAATAGTCACCGTGGTATTAAAGAGACTTTAATTCATTTAAAAAGAACCTATTTCTGGAACAACATGGAACAAACTGTTGCGAGTGTAGTTAACGCTTGTGAAACTTGTAAAAAGATGAAGTACGATAGGAGACCTCTTAAACCTGAATTGCAATTGACACAAACACAAGATAGACCGTTTCAAGAGTTATTCATCGATACATTTTCAATAGAAGGACAATATTACCTCACTATAGTAGATGGTTTTAGTAAATTAGGACAGGCATTTTTAATAAGTTCACGCTCAACTCCCGAAGTAGTTAGGGCTTTAATAAAATACTTTTCTTTATACGGCGTACCTGGACGAATTAGTGCGGATCCCGGAGCCGAGTTTAATAATGCATTATTAAGAGATCTTCTATCATTTTACAAAATAAATCTTCACATTAGTACTCCACATAACCCCAACTCAATGGGGATAGTCGAAAGATTTCATTCCACTATCATCGAAATATATAGAATAGCTAAATACGAACGGAAGATAACTGATGCGGCGGATGTAATGACTTATGCGATTATGTCTTATAACCATTCAATCCATTCTACTACAGGCTTAACACCCTTTGAAGTCGTATTTGGGCATACCGAGTCTAATCATATATTTTCTGTAGATTTTAATAAAATGTATACACAACAATTAGTTAAGGAACATGCTCGTAAAACTAAATTTTTATATCAATATTTAACCGATAAAATCATACATCAAAAACAGCATTTAATTGAGAAACATGGCGGTGAAAAAGAGTTAGAAATAGACATAGGCGATACCGTGTTTATAAAGGGAGTTAATACGCGACGTAGTAAGGATAAAGCTCGTTATCAAAAAGCCCGAGTATTGGGTCCGATTCATAGAAACGTTGTTCCAGTGATAACTCAGAAACGAAAAACTAAGGTACATACTAAAGATTTAAAACGCCCTTCACAGGTTGTTACTCCTGCTGGTACATCTGACCCCAAGCCAGGCCCTTCAACTGCAAAAGATTAATCGAAACCCAGGCCTCCTACCCATTAAAGAAGGTCAAGCAGTAGTAGCTTACGACAGATGGACCGTGATAAAGATTTTAGATTTTAAAGCTATCAACGACGAACTAGAGATAAATAAAAATAACTTCTTAACACTTAAAACCGAAGTCCAAAATTGTTTCGACACTAGCCTATTCAATTTGCACTTCCAAGAAGTACAGTTACAAACTAGTTTCATAATGAATATAACAGTGGAAAAATATAAACAACTAGTTCCGACTTCAAAATCTAAACGTGGTTTATTGAATCCTATTGGAACATTCATTAAAGCAATAACTGGCAATCTTGATAATGAAGATGCTATCAGATATGAAGATTTAATTAATAAATTAAAAACTAGACAGGACGCTATTACTAATAAAATAACCATAGTTTCCGAAATGATGAGTACTGTAACAAAAATTATTAATGTAACACGGAATAATTTCATTCAAATTAATGAACGTTTTGAGGACATAGATCTCAGATTAAACAATTCTAAAATGTTACAAATGAGCAATGAAATTATTCATTTTTATAATATTTTTACCCACAACTTTCAAACTATTTACTCAAGACAACATAGTTGAGGGTACCTAGGCAAAGTCAAAGTCGCCTCGACATAATTTTTGTGATTAAAAATAGAATAAGTGCATAAAAGGGTTCAATAAAGGGATTATAATAAACTAAGCTATCGCCTACAACATATATCGTGTAGAAGCAAGCAAAGATATATGTATACTGTAATTATTCAGTTGTGAAAATTTTTTGATTAACCGTCATACTTCGTTGGGAATAATTGGCCATCATACTTCGTAGTCTGAGTCATATCATAAGAATTATAGTGAAAGTGAAGTGTCGTCTATTTTGGAAGTGATTTGTGATAATCAATACTTTGATTATAAGACGTAAGAACATTTTTGAATAACTTAAGCTGTGTTATGTTCAATTTATTCGCAACATTTGTCGGCAACTGATTGGCACCTGTCCATAGATAGCTCTTTGGTATCTTGATCTGAAGTGTAATAAGGATCAAATCTTAGATTTTTTTATTGTTTTTTAATTTTTCTTTTTCGATTGGACTCATAATTTGAGTAAATATAAATAAATAACAAACAATGCCGAAGTGTATTGCTTGCGTCAGAGACCTGGATATAAGTACACAAATCAGGTGTACAAAATGCTTCAGAGGCTGTCATATCGAATGTGCGAATATTGCGTCGGAGACATTAACTAATTCCTGGATATGTCCTCCATGCTTACGCAGAGAGGATCGCGGTCAAAGTATTTCACCTGAAAATATACGTACATCAAAGGCGCGGCGTAATAAGAAGGATATAGGATTGAGCGACCGTTGCGTGTCAAAAGATGAGTTACAGCTGTTCATAACAGAGGGTATTAAACACGCAATAGACTCCAAACTTGAACACCTAGAATCTAAGCTGATAGAATCTCTGAAAATGTCTCTTCTTGGTGAGATAAGGGAAGAGATAAAATCAATCGTCACCCCATTTGTGAACGAGGCTGAGTGTCTCAGGGAGGAAGTGAATATTTTGAAAAGTGATGTCCAAAACAATAATACCCTTATTAAAGAACTGCAATCTCAAATAAATAAACAACAGCAATGGAATAGGATGAACAACCTCGAGATTGTTGGGTTACCCCATTCCACCAACGAATCCACACACGCCTTAGTGAAAAAAATAGCAAAGCATGCAAACGTCGTATTGCAGGATGAACACATCGAATATGCTAATCGCGTTCAACCGAAACAACCTGTATCTGGTAAACCAAAAACAATCGTAGTGCGCCTAAAATCACGTGATATTAAGGATAAAATTTTATCTGGCTTACGTCGAAAGCGAGGCATTCAAACACTGGATATAGGATTGTCAGGGGAATCGAAAAAGTTCTTTGTCAATGAGCATTTGACCCCAGAAAACAAGCAACTTTTGAAAGAGGCAAAAGCTCTTGCTATAAAAAAAGGTTTCAAATTTGTGTGGGTTCGCAATTGCTGCATTTTTTTACGACGGAACGAAGAATCTCCAGTTATATCAATAAACATCAGGCGCGATTTGGAGAAAATCTGTTAATTATAATATGTTCTTATATTAAGTACCTATATTACACAAAACAAATTAAATTTGACATAGTAACCTTACTACCTAATTTGAGCATTCAAAACCACCATTCATACACACAAAATCACATGAACATTATACCTACTCATAAAAACACTCTTCTACATAAATACAACTTACACACCTGCCTATGGATATTAAATGTTATTAAAAAATACAAACATTTGCGCTGGTTAAAACCTCAATATTCTGTGCTTAAACATCTCGGGTCTCCATCGCTAGTACTATATATAAATATATGCATACACATTTATACCTTCATACTTAGTAACAATGATTACAAATAACCTAAGTTTGTTTTATCAAAATGTCCGTGGATTGCGCACAAAAACACTAGATTTAAAACAGAACATACTCATGAACGACTTCGATATTATTCTAATCACCGAGACTTGGTTAACTTCTGGCTTTTACAATACTGAATTATGTGATGACCGATATGATGTGCTCCGTCTCGATCGGAATTCTAAAAATTCTACTAAAACGTCGGGCGGCGGTGTTATGTTGTGTACGAAAAGGTCACTGCATGCGCAAGAGATGGCCGAGTGGACGTGCGACGGCGTTGAGTGCGCCTGGTTGACCATTCCCGCTAGTACGCTCGCGTCGAATGAATGCAATAAACGCGAACTACATATATGTATTGCATACATACCACCTGACGACTTGCAGTCTGTAAGACTTACAGCGTTTACAGACTTTCTCCTATATATTTTCTCATTACACCCAAATGATCATTATATCATAGCTGGCGATTTCAATCTACCCCACATAGGCTGGTCTCCTACCTCTGATCCCACCTTCCTTAGGCGTGGTGCTGTAAACCTACAAAATGCGGGTGCAAAGCTTATTGAATCATGCAGTAGTCTTGGTTTCAGTCAGTATAATCCTCACAAAAACTCCTCTGGAAATATACTAGACCTAGTATTTAGTGACATATACATTGAGGTGTCTAAATCTTGCAGCTATCTCGTTAAAGAAGACCCGAACCATCCATGCCTAGAACTGAAAGTGACGGAATTGATGACGCCTAGTATTAAATTAAAAAAGGAGATAAGATATAACTTCAAGAAGGCTAACTACGATAAATTAAATGAATATCTTGACGGTATAGACTGGAATGACTCTCTAAGAGGCGACACCATTGACATAATTGTGCAGAAATTTTATTCAATCCTCCACCGTGGAATTGATCAGTATGTGCCTAAGACTACCTTTTATGCTCATAACAAATATCCGGTCTGGTATACCAAGTCGCTCATACACATAATACGCGACAAACGAACCGCTCACTCTCGATGGAAAGCAAGAGGAAACCCACGAGATTACGATGAGTTTTCCTTACTTCGTTCAAGACAGAAGGCAGTCCAAAAAAAATGTTTTAAGTTATATATGCAAAAAATACAAACATCGTTAAAGAAAGATCCAAAGAAAATCTGGTCTTATCTAAAAACCTTACGAATTAATAACACTGGCTATCCAAATAGATTACAATTAGGAAGCAATATATATAATAACGAATCGGAAGCATGCACGGGATTCAGTACTTTCTTTGAGAGCGTATTTCAACAAGCAGCACCTTCATACCATGAAATTCTGCAGACTAATACGGAAGTAACCGACAACATTATATGTAAACTAAATACAACCAAATTTGATATATTGAAGATACTAAATTCATTAAATGCGGAAAAAGGAGCTGGGTATGACGGTATACCACCTATTTTTATCAAAAAATGTGCTCAAGCTATTACAGAACCACTGTACATAATACAGAACTTATCCGTGAACACATTTGGCATTTATCCTGATATATGGAAGATAGCTAAAATAATACCTATTCATAAGAGTGGCTCGCGTTTGAGTATTGAAAATTATCGACCAATATCGATACTTAATACTTTCAGTAAAGTCTTTGAAAAGATAATTTATAAAGCCATCCACAATATAATAAGTAATTCACTTCCCGATGAACAGCATGGTTTTATCAATAAACGTTCTACGATAACCAACTTAACTGTGTTTACGAACTATGTACTACAAAGTATGGATGGTGGTGCACAGGTTGATGTAATTTACACAGACTTTGAGAAGGCTTTCGACAGAGTGGATCACACCATCCTATTACATAAGCTCCAACTTCTAGGGATACGTGGTGACCTACATCGCTGGTTTTGTTCATATATAACAAATCGTAGACAGGCGGTTGCGGTTGGTAGTGCTAGAAGCGACTTTGTTCGTATAAGTTCTGGAGTTCCTCAAGGATCTATATTGGGTCCCCTGTTATACAATGCATATCTTTATGACATAAATAGTACCATTAAAGATTCTAATTACCTTATGTTCGCTGATGATAAAAAGATATATTTAAAAATAAACAAAGAAGGAGACTGTCACAAAATTCAGGCCGACCTAAATAACCTTTCTAATTATTATAGACAAAATCGAATATCGGTTAATGCTTCTAAATGTGTCAAAATAACATTCACCAGAAAAAAAAACAAATTTAACTTTAGCTATCATATTAATAACAAATCTGTAAAAGAAGTAGATTGTGTTCGTGACTTAGGTATATGGTTAGACAATAAAATGACGTATAATAACCATATTGACACAATAGTTGACAAGGCCTATAAGCAGCTTGGTTTTGTAAGACGTGTTAGTGAACATTTTCATGATGTCGACTGTTTGAAAGTGCTATACTATACGTACGTAAGAAGTATTCTCGAATATGGTTGCTCGGTTTGGTCACCTAGTTACACTGTACACAAAGAAAAAATTGAAAAGATCCAAAAAGACTTCATAAAATTTATCTCCTATAAGACTTACAATAAGTTTAATACATATAATGACGCGTGTGAACATTTTAAAATTAATACTTTAGACTCTCGACGAAAACAATATGATTTATTGCTACTACATGACATCATCTCAAATAAAATTAATTGTAGCTCCCTTCTAGAAAAATTGCCCTTCCTTGTTCCTGCCTACCAGACTCGTAATCGTGCTTTGTTCCATGTTCCTCACATTAACACTAACTATGCAAGGAACTCAGTTTTGTATCGCGCAGCCCGGACATACAACGACCAATATTTAAGCCTCGACCTGTTTAAGCTGTCGCGGAATATGATTAAAAGAAGTATTAAGAATATCCATAGCGCAAAACCACCTGCATCATGAGCATACCCCACATACACACCTTCACGTACTTACCCTCACTTTTACACCATCATACAACACAACCAAATTAGGTACCACTTAGATAAACGTATTGTATTTTATTTGTTTGTTTCCTTTTATAAATTCTTGAACCATTTTGTAGTTAATTGTATTATTATGTATTCCATATTTGGCTATATTTTTAATGTAACTGTTTGTAATTGTATATAATTTATGTTAGCTGTAGGTTTACAAATAAATAAATAAATAAATAAATAAGACTAAATGAAATTGAAACAGCTCTCGCTTTTGCTAGGATTAAAATATTACATCAATCTATTATTGATACTAAGGAATTACTGTCAATTTTAAAAGAAATAGAATCTATGTATAGTTTAGTATTTCCAGTGAATATTGAAAATATTGTAAAAATTGAACTGAATATTGAGATGGAAGCGTATATCAAACAAAATCAGATAAAGTTTATTATGCACATACCCTTAATTAAAAATGAACTTTATAATTATTATAAATTAATACCTTTACCAGTGCATAGTAATAGTAATAATATATCTAACATTATCCTTCCTAAGTATCCCTATGTCCTAGTGAAAGGGTTAAAAGTCGAGCCGCTCTCACAACCATGCCAAGAAATAGATGAAAACCGATTTTTATGTCCTGAATTTGAAACTGCACCGATATTGAAGGACGAATGTATTACTACACTAATGAATTTTTCCCCCAACACATCTTCATGTCGTCCTGTGCCCGTTCTAATCGAAGATGTCAAGATTTATTTAGTACAACAAAATCATTGGATAATATTTTCGAGAATAGAAACCATTATATCTAAAATGTGTGACAACGACGTTTCACATGAGCCATTAATGGGCACTTACCTGTTAACCCTAGATGATGATTGTTCGATAAGAATGAAGGATTTCAACTTGAAAAGACACGAACACCAGGGAAACGATATCGCGTTTACCCGATTCCCAATTGTAAACCTACCGTTAATCTCCAGCAAAATTAAGTCACAGAACAAGCGTCTGAATTTAGATGGAATTGACCTTGCAGACGTTCAACTCTTAAACCTTTTGGTGAAAAATAGTGTTCCTACAAGTGTTAGTGAAAGTGAATTAAATCAATGGTTCTTTGGTATAATTAATATAGTAATAAGTTTTTTACTCATGACATGTGTCATTTTATTAGCATTTAAAAATAGAATTAAGAAAATTATGTTTCAACCTAAACAGAATATTCGAGATCATCCAAACCCTGAGGATAATCTCGATTCTAAGGAGAGAGGAGTTATACAGTCACAAGACATATTTCCTAATCTTTAAACGGAAACACCCACGCGTGTTCTCATGAAATATGCTGACGGACTGTCTAGCTCCCAGTCTCGATTATTAGATATTAAGTTAGTCTTAAGCTAATCACCAATGTAACCGGTTGATTAAATATTAATTAAAAATAAAATTTTATTCTTTTTAAAAACGCTCCAGCGCGACCTCGCGTTTTGACTACTTATTATACAATATATAAACAATCACAGTATACAAAAAAGCCAAAAAACGGAATGCACATTCAAACATAAACATAAAACTCCGATAGCAATTATAACCGATTAATACAAATAAATGTATTTATACCTAGTCTTGCCATAAATACTGAAACAAAGAAAAAACATTTTCTTTCTATTGCAAATAACATTTATTACTTTTATAGTTTAATACATAAATATAAAACAATTTAAAGTATAAAAAGCTTCTTCGAAGTGGTCTCCATCGCGATCGGCTGCAATACGGACTGTATTTATTTATTTTTTAATCGTTAATTATCAATAGAAGCACGCGTTCTATGGGAAAATTCTTCACTGCCAATCTGTGACCTACCTGTACCTACCGCTTTTTAAATTATCAGTTAAGAAATGACCAGTACGTCTATTATACAAGTCCTAAGTCATCTTTTAAAATACGTGACATGGAGAACCATGTCGCGTATTTTAAACCTTTGTGTAATGCAATAACAGCGATTCGGTTCTCTTTATCACCCCACTCCATTTTAATATCGCAAAATATCTCGTACAATGTATTGGCGCCAAAATGAGACAACCCAATGAACAATCTATACAAATGACAGATTCCAAATTCAAATGTAATATTTTGTTTATTTTTAATTGTAACAGTATTTATGGCCAGACTAAGGGTCTGTTTCACAATGTACGGATAAGTTCTGCATAAGTTTCAAATTAGCTATTTATTACTTATTGGTAGGATAAACATTATGTTGTTGCGTTTCACGACTGTCAGATAGCGCTATTCGTCACATAAAGTCCATCATAAGTTATGAGTCGATGAAGTGTTATAAATACAATTATTATTAATACAATTTATCTTCCAAATAACTTGTGTTGTGTAGCTATTTGCTACTTTATTCATACATTGTGAAACAGACCCTAAGTATATAATAAATTGTAGGATGCATTGACCATTATAATATACCTACATATTTAATATAAAAGAGGAATAATAAAGCCATTATATCTAATAAAGGATACCAGAGTTTTTTTTATATTATTTAATGGCACTTATAAGCCCGTACTAATATTATCGTCAAGAGTTAGAGTTGGCAAGCAAGCATTTAATTACAGCATGTACACTACCTACATCGCCACTTGGCACTCGACGCTGAAAAAGTCAGTAATTGTCGCGAGAATTTGAGAATTGTTGCTGTTTCGACTTAATTGTCGCGTACAGATTTGTTTTTGGAGCTTCTGCATCATGTTATTTAAATTATAAATCAAATCTGTAAGAAATAATGTTAGAGCCGCTTGCTAGTTTTCCGAGCGGCTTGATTCTTTGGCGTTGCGTAGAAAAGTGGGGTCACTCTGCATCTTCTAGTGCATTTACCATGGAGAGTGGTTTAGAGGTGTTGTTCGGATTAACCTGCAGCTGAATTTCGTCATTGGACGTCGAGGCAGAAAATGAAATTCCCTCCGTATCACCTCCACGTCCGCCGTTCCACAAATGAGCGTTTTTCAAGGCAGTTTTTGCCGCACACCACCACAGGCCGGCATTGAGAGTGTCCATGGGTCTCACTTTCCATCAGGTGAGACTCCTGCCCATTTGCCCATGTTCTATAAAAAAAAAAAATTGAATTAGAAATTGTCTCACTGCGTCACACAGTTCACAGTTCAGTTACACGCCATGGTATAAAGACGGCAAAGTACGGTAAAAGCTAGTGTTGTAATAAGAAAAACGAGTAAATGCCATTAGAAATATACAAACTACAAATGTAAGTACGACACATAACATATCGTATCGTACAAAGTCCCATTATATTGTCTAACAGCCTGAAAGAAAAATATAATATCATTCACATTCTCCCCACATAATAGTACTATTAGAGATATACCCCAGACAGTGCCATGGCACGTTGCTAATAGTCTAGCATTTTTCACCGCAGCACACGATGACAGTGCATTCATTTCCCCGTCCAGCCCGTCTCTGGCACGATGAACGAATATAAAGAAGATTATGCCAGGCGGATGCCATTTTGAAATGCTTTCCGCTAAAATATGGTTAGATTCAAATGCAATTTTATATATTCTCTCCTGAAAGTTAATACCTACCTCGAAGAAATCGCGACTTGAAAGTATATTAATATTTTATTCTAGCTAAAGCCCGCGACTTTCTGTATTTTTTGCTTTGGTAACTAAAGATTTTATCGATACATTAACAATAAGAAGGTAAATGAAATTAGTTGAACAAAAATTTCGAATAAAATTTTACTTGAGTTTGTAATAAATTTTATATAACACAAATTTCTTGCTCTAATAATAATTTCTTTCCATTCTGTATCCTGTATAATTTCTGTTTTCATCTGTATTGATACATTAGGGCTATTAATTAAATTAAAAAATATTTTATATCAGAACAAAGACGTTTTAAATATTATCCGTATATCCTCGTAATATATTTCCGATATTGCAAGACGTATGACATAAGCGTCTTAGCAGTAGTGACAAGTTCGATTTGTGTTTCCGGTCACGGTGGCGAATGTTTCCTGTTCGTACTTTAGGGACGTGTGGCTCGGCTCCAGAATCTTATCCGCGGATACGGGGATCATGTTATCATTATTGTTGGAATTTCAATGGATTCCCGATCGCTATTGCTATACGAATCGTGTCGAGAATTGGTTAGGCTATCTCTACATAATGGTTTCACTTTCGTGATATTTTTGTCTTCTATAAATTGATTTTGACAATTCTTGAATAAATATGTCTGGTTTTTACATATCTTATAAAAACACATTAAAAGGGTCATCAAATAAAGACTTTAAATATAAATAGTTTAATTAGACATTATTTTTCAAATTTAGTAAACTATAGTTAATAAAGTTTATTAAGTATCAGAAAAATACAATAAATAAAATATTTCTACTCATAATAACTGTATTGTGTTTTAATACTACGTCAGTAATTTTATTTTTGACGTGTATATGTAAACCACCAGGCAAGAGGCGGAAGGGGAGACTTTTAGACCGCTGGGAAGATGATCTGAAAAGATCAGCTGGCAAAAACTGGCACTCTATAGCACAGGACCGACAACAATGGGCATCTTTGGAGGAGGCCTTTACCAAAACCAAATAAAGTTAAATAAATAATATATAATTATATATTACTAACATAATCTAAGCTAACCTACTAACAAAATCAATATTTTTTTTACTTTAATATAAAAACTACCAACTATTGTAAAACAGGAAATAAAAAGGCTTATTATTATTTTATTATATGTAAAGCTACCATGTAATCTAGTAGCGATTCCGATACTAAGTTTCCGTACCACGTTACTTCAAGTTTTCAACATCAGCGCTATCTACAGATATTGAGAGAACTTAGATGACAGCATTTCTGTTATTGACTTAGTCAAGACAAAGAACGAAACCGCATACATGTTTGCTACTTTTGTTACTTTCGTTGTATCCTTTGTAAAAAAAAATCCTTTAGACAAATTTTGGTACGTACAAATTCTGTTACTCATGAATATTTGCAAGCTCAACTATATCTCGTCTAGCTTACATTACTGGCCACTCTAGATGCAAAGTATAGCATCACTGGTGTCTTCGAGCGTCCCGTCCTTAACATATTTAGCTGTCGTTTGCCGCAGACGCTGCGAAAACGTATCTTTGAATTTTTCTACTATCAGTGTTGTTCGTTCACGATATTTTTGCACGACAAAGTCGCCAATATCTCGGCGATCAATATTGGAGTTGACATTTTAGATGAAGCTTTATATACTTCAATGATATTGCTTTTTATCGTTTTTTAGATTATCGATTATACAGCCGTGACTAAAGAGTATACATATGGGTAATGAAAGACCGTCTAAATAAAGTAAATAAAGTGCTCGAATGTCGAAGTCGAAGAGCGAGTTAGAATTCAATTATCGATATACAGGAAGACGTCCACATCCCTAATTTTTATGAATACGTTTTCTGCTTAGTGTATTTTATGATACTTTTGAAATCCCACAGATGTTGAGTTTGCATATCTCATAAATAACTCGCTGAAATAAATAATAATGTTTCAAAACATTTTGTTTAGCATTGTATGAGATATACTAAGGTGCTCTGATAATAACTTTTTACTATTCCAATGCCTGCATAAGTTCTCACTTATTTTAAAAATATGATATCTACAATTAAAATCTATTTGTGGTACATAACCACGATGGTTTTAATTATATGGTTTAAGGAGATCCTGGGTTGGAGCCTGGTAATATAAGATTATATATTATTCTGTATAGGTCCAAAGAAATTGTCATAAAAAACAACAATATAACCGTTCTAGGTATAATTTTTATAAGCATGTCAGACACATGATTTAAAACTTATATGTCAGATGTAATTATATTATATTATTATATATGACGGACTGGGATAGGGGACAGACAGGGAATGACTATTGACGTAGTAGGACCTTGAATTTGACGGAGGAATAGGGTGAATGAACTAGAAACTAGAAAGCCTGAATATTATTTTTGTCTTTCAATAATTTATCTCTCCTACATTCTTAAGGTTTTCTTTTAGACAAGCTTTTTGTTTACAAGGAAATCGTAAGGAACTGTAACCCTTACGCAGATATTAAAGATTTTTTAATTAAATAATAAGTCGATTTGATTTTAATTCAAGGATAAATATAAAACACATTTATAATTACCATCTTCCTTTAACATGTAGCTAAGTAGATTTAAAACTTTAATCGGGTCAAATATAAAATAAAGTCGAATTTGTAATAAAAATCCGTTCTAGTTTTGATGTTACACGAAGACCATTTTAAACGGTTTTTTTCATCATATCTTCAATATCAGGTTTTATGTTAATTTTGTAGAGAAATTTGGTCTAGTGGCTTCGGCGTGTGACTCTCATTCCTGTGGTTGTAGGTTCGATCCCCGCCTTGGCACTAATAGACTTTCTGTCTATGTGCGCATTTAATATTCGCTCATACGGTGAAGGAAAACATCGCGAGAAAACCGCCATGCCTTTGTTTTTTATAATTTTTGTAAACTTGTATTGTAGCAATTTTAAAATGATGAAGGTATCCTTTTGAATTTGTATCATTTTGGTTTCGCTCATAAATCTTACTATTCATAAAAATTAAAAAAGCCATTGAGCATAAAATAAATTAAAAGAAAACCGCCATACCTTAGTTCCAAAGGGTTGGCGTGTGTCAGGCACAATAGATTGATCACATATTTGCCTACTATAAACAATAATTGATCACGAAATAAATCCATAAATCTGAGGCCCAGATCCAAGAAGTTGTAGTAATAGTAGTGTTAGTGGTAACTTAAACTTGATATATTATTCCAAACGACTAATCAATTCTATCCTTGTACGTGCTGAGAGATTAAGCCATCATTCCATCTTTATGTACATTGTAGAAGCAATTTAGAGCAGACAATATAAACTTTGATAAACGTTTCATTAATATAAGCATGTTTGGGATGTAACATACATTGTCGTTGTACCTAAAGCGTGTGCAGCGGAAGGCGGGGTGATACATACAGACGCTACGAGCGGATAGCAAAATGTTAGAGTTCAATCAATTACCCTCTAAAATTCGTAATATTAGCGCGTTTAACCATTTCAAAAGGGTATTAAAGATACATATTAGAATAAGTCTAGTAGAGTAAAATTGGGACGGCTGATGGCGACGTGTATCTCGTTCGTATATATATTAAGTTTCTCATGTAAATAAAATACATTATTTTTTGTAATGAGAAATAAAGTTCTTTGGACGTTGGAACATGGATTGCACAAGATCTCGAAAATGAAATGGGGCACACGAATTTTGGCCTATATTTGGCTGTTACTTATTATTTTTATTTAGGGCCACTTTAAGACTAAAGGCTGGCTGTTAAAAACTGTAATTGTTGGGTTTCTAGCGCTATTCGAAACAGTTCCTCGGTGGTGATCTTCTTCTAAGTAAATCAAAATACCACTTAGACACTGAATCACCATATTATTAAAGTATTAGTAGGGACATACTGAGGTACATAAAGAAACATACATTTATAATAGGGCAAACAATTACTTTTTGTCTAACTAGGTTCAGAAAAAGCAATCAATATGTTTGCTAATTTAGATAGCGATGTGTACCATGCAGAACCGCGACTATGTCATAAAACTCGTATCAACCCCACAACTTCGGACAAAGCCGCGCGATAAACTGTATTCTCCGCTTTGGCGCTTATCATATAGCCCTGTGTAAAAATATTATATCGCGCGTAGACTTACAATCTCTTTATGTTAAATTAAAGCAACTGAGTCGCGCTATTTAATTTTTTCGCAGAAATAAATTTGCAGTAGAACTTGTTCTCATTTGTATCACAAAAAACATAAAGACCAGTGTCGCTACAACGCGCTATTAGGTCACGGCTTTAGATTTCTGTATCAGTTTCGTGATTGTGTTGTTCTAATGAGGCTGCCTGACATACACCATCGACTTTTTCAGTCTAAAGCATGCTGGTTTTCTCACGATGTTTTTCTCCACCGTAATAGCGAGTGTTAAATGCGCATAGTGACAGTCCATTGGTGCACAGTCGGGTTTCGAACCTACGACTGCTGGGCCAAAACTGCTCAATATAACGTTTTTTTCTGTTTATATGATATTAATATTTTGGAGTATAGATGTAAATACTCTTTCTCTTTGCTCATATTCAATTATTTAAAGACCTTCTTCTTGTTTTCGTTCTCGCTCCTAAACAATACAAATACTATTTCCTTAATAAATAATGTATTAGTACATTTGTTAATTTGCAGAACATTAAACTATTCAAGATTTTAGTCTACATAATATGGGTATTAATGATTAATTAGTGTGTATTAGGAGCAATGACGGTCTAGTGGCTTCAGCGTGTGACTCTCATCCCTGAGGTCGTAGGTTCGATACCCGGCTGTGCGCCTATGGACTTTCTTTCTATGTGGGCATTTAACATTCGGAAACGGTGAAGGAAAACATCGTGAAGAAACCGGCTTGTCTTAGACCCAAGAAGTCGACGGCGTGTGACAGGCACAGGAGGTTGATCACCTACTTGCCTATGAGATTGGTTAATCATGTATCAGATACAGAAATCTGAGGCTTTTTAACATGTGTATTAAAGGGGACTGTATTCTGAGTATGACTGTGAGAAAGCCAAAGGTACGATCTCTATCTAACTAAGGAGTTTTACTTCTCTGATGTAATATTTATATGCTTATCCTTAGTGCTGTATATTTCTGTTTATATCACTGAAAAAGATTCCAAGTTCGTACTTCGCCAGACTTGCGGTGACTGAAAAAATTGGCACGTAATTAAATTGGCTCTTGCCAAGAAACTGTCAATAAAGCCGGCTCAGTTTCCAGGCAGCAATTATGACTTGGCAGGTGACCATACGGCCGGGCTCTGCCAAGCCTCAGTTGGCAAAAAAGTTTGGCTGAGTGCTTAAAGTGTGATATGATATCCAGTTACACCTTCATCCTATTATAAGGTTAAAAGTGTCATAAACATTCTTAATTAAGTATATAGTCTAGTCGACAAGTTGAAAATGGTACAAAATAGAGATACTGCTCTTAAAATTATATGCTATACGAGTAGCTCATTGGATCCGGAATGACGTCTAGAAAAATGTGCCAAAAGCATGTATTAACACATAAGAAATTGCAAAAGTTATAAACAATTAAATATGAAAAAAAAAACTTAAGAGGTGTCAAGGGACACCCGGATGGAACGAAGTACCTTTCGATTAATTTATATATTAATTGGTATCATAACAGTATGATAGATTTTCTCGACACCAACCTTATATTTTAATTTAGTTAAGTGATTCCAAAAATATTTTTTTTTGTTATCTCTACGAAAAAAAAGCCAACATCACGAGGTGCTCCCAGTACCCATCTAAGTACTGACCTCGCCCGACGTTGCTTAACTTCGGTTATAGGACGAGAACCGGTGTATTACAAACTGTTTATTAAAAAACTCCAAACTCTCGGAACTGTATTTCCATTATTTATAATTTTTATTTAACGCTGAAAATAGGTCTGCGCGTGACATTTTTAGGATGCGCGCGTGGCGTCAAAAGCGAGTACGGCACCTTAATTAATTTATTTAAGGTATTGAATTTTTTTTTTAAAAAAGATTGCATGCTACGCTCATTTTCATTACATTTTAATTTTAGTGTCATTCATTTGTCGACACTACATATAACACAAATTGTCTACCACAAAATCCTTCGATACTTAGCAATAAATGTCGGTATAACTTGCGCTCAGTCAATGCTGGCTTAGATTAATAGCTGGTTTGTAATGGCCTGTTAGATTGATTAGCTTACATCCCATGGGATCACACGGATTCGATGATCGTGGTAAACGTGTATCATTACAATAGATTACAGCATCTCATGTGATGGGTTATGTATAAATAGATTTACGAATCTTAAAACTGAATCGAAACCATTTGATGAACAACTGCACGAGATGTACTTGCTTATAAACACAAAAATTGATTACAATTAGAATAGTTTAAATTTATGGAACAGACTAAAATGCAACTATGTTTTTTTATTTGGTATTGGTTTTTTATTGAATAGGAAGCAAACGGGAAAGAGGCTTACCTGATTAAGTGATACCACCGCCCATAGATGCCCACGCTGCCAGAAGGCTCGCTAGGGCGTTGCCGACCTTTTAAGAATAGATAGAAAGAAACAGAAAGATAGAGCAGGATTGCTATTACAACTGACACGACTCGTGGCTCTTTCGGATGAAAGAGTTATATTATGAACTAGGACCAAATATTGCATCGTGTTTGTTTATAGGTACTCTTATCATTATTAGTTATCATGTACAGTGTTCGGGACATAATAAATATATTTTGTGTGAGTTGTGATATAAGATAATAGTTCAAAGCAAATGTTTGGCTTCAAAACACCAGTCTTCGATCAATCACTTGATGACAAAAACTCCAGTTTTTATTGGCGGAGTGAGGGCGGTAAAAAACGGATAAATAAAGGTTCTGAATATGAAAATGCTGTTGCATTTACAATCCTTATATATCCAGAGAAATATTAAGTAGTTATGTTAAAGTAAAATAACATATAACGTAAATGTTAAATGCTCATATAACTTACAATTATTGTTAGTACTACGATTTGTTTGAAAATTAATATACACTTTTAGAATCCAATTTCAAAATGAATAAAAATAATTATTCTTCATATAACATATAAAAAAGAAGTTATATTTTAATCTATTCAAATTTTACTGTGCAACATAGCTTTGTTGCTAGTTCCATGAACCCAAGGCATGGGGTAAGTCTGCTGTTGTCCTGGATAATTTTCTATGACATATATCGAATACAGACTACAACAATATAATTAATGTTTTTGATGTCTTAATTTAACTGTTGTTAACTGTTGTTACGCGTCATCATGCATAGAACAGAAAAAACTTAAAATTGTACCCAATTTAAACATAATGTCATTAAAATATATCATTAAACGTTCGACACGTGGAATCTTAAACAAAATTGTATTAAAATTTTCATTCATTCACTCACCCTCGCAATAACCTAAAAATTTAAGCGCGCTTTAGAAATGAAATTGGGGCTCAAATAATGCTTACCAAAACGTAAGCCACGATTCATTTTCAAAGGTTCTTACAACCGTTAAATCTCTTAGACGTAAAACGATTTCTTAGGTGTAATTTATTTACGGCAGTGAAGTCTCGGCCGACTAATTACTTCGCTTGCTAACGTGTGCCTGAGCGCCTACCTGACGGCAGACTTGTAGGCAAAATTTCCAGTACATTATTCCTTTGAAAAACTATTACTATGAAAACTCGAGACTGTATTATATATGTTATGTTTTTGATATATTATTATGACTTAAAATTAACTTTTCTATCTTAATATATATAAATTACGTGTCACGTTGTTTGTCCGATATGGACTCCTGAACTACTGAACCGTTTTCAATAAAATTTGCACACCGTGTGCGGTTTGATCTCACTTAAAAGGTAGGATAGCTTACATCTCAATTTATATCCGCAATATTATGCAAAATATTTGTTTATTATTTGATAGTCTAACAGATGGCGCTGTGTTGAAAGTAGTTACCAACGTTTCACATAAGCTACAATTTAATGGCATAACCACCAAAAAAGCATGGTGGTCCCCATGACTGGTGTTCTCCTACCGTTTCCCTTGAATAGGTTACTACTATGTAATATAATTAAAACTTTAGCCACAGCAACGCTTGGCCGGTCTGCTAGTATACGTATATTTTATTTAACGAATTCCAGAACACCTTACATGCTAGAATTAAAGTCTGACATATAGAATGACACATTAATAGTCTTGTTAAATTCTCGATTTTAGAGTAGAACGTACATACAGTCTACAAGTGTATGCATACAACATGTTTCTATTCCTTCAGTCAGAATATAACGGTCGATCGAAACGTCTGGAAGGCCAACGCACCAAAGCTCTGGTATTAGAATACACCCGCCAGAAGTAAAATTGTATGTGTTACTAATATAAAATCGACCAGCTCTATATTTATCATCCGATTCAATCTCTCTTAAATTATCTATGTATTTCGATTTAGATTCTTCCCAAGATTGGTACGCGAAGCCATTGAAATCAAAAAAACACCCCAATTTCAATAGAGAAGACGGCCTAAAATTTTCCAAAACCTGGGATCCAATAATATCCAAATTAAAATCTCAAAATAAACAATCCACAAAAAATGAGGACACCGTGAGCCATTTCTGCCAAAACCCTCCATCGTTTAGTCGATACCAACTCCGGGGAAATAAATACAGATAATGCAACTTTTTCTACAGCTGTGATACTTTTTTTGACATTCAACACCTTTTGTCTTGCCAACGCACGCTGTAAAGCACGCGAAACATCGGTTAAATTTAAAATTATGAAAAATAATTGTAAATTTAATAATAATACATAACTTTAATCCAGTTAAAAAGTATTTTCTTTATCTATGTATTTTCAATGGGTTTGGTATAAAACGGAATAGATTTGGTTCGAGTTCCAACAGTATCAAGAAAAGTTTGTAAGACGCCGCAGCATACCGTATATACGTTATAACCTCACTCGGGACAGTTTAAGAATTCGTGCCAAAAGATGTGAATTGGGAACCTTTCAGGTACGGATTATTCTTGGCTCCTGATCAAAGTTATGAGCGGCGTTTCCTTTTAAATTTCTGCTTTTTTGAATGGACGAACTTAAATACTTTATATTAAATCATAGTAACTATCACAGCCGTCGGCGTAGTTGCCAAATAATATTTTTATATTGTGTTTGTGGCGAAATGGTTACGGCTCGCAAAATTGTTTTCTCCTAGAGATTTAATTAGGTGTTTTATTGGGGGAATGAAATATTACAGCTGAAGTATCTTACGTTTTAGAATAATTGATGAATTGTTTTGGCATATATTACAGACTGGTGTAAGCACTAAAAAACATTTTGATATCGACACAACTATACCAGCGGTCTTTCTGTATATTTCTTTATAATTTTTTTAAATGGCAAGTCGGATATCAGACTTCTAGGTTTGATACGCATCGTCTAAGGTCTTAGGCGTACCGAACTCCTCATAATGCTTTTATAAACGCAAACAAAAATTAACACACCTTACGCAGTGTTAGAGATGCTTCTGAGACCTAGTATGTAGTTACACACTTTATTCATTTACTCACTGACTTACTCACTCACTCACACATTTGCACCAACCCACACACTCACTCATGCACTTAGGCGTGTTGATAACAGTTGAAAAATAAATAAAATAAAATCTATATATTTTAGGTAATTTATAATTATGTCTGTTATGGAATGGACTGGAAGAGCTGGGAGCTGTTTCGAACGCAAGACCTGATCGAGAGCTACCCGCAAAATGCAAACAGTGCACAAAAAATGGGAATGATGCTGGGAGCAACTAATCTTGCTATATACAGTACTGAAATGTTTCATTGAGAAGCCATAAAAGCAAAAACACATTGTCAAATAGGAACGAATGTATCGCTTAATGCCTCCATGGCGAACCTTTTCACATAAAAACGTTTTACTGGCAAACTTATTAAACATGTTATTGGCAGTAAAATGTTTCCAGTTATCTGAGAATCTGTTTATTTTACAACGTCTCGACGGGAGGTTAGATTTTAAATCAAATTTAGTTTTATACCCCTAGGCATGTTTTATTAAATAATTGTATAGATTTTATGTAAGGGTCAAGTTACAGACCCCAGCTTTAGGGAAGGTAGCATCCTTCAAGCTACCCCTCCGTTTTAGAATTTAGAAATATTCACTTAAAAAAAATTAAGTATATTTAAAAAAGATGTCTTTATTTTCACGTAAAACAATAACGTTAAAAATAAATATTATTTCAGAATACAGAAAATGCATGCGTACATAAATAAAAAAAGGGTGCGTGTACTTATGTACTTAAGTATACTTCTTTGGCATAATTAAAAATAGTTTTTGATTGCATGCAAATAATTTATTACAATTAAATAATCAAAGACTGGAAAAGGAGTCTTTATAGTCAATAAAGTTCAGTTTACATTTGAAAAACTAAATAAATAAATATTTATTATTATTCTCTTACATTAAGTGTAACATAAATTCTATTATTATTCGAATGTTGTTTTTAAATTATGTCCAATGCCTAGCATCTAGTAGCATCTTCCGTGGGCAACTTCATTCTGTTAATTTTGTGTCACGGTGCGCGCGCATCGTAAAATTTCACTCTCATCAATTTTTCATAACGCGCCTAAAGAAGTATAACTTCAAAAATATCTGGATCCAAAACTTTTATACGAATATCTCACTGCCGTCATATATATATATATATATTATATATGTTTGACTATTATTTCTGTAGAAAAATCCGATTTTTGCAGTCTATTAAATATTGTTTAGAATATTATGATCACGCCCGCGGACTACAGATCACTGTTAGACCAGAGAGTGCCATAAACAACAATATAGAGACGTGTAAATTTTCATTCAGCTGCCTTTATATCATAAAATATTGAACTGTGAAAATATTGCGCGAAAGCCTACTTGCATGTGCTATAAAATTCAAACGATTTTAGAAACTAGTGAATTTAAAAAAAAAATTGAGGCTTTTCTGCCTTCTCAAATATACATTATTCTATAGTGGTACTCCAGTCGGAACTTATTAAACAATAATTTAAGCTTGTCCCTGTGTTGTGAGTATCCAATACAAAACGGTAAATACTGTTACCGTTATAAAAACAAAATATAAAAATGTTACTTATTATAGTATAAATAATAAGTAACATTCTATCCAATGCTAAAAGTTTTTAAAATTGAAATCTATCTTAAATTTTAAATATTTAAAATAATAATAATGTTAGAGATCATGAATGTATACACTAAACTAAGTGAAAAGTCGGTTGGTAACTTGTGTATAAATAGATATATGTATGTAAACTATATATAATTGTTTCGCAAACAAAATATTTAAAAACACCTCTTTAGCCAATTCCGCTGAAACAAGCATCGTTTTAATTCAGTTTGAAATCGCGGCAAGTTGGTTTAATGGCAGCATTTAGTTGAGATTGCTACTTGTACCGGCTTCTGTGCCAAAACTGTACACTGTTTGGTAACATTGCGTGAATTTACACGTTTGTTTTACTTAAAACATCACTAATAGAGTAGTGGAAAGGGTACGACAAAAGGAAATGAAGCTTGCAGTGTATAAACCAACGTCAAAGCAAAATAATAAAAAACAAAGCACTTTTAATTCGTCAATTTTCATTTTAAAGCTCTGAATATAATTTTTAAATTTTGAAAAGAAAAACTATGCTTTGAGTGAAACCATACAGTTTCTATTACGTTTAAATATATAGGAAGCTCTTGCATTTATAGTAACATAATAATAATACTATTCCGAATGTTTATCAGAGCTTTTGGAGTTGTTATAAAAATTACGCACAATATTTTATAAGAGGTCGTAGAGACTTATTTCTTTACTGACGAGTCGTAAGTGTACATTATGTTTTACTTTTACTTCTTACTTTTTGACTCAGTTCTGTTTATAGTATAAGATCCCGATATACAACGACCTTCACCGAGATGCTTATTTAATGAAACGTATTTTATATTCAATTTAATATGTCAATAAATATAATCCATATGGGTTGCCTAGAAAATTTCAGTCCAGGGTATGTTTAATTAATATTTAAAAAAAATACTTTTTTATAATTTGCATGTAGTAAATTTTTAAATTTTTTTTCAATCAATATTTTTAATTAGGGTAGTATTATATATGTATCACTATAACTTTCTTTTTTACTAAAAATGTATATATATTTTAGTGTCACATAAAAAATATACTCATAAATAATTAATTGATTAAAACAACCTAACGTTTGCATATTCTATGGGCTTCTTTCGATTGGTATAGAATTTATCTAATAATCATACCGGTGAAATGTTTAAAAAAATTTATTGACATATTAAATTAAATATAAAATACGTTTCATTAAATAAGCATCTCAGTGAAGGTCGTTGTATATCGGGATCTTAGACCATTATATAATAGGCGGGAAACATCTTGATCGTATAGTCCATAGTTCATATATTGCCGTTCGATTGTGGAGTACTCTGTCTGTAGCCGTGCAGACCTCGCAGACTAAATTTACATTAAAGAAACAACTAACAACATTGGAGCCGTTGCTATTTTTACTTTTATGTATTTTTATATTGAGTAGTTTACTTTTAAGTGCTGTCTTGTATTTGATGTTTCATGTTTGTATTATTTATCTTTGGGTTGTCTGGAAGAAACTTTGTCATTATTTGTTTAATTATGTTTTTCTTCGCAAACCTTATTTAAAAAGAACTAAAATTTACAGTTTCATAGGACACAATTTCAGCTTGCAGCATCTTTTGACAACCCACATAGAAACTCCAACAGATATGATTGAGACCCTTTGTCTGCTAAGAGAACTAAGGTTTTTATCAGTTATACGTATGCTTCCTGTTCCATGTCGTATCTATTGGTAATAAGTAAGAAGAGTGCAGGTGAGATAAATAAGAAAGTTTTTATTCATTCGACAACAATACATTATTCTATATTATACTAGCAGACCGGCCAAGCGTTGCTGTGGCTAAGGTTTTTTATTATTACATAGTAGTAAACTATTCAAGGGAAACGGTAGGAGAACACCAGTCATGGAGACCACCATGCTTTTTTGGTGGTAATGTCATTAAATTGAAGTTTATGTGAAACGTTGGTACTTTCAACACAGCGCCGCGCCATCTATTAGAATTGTGACTATCAAATAATTAACAAATAACTTGCAATAAAATAATATTGCGGGTATAAACTAAGATGTAAGCTATCCTATCTTTTAAGTTAGATCAAACCGCACACGGTGTGCAAATTTGATTGAAATCGGTATTAAGATATTAGAGGGTTCTCGGATTTATGCTATGTAAAATCTTGAAATCATCGTTATGTAAGGAAGGTAAATACCTTCCTTACATAACTGCTCTGCTATGTAAAGGAGTAGATGGTGTTTCAAAAACGATTAGATTGTTTTAGGAAGGTACACCTTGATGGTGGATGCTGTACATCTTGCATGAACATGAACCAAATATCAAAATGCACGCACTCCATGCTCTTAAACACGAACCAATGAAATGCAAGCCCTCCATGCTTTGCTATGTAAAGGAATTGATGAACCTTTAGAATTTAAAACAAGCATTGGACTTTGTCCGTTTCCTTTTCACGCTTAGAAATCCATATAAATTCGTACGGTGAATATAATGTGCAGATATCGGTATCTCAGTTTGCAACTGTGTTGTAACAATATATCTAAACTTGGTGATTTACCGCCTATGTTTACTCGCTCACCTGAAATACTTGTTTGTACCTTTTCAAATATTTCTCAAAGTATTTTTAAAAGTTTTTCAAACAGCTATGCCATAAATCGTATGTCTATTTCTAAGTTATGTGTTTATTGTTGCAGCTCGGTAATGATTTTAAGTGCATTTGGATGTTAATAAACTTTCTTCTTTACTTGATATTTCGGGTACTGAGCAGTGTCGGCTGAGGTCTTGGGTTCGATTCGAGGCTGTGGACCAATGGACTTTTTAATTTGGAATTTGAATTGCAGTTTTTAAAACTTTACTTACTGTGTTTTTTTAACACTTTCCTATCATTTGAGTTTCTTATTTTGGGGGCATAAGAATTTAAGATAGGCTTAGGTGGGGCATAAAAAAGGTTGGGCATCACTGGTCCAAAGGGTGGTGGTTTCCTTTCTTTTACCTTCACTGGACAATCAAGTATTAATTGCGCAATAGCTAAGCTATAAGAGCTATTCGTGCCACAGCCAGGGTTTGTTAGCACGACCGAAGGGCGTCACGCTTAAACATTGCCAATTATTTTTAATTGTTTTTATATGAGCCCGTGTATAAATTGTGTATGTATGTACACATGTAGTGTGGACTTAGTTTCCGCACTTAGACGACTTATTGGTTGTGCGTAATTGTATAGTGATGTTTGATTAGGGTTGCTTTCGGTTATTAATTCATAGAAAGCGCTGGTACGTCTTAATACGTCTTTTAAGCGTCGGTTATTCCGTTCAAAAGCAATATTAAAGAATTATTTAAAAACCGTTACAAAAGGCTGAAATGAAAAAGCCTTCGCAATAAACATATTAAAGGACAATTCTGTACAAATTAACGAATAATATGAAAATAATGAAATTTAACTTGTATATTGGAGCGGTTGAGGAAATAACTTAATGACTCTCACATTACACGGGACGCTTCGTTAAAACTTAATGAGTGGGTATAAAGGGATATTAAAATAAAACTTATACCTTTTCGTGGGGAATTTTATTACGTTAACAATATTGTTCGAAAATTTATCCGAATTGTTTCAAGTAATTAATCTGTTTTAAATTCCCGTTGGTACTTTTATGCTTACCAAACAAACCACAGTATATACTCACACATATACTCGTATATATAAAAAACAATCTCTCCGACACTCTTTTTAATCGCCAAGTTTTTTGTTTTACACAATGTTTGTAAGGAGCTGCAACCATTCCAAATTTATAATATCTATGGAGAGGTCTTTAGCGATTTCACCAATAGCAGTTTAGTTCAAATAGTTAGTTACATTAGTCTGTATTAGGTGACTATTCCTTAAGTTAACGATATATATTTCATTTTATGATATTAATTGTGGTATCGCTTATTTTAGGGCCATTAATTATAATCTTATTAACAATATATCATTACGGACACAAATGAAATGTTTTAATATAAGATTAAACACCGCTAGGTGTTTAAAATAGTTCTCATTTCGGCAGCTTTATACATCTAAATTCATCAAAATATAAGCTTTTTGTAGCTTTAGGATATTGTAAATACTGTATATTTATATAAATTATTATACAAGACAGCCTTGCGATTCTGTAACTCACTTTTCGAACTCACACAGCGGTTTTCACAGCAGCGGTCGCGCTCAAATCAGTCGTAAAGCAGTCATTTTACGATTTGGCATTCTGATAAACAATAAACTACAAGCTCCCTCCTTATTACAAAACTAACTATCCAGGATTACAAAAGCAACATCTAAGCATAGCACTAATTATAAATGTGTAGCCTTATCATTGTTTCGATCAGTTACAAACGATACAAAAACGCCTACATCTTTTGCGGTCCATTTTCTATCACAACGGAACCAATTCGCAGCCGTCATTGTCAGTATCCGAAAGTTCGCTACATCGGAATAGACCTCCGTTCGAAATTCGCGGCAAACTAGCAAGTTTCCACGTCTAAGTTTTTGTGACAAGCCGACTGTACCGAATGTATAACTTCTGTGCAATTTCTGTAACACTTGTGACACTTGTAACACGTTTAAATGGAGTTTTGCAGCTTATGCAGGTTTATTATTAGCTCAAGTTCGCAGCTCCGCGTCTTAGCGACTTACTAACGACTTCTATTAATGTCGCTTTAGTCTAGCGACATGACGTATTGTACAAGTTTTATGTTACGTTTTGTATTTACATACAAAAGTTTTTACGACGTTACACGTGTAGCGGCACCTGCAATCTACGACAGTCACTGCGATGACGTCATATCCTGAAAAGCGCTAACGGAGTTATTCCGCTCGCTAATATGTGCTTCTCAACTTTAGCCACTGGGGACTTGGTAGATGTTATCTATCTGTGATTTTAATATAATGATGACATCATGGAGGCAAGCCCGCCAAGTCGAGCAAAAAGGCGACACGACAGTACCATCCTTTTCTCGAAGCAGTTCAGGTTACGTTCAAACAAAATAAATACCTGATATGTTGCGGATAAAATTGAAAGCCTGAAAGTCAATGTATTTAGGAGAATTGTAATATTGATATAAAAATAAAACAGTGGCGCTACAACCTCTTTAGGTCTTGGCCTCATATTTCTGAATCTGTTTCATGATCATTTTTAAATCTTATAGGCAAGAACGTGATCAGCCTCCAGTGCCTGACACACGCCGCCGATTTTTGGGTCTAAGACTTGTCGGTCTCCTCACGATGTTTTCCTTCAACGTTCGAGCAAATGTTAAATGCGCACATAGAAAGAAAGTCCGTTGGTGCACAGCCGGGGATCGAACCTACAACCTCAGGTATGAGAGTCGCACGCTGAAGCCACTAGGCCAACACTGCTCTGTAATATTGATATAGTCAGTAAAATATTTTGTTAGGTTAGCTAATTACGTAATCACTTTAACAGAAGGTCCCTTAAGGTCCCGTAGGGTCTGAATAAATTAGCCGATACGGTATTACATGGATCTCACATTTTTTTTCGGTAGAGCAATTTAATTGTGAGACTTGGTTTTTATGCAAGTTATGTTTTTTATGGCATTTCTTCCTACATGAACCATGAAACCTTTACATTATATTTATCATTGAAATAGTTATAACCGACGTAGATTCTTAACGCACCAACAAATTCCCTTAAAAAAAGATAAAAAAGTGTTTTCTTGTATTAGTTGTTTACTTTAAGGATTCTAATTCTTCTCAAGTTTAAACAAACATTTCGAAAAAGTTAAAACACAAACATAACCACAAAATTGCAGTTTCAAAGAGGTTTCTATTCAACAAGGTTTCACATTGGCTAATTAAAAATCGCTATTGACAGTCAGAGGAACTAATTAGTCTGTGCTGGTAGAAAGACTTCCGAGTCTACATCCGCCAACTTTGAAGTACGCATCTTGGCGTGCATTTTCTTAGGGTTCGCTTGTGTAATTAAACCTTGTATACAATGTGAAAACAGGCTACAACGTTGATTATAACGTAATGATCTGTAAGGACACAAAGAAATCATTAATTCCACGTACATAATAAATTTACTATAATTCAAGACGCTGCTCTGAGCCGGTCTGCAACTTAAAATTATATTATTCATAATTTTAACACTCTCGACATCTTTTAATATCGCAGCGTTTAGATCGCGCAGTACAAAAAAATTAGTCGAAATCGCCGATAGTGCTATTGTTAACTAATATGATTAGAGTAATTATTAAGTTTACATATTAACATACAGTTTGTTAATTATTGTTTAGTTTTAGGACGGTGTATTTGTTTGCTTACAAACAAATTTACCAGTTTTTATCATACTATGATATAAGATATTAATCTTTACCTAAAATGTAGAAAATTTAACAGCAATAATGTTTAGAATAATATATATTATTGCAAAAAATGTATTTTTTATTCAAATCAAATCAAAATAAATTATTCATTTAGGTGTACAACACTTATAAACGTCAAAAAGAAATTTATATGAGAAACTTAATATATACGAACGTTATACGCCATCAGCCGTCCCAACTTTAATCTACTAGGCTCATTCTAATATGTATCTTTAATGCTCTTTTGAATTGGTTAAACGCTAAATAAAAGATATGTATAGTTGATAAGTACATTTACACAATTAAAAAAAAAATATTTACGACTTTTCATAATATTAATACATACAAACAAGCATAAAAGGTGCAGAGTCACGTGTCTTCAATAAATTACGTGAAAAATATCGGGAGAGCGCAAAAAAATCAGCAGGTAAGAAATAATGAGGAAACTTCTTGAACCAATTTTGATATTCAAATTGTGTTTGCTTTATCAGCGTTTCGCGCTCTTGAATTAATGAACTGATGGTTAAGGACTATTTACTTGTAGGAAGTAAAAAAAATGTTTCTAATAATTCCGTAGCGTGTCTCTTTAGTATGTCCTAAGGTCTGCTTCGATGATAATTTATCTTTATTTGATCTAAGACATGCCGGTTTCTATTCGTAGTCTTCCTTCATTAGCATATTCGAGTAAACAGATGAGTTTTAATAGCAAGTTCTTAGTATTGAGAAACAAACGTGTCCATACTAAGAGGGTTACACGTAAAAAAATTCTTTCAACTTTTAACTTTAAACTAACGTATTGTGACATTTTTTGGACATGATCTAGAGATCCAAAAACTTATCGCACTGCACAGAGTGAAGGGCACCAGACCTCGAGGCCGATCCCGTACTTGATGGACAGATCAAGTAAAGGCCCTTACAGGTCTTACCATCACCGAGGTGCAGAGTTCGTAGGAGGAGAGAAGGCTGTGTGGTGCCACTAAGACGACTTTCAGAAATGAAGAGCGTGACTGAAGAAGAAGTATCGAGAATTATATTTTCAGCTGCTAAAGAATTTATTGTAATGGTTAACAGGAAGTTGAACCGCAATGAATGAATCACTAATAAATAAATAATTTGCTATAATAACATCAAGAGAGCTTAAAACCTGTTCGGAACTAAATTCACTACCTTATTTCGCGGGTGTAAACATATAAATTATTCTCAACACACATCAATTATAAACTCGTCAAGCCCTAACGAGGGGCTTACGGTCGAGAAACTTATTTAAAAATCACTTTGTTCCAAGTTGCAACTAACAACCTTATGCCAGAAACATTGCGCTATATTACTTCATTTTACAAGTTATATGTATGAGGGGTTTAATATTGTTGTTCGAGTTTTGTTCAGTAGTTCCATAAAACTATAATAACTACAAACAATAATACCAAAATACTAATACTATATAGGTTAAGACAAAAAATGTCACTTACGTGAGAATAATACTTTAGATTAACATAACATTGTAGTCGTGCTTAAAATATTCACATTTAAAAGATAGCCGTACGTGCAATAAACTTAAAAGTAAATGTAACCAAAGAAATATTAATTAAAAGTAATTATATTTTTTTGACGGCTAATTGATCTAGTGTTTAGTACCCCTGACTGCAAATCCATGGCTCCCGGGTTTGATCCCCGGCTGAGACAAACATCGATGTGATGAGCATTTGGTGTTGTGATTAGGTCTTGGGTGTTCAAATATGTATTTATATGTCTATCTATCTATAATATGTATGTATATCCGTTGCCTAGTACCCATAACACAAGCTTCACCAGCTTAGCATGGGACTAGGTCAATTGGTGTGAATAAGAATAAGAATAATTTTATTTTCTCTCATATAACATTCAACAAACAATAAGACAATATAATTGTCCAATAAAATTTATATATATATATGTCAGAGATTAGGTTATAATAGAACACGATGTAATTTCTTTCATTACAACACCACGCAATAGCTACACCACGCAATATCATAGACATCTTACTAGTTGTAAAGTGTCAATTGTCAATGTCAAGCTGTCAGTAGTGCGTAGTATCGGTCGTGAAGAGCTTCAGTTGCTTTCTGATCGGCGCCTGCGCCAGATGTGCGCACTGACTGTGTTTAAATAATAAGTAATTAAGTAATAATGTCGGACGACGGTAGTGATACTAACTTTGTAATTATTAATCGCGGTGAATCTCCGACATCTGAAGTGAGATCGATACAAAATTCATCCTCCGTGCCTACCGCAATGCCTGCTACTGGAAATCGTGAATATTTCACACCTAATTATGAAGTAAATTTCAAAATATGATGGTTGGCTTCCAAAATACCTAGAACTTCTAAAAGAGAAACCATAAAGTGTGGGTGATAAAAGGACGCTAAAATCTAGTGAGATTTATCTACCGTCGTTTGTTCAGTTGTTGTCGTGGGCTCCATGTTCGTACCCGTTGTGGGTGTGGTGTGTGTGGTGTGTTGTGTTCGTACCTGGGAAGAGTTTAAGGACCTACTTGCTCTTCAGTTTGTTAGAATAAGGACGTTTCACGACTTGTTTCGCGATATGGTGGACTATTCGAGTGACCACGCGGTGACCTACATTGAATAAGTATTTCACCAACAAAATGGTGCTGATCGACCGGCTGGAAACAAGTTTGGGTGAGTCCAATAAAATTGTGATGTTAAGGTACGCACAGATTTACTTAAAAAATACTCCGACGAGTTTTGTGTCACATTTAAATGCGTAGCCTAACATTAAAACCTTAAGTGAATTTCAAATGTGAGGTCCGTGGTGAATATAATGCTTCTAAGCACCCTAAAATATGCGAGTTAACTGCAGGTTATTTAATTTTTTTGATAAGGTAGGACAATGAAAACGACAGTTTATTTTTACGTATAAAAATAAAAATGATGGTACCCACCCTCGCACGTCTTTTGATAAATCTAGTGAACAGTCAATAGTTAGTAGAACGCGATGTTCATATTGCCACAAACTTGGAAATTATAATTTTATTTGTTTTATAATGTAACTGATCATGGGGCGGGTTCAGGGATCTGGGGCCTGAAGGCCTGTAGGCGGTAGCGCCACTGATTTATTTATTTTATTTAACGAGAATAAAAATTTAAAGATTGCAATTTACAATCAAAATTGGTCAACATTTGTACATCCTCTAATCAAAATTTGCATAGGCATTTATACTTTGCAAGCACCGATTGACAGTGGTTCAGGATGTTCCCTGATTAAAAAGAAGTTTGTAGGGTTCAATACCGAAATAACGTTTGTCATTGTTGATTCACATTTGCTGCAGTATGACGTAATCTTAGGTAGAGAGATATTTAAAACGGTTTGATGTTTACCCTTAATAGCGACGGCGCTAAGATTTTACGCGATGCTAGTGTCAATGCGTGTCGTGCTTTAAGCATAAGTACAGAGTTGGGTAAAATTTGCACCGACTTAACTGAGCGTAATGATATTGAAAGACTAAGTAAGGGCTATTAATACACTGAATATCATACAAACTAAAATAATATACATTGAAAAAAAATATAACTAACCTTAACATAAACTAAAATATATTATTAAAAGGAGTCCCTTTAGGCAAGGTTCCGAAGATACTGGCAGCGTTCCCCCTTTGAATCGCTAGACTAATTCTTTGTCCGAGGTAGATGCCAGATCTTCGGTCTCCTGTGATGTCGACTAACCTTTTTGATATGTCTTTAAAAAGCTTTAAAGCGTGCTTATTATATAAGCTTGTTCAGATATTATATAATAAGTAGCTGCAGTAATACATTACATAAAAATTTATAATTTTTTAAATAAATAATATAGACAAAAATGGGTAACATATATACGAAGACCGTTATGTACTAAACAAGATAATTTATTGGTAAAAGCGTGTGTGAGAATGTGTACTGTGTGTAAGTGTGTAAGAGTGCGTTTTTATGTGATCTTAAAAATCTATTCGATTTTCTTATCTCCTTCGAAAATACGGAATAAGTCCAGGTTCGCCGAGTCCTTTATCAAATGTTATATAAAAACCACAGCAAAATTAAAAGAAATGTTGAAATGTGGCAATCATGTCAAAAAATTATAATTCATACTGAATTTTTATTTCAAAAAATTATATATTTTGTAACAATTGCATAAGTACTTAAAACAACGCTCATCTAGAAGCGCGCTGGAGTATCACCCCTTGATGACATCCCCAGGTGCCGGTGCACGATTTGGATCGTCGTTCCTTGTAAAAACAGCAAAGGAGTGGAACTCCTGGCCCCTTTCCATTTTCGCTAGACATTTTAATATGGGGGACTTTTAAGCGGCGGTTAAATAGACAGGCGTGCCCCCCAATAGGCCGCATCTCACATAACATGGGATTGTGGCCAAACGTCTGTTCTGTTCTGCATGAAAAAAGATATGTCAGGAATTTAATGAATTTAAATTGTCGAAATAATTTTAATACAAATAATAAATTTAATTTTAAAAATTTATTTCTTCGATAATAAAAACACGTGGAAATGCCACGTGTAATTTTGGAATTCGTCGTTTGAGATTTCAATAAATTATTTTCCATAAAATATAAAATACTAATATTTTATAAATTCTCTTTACGAAATTTTAATTTTAAAAATATAATTTTTATAAGGTTCTCACTCTCTCTCAATCGGTCTCAGTCGCTCTCTCCCTATTCTTCGACAAAAACGCTGCACACCTTCGTGACGTTCCGTAAAAATTACCCTTATGCGCCTTCAGCTTAAGCTTATCATTTTATATATCTATATAAAAAATTAACAGAATACCTATAATAATTATCTTGATAAAGCTAAGAGAATTAACAAGCGTTAATATCTAAATAAAATATTAAAATAGCAATGTTGCTTTTACCCATAAATTGCGATGATATCCTGAAAAAATATAAAAGCCCTATCATATAAATTGATCGCGTAATCGACATTTTTATCGTTCAATATTGTGTGCTTGTCACATAAAGTTGTATCAGAATATAATAACTTGGGAATGTAACGAGTTCGTCTGTACATTAGCATACCTATTAAAATACTGGCCCGCGTTGCGTTCAATTTACGTGCGAATGTCAGCGAATTTATATAAATATTTTAAGAAGAAACTAAACATTACTGATTGCTTGCCATCTACTTGTATTGTTACTAGTGTTCTATTTAAGAATTACATTACATTACAAACGTTAAGTAATAACCTACGTTGGTAACAAAATTTTCTTTTTCAAAAGCCATTGTTTAATAATTTATAAAAATACTAGTAGACTCGGTCAAGCGTTGCTGTGGCTAAGATTTTTGTTATATTACATAGTAGTAAACTATTCAAGAGAAACGGCAGGAGAACACAAATCCACCATGCTTTTTTGGTGGTTATGCCATTAAATTGTAGCATATGTGAAACGTTGGTCCTTTCAACACAGCGCCATCTGTTAGAATTGCAAATAAACAAATATTTGCAATAAAATAATATTGCGGGTATAAATTGAGATGTAAGCTATCCTATCTTTTAAGTTAGATCAAACTGCACACGGTGTGCAAATTTGATTGAAATTGGTTCGGTAAATAATAGCGGACGAACAATGTGACACGTAATTTATATATGTATATTAAGATGTTTTAGTATGGAAAGCAGTAAGCCTTAGCTATTAGTCGACTTTGAAAATTATATAAAATCGGTGCTAGGAGAGTATCTCAATGGGGAGTTTAGAGTTTGTGGGTATAATTGGCGCTCTGAGGATGTCTGTTGTACCCTTAGAGAGTTGTAGGAGATACGTAATAGCATTTTATTCTTAGAATTAAAAAGGCTAATCATATAGGGTTTTAGGTAGCTGCCTTGTAGGGTTGTACAACCAATAACGGGATGTTTATATTTGTACATAGGTACCGTATATAAAAACATTATTATTTAACGGGGGACTTAAAAGTTGTTTGTGACCATGGAACTCCTTAGATAGATCATGGTTAACAAGTGAGAACTGAATGAGACAATTATTTTGTTTTTATTTGCTAGCAAATAAAAACAAAATAATTGTCTCATTTATCTCTGACAGTAGGACCGTACCACTTCCACAGCATGACATAATAACCTGCGTGAGAGCTCTAGCGAAATGGTGACATTTTCATGTCTAACAAGTTATTATTCTGTCTTTCAGGAATGAATTACTTTAGGTGCTGGGCATATTTATAGCATTTTCGATTGAACGGATTTTTTCATATAATACATTTCAAATTCTATTGCTTTTGGCGCTTTAGGTGGAAATAACTCATATTTGTAAAGATTTCAGGCATTAATTATTTATCTAATTGGTTAAGAGCGTATCAATTAATAAAAGGCCGGGAAACCACCGCGAATCATCTGGTATTGAGAGTGTTATCATTTAACATCAGATGAGCCTCCAGCCCGTTTACGCCCTATTATATAAAAAAATATAATTAGTTGCCGGGTTGTATAGTTGTGGGAGGGTTTGATCATCAACGAAAGAACAGTAGGTTTGGATTGTAAGACAAGATAAGGTTGATCTTAGCTGCCATAAAATTTAGAATAAAATAGATACAGAAAATGTTTCTATTTTTTACATAAATTAAAATACTTTGTTCTATACGAATGATTATTGGACTGGATCACAGCCTTGCGATTCTGTAACTCAACAGCGGTTTTCGCATCGGAGGTTGCTCTCAAATCAATCGTGAAGCACTAATTTTATGATTTGGCATTCTGATAAACAATAAACTACAAGCTCCCACCTTTTTAGAACGACAAATCATTACATGACTGATTTGAGAGCGACCGCCGATGCGAAAACCGCTGTGTGAGTTCGAAAAGTGAGTTACAGTATCGCAGGGCTGGACTCCCTCTGTCCAGGACAAATTATTGAAGAATCTCGATTTTATTTGTGGTTTACAAGTAACGGATAAAATTGCTACTGATAAAGAGAGGAATTACTTAGTTTACATTAGTTTTTTTTATACTAATATTCAATTGAAGTAATACTTCAAATCAAAGCCATGTCAAGCTTACTCTTCCCATGTGTAACATATGCTTGCCAGACTTAAAATATACAAAAATATAAAGAAAAAAAAATGTGCGTGTACTAGTGTACACACGTTAGATGTGAAACTTCTTTATGACCTTATTTTTCGAAAAATTATCTATATGCAACTTTACAGAAATTGGTTAAATTAAGTTAAATTAGATAAAGTTTAACAAATGGCTTTTAATATCACAGACTTGAATACAAATAATACAATTAATTCATTTTACCTTATTACCACTAAGATTATTACAGTATTTCATAAATTGTAATAGAATTTTTAGTATCATTGTTATCGTTATTATACATTTATGTTATTAATGGTTTAGAATCTCTTTGAATCAACCGTGGTAGGGACAAGAAAATGACGAGCGTAACGGTCAAATGTGATGCGTAACCGAAACATGTGACGCGTAACGAAAAAATGTTACACTAATTTTTTTTCCAACCCCGATAAAGAAGTTTCACTTAAAAAATCAGAACTCGTCAAAAGGTCCAAGAATGGACCATACTCTGAATTAGAAAAAATAATAAAAAAAGACGCACTAAGAGCGTTACTAGAGCTACTGATAGATGCTCAAAGTAAAAAAAGTTCTAAAGCTTAAATGAAGATGGGCAGGGTAATGGGTATGTAGCAAGACTGTCGGACGATCGATGGATAATAAGGGCGACCCGGTGGGGATGCCCTATTGGAAAACGATACATAGGAAGACCGCTCACGATGGGCGGATGGTGATATGCTGGATGCAACTCACCCGTTACAGAGATACCTGGAGATCCTTGGAGGAGGCCTTCACCTGCGGAAGGGTTCTTGCAAAGTAATTAGGAAATAGATATAACTTAGTATTGATAAAAAACAGTAAAATAAAATAAACTGAAATTTATTTTCTAAAAAAGTATTTTTAGAAAGGATTAAGTATTAGTTTTTTGCAAGAAATAAAAAGGATTTTTTAATTTATTTTATTTATTATATACCTTCTATTTATAGCAATATTTGAGAAGTTAAATATTGTTACAATTTCAATAAGGTAAAAATATGAGTACTTATTACAAGAAAGATATTGCTATTCAAATGGGAATAATTCTAAAAGAAGTATAATTTATGTTTTCCAGAATTATAGTCTGTGGTCACCGAAATAGAAAACGTGCGTGATTTTGCCAAATGGCGAAATATTTCCGTCGAATAAATAGCTGTATAGCGACATCCAATCTAATACAGAATAAAATAGTATTATCAAGGCTTTCTCTCTAATAATATATAATCTGTTGTGTCATTAAACTTGTTGGTATTTATTTTCTATTTTTTTTAAATTCGATACACAAATGACATTTTGTCCAGCATTGGACATATGTCTAAAGGGCACCAAAGATCATTTACCCAGGATTCAAATTCAGGTCCCTCGAACTGGTTGTTGCAGCATGGATGTGTAACTTTCGGTTTTTTCATGTAAATCTGTGTGTTTGTAATTAAACTCCTACTAAACGGGCTGGACCGATTTTGATGAATTTTATTGGTATTCAAGTGGATTCGAGAATGGTTTAGATTTGCGATTAGATTTTTATTGATTTTAGCGTTTTGTATTTAAGACCTGTGTACAGGATGGGTTCGTAATAAAATTAACATTTATTTATACATAATAGAGAAACGGTTATAGCATAAGATAATACAGAAAATTCCCATCATCAGCAGATTAGCAAGATGAACGAGGGCTGGATGTTGGCGTGAGTAATATAACACGCTCGATGGATTCCAGATTACACTCGATAAATTATTATGAAGCAATCAGTGTATGGTAAAGTTTCCGATACACTTAAATCATACGATATTCATTCGCATTAATCATCTCGTTTTTAATTAATGCGTAAAAGTGATTACCGAGCGCCAGCTTATACTTTATTATTTAATTTTAAAATAATTTATTTGTTTCATTGAGTAATAAAAATGCTTAAATATACGTATAGAATATTCTAATCGAGGAATTCGGAAAATAATATTTTAAAAGTGTATTTTTGTAATTCATACAACCTGCGGGAAAAAGACTCCCCTGATGTTAAGTGATACGGCCTCCCATAGGTAATCTCCGATCAAGGCACATTATATGTGTTCACTATTACGCAATATTAATAATGGTAAAGCATTGAGATGCCTTCTATTAATTTCAAGAATCGTAATTTATTTTGATTCCATTTGTTTTAGTTATAATTTAATTGTTTCTTAGCTTGGAATCATAACTTAACGAATAATAGTATAGTGTGAATATTGTTACGACCAATCAGAGCAGAGCAAATATTTCGAGTGGGGTCGAGGTGCCATCTTAACTTTTGACAGTGCGTTCAGAGGACGCAGAACAGCCCTGCGATTCTGTAACTCACTTTTCGAACTCACACAGCGGTTTTTGCATCGGCGGTCGCTCTCAAATCAGTCGTGAAGCAGTCATTTTATGATTTGGCATTCTGATAAACAATAAACTACAAGCTCTCCCACCTTTTTAGAGTTCGAAAAGTGAGTTACAGAATCGCAGGGCTGTACTGATTGAGTACGGTGGTGGAGCATTGTGGTAATGAGAGATTGGACCGACTAGGGTCTAATAGATGCCGTGAACCCACTGCTCCTTATAATGTAAGCTAAAGTTTTATTTATAGTGTTCATGAGAATCATTTGCCCACATGACGTCCACTAAACCTGCTAATGATGATGTCAATATCGGTGGAATGACGATATTTTTCCGACATATATTATTTTGTAAACACATATTAAAATTGATATTCATAATATCGTACCGCATAAAGGCGCTCGGCTCAGTATGAGTTCCGTAGATTTATTGGTAATATAATTTTGATTGATCGACGATCGCACGTGGAAGGTACGGATTTTAAATGTACTAGCTTTCAAGTTTCGACTAAATCTTGAAAGCTTTTCCTATAATGGAGTTTTGGCTTAAGTTTTAGAGAGAAATTTAAATGCTACTCGACATAACTTCAGAATTTTTAACTCAAATCGTGGTTCGAATTTTGTTTTTAATGTGGGGATAACAAAGAGCGTGTTTGCGAAATAGTGTATAAGAAAAATGCATTTTCTTGTTTTAGTTATATATTATTATTATTCTACAATACTGGTATTTTTTAATTTGTGTATAAATATGGATACTTTCAGAATCAGCCTAATAGGAAGCTTGAAGATTCATTTGATAGTACAATGCTGGCTGTATTTCAACGTAACCAAGTTAGACTTACCATCACAACAGCTTCGCTATCGAAAATTATTTAATACTAATAAATTCGGACCGAGCTACGCTCCAAAAACCGCATACTCTACTATTGATAATTTAAGGAAATTTCTGACGCGCACCTCCACTATGTGGAACTAGCTGTTTTGTGTCAATTATATAAATATTTTTTAAACGGATAGTACATAAAACTGAACACGGGGGCATCTATTAGCTAGTCTAGGAAGTGCCTGGCTAAATTTAATTAAAAAATGGTGCGTGTACTTATTTATGTACGCGCGTAAGAAGTTATACTTCTTTGTGTTTCTTTATTTTTTTAAAATATTAAATAATTAATAATCAATATTAAGCGTTAATAATTTAACAATATTTAATATATTATTCAATTATTAATTAATATTAATAATAATAATTATTATATTATATTATTAACTAGCCGTTTCGCGCCCGCTTTGCTGGACGAATTTAAATAAATTTTATGTTTCATTATTTTTTTTTTTTCATATTTTTATTATTCTTCTTTTTAACTTCCCGCTAAGAAAATTGAAATATTTCGAAAATCGAGTTTTTAACAGATGTTGACGTTTAGAAGTTCTAGGAAGCCTCCCCGAATGTTTCCGCGGTGAAGTCCGTATGGATAAATTTTCATAAAAGTAAAACGGCAATAAAAAATGAAGAAACGTTGGAATTTAATAAATAAATAGCCATAAACCATCTAGGACCATCGCATCGAATGGTGGTAGTTTCATGTCGATACGACCATTGATTTAGGCGTGAAGGAGCCTCAAACGAAGACCATTTTTCTTTTATATATATAGATTCAATTTAATACCTAGGTATGTTTCATAACCTTTTAACTAAGTATAAATAGGTCTTTGTGAAAAAGCATTGCTAAATTTCTTTAAAAAAATTATTAAAACTGCTTTATTTGTTTAAAAGGTACTACAAGTAGATTGTCTTATTCCCATCTCGATCGCGCACGCTCGGCGCCCATACTGAATTTTGTGTCACGGTGCGCGCGCATCGTAAAATTTCACTCTCATAAATTTTTCATAACGCGCCTAAAGAAGTATAACTTCAAAAACGTCATTACTGTTTGAGCCGCAGCAATGGCTGATTATCCAACGTAACGCGTACTTTACTTTACAGTAGTAGTGGTCCGGCCATCAAAGTGCAACTTAGTAAAACAACTAAGTGCCAAACTTAGTACAAGTTTCAAGACGTATCCAGAGCTTGCCAACTCACTAACTGAGCGTGTGATGCTAATTGCACATTGTTTTTGTCTTAGCATCGTTTGATTTGTAACTCTGCCAGATATTGAACGAGATAATGAACGCTTTTGTTAAATTGTCCTTTTGGAATACTGTGCAAACCGACAGCTAGTTAGTAGAGTTTCGTGTAAAAATTAAAATTCGCTGTACATATTTTTATATAGAACTGGATAAATCAATCGCAATCTTGTTAAGTGAGATGACGCCATGTTTGTTTGTTTAACATGTTGCAATAATTAGTATAAATTATATTTAAATTACACAGTTTTACATATTTTGAGTCCTCCAACATATAGTTAATTTTTATACCAACCATATGTACCACGGGATTCAAACCAAAGAATAACAACCATTGAAAAACCCAGTTATATAGATGGTTAACGTCACAAGTGAATTATCTATTCATCTCTCGTCCCGTACCTTCCCACAAACAGACTGAATATTCATTGCCTCCCCCTCTACCCGCAAAGCTAATTACACGACTTGGACGCTTTCCATTTTTCTCAAACCTTTGATTGGATATCGGAATATGGATAGCTGATTTAATTAAAGCTACTTCGAACAGCCTTTGCAAATCGTTCGGTTGAATAATGAACTCATTTAAATGGGTAATTGTTGAGCCGATTGCTTTGTTGATCTAGAAGAGGTTTTAGTCGTTTTGTTATATATTTTTGAAGCAATAATAGAATGTACTAGTTAGTACTTGTTTAATACGTTCTGTATTCGGATATGTTGTACGGCCCATCTTAGTTACACACACCGAAGAAATTTCTTTACTTGCTTTAGGACTTTCATTGTTATATTAAAAAAAAAGGAATTTTTATGTGTTGGATATTGCGACTGCAAGAGAGTTGCTGCATCCGGCACAGGACAAGACACGCTTCACGAGACTGACGGCTCCATTACTTCTAGTTATGGAGAGGCACCAGAAGAAGAAGACGGAGTAATACAATACAAATTCATAGACAATAATTACAAAAGACAAAGACAAAATAAAAAGAAAAATACTTTAAGACAATTACAATCGTTTGTATATAACAATCGTTCAATACGCTGTCAAAGACAAACCCAATAGGATTTTTACATCGTTTACATAAAATTCAAACCCAGTGCTTTTAACATTAAGTCACTAAAGTGCATGACTATGAGAACTATATACTAAGAAGTTCTCATATTTATATGAGGTATAATACACGGTAGAGTATTTTATGTAAAAGCCAGGACAGTCCCAGAACAGCCACAACTCACTGATAACATTGATGCGACGTTATCTCTGACGAGGGTTGGTTTGTCCGCCATAAACTACGTTCGGCACGTCCCAATGTTTTTACTTTTATATTAATTTTGATGGGCTTACACTATTTTTAATATTACTATTAACGAATAGCAATACGTTAAGAATAAATAAGCAATGATTTTAAAATATGACTTCATACTTATCTAAGATGCCACGCCGAAGCGTTCTATATTTGAATATTTGGTCATTGAAATTGTTGTGTTGCTGGCTTCTATATCAATATTTTGTTGACAGTAATTGACACAGCATGCAAAGTCATTCGTTGGATCTTGGCCTCAGAATCTGTTTCATGATCATTTTTAAATCTAATAGGCAAGTAGGTGATCCTAGGTGATAGTAGCCTATAGCCGTCGACTATTTGGTTCTAAGACATATCGGTTTCTTCACGATGTTTTCCTTCACCGTTCGAGGAAATGTAAAATGCGCACATAGAAAGAAAGTACATTGGTGCAGAGCCGGGTATCGAACCTACGACCTCAGGTATGAGGGTCGCACGCTCAACACTAGGCCAACACTGCTCAACGCTGCTTTTGTAGGTTATAGTATTGTAAAAACCGTTTGATGCCTGATAGTAACAGAACATCTACGCATTGGATAAGTCAGACAGTTAATTGAACTAAGAAGCTGTGATGGGGTAAAAAAAGGCGAGGTAAATACTGCTTAAACGGAAAGCAATTTCTTTTACCGGCCCCTTATAATACGAAAGCGTGTCTTCAGAGGCTGCCATTGATTATGTTCATGTTATTTAAACAACCTCTTTGAGTCCGCAGGGATTTAAGCCGTGGAAAATTATTTCTTGCTTATTAAAAACGTGAATTCTCTGTTTGGTAAGATTGTGATATTTCTTTTTATGAAATTCTCGAACGTTCGAAAACATTGTAATGGAAAATTATGAGGGAAATTGAAATGCGGCTTTACTTTTATAAGCTTCAATTTAGATCATTTTGAAACTGATCTATACAATACCTTCATATTGTATAGATCTGACTAGTATATTTGTTCAACGGCTTTTAAGGCACTTTCTACCGTTCATGACTACGTTTTGGTAATAAGTGATTGTAATATTTTCGAAATTATCCAGAAACCAACTTGAAACATTTTTGTACAATCTCCTTTTTATTAGCTGCTTATTATCCCACCGAAGCAAAGAGTTTGTTTTGCTTTATATATGTTAACGTAAAATTGTAAAAACCGTTAGTTACATATACATCCGTTATTCAATAAGTTAAGAAAAAAAATTAAAAAGTAATAGATCCACTTAGTATTGTCTTTGATTAATATAACCTTTACACATTTAAAGAAAATAACTTTTTACCGGATTAAAGTTATGTGTTATTATAAATTTGACTTTGATTTAGATCCTCTTCTTCCTTAAAAGAAGCTGTAAAACACTTTTTGTATTCATTGAATGATTTCAAAAATAATCATTCACTCACTCACTCCGCTGGCTCTGCGACCCAAAAAGTGTCTTGGTCTATGAAAAGATATTCTTCCAGCGCTCTCTGTCTTGTACTGGCTTTCAGCTGCTGGCGGAACTGCCTTCATCTTCGATGCAACGGTACTTAGGCTGACAACGTGACAACAAGACTATTGGTAACGTAAATCTGCTACGTACACATTTCTGTTACGTGGATAGGGTACCCAGGTAGGGTATGACACACTCGTTGAAGTAAAAAATATAGTGTATTTAAGTATTAAATTGTTTTTAATGCTATATTTAATAACATTAAACGTAAAAGCACTTAGTTAAATCGGGCATCGAATCCCGTCCCGGGTAGTATAAGGAACATTCGTTAGATTAAGCCTGCCCGCTAGCCTGTGATAGGAGTCCTTTGGGACTACAAGGAACGCTTACATCGAATCGGGCTGGTACAAGACATAAGTAGAAACGATGGACATAATTAACTCGGAAAAATATAGCATTAAAATAAAAAAGTAAAAAAGCCTTTTTATTAAGAACAAAGTAAACTTAATACTATTTTTACACATATATTTTTAAGAAAGTAAATTACACGATTTTTTTTGGTCCTAATTTTTATGTCTATTTCCAAATTATTTTGCAAGAACCCTTCCGCAGGTGTAGGCCTCCTCCAGGGATCTCCAGGTATCTCGATTTAGGGTGTGCTGCATCCAGCTCGAGCCAGCCGTTTGAGCGTGTCGTCCACCCATCTTGTGAGCGGTCTTCCTCTGTTTCGTTTCCCAATAGGGCCACTCCACCTGGTCACCCTTATGGTCTATCGATCGTCAGAGAGTCTTGCTACATGACCTGCCCATCTCCATATAAGCTTTAGAGCATAGGTTAGGGCATCAATAGCTTTAGTAACGCTTTTTATTTTTCAGTGTCTTCACATTAAAATACATAACTATTATTCTTATATGATTTATTTTAATACTTGTTTGGATATTTTTTCGGCGTGTTATTGATTTATACGATATGAAGGATCATAATTCAGTTTCTAATAAAGTGAAACAACTTTGCTGGGATATTCTTATATTTCCAAAACTGATTGTTATTTAAGGCAGCTTTTGCCACGTACCACCACTAGGTGGCAGTACTAGTGTAATTTTTGGGTAAATAAATGAAATGATAACAAATGTACAAGTTGGCTGCTTCCGTTTAAGAAGACATCGTTCTTAATATCTTGATTAATAAGAAAATTAAATAAAAAATATCGACCAAAACCGGCCTTTCATTTATAATTAATTGATGGAAAGATATTTTAATTTTGTGTATCTGTTACGTTTGTATTTGATAAAGCAGCAAGAGCCTTATGGATCAGTTGTATTAGCTTGCTCTCCTATCTTAGTCCATACATCAGACGAAATTGGAGTCGAAATGATTGAATGCAGTTGTAAAAGCTCGCTCCAAGCTCACAATACCTTTGTCTCCGAGGTATTTGTGTAACGTTATATTTAAACTAACCAAATATCTTTTGTTTAATTGGATTGCTACGTTATTTAATTATGTAAAACGTAACTTACATATTTAAAAATTACTTTATAAAGAAAAGAACTAATACTGACTGGTTTGGAAGAAATGAAACTAATTTAAACCGTAAAATTAACTTAAATAAATAAAAGTAGGCACCAGGAGGATTTTCAGATAACAATTAATAATAAAAAAAAATTGTTTATTATGAATAAATACGTAAATTATCTGCAAACTGTATGATGAACTTTCTTCGAGCGAGTTTTCAGAAGCTTAATCACAAATGCTACAAAACAAAACCTAAATTAATAATTAGACCAAATGTACAGCTTAAAAAGTTACTCAAATTCCTAAACCACAAGATTTAAGTTAATTTCACAAATCACATTATTAGCATATACATACACAGCAATCACCGTCCGTTCCTATGTTTCATGAACTACCCTCAACTGATTAAAATGTTTGTTGTAATATAAAAAAACAGTGCAAAAGATTGGACCAAGTGGCCGATTTCTGACTCGCTGGACAAGTGCAATCAAGTGTAGGCTTACACTTACTTATTATTTACACATATAAGGTGACGGTAAGGCTTTAATGTAAGCTTTCCACAGATAAGAGTGTCACGACCTTTAGAAATAAAGAGCGCGAATTAGCTAGAAGTAACTAAAATTTATTTATCTATTTTAGCAGACATGCCAAGCAATAATATAGAATACCTTACTCAAACTACTAACATTTTTTTCTAATTAAAAAATAAAAACACTTCATCTCTTCATCTCTTTACGTTTTCAGTCTTTATTTATTTTATTTATTTACACTTCGTTGCAATAAAAATAAAAGAAACACAATACATAAAAATTATAAGGGATGCAACGGACGGCCTTATGGCTAATAAGCGATCTGTTCCAGGCAACTCTAGTTAAAGAGAAAAACTAAAAGAAGAAACATGATGAGTGCGAGACGTGCAGAACCAAAAAAAAAAATAGTATTGTGCTATTATTTACGTTATAATATTTTTCAACATGTTATATCAATCAATTGTGTAGCATATTTTAGCGTTTAGGTTTAGTTTTCGAGAAATTTTCAAAACAAATAAACAATGTCTTGATTTTAGTATACATATATGTATATTATAGTACAAATCATAAAATGTTGTGTATGATCCTAAATTTACGTAAATTTTCAATGTAAAGTTTGCATTACTACATTAATGACGTCTATTTTAATACAAATTATGTTAGCCTCATTCCCTTCAATTGTGTATCATCCACCCGCTGACAAGCTTCACTCACGACAATAGGCGATAGACTCCACCGTAACCATTCATCTGTATTCAGGTAACGAGGGAGAGGTGTCAACCTCCATACCTTCAATTTGAGTGCTCTTCTAAATTGCAAAGGTCCTCACATAAATTGTTCCAATATACCGCGACGCCATTGGCATGTTAAGGTTAAGTGGGGCGCGTTACACCGTGTTGTAAGTGTGCACACAGAAATAAAATCGTGCCGCTTAAAAGTATTGAATTTACCACCAATTGCTACCAATATTATTATGATATTTTATACAAGTGTTGTACTGTGTTGAAACTGAATACGCTATAAACGTGTGGTTTATATTCATATATAAAATAATAAGCTTTCATGGAAAAAACAATTTAAACGTGCAAAGATTTTCTTAGAACTGTCCTTTTTTAGACATCTTAAATTTTTTTTATAGAACAGGGGGCAAACGGGCAGGAAGCTAACCTTAAGTTAAGTGATACGCCGCCGCCCATGGACACTCTCAATGCCAGATAGCTCGCAAGTGCGTTGCCGGCCTTTTAAGAGTTGGTACGCTCTTTTCTAGCAGGACCCTAAGTCGAATTGGTTCGGAAATACTTCAGTGGGCAGCTGGTTCCACATGGTGGTGGTGCGTGGCAAAAACTGCCTTGAAAATAAGTATTTATAAAGTTTACGAAGTAAAGGAAATAATATCAAAATTAATAATTATTACCGACGTTCGTTTACTTGACACATAAGTCACAATATTTCAATTCACTCTTGGAGTCTTGGTGTCCAACGGGTTACACGGGAAATAGCACATTTTCAATTCAATAAATTCTTGTTATTTGATGCTTGCATACCTTAGGATAAACAAAAAAAGGATAAAAGTTTTATAAAACGTTTTCACTAAATATACATTCTAAATAAACGTATCTTTATTCGTTTCGGTGTAACAAAGTACAATCAAGTCAGGTGGCGCAGTAGATGCGTCAGTTTGGATCGATGTGGAATTCCGAGGCGTGCGTATTTTTCATTAAAGGCGAATTCCTATCCGCAATAAGAAAATCGACTATACTGTTAGAAAGGTATTTGTGGCTTCAAAATTTTATTATACATAGTAAACCTTGTTATCTATATATAATAAATGACAATTTATATGTGACTAGATGACCCGGTGAACTTGGTATCACCTACATAATATATTTGTGTCAAAACTTAATACAACATTTTTAAACGAGATCAAAGTGATCGGACCTCATACTACAGCTATGAAACACAAATTCCTGAAGGCACCTATCAATCTATGTCAACCAAGTGGCAATTTTTTATTTTTAAAAAGACATCAAATATTTCCCAGCAGATATTTTAAGCATTTTTCTTTACTATATCGTATATTATTTATGTTTCCCAACCTTCCCTGAACTTCTATATGTATTTCAAGATCATATTTAGTCAAATCAGTCCAGCCATTATCGTGTTTAATCGAGACACACGAAGATTTTCGTACTTTTTAATATTTTTTATATTGTTCTCTCAATATCCGTAGCGCTGTTGCAAGCTTGAGATCGCGCGAAAGAAAAACTCATTATTGAGATCGAAATCACTACAGGAACTTATATACTGTACCTGCTGGTTACTTATATATGAAACATAATTGTAGGTCCAGTAATCAAAGAAAGTTGTGTCTGCAATCCAAAAATCACCCAATTGCGATTTAGTTCGTTCACATTGGTAAACTTAAGAAACGTATAACAACTATGACGTAAAGCGAGCACTTACTTTATACCTGGCTTAGTCTTTATTAATCTCCGAATTTTTTTCAGCTTTCTTAGCGTTTTTACTGCTTTTGTCGTTAAGGAAGAGACCACATCTGTTTCAAAGTATACTAAAAACCTACTACAATATTCTGTCTTCAGGTTATCGAGTAAGTTCTTTTATCGGTACCTCTGAAACTTTACTCTTTCGAACAAAACTGAACTTTCTCTTGGCTTATGCCTCATTTGATTCCAGTTCGAGACTATTTAAATTTACTGAATGTGTACACAAACTTTCTTATTTATTGGTTTTGGAAGTTCTTTGACGTGTGTTCTATAATGTGACGTATATAATATATAACTTAAATGGAAGGTTTAATACGAACGTTAATTATTATTACACTATTTGTTTTTCAAGAATGAAACATAACAAACACATCATAAATATACTAAAAAGTTACTTTTTGTTCAACATTTTAGTATCTTTTTGCAATTTATTAAATCGATTGTTTGGCTCCAAGTGACAATTTCAGAGTAGCGAGAATCACTACAATCTTTTTTTTTATTTCTTAGGATTTAGCATATTAACAAAGGTCGTGTGTTCGAATCCCGCACACTGATAAAAACGAATGGTTTTTATTTTATATCTGTAGTTTCTTAATACTTGCTCTTACGGTGAAAGTACCGTGAGGAATGTAGCATAGAACCGAAAAATCTACAACTTTAATCAGGCAGACAAGACTGATCACCTATTTGTCTATAAAAATTATAATTATCAAAGGAACGTATGAAATCTGAACCCTACATCCATAAATGTTGTAGCGCCACTGGATGATTAATATAAGCCCCTAGAAGGTTGGACTTATTGTTTCGATAGAAGCATGCAAGTATGTCAATCGACTGCAAATTATACACAACGCACAAGCGGCTGTCGAGAAGGTTGTATGTGGTTGGTGTAGCAAAGGTTGTACCGACATTCGGTAAATAGTGGTTTTCACTGGCTGTAATTAATGCATCTCTCCAGTCTCTCTTGACACAGTCGGATATCTCTGTCGTATACAAAATTCAAAATCTAATTATTCGTCGTAATTAACGATGAGACATGCACATGGCTATGTCTAAATGTCATCTGCGTGGCTTGTAATTAATCCCGTGACGTCACTATGATTTGTGGCCCCCTCCCGTCTGTCTCGCTTAATTACCAATATTGTTGTATCATGCATTTTCATTATATCACTTTTCATTGCCTTTGACGGCTGAATTTTAATATAAGCTATGACTACAAAAGCAGTGTTTGTGGCTTCTGCGTGCGATCATCCCTGAGCATAACCTTACCAATGGACTTTATGTTTTATCCGCATAGAATATATGTCGTACGGTGAAGGAAAATATTGTAAGGAAACTGCCATGCCTTGGATCAAAAAAATATCATGTGTGTGAAGCACAGAATCACCTACTTTTAGAAAAAAAAATTACGTGTGACACTCGGGGACTGCCGCGGTAAAGCTATAGCATTTTTTATAAACTTATGCAATATAATTATTTATTTATTTTTTGCAGTATTTTTTTTCTTTGATATTAATTCAATCTACCACTCACTCAGACTAACACGCCTATCCGATCACGCTACACCGATGTGAGACGCAGTATGCGTTCTGTCCCGCTCTAACGCGTATTGACCGCACCTATATTACGTCATCGCGTGTTAGGTTTATTTAGTTACAGAATTTCTTGATTCGGTCGCCACGCTCATAGCCCGCGATAAAATCTATGCAATAACTTAAAACATATGATTACGAAACAGATAACATAAATCTAGGGCCAAGAGTAAGGGTTGTAGTGCAACTCGATGATGATGATATTAATTTATCCCTAAAAGCAAAGGACTTTAGTCCATACAGCCAGGTCTTGTTCTTGGTAATAATTGGAAAAAATTGGTAGTTTTAAAGGCCGAAGCCACGTCTTACGTAGTTAGGAGTCCAAAGAATATGTATTATCTTTTTATAACATAAATATTTATTTATGATTGGACAATTCACACCAATTGACCTAGTCCCATACTAAGCTGGTGAAGCTTGTGTTATGGGTACTAGGCAAGTATATTCATACATATTATAGATAAATAGACATATAAATACATATTTAAACACCTAAGACCTAAGCACAACACCAAATGCTCATCAAATCGATGTTTGTCTCAGCCGGAGATCGAACCCGGGACCTGGATTCGCAGTCAGGGGTAACCTCTAGACCAATGAGCCAATTTCAAAATATTGAAACGAATAAGCCTTACAATTAAAGACACAAGACAGATCATCTACTTTAAAGTAATAAATGCAGTGATGCCAAGCAAAGACATACAGGACTGCTTACACATGATTCATGTTATAATTTACAACTAACGAAATTTGCTTTTGAATACTACGAGTATAATCTTATTCAGTGCAATGCGATAAAGCGTACACAATACAGGCCAATTAACTAATTTGCAGCTATAAATAAAGTAGCAATGAAATGAAAAAGCCTGTAAAGGATTTACGGGCATCCGGAACAAGTGTGCCAGCATTCTGTTACGGCGTAAACCCTATCAATTACTGTACAGCTCGATAAATCGTGGCTTTGTGTGGAAACAAACCACTGCCTCCATCGTTAGTTGGTCAGCCGTGATCTATAGCGAGGGTGGACACCCGTCACGATTTTGATAGACAAAATTGGTACTGATATTACATTAATATTGTCAAAAGTATTATTAGCAAACATCGAGGCATTCAATCTGCTGTGGCTACTATAATTGTTTTGTGTGGCTAAGGTATCAAGATAACAGATGTACCAATTTTAATGAAACTACAATTGTTAAGGCCGCTTTTAATTTGTATAAAGTCCACCAACAAGACATGGAATGTTCTTCATTTGTTTTATCAGTAATTTGTCATTGTAGACTCATGTACATCAAGTGAATAGTGTGTGCTATTACATATACATATATAATACACCTATATTTTAATTGATGAATGAACAGATACATAATTAAATTAAAATATTCTTGCCAAAACGATTGTTTAGACATTTAATGAATAATAAGTATATCATGTAAAAACTCGTTTATAAGTAATACGTGTTTTCAAGAAAAAAAGTACTATCATTTATGCGGTAGAATACAATATTTATTTATTGCGCGATCGTACACACATGACAATTTATATGACATTAAATACGCCGCGCCAGCTATCTACTCTCCATCCGTCTGACGAAACTTACACAAAATAATTAAAATTAATATTAAATAATTCAATTAGGAAAATTCACTATTTTTTAAGTTGCCATTTTTATTCACGTCAGTCTGACCAAATCGTTAATAATAAAGCTTTAGACGTTTCACAAAATCAACCTTGAAGTATTGACTTAAGGTCCAATTCGACATGCATTAATGTATCTGAGGAAAGAGACAAATGAATTAAAACCCTAACTATATAGCACGAAGGTTCATAATCCTTTAAAAAAACATCAGTCTTACGAATTTGTCCTGACGCGAGTTTAAATTTTTTTACCAAAAAAAGCGTACAACGCCGCTAAAGAAGTTTTCACTTCAAAAATATGCCCCATAAAATTAAACATGCCCCAATTTGTCAGCAAGATGCAATAAAGCATGGTCAATATACAATAGATAAGTCACTGTATTGTCCGTCTGTCGAACGTTATCAGGATTGAACATAGTATTCAGTGTAATATGTCCAATTTTATTGCAACAACATTTTTTATAGAACGAAAGCCTCGTTTCCGGTATTTTAGACAGCCTTGTTAGTGCTGAGATTGTTTATACATATATGTAGTGAAAGATACAATTAATTGGAATAATTATGTGTTGTATCATGTTCTGTCATTATGATTCTTTAGGAATCATAATGTCAATCGAAACTGGACCAGTAAATTAATTTTATTACTATTTTGTTTGGGCCATCTTATACTAAATAAGTGCGTCTGTTAACAAGATCGTATTAAGACATCATTAATCAAACCCCAATTAGTTTAATCACACATAGGCTCAACTAGGGTCCAATGGGAAACAATTAGCAGGTGACGTCACCTGCTGTCGCCACGTCGGCGCCCCACGCATCAGTCGTAATAAAGAAATGCGGCGCCGGTGCTTACGTCTACGTGTCTCAATCACCCACTCATTCGAATGCTCTGCGTAGCTATGAGCTCCTGGTACTTTGTTTTTCTTCTATTTCTAGTTTTTATACTTTTTCTACAGAAGTTTATACAAACTATATCAAAATTAAATTAGTAATCACTACATAAATATGTCTAAACATTGTATCCATAGATAATTTAAATAATAATTTTGAGTTGTCACGAGTGTGAATAAATAATTATAGTGATAGCGTAAAATCTTTTCTACAGACAGTTGTGCTATTGAATTTTTTATAGAGTCGCACATATTTTATCATAAATAATTCTTGGGATTAAAAGTAGTTTGTATTATGAATTTTAAGTTACGAGCGTACGAAGATTGGATTCGAAATTGGTTGTAAAATTTTTGAACCGTATCAAGCGTCGCGTCGCTTCGGGAATATTTCCATATCGGGAGCTTAAAATTTAATCTTGAAGTTTTTTCACGCTTCAATATTATGGGAAATCAGTTTTGTGACGTTTTACGAATGTGGATAAATAATTATATTTATAGTATATATTATTAATTTATAGGATCATTTTATTTTATGATACACTGTTGACGACACATTTTTATCCTTATATATCAAGATCAGGTCTCTGCAGTTAGGCTATGGAATTCACTTCCAGTCCCTATTCGCTTAGCTCCTTCTCTTTCTTCCTTTGAATTTCTCCTGGACAAACATTACCTGTCCAAATCGTATCCCTAACTTTAATAATAGGTACTAACTGACGTGAGACTGATCTTGAATTAAACTATCATGATGCATGTGCACTTTTTATTATTATTTTTTTCATGTATCCTTTATTGGTTTAGTTTCTTTTTCTTAACAACTATATGTAATACATGTATTTTTGCACTTTTTCTCACAGTGGTTGTCTGAAAGAGATCGCTCGAAAGCGATAAGGCCGCCAGTTGCCTCTCCTTTATATGCAACAAAGTGTAAATAAATAAAAATAAAATAAATCAGTGTTGACCTACTGGATAATCACTTATCTTCTATTTATTGTCTTTTATACTTTTCTAGTTAAGGGTTAAAATTACTGTCCACGAATTTATTCCAATGTCAACGTCAACCCTACTCGACCCGACTCCAATCTGTGTCTGACAACTTTGACTGTTGATTTGGACAATTTTATTGATTCCATTTTTGGTGGTGGTCACACACATGACACAACGACAAAATAAAAAGAAACAAATATGTATTATGGCCGATATAATTCGAATTTTAAATCTGCTTTATGTAAACTCAGTACTGATTGTGACATAGTTATTGTGGCAAGGTTAAAAAAGCGTATTATTGAATAAATTATGAATAAGAAATTTTAAAATTATATTAATCTTGACTGAATTACCATTAATACGGTAGCGAAGTTAAGTTTCTGTTATTGCAGACGTCGAAATCAATTAAACTATTTATAATAATTAATTCAAATTCACATCAATTGGTAAAATCTGTCATTTGTGGATGAGTTTTATTAAGGCTAAACTAATGAATTCTCAGTTAATAGAACGTTAAATATAAGCTTTATCATTTTCTTGAAGAGATAGAGAGAGAAATGGTAAAAAAAGAATATTATCAGTGTCGTATTTACAATCTTGTTTCAATACTTCTTCTATACATTTCAAGCGGTTTAATACATACGACATTGCGTTTTACTGTTCTACTTAACAAATACGTTTTGTAATTAATTACATTATTATAATATTTATACGTAAATGCAAACTGGTACCAGTGCTCTTAGCACGTATTTGACGCTAATTATGTTAAATTTGATATCTGATTTAATTCAAACGCTTGATTTTCCATACGCATGATTTAATTACTATTTGAATTATATGTTCGATTGGATTTGGAACTTGCGTTTAGTTCTACGCCCATGCACCGCTGAGCAGAGCTGCTAAGTTTTTCATAGAGAAATCATCGTCATTTATATTTGTTTTTACATAATGCTACGGTAATAGTTTCTCTATATATAAGAAAAGGATTTCACTTGGGCCAGTACATTGCATCTCGTGGAGATTGGCTGGGACGTATTCAATTCACAGTGCCCTATCTACTTGCTATTAGCTAACTTTAATGCCAGACGCTACATTCTGAGACTGATCTAAATGAACTTCTGCGTCTTATTCAGTCTTGGCTTTAAGCTTAATTGAAAAAGTATTTTTTTATTATGCTTACCTTAAGTGTAATTGTTTCGACTTTGCTGTATACGTATTGAAATATAGCGGCGCACAACTAATATGTAAAATGGACACTAAGATTACGTAGTTACGTAGTGATAAGGGGTATCTCTGCATATATCGCATTTACCATGGAAAGTGTTCGGAGGAAATAATCGGAAATACCTGCAGCTGAGTTTCATCGTCGTTCCACAACTGAGCGTTTATGGGAGTTTTGTGGCACTACTATGTGGAACCAGCTACCCGCTGAAGTATTTCCAAACCAATTCAACTTAGGGTCTATCAAGAAAAGAGCGTACCGATTATTTAAAGGCCGGCCACGAACTCGCGAGGCATTGGCATTGTTCATGAGTGGCGGTATTACTTAACATCAGATGAGACTACGGCCCGTTTGACCCTAGTTCAAAAAAAAAACTAAAAAGACTGCATGCATGAAATTTAATGGAAAGTTTTAAACCGAAATTCTATATTTTATTGACATTTCCTGGAGAAACATAGATTGTCCAAACTTGTACAGAGCCTAAATTCCGAGAAATAAATAATTCCGAAAATTAATGCTGGTACAGTTAAAGTCAAAGTCAAATCATTTATTTCAATTGGACCACCTAAAATGGCACCATTGAACGTCAAATAAAATATAAAGAAGATTCTAGTTGCCCCTTCCAAAAGGTAGTTTCGTGTGGAGAAGAATGGGCAAGAAACTCCACACTTACTCTTTTAAAATAGGTTTACAATATTTTGTTTACATTAGTGAAATAATTATAAGTGAAGACAATGTACTCTTAGAATAAAACTACTGTACTCTAAAAGTTAGTATACACACACATATTTACAATAAGTCCAATCATTAAGGAATAGAAGTCTATTTCTGCCAATACCACTGAGTTGTACACAAACACGTAGCAACCATTTCTCACAGACGATATCAGCTGAGCGACACACCTGGGATGTTACAAGTTGGAATTCTGAGCCGACATTTATTGACCTATGGAAATATACCTTATATTGCGTTCTGTCCTTTAAGAATTTCAAACGTGATCCATGTTTCATTGCGGACTGCATATATTCTTTATCTGAGATAAGGTTCTGCTGTTGTTCTCATTTTAGGAAAATTATAGTGGTAGAATGAGAAGTGATTCTATCTATTTAAGATAATGAAATGGTCTAAGACCTACATCGATTACTCTCGCTGCTTAATGGGTTTCTCGACTCTTCACTGGAGAGCGGCCTATTTGGGAAGCGTGTGGGGGTGTGATATACTGTGGATTTGAGAGTATACTTGGAGGGTATAAGAGGAAAGCATTTACTGTCAATTTCGTAAATAACTTAATTGTATTTTATTGTAGTTTTATGTTATTTTTAGTCTGAGTTTGGCCATGCATGGGCTGTAAGTAAATAAATAAATAAATGAAATGAGTGATAGAAAATCTTCAATAGATAGACTGTTTTAAAAATATATTATATTCGTTTCTGATTAATTTTTTATATTCTTTGCAAACATACATAACATGAATGAATTATAAATTTATTAACATTTTAGGTACATAATACTGTCAGCCTTATAGATGTAATCTAATATATAAAATTCTCGTGTCGCGGTGTTTGTGGTTAAACTCCTCCGAAACGGCTCGACCGATTCTCATGAAATTTTGTGTGCATATTGGGTATAACTGAGAATCGGACAACATCTATTTTTCATCCCCCTAAATGTTAAAGGTAGTCCACACTTAATTTTATTTTTTTAATTTTTAGATAATTTTTTAATTTTTATTTTTTTATGATAAAACATTAAAAAATACATACAACCCCTAATTTTCACCCCTCTACGATCAACCCCTATTTTTTATTATAAATGATAAACATGGCAAAACGACGTTTGCCGGATCAGCTAGTATGTTTATTAGTTTACCCCCCTTAACAATTATTTAGGTAGAGTAAATTAGTAGACAATTATACATTACTTGGTTTCAAAAAATGATAAATAAAATCAAGTATCTATAAACTTGACTTTTACAAAGATACAACATAATTCAACTATGCGCATCACATTGAAGATGACCGTTATTTTCGCATTTAGTATATTATAGACTGCGCATTAAAGCCGAAAGCTTACCGCAGTTTCACTTTTCCAATATTACCGATGTGGCGCACGTCCAAAATCTTCAAATAAGTGCAGATTTACCAGTGATCAGTAACTTGTAGCGCATTGTTTCGGCTTCGTACGAACGGGGAGCTTGCCAACTGCCTAGCTATCTTCGGTAGCACTCGAGGCCCGTGATTTATAGCTAAACTTGCCAAACCGCCCCTAACCAGACTTTTGATTCGAACACGTCTTTTGCTACTTTAAATTGTATTTAAATTGGTCTTTATGTTCTTGCCAAGTGGAGTTTAGTGTGATATGTAAAGCGATTCAGCGAGTCATATCACTACGTGAGTTTGAAACTATGTCTAATTTGTTTCTAATTCTTCCTTTTGAAAGGCCGTCAACTGTATATTTTGAGTGCTGTCGCTGTCCACATTTGTGGCCTAGTGGCTTCAGCGTGCGACTCTCATCTCTGAGGTTGTAGGTTCGATCCCCTGCTGTGCACCAATGGACTTTCTTTCTATGTGGGCATTTAACACTCGCTCGAACGGTGAAGGAAAACATCGTGAGGAAACCGACATGTCTTAGACCCAAAAAGTCGACGGCGTGTGTCAGGCACTGGAGGCTGATCACCTACTTGCCTATTAGATTGAAAAATGATCATGAAACAGATTCAGAAATCTGAGGCTCAGAACTAAAGAGGTTGTAGTGCCACTGCCACTACAGTGCCAGTTTTTTTTAATTCACTATAATTAGTTAATTTAAACATATTTATTATATCAAAAACCTACATTTTATTTGTATATTTTTACAAATGACTTGTTTTCAATAGGCTTTATTTATCGATTCAAAAGATTAACATAATATATTTTTCCTCACTGAGTTTTTAAGGGCCTTGCTTTGGTTCCTGGTTAATCAATAAATTTGTAAATATGGATTGTGGTCCTGATCTAATAGTGACCTGATCGCACAGCAGGTATAGTGAAATTGATATGACAAGTCTACATCAGTAGAAAGAAGTCTTGAATGACTCATATGTACGAGACGCGTTTCATCTTTGTCTAATTTCATCATTTAAATCTTTGCCCAACCTAACAGCCTTATTTTTTTCTTTGTCTCTAGTGGAGTATATATTGATTCTCCCGCGAACAATGGGTATTTTCATATTTTATTTTCAAATCGGAAGCAATTTAAAATAAAAAACCTGTAAATCTTCGTGACGCCTTGGCCGCTATTTACTTTGTGTACCTATCTTTACTCGCAGTTTCAACTTTACATGCGTGGGTACGTTATCAATGTACCTAAGTTATCCTTGAATCAAAAGTCGAATGTATAAGACTAAGGGAGTAGGAATTGCAAATTGTGCATTTGAGCTTTATTTGGCCCTTAGGCGTGATCTAGTAGGAATTATTCATGCTCGATGAAGACTCTAATGGAACGGAGAAGCACATTCAGCCTAGAAACTGTTTGTTGATCTTAAATCGGCCTTAGCACTTACTGGGAATAGGGAAAATCTTTCGTCACATGCAGGTTGTTGTACAGTGAAAATAATTAAATAAAGTTTTCTTATAAAGTTCAATTAGTGCTTTATTAAAACACGTCGTTCAGATGTTAATATTGAACTATAATACATACATATATACATATATACACCTTACACACAAAACATAAAAAAGGGTGCGTGTACTTATGTACGCGCGTAAGAAGTTATACTTCTTTGGCATTATTAAAATAGTTTTTGATTGCATGCAAATAATTAATTACAATTAAATAATGAATGACTGGAAAAGGAGTCATTATAGTCAAAAAAGTTCAGCTTACATTTGAAAAATTAAATAAATAAACATTTATTATTATTCTCTTACATTAAGTGTAACATAAATTCTATTATTAATCGAATGTTGTTTTTATATTATGTCTAATGCCGTAGCATCTTCCGTGGGCAACTTCATTCTGTTAATTTTGTGTCACGGTGCGCGCGCATCGTAAAATTTCACTCTCATAAATTTTTCATAACGCGCCTAAAGAAGTATAAGTTCAAAAACAAACAAACAAACAATAAACATACAAATAATAATAATTTAATTTATTCAATAACACCATTACAAAAAGTATGTATGTAAAACTAGTAAATTCAAACAAACCTAACTACGCTAAACGCATGCATATATTATTTAACTCAAAATTAATATTTAACACTGACTTACTTGAGTTAATGTCCCTAGATGGGGCAGTCCACAGTGAGTCTCCATTGCGTTCACTCTTGAGCCTCGTATTTCACCTCTCTCCAAGTTTTTCCAGTTCTCTTTGCCACATCTGTAACTATACGCTTCCTCTTTTCTTGCGGGTTCCAATCAAGCGCCTGCTTGGGGATAAAATTGGAATGTCTACATTTCCACTTGCGTTGGTTTATCTGCTGGCTAATCGGGGTTTCTCACCAGCGCTCGCAAAGTTGAACTGAATCTATACCGGTTCCATCGGGAATGCTGGCGGAATGTACAATGTTGCTTGTCAGAAATCTTCTCGGACAGGAAGTTACCCAGAATGCAGCGAAGACAGCAGTTGATAAAGACTTGTAATCTTTTCTTCTTCCAATCCGGTGCATTCTTGACAGAGTGGTCGTGATCGCTATGAAGTAGTAGTAAGGGGCAGATCTGATGCGCTTCACGACGTTTTGCCACCGTTGGAGGTTGCTATTAGAGATCAGCCTGCTGCACTGATTGAGTGAGTCTCTTAAATACTTGGGATACTTGATTTGGTCAGTCCAACGCTTAGCTGACCTTCCGCGCGGTCTAGCCGTGTAATCTTTTACTGTAGAAAAAGCATGAATTTGTCCCATATTGTTTTGTTACGTTTATTTCCAAATTAAAACTAGATTTATTTTGACAGTGAATAGTTAGTAAGTAGTATTATGTAAACAAAGTTTCAGGTTGAATTTTTCCAATCTGAGTGTACAATTCATGATGCACAATCCAAATGAACTCAAGACAATATTTCTGGGAATCAATATAGGAACCATTCGGGCGGATAATCCGGTTTGAATAATTCGGACGGGCTCGGTTCGAGAATAGGGTTGTCAGATATACGATATAAAAATACATTAATTTCTTTCATTCTGCATTTGTTAGCACTTCGGAATGTCACAAGTTTATTTTAGAATACATCTCATAAAATTTTAACAAGCCAGTTGACGTAGTAATACAAAAGTTTTATATCCGTAAAAGATTTATTTATTTTTTTGGAACAATATTTCTTCAGTTCTGAATTGAATAATAATTGTTTTCTAGCAGTAGTCAGCCCAACTATAGTTAGTCCATTGTTGATAATGAACTTAGTTTACGTTTAAGTATCTATTTAATTAAATAAAACAAAATTGTATTATTATATATCTCGTTTCATTTGAATTTCCCATGTTTATTTTACAACTAAAATATTGATTACCTTATTTTACTCGTAAATATTTGCTCCATTTCCTAAGATTTGATTTGTACATTCAATCTCCCTTTTATAAAATATGTGAATATCCAACCTCTTTGTTGCAACTGGCAACCCTAAGCCTAGCGAGGTGCTGTGGTCTCGAGATAGCGCTTAGGCCGATCTTGGCACGCTCACGCCAATAACACCAACTTCTGTGACGATCAAGATTGCATCGGGATATTTGATTCTGAAAACGTGCTATACCACAATACATCCTATAAAACATGATAAATTTTACCACACGATATTCTATTTTGCACACAAGAAATGAGATATGTCCGAGACAGAAAAGATACGATATCCCTTCACTCATCGTTTCAGTGCACAAAAAAATAAATTAATAAGTCACAATTAAAGCTATTGAAGTGTTGCGGTGTTTATTGCAAAAAGTAAATTTCTTGAAATGCGTACCCGCGTGATATGGACCTGTGCGAAAACATAATATTAAGAATGCAGTGAAATCAATATTTATTCGTATTAAATACGTGATTGGCAATATTAAATATATCTTAACACGGACGAAGTCAAACTAAAATTGCCTTCGGAAGAGTGAACAAAAAATTTATATATTAAATTCGAGGCGAGGCATGAAGTTGGTAAAAGTTTGCCAGCAACAGCCAACAAAAACGTTGCCAGCAAACCGCTTTAACCAGGCCACAGAGGCGTGTAGGAATCGTTATAGATCCAAATTTTAGGAAAAAAGCTATTTTAAGAGTAAGGTTGTCTACCTTTTTTATATTTTCAATATTTATTTTTCTATATCTTACTACAAGCGATCAGCCTGTGCAGCCATAGACGTCGTGAGGTGATGAAGACAGTAATAAATTCTTAGAGGAAATTTGCTGGCTGATGTCATTTTGATGGAACGGGACATTGGCGTGCTGACTTCTTTTCATCCCCCATGACCCCCTCATCAGATTTCTTTTTCATTCGGGTGCTTGGACAAAACGGACATGTGATAGATCATCTTCGATTGATTGGTTTTTATAATTCTTTATAACCGTCAACATTATCGATTATAAAATTTAATATTAGTTAGGAAACAACCCAAAAATTAATACATGTGGTTACGTGTTGATAAGTCTAGTTCTGGTTTAGGTAAATATTTTACTACAATTTTATTTGTTTTTATTAAACATTTACCAATAACAATTAACCAGTTTTAAAAATTTAACCTCATTAGAACACAATGCAAAACATTCAGTTGTTTATTTAGTACTAATTTACTTTTGGTTTCATAATATAATATTGATTACATTAAAAGTCACAGGGTAACGTGCCGCTTACTCAAACTCTTGTTGCCCGTGAGGCTTAAACAAATTCCCCGAAATTAAGCTCGCACGAGTATTCAAGAACTATTATCGGGAAGTTTCAAGACATGTGGCTGCTAATAATTAATTAAAACATTAACTCGTGTTTAGAAGATCCAGGGATTGTTCAACTCCGCTTATTTGGCTTCAACATGGAATGTTCGAGGTAACAACACAAGGAACTTTGGTTATGTATGAAGACGGTGCTTAAAATAATGGAGTATTATAAATGAAAAATAATTAGTACTGTCTTTTATTAACATAACTTTTACACATTTAATAAAACAATTTCTAACCGTATGAAATTATATATTTACAATTATTTTACTTATTTTTAAATTATGTAAAAGGACACCGTGAGCCATTTCTGCCAAAACCCTTCATCTTTTAGTCGATACCAACTCCGGGGAAATAAATACAGATAATACAACTTTTTCTACAGCTGTGATACTTTTTGACATTCAACACCTTTTGTCTTCAGTCACCGTGACCACGCACGCTGTAAAGCACGCGAAACGTTGGTGAAATTTAAAATAATGTGAAATAATTGTAAATACATAACTTCAATCCGGTTAAAAATTGTGCTATTAAATGTAAAATACTTATGTATTATCCTACATTGGCTGTGTTACGATAATAAACAATACCTATAACTATGGCGATACTTCTTAATGAATATAACTGAATAAATTAAGTTATTAATAATCTCCATATTTCAGCAAACAGTTTGGGACCCATTAGACCCCACCAATTGGGGTCGCGCATCCTATCAAGAGACCCCATCAGTAGTTGTTACAGCAACGTCTTAGGATTAATTGTTAGTACAGTAATCTAACTCTGACACACTCGGATCGACAAAATTTAAAAACACCTTTTCATATATTTTTTATATATTTTAAGTGTGAAAGAAGTGGAGTTAGTAATTGTACTCGTACATTTTTGGAATCAAAAATTCAGAATATACTTGAGTAAAGGCAGGTCAAAAGCAGCCATAATCGAGGGTGTATGTTGAATATTATGAGGCTGAAAGAACCGAGAGAGGTTGGTGGGGCAAGTGGGGGTATGGTTTCAGGTACTTTTGGAAAACAGGCGCGACTTATATATTTAAAATTAAATACATGTAATTCTCTTTAGAAGTTTTAAGCCATTATCAAGATATATAAAAACTTCGTAATCGTCGCCCGTAGCGCACTCAGTGAGCCATCAGTAATGCCGTAACTAATGCTGATCACCCTCAGTCTATTAACCTCAATAAATTCATACTAAATTACACTTCGATCGAAGTTATTTTCGGTAATGCACTTTTCTTTACTTACTACTTTTCACTAGATTAACTTTTACTTAATGAAAGATTTTAAATATCAGTCGTTTAGTTGGTGATACTTAATAATCAGGCCCGAATCGTTTCGGAAATTAGTAATTTTTTTAGTAGAATGTGAAGAATTTGTCGACCCTACGTGATACTACGATACGTTTTACTAAGATACGTAATCAAATAATTACTTCTAAAGTTTCTGAATTATAGCAGTGTAAATAATATATAAAGATACAATGAATTATCAATTATTTATACTTTTAAAAATCATCAATTAGAAGTATTAACATAACATAACGACGACGACTCATTGATCTAGTGGTTAGTACCCCTGACTGCGAATCCATGGGTCCCGGGTCCGATCCCCGGCTGAGACGAACATGGATGTGATGAGCATTTGGTGTTGTGCTTAGGTCTTGGGTGTTTAAATATCTATTTATATGTCTATCTATCTATAATATGTATGTATATCCGTTGCCTAGTACCCATAGCACAAGCTTCACTAGCTAAGCATGGGAATCGGTCAATTGGTGTGAATTGTCTTTCTTAAAAATTAAAAAAAAAAAAAAACCATTTGTTTCCAAAAAACGTTTACCGAGTCAGCTAGTAGATACAGTAAACTCAAACGAAGCGTCTGAAAAGCAAAATGTTGTGAAAATTAAGCACAGTTTTAAATGAACACGTACTTAAAATTGATAAAAACCGCAAAAACTTTATCAAGCTGAGTCCCGCAGGGCTTGTCACAAGTTGGAGACGGAGTGCATACATTATCTATTAAGGGTTTTATCCAAGTTAAAATTACGTTTGAATAAATAAACGACTTACGAAACTTAGAGTGTTTTTAACTGCTTAAGCAGTGATGAGTTTCTTGGGAGTATTTACGAACGGGTACACAACGGGTTACTTAACGCGTAAAGTAGTTTCAGCCTAAAATAAATTCAATACTTTTTAAGTATAATATTAGGTTTTTGGCTTTTTGTAAAAAATACAAGTTAGATGACCTAATTCACCAATCATTATTTAAAAAGTTGTGAGTTAATTTACACTTACATTTTATTTTTCTATGCAAGATATGTCCTAAACAATATCTTTCAACACAGGTAGATATCAAAAATCGTCGTTTACTTTGTATTAAAAGTATAAAAAGTAAGGATTTGGCAAGCGATGGTATTACTTTCGGCACACAATGACAGATTTTGAGTCACATTTGCGCCCTCTTGGCACCGGTCCACGTTTTCCACGAATCTGTTCCTAGCGAGTTTATTGCTATCTACATAAAACTACTCTCACCCGGAATAAATGCAATTCTAATCTTTACACGTGTTATGAATAACCTAATAAAGATAATTATGTGTTATTAGCAACTATTTCGCAATTTTTTAATATGTTTCATCCTAAATCTAATGTCAATCTTATTCACTATTTTTTTATGGCTCTGGCACGGTTTGTGCATTAGCCAGCGTCAAGTATGAGATTTTATCATTCGTGCTTTTTGCCTTAGAAATTCGATCATGTCCTCCATCCATGTACGGTTTAGGCACTCGCCTGGTACCGCACAACCCTCTCAAAGGCCGAGAACAAATTTAAATTAAATTAAAACTTGCCCTCGAACCGGGAATCGAACCCGGTACCCCTCACCTAGCTGCCACTTAATAAGACTGCTAGGCTATGAGACCCCTATCTTATTCACTTATGAAAACATAAATAGCACACACGTTATATCATATCACATATCGTCAAACATTGGTATGCCATTTATCATAATATGGACACTTTCGTGCACTGAACTGAAGTGTGAATGTTTACTAATCTTTAACATATACACAAATCTATGTACTTTGGTCTTTGGTTTCTTCATTGTAATTTATTTGCAAACCAATATAAACTTATTTTAGATTAACAATATTTATTATATTTTTATTCTCCAGGATTTTCTCATTTGAAATGTATTTTAATGTCAATAAATTCCTTAACAGTCATTCAAGAATTCACACGCAAATACTTGCAATTTCTCAGTTAATTCCCTTCTCAAACTTTAATTAAATTTTAATCAACTAATCGAACAACGCTATTACGCTGCAATTTAACTTGCGTTTTATGCGTTTAAGTAAAACGTTGAATTAAGGTGCATTTATTATACTAGACGAGTATATATCTAGCAATTTTCTTCATCAGATCAACATTTTATTTCTTTTTCTGTAATCTTTAGAAACATGTATGGTTTGCGTTTATTTTATTATTCATGTCTTAATAACTTTTCTCGAATGCTGTTGTCAAATTCATATAAAAACGAACAGAATTTTTATTAAAAGGTATATATTATTGATTTGGTCGGCATATGGATATGATGTGATGAGGACAGAGACAAACCATATTATATATATATATAGTAGGGATGCCTTCAAATTTAATGACGTGGAATAAGTGATACATGTATCTTATGTTCCAAAATAAACATATTTTTATTTTTTATTTTATTTTTATAATTATGCAGTACAAAACAAGAGGCACTTAATACCCGATGTTGTCATTACTATAATCGTAGAGGTCCGTAGCTGTCCGTAGCACAGAGAATTCTCGATAAGCCTGTATGTCACGATAAACAGCAATTATAATGATACCATGAAATATGTTTAAATCTTTTGTATGACAAAGTGATAGTATAATAGTGAGAGTACAGCAGTGGTCAACTACTACTTCTTTCGTTATAAATGGGTTTTTCACGTTTTCAAACACTTATAACATAAGTGTACTACTTATCTATGTACTGTTTTATTAGTCATATATTTTGAAAATGTCAAGATCAGTTTAAATTGTAAATTGTACATAAGCTTTAATTACTTTTTTGTAATTAATATAATTAAAAAAAAATATATCTACTGTTCTAAAATCTTTAAAACAAACCACTTTATGAATAAAAATCTATATTTTCATATCGTCATCAATTGTAGTAAATTATTTACGTAGACCAGAGTTTAAGTTGTTATAATATATTTTAAACATTTACAGCATATTAGTCTTCCTTTACCTATTTAATTAGGCAATGAAACTTTGAAATTATTTTAACTGTAAAATATTTATACAGTCATTATGAATACTACAAATAAGCGTTCATGTATAACAAACCTAAAGACAAACAGTTAAAGTGGCGTGTTTAACCGTGCATTAACGTACGTTCACATTCGTGTTTTCATTAACTATAACTTGTAATTGCTGCGCTTTAACTGTTAAGAATAAAAAGGTTATTAATACACGAGGAATAATTATGTTATCAAATTTTTGGAGCTTTTAAATAGAATTAAAAGTACATGTTAGAATAGGCCTAATTAGTATAGCAAAGTTGTTATAAGAAGAATGACGAAAATAATCTAAACTTTTCTAGACCTAGTTCTTTATTTGAAAGGTAATAAAAAATTGTTATGTAAGAAATTACAAAAAATGTGTAGCAATACTTATAGTTACCCCATGATAATTTCTAAGTCTTATTACACAACTATAATGTGATTTATATTTATTCCTAAGAAACATATTACAACTTTAGTTTTATCTGTATTATAAGTTTAAAAAAAAATCACGTTACACCATTGATTTGTTCTCTCTATATGAGCATTGAACACTGGCTCAGTAAGTGAAGGTGGCCATCGCTAGGAAACCAACACTTTGACCCAAAAATTTACTACATGTATCAGGTATATGTTGCTGATCACTCGACTGTAAGAAATAGAAATGATCAAAGAAATGGATGAAACCTGAACCCAAGATCCATATAGAGGTTGTAGCGCGACTAGATTATTAATATTATTATGTAAGTATCTTTTTCACGAAAAAAATCGTTCATTTTATTTTAAAGATAAAGTATAAGAAAGTCTGTAATAAAAAACGAAAGAACATAAAAGTAAGCAAGTTTTACGTAACTGTATTAGAGTTTTACTTTCATAGCCAAAACAAATGATGAATCACTGCCAACAATTTGTGACGACGAATCCCTGCTCATATTACTCACAAAACTATCTACTTACAATAATTGTTTATATTCTTTTCAAACTTTAGTAATATAGTAAATATATTTTTTATAGATATATATAGCCGTCTAGTTATCTCTGCTACCTTCTAAGAACCTGCGTATTTTACCACCTAGGTGGAAATATATGCAAATGGTATAGTGTCGTAACACATACTGAAATCTCTGAGAATCACCTTATAATCAAGTGTTCAATACCCATAACAAGCATTGATTTGTGTTTACCACACCAGAGTCCTTACTCAGTAACTTCCAATACCGACATTATTTACTTTAAATAGTAAGGGCCCAGTTCGCGAAACCGCATATCCATCTCTGTATATATACCGCCTGTGTAGCTTGCTGGTTAACGCTTATAGAAAATATTCATCTGAATTCAATATTTTTAACCTACAAGTATTGTCTAACTTAAACGCAAAGTTTAGTCAGTGCAGCGTTAGCTTAGTGGCTTAAGCGTGCGACTCTCTTCCCTAAGGTCGTAGGTTTGATCATCGGCTGTGCACCAATGGACTTTCTTTCTATGTGAGCATTTAACATTCGCCCGAATGGTGAAGTAAAACATCGTGAGGAAACCGGCTTGTCTTAGACCCAAAAAGTCGACGCCGTGTCAAGGACAGGAGGCTCATCACCTACTTGCCTATTAGATTGGTCAATGATCATGTAAAAGATACAGAAATCTGAGGCCCAGACCTAACAAATAGGTTGACTGATTTTTTTAAAACGCAAAGTTGTGGAACTAATTTTTCAATTACTTCAAGATCCTGCCTTCATCACTAAAGCCATTTAAAATCTCTCCAGGTAAATTAAGCATAAAGATGTAATAAAAGCGTCGTTGCATAATGTATCGTTAATGGAAGCGTCGTAGATATAAGTGTGCAATAATGTAAGTGCTACGGCTGTTAAAATTACTCGTTGTTAAGTAATTAAGTTAATGTACCGGTCCAGTGAGTCGCAATTAATTGCTTACTGAGATTAACTTCTGCTATCGTTTTTTACATATGCCCGTTATCTATGTCAAGTATATTGTTTCTCGGTTGATGGTTTTTTTGCGTGTGAGAATAAATTAAAGTATAATACACCCCTGTTCTTTTTTCTTAATTTTTTTCTAGTTATTGAGATAGGGGATAACATCGAAATAGGTATATTATACGCCTTACCTGTTGTGTCGATTACAATGTATTCTATTAAAAAGCTGTACGTAATTAAAATAATATTAAATGGTTTACTATTCTAATAGACCGCAAGCCCATGAACAAAAAATACATGTGAAATGACCCAACGTGAAGTACGTTTAGAAGGCTATTACTATATCTGAAAATAACTCTGAGCACTATGCCGTCATTTCTAAGCGGTACATGTGAGTACGTGAGTGAATGGAATTTCTCAGGTACAAGTGAGGAATTTCGACTAATTATTAATGTACGGCTTTGTTATAAGTGTATAGATGATTAAAAATAAATGTCGAAAAACCTAGTGCCGTACTAAAGTGATGGTGCCGGAAGGCGGTGCAAATTTTTAATTCGACAACAGTTGCAGAAGCAATATAGGTCATTTATTACTGTACGGCATTGGTGTCATTCCTTTTGGACACATATACAGATACTTTACCCGTAAACGCCGTACTTATTTCCGCTCAGAAATGACGGCATAGTGCTCGAGTTATTTTCAGATATAGTAACAGCCTTCTAAACGTAATTCACGTTGGGTCATTTCACAGGTATTTTTTGTTCATGGGCTTGTGGTCTATAAGACCGTAGACACATATAAAATCCAGAAACGAATACACTGATGTATTGAAAAAAAAAATGAAATAAAGGAACATTACCTCAAAAGTTCCTTTGCAAGACGGGACATTCTGGAGGCACGAAAGAGTGAAGAATGTTGGCAAAACTAGAAAAAAACTCTAAGTCCTTGAGTATATTTAGGAAAGAAATCTTAATAATCGCTTTAAAAATAGCATATATCTCATTTTTTATCAATGATCTCTACAACAGTCCATTAGAGAGAATGGTAATTGTGCATGCGCATGAGTTGCAAAATGCGGTCTTCAACAACTGAACCGTAGTCTGCGCACGAGACTTGATTAAGTTTCAGTTTATTATTCGAAACCTTTTAATGTTTCTATGGAAATAGAAGAATACTAAATGAGGTTTGCTATTTTTAATTTTTCTTTTAAAATAATTTAAGACATGACACCGTAATATTTGAGATTCAGAGTTTCGCTGAAGTTTTCGTGTACTACATGTAACTTAACCGAATTCGTCTAAACTCAAGTATAACTTAAGTACTAAGTAGTCATTCCGTTAAATTGTGCTTACGTTATAAACAGTCTAGAGCTTAGGGTAAAATCGTGTAATATTGATTTAAATGAGCAGAGAAGACACTAGTTAGTACATATAGTTAGAAGTGTATGTGTATAAATTAATTTGCAATCTGTGGTGATATAAGGGTTGAAGCAGGCGCCATTAAATCGAAAACCAATTATGAAAAATGTAACATAAATACAGATACAACATGATCTCATATATAAGGGACATGACAGAGATATATTTTACTAGATGTTAAGTTTTATTCACACTTTCTCACTCCGCTGCACACGCACCGTGATATGCAATCCAAGTTGGACATCCTGGAACGCGAGGCGGGATTTGCGGGACTCAAAATCAACACCCGGAAAACGAAAGAAATGCGTGTTGAGGTTGAGAACCGCACCCCGTTGCGGATGGGCGTCGGGGATGTAGAAATCGTTCATAAATTGGTTTACCTCGGAAGCGTCGTGTCTGAAACTGGAGGTATAGAAGAGGACATCACTTCACGCATTGCCAAGGCGCGAGCTACCTTCGTACAACTTCGGCCTGTATGGAAGTCACGGATGTTGACGCGTCGAATCGTGTGAAACGTAGAGGGTCACTAAGTCGGTCCGCTGGCTCCGCGACCCAAACAGTATCTTGGACTCGGAAACCTAAGGCATGCCGGTTTTCGCACGATATGTTCATTCAAGGAGCTAGTGTTAAACGCGCAGATAGACAGGAAGTCTAATGATGCACAGTTGGGGTTCGAATCTACGACCTCAGGGTTGAGAATCGCACGGTGAAGCCATACTTATTACACTTTTATGAAAAGTAAATTACGTACTTTAAATGGAAATATTATTGGTTCCAAGTTTCGTTAAGTAAGCCTTTACTTGAAATTATATGAAAAGCAAATAAATTAAATTAGGCTGATGCATAATTATTGACATAATACAGCCTGAGGTTGAAAATAAAGTATCTTGGCAAAACAACGAGAGAAACAGAACTCTTTATAACCTTTAATCTTCCTCATAAAAGTATATTAAGGCAGCAAATAAAAAGGCACCACGTGGTTACGCATTAGGGCGCATTACCGTTTAAAATCAGGTATTTTCATAGCAATCATGTCTATCATAGTATTGATATTTTATATTTCTATGCGCTTTATAGTAATATTTTTAAGGAATAACGCTTATGCTTTAATAAACCACATCTAGAAGCAGCTATATCACTGTGAAAGCGTTTAATTAACACGAGTGACAGTGAGATGCGAGTCGACACAGACGCCCATACATTTCCATATACGCACATTTAACTTACAAGGTATCTTAATTAAAATGATTATTATAATAGCTGTATATTAACTAGTGGCTTCTTTATTTATGAGGAAGTATTTTTCTTTAATAGAGAGATTCGTCTAAGGTGAATACTGCGTTGCAATTCGATACGTAATCATCAAATTTGATGGATGTGCAATATTTCAATAATTGTTCTGGAATCAAATAAATAAGCTACCTAAAGATTTCACTGGATTTATTTGTTAACTATTTAAATTACATTTTTAAGCTATGGCATAGATTTTATCGCGGGCTTTGAGCGCGGCGACCGAAACAAGAAATTCCGTAACGAAAAAACCTAACACACGATGACGTAATATAGGTGCGGCAAATACGCGTTAGAGTGAGACAGAACGCATACAGCGCATTCCCATCTCTCTGACAAGTTCGGTGACGTAGCGCGGCCGGTGCAGCCGGTACGCGTTAGAGTGAGACAGACTATATAGGCGTTTTAGTCTGAGTCTGGTAGAGTGGTAGATTGAAATAATATCAAAGAAAAAACTTGAATTAATATCAAAGAAAAACAAATACTGTATAAATAAAAAAAATAAATAAATAATTACTACTGCATAAGTTGTTAAAAAATGCTATGCAATAGCTTTACCGCGGCAGTCCCCGATTGCCACACGTTTTTTACTTTTTTTATTTTTTTTCTCCTATACGGATTGGATGAAAGAAATCTAATAAGAAATGAAACCCTATGGCTATGATTGAAGATTGTCTGATGAATCAAAATATTGGTCTACCACTTTTTTCTATTAACCATTTAAAAATAGCTGTACGTAATGAAAAGGTTAGATTAAAAGCTGTAAAAACTGTTGTAAAACTATTCCTTTCAGCTCTAAGAGATTTAAAGCTAAAAGTTTAATCTCGTGTTGTTTTTCAGAACGCAATCTTCTCGGTTGATTTAACTATGAAGTAAATGTTACCGCTTAAAGTTTCTACAATCCGCCAGCTACAGATAAAAATCCAATTTAGTCACGACTTGGAATTGCCGCGCTGATAAACTTTATGATTCAAATCACGTATTTTATAGTTATATAATGAAAACCATATGCTGGTTAATAATATAATCATTACCGCGAGTTAGTAGGTACTACAACATGAAATTTATTTCTACCATACCTCATTAAGAAATACCTCCTAGGGACCAGTTTGCAAAATGTTTAAAAATTTTAGTTGGTCGTATGTCAAATAAAAGTTAAATTTGTAACTTTTTAAAGGTTTAAAACATATGTTTATGTTAAACTTGTTTTGTCAAAGCGTTTTTCTTTTTAATTAGAATAAAACAAAAGTTTATCTATAAACGAAATGAAAACAAAATGTGCTAAAATTTGTAAGTGAGTAGCAAGAGAGGGACGCCATTAAAAGTTTTAATGACTTGAGCATTCTTTCGGGTCTCGAAGTGGTATTAATTAAAAGAGAGCTGGGATCAAGCGCGTTTGTACAGGCCGCGATAATACACAGATGGAAAGAATGGCAAACATACGTGGCGAAACCTATTTAATGACCACATTTAGCCAGTAAGTATTTACACTCAGCTGTCAGTGGTAGCGTAAGTACTATTTGCAATTCTAAATAGTGTTAATACATTTTTCTTTAAGATTAGTACTAACTCGTACGGTGAAAGAGAAAACTCGAGAAAACCGGCATGCCTTAGACTTGGACTTAATAGTTTAAGAAGACATGAATTAATCAAATCAAAATGAAAAATTGTAGGTAGGTTTGAGGTTTGATACGCAATTAATGTCGATAAAAAAATAATTAATAAAATAGGCTGTCTCTTTGCGTCGAACTCCACTTTGGATGATCAAGGGAAGGAACCACCGACATTATTGCGGTGTGATACTACGATGCCCGAAGTTATATTCCGGCAACGTGCTATCCGTAAAGCTTTGTCTTCCTTGGACATCCATAAGTCGAGCGGACCCGATGGCATCCCTCCAATTGTGCTGCGTACTTGTGCTCCTGAGTTGGCTCCGGTCCTAACGCGCCTTTTCCGGTACCTTTACACGCTCGGCACTGTTCCGAAGTGCTGGAAGATCGCTTCGATACATCCGATCCCTAAAAAAGGCGATCGCTCTGATCCGTCCAACTATCGCCCAATAGCTATAACCTCCTTGTTCTCCAAAATAATGGAAACCATTATTAACAGCCAGCTCCTGAAGTATCTAGAGGGCCACCAGCTGATTAGCGATTCTCAGTACGGCTTTCGTCGTGGTCGCTCAGCTGGTGACCTCCTTGTATACCTTACACATAGGTGGGCAGAGGCAATTGAGTCCAAGGGGGAGGCACTGGCGGTAAGTTTGGACATAGCGAAAGCCTTCGATCGGGTGTGGCACAGAGCGCTGCTCTCGAAGCTTCCAGCCTACGGGCTCCCTGAGAAATTATGCAACTGGATTTCCAGCTTTCTCGCTGATCGGAGCATCAAAGTCGTCATCGACGGAGCATGCTCCGACCTGAAACCTGTGAATGCTGGTGTCCCACAAGGCTGTGTCCTATCCCCGACCCTGTTTATTCTGCATATCAATGATATGTTGCAGCTTAGCAACATTCATTGCTATGCGGACGACAGCACTGGGGATACTTTTTACACTGGCCGGGCAGGTATTTCTCGGGCTGTTGTCGATGAGTACCGGAACAAACTTGTGTCTGAAGTCGAAACTCTTCTACGTGGAGTCTCGGACTGGGGTAGACTAAATCTAGTCCAATTTAACCCCAAGAAGACACAAGTATGCGCGTTTTCCGCTAAAAAAACTCCCTTTGTCGCTACTCCCCTCTTTGAAGACACTCTCCTTAAAGCCTCGGCTAGCATCGGAATACTGGGCGTTGACATATCGAATAACGTTCAGTTTCGCGGTCATCTGGAAGGAAAGGCTAAATTAGCCTCCAAAAAGCTTGGTGTGCTCAGCAAGGCGAGACGGTACTTCACTCCGGGCCACCGCTTGCAACTATATAAAGCGCAAATTCGGCCCCATATGGAGTACTGCTCTCACCTCTGGGCGGGAGCTCCCCAGTACCAGCTCCTTCCACTTGACCGTATTCAACGAAGAGCGGTTCGAATCGTCGACGACCAGTCACTTTCAGTGCGGCTTGATCCCTTGGCGTTGCGTAGAGATGTGGGATCTCTCTGCATCTTCTACCGCATTTACCATGGAGAGTGTTCAGAGGAGTTGTTCGGTCTAATACCTGCAGCTGAGTTTCATCATCGGACGTCAAGGCAAAATACAAAATACCATCCGTATCACCTCGACGTCCGTCGTTCCACAACAGAGCGTTTTCTAAGGCAGTTTTTGCCGCGCACCACCACTATGTGGAACCAGCTGCCCACAGAAGTATTTCCGAACCAATTCGACTTAGGGTCCTTCAAGAAAAGAGCGTACCAATTCCTGAAAGGCCGGCAACGCACTTGCGAGCCTTCTGGCATTGTGAGTGTCCATGGGCGGCGGTATCACTTAACATCAGGTGAGCCTCCTGCCCGTTTGCCTCCTATTACATAAAAAAAAAAAAAAAAAAGCTGCTTCAAATTTTCAGTTCTCGAATGAAGGGCGTACGACGGTCAAAGCTGCTAACATTACACATTCATGACATGTATTATAAATAAATAATTACGAAGCAACGAAATCTAGTTGTAAGGCTTTAATAACTACTAGTTTTGTAATAGTATTATTTATTAATGGCTCTACTAAAACATACAAACAAAGACATTAATTTAGTCAGATATAACTACAAAGCGGTTTCGCACGTACTTGTTGTATAAACTACGTGACTGTGTGTTTCAAACAACAAGGTATCAGTGAAGTATCATCCTACTGAATGCTCTTAAGGTGGTAAAGAGTAAGATATAAGACCGTTTTTTGCTTTGTTTCAGCCACATATTGTGGAATATATTTCATACTTCCCAGTAAACGTTGAAACATTATATATGCTGTCTTGTTTCTACAACTCAACCCGCGTTTACGCATCGTTCGTAAGAAACGTTTTATTTCGACAATTTTGTCTCCGATTTACATTTGTCTACCACGAGAAAGTATTTTCATATTTATTCATAGTTTTTGACACCTAACGTGGCTTTTTTTGTGTAAGAATTTTCAAAATCACTTTAGTCGATCTGGCAATTATCTTCTACAACCTTAAAGACTTTACAATATTACTATATAAAAAACATTCAAGCGTTGCTATCGACGAACGTAAAAAAAACATTGCACCCGATATATATTTCGAGCATCAAATTAAATTCAATACAAACTACGTAGTACGGAGTTTAAGGATTGTAATAACTTAATTCCTTTTATACTATGTTATACTTCTATATATTCTATGTTACCAGATACCAGATGCATACGGCATAGGTTAAAATAATGAAAAAAAATCTGTCTCCGTAAAATACCAAATATTATTTAAACAGTAGGTATATAACGTTCAATACTTTCACGTCAATATCAGAAATAAAATTCTTTGCTAAAAAATAAAATCAATTCACTGAAAGCAATCTTTTTAAGTACTTCAAAAAGTTTTGTTTATAGACAGCGACTTGAAACAATGGCAGCTATTTTTTTACAACCAAAGAATATCTTTTTACCGGAATTATAGACTAATAGCTGACGTAAATTTTCAAGTGAAAACTTTCTTAGCATCGTGGTGATTTGAAAGTTGATTGACTGAGAAAGGGACAGTAAAAAGAGACAGACACATAAATTCATAAGATTTAACGTGGGAGAAAATGATATAGGAAGCATTTATACAGTGTATAAACTTTGAAAAAATTGTGTGCATTTTTTTTATTGGAACGAAGTACCTTATTTATTACAATTTCTATTGAAATGTATATTAAATTAAGTTTATCAATGGTTACATTAATTACCATAATCTGATTTATATAACTAAATTTAATTGTAACAGCCTATAAAGGTCAAATTCAATCTCGTGACTAAGAACTAGTGCCGGAATAAAGCTCACGTCGCTTGTATATAATTGAAATTGATTTTCGTAAACTGTAATTTCATGTATAATAACAGGGTGCAGACCCATCTCTTAAACTATTTTAAAACAATGAACTTAAAACAAGAACGAGTGAAAACTGAAGACAGGACGAAGTTCGTTGAATAAAAAACACAGCACGCTCCTGTAATTGAGTTTGTACCATTCAGTCGTACTGAACGCTCAAAGGTTTGAGAGAAAGCCCATAATCTAATAACTTGCAGTTTCACACTTCACAATGTAGTTGGTTTGACATTCAGAAAATGAAGTATTGGAAAATCTATATGAACGTTGTCTTTTCTACCTATTAACCTTTTTGCGTTTTATTTGTTAACAAAATATTTGAGTGTGATTAACGAATAACCCGAAATTATAAAACCCAACGAAAATCAGGTTAATTAACAATTAAGTTATTTTTATTATAACTCTTTTTAAGATTTAATAAAACAATTTTTAACCGGATTGAAGTTATGTATTTACAATTATTTTACATAATTTTAAATTTAACCGACGTTTCGCGTGCTTTACAGTGTGCGTGGTCACGGGGACTGAAGACAAAAGGTGTTGAATGTCAAAAAGTATCACAGCTGTTGAAAAAGTTGTATTATCTGTATTTATTTCTCCAGAGTTGGTATCGACTAAAAGATGGAGGGTTTTGGCAGAACGTCGGTTAAATTTAAAATTATGTGAAATAATTGTAAATACATAACGTCAATCCGGTTAAAAATTGTTTTATTAAATGTGTAAAAGTTATGGCAATAAAAGACAATACTATATTTTTTTAGATGTTTTGCGTTGTAAATTTTTATGAGCTATTCAGAATCTAGCGTAGAATTTGAATAAGTCTACATTAATTAATTATCTTACAACTTTGTCTAATAAAAGTAATTATATACAGTTTGTTTTTAATCAATAAACTAAGCTCAAAAAATTAATCCCTGAACGTCAATTAGTCGTTTCTAATGAAGAGCCAACGGTCAATTTGCCGAGATAAGGGTCCTTACTTCTCATCGAGAGCCATCCACCGCTCGATATACGACAGTATATATCTCTGTACACTATTTGGGTGACTGGATAGTGAGAGTTGTGTAGGTGATATTTTATATAGATACAGTCTAATGGTAGATGACATTTTCTTAATCTATACTAATGAAGTCAGAGGGGATGCATTTGCTTTTCACTCATCAGTTTAGTACACTGACTTTCACTAACTTAAAAGTATTTTAGAAGTTTCTTTGAACCATTTGTTTTATGAACTTATTTGTTTTGAAATGTGTTCGATTAGATGGGATTGTTCACTAACTATATATAAGCCAAGCCAAGCTAACCACCGTTGCACACAGCGACCTGAGTGTTAGTACATTTTGTGAGGTTTTTTTAAGTACTAAGACTGTTTAATAAGTAATACTTATTCAGTTAAGTATTATATTAACTTTCGCAATTCATATGTAGGGTTTTGCATCATTATGTATATTATTCGATTACACAGCAGTCAGATACCGTCTTCACTCAAACATTGTATAACTAGGCTTAATACTGAGTACGGATATCTTACAAAGATATAAAAATGACATAAACTCAGCAAGTAGTGTTTACGATCTCAACAACATTGAATTTGATGCACGTCGCCACGACTAGGGATTGCAACATTAACAATTCTTAACTCTACTTGTAAAGTGTATAATACATTATTAACCCGGATTAGTTTGTCTATAAAGTAGTGGGTACCGTTATATATTTATTTGCCAGTAAAAATACCATTATTTATTTATTTGACATTTTCTTGATAATTCTAATACTAGTAATGTGAAATATTCTTTGTCTTTCATACTTTGACGATCACACTCGTATCATTTTGAAAATTAGTAAATCGACGACTCATTGGTCTAGTGGCTAGTAGCCCTGACTGCGAATCCATGGGTCCCGGGTTCGATCGCCCGCTGAGACGAACATCGATGTGATGAGCATTTTGTGTGGTGCTTAGGTCTTGGGTGTCGGGTCGGTGTGTTGGGTCGCTGTAATAAAACATTACTCACAAGATACAATTGTACAATTCTTATTGAACGATAACTTCCTTATAAAAAAACAAACGGGCCTAGTACAGAAAACGTAAATAGTTTAAGGTAGAATGCTTTACAGCGTTGTCAGTACAATTTTTGTAATAACCAATGAACTTACCTCAGAGCAATAAAGTACCACGCGCGTGAAAAACCGTGAAGGAGAAATAAAAAACAGCATTCAACCTTTAGGTTATAAACTGCATTTTTCGCTTTATGCCCTCGTAAAGTCCTCGCCCAAATGTGGCTTTCTCGGTGATTATCATCTGTAATATGAGACATCCTTTATATAGGCGAAATGAGATTATACAGGGGCGCCGGTAAAAGCACCTAAGTATATTATGTTCACGTACAAGTTCAAACGCAGCTTGAGGTTTACGTTGCTTTGGAAATGATAACTTTATGATACTTATTATGTACTTCTCTAACGCAAAGAACTGGTTTTAGATTATTTTAATGGTACATTCGTATACCACAGTGTAGGATTAGATTCATGACAACGCATGTTCAGTTGTTGTGCATTTGACACACAATTTGTTAACAAAGTTATTTGATACTTTTACGTTTATTTAGTTAAATAATTAATATTTTATCATACTTTTTATATTAATAATCAGTCTGTCCTGGTTACGAATAGGTGGACGTTTATAAATATATTTTCTAAATAATTATAGCATGTCATAATGTAACATTAGTGGTGAAACAATTCGAAATAGATTCAGAAGTTTTTAGTTTATTCGGTACAAACATACAAATCATTTCCGTCTACAATATGATTATAGATATGTATTAAAAAAAAATACGTGTGGCACTTGGGGACTGCCGCGGTAAAGCTATTGCATCGCATTTTTTATCAAGTTATGCAATATAATTTTTTTTTTGTTAAGCAGAATTTGTTTTTCTTTGATATTATTTCAATCTACCACTCAAACAGACTCAGAATAAAACGCCTATATAGTCTGTCTCACTCTAACGCGTACTGGCAGCACCGGCCGCGCTTACGCTACGTCACCGATCTCGTAAGAGAGATGGGAATACGCAGTATGCGTTCTGTCCCACTCTAACGCGTATTTGCCGCACCTATATTACGTCATAGTGTGTTAGGTTTTTTCGTTACGGAATTTCATGATTCGGTCGCCGCGCTCAAAGCCCGCGATAAAATCTATGCAATAGCTTAAAAGTCAAAAAGCTGGTTTTCACAAACTGTTTAAAACATAATGCAGAAATTCTAGGATCAATCCTCTAGAGACCAAATGCTGGGAATATCAAAACGGGACTGAAAACACTAACTTATTGTACTTATGTATACCCACAGCCCTCAATCCTGCAATGAATATAAAACATCATTTTAATAATTCAGTTCTCTAATATATTCAGGAATCCTTTTAGAGACGAACATTAGTAACACGCTTTGAGGGTATTTTGTCCTCTTTTGGGTGGACCTCTTATTAAAATTTGGATATAACCTCGTGCCGTGGTAGCTCCGAACCTTCCTTTTGCTGATATTAACGATTATATTTATTGAATGAAGAGAAATTCTTAAAAGTTGTCATCATTATTTAAATTCGTTTAAATTTGCAAACATTTGATGAATTATAAACGGAATTGGCTCGTGGATCATCATGTGTCACAAGTCAAATTACAAACTTTACTTAAAAACTATTACAATACACCACCAACTATATTTTTTAAACACACATCATTAACACAATTTGACTGATAGAGACAAAAGAGTCAAATAATTAATCGAGTGTAATTTGACAAATTTAGTGTAAATAATTTATTGTTAAAATATTAAATAAATCTTTACCCACCCGAATAAAATGTAAAGAATACGGAACAATATTCGTTTTACTAAAACATGGAAATATAAACAAAACTTTGTCTTTTAACATCACGAGGTTAAAGGCAAAGGCTGTTGAATAAAAATCCTGTATATTCCCTGAATTGTCTCCTTTTTGAGACTTAGTTTAAAAAACAACAGCACAGGGTATTTTCATTTTAATTAAATCTCTACGCATGCAAATGTAAAGCGTCTGCTTTTTGCTCGACTTTAGGAAATCTCTATTTGCTTTTTGTTTTAAATAAGATTTACATATTTACGTGTATGCACAATAAGTGTAAATATTTGTAACATATTTTCAAACTTGGAAAGAATGAGCATATTCAATAAACGGAAACTTCTCTTTAACAATAAAAACACAGGAATAGCGAGACCGAGTGAGAGAAAAATTTATGCAGCATATATTTTTCAACAACATTCATTGCGGGTTGTTTTATAACCATCATTTACATCTACGGGACAAGGCAAGGGCAAGGGCAAGCAATGTAAATAGGTGTACTATAAAACAAACATTACATTTCGGTCGCGATTCTCTATACTACCTCGCGGTAAAATTATTCTTTCTAGAGAAAAAAGGTTCACCATCCGAGCTTTTATATTGAATGAGCAAATAGTTCATGGAATATTTGACCCGTGAACTTCCTCTAGCAGTTACTATTACTGGTAAAAATAATATAACTATTAATTGCGACTGAACTTCATCTAATTAAAGTATTCGTATTATATATGTCACCATAACATTGAACGTACATTATAATCTATCCCGCGATATTGAAAGTGGGCGAGGTATCCGAGCGACCGTTTTGCTCGTAATTTAATGCATAGTTTTTCGACCAATTACAATATTCATTTTAATCCATAGAAGAAATATTACGGTGAATATTTATAATTTTCCATTAATACAAAAGAATATTAAACACGAACCGAAAATAATAGGAGGTCATTCTCAATTACGAATATTTGAGCTTACAATAGATTTTCATTACCCATGGATTTGAGAGCCGTCCGTTTAGCGCGAACTCAAACTAGTGCAAAGTGAAATTCAATTTAAAATCAACAAAAATGGATCCCGTTCATTTCCGGCGCGGCCGCCCACTGGTGACTTTAATTACTTTTTATTTCCAACCAACTAGTGTAGATTGCGTATTTTTGACGCGCTGCTGATTTTATTTTCTGACTTTTTGTTGAAGTTTGTATTTATCTTAAAGTTTCATTCATTCAGTATAGGTTTTCCATTCGTGTTCATTATTTTTGTTCTTTGCTGACTCGTTTTCATAAATTACTTTAAAAACATAGAATTGTCTCCAAAATGCACTAACAAGTATATTTAATATTTCTTGTATTATCAAGAGAATTCGATGTACTAAACGATAATTCGTTTATTTGGAAGTTGGTCCACGGACAGGAGCTATGCTTGAACCAACACAAAAAAGGGTGCGTGTACTTATTTCGCGCGTAAGAAGTTATACTTCTTTGGCATTATTAAAAATAGTTTTCGATTGCATGCAAATAATTAATTACAATTAAATAATCAAAGACTGGAAAAGGAATCATTATAGTCAATAAAGGTCAGTTTACATTTAAAAATTAAATAAATATTTATTATTATTCTCTTACATTAAGTGTAACATAAATTCTATTATTATTCAAATGTTGTTTTTGAATTATGTTCAATGCCGTAGCATCTTCCGTTCGCAACTTCATTCTGTTAATTTCGTGTCACGGTGCGCGCGCATCGTAAAATTTAACTCTCATCAATTTTTCATAACGCGCCTAAAGAAGTATAACTTCAAAAATTACAAGTCGAATTGATAACCTTTTCACTGAAGGACTGAATCTGAAGAAGGCAGTTAAAACCAGAAATAGTTCGTTTATGCACTTTGAAGCATCTTTGATAAATTATGTGTTTACAAAAAAAATTGTTGTTAAACTTATGCGCTAATAACTTCTGCGAGCAATGCACAATTTTGAAAATTATTCTAAACCTAAACCCGATTATAGTTTAGACAAGTAAATTCCAACAGTAAATAAAGCAACTTGACTAAATTGTCTTAATCGAGTTATGCAAATACAAGTCCAAGTATGTCAGACATTACATTGTTAGTGCAAACAAAGTCTTGAGACTTGGAACTGAACTGGTCCCGCGTCTAATCTTGTTTAGTTCTGACTTAGCCTTATCCCACAACTTTATGATGGGCCAAAGTTTAACTTAAAGGTTAACGTGGCGATATGAATTTAATTTGAAGGCTGAGCTTGGCTTAGAAGTCAGCTATTTAATTGGAATCAAAACCCTACTGCCAGGTATTAAGTTAAAAAAAACTTCCGCTCTTGGATTTGTGTGTCATAAAAAATAAAGTATATACCTATGTAAAATATAAAAGTCAAGCTACGAATAGGATTTGCATGCAGTTTTGACAGTTATCCGTTCGGAAATACAGCACCAATATAAAACCAAAGGAGATTGTATATTGAATAGTAAAAAAAAGGGTGCGTGTACTTATGTACGCGCGTAAGAAGTTATATTTCTTTAGCAAATAATCAAAGACTGGAAATGGAGTCATTATAGTCAATAAAGTTCAGTTTACATTTGAAAACTTAAATAAATAAATATTTATTATTATTCTCTTCCATTAAGTGTAACATAAATTCTATTATTATTCGAATGTTGTTTTTAAATTATGTCCAATGCCATAACATCGTAACGTAGCATCTTCCGTGGGCAACATCATTCTGTTAATTTTGTGTAACGGAGCGCGCGCATCGTAAAATTTCACTCTCATCAATTTTTCATAACGCGCCTAAAGAAGTACAACTTCAAAAATATTATTACGTCTCAAAAATATTTATATTATTCGTAAAACAACTGCCTCTGTTCACCGAAAATTTTAACTTTTTAGCGCAGTGTGAAGTTGCGTTATTTATTGTTGTTTAAAAAATTCAAAACAATACCATAAGCTAATCAATAATCCCAGTCCAAACAATTGAACAAAACTCATAAATTCCACCCAATCGAAGAGCAGTTGGTACTCGGCTAGTGTCAATTGTTTTGTTGCCCGGCCGAAGCTTCAACCGGTTTCGCCCGTCAATTGTATCCGGGCTTGAAGTTCGTGATCCGTTAGAATTGCTAACTTTTCTGAGGCATAGTTTTTGCTTTGTTCCCGTTTGTAGGATTTCCAGGCCTTTTTGAATAAATGGAGATGCGGTCGGCGGAAATATGTATATGACGTGGCTATAGCCGAGTTTTCGATATTCGTTATAGGAAAAGTGAATATTTCTATTCGTAGAGATAGTTAAGTGTACCATAAAGTAATAGAGTACGTAACATTTTATTACTGTTAATTTATAATAGTTTTATCAGTAATCAGTTTTTATTTAAACATGTTATATATTAAGAAGTGTCAGCGAATTTGTTAGTCTTAAAATCAGTGGTAGATAATGCTAACTATAATATGCAATTTATAACCTGTACATGATTCACTTACAAAATATTGGGGTATCGAGTCCTTTAAACAGAAAATTAAGCAAATATTTATAAGCAAGCAAATTCAAAGAGCAAATAGAAGTTATTTAACAATAACAAGAATTATAAATATTTTGAAATTTCCCTAATAATATTAATAGTTTATTTTAGTTATTTGTTGAAAATTACTATAGCAGAGCTGTCATCATAGGTAGTTTAAAATTTTCCGACACAGATGACATTTTTCAAATATAAAATATACTTTTCTAATTACAGATTTTATAACTATATGCATTTAAATATAGACTCTCTTCCCATTCTGAATACGTTCATACGAATAGTGAACTAAAACAAGTAAAATCGCTTTAAGAAACTTGAGAATAAATAAGTCAAAATAGTTTGGTATTTAAATGAGTTTGCGCTCGACGACTTACTAACTCCAATATAAAGTAAGGCACGTCTTAGACTAAATACGTCATTGTTCAAGGAATTTGAAGTTGACATTAAAGTCTGCTTTGTTTTGCTCAAACGACATAAAATCCTCTTAGATTTATATGAATACTTCAAATTAATGATAGATGTATAAACATTATTTTTAGTTCAAGAATTTTAATTGAAACTTCAGATGCGTATATAGAAATATTAATAAAATATCAATAATGAAATTTAACAAATAATTTTATTGGAGTTCCTTCACAGGTTGAATAAATATATATACAGTCAAAACCGTTTATAACGACATTGAAGGGACCGTATAGTTGCCGACGTTATATCCGATAGTCGTTATAAGCAATGTCATATACACAAGTACAGTACATATGTATGTATGTACATGGGTTAAAATATGGTATGTATATATTATAATATGTAAAGGAGTCAAAAAAGAAACAAAAATATTTATTACGAAATAATTAGGTACGAAAGTAATCAGTCATTTTGATCTGTTTTTTTTAGCTCAGTCGCAAATATTTTTTGCATTTAATCCATATGACATGAGATTTTTATTCAATAGAAAACAATTTTCTCTTTTTTTGCGACATGATAACACATAAATGCACAATTGCACAGTCAAAACAACACCAACACTTAAATCAAACTTACTCACGCAGTCAATTAGCAAACTAAACGTGTAAAGTATGCAAGGTCAAATGGCCGGGAAGAGGTTCGGATGAGGCGGGAGAAAGTGCGTAGGTAATAATATGCCTAATATTCATTCAATGCTTATAAATAACATTTAAAATCGTTTGTATTGTTTTGTTTTGCTAAGACAAGAAGCGGTTGGTCGTTATAGCCGATGAATATCGATAAAATTTCGTCGTTGTAAGCGATATGTCGCTGTATCCGATGTTGTTAGAAGCGGTTTGTTTACTGAATAGTTTACTAGGGATTCGGACGGGACCATACAATCTGGTTGTAATAACCGATAGGTCGTTGTAAACGATGTCGCTATAAACGGTTTTGACTGTATATATATTTATATCTAATTATTACAAGCCTGTCCTAACGTTTTGTTATCTTTCCTTCCCACTCGTCACAGAAAAGGTACTAGTGCAAGTAAATGTGATACTTTTAATGTTCTAGTCCTATAGAGCAACTAACAATGCGCAGTAACAGTATAACATATTCCCACTGAAAGCCTAAAATATAAATGAATAGAGGCAGAATTGTGGAGCAATTGAAAAGTAAAGGCAGTACGAAACGATCTGTATCAAACCGGCCGAGCTTCGCGAAAAACTTTGGATTTATTCTGAGCTTAATTAAAGTTTTGCCCCCGCACGTGTACATAGAGAGATACCTTAAAATGATGTATACTTTGTGGTCTGTACAATGCCTGTATTTAAAACATTGTTCAAGTCTCTAAAAAAGCTACTTAATTAAAGTTCATTGTTCGTTCGGCAATAACTGTTATTAAAGTGGTCGTTATCAAATTCCATAAGAAACAATATAATAATGAACGTTTTAATAAGTTAATTTCGGCGAATGAAACGAAATAATTAATTAAAGAACGTACGTACTTAATGACTATAATTAATACGTATTTACTCTTAGCTACTACACCGCTTATGGTATCAACATCAAATCATAATAACATACCGTATATTTTTTATAACAAGACTTTTCGTCAAAAATAACATTTGAACGTCATTTGTTCGAAAGTTGTAAATTGTTCTAAGTCTTAGTATAAATTATAGTAGATTAATAATGCAGTTATTCTTAGAAATCGTTCGCGATTTGTCGCATTGTATGTACGTGTTCACCTGCTCGGCCGCTGCAAATTTAATCAGCGCCCGATGCACCGGAATTTCACCGAATGTACTCCTTCATGCTTTTTAACTATTTGCCCACAAAAATATACATTTGAATGGTCATAGAATTTGCACGCTTTTTGCGAACTTTTATTTCCAGCACAATTTTTAAAAAAATTCTTGATTAAAAGTAATTCTTAATTTAAGACAATTTATAAATTAAAACGTGTAGGAAAACTTTTTCAGCATATTTGATATGTATAAGTTTAATTCTATTGTTCTGAAGCGCAAAGGTGCTTTAAAGATACGCGATTGCAAGTATCAGAACGATTTGGATATTTTTTTATATATTCTTTATATCTTGCGGCAGGTGGAACTTACTATTACTTACTACTTACATCTAATTTTGTTTAAGCTGTAATGCTTTAGTTAAAACTTTACCATAAGACTAAATTCGTTTTTTTACGTATAAAGGGGAAAATGTTAAGTCATGCATAATAACTACACTAGAGTACTACTTTAAAATGTAAAGGAAATATAGAAACTAAACGCGCCCCTTGATGAAAGCGATCTAAAAATTCGATAAGCTCTATTCAAATTCACTTCTATCTGTTATGTAAATCAAGTTTTTCTGTCAAAAACCCTCCAGTTGCCCCAGATCCTTTAGCTAATACAAAGTCTTTTGAGCCACGGGTCTACTTGAATGGTTATTTGTCAACTTAATTTGAATAAAGTCGAACCCTTTCCATACAAGTCGGGAACGAATAGAAAAGTTTGCGGGCAAAAAAATTGTTTCGAATTTACTTATTTATGTCGTTATCAAAAAAAGCAACGATATGTGAAATTATTTTGTTAATATGTATAGTTTAGTTCCTATGTATTTGTATGATCTTACGATTATTATAAAGTAAAAATATTATTTTTATACTATTGTTGTTACAGCTAAATTTTGGGCGTTGTAATTATAGTGCTGCGTAAACTAAAGATATCTTTGGACCCAATTCCGTTTCTATTATTGAAAACCGTGACATAAGATACATATATAAATAGTCTCATTTTACTTAAACCAGTAACATAAACGCTTTGCTTGGTATCTAGACCACTCTTTTATCTGTTGGTTTCTGAATGAACCTGTTACTATATAAGTGATAATACAACGAAGGTGTAACTATGACGAGTTTTAATTAAAATCAAACTCTATTACGACTACGTGAGTTCTAAATGATGTTTTAACAAATGAAGTGCAACTAAACTTTTTGTCGCATAATTGAAATGAATATTCCATAAAATAATTTAAAAAAAATTCTCATGTCATATCAGATGACATACACATATATTGTATTCTGTGCGTGTATTTAAATAATATACGCAAATGTGATGCAACAAGAATAGGAAATATCCTATTATTAGTAAAATTTTTGATGTGCTTTAAGTTAATTATTGTAACAAACAAATAGTTGTTTTATATTATACAATGTCTGTTATTAGATGTAAATGTCTGAGCTGACTTAAATTTATAATAACTGGCTCTGTAGCGCGACTGATAAGCCAATGAACGATGCTGTGGTCTGTATCGGTACGCAGTAATACCGTAGAACCATAATTCGTAGCTTACCGTGACAAAACCGTAGCACTGCTACGTCATCCCTCTACGTGAACTATTGAGTTCAAGCTGGTTGAGAATGATTTATATTTTCCGGAAATTAAGTTCCAGCACTAGTTTCTGTTATGATTTCGAATCATTTTGTTTTAATACGCAAGAGATAAATCTACAAATAAGTAACTCAAGTGCTAATAGTTTTAGTCCAGCCACTCTCAACCCTCAAGTGGTGCGTTTGAACCCTCGCTGGACACCTATACATTTTTTTGCACTGTCGCGGAATTAACACATTTTCATACAGCAAAGCAAAGCTCACCTAATACCGGCAAATCGGCGTATATAAGTAACAGAAGGCTGGAGATCTTTGGTTAATATATAGAGTGCATTAATTTAATTTAGTTAGAATCGTCGCCTTTTTTAATAATACGCTTAAATGTATGTGCAGTAGCTAGAACAACATTCCATCCCTCCACCCGTATGTATCTAGTAGAACCTAATAAAGATGTAAAGCATGTACATGAATAGAGACGTAACTCGTAAGTTATATGACAAGGCCCGCAGTAAAACAACCGAGGTTTACATTACGGCGAGAATCAGTCCAACTAGTACATCTCTAATTCAAATGTGTGCTTTAAGTTTTCATAGTTGGACATAAACTTGGATAGTCTTGGCTAAATATGATTTTGTTTGACTACACTTGTATAATGTAGGAGACTAGTATATTTTAAACTTAAAGTAATACTAATTACTATCTTAATATATATAAATTACGTGTCATGTTGTTTGTCCGCTATGGACTCCTAAACTACCGAACCGATATCAATCAAATTTGCACACCGTGTGTAGTTTGATCCAACTTAAAAGATAGGATAGCTTAAATCTCAATTTATACCCGCAATATTATTTGTTTATTATTTAATAGTCACAATTCTAACAGATGGCGCTGTGTTGAACTTTCAACCAACGTTTCACATAAGCTACAATTTAATGGCATAACCACCAATAAAGCATGGTGGTCCCCATGACTGGTGTTTTCCTACCGTTTCCCTTGAATAGGTTACTACTATGTAATATAACAAAAACCTTAGCCACAGCAACGCTTGGCCGGTCTGCTAGTATAATATAAAATAAGCTTGAGGATCCAACATAGTGATTGAGTGATACTTGTTGTTACTAATTATTGTTGAAAATTTTATAACCGTCGATTTATTTTGTAATATTTAGTAGATAAATAATATACAGGATTACAAGGTAAACCTACTACGTACTTTAAAAATAATACTTATAACTTAAAATATATATACACTTAACATGTATGAGTTACATATAATAATTTCAAGTGGTAATTACTACTAACAATGTGAATGCAATTTAATAATTATATCGAGGGATACGAAAAATATCTTGGCACCATTTCTACAAAGAATCGCTTTAATACAGCAAAGTAGATCGGTAGCGGTTTTGAAAATGTTAATATATTTTAGTGGTTTCCTTCAATTTAGGTAACTGAAATCCCGATGCGGTAAATGTAAATATCGAAGATGTACTTTTATGTAGGCGTTGAGAAAAGTAGTTTGGAAAACTCAGTATCGCATTTGTTTTAAACTGCAAGAAACATGCATGCTACGAGTAGTTCAATTTTTATAGTACTTTCTGAACATGTATACAATGTATTTGAACTTTATTATTTTATGGTTTAATACTCTCTGGTTTTATATATTTTTTAATTTTCTATTTTTACAGTGACTTAATAATAATGCAATAGCAAACTTAAAACAATAATAGACTTGTACTGTGTGTATATTTACGTTTTGAGTTGTTATATTTGTATGGATTTTGAAACAAATCCCAAGGCAAGTATGAATGATACAAAATCTAATTATTTAGCTTATTAGTTAATTTAGATACAACGGCATCCCATCACTCGACTTGTCCCTCCTTTCCGGAGAACGCGTTTTGGCCAAAGCATTCTGATAAATGAGCTGGGTCTGGATATCCATAGTTGCTCCCCTCACAGTTTAAATCAATTTTCGTTTATTTTGTATAGTTGTATCTATTTTTATTATCTCTAATGCTTATTAGAAAAATTGCATTTTACTGCTCTTGTACCAATGTATCAGTGTACATTGGCAAGCTTATATAAATAAATATAGCAACCGTCTAAGTACGAAAAATATCACAACCTGAGTGTATGAAGTAATGAATCATGGGACAGATAAATTTCTCTGTCTATTTCCTGACCTATTATTCTTTAACGACAAAAAAGTCAGCCTTCCTTTCACATCTCAATTTGTATGTGTCGTGGCCATATCGTAGATTAGCTCAATTCATGAAATGTTCGAGAATTTCATGAAATGGTTACATTTCATGAAATGTTTTATTGTCTATTGGCCACATCGTGATGTAGTTTGGGCAGATCAATGATAAGAAATCGTTTCTCGATATGGGCAACTAAACGCGCGGCTTCTTCATGAAATGGTCAATTATTTGATCATATCGTAAAGTAGTTACATTAATTACCGGTAGAGGCGCTGCAAACGCTTTGTTTATGTGTAAAGATGGCGGCCGCTGTCGATAATGTTGTTTCTCGCAGTGAAAAAGTGAATAATTCGTTAATAAATGACGAAGAAACTGATAGTAAAAGAGTTAACGACGAAAAGGTTCTCGAGAACTATGCAAGTCACGCAAAAACTGAGCAAAATGTAAAAAATACCGTGGAGTTTGGATCGCATTTCACAGGTTAGTATTTTACTCTTAAATTACATAAATATTCACTTATTTTATCAAAATACTCTATGCCAGCTAACGTATTGTGTATTAATTGATATTATGTAAGTTTGTGAATTATGACCTATTAAAGTTAATGTTTTTTTTTCCTTTTTTAGGTTATGAAACCAATTAAGGAGAGTAGGGTGACTACGCAAAAGAAGTCCATGGACTATTACTGGTTATCAAAATATGATATTTTGGAAACTGCGAATGAGGAATATCTTATATTCAAGAAAAAATGCGTCGACGATCATACGATTCGCATAATTCCGATGGAGAAGTATTTTGAAATATTAAAGGAAGTACATAAAACTGTTGGACATGGTGGACGATTAAAAATGATTCAACACATTAAAAATAGGCTTTATATTCCGAAGAAACCCATCGAGCTATTCGTTGACCTGTGCTCTGTTTGTCAGAAGAAACGTGCAGTGCCAAAGAAATGTATAGTAACTCAGCCGATAATTTCTAAAGATTTTAACACACGAGGGCAGGTGGATTTAATAGATTTACAGTCTGCCGCGGATGGAGAATTTAAATGGCTTATGAATTACCAAGATCATTCCACAAAATTTTTACACCTCAGACCTCTAAAGTCGAAAAGAGCTGCGGAAGTAGCCTGAGTGATAATGTAAGAGAGTTCACCGCGCATGTCATAGAAGAATTAGTGTCAAGTGAAAGTATCTACTTATTTCTAAATATTTGTTTGTTTTCTAAAAATAATTGTGTAACATGACGTGTTTGATGTTTAATTTTGTTACAAAAATTTAACTCATTTTGTTTGTATCAGTCGGACTTAAATAACAATAAACAAGTTCTTAACATATTCTGGATTTTTATTAAATATTTTATGGACACCCTATTTATACGATCCGGCCAAATGTGGATGAAAAAATCGTGAAATGTTGACGATTTAATGGTCTGGTCAAATTAAGTTGCCCACATCATGAAATACGACCATTTCATGAAATTCTCGAGCATTTCATGAAGTGAGCAAATCTAGGATATGGCCACGACATATGTAGGACATGCTCGAATCTCACGATCCCTTCCTTCGATGTAGGAACAAGTATTAATTGTGAAAATATAAGTAAATATATGCACAGTCATTCACGATCTCTGTATTGAAAATAAACCACTTGACTACTACGTAGACTAGCCGTGCTCATTTTATCCCTATACTTAATCTTAATATATATAAATCACGTTGTTTGTCCGCTATGGACTCCTAAACTACTTAACCGATTTCAATCAAATTTGCACACCGTGTGCAGTTTGATCTAACTTAAAAGATAGCTTACATCTCAATTTATACCCGCAATATTATTTTATTGCAAGTATTTGTTTATTATTTGATACAATTCTAACAGATGGCGCTGTGTTAAAAGTACTAACGTTTCACATAAGCTATCTACCTTTCACATAAGTTCTCCTACCGTTTCCCTTACCGTTTACTACTATGTAATATAACAAAAACTTTAGCCACAGCAACGCTTGGCCGGTCTGCTAGTAACATATAAAAAGTCTTAATAAACCTGACCAAGAAAGTTGTTTTTATATGATAAAGGATTGAAACCTAAGTAAAACTAGATTATAAATTACAGATTTCTAAAGCGAGAATAAATATTTTTCATATGTAGATAATAAAACCCATCTGCTAAAATGCAAGTGATGTCTCACAAAGCCATAAAGAGTTGAAACGTCTTAATAGTTGGCAGACAACGAGGGGACCGGGGTTGCGGACTTGTGGCCGTAATCTGCAACACACTGTCCTCTAATTGTGGTCTTAATTGCCCCCGCCTCCCCCTTCTTTATTCTTGTTACTGACTCACGGCTTATTGGAATGGAAATTATTTACGTCCACCCATTAAATGATGTCTAATGTTAATTAAGTTAAATTAATTGATGAAATTTGCCACTTAGATACGAAATGCGAAATACCGTGTTCAATTTTACCATAGTTAATATTTTTAATGTAGAACGGATGAATGAGAAGCGGTGAACAAGTAGGATATATAAGGCAACCCTGAATGGTGAAATCGGGTTGAGTTTACCTTGTCCAGTCGTGGTACTTCTGCACCCTCACGTGGGGGGTGTTAAGGCCCGTTCGGGGCATATGCCCTCTTCGGGTGGTGTATTTGTTCGCGCCCTGCTAATACAAGGCGGTACTGGGGCGGGCTGTATAGCCCTTGATGGGGGCTGCAAGATTTTAATCCTAAACCGTCTCTAACTCTAAAAGTAACATTTAATTTCCAATTTTATACTTACGGCTAACATACACGAATTATTATTAGAACTGCCAGTGCATATTCTTTCATTTAATACAGTAAGAAGGACCAGTAAAGAAGACGCCAATTACAATGATTGATGAGGCATCAAATATATAGTAAATTTACATATATGTTGGAGCAATGGCGCTGGTATTAGCTGCCATTGTTATTATAATCTAATAACATCAATTAGTTCAAAATCGTTAAGTGCTTTATTTGATTTGCCTTAATAGATTTACACGGTTTACAACGGATGAACCAAGACAACGATTGAGACAAGTCGAGTCCTTGTCTCTATACGCCCGGTGCCGTTCCTGCATCAGCAGGCCGCGAATAATCACACCGCCAGCGGGGTTCTGCCCGAACTAGCCGATATCCGCCCCAGTAGAGGAGCGGATAAACATGAACAATGAATTGCTCACAGTTCGATTGAGCGGTCGAACCAAGCAGAAGCCTTTAAAAGTAGACTCTAATGTCGAAATTAAATGACTGATGCCAACAAACTAAATGACGTCAGGATTGGTAACGCCATTCCTTGTTCTTGTCACTACTAACTCTGTCATATATAATATATTTTGTATAAAAACTACCAATGCAGAAAAATCGTGAGTGCGAGGATAAATCACGGTGTAATAAAACCGAGTTGTTATAAAGAAGGGCAAGTAAGTGTCTGACAATTTGAGTGAAACAAATGTATTAATTACAGGCAGAATTGTGTCGTCTGTATGTAGTATGAACATTGTGGCCGACACATAACATCTGGCTGGAGGCCTAACAATGCCAAGTGCGATACTTCCATTATAGCAAAATTACAAATCGCCATTGTGTTTAGATAGCGTTGGTGATATGTTTCGAAACATATATAATATAGATTAATAATATTTTAATGGTTAACGTACGTATTTATAACTAAAAATTATAAATAGAAAACAAAATAATTTATTCGTGCAGCTTTTCCTCGCTGTATTGCGTTACTTATTCGTTGAGCGAAGACAGCATCAGCCTTGCGATTCTGTAGTTCACTTTTCGAACTCACACAGCGGTTTAGTAGTTGTAGTTTATTGTTTATCAGAATGCCAAATCGTAAAATGACTGCTTTACGACTGATTTGAGCGCGACCGCCGCTGTGAAAACCGCTGTGTGAGTTCGAAAAGTGAGTTAGAGAATCGCAGGGCAGCTCTGGGGTCACCGGCACTATCTACTCTTGTTCATTAGTTTACTGGCATGCTTGTTTAGCTTTCCGAACATTTAGTATCAGTCCAAATGCAAATTTCAATATTTTATCCATATAGCTTGCTTTATTAAGGACCTATTTTTTGTATTTTCCTACAACTAAGTCACGTAACTGGTCACAAAATAATGCTAACGTATGAAAGTTAAATAAAACATAAGTTTATTTGTTCATATTTAAGATATTGTGCAGATTATGGGAATGCAGACGGCATGGATCTGGTAAAATGAGATTTAAAAAAATATGGATTTTCTTATACTTTTTTACTTATATTTTTAACACAAGTAAAAAAAGTTGTACAAATTTTACTCTCTATGATTAAAATTATAGACGTATACTGCAGTTTATTTAAGCTTTCAGGTGAGAATCTAAGCGTCTGGTCTAGAAAGCACACGTCCGGTAGACTGCTACAGGAAATTAAAACAGGCTTTTTTAAAATGCCTGTGTACTTACGCTTTGTGTTGTTGCATAAACTAAGCAAAGCTTTATTCAGTGGTCTTTTAGAAAAATAAAACTTAATGTTAAATACTTAACTTATACTTTTCACATTTGTTTTAATTTTTATCATTACTATGTAGGTTAAGAAATTAAAATGTGCAATACCGTATATTCGATTGTAATTATTAAGTTCATTATGTATATTTTAAAAGAGTTCCATTTACATTGTGTAAATAGTATTAAACGTAAGAATGCGCGGTTTGTGTCTTAGTAAAAATGTAGGAGTCAACTTACATCTATACTAATTTTAGAAGATATTTATATTTTTGTATGCTTGTAGCGACTAAACCCAAAAAGTACTGGATCGATGAAATTTTCAAATCAGAAAAGCAACTTCTTTTACCATTGGAATCCTAAATTATTCCTCACCATAGACATTCAATAGATAAAAACTCCACTCGTGCAAAGCCAGTACAGGCAGCTATTAGTAATTAAACCACGTACATTAGACATCTACATTTTAGATGTTCGAAATGATTTTTATGGTTAAGTTAATCAGATAAATCAAGATCAATTGTTCATTTGCTCAAAGATAATATAATTTCTATAGATATTTACATTTGATTCTAAGTTTAAAGTAAGGTAAGATAATTAATAAATGAATAATAACATTTTCCTACAGGCAGTTCAGAAATATAACAAGTATTATATAATTTAAATTATTTGATATATTGATTGAAGTTTCTAAAGTAAAACTTCTAACTTAAAAAATCTGTTCAGATTACATACATTTATTTTTTTATATTGAACACTTTATAATTTGAACACGTCAAAAGCCGGAACCATAACAAAACACAACAAAATTCTCTAAACAAGTTTTAGAAAATAGCTAGTTTCACACGGCCAAATAGGCGATAATACACAAAAATACTAGTCATTTCCTTTTGAACAAGCGTGTAAACAATCACCTTAGCGCAACGAAAATCGCTACTTTAGACAATTTTACTCACTGTGCGAATTAAATAGTACCTGTAAAGTAATTTTTTTATCAATGGACTATGTATCAGAGATAAAAAATACTAGGTATTTAGAAGCATCTGCTTAGGTTTAAGAATAGCTTTATTTCTCATAAGAATTAAAATTCACTTACTGAGAAATACATATTTAACTAAAACTAAGATTAAAAATTAGAGCGCACAGATGTAGGTACATATATAAAATAAGAAAACAGAGAAGCACCAAAAATGTGGGTAGACACAAAAAACTTGGCCAGTTAACCAAGCGAAACACGGATGTTGGAATTTGATTTTTAACTAGATGTGGCATTGATGGCATAGTCTGATATAACAAATTTATATTGATTATTTTATTATTTATCATAACACTATTTTATTTTTAGTTTATTCCTATATTGATATATTTAGGGTATGTACAAGGTTTATAAAACATTTTTACAAATTAAAATCACTTATGGGCAGATTTTGGTCAATATCAAATACAATTCTTTAACACCGTGAGTGGTGTTAGTTTAAAGTTTTTAAACATTATACATTTCAAGTGTTATCGCATTCTTGTCAATATATATATATATATATATATATATATATACATATTATATTTTGATCACTTATTTGTATGTAATTAATGTATAAGTTTTTAGAAGATTTTTAAATCGGGCATAATTTTGTTCTGCTTTTATAACTGATGGTAACTTATTATAAATTGTAACACCCTCATACTCCAAACTTCTTTTTCCATAGTTAGTTCTAGGACGGCGTGTCACCAAGTAACTAGCACGTCTTAAGTTAATGTTTCGTGTTTGTTGTTTGGTTAAAAATTTTATATTAGAATTAATTTCCCTATTTAATATTTTGCGTATTAGCATACAAGTGTAATATATGTACGTTTGTTTAATGTTCATTAATTTTGTTTCTTCGTAAATCCTTTCAGTAGGCGTCCGAAATTTATAGTTAAATAAGTTTTTAATCAATCTATTCAGAGTTCTTTGGATAGGATCCAAATTACTTTTCGCTGCGGTACCCCAGACCTCAATGAGGTAGTCGACATGCGGCTTAACCAGAGAATTATAGATCAGATACCGCACTTTTTGAGGGAGACAATTTGTTATGTTTCGCAGTGCCCCTGTGAGTGGTGTTAGTTTAAGTTTAATTTTTTCTAGATGTGGCTTCCAAGTTAGGTTACTATCCAAAATAAGTCCGAGATATTTTTCTTTAGATTTTCGTTTAAGTATTTTTCCGTCTATTTTAAGTTCGAAATTATTATTTATTTTTTTATTTTTTGCTGCAAAAATAACATAATTTGTTTTTGTAATATTAATAGTTAAAAGATTTGACTGAAACCACTCATTTAACAGAGTAAGATCATTTTGAGCATCGGCTATTAGAGCTTCAATCGAGTTTCCAAAGTAAAAGAGACTTGTGTCGTCTGCATAAAGGGATATGTCACCTTTGAGACCAAAATCACTGATACTGTTAATATAAACGAGGAACATGAGGGGGCCTAATATTGATCCCTGGGGAACGCCAAAATTCAGGATACAGGGATTGCTTTCATATTCACCTATTTTTACTATTTGTTTTCGGTTCTCCATATATGATTTAAAAATTTCAAGTGCTTTGCCTGTAACACCGGTAAGTTTTAGTTTTTGTAATAAATTTTCATGACTAATGGTGTCAAAGGCTTTTTTTAGATCAATAAATATACCTAAGGCAACTTGTTTTTGATCAATTTTATTTTTAATTTTGGTAACGAGGTCAATTGTGGCAGCGAGAGTATTTGATTGGGCTCTAAAGCCATATTGTTTTCGGTAAAAGAAACCTTTTGAATTAAGGAATGACTCTAATTGGTTATAAAGAATCTTCTCAAAGACCTTAGAAAGCACTGGGAGAACTGATATAGGGCGATAATTGCACGGGTCAAGTTTACTTCCGGCTTTATGAATTGGTACAACTTTTGCAACCTTTAACTCGTTGGGAAAAATACCTCGTGCCAAATGATAGTTAATGCAGATTGTTAGTTCCGCGGCAATAATGTCTTTTACGCATTTAATTGACTTTGTACTAATACCATCAATGCCAGATGCAGTATTACAGTCCAAATTTTTAATTATGGTAATAACTTCTTTCGTAGTTACTGGTTTCAGAAATCGCAATTCTGTTCTATCAGTTAGACTACACTCTTCTAAGATTTGAGGTACTTTTGATTTTTTTGAAATCATATTTGCTAGGGTTGAGCCAATAGTCGAAAAATATGAGTTAAAACTTTCACATATTTCTTTTTTGTCCGTAATAGTACCAGTTGCCGTTTCAAGTTTGTCTGGTCCAGGTCTGTCATGCACTTTGTTTTTAGCCAAGTCGTTTATAAGTCTCCACATTTTTCGTGGTTTACTAGAATTTTCTTCAAACCTCTTCAGATAATATTCTCTTTTCGCTTTTCTTATATTGTGTGATACTCTAGCTTTTATATGTTCATACTCTGCTTTTAGTTTCGTGTCCACCGCATTTGTTTTATATTTTTGCCATAATATGTTCTTGCTATTTATCTCTTCTAATAGTTCTTTTTTAATCCAGTCTTGCCGCGGAGGATTCAGTGTTTTAAATTTTGTGATTCTGCACTTATTTAAACAGGATTTCAGTTTCCCTGCCAATTCATCATACTCTACGTCTTCATGATTTTTAGGATATTCATTCAGGCATCGATAAAATTTGCTGAAGTCAACTGCGTTGTATTGCTGTTTTATGATAGTTGGTGGTTGGTATTGCTTTATCTCTAAAAGTATTTGTTTGTGGTCAGACATTGAAGATTCCGTAGTGATAAAATGAAAATTATTTTCACTTAAATTACAAGATACATGGTCTAACATTGTCTTGGTTGAGGTTGTTTCGCGGGTACAGTGTTTTGGGCTTATTTTGTTCAGGATTTTGTAGTTGTTCTCTTTTAAGGTGTTCTTGTATTTGCGTGTCGCTAAGTCCGGGTTGAGTAAGTCCAGGTTGTAATCGCCAAAGACTATTGTTCGTTTCAATTTGTGTAATTGTTGTGAATATATCTCGAGAAAGTTATCCATATTTATTTTATTGGGCTTATAAATAGCACCGATATTTAGAGAGAATTTTTTCACGTACACCCAGAGGTAATGAGTATCATCGACGCATTTTTCTTCAACAAGGTGATGTTTGAGATTGTTGTACACAAATATTGACACTCCACCTCCCCTTTTTTTCTATTATTTATCTGTGTAGGCCTCGTATTGAGACTTAATATATGGTTTCACTGTAGTAAAGCAACAAAATTTCGCGCGACAAAAAAGCATATAAATGGCGGGAAAGGATGTTGTTTTATATTATATGAGGATTATAAACTTTTATTATCAATTTGTCTATCATTTGTGGAAATCACATCAAATTCTGTTGCATAGTTTAAAAAATAAGCATACTTAAAGGAAATCAACTTTTTAAACTATGCAAAGATATTCTTACCATTTCGTACACTGTGTGTATTGAAATGGTTCTGTGTTGAGGTAAACATATCGTTGTAATAAACCTTGAAATGAAATGTCTTAAATTCAACTAAAATAGTGGGTAAATCCACGCCGAAAATCGCCTCAATATAGAAAGTAGGCAGGTGCAAAACCAAACGTAAATAAGCTATGCCCACAATTTGCGGAAGCCTCGACAAACTCTCACTTCTACTTATACTTATTGTGGCGAATTGTTGGTTTCGCTTTTAGCTTCGATACCAACTACAGAAACAAAAGAATGTGACGTTTTAAGTAGGTTTTTGTTTTTTCTCTAAAAACTTTTACCGGGTGAATTGTGCACATGTTATATCAAAACAGTGTTATAATTTAGTTACAGCTCCGTTATTTATATGTGTTTTCGCTGTCGACATCCACAAATTATTATAAAGTTTTTATACACACAAATAGTAACAGAAAGTTATTAAGATTATAAAAGTTATGTGACAATAATAGTGTACGTAATACTTCGATTATAATTTTAGTTAAAAATAAACGAAAGTTGAAAGGATGGTTATATAATCTTACAATATGTCAAAAAGTAGGCACCAGCACAGAAGGGCATAAGCGTCATATGGCTTTGTAATTTTATTTGAATATTATCAGATATAATAAAAATTCTACGTAAAACACTAGTAAATAAATAACATTTATAATTTTGGAGTACAAAATTTTTTATTCCGATAAAGTAAGGTCATACTAACATAACTCGTACAAAGCGGTTAAAACAGGGTTGCGTTAAAGGTGAATTATTTTTATCGACAATAAGAAATCAGTTCATACCAAAATTTAGACCAACAATTACGCGTAATCGATTTATCACTGCGCAATGACTGCAAATAATACGAATGAGTTAATTGATATCACAATAAGTATTCGATAAAAATATACTTGAATATGACTCTAGGCTATAAAATAAAACATCACGGATTATATCTAACAAGAAAATTTCAAAAACAAGTTCCAATATCAACAAAAACGAGTTGCAATTCGATTTACGTTGACACACGTCTGAGTCTCAGGTAGGAGATGCAGCGGCGCTGAGCTGTAATCATGTTTCACTTGAAATCGAGTCTGTGAGTTTGGGCATCGCGTTATCGGATTTTGGGAACGCGAACTGAATTCTAAGAATAGACTTGAGTGCAGGTTTTCAACGGTTTCAAGGAGCTCACAAAACACGATGTTGAACTCAATAATTGCAAGGGAAATAAGGCAATTTGTAGTAATAGCTAAAATGTTGTATAAAGATTTGTCTTCTTTCAATTATTTCATATTAACACATCTATACTAATAAAAATATTTGTTTTAATACAAAGCATGGTTCACCTTGTAAAGCTCAAAAAGGGACGATGTGTGTCAAACATAAGTAACCTGATTCATCCTGACCATTATGCCTATGCCATATTCTACTACCTATGGAAAACATATATATCACATACAGAGCCTAAAAATAAAAACCTGACGAAAATTTAAGCGAAAACTTTGATATAGTAGAAAATGTTGAAATTTTGAATAAACATGAATATTAAGAGCGATTCAAATGTCAGGGGAGTTTTAAAGTGAAATATAAAATGTTTTGGATTTAGGCCAAACAGCGCACAAGAATATTACATTATTACACACGCTTTAACATCTAGTGGAGGCAGAATAAGTGAAAGATTTGGCAACATTATCAAATGGGAGTATTTTAGTTTAAATATAAGTTTACCTAACTTGCTGTCGCTACGATCTTACTTATAATCCAAGAATACTTTTTATTTTGATTTTATTTGCGTATCAGTATTTCTACAGCTACTTATTATACAATATCTAAACAATTACAATATACACAAAAGCCAAAAGTTTTTTGTTACCTACTACTAAAAAAAAATGAAAATAAAATATATTTGATGTAAAAGAGGATTCATAACAAAGCCAATAAATCTAATAAAAGAGTTTTTAATATAACTTTTTAAACAGTTTTTAGTAACGATATACCTATTTGCTGGTAATTTGTGTTGTAATATGAAGATTTTTTAATTTGATTTTTTTAACTTTACTGAACTCTGATTTCACAAAAATCGGTAAATTTGTAATATATTATTTTTTATTATTTTTATTTACCAAGTATGTAAATCAAGTTGCGTAAACGTTAAGGTAAAGTGTTTTTTTTATCGAATATATATATTTCTATATATCAATCTAAATAAATATTCTTTGATATAGTTTCAACATACCATACTTGGTAACGCATATGCCTTTCCGGGTTTTTTTTCCTGGTTGTTCCTGGTGGTTCAACAATTGTTGAAGTTAAAGGCACAAAAAGTTCATCACCACAACAGACAGAAGTGTAATTAGCTCTCCTTTGGGGCTTAGGGGACTTCATAAATATACGAAGAAATATTTAAATCATTACAATAGAAACAATTCTTGTATCGCAAGGTATTTCGTAGTTAGGGTTAGTTACGGATCACACTATTGATTGAATATTCAAGTGGTCGACACTTGCTCGCCGAATATGTCGGTTAGATGTTTCTCAAATTGTCACATGAATTTAGCCTAAGATATATTGCAGATTAAATCATGCACTAGTAAATAACAGTTGCATTCGTGATTTTTTCTCTATGTCATATTATTAAATGTTTTGTCTTGATTACTCGTATGACCCATTAAAAATAAATAAACGAGACACTAGGAACAAAACTATTAGGTTTAACTATAAAATGCAAAATTTTGTTGTTATTTTATAAAAATATATTTAAGAGAGATTATGAATAACTGGAATTTTGGAAATATTATTAATTGATTATTTTTCACTGATTTCTAATATCATAATTATTCATAATCCCTCATTATGTTATGTCGTATACAGAGGCTGATAATTTATAGAAACTGTGTCATTATATAATTACAATATTAAAAATTAACTATTGATAATGTCATCTTTACATAAAAAAAGAAACCCGTGGCGCTACAACCTTTTTAGGTCTCAGATTTCTGTATCTGTTTCATATTCATCTAATAGGCAAGTAGGTGATCAGCATCTTGTACCTGACACTCCCCGTTCTTTCACCAGTCGAACGAATGTTAAATGCGCACATAGAAAGAAAGTCCACTGGTGCACAGCCGGGGATCAAACCTACGACCTTAGGGATGTGAGTCACAGCTGAAGTCACTAGGCCAACACTTGACTTGTTATGACATATCCTTACATAAACAAGTTATGAATGTGTTTTAATCACACTTGTTTTGACTTGACAATTGACTCTTGACAATTATTGTTTTAAGTTTAGTTTTTTACGAAGATCACTAAACCTCTCAATACTGCTGTTCCAAATGTATTCATGAACATTTAAAATATTACTACAGTTGGAAAAAACACTAATTAGTTGCTGAATATAAACGCTAGTACATAACTTGCTTTATACTATACGTGAGCTCAAATCTTGCTATATAACAAAGTGTTAACGAATTATTTAGAGCATTTAGCAAATAGCAGATGTAATATAATTCAGGCAGCACGAGTGCTCTCCGGGCACAGCTGCCGCTGAGACGTTTTCTCTTTCACAAGCGCTAAAAAGCGCATAAAGCCGTGTAGCCGATTGTGAGCATTTGGTCTAAGTTTGGAGCGTTGACTTGGTCAAGGCTTTAGTATTATACGGTAAAGAGTACAGCTTATTTTCTTTTTGATGTCTTCATTAAATTATTAAATTCTAAATCTCTTTCTACCTGTGTCTTAGGTTTAAAGACACAGACGTTTAGAATTATTTAAACAAAAAATAAATATACCTGCTGTATTCGGAGGTTTTGGGACAACAAAACATTTTTTTAGTTAGTTTAATTTTGATTACTTCTTCAACTATATTTCTGCAATGCTATTTGATAACGTTTTTTGTTTGATGCAGCTTATGATTACCACGATTATTATTTGAGTTGTTGTAGTGAATTCATTCTAATTACACCATCAAAAGGAATTTTCCGCTACAGTATTTCACTTGCGTGGTACTTGAAACTGGAGGACAGCCGTGAGTGCTCTCCACACAACTACTGTATCACAGATAGTTCAGATTTACGAGCAGGTTCGACGCCCGCCGTGTGCCGACACGAAATAACCAACATGTCTGCTTTACTAATCTTATTTACAATTTAATTTTGAAAGAATTATAAAGAGTTATCAGTCTTCGAATGAGAAAAAAAATAACTTATGTATTTTAATTTTATATTTCGATGTTATCGTATTGGCTTATCGTACTGTAATAATAATATATGTATTTTGTGATTAAAATATATATTTTAGAAGTGGTTACGTATCGTTTATACAAAGCCGCATCATAGTGACAATATACAGTGGTTTATAAAGATCTTTACATATTTTAAATTATAGTAAAAATATGAACTTTTATTAACCCAGAGACAAGTTTTCTTTGACAGTTTATAACGATGGAGAAGCCATACAATAAATTATAAAATAAAGAAAAAACTTTACAAAATGCTTAAGGTACATAGAATATTAAAAAGTCTGGATAAGTCTGTGCACACATGAGAAGTCAAATGGAAAAGCTGGATAATAAAATGACAAGTTACTAAATGCAATCGCAGTAATTTCTAGTCGCGGCACGTTAGCCTCAGTTAACATGTTTTACACTTTAAATTTTCTCGCGAAAAAGGAAAATGGCGTGAGTACGTGTTGTGGGCGACTTTTCTTAGGTATTTTGTAAACATACCTGGAATATGCGATGTAATTAATTTGTAATAAGCCAGGTAATATGACATTTAATTGATTGATTTATGTTAGTTGTCATATTTTGATAAAGTTGCATAATAAACCACTATAATTTCTTTCTTATTTTAGTCATCGTAGAAGATAATTAAATATCGAGTAAATTTTCCAAAAAGGCTAATCGCCTGATAACATTAAAAGTATCTTAGCTTCTTAAAATTCTGGTCAGATCACGTATATTTATAATGAAGAAGGTTGTTACTAAAACTATCTCCATATAAAATCTCCAATAACATACTTAAAAGATATTAAAAATAAGAAATAAGAAAATGGAATTACTTATTATAATGGCTTTAAATTAAAAAGGTATTTTCCGTACAATATAAATAGGACAATTGATGACCACTAAATATATACGTTAAAATACTATATTTGCCAATATCATAATTATATCGCAATTATATTATACAATATAATTTAACTGCATGTACATATTCAGCCTTATAATAACCGACTGCCATAAAAATAGACTAACGAATCCACGCTATGTTTGATAAAACCTAACGAGAATCAAATTTACTTTGCGGCCATTTACTTCATATTGATCAAAACCGTTCTGTTGATTTTATACGTTTGTTATGTTTCATAGAAATGGATAATAATTAAAATTGGGATGTTCAATGTTCATGTGATATACCTCCGCCTCTCCAAAAAGTATTTAAACTCTAATTTCTCTTACATTTCACGTTTTTAATAAACACGACAAGACATTTCTAAGCATTATAAATAACAGGTAAACAAATAAGTTTTACAAATTAAACATTAAATAAGAATAAAGTAGTTTAGTTTTAATATCTTAAGGACTTCTTTTTAATAGCTTTAATATCGTATTGAGGCTTTATCTCGCAGATAATGTTAGTATATTCGTATTATTTCAAATTCTACAAAGATAGTATCAGTGAGTGAGTCGATTGAGCGGCAGTGCCTCCTTACCTTGATAAGGCTTGATATTTGAATACACACTGTTTATAAGAAAATAACTTGCTTGGCACAGATTATATTTTCCTCATAGATCGATTTAAATTATAGTCTTCATTAAATGTCAAACTATAGGCATTCTATTATCTTTGTTTATGCGAGTATTATACAATTGTGGTAATGAATATGACGTGGGGGCCTCATAGCCTAGCGGTCTTATTAAGTAGCAGCGAGGTGAGGGGTACCGGGTTCGATTCCCGGTTCGAGGGCAAGTTTTAATTTAATTTAAATTTGTTCTCGGCCTTTGGGAGGGTTGTGCGGTACCGGGCGAGTACCTAAACCGTACATGGAAGATATGATCGAATTTCTAAGGCAAAAAGAAAGATTGATAAAAAATCTCATACTTGACGCTGGCTAATGCACAAAGCGTGCCAGAGCCATAAAAAAAAAAAAAAATATGACGTATAAATTGACGAACATGTTAGCATGATGCGATATATGGATGGATGTTCGAAAAAAACACTTTGTTTGAAGCTGGGTAACAACTAACTTTAATGGTTTAAAATATGAGCTTATAACTAACATAAAGTTAGGGGTAGTGGGGTTCCAACGCTAACAAAAACTAACTTGGCTTATCTAAGGGTCCTTAAAACTAAACGACACACATATTATTGGACATTATCGCAAACGAGAATGTTAAAATACTATTTATGAGTGTGGTAAAAACTAAAGAGCTCATGTTGACTTAAAGTGTGGGATGATTGTTTACATTTTGTTTATGTTTCTAATTATTAACTAATATATATATTAGTTATTACATATATGTAACCAAATAAATGTTAGATTAGATAATTTTCATTTTATTACTGTTACTTATAATAAATGTTTAATGGATAAAAGGTGTAAATAGTCAGGCTTATATACTCTTTGTTTTTAATTTATGTTATTATTATTAATTATGTACTTAAGATGTCATGTGGAACATGGTTTAATGGATGCAGCTCCTTACAAAGGTTGTGTAAAAAAAAAACATGGCGATTAAAATGAGTGGCGGAGAGTTTATTGCCAGTTCTCTTCCGTTCTACGCCCTTGATTTGAGAACTGGCACTAAATGTTAAATTAGAAGCATTATTAGTATTTCTTTACAGACAAGTCATAAGTGTACAAAGCGTTACCAATATGATTAAATGATTTTTGAATTTTAATTTTTTTATAGATAACACATTAAACGGAATCAACTTTATTTTGTTCTCTTTTCTATCGTAACAAAGGACAGTCTCTAGATAAAGTCCTCTAAATAAAGCAACTAAAAGATAATTCTAGGGCCGTGTTTTATTGTTAGACAGATCCTAGCTGTGTGTATCGAGGCCACAGTCTCGGCTATTATATCGCATGCAAGCTCGAGGTATCTGAGAGCGTATACAAATTACCGATGCTTGCATGAAATAGATTAGTGGCTGAGCCCGGCGAGTATTTGGCCTGCCGGTAATTTGGGCCGCTTCGTACCAACTTGGAATATTCCTTATCGCACCTATTCTTGGATTGATGTTAAGCTATTAGGCGACTTGAACGTGTGGCCTAGTTTTAGTTTGAGCCCTTTTTGCTGTCCTTTCCGATGAACTATTGAATGTTACATTAATTTAACGATACGCATATATTTCGTGTTTTCAACAAAATTTGTAAACTATACAATATTTTTTATTTATATTACAAAGTATTAAAAATGCACTATACGTTAGATTGTGGTCGTTAAGTGTATTCATTACATCAAGGGAATCAAACATTCCCCATCTATACAAATAACTGTACACATTCCATTTTAAATTTTATTTCAAAACCCAAGCCAAGACACCTGCTACTAAAATTAAAGCAACTATTTGAAAATGGAAAAAGAATACAGCGTACGATAGTCGTAATTTTGCAACAAACAAAGAGCAGGACGGCACATAAACCTGCCCTGACGTCCCGCCGCTCCACAACCACGAATAAATGAATAAACGTATCTTTTCAAATGGAAAAGCATACCGAAAAAAGGTAACGTGGAAAAATATAGCCGCTGAAGTGGTTTTTTACTGCGCAGTTGTAGGCTTCCACGCTAATCTCTTAACTCTTAGCGCGGAAACAATAAAATTGGTGAAAAACGGGGAAAATGGAAAATGTTCAGAAAGCAGCTACGTTTTTACAGGTAATGTGTGAATATTTGCGGGTAGTTATAATTTTCGAATACATTAAAAGATATTCGCATATTTCTTAGATAGCTCAGCGCTAGTTCGACAGCTCTAGTTCATAGCTTGTCGCGCCGCTTCATGCTTTGCAATTTACACCTAGGAATGTTAGATCACAAAATCATATGATGGTTTTTACATTAAGTTTAAAAACGTGAGTAAATCCCATTTAATCAAAGGTGAATCTATTGACTTTATTAGAAAGATTCATAGGCACGACACACATAAGGTATAGTTGAGATTTATTAAAATATTCATACGAAACCTTCTGAACATCTAAAAACTAAAATCCTATCCTAGGAATCTTAATTTGTTATGATTTCGAACTTAGCGATAATATTTACGTCTCGGTTGTAGGTATTCTTTTAATCCTACCGAACTAGCACCTAAATGCGCGTTGCCGTTTTTCATCGATGTCTAGTATGAATTAATTTGCAAGTGTGTTAAATTTATTGACTCATTTTACCTCAATTTATTTATATGAAGAAATGTGTTTCTTAATTATTTACAGTTTCCTGGTACTTAAACGTTAATATGCATATTAGCTCCGTTATTCTTTATATAGAAAAAAATGCAATAACGTATGAAACACGTATATCAAGATCGAAGCACAAAAGATTAAAAAAAAATATTTTTATTAGTTCATTGACATTTTAAATTTTCAAATTTAATCACTCTAGAGCTTTTTGTCAATTTATCGTTCAAAAAACTGAAAAAGATACTCATATAAATGCAAATAATCCATTTAAAGAGATTTAACAAGCAATTAATAGTACAAAATTCGTTACTGAGTTTGTATGCAATTAAAACTCGGGCGTGTATGCGATATTCCGTTACTACTTTACTGAGGTGTTAACCTCACTGCAAACCTTCAATTAGGCGCAAACTTAGTCTATTTGCATACGCTGTATACAATTAGAAATAAGCAATTGAAAGTTTCACAACTTAAATTAGGAAAAAAATTCATACAATATTTAGTAGACTTGTTATGACTTGCCGCTGATATTGGTAGAAATTCTTTAGGCAAATACTTTCTTTTATGGAAAAAATCGTATATTGAAAATACTTCTGTAATTATATTATTTGGCTTTATTTCCTTAATACTATTTTTGTGTAGTGTATAGACTTAGTTCGTAATATAGGTATCCGATATATTTAGTGTTTGGGGCAAAAATGTGCAGAAAAATGCTTTAGTGAGATATAGATACTGTTTAGACAATATATTACATATACGAGTATATTATGTTATAAAAAGCACTGGCTGAAGTCAGCTAAAGACTAGGTGTCATAAAGTATGCTATAGTATTGTCTAAATTTTTTTGATTATTTTTAGTCGATCGATCGTTGTTTTGTCCCGGAACCACTGCTCACATGACTATAATATATCTTCACTTTTGCCTATCTTCCGCATCAAGAAATTCTATGCAGAGTGGAGTGAAGCTTGTTCTGGTTTATAAACTCAAAAAAACATATAAACTATAGTAAGCATAAATTAAATATAGTAAATCGCTCAAGCTTAATAGGAGTAGATAAACAACACATGTAGCTAAAACTGTTAAAGGAAATATAAACCATACCAGAAAAGTATTCCACAGGGTGCTTTTAAATATAAATACTTCAAACAATTATATTTTCCAAAGGCTGTATGAGAAAATTATAATACTTTCCTCTGTCCCCAAGCTTCATCCGTATCATATTAATTTAATTTCATTGTTCATATCCTTAGGGGTCGTCGTAAAGTTTACATCTCGCGAACAAAAGGCTTAACTTACTGAGACAGCTGGGAAGATTTATTGCATTTAAATATGTATTGTGGAAAAATACGGAGGTGAACGTTTTTAGTTCATGAGGGATTTGAATGTGAATATCATTTTTAAAACATTAATGGAAGTTAAATAATGGAAAATTGTAACTGATAGGTATTTTCCAAGTCTTTTTGAGTATGCCAATGGATAATAAGGCTATATATACTAATTTTGAAGGCGTGGGTCAAATTGTAACTAATAACAGAATTAGTTGTTACGGTGCGTACAGACTATGTAACATATTATATAACTTGTGTTTTATAACACGTCCATATTATGTGACCTTGTTATTCAACATTATAACATATAACAATATTGTACACATTAGAATAACAATGCAATATAACAATGTTATTTAACCATTTTAAATAACAAAAGAAAAACAAAAAAACGTAAATCCTGGGTTCGTCCTAGCATACATATCAATAACATGTTATTATAACATGTTTTATAACATTCAGTGTCCACATTATCTGAAACATGTTGTATAGCAATGTTGTATAACATGTTATGTTATATAGTCTGTACGCACCTTTACAGTGTAAAAAAATAGAAAGACAAAGCATTTTTAATATTATAATATATTAAGTTGATTTTCACAATTCCAATAAAGTTGAAAAGGATAAGTAATAAATATAATTTTTATTACTTTGTTTGATTGAATTCATAAATGTGATTTGATTTATTTGGGGTATCTGAAAGAAAACAAAATCTTTACTTATATTTTTAATATTTTAAGAACCAAGGCACGTTAATTTGTCACAAAAGCCAGATTTTGAGTGATTCCATCGGCTTTTAACCAAATTGCTTCTATTGTAACCCGCTGTCCATTGGCGATGGAAAAACGCGAGAATAAGTAATTGAATGCGTGAGGTTTACGAGGCAGTCGCTTCGACCACCCGAACGCTGCTATCATTTATTTGTCCTTCACTACAACACCAAAAATAAATACTTAAATTAATTTCTACTGTTTCATCGCTTCTTTGGTAAAGACAGATGCAATGTCCAAGTCAAGTAGAACAGCAATGTATGCTACGCAAACTGGTTATCACGGCGAGAGATTCGAATTAGCGGAAAACGCAATTAAAGCAAAGGGTGTGTAAAAATCTGAAATGGAGCGTTCCCGCTCGCAAATTGCGAATGTCCCAAAGGCTCCGTTGACCTGCAGTTAGATTCGATGTGTCAGTAAATCTTACGGGGTTTGAAAACGTGTTTCAGAGTGGCCATACGTTGTAACCGGCCAAACAATGTCGCTTGTGGATTACGCTGGTTTGGAAAACGTTTTACGGTTTCGTTTCAGTTACCTTATCATTTCATTACATTTTTATTCACTAACTTACTATTGTGCTAGACATAGATATACATACTATTGTACTAATGTAGTATTTACCTGACTACACGTAGAGAAAAAAAATAAAGTGTATAGGGTTAAGGGGTTAGGGTAGTAGGACTCCTTTTTCCGCAATTAGACTCCTAATTGGTCCGTTGTGCGTAAAAGTCCTGGCTAATTTAGCCAGCCTAGCTCCTTCCAGAAGCACAGAAGTCTCCTGGGCACTTCACAGGCTTTTTTTCACGTTGATTAGCCACAGGCTCGCATTCCAGGACTACGTGGGTGACTGTTTCCTCTGCCCTGAAACCGCCTCTGCATAGGGGGCTGTCTGTCGCGCCTAGGACAAAAAGATGTTTATTTAGGAGACAATGACCCAAAAATAAAGTGTATATAAAGATAATTATATTGTGTATATGAAATTAAATAACTATAACGCAGTAATTAAGAGAAAAGTAAACTGTTACAATACTGAAGCCGATTACAATAAAGATAAGATGAAAAATAAATAGATGTATTAACAATGATTATTTTTAAAATTATATTTATAAATATCTTATAAAATCTGTAAAAAGGCTTTTAACTTGCAAGGTTACTCCGATAAATTTCCACTCTCGGCACGTTCAATTTAACATTTTTATTCCACATTTGCATAGCACGTTGATAAGTCTGCTGTTAAAATTTATCGGATCTACTTAATTGCTAGCCTTGGGAGTTATTACTTTATATTTGAAAATCACTTGTAAGCCTATAAAGTGAAACTGTAGACCTAGACTAGACTAGATATTTATCTAGAGATTTAGACTAAGAATTTTGAATTTACTATTATTGAATTGGGAAGACAAATATCCTGAGTAAACCGACATGTCTTAGACCCAAACAGTCGACGGCATGTGTCAGGCACTGGAGGCTGTTCACCCACTTGCCTATTAGATTTAAAAATTATAATGAAACAAAGCAGAAATCTGAGGCCCAGACCTAAAGAAGTTCTAGCGCCACTGTTTTTTTGTTTTAATATTTAATTGGACTACCAAAATTTATCATATTATTTGCAATACTGTGGTTATTAGACATGGCATATAATGTACAGAGTTCCATCCTCGGTAAAAGAAGAATTGTTTTCTAATTTCCATATACAAAAAGCTATAAAATTTGCCAGCCTATTTGGGGGTCATGGGACTGCAAACAATATTTCCAATAGATTGATCTAAAGTATTGTCTTTGATTAACATAACCTTTACACATTTAAAGAAAAAACTTTTTAACCGGATTAAAGTTATTTATTATTATAAATTTACAATTATTTAACATAATTTTAAATTTATCCGACGTTTCGCCTGCTTTACAGCGTGCGTGGTCACGGTAACTGAAGACAAAAGGTGTTGGATGTCATAAAGTATCACAGCTGTAGAGAAAGTTGCATTATCTGTATTTATTTCCCCGGAGTTGGTATCGACTATAATATGGAGGGTTTTGGCAAAAACGGCTCACGGTGTCCTCTGTTTTCGCGGATTGTTTTTCTTTTATAATACATAACTTTAATCCGGTTAAAAAGTTTTATCTTTAAATAAATTGACCTGTTATGGAATACTAATCATAAAATATTTATTCTGCATAATTTTCTAATATGCAAATGAAAATATATATATGATTTATGTAAATTTATGTAGATATGTTTTCTATTGACGTCATAAATAACGATAAAATAAGCTGTAATGGGTGTAAAGTTTATTATTCTATTACAACTAATCAGCTTGTTTCTCTACAAAAGACTGCACCAAATGTCGCCATGTTTTGTCCCTCACTATTCCAAACCATCCTAAACCAGCTATCCTTCTTTAGTAATCCTCCCACCGCCTCACTTGTGTTCTCTGCTTCTCTTCTTTGTCCATTTTTCCCCTTTTCCTCTTATCATGTGTCCCATTTCAATTCATTCACCATTGAAAAACTAAAATATGACATGAAAGACACAAATTAATTTTGAGCTTCAAATACAAAATGGCTGATTAACTTCAAAGCTGGATTATAACTGAAGCTTATAAAAGTAAATGAATTATAGTGAGGTTTACAAATTACAGTCAAAACCGTTTATAACGACATCGTTTACAACGATCTATCGGTTGTTACAACCAGATTGTACGGTCCCGTCCGAATCCCTAGTAAACTATTCAGTAAACAAACCGCTTATAACAACATCGGAAACAGCGACATATCGCTTACAACGACGAAATTTTATCGATATTCATCGGCTATAACCGCTTCTTGTCTCAGCAAAACAAAACAATACAAACGATTTTAAATCTTATTTAGAGGCGTTGAATGAATATTTAGGCATATTATTACCTACGCACTTTCTCCCAACGAACAGTTTTAGCCAACAACGATTTCCAAGGCTCTTAACGCTGTTACGATTTTGCAAAAATTTGTTGCCTTTAACGAACAGTTTGATACTGGTGATACTCATACCTTGAGGAGTATGAAACGTAAAATGCAAAAAATATTTGAGACTGGGCTAAAAAAAAACAGACCAAAATGACTGATTACTTTTGTACCTAAATATTTCGTAATAAATATTTTTGTTTCTTTTTTGACTCGTTTACATATTATAATATTAACATACCATATTATAACCCATACCTACCTATTCTAGATAGATAACTATGATAATATAACTTGTATGTATTGTACATACATATGAACTATACTTGTGTATAAATAATAAATGACATTGCTTATAACGACTATCGGATATAACGTCGGCAACTATACGGTCCCTTCAATGTCGTTATAACCGGTTTTGACTGTAATATACAAATAGAAGTTAAGTGAAGACACATGCTCTTGCAGTACAATTTTAATGATTCTAGGATATAATTTATTGATACCCAAATACGTTATTAATATAATTAATGTACTGAACTTACTTGCCTTAATGGTCTGGTGGACTGGCCCCATAGACAGACGGCGTCCAAAGTGATAGACCTTTGCGCTCGCCTCGCATTATATCTTTAAGTCTTTTCGGATCTCTTTGCCTCATATGTCTTGCACTTAATTTGCTGGTCAAACGAAGCTATTTGGTTAGTAAATATCAAATTGGTTTAGATTATATATATTTTTAGTCATAAACCAAAAAAAAATACAGGTTAAAGTATCCTGTAAGCCTAACAATGAACAATGCTCGTACTCGTATGTAGTGCTCTTAAGGGGACAGAATAATAGGAATCTCGATCAGTTGAGTCTTTGTTGAGCCATTAGCATGCGGTTCAGGTGTTAACGTGGTAAATATAAGGGGGTTTAGCTTTATAAAAAGCATATTTAAAATTTTTCGTTTTTAAAGAAAAAACTTTTTTAACCGGATTAAAGTTATGTATCTTTTAAGTTCTGTATCACAGAAGACGGCCTAAAATTGTCAAACACCTGGGATCCAATACTATCCAAATTAAAACCGCAAGAAAAACAATCCGCGGAAATAAACCCTCCATCTTTTAGTCGATACCAACTCCGGGGAAATAAATACAGATAATGCAACTTTCTCTATAGCTGTGATACTTTTTGACATCCAACACCTTTTGTCTTCAGTCACCGTGACCACGCACGCTGTAAAGCACGCGAAACGTCGGATAAATTTAAAATTATGTTAATTAATTGTAAATTTATAATAATACATAACTTTAATCCAGTTAAAAAGTATTTTCTTTAAATGTGTAAAGGTTATGTCAATAAAAGACAATGCTATTTTTCGTTTTACTAATTTTATACATCTTTGTCATCAAGCATAAATTGCAAACGTATGAAACGTATGTACGTTAGAAAATTACGGGAAAACCCTATTAAAATGCCTAAATTGATAGCGTCTATAATCTGTCTTAATTTTTAGAGAAACATCCACTTAGGAAAAAAGGGAAGAAATACCTCTTTTCTGGTTTTCTGTACCTCTAAAATTTGTTGCACCAGCAACATCTATCAACACAAATTGACACCTATGAATTAACTTTACGCACAGAATTTGTACCTACTATGTATCATAAAAATATGAAACGCTATAAATTTATAACCATCTGTGAAGATATAATGACGTCACTATAAATTCAATCCACCACGCCGTGCAGTCATGGGAAGTAGATCTTATTACACGACACGAGGTGAAGAAGTTTAATTCAACGACACAGGGAGAAGATTTATAGTGCGGGCTAAATTACTTCGCAACTGTGTCCTGACGCGCTCATAACCAGTACTATTCATTTATACCTATGTTTCACTATGATACACTGAAGAGCAACGTATTCTTTGTTACGTGAAATAATATATTTTATACTTCTATAGTTTTCAAAAAGAAACCCTAGTACAACCATTTGTTAGATTAGGGAAAATTATATATTTACTTTTGTGTCTAGAGGGTATTCGATACCAAGCAGGTAGGATGCTTAGGACTGTCTATTGCTGATACACTCGTACTTCTAATAATAATTTAAACTAAAACGCATAAGCTGTATCACCTCTGTTTTGGTAGTATATTTACTGTACGAAATCATTGTTACCTTTAATTTGTGAAGCGTAAAAAAATTAATATTAACATTACTTCTTGGTTTGGTATCTCTTTATTAGTCACTGGTAGAATTATATATCAATCTTTCTCGTTGTTCCTTTGTTAAATTTTGTATTCTACGACTGACCTCAGGGCTTCTTCAGGGTGAAAATCTATCTGTTATTTATATTCAAACACCTCTCTATTGCTCTTTGGCACAACTATTTTTTTTTTGGGAATTAGTTGGATGAATGAAATAAAAATTCCTATTCTAGTGTTAACTTCAGAATCTGAGCGTAGTCATTATTATTGAAACAAAGGGTTAATGGTCACCGAACCTTTATTAGTGGTACATTTAATATGGTTAAAAGAAAATTTTAGACGTATACAAACTCTAGACATAGTACAATACAAGCATCTAATCTTAAAATCGAAATCCATACAATTCATTTCCAACTACCACGCCAAATATTTACTATTAGATACGCTATTGAAACGGGCGTACAGGCAAACAGAAAGGAACGAAATAATTCTACACTGCACCCTCCATCCTTATTACCTTTTATTAAGGTTGAAAATTGCAGGAACAATAACGGTACAGTCGAGGGCAAAATGTTTTGTGCAAATTCATTGAATGCAAATCCAGCCAGCTGGGATTAGACGCGTTATAGTTTATTTGGCCGTAGAAATATAATAATGGTCAGTTTGGTTCCGAGTGTGGAATATGAAAACTTGTGCAATGCATGCGTTATCAATACTAACTTCCGATGCATTAGAATCGCTTTGTTTCTAATATGTACTGGTCAATTTTAGTATACAAATGTTATTGTGGAGAGCAAATAAAACTTTATAGTCTTTGTTGTTCATAATTAAATAGATAAACTTAATTCTATTTAATATTAGATACTAATACTTCTCAGACATACATCTTAAAAGGAGTTGTATAGTAGTAGAAGGAGGTATGTTATAATGTTTTATTGTATATAGTATAGTATATCATTAATTGTTAAGTAAACTTGACAAAATTTTAGTTACGTAATTAATAGTATTATTACTTGTTCGTAAATTTTAAATCATGTGTTGGTTTATCTTCTGTCTTAAGGCGGTGAATAATTTACATGAATATGTAACAAACTATTTGGAACGTATTCCTCTAAATCTAAACAATTTTTGTAAAATTGAATCGCAAATATAAGCGCAGAACTCAAAGACGGCCGGACCAATTCCTGTATTTTTTTTTAAATTTATTCTTTAAACTCTAAGGAAGGTTGTTATAGAGAGAAAATTTGGAAAAACAAAAGAAAAATTAGTTTTTCATTTGTTAGTTATTTAGTATTTAGGTTTTCATAGCGGAAAAGCGAACAGTCTTATATGGGGTAGCATAGCAAAATGTTCCATATGTTGGTATGTAGTTACTAAAAAGGTAGACTTAGTAAAAAAAAAAAATTAAGGCGAAACTAAGTTAGCGGGGGCACCTAATTAAAACTCTAACCGTTAACGATACAATTAAGATGGAAAATCTTTTACAATGTATTGTTAAGAAAAATGGTTATTCAATCAGTAATCGCTAATAAAAATAAAGTTTTCAAACATGTTATTTTTCTTTGGTACATGCACACTTTGAAATATTATGTGTAGCAAAAAGCGTGACTGCATAATTTCTTAACATACATTATGTTTACTATAAAGCATATTTAAAAATAATAAAAATTACCATAAAGTAAATTCGCTCTTATAAACGAGTGGGTTATGGTGAAAATGGTATGATGTTGACATGACAAGCTATCCGCTTGTTTGCTCTAATCTGCGATAAATTGAAAACAAACAAGTTGCTTAATGCTCGCGAGTATAGTTTTGCTCAACTTCTAATATTTATCGAACTGCATTTACGTATGAGAAAACTCCTTGAAAATAAACAAAGGTAATGGACATTGATTGATTTTAAGAGGTTTATGAAACTAGAGAAACTTCTAAATGTATTACACGCTTTATATTAGCTTCACCTGTATGTATGTATGTATGTATGTCTGTAACCGACTCCTTCGGACTCGATTTTGACCCACATTAAACGAATAGATTTAATTCAAACTTTATACACTTATTAAGAATCAGCGACAATATAATAATTTCATAGGTTTATCTCGAAAAAACAATGAAATTTTTTTTTAAGTCCACAAAGCAATACGATTAAATTGAGACAACACGTATTACTGCTAGGACTAAAAAGTGAAAAGTAAATATAGTTTAAAAAACACGTTTTTAAAGCACATCAAACTAAAAAGTGAAAAATAATTCCTAATTTAGGCTGAAAATGGCTCCGTGCCATATTTTTCGTCTATCGAGCAACCCACGCTTTTTCACAATAATACCAGTATTTTTTGTTCATTACCATTTCTAAATTAGGAATTATTTTTCACTTTTTAGTTTGATGTGTTTTAAAAGCGTGTTTTTTAGTTTTTTTAAACTATATTTAATATTGACGGTTTGATATTCTGCTTATTTGACCGGGGTGCCAATTGCAACCTCCAAGGTATAAGCATCCTATATAATAAATAAAAGAAGCTTTATGAAGTTAACATCGCGAGTCACTTGAACGCGGGTCAACGTTCTGTGACACGTGTTTTCGAGTTTTTTATAGCCTCACATTTGTTATTGGTGGAAATATTCACTCTTTTTAATACTGGCTTGCTTTTATTTTGGCGGGCGCTATTTTCAATTGGTTACCGATTGTCGGCTGGACGTTTCTCGTATTGAATTTATATTGGATATAGTATAACAGAAATACAGTAGTGCCCTCTTGAATGTTATTATATTTTTCTGTTTTTTTTGATGGTTTTTAGAATTTACATGAAAATAAAACATACATTCTTGTGAAATATTTTTATAAAGCCGAAAGATACAGTTTTTTAGGATCCACTATCGCAGGAATCATAAAAGGAAAGTACTGACATACGATAGTAATCTGAGTAACGAGCGAACCTCAGGGGTTATTTTGACCCACTCGCCCTTAGGGAAATTTACCCAAGTTATAGCTCACATTTACTATAAAAGAGGGTTAAACAAAGCTTTTGTTTGAAGAAAGCATTCAAAGTTTTGATAATATTAAAAAAAGGTCATTATCTGAAATATATGATAAATGTTTATTTTACATAATGTCCTTCCTTTTTCCGTTACTTATTCGATTTGACAGAAACAGCTTATTAAAAGTTTCTTTATGTCTTGTTTATTTAATATTTATTTCTACTTTTATAATTGTTTTTATTGCAATCTAAAATAGATTATTGCATCCAGGCTTACTAGTAACACAATAGGTCTATGCCTAGTGGTTAAACACTACTAAACCGAAGTAAGACAATTATTTATTTATAATAGTATATAACTGTCACTTGTTTATGTACTAAGTTTTTTCTGAGAAATGAATAAATATTATTATTATTATTACTATGTGTAGAAGTTTGACACTCAATCTGTAGAGGAAGGATGTTGTGTTCTTCCTCCAACATAAACAAGAACGAAAAATCTTTATTACACATATTAAAAAAGGATGTACAGTTAAAAGAGAAAGTGCACTAGCCCCCACACTGGGATTCTCTGTGTCGTGGGCAGGTACTCTCTTCCATTTGACGACCTACGGAAAGATCGTCTACCAGTCCAACCATTAACTGTTCAGCCCGAAGGCCCCAGTTGCTAGGGAAGTTTTAAATACGGTTAGTGGTCGGAATGGAGCAGTGTTGGTCTAGTGGCTTCAGGGTGCGACTCTCATCCCTGAGGTCGTAGGTACGATCCCCGGCTATGCACCAATGGACTTTCTTTCTATGTGCGCGTTTAACATTCGTTCGAACGGTGAAAAAACATCTTGAGGAAACCGACATGTCTTAAACCCAAAAAGTCGACGGCGTGTGTCAGGCACTGGAGGCTGATCACCTACTTGCCTATTAGATTTAAAAATGATCATGAAACAAATTCAGAAATCTGAGGCCCAGACGTACAGAGGTTGTAGCACCACGGTTTTTTTTAGCGGTCGGAATAATTTAGTGTGCGCGATTCATGGTATGACGGTATCGGACTCTTTATAGCCGTAGATAGGCGTTACACACCAATTGACTTTTCCTTTAAACTTACAGCTTGCTAATACGGTAAAGTTAAATACCGTGAATATACTGGCATGTCTCGCACCAAAAATCATGTATGCTACGTATATAGATGCAATTTCAAATATCCAATACTTTAAACATAGATCATATTATTTAAAGATGTTTTGTTATTATGTTAAACAAACTTTTCCAAACAATGTAAGCAGACATAATACTCCTAAAATACCTTTCAGGAGAAAAAACATCATAAATCTTTCACAGCCGTCAAGTAAAGTATATACTTTAGACGTAACAGGATAAATCAGGGCCTTGTGTCATAGATTATATCAGAAAAAATGTGCCTCGCAAAAGTGGATTGCCAAACTACAGGGTAGCCGGAAGTCAAGGAAAATTATTATTTCATACTTAATACACCCAGACAAAAGGGTGTCTCTTGACTAGCATTACACACTTAATAATTGAATATTAATTGATTCCGTTTGACTTTTGTCACGGTTCATACATGTAAAATACAAAGAAGGTTCTACTTTCGATTCTCAATTAAAAAAACATGTGTGTGTACTGTGTACTTATGTACACGCGTTAGAAGTTATACTTCTTTGGCGTAATAATTTTCATCGAGCACTATAGAGGGATGTTTTCCTCTTCGAATGGCATTTTTGTCCATTTTAATGGTCATTTCTAATCGAAACGATATAATATGTACTAATCATGATATCGTACAATAAACACTGTTTTTTATCACATTGGAACGGGTTTTCTCGTAAAGAAATCATTATTTTGGTTTAAATTAACACGACTCTGAAAAACACTACGCCATGATTCATGACAGACAATGCAACTTGTCGATAAAACAGAGCAAGCGCCAACTAGCGGCCCAGACTGTTTTACCGACGTTTGAACAGATATTCAGGGTGTCGGTTTTTTGTGACGGCGCACTCATCGTAAAAATTTATTTTCATCATTTTTCCCTAACGCGCCAAAAGAAGTATAACTTTAAATTTTTTTTTTTTATCGATGGAGGTCTGCTCCGAATATATTGATATTCTAAAGAACTTTTATTATAAATCAGGTCAAATTTGGAAAGAGACATTAAAATGGCGTCCTTGCTAAGTAAAAACAGCAAAATTCTTTTGTCGTTGTCAAAAAGAAATCGTGAGAATTCTCCCGTTGATTACCGAGCGCATGTCGGGGGATGTTTTTATGTTCCATACAAGATCTTATTGGGCCCTGAGATGTAAGACATACGACATAAAAGAATGACAAACAACACAACGAATTTCTATTAGTTGCTATAAAAATCATCAATAATGTCCTAGTTAGTATATAATATGTTTTATACTAAGCCTTAAATGCATCTAATTTTGTAATGAAACTTAATAAATCCCTTTGGACTAGGTTATCTTAAGATAGAGATAGCTACGTGCAATTGCTACGTTTAATCCGTATATTTTATTTATATATAAGAAAAAGGTTATTTAATTCAATAAGCGATCCTATCCCAACTTTGTAATTATTTGAAAAATTAATACTCTCGCAAAAAGGCACATCATGTATCTATTCTTTCACTACCTATAAGTACGTATTTCATTCATTAGAATCATTGAATACCGAGTTAGAGCCAAAGCATACAAACAACAGCTAACTCGCGTTCAACGAACGACAACTCTGAGAGTCCCATACAAAACTCAATAGCAGTGGGTGTGACTGTTTTAGCTTCGAATTTCCTCGACCGACAGGGAAAAGGAAGAGCCCAGATGTCGCTTCAACAAATTATTTACTGCTTTTGTGCATCCATATATTGGCTGGGAATTGGACCTCACCTGTGACTAACGTTTGGATCGGGTGAAGAGGGTTTCTCTGAATTTCTTGTGAAGGGAATCACAAATTTATTTTTCTTTTATCAAATACTAACTATCATCATTTTCATATCAACTAATTTTAAGAAAATAGTACGCTACCAGTACAAAATATAGCTGTTCGAAATACGTCTGTGTTGGAGGACCAATTATTTGAAGATATTTCGAATGAAAAATATTTTTTGTACATTAGCACGTAGTACATGTTGAAGATTACAAGTGATTATTACCTACTACACAGGGGGGGGTTGGGTCTATGCTTCTACGGTTCCCAGTACGACATGCTTGCATGGTAGCATAGATGCAAACCCATCCTACCACATCCTTCTGATGGGTAGGGAGGCGTGGCTTTTGGGGGTAGCGCAAGTCGCTATGATCCCCTCAAAGCAAGTTTGGTGGACTAACCTTCTCGAGGTTGCCGACCCTGTTTTTGGTCTAATACCCTATGTATTAGACGTAACTAAAACCGCCAAGCGAACTATTGCAGGGATGGAGAGGTCATGTCCTTGCGAGTTCATCGTCCAAAAAGGGAGGACGGTGGACAGTAAATGACCTCCCGCGTGTTTGTGCCGTGCGCGGGGACCCGTACGGGGGGATGAAGGAATCCTGGGGGTTGAGTGGAGCAGTGCGCCGGAACAGTTGTGCGCTGCACACAACACACCTCTTTGGTCTGGATTTCTCCTCACACGGGAGGCCGGGGTCTAGCTAACCACGGTCAACCGGCTGTGGCATCCCATAAGCGGGCTGCCGAGCGAGAGTCGGGATGTGGGGGGGGGGCCGTCGGCGCGGCGCGGGACTCGGGGTGAGTTTGCGTCATAGTCTCGTGGCGCGAACAGCTCCGTACTTCCTTGCTGCGTGCGGATGCGTCTGCCTCCCTACGTGCTGGCTCTATACCGGAGGAGTAGCTCTGACGTCGCTTGCTGAGCAAGGGACGTCCCCGACGTGAGGGCTCCGTGGCGGGTGGAGAGCTCCAATGGTGAATACAAACCATATCACCTCATGGATAAAGAGGCAAAAAAACTTAAACAAACAATCACAAACATCAACAAACCCAGGGTTGCGTCTTTGGACGTGTCGCGGTGCAAGTCACCAGTGGCACGATACTCTGATGCCCCTGTCACACACACCGATGCACCCTCACGGGCAGCGTCCGGGACCCCAAAGGAGAGGGCAGCGGCTGGGGTCGCACCAATCCGGGCTGCACTCCGGCCCGTACCCAATCCGATGGAATCCCGTATACCACCGCACAAGGATGTGACCACTGCTGCGGCCGGGTTGACTGCGTCGGTCGAGCCAAAGATAGCAACTCCGGACGATGATACAGCACTGTCTGCGTCTGAAGGGGGTGTTTCCGCGGCAAGAACGATGCGGCAGACCGAGGCTGTGACGGAGGGCACGTCCAGTGCACTAACCACGACCATGGATATGTCGGCCCTGAGGACCGCAATTCAGGAGCCGACTTTCAAAATGGTCGAAAGCAACTCTAAAAGGCGACGGCACAGGAGAGCCATAAGGGCGCCGGAACAGCAGAAGCTGGTCACCGGCGCTCCGAGGCCACCTGTGAAACCTGGAACTGCCCCCGCTGTAACCACAGTTGAGAGAGGCGGGAAAAGGACACCGAAGCCTAAAAGATCCACTGCTGCGCCCGTGCCTAGCTGCTCTGGGTGCGGCAAGGGACTTAAGAGTTCCAAAACAAACCAAGCCACGAAGGGCCAGAAGCGCGACCGGCCTGAGGAAACCGTAACACCGACTGGGGAAAGTAAAAGGGTCAAACCCAACAAACCCCAGACAGTGGCAGGGACCTCGGCCAGTTACGCGGAAGCGGCAGCATCATACAAAGCTAACGAGCTTTGTGTTGCCGTGATGACTGAGCCTTTCGTGGATATGACACAGGAACAGGCGGATAACATCCGCCTACAAATCGAGGGTAAAATTCAAGATGAGCTCCTGGCGGATCTTGATGCTACCCTAACTACCGAGCCCAACGACATCAGGTTCCGGGGTAAGGCCCATTTCTCGGATGGTGTCCTCAAAACTTGGTGCGAGGACACCTACACTCTGGGTTGGCTGACCGGAACTTGTGATGTCATCACAAATCCAGTACCTGACACCAGGTTGGTGGTTCGGCCTCAATCGGCGATTCCGAACAGGATTCCGTGTCTGCTACATGTACCAGACTACAGTGGCAACACGGAGACACTGAGGAAACTGATCACGAGGCAAAACCGCCACCTCAACATCAGATCCTGGACCCTGACACACGAACGAAGAACTCAGGACCCGACAGGAGTGTCCCTCTTCTTTCGTGTGCCAGATTTTGAGATCTCTAAAATCAAAGAGCATAATCGGCGTTTATACTACCTGATGGGGAACATCTATATCCGCATCCTGGATAGGGATGAGCCCTCGCAGGTGGCCAACGCCCCACCAACTGCTGCCAGCACATCGGGGGTGGCGTCGTCGGGGCCGGGGCTGCCCACGTCCCTGACGGGGGCAGTTTCGGTCACCGGGGCACACGTCCCTATGGAGGTAGCTACACAACCACCGTCACCGGTGCAACTAACTTCGGATGATGAGTTGTTTCAGGAGACCGGGGGGAGTGAATTCAGCGATAGCTGTCTGCGCTCCTCCCCATCGCCGAACTGACCTCATCCAGGCTAACCTCCAGCACAGTCAGACAGCGTCGGCTTCCCTACGCAGACTGCTGGAGACCAATCCGAAGACCATCGCCGCGATCCAGGAGCCGTGGATCAGGAATGGCAAGATATGTGGCCTGGGCAGCACCGGTGGTAAACTTTTACTGGATACCTCCGTAAGTAACCCTAGAACTTGCATAATCTTGCCTAAACATGTACCAGCATTTCTAATAAACGAACTCTGTTCAAGGAACCTTACAGCTATTAGGTTACCCAGAGACAATCAACCGGACGTCGTCCTGGCGTCCGCCTACTTACCAGGTGACGAGGACGTGCCCACTCCAGAACTCGGCCTTCTGGCTGACTACTGTGAGAGGGAGAAACTGGACCTAATCATCGCGGCGGACTCCAATGCGCACCACACGTTATGGGGTAACGCTAGTACCAACACTCGAGGTGAGGATATGCTTAATTTTATACTTAGCAATAACCTTATCTTGGCAAACAATGGCTCAAAACCAACTTTTATCAACGCGCGATCGCAAACTATTATTGATTTAACAATGGTAACTGCTGGTCTGTCAGATCACATACAGGACTGGCACGTATCCAACGAGTTATCATGCTCGGATCATAGGTGGATCCGCTTTGCAATCAAAGGGGAGCTACCTAAACCTCAACCTAGACGTATACCGCGGAGAACCGATTTGGTAAAATTTCATAAACTTATCAGCTTCGAGGTAGACAAACTATCGATACCAACCACCATAAATATACAAGACATAGACAAACATGTAAACAACCTAACGTCCCTACTCCTGACAAGCTATGAACGATCGTGTCCCCTTACCATACCAAGATGGGGAGGGAGACATAACTGGTGGTGCCCCGAACTGGAGAGACACCGACGGAAGGTCAGGAAGCTGTTCAATAGAGCAATGAACACACGGTTACCCACCGACTGGGACAAGTACACGGTCGCGAGAAGGCGATTCAAAAAACTGTTACGTACCAGGAAGCAGGAGTGTTGGAGACACTTCTGCACCAGTATTGAAACAAACAACCAGGCAACCAGGGTGAAATCATGCCTCTCCAGAGAGCCCAATCACTCGATCGGTTGTCTTAAAAAACCTGACAATTCATTTACAAAAACTGATTCAGAAACATGTGAACTACTACTGGCAACACACTTTCCGGGTTGCATAATTGCCAACGAACAGGCCTGGCAACCATACTCAGAGAGAGCCACCGACAGCTCAGACTGGCAAGTAGCTCACAAAATAATCACTAATGAAAAAGTAACGTGGGCAATCAACTCCTTCCTTCCATTCAAAGCGGCTGGTTTGGACGGCATCTTCCCAGGTCTACTAAGATGGAGTGGGAACTTAATAGTAGACTATCTTGTCTCTGTCTTCCGAGCCTGTATAGCCCACCGATACATACCCTTGAAATGGAGAGAAGTAAAAATCATATTCATCCCAAAACCAGGTAAAGAGGACTATACCCAAGCGAAGTCCTTCAGGCCTATTAGCCTTACTTCATTTTTCTTAAAAACGATGGAGAGGCTGGGAGACCTGGAGATACGCAGCCGGGTATCGTTATCCAAATTCCTACACCCTAATCAACATGCCTATAGCTCGGGCAAATCAACGGACTCATCACTCCACAACGTCGTGTCTCGCATTGGCAACTCCCTGAAGTTAAAGCAGTCAACCCTTGGCGCATTCATTGACATCGAAGGTGCTTTTGACAAAACAAACTTCACGAGTATAACCAGAGCACTAAGGTTATGTGGAGTACCATCTACCCTTATAGAATGGATAAACAACATGCTAAAACAACGAGCTATACAGTTCACGGTAAACTCCACAACACGAGGCATTGTCAGCAGAGGATGTCCGCAGGGAGGTGTTCTATCGCCGCTACTGTGGAACCTTGTGGTTAATGAACTAATCACAGAACTCAACGCTGACAATCTCTACACTGTGGGATATGCTGATGACATAGCTATCTTGATATCTGGGAACTTTGAAAGCACCTTATGTGACCTCATGAGAAGAGCTTTCAAAGTGATTGAGAGATGGTGCAATAAGCACGAGTTATCTGTCAACCCATCAAAAACAGAACTAATACTTTTTACCAACCGAAGAGTTCTTGGACCGTTCAAACTTCCGAAACTCTTCAACACTGAACTCATACTCAAGTATGAAATCAAGTACCTAGGTGTGATTTTGGACAGTAAACTGCTCTGGAACAAACATCTAGAACACAAACTAAACAAAGCAACGATCGCCTTTTATCAATGCAAAAAGATGCTAGGCGTGAAATGGGGCTTATCGCCTAAGATAACATTATGGATATACACTGCCATAATTAGGCCAATGCTAGCCTATGGAGCCCTTGTTTGGTGGCCCAGAACAGAACTTCAAACGGCAATTACCAAACTCGGACGCTTCCAAAGGCTTGCTTTGTCCGCTGCTAGCGGTTGCATGAAAACAACACCAACTGCAGCAATGGAGATGGCCCTGCAGATCTTACCCCTGGACCTACACATACAGCAGGAGGCAGCCCTGGCTGCTATCAGGCTTATGGTACTGGATCTATGGGGAAAAAATCACTACAGTGCACACACAGCGATTCTCAACAGGGCAATAGAGTATCAACCTCTTATTGATGCGCCCTGTGATAGAATCACTAACCAATTAATATTTAACAGGAAATATCTTATACAACTGAGAGAAGAGGAACATGATCGGTCGACCGTAAATGAGCTACGTATATATACAGATGGATCCAAAACAGGGTCTGGCTCAGGCGCTGGCATATTCTCTCTTGATCTCAACATCAACATACACCTACCCTTGGGCACACAGAGCACGATCTTTCAATGTGAATGTGTCGCCTTAACCGAAGCAGCCAGAGCCGTGCAGCGGCTAGGGATTAATGACTTTTGCATTAAATTCGTATCCGACAGTGCATCCGTGCTGATGGCGCTCGGAAACAAAAAAACCAACAGCAAACTAATACTGGAGTGTCATGAAGCACTGGAGGTCATAACCCGAACCAATAGGGTTACCTTGCAGTGGATAAAAGGACACAGTGGATCTCTCGGCAATGATGCTGCGGACGAGCTTGCGAGAAGAGGCTCCGGAATGATGCCTGCTGGCCCGTATCCGCTCCTTCCTTTGCCCTTCTCGCTGGTGCGAACCTGGATTCGCCAGAGATCTGCTGAACTCCAGCAACAACGATGGTCGCATGGTGCGGCCTGCAGACAGTCCAAAGTGGCTTTGCCAGCAGTAAACCCGCAACTGACAAAGCGACTACTTAACTTAAATAGAACTAACCTTAAAATAATGATAGGGACAATAACGGGTCATTGCCTCCTAAATAAACATCTTTTTATCCTAGGCGCGACAGACAGCCCCCTGTGCAGAGGCTGTTTCAGCGCAGAAGAAACAGTCACCCACGTAGTCCTGGAATGCGAGGCTGTGGCTAATCAACGTGAAAAAATCCTCGGAACGGTGAGGTCGCTCCGGGAAGCCTGTGAAGTGCCCAGGAGACTTCTGTGCTTCTGGAAGGAGCTAGGCTGGCTAAATTAGCCAGGACTCGTACGCACAACGGACCAACCTCGAGTCTAATTGCGGAGAAAGGAGTCCTTCAACCCTAACCCTAACCCTACCTACTACACACACATCCATTTTAATGGTGTTTAGTATAGATAAATACAACAGTGTTGGCCTAATGATTTCAATTAGTCGTAGATTCGATCCTTTGTGAGAAAACCAGCATGCTTTAGACCCAAAATATCGACGGTGTGTGTCAGGCACAGGTTGATTTAAGCTATTAAAATGATCACGGAACAGATCCAGAAATCTGAGGCCGTGACCTAAAAGATTGCAGCGCCATTGGTATATAGTAAGAAAATCTATAAGATTCGACATCGACTGATCGACAGGAATTTCTTTAAAAGCTATGTACAAGTCAAATTACACTTTTGTTCGCCGTCATACAAAAAAATTGCATGAGAATTGTGACTATATATTACTATCATTTTACTACTTCCCTAATTCCTTGTATCCCTTCTCAAGGCCAAGAACCTCGACAAAACCTAAGTTGAGTTGCGTCGATTCATTTCAATAAATACAAGTCGGAATACATCAGTGCGTCCAGCGTCCACTCAGGGACTTGAGCTGAGGAACCGCCATTAATCTATCTTTATTACCAGTCGTTTGATCACGATGAATTCAGGGAAAAGTGTTTATGTGAGGTTAGGGCTGTGAATACGAATGTTCCATGTTATTTACTATCATTATAATAGTGGATACCAAGGGTGACTTTCCAATAAACTCAAAACGTTTGGTCCTATAATATCCCAGAGAATTAATGATTTGCGTTTGTTACATTGATCCTTTTTTATGTGATAGTATCACAGCATAGTTTTTATTATGTGAGGCAAACTGGCAGAGCCAAGTGAGACCGCCGCTTATGGACACTCACATTGCCAATAGGCTCGCAAGTGTGTTGCCGGCCTTTCAAGAATAAGTACGCTCTTTTCTTGAAGGACCCTAAGTCGAATTGGTTCGAAAATACTTCAGTTGGCAGCTGGTTTCACATAGCGGTGGAGCACCTTAAAAACGCTCAGTTGTTGAACGACGGACGTCGAGGTAATACGGATGGTATTTTGTATTCTGCCTTGACGTCCGATAATGAAACTCAGCTGCAGGTATTAGTCCGAACTACTCTGAAAACTCTTCATTGTAAATGCGCTGGAAGAAGCAGAGAGACCCTACATCTCTACGTAATGCAAACCTGTAGTTGTGTCTTCCAATCGAAAACAGATCTTCCTCTTGCAGTAGGTTTCATTGACATATTATGCCAAAGGAATTATCAATTAATGCAGAGATGCTTAGCGGAAGGCCAATACAATTATTTTAGTAAACACCGCGTCTTTATAATCAAATTTACTTTAAATTATAAAAGACGGGTCGATAATATCATTACTTAATTGTACTGCGAAGTCTGGCTTCGTAATTTTTTTAAATGTATTCTATTTGTAAAAATAAATCGGTTAAATTGATTAACAAAGGAATATCATTGTTTATCTTTTTATTCACAACCCTACAAGCAATAGAATTGGCGATGACTCTGCGGTATTTAAAGTGGTTAGGTAATATTGAAAAAATTCATGCTTAAATAAACACTTGTTACAACTATAGTTGATTTGCAAAAATAATTTAGCAATTTTTCGATATGAAAATATCGACAAAATTATTTTTTGTTTTATTTTTCCAGACAGAAAAATGTCGCTACCTCCCTTTTAATTATTAATAGTCAGCGAAATTAAGTCTATTTAACTTTTTTAAACAATAATTATAAGTAAATTCAAGATAGTTAAGATGCAGTTTTTTGCAGATAACGAATATCGTTACAATTTTATAGGACCTGGACTTAAGACTACCAAATATTAACATGACCCGACATGAAGAATTTTATGATAAATCAAATTTGTTAATCGATCAATTCCACAAATTATTAATAGAATAGCTGGTTTCCTGGTGCTGGTATTTCAAGTAGCTTATTAGCGTGGCGTAAAAAAAAACTACTAAAGATAATGACTTAGATATATTTTAAGATAAACATTTCCATCATACAATACATATATGTAACTCTAGCGGTTTTGGCAGCGCATGCCAGAATAGCTCGCAGATAGTAGTTTTTTTCCTACTTACTTGATATTTTGGACAATTCACACAATATCTTTATAAATTGTAGCCTTTGTGTTATGCTGATGTACCTATAAGCTATATTATTGTAAAGTTTCATTAAAATCCATTCGTAGCTTTTACGAGAAAGAGTGACAACCATCCATCCATACTTACAAACATTCGCGTTTATAATATTAGTAGGATTATATAGTAATTGTCAAAATGAAAATGTCAAAGAGATATTTAGATATATTACAGATATATATTATTCAAATGACAATAATTTAATTTTATATGTCAAGAGTGCGTATTAATCTGTGCATTTGAGAACTAAAGAACTAGAATTCCATATTGTTAAAACTTCCAACCCATACATGTTTTTTTATAGTTATCGAATAAGTATTAAATTGCATGGGCATATTCACCTTTGTTACCCACAATTTGTTGCCATTTTCCTTTGCATAACATTGCTAGTGCCATATATAACAATTACATACTTAAAGTAAATTTATATCTACGCTTAGATATAAGGCATAGTCGAGTTGAGCAGTGTAATTATTCTGATGTAGGTTTTGATTATGAATACAGTAGAACCTCTATAAGTCGAACATCAAGGGAGACGCTAAAAAATTCGAGTTATAGAGTTTTCAACTTATGGAGGATTTCGACTTAGGCGGATTTTGATTCGACATAAAGAGTTTGAGGTTTATTCTTATAAATTTTGAGTTAGAGAGGTAAAATAAATAAAAATTCAACTTGCAGAGGTGAAACTTGGAGGACAAACATATTTTTATTTATTATAAATCAACATTATTTCAAATCATTTTAAAATAAAAAATATGGCATTAATAAAAGTCAGTAATTTTTTAGCTAAATTTCAAAGGGAATCAAAATTGAACACCTGACACAAAGCAAGCAAACACGTGTTTCCATGAGTCATAAATTTATTATTGTATACTCCTAAAATGTTTTCTAAGAAACAATAGTGTATTCACATTGTCGGAAAGTTCTCAAAGTCGGTAACTTATTTTTGTTCGAACAATAGATATAATAAATTCCAAATGATCAAGTTGTAAAGGTTGTAAAATAAAACGTTCCTATGTTCGAGATACAGAGGTCAAATTTAATTTTTCGAGTTATAGAGTGAAAATATGTACCAAAATGGCTTGGAGGGACTCGGTGATTATTTCGATTAACAGAGGGTCAAGATTTCAAGTAATGGAGGTTTTGGTGTTTTAAGGGAAGGGAACAAAACATTTTTTCGAGATTTGGAGGTTTTTGACTTATCGAGGTTCGACTTAACGAGGTTCTACTGTATATGATAATTATAGCTGAACACTGTAAGGAGTCAAGATTCCCGATCAATATGAAAGGTATCACAAATAATTGAGTTCTTGTATTCATAGTTGCGCTTATTTTGACGAGCTTACCGCGATAACCGAACCCTTCATTTTATTACTCTCGCAGGAATACCAAACAGAGCAAAGAATCAGCTATACAACTTTTTTCTTACTCCATTATTTATTTGAAAACACGTCTGTTATACAGTAATATTTAAATATCTTTCTTTAGTCAAAATCAATAAATCAAAATCATTTATTCATATAGGTAACACAATGTACACTTATGAACGTCAAAAAAGACAAACAACAAACATTTAATGCGGCGGGATACGTCATCTTTGCCTAACACAAGTCACTAATTTTTCTAGTTCATATTTGACAGAAAAGATGATATTTCTTTCACCATACATTTGCTTGCATTTTTGGCCTTAGAAAGAAAAATCCATTGCTGGCCGACTAGGGTTAACTTTGCGGCTCTTTGGTTGCTCAAGAAATTTTTAACGTTAGGTATGTCAGCACGATAATCGAGTGTACTCCTCCCACAAAGGCCGGCAACGCACCCACTATAAATGGGTGTCTATGGGCTGCGCTGACTGCCCTTTTTGGTCGTCCCGCAAACTGGTCTGCCCCCCTATTATATATAAAAAAGAAGGCTTTATCGTAATATCAAATGTGCTGATTTTAGTTAGCTATCACATCCATCCTGTTTTAGAGATTCTGTTTTATGTCTATTTTATATCATTCCTTTGTACTATGTTTATGCTATAAACATGTCTAACAAAGGCTCGTATATTTTGTAAAAATAAATACGTTTTCTTATGACCCTGTTTAAAGTATCCATATTCAACCTTTTACTTTACGATATGAATAGTTATGAGAAGAAATATTTCGTGACTTATATTTTTTTGAAGATTTTATGATATATGTTTTTTTGTTGTTATATTTATAATTTAACATCGTAAGAGATTTCGAGTTGTTAGCTTATTAACGTGGCGTGAAATAATAACATATTAACTTTATAAATTAGCTATAACCAAACTTCTTTTTGCATATTTTATTCTGGTTAGGCAACAAACTTACAAAGTTTACTGACTTCCGTAAGTTAAACCTCACTGCCTGCTTAAAAGCTGTCTTAGTAGTAGTTGTTTAGCCTCGTTGTCTTGAGTGAAATCAATAAATACATTTTTTTTATGTAACAGAAGGCAAACGGGCAGGCTCATCTTATGTTAAGTGACACCGCCCATGGACACTCACATTGCCAAAAGGCTCACAAGTGCAATGCCGGCCTTTTAAGAATCGGTTGAAAATGTTATCAAAATGTGATTTGTTTCAAGAACTAAAATAAAAGTTTTTCTATCAAGAATCACCTGATTACATCAAGACCAAATTGGGAAGTATAAAAATTTGCTATGTGACTCTGAACACGGGCATAATACGCATCGGCTTTTATCATGATTGATGACGTAAACACAACGTCATCGTGGGGATCTCAGTTAATGCTTCTACTTTGAGAACGCGTTTCGATAAGCGACTATTCGTAATACATAATGTTGTCGTTTAACGGTTTATTTTGTTAGTATCACAAAAATTATTTTTAGATAAACTTACAAACAATACTAAATTTTTATCACTTTAAAAGAGATGTGAAATATCCATAATAAGCTAATTTTTTCAGTCACTCTATTAACTTAAAAATAATTGCACATACTAGTAATTTTTTTACTAACTCATTTAAAAAGGTACAATCTTGAAGACTTACAGATTAAAAAGGTAAACGTACTGTACGTTGTCAAAATTTCAACTTGAAATTGGAATTATTGAACGAAAATCTCAATTCATACGTAACCCTCTTCATCCCCTGTGATTGGGGTTCGTTGAACCGCACCCCGGGGCATGAGGGACCCAATTTATTTTTAATTTTTTTGCACTTGACACGACGCGGGTAAAATTGCGGTATCACAACACCAGTATAATTTTTTGATTAAAAAATATTGAAGAATGATTGATTTCTAAAATTGGGTTTAATGCCTACTATATCATTTATAATAAAGTTCGATCTCTACAACAGTTTTACAGTATTCTGGAACTGCATTTACATCGATAGATTCGTCAATAGCGGTTTATTGTGCTAGTATCTTAAAAAAAAAAATATCTTTTACCCAAATCAAATCCGTGAGATTTTTATTTACTAATTGATTATGATATGATTATTATTCATTAGGTCATACCATATATGTTAACAATTACAAAATATTATATATGGTATTTCTATATACATAACAACAACTAATTTTAGTTCTGGCTTTTAACTAGCCTTAGTCATTGATATAGAAAGACTGGAAAAATTAAATTATGGGATTTGGCATAATTATTTAATAATTACCTTACAAAGTAGTTTCACTTCTGACATGTGTAATTTGTACGCACGCACTTTTTTTGTTACACTGATACGCGACAGCCGAACCAGCTCATACCATTTTTCGAGGGAAGGGAGTATATCCAGGATGCTATGGGTATCCACCCAGGCCCACAAAATGACTGAAGTTACTCTTCTATCAAATAGTCTGTTAATTTGAAGATCTTGTAATATTGGTAACGTAAAATTAACGGTTATAAACTGACAATACTTTGACGTAGTCAATTTACTAGCCCTGTAACATATTATGAAAATGGCAGCTGATATCAGCAACATTGTTCTGACACATACACTTGACAACACATTCGTAAATCCTAATTTTCAACATTATTAGCACGCGAAATCACAATAACAAAATTCAGTTCCCTACAAATTGGCTTCCTATCGTAAACCACAGTATACAATTTGAAAACACCATGTTCTTATCAGCCACATTTCGAGCGGGAAAGAACAATTATCGTTATAATAACCTAATTCCGTGTAATCGCGGTTAAAATCGCGCCCTTCGGTTTTAATGTCATCATATCTGCATTTACGGATTATAAAATTTTTGTTATGAAGTTAATTTTACTTCGCTAAATGTGGTTTATACTTTTTCACATAAGACTGGTAAAAATGTACATTTTTCATAGATTTATATTGGCAAGTGAAATAATCGTAGGTACCTCAAATGTCTCCAGAAATACCTCCCGCTGTCAAATTTTTGCCGGCAACGTACTAGCGAGCCTTCTAGCAATGTGAGTGTCATGGACAGCGGTCTCACTTAACATCGGGAGAGCCTCCTACCCGTTTGCCCACTGTTATATAAAAAAACCTCTTCGATTTGCTTTGAACAAATACCGTGGGGATTTCAATGAAAAATAAATATTTGAAGAACAAGTGAAAATACACCCGGTTTATGTGAAAATTAATGTCGGAAAATAAGACTTGACTTAATGGTCTCTAAACCAGGCCACATCTTCAAGAAAATTAGATTGTAAAAAAATTCACAAATAATTCCAAAATTAAATTTCCTGGAATGACGAAATACAAATCACGTGGATACGAAAAGGCTACAGATTGTTACACGCAAAACAATACGCAATTTAAAGTAAACATTTTTACCAACAATCAATATAGAAACCTAACAAAATCTTTTAAACCAGTGATGGCTGGCAAGGTTGTAAAAAACAAGGAATTTTGTTCTAATTTCAGTATATTTCCGTGTACAATGTAAACATAAACGACAGCACCCTTAACATTTTTAGATTCAAATCATGATGGGAGCTGGACGTCCGAAATTACAGTTTTCACCCTCTGGGGTGGCTAATTGCTTACGGAATTCGGTAACATTTGTAAGCAATAACAATTGTAGCCATTTCAATTTTTTTTATTGCTGGGTTTATGACTTACATGTTGTAATGGGCTTTTTAAAACCGGAAGAGAAATATCGCAGAATCTTTTAGGAGAAATGGAGGAAACCATTTTGTCAAAATCAGAATATTATTTATTGATGTAGGTACCTTAATACACTTATGAACGTTCCTAAATTTTAATTTACTGCCAGTTCTTAAATTAAACGTAGACTGGACGAAAGGAACTAGCAATAAACACTCCGTCACTCTTCTACATATTCCCGTCAGCCAATTTCCTACTCGATGCTTAGTATATAGAAATAAACAAACCGACGCAGAAAAGTTTGAAAAATTATTTATTTTATTTTTGACATGATAACGTCTTTAAAATCGTTTTAGTCGGGTGACATGTTCAGAAACTTGTGTCACACCAAAACCTCACGAGCGCGATCGCAGGTATAACGAGAGAGAGACGGACCGATCTCCCGTCTCATCTCGAGCGCTGCCAGTCATTCCGTGAATGTATGAAGAAAAATGTATATCATAGTCGAATAAGTAAACTTGTCATTTTACACCCGAAATTTATCATCAAAAGTGTGAATAAAACGATAGATGTAATTTAAAATTTGAAAAAATTGTTATCTTCATTAATTCCTTACTTCCCAAAAACTTATATCACCAATAAGACGTTATCACGTAAACATCTCGATCGTAAACCTACTTTACAAACAACCAATATTTTTTTATTTAAGTTTATATCTCTTTGTAGTATCTAATATGAATTCCAAATACTTGATTCCAAGTTCAAATTCATTTTGGTTGAGTATTGATAGTGAATTGCAATGTTCTGAGCAACATACAAAGCACTAAGTCGCCACACAGAACATTTCAATTAAGCTTAGTGTAGACAAACTTTCAGTCCTCTCTCTATTTACATGACTTTTCATTAAACATTGTTGTGGATTATGCCTTACTCTGACTTGGATATTATGTTTGGTAATAAGAATGTTTTGCGTTCATCATTGCAAAACTAGAATTAAAACCAAATATTCTTTTTTGATATAAGGCTTCAATAATAGAATTATACTTAATAAATATCTACTCTTTCTTGCTGGCTAAATTTGATTCATAATGTATATTTGCATATTAAAATAAATATCGGATAAACAAACATCGCATAAAGATGTGGAATTATGGCTATCATGAAAATAAATTTTTACTTCTTAAAACTAGATAATTCGCAAATTATATTATAATTTAGCCAAATAAGTTTAGGGGTTCTCATTTTGGCCTTTTTGATGCAGTCTTGTTGGTGGATGGAGGTGATTTTAGTGGGTACAGCTCACCTGGTTCTTCAAATATCAGAGTAGCTGGAGTGCGCTTCCAAAGCGGGTGATGCGTCACCTTGGTAAAAAAAGGGGTTTGGATAACACTCATCTAATGAAGAACTAACTGCTCTGTCGCTCTTTATCAAGGCTATACCAGAGAGACAAATAAACAAGATGTATAGGTATAATTTCACTGATTTAGTTTTTGAGTATTTGGGTTAATCTCAGAATAGGCTTACGAAATTCATAATCACCTAACAGAGATACCGCATTGTCTCTTACGTGTCTGGGGTCTGCTAAGTTAAGCACCTTCTAAAATTATAACTCCCTACGGTTTTCACAATAAACTGCGTATAAGCCAACTTAACTCTTACATAAAGACAATAAGGTCTAATTCTGTGCGCGCATTCAACTTATATTATAGGAACTGTGAGATGGTTTGAGAAGTTACCGCAACGTTACTTACCTTTACGTCTAACTTGGTTAGTTGTTGGTCATAAAGTTATATCATAATGGGTAATTTGACAATATTTTAAAAAACATTTTAGCTTTGTTTAATTCTGTTCAGTATGGGCTTTAAATCTAAATATTATTAATTTTATAACAAGTCAAAACGTTTCTCTATACAAGATAGTGTCACATCAGTCCCTATGTTGTGCCATACTTTTACACATGTAAAAAAGTCATGTTTTTGTTACTAGTTAACATTAACAAGCGCGCCTCGTGACCGTCGACTAATCTATTGCCGGTATGACTCACGTGGCTGACGAAATAAAAAAAAACTAAATTTATTCATGGATGTTTAATAAATTATTATTATTTATTTTACTCCATAATGCTTTTTAAAGTCTTGTTTTACAGAGACTCTCTCAATAACGCTTCATTTTTCATGCTGTTGAATAGCTATGTGATAGTTAAACGTTTATTCAAAGAATTTTGTCTACACTGCGATTTTCCGATTCTCAAAGACTTATTCTATTAATTGTTAGTTTCGGTTCCTCGGTATTCTAGTTATAATAATAAAATATTCTGAGACTTCTGAACTTTAAAGCATTAGTGTTAGTGCTATTTTGATATTTTAGAAAAGACTTTAAATTAGGTTAGCAAGTTTCTTATTCTTGTAGCTTGTAGCTTCTACCAATTAAAAAAAAAACATATATCTCAATAAAAAACTTTAAATTCGATTAACTTAAATATAAAAGATACATATTGTATTTAAAACCGACCACTTTGTTCAATCTAAAACTATTTCAACAAACCTTATAATTTATTTTCATTTAAATAAGATGTTTTGTGAGCTGGCGCAAACAAAATCTCTAGAAACTAAGCACAAAAAAAAGATTTTTTTTTTTTTTTTTTTTATAGAACGGGGGGCAAACGGGCAGGAGGCTCACCTGATGTTAAGTGATACCGCCGCCCATGGACACTCTCAATGCCAGAGGGCTCGCGAGTGCGTTGCCGGCCTTTTAAGAATAGGTACGCTCTTTTCTTGAAGGACCCTAAGTCGAATTGGTTCGGAAATACTTCAGTGGGCAGCTGGTTCCATATAGTGGTTGTGCGCGGCAAAAACTGCCTTGAAAAACGCTCAGTTGTGGAACGGCGGACGTCGAGGTGATACGGGTGGAATTTCGTATTCTGTCTCGACGTCCGATAATGAAATTCAGCTGCAGGTATTAATCCGAACAACTCCTCTGAACACTCTCCATGATAAATGCGGTAGAAGATGATATTATATTGAATTAATAGTAATTCGTCATAGAGTCCTTCTAAAAGAGAGCGTACCTCTATTCTTAAAAGGCTAGCAACGCACTTTCGAGCTTTTTGCAGTGTCCTTGGGCGGTGATGTTACTTAAAAGATCCTGCCCGTTTGTCATCTGTTCTAAAAAACATTTATATACAAAACTGATCTTTTAAAGTCCAGAGAAGAAACTATTTCTTGATTGAAACACTCGAAAGCGAATTGCGAAGCTTTTCTTGTTTAGGAACCCAAACGTCAGCCGCAAAGCCTACTTTGTATCGCTATTTGTATCCTGCTGGGACCCGTTGGAGTACATACAAAGGGAATATAGACCACAGATGCTACTGAAGTAGCTAGATGGACGCTTCAGTAGGGTAGGGCGGGGCTAGTTGAGCAATTTTTCACTTATTTGGATATAGCTCCTCAATGATAAGTCTCAATGAGTTGTTATGTGTCCTGATGGATTAGTAATTTATCCCTTAACAAATGTGTCCATAGTATTTTTTTGTAACAAGTCCAATATAATAGCTACAGATGTTTAAATGCATAAAGTCAAGTATGCTCAATGTACCCCATAGGTGGGGTAAGTTGAGCAAGGGTATGGGGCAAGTTGAGCACTAAGAATATCTAGGCCAAACCATGGGTTCTATGTTAACTTGAGATGAAATAAAATATGTGTTAGACTGTCAGCTTTTTATTTATAGTCTTTTATTGACAGAACAACAAAATTTAAAGAAATTTTCTTTGTATATTTAACCGAAACTAGAATCAACAAAACATGAGCATCCATAGCTATCCCATTACTTCCGATAATTTCTAAAAAAGATTACCAAGGCTGGTGGGTTCTGGTTTCTGTATGGATAGCTACGATTTTTTTGTTTTTAAAACATCATCAACCATTCTTTTCCGGAAATCTTTTTTGCAATTCAGCTTGGTGGAATTTCAGCACACTCTTAGGCAAGGCGACGTACGTCTTTTGGAGAAAAATGCCATTTGTAGCAAGAATTTTTTCAACAGTTTCTTGTGAGAGAGGATATACTTCCCTCGGTGTTGTATAGCCCATAAATGAATCATCACCTTCATTTAATTTATTTAAAAGTCAACCAATACCGAATTGTTTAGCGGCGGTATTCACACTTTTTCCATCATCGTGGACAGTCTTTGCAGCATTATTTAAGTATTCAGTGGTATAAGAACATCTTGTAGTCTTCCATTTGTAAGTCCGCAACCAAACAAAAAATAAAAGATTCATTACTCATCAGTTGTTTAAGTCGTAGAGTTAGTTGAGCTATAGTTGCTCAACTTACCCCAACCCAGAATTTTAAAAGAAAAGTAGGATTGTAAATAAATGCCTAGAATTAGACCCAAAACCTATTTATAAATCAAAAATACAATAATCTTCTGAAAGATTAACACTCTCCTGATTGAAAACAGAGAACATTTGACAAAGACAGACGAAAACTTGCGATAAACAATGTTTTTACTTTTTGGTCACAAAATAAATAAAACGCCGTGACACTTCACTCACTCGTCGTGCTGCCACTAGCTATCGTGCGATGATTACCTCTCCTACGACTCCTTCTTTTCGCTATATGATACTCCCGCGTAAGGTGAATAGTTTCCGAGATATTTCGATTGCCCAACTTGCCCCGCTCTACCCTACTTTAATATAACGGCTTTTTCAACATATAGTGGGGTGGTAATTATTTATTGAGCCTGAATTTTTAGCATTCCAAAAGAAATTAATTCCTGATTTGACTACAATGAAAATATTTCCAGTGTATGTTATTAGTTACATTAGTTTCATCACTAATTTAAACTACATCACAGGCCTGAAATATATAACTCAGCCATCGTAAAATAAATACAATTCATAAAAAAGTATTAGCAATTTTACACTTGAGGTTTACATAATTGAACAGACCAAAATATACTTCAAAAGTCTTTCCATAATAAACAAGCGAGAGCATAAATTGTACATTATGACGAATTACGTGCTGGCGCCATAACCTCACACAGGGATCGAAAAAAATTTGATATATTTTTTCTAAACAGCCATTAAGACCGGAATCATCCCGAGAGGTCCGCGGTACGAGAGGAGGGTAACATCCCCTTCTATTTTCGGCTCTTGAGTTATAGTCCGACCAAACGTTGAAGACCGTTTTAGTGAAATTCGCGTTCCGTTTTACGATTGCCTCCTGAGGGCCGGATAAATAATTCAGAGGTTAAGTTTTTGGTCGGGTTTTATTCAATTATTTGATATTGATCGGTCTTTAGCTGGAATTAAAAGCAATTGTGCTTATACACTTTAAATATAAGGTTTACCTCTTTTGTACGATAACTATTTAGTGAATAATATATTTCATTAGAAAACAAGAAATTACCGTAGTTATTTGTACCTTAAAAATTTATCTTATTTGTTAATTATTATTTCATGTGTTTATTTTTATTGCAATGTATTATCAAAATTGATATTGCCATCTATAGTACATAAGAATAATGTGTCTAAAAAACATCTCTACCCGTGATCTCATTATACAATATTATGGAGATACATAAAAGTAAATTAAACTAAAGTTATACTAATAAAGCGCTACGAATTTTCGTAGTTGCTACGAGCCGCCGCACCGCGAATAAAATTGAAGTTAGCAAATAAATATGTCAAGAATAATTCCGCACATAACATCTCACAAGAAGATTCGTAATAATCAACGTCGACCGAGTTCACTTGCCTAGCTAAATATCTGAGGGAGAGTGAAAGGGAGGCCTGTATCAAGATCTCCCCATAGCGTACGCTATGAAAGGACCGAGAGGGAATTTTAGGTTAGTGGACATGTAGACATACAGACGAGTACACGGCAAATTTGTTGCCTAATTTAGTTCGCATGTCTTGTGTTTTGTGCGTCGCGTCATCGTTTATCGTCGTATAGTGATACTTAGCTGATGCTGTATATATTTTATGTGCTTCGTTTAGTATAAGTGTTTATAACGTTCGAACAGTGCTGCACTGGGTATGAAAAATAGTGTGTGGTTTGTTTGTAAACAGAACGGCATGCGCCTCACAACGTAAACAGACTGCATTCGTTTCATTCTAGTTTGTTTACGAGAAAAACTGCCCTGCACTTTCCTAGTTTAATTGAAAGCTCAAATCCAGTACCTAATTCTGTGCCAATAAAGATATAAATATTAATTATATATAAATAGTTGTATTAATAATTAAATAAAAAGTGTTAAATATCCGTCTTCAAAAAAACTTGTTTATACCGGCGCACGTGTGAAACATTGAGTGGGTGAAATATACGAGAGTTGAGCCTCTACTATAAGATCGATAGCATTACGCATTACGCGAGCGAGACACAAACAGACACAAAACACGCACACTGACGCGTTCACCCTTCGCCCTCCGAAAGTAAATAGCCCGCGAAAGCTTTAAAACAAAACCGAATTTATAGAGTAAGAAACGTAGTACAAAACACTGTGATTATTTTATAACTGTGATAATGTTGGTCGGTGCGAATTTGTGTACGCCCATGATGTTTCCGAGTTTTGTGCAAAATCCGTTGATGAAGACTGTTAGCCCAACGCATGAGCCCATAAGGATGGTGACATCTATGCCCTCTACCCCAGTGCACGGTCCATTGGACAGGAGTGCCTCACCCCTCACCCCCGCAGAGAGGACAGGCGCTCCCCCAGGCGCGGGAAAGGACGCTGTGAAGCTTTTTATTGGCCAAATACCTCGGCATCTAGAGGAAAATGACTTGCGCCCGATGTTTGAGGAATTTGGAAAAATTTATGAACTTACAGTGCTGAAAGACAAACACACGGGCATACATAAAGGTAATCCTAACCGCATAGACAAGTGACAATTGATAGAATTACTAACATATGATTTTATTATGAAACTTATAGATAATTTTACATTGCTTTATTTCAGGATGTTGATCGATATGAAATCTTTTGTTTTTTTTTACAAGAACTGTCGATTGTTTGCCATCGCGAGTCGAGAAGTTGAACTAAAAGCCCGCGTATTTTTGCCAACACATTAGCATAGTATTGGGGTAATGTAAGAGAGAGTGAACTTTCTAACTTTTCAACATATTATTACAATGGAAAATCTTTTCTAGTCGCATATATTAGCTATTTAACATTTATAAAACAGCATAATTTATGCGTGTACAATATTAGTACGAATTAATATTAATTAATTCACATTTCATATATTATATTGCTCAAAATTCTGAAGATGATTACTATAATTATAAGGTGTTAAGAATTATTTAAGACATTAAAATAAAACAAAACAAATACCAATAATAATTTTATTTTGCGTAAAATAATTTAGCAAATTGTACTGTACCGGCGGAAACAGTAAGTATATTTATAAGCAAACACTTATTTCAATTTGATTTTATCAAAATTTGGAATAGACTGGTAGTGAGTTGATCTTATATGTATTGCCTATTTATCCTATATCTTTATATTTTAATACAAGAATATAAATATCTGAGAAAGGTACTACTACTACGTTATATTTATAATTTATATCTTATAAAATAATAAGCAGTCATTATATAACTTATATAATAAGCTTGTCACGCTATAAAACTCGCAATTTCTCCAAGAATTACATAAAGGTAGTTAAGGTTGTTAGAAGTTGAGAAATTGTAACAATTTTCATTTGGAAAACAAAAAGAATTTTCTTGAAACAAACTGTAGGTGGGAAGGAAGAAATATTATTTACGTTTCCAGCGGAATCTTTTGATTAATCGGACTTTCAATTTCAATTCGAGGAAAATATGCCTTCGGAGCAAGCCTTATGTCAGCCATTGTCTTGTATTCAGAATATAATTCTACGTTCTTTCGGCATCAAAGTAATTTGGCAAAACATTAGGTGGACATAACTGAATCATACAATCACACACAAAAGCGTTTTGAACGAATAATTATAGTACTTTCATATAGGTACATATAGTGGGAATACTTAAAATGTTTTATCTTTAATTAAGAATTAGACTACCGAAGTTTTGCGTGATAACGATTGATTGATGTATTGACGAAATGAGAATGAAACGAGTCACTAGTCAACACCCACTGGTGTTGCTAGCTACATTGCCTGATTGATTGCATTTAATCTATTTAAATGATTTAATTGTTTTATAAATAAAATATATAAGTAAATTAAGTTTTGCTATAAGGAATATAGTTTATAGAAAAGATTCAACGGTGAGTGTACTTTTGTTCCCACAATATATCATAAAAGGTTATAGATTTGGTTATTTTAAAAAACATAAATAATCAAGGTTAAATAACGAACTTATGGTTTTTGAAATGCCATTTTGAACCAATAAAGAGCTCGGTCATTCAACATTCCAAATATATTATAAGTTTAAAAGCATGTATATTTTTTATATCCAGTGATATATAGCATTTAAAAACCTAGCAATCTTTAAACACGTATATTTTAAGAGCTTTCATAATTAATTATCTTTTCTTAGGTCTACGATATAGATGACCCAATTGCTCACTTACCCTTCTCCTATAAAAAGCTCTGCCAAGTTTTCTCAAGTTATTTTTAACAGGTGTTATAAATCATAAACTTTTACCTCTTAACGTCTTAAACACAGCCATCTACGTTCTTACAAGTTTAACTTTTTATTATGTCAACCACTTATACTTTAGCACTGAAGAATATTCAGCCGCCATTGTTTTACTTAATCTTTAAAAAAGTTTGAGATACGCCTTAAAATGATCTAAATAAAAGTTTTCTTCTGAAATCTAAATGTCATTGAATTGAAAACGTACAATGAAAAGGCTTTAAAAAATGCATAACAGTAACTGGACATTAATCATTGTCCACTACAATTCAGCATATCAGCGTACAATAATAAATACAATCGCGTTATTCAGGGATTATATACGGACGGCGACGCAAACAATAAAAAATGTAATTCATTTTGTGGCGTGCTACGTCGGCACACGTTGAACGTTTGCATTCTGCGATATTGATTGGTGGTCAACCAATATTTTTGTGATTTTTGCCGTATTAACCGTATTTTTTAATTGTTATATAGTGTGTGATCACTTATCATATATAGCAACTTACAATACTAGAATAAATGTAAAAAAACTCTCAATTAAACAGTGCAGTAGAGTAGTTTTCAGTGCCGGCTCAATATCAATAAGTAGCAACTAAGGTTACGTTTTAGCGATGGGGCGGTCGAATTTTTGTGTGACTTAAGAGTGATTAATAGATAAACAGTTCATTCATTCAAACATTCATTCTCTACTATTTGTATGTATGTAAGATGTATTTGAAATTTGTAAATAAAGCAAAGTTTCAGCGAAAGAACATTATAAGAAGCATTATAATCATTTCTACGATATTCTTATAAGCATAATAATTATGTTAGGCATCATGAGGAAATGAAAGTGAAATAAAAAGGAATCATGACATTCCATAATCGAAGTATATGTTTCAATTAAATTAAATACGTATTACTCATACCAAAAGATAAGTTACAAGTTTTAGAAATAGTGAATATCATGAAAACTTGTTCTACTTTCATGCAACGTTAGTAAACGGCAGCAATCGATGTAACATTCTTAAGATAAGGAGTTTAATAGCTGATAATTGCTGTTGATTACGCGTTATTACACCGAACAGTTTATAACTGCAGTGGTTATAATATTTAAAGGGATTTCCATACAAATATTTTAATAAAATACCAGCGAGTTCAGGTGTGTAAGAGTTAAGTATATGACAATACTTTTAGTAAGTAAACATTTTTCCGTGAATTCTTATTTGTTACAATTAGATCAACTATTAAATATCAAAATAATTATAGTTAAATATATTTTAATCGCGAAAAACATGGGCATAGATGTTAGGATTTATCGCTGTACTACCATCTTGTACAATAACTAATACAAAAGCTAATGACGTGGCATTATTATCATACATTTATGTTGTTGTTTGGATTAATACCTGCTGAGATTCATCATCGGACTTCGAGGCAGAGTAAGAAATGCCTATCACTGAGATGTCCATCCTTCCGCAATAAAACATAAGGCACCATTTGCCACGCAACACTACTGAGCGGAACTGATTGCCCGTCGAAGTATTTCCGAACCCATTCGACTTAGGATCCTTTAAGAAAAGAGTACAAAGGTGTGAGTTTTTGACATTGTTACTAATCCAATGAAACTAGTCAGTTAGGAAACAAATCTTATAACAGTTTCAGTTCATATTTCATACATAACTTTATATGGCTCGTCTTAAATTATGTTTTTAATACATAAATTATATGAGCATGAATTAAAAATAACTCGGTCATTTAAAACATCACCGTTGGAAGAAATTAAGAATTTTGTTACAGTATTTTACAACTTTAAGGCGAGGGCGCGTAGTTATACCTCTTTTGCTTATAAAAACAAAAAAACAATATTTTACTTCAGGAAATAAACCACAAAGTCCAGCCATAAAAATTAGACATCAAAAATGTTTCCTGTGCAAAATTTCAAGAAAATTCTTTTAAAACCACGGAACATTTCACGCTATAGAATAAGTAAAATTTCCTTCGGAAGTGGGAGCCAATAATTCATAGCGACGAATTCTCTGTGTAGATTTTGACGCATTTACGGTGTTCGTTTTTGAATTTTAAGTACATTGACCAGCAACAAGGCAAATGATCGCATTTCATTAAGAATAAGAATTAATGATTAAAAATACCATTTATTTAATAAACAAATTTGTTTTTTCCTGTTATACCCAAAAATATAAATAGATCTGGAAAAATTATGACCGAGAACAGTTTATTTTTTTTATTTTATGAAATTAAAAAGATATAGTTTCGACAATTTTAGATAGTGGTAATTTTTTTTACAGCTTTTGTCGTACAGCGTATACTTAAAGACATTATCCTTAATTTATAACATAGGAATCTGATGCATTGTAAAGACCACATACGTAGATATAAGTACTAAACAATAATAAATTTTAGAATATATTCGAAAATCGATTCCCCTTTGTACACTCTTCCACGCAAATGCGGACCGCGGGCGGCGGCGGGGAAATTTGTCACCCTAAGTGTTTTTTATGTTTGTTTTAGGAATGGTCTGAATTCCCGTTACATCATTGTTTTAGGGTTAACAAGCTCGATGTTAACACTCTTTCTAAGTACGTCAATTAAAAGTTGAAGTTGAATTTTTACAAATTGCAAGCCATTGTTGAAAAGTTAGGACTTGTCTTGCTATTAATTTAAAGTTTTGACTTTTAAAGTTTGTATTGCTTGTTATCTGTTAGTGAATACCTGTATTTTATGAAATTATTATGATGATAAAATAACCCGAAACGTTAAATATGCTTGATAATATTAATTTTTGATTTAAGTTAATTTTAGGTTAAGTTAAATAATTGTATAAATTTTAACTTATAGAAAATATTGCTTCTAAAATTAATAATGATATTCGTTCATTAATATCAATTTCTTAATTTAATTGTAAGAAAAAATACTTAACGATTGATGAATTGACAGGTCAAAGGTTATCAAATGTATACAGGTATAGCGAGCGCATTTTATTTGCTATGTGGTTTGCAGGTGGTAAATCGTCTAAGCACTTAAGTAGAAAAAAATTATACCATTAGTCATAAAGGCTTATATCTGTATAAACAAAACCGCCCAAACAAGCATCTTTATCAGTTCTATACGACTCCCACAAAAACGTTTATATAGCTCTATTGACGCAAACGCAATTTAAAATTACCCTCCAGTTTAAGCCCGTTTCAGTATGTGAACCTGAAATCTTCAACTCTTAATCAGACACGATTCATGTGAAGATCTTATTTGCTTCGATAACAAGTCAACTTGAGCGCTTTGAACTCACTTCATTGCCTTTGAGTCGGTATGAGTTTTAGGACTAGTAGGCATTAATAAATTTGCTTTGAGACAATAACTGTATCTTGAATTGTTAATTTTGTGTTTCTTGTTGCAAAGTAACAAGAAACAAAATTAACATGTACTCTGTGTTTTTTGTTAAGAAACAAGTACAACATTGAGTTTTTGAAAATGTAAACTGTATTATTACTTATTAGTTAGATGCTAATTTAACTGATATAAGTAGTTAAAATATTTATGTTAGATCGATACAGTTTCAATATTTTCTTTTAATTGTAAAATATACGTACAATAAAGTTGCCAAAAAGGTTTATTACGTAATATAACGCAAAATATTGACTACTTTAAAGTGGAGATGTTCAGTCAATAATAGGCTCAAATCCTTTGAAATAGGGCATATTAGAGTGGAAAAAATGTTGTAATATGTTAACGAGTGAATAGAGCGGTTCAAAGAACGGGTGTTTTGAACATGCCTCGAAAAAGCTTAAAAAAGTTTCGTGTTTTCTGCTCGATTGATCGAAAATATTGCTCAAGTGACCGAACGACTTTATAAGGGTATGTGTTATTAACGAGTGTTAACATAAAAATGATTTCGTTCAGAGAATAATTTTCGATCCTTGACTTAAATATCATATACAAGAATACAATTTTACGGGTCATAAAGTTTATTACCAAATTTCAAGCGATTTTAGTTTTAATTTAAACATTGATGTTTTATATACTATCCTTACATCACTGTATTACTAAGTACACCATTTTGGTATTTAACTTCTACTAATTGAAGTTAAAAGTAGATTAAATCCTAGACACCTATAAACAGAAATTCTGACCGTAGTTACTCCTAAATTGAGAAACCACAACAGATCAAATGATGCCCTAAGTTTAAGAGCACACACACCAAGTGAATCGAGCAGGTAACAAAGGGTGCCTTCAATCAATTCGTATTGGGTCGCTTAATTAGGGCCTCTGCGCTGCCTCAAATTACAGCATGGTTGTGCCCACACGTCGGATGAATTTGTTTTAAAGTTTACGTCAATGACAATGTAAGTTAAGCGGGACACTTGGTGTTAAAATTTAATTAATATAATATTTACGAAAAGTTATAAAAGTTATAACATTATATGAAAGAGACTTTATCCAAAAATCTGGAAGCGTTTGAGATCTGGGTTTATTGACGTATGCTTAAAATATCTTGGACAGACCGCATACGAAATAAAACCGTGCTGGACAGAATGCAGAAGAACAAAGAAGTGCTTACGACGGCGAAGAAAAGGAAACTTGAGTATTTCGGACACGTTTTACGTAACTCCAAAAAATATGAGCTCCTTAAACTAATCAGTTTCACAAGGCAAAGTGGCAGGTAGGAGGAGACCTGGCCGCAGACACACGCCCTGGTTGAAAAACTTAAGACAATGGTTTGGACAAAGCACTAAGTCATTGTTTATTTTAAAATTATTTAAAAATAACGTTTGAATAATAAAAGAATAATATATTTATTTATTTAATTTTTCAAATGTAAACTGAACTTTATTGTCTATAATGACTCCATTTCCAGTCTCTGATTATTTAATTGTAATCAATTATTTGCATGTAATCGAAAACTATTTTTAATAATGCCAAAGAAGTATAACTTCTTACGCGCGTACATAAGTACACGCACCCTTTTTTTATACAAGTGTCTTCACTAAGACATCCTGGAACATTACGATCTAGCCTTACTTCAGACTAATAAGTAGTTTAAGTCTAACTTATTTATTGAAAAGTTTATTTGTATTTATGTGAAAATATATAATTATCTAAGTATTGTACAACGGTTTATAAAGAAATACAGTTTATAAAGTATTTTAGTACAAAAGTAATGAAATTCATATGCAGCCGCTTGCTGAAATACCTACAAAATTGTTACGGATTATTTACTTTAGCTTTTTATTTCAAAGATTACTTTCAAAGGGGAACATTTATATGTCGCTGGTTAATTATGGAGTTGGGATGTTTCGAGATGTCCTAGGATGAATATAAATCAGACTTAATGACCTGTCACTGTCACAGGTCTGATTCGCAGGTGCTGCAGTAAGATCCTTGTACGTCCTTTACATTATGACATCCTTAATTTATAGTACTTACACAGTATTTTGATTTGTTAATAAACATTTGTTCAATAATAGTTCTCGCTGTAATAAAAAGTATTAGCTGTACTTAGATAATCAAGATATATCTTGGCAAGGCTGGCTAAGGCAAGGGCCTTAACCTTCTCATGATTTTCTTCTATAATCTCTATATACAGGGTGGTCCAACTAGTGACGTCAGTAATTTTTTAGATTCCTCACACCTGGGGGTGTTTGAAAATACCCCATGTATGTTCGGCGATTTTTTGTAGTTTTCGAGTTATAAATTTTTTTGTGTTTTTTGAATGTCCAGCGAGTTTCAAAAATTCATATGTATATAAAATTCTCGTGTCACAATGTTCGTTCCCATACTCCTCCGAAACGGTTCAACCGATTCTTATGAAATTTTTATGCATATTCAGTAAGTCTGAGAATCGGCTACTATCTATCTTTCAAACCCGTGATAAGGGGTCCAGCCCAAAAAAAAAATTATATTTTTTAGATAAATCTTTTTGTTTTTAATTATTTATGATACAGCATACAAAAATACAGACAATCCTTTGTTTATTATTCTCTACGGTCAACCCCTATTTTTTATGATAGTTATTTTTATTGAACTAAAATAATGTATCCTAGTAATATAAGTACATGGCAAAACAACTTTTGCCGGGTCAGCTAGTATTTTATAAAATTACAGAATTTTTTACGGTTTTTGTTTCTGGGAGCTGAAACTGAAACTGAGTGATTTGGTATGTGTATCAGATAAGTTATGGAAACGGTGAGCTAAGGATTTTTATATCCCTTTTTGTTGTCACAATCTTCCTATATTTAAAATTTTCTAATTATAACATTCTTATTGTTTATTATTAAATTTACGATAACAAATATTGTTACAACTTGCCTGAGTTTTGTATTAATCCAGTGAAAATATAACGCAAACTGGAATTTCATAAAATGAGCAATATTATTTATATTTTTTTATTTATTTATATTTGTATATCTTAATATTTTATAAAAAATCATATTATACTTTAATTTTGAACCACCAGCGACTTAGTAGTTCATAGCTTCTACGGCGTAGAGAGTCTACGCATATTTTCGTAGCATGTCTATAAAAATACAAGTAGATAATATTATCAAGTTATATACAAGATATTATCCATGATATTTTATTGTTTAATATGTCTCACTTCTGCTTAAATTAAATACAAGATTAATTTCATAAAAAGCAACAATTTGAGTAAATTTTAAACTTCAAAATAAAATATACCTTGTTTATCGTCCAATAAACGATATTTCTATATAGTTTCTTATTTATAACTAAATTTTAAATAGAAATACTCAGGATATTAGTCAAATCTAAATATTTCATCCACAAACGTGTGTTCACAAACCAACTGAAACAGAATTAACCCGTCTTATCAAATCACTAATAGAAAGTACTTCCTGTCAAAACTACAAGAACTTTCAACACTCACCGGCCAGTGCGATAGCGCATGTGTTGACAGTTGTCACGCATGCGTGCCAGTGACATCACGCAACGTGTCAAGCTCGCGTGTCAGTCGCGCCGGCAGCACACGCCTAACAGCCGCGTCGCCGCGCCCTGTCGCGTTCCCGCGAAAACATAAACACAATGTTCTTCGCCCACTTATGATACAACGGCGAATTTGGTGTATTTAGTTCAGATTTTTTTAACGTGAATAGTGTTTTCGTGATCGTATTTTTTTAAGTAGTTAATATATCGCCAGTACAAAGTTTAATTCATTGCCTTGCCTCTATTTAGATATAGCTTTTGAATATAGTTAGGCGCGCTAGTTAGATTCTAGGGTAGATATCCAAGAGATTTTTTATAGAAAATATTATATAAAGCATTACAAATGTCGTTGATTTGTGGAGGTGAGTGCTCTTTGAGTTCTTGCCGTGAGATTGCTGGGAAATTAATTGCTCAGTTAGGGTTACTAACTCATGTTAATAGTTCATGAATTAATCGTTCACATAAAATCAAATAGTTCGATGCAACATGCTACACACATAGGAAAATAAAACATAAGATGTTGCTATTAAAACTAATAAAATGAAAAATATTACTGGATAAATAAAAAAAACTAAAAGGCATAAAATAATTCCTAAATGATAAGCATAACCAGGATTTAAAAAAATAATTAAAAATTAAGTCACGTTTTCAGTAGACGACTGTCTAATTTAAATTAAAAATATAATTTGCATTTTTTGCACGAAGCTTCGTCCATTAATTCCGCGATATTAATGAAACATAATTATGGAATGATATAGAGCCGCTATGCAAATTTACTCACGAGGCAAAGCTGAATAGAAATTCATTTTTCGTAGGTATACCCAGAGATTTTAACTGCCTATGGGTACTATACTTAGGTTACTTGCTTACTTTTCTGGTATGTTCATGAGAATAATCACAATCTAAGTTTTTAAAATACAAATTCAAAACAAATAGTAACATCTAAGTGGTAAAAATATAAATTTTAATGCTGTAAAAATCGTTCGAAAACTATACAGCAGATCTTGTTTAAAGGTAAAATAAGTTCTTTAAATCCTTCAGGTGAAATGTTGCTTTACGAAAGTAGATGAAACCCAAAACAGCTAACAGTTTTAGTAAACTAGAAATTTAAATGAAACGCGACAAAAGATTTATAGCTTCCATAATTCATTGTTAATTTTAACCGGCGATAAATATTAATCTATGATTCTGAAGTGTCATGTGGTTTGTGTGTGGTTCGAAACAAAATAACGTGGTGAAAGTTTAACTATTGTTTCATTAGAATTGTTAAATTTTATAAATTTTGGTTGTATTGTTGCGGTTAAATAAATTAAAGTGAATATAGTTAAAAAATATAGTTAAATTGTAGTTTAAACGAGCATTTTTTTACAAAATAAATTTCAAATGTTTCACGTGCGTCCAAGTCATTAAACATGTAAAACGTAGCCTTTGAATTAATAGCTTAAATCAATATCAAATTATACATAAATATAATACTTGTATATTCAGTTGCGTTATTCAGTATTCTATTGTTGATATGTCTTTAAGGTCTGTACGGTATGTACGGTACGGATATGTTTATTTGTGTTGCTTTTTATTTTACTTTTCGAAATAATAGCAAAAATTCGTATCCTCTTTGAAATATAAAGTCTACATTTTTCATACTACGAAGAAGTCAGTGGTCTGTATTCCTTGTACCCATTACCAAAAAGTTCTTAGGAATCATTAATTCTTATATTTCAAATTACTAATGAATTTGTTTTCCACGATTATAACTCAAGCTAATTGACATTAATCTGGTTGTGGTATTATTACGTTATGTTGTCTATAAAGAAGAGCAAAAAGTCATAATATCTATGATATATGTGTAATTAGTAGTTAGTATTTCAATGTATATGTAATCAGATGTTTATAAATATATACAACCCCTTAAATATTATAGAAATTACTAGTTACTAATACTTAAATAATATATCATGCTTATTTTATTGGTAACATCCACACCAATCAACTTAAATATTACTTTTATTTCTTTTCCATTTACGTTTCATTCTGTTTTTATACTATGTTTTTAGTATAAGTTTTACAGTGTTATAGTACCAATAATATTGTTTTAATCATACAAATAAATAGTAAACGTACATACATTGAAAAGATAAGACTAAAAGCCATAAATCACGAGGTGACCGTTACTAAAATATTGAGAGTGAAAATTAGTCATAAATTGTCGGCAAATAAAACGCGTCATTAGCTAATCTCTATCTTTGATCTTGTTTGTCTTGAACGTTAAAAGTTGTGAAGCGTGATGTGTTATTTAGTTTGTATTTCATAAAATGACATGCTACAACACTACGGAATGCAGTTTTTCGTACTCGTATTTTAGTATTATGTTTTTAGTAGTACGTTTTTATGAACTGTAGATTTTTAAATACAAATTTGGCTTAATATACGATTTGTATTATAGAATTATTTGAGTTCAATTACATAGCTTCATTATTCTGAAATAGTTATTAATACTAGTTTTTAAAAGATAATTATTTATTTCACGTATATAATTATATTATATTTATTTATTATGTTTTAATAATTGAGTAATTATAAAAGAAACAAAAGTTTAAGAATACAATCGAATAATGAAATCATCTTAAATTTTCAATTCTATTTCCATATGATCTTACAGTAAGAGAATTCAACATATAGTTAATCTAAATATTGGAAAATGGTGATAATCCAAAAGCTATTACGACAAGTAACACACACGACTCGGTACTAAAAGCAAATCGTTGTATCGCGCATAAATCTTCGCGATCGCATTTTCATTATAGTGTAAAGTGCGGAAAATCACATTGTCATTTTGAATGAAATAGCAAGTTTAAAACTGTTGTGCATTCACACGACGAATCGTTTCCGTGTGGCTAGTATATAGAAATCACAGTGATTTATTTAATATCTAGTATTCCTAGATACAATAAAAATATAATATAATAGCCAAAAACGAAATATATAAGAAAACAGACAAAAATATAGGTTTACTAAAAATACTTTTTACTTTGTGAGTAATAATTATTTTAGTGTTGAATCAAATAATGATAATTTTTGTATTACAATTGCTTCTGAGCTGAAATCTGGTTGATTGGAAGATCAACAATCGCTTATTAGCTTAGTCCATTGGTTTAAAGCCTTCTTAATTTATCAAATGGTCATTAGTTTATATACTTAGAAAAAATACTTACTAAACGCAAACCTCATGCTCTTTGTACAAAATATACAAGTACCTAAAAGCTAGCTTTAGTTTATAGCCAAACGTGTTAAATATATTTCAATAAAACCATTTTTAAGTAAACAATAACATATTTAATTTAATTGAACAATGATAGTGGAAAGGCAAAAAAATGCAAATAAAAAAAATCTGTTATTCCATGATACATTCCTGTTTTTCATTACTGCTGATGTTACATTATCTGTACGAAGACGAGACTAGTTATAGCAGATGTGAAATTGCTTTATAACTTGCAAGTAATTCTTTTGTTAAGTCTTAGAAACTCTTATAATATTGCTGTGGAGAAATTCTTACTACATTTTTAGTTTTAAAATTGTTGCGAGCTCGACGCTAACATATTCGATAATATTTTGAAACAGTGTATTTGTAGATAATAAAGTTTTAGAGAATATTAAGTTATGATGTCTCAACGTCACTTTCATAGAAGATAATTAATATAGCACTATATCTCGATATAATGATGACTGTTGCGCTATCACGTGTTGGATTAGGTTAGTTAGTGAAAAGAAAAAGTAAATCAAATATATATCAAAAATAAAAATCGTTTACGAGATTGTCTTGACAACAATTCAAAAACATTTATTCATATAGGTAACAATGTATACTTATGAACGTCAAAAAATAAATATATATTAAATGCTTCTAAATTAACATTTACTGCCAGTTCTTAAATCAAGCGCGTAGAACGGAAGAGAAGAACTGGCAATAAACTCTCCGCCACTCTTTTTAATCGCCAAGTTTTTTGTTTTACACATTTGTAAGCTGCAACCATTACACCATGTTCCACATGACATCTTAAGTAATAAATGATAATAAAATAAATTAAAAACAAAGATTTGTCGTCTATCAGCAGAAGGCATGGTGAAATGTAAAATAGCAGCACGCACTTACATTCTCGTGGGAACACAACTTCATACTCACATTACATTTGGAGTTATAGATTTTTTAAATTAAATCCGGTTCAGCCCTGCGATTCTGTAACTCACTTTTCGAAAACACACAGCGGTTTTCGCATCGGCGGTCGCTCTAAAATCAGTCGTGCAGCAGTCATTTTATGATTTGGCATTCTGATAAACAATATACTACAAGCTCCCACCTTTTCAGAATGCCAAATCATAAAATGACTGCTGCACGACTGATTTGAGAGCGACCGCCGATGCGAAAACCGCTGTGTGAGTTCGAAATGTAAGTTACAGAATCGCAGGGCAGTAGTAAAAATGGTGATAGTCAAACTCACGCATTATATTGGATAATGTCTTGGCAGTGAGTGCATGCAATTAGGAATTAACGTCTGCAACGAAGCCAAAACGGTAAAGGACGGTTTGCCTAATGTCTGTTCACGAATATCTATTCGCCTTACTAAGATTCATTTTTATTAGATCTGGGCTTCAATTTATTGTATTGAGATGTTATTATGTAAAATTTAAAATAAACCCCTTCATAAACTGAAGGTGGAGACTGTTGGACACGTGTTTTTTATTATTATTACAACAATGAGTCTGGTAGTACTAGTACGAAGTTAATAGTCCTTCATACGAAATTCAAAAAAAATTAAAAGTCTGTAGAAGAACCCCATCGGTAAACATTAAGACGCATTAAAGTATGTTAATTATTAAACAAAATAAAAATATTAAAAAAAATCGAAAGCTCTAAATCTATTTTAATAATAATGAATATTAAACTTTTTAAGTTGTTTGATAATTATTATAGATTCTTAAATAATAGATAATGAGTATTTTGATTTGCAAATATAATATAGGAAATAAGAATTATCTTCACGTTTTGTTGTATCTTTAAAAAAACGATTGATCAATTAAAACCAGAACAACTACGAGGTTTAATATTATAATACGATATAACAAGTACTTAATCGTACACGTCCAATTAGTAATATAATTAAACGTTGTTAATTATTCATCTAGTTGGAACTTAATCACAGCTTAACTTGATAATCAGTCGATTATCAGACGCAAGGTAAAAATGATTTTAAATAAAGAAGTACAAAAACAAATGAATAATACAATTTCAAGTTTACATTTTCTCCAATAATATGTTCCTATAATGAAGGTTAGAAATCAATGATTGGTCATTTATATAGAAACTATAGTCAAATTCTTTATAAATGCGGAATATTTATCAAATATACCTACTTAAAATACCTATTCGAAAAATATCAAAATATTTTAAAACTAAATGTTTTAATAGAGCAATTTCGCAGCAATCTCACGGTAAATCAGTGAATTGGGATTAAACAGATGGATTAATGTTTAAAATAGAATATTTATTTCCAGAAGCCGCCGGACCGCTAATGTCTGAGCCAATTTTGAGTTTATACAAATCACCACTGTCAGGTATTGTATTCATAGTTTGACGTTATTTTAGATCTAAAACGTTGCTACGTCATGTTGTATTTTTAAGATTATTTTTAAGAAAACTCTGTATCCCAACCCAAATAAATAATTTGGGTAATACAACAAATAAATGGTTGGCATATAAAAGTCCTATATTATATCTCATATATGGTTTTATATAAAAAATATTATTATACATTAACTAAAGAACAATTCGTGAGAGATCAGTAAGATAACAATTAAGTTTAATCAGTTTCATACAAGAAACGTTGCTACTCAAAAGTTTCTGTCTTTCTATTCGAAAACCTTACCCTTCTTTCTTTCTTCCTTTTTCTCGGATATTATTTACAGTTAATTCTTAAATCAGTTGAAAATTATAAAACTTAGTTTAAGACTTAAAAGGACCTATCAAAAGGCCAAATAGGCTGACCATTTTGAAATATCAATTATGCTTTAAGTGCATGGGTAAATGTCAAAGGTTTCTTAGGAGGCATTTCACTCGAGTGAACTAATTTAATCGCTGCACTGAACCCTTGCACGAGTAATGTTTAAATTAGTTATTTAATTTTCTATTTAATATTTTTTAATAGAAGTTTCTACACAATATAATTAATAACTTATAATTATGTATATATGTGTGTGTGTATTTGTGTGTTTATGATAAAAATCAAATAATTATTTTATTATCAAACATTAATATTTGTAATGCAAGTAATTCGCAATATAAGAGATCAAGTGTGCGCCAATGGATTACTACGTAGATAAACAAGCTTATTCTATCCGTGACTGTGCGTATCTTTCTCTAATGCAGAGTTACAACTCAATCACATAGATCCTACTTATTCTGATATGATGTCTATGTATAGACCCAAATATTGTTGCTATGAAGAAGTGTCATATGAATTCAATTAAATACATTCTTAAGCTGCTCTGTTTCACCTTTTAGTTTAATTTGGTCAGTTCTTGGCACGTACAAATGTAATTCGTATGAAAATTTCAAAATAAACGTAAAAGTATTGTAGTAGCAATTTTTTTTACAAACCAACCAATTTGACTTAGGGTCCTTCAAGAAAAGAGCGTACCAATTCTTGAAAGGCTAGCAACGCACTTGCGAGCCTTCTGGCATTGAGAGTGTCCACTTATCGGAACGGGCGGCGGTATCACTTAACATCAGGTGAGCCTCCTGCCCGTTTGTCTCCTATTACATAAAAAAAAATACATTTCATAAGTTGTATCGGATATACAGAGTAGGAAAACAACACTTGGCTCTAAGGGAGCAAGCGAACGAATTACACCTAAATTAATGTTCCCGAACGCCTAACTCCGTTAGAAAGTTCAAAATCGAAGCTAATTGATCGGTTACCTAACGAGCTGCCCTATAATTGTCTCATTGTTCGCTTCTAATGATAATTGCACTCGCCAAACTGCTGTATCCATCAGTTTGTCTACTTTAATGTAGTTTTTGTTTGTTGGTTCGATTGCAACGATCTAAAATTATTCTCAGATAATAAAAATAAATTTTTAAAGTATCTTTTGTTTGTATATTTTGGTCACATTAATAAGTCTTTGTAAAACTACTCTTCCGATTGCAAACATATTTGCTAGTCCATTGTGTAAAGGATAACTTAAGTGATTGTAGTTGGAAAGGGATTGCAGCCGTGCGATTCTGTAACTCACTTTTCGAACTCACACAGCGGTTTTCGCAGCGCCGGTCGCGCTAAAATGAGTCGAGAAGCAGTCATTTTATGATTTGGCATTCTGATAAGGAGGGAGCTTGTAGTTTATTGACTGATTTGAGCGCGACCGCCGCTGTGAAAACCGCTGTGTGAGTTCGAAAAGTGAGTTACAGAATCACAAGGCAGACCTCGCTTTAAAATGTATTCTTAGGTCCCGTTTTTGAATGTATCTATATACATATAATATATAAACTTAGTTTTATTCAGTTATAGTTTTGTGTATGAAGTGCCAACCTGAACACTGTATAGACGCCATATTCCAAAATCCTGAAACTGTAAAGCTGAAATCATAGCTGAAGAAATAAAAATAAAATATTTTCAATAATTCTGATAAATAAAAAGTAACATGAAATAAGTAATTAACAAGATGTAAAACAAAACAAAAATCCACGAAACAAACATACCCGTTTCCAGGCGAAAAAACTCGGCGAACGTTATTTTCAATAAACCCGTCGAACTGAAATCCATTCGGTCTATAAACCCTACATACATACGTTGTTGGCACAGAATAATTTTTCAGTTGGGCTGCTTGAGAATCGGGAGTTTTACCAGAGTAACCAAACCTATGTAGCTAAATTTATATAGGCCACCTTCCGGTGTGGTTTTATGTGGGTGTGGTAAACTTGTTAATATAAGTTTAATTCATTATATAGCCAATATAAGCCATTCGTGTTTATGGTAAAAGAACATCTAAATGGAATGAAAATCGTATTAAAAAATGGTATCTTCATCCAATGCCAATTTCTGGCTTTCAGCTGTAGCAGGAAGTTTCTCGTTTTGGACGTCAAGACACATTTTGGTTCATAGAGCCAGCGGAGTGAGTGAGAGTAAGACCGAACGACGTTCAGAAACATCTTGTTAGGATTATGTTTTTATAATCATAACAACTTTTATAGTCATAACAACTTTTTTCAATAGTTTTCGTTCTGAATTTAAAACAATTATATAGAGTGTAATGCGTTAGTATGCATTTAAATCTATGTGAATGGTTAAACTGTTGCCGTTAGTCTGTGGTGTCAGCCCCAGCAGTACAAAACCTCGTATCGTTAAGGAAATGACATACGTATATGTCTATAGCTTTAAAAGTTCAATTAATCAGATAACTGTGTATATTTGTCTTTATTATTTAAATACAATTTTTTTTTCCGTAGAAATTAAATCGCAAAGTTGTAAACGTAAATACTATTTCCCTCTAAAAATCACTTTTGACCTTAAACGATATTAAAAAAAGGTAAACTGTACAAAGATATACACTTAAAGTTGCATTTTAATAAACACTAAAAGAAAATGCGTACAAATGTAATTAACATGAATACATTAAATTGAAAACCGAAATTATTCGGCGAATGAACAATATTTTCGCAATATTAAGTAAAATACGTTTTCAATCCATGGCCACAAAATGGCTGTGCTTAATCGAGCTGTCGTTCAGAACGTTATGTATGGAGTAGCGGCGACCACGACATTACCACCGTATTGACCAATATGATGTAACTCATTTGCATACAAGATCATTGTCATTATTCCATACGATACAATACCTTTCGATTGTGTTGTATATTTAATATGATTGAGAAAATACCGCTATTCAGTTTCCGATACTAGTCAAATAATACAAATCTAAAGATACTATAAAGGTAATGAGAAAGATAAGATTTCGTTAGTATAATTTGTTCGTATTCCCTTAATATGCTTATGTTAAATTCGTACCTTAAACGTTCGTTCGTACGTCGTTCGTAGCTAGTATTTCGAGTAATTTTCAGTTTATTCTAACAGTCTAATGTCATACGATAAAACATGAAATTGTTGAGTAATTATCAGTCTTGTACCTAATGAGTAGGTATCAGCGTCATACAAGATTTATTTTATGAATATGATAATATTATATATATATATATATTTGATATGTTTAACGATGCTTTTTGGAGTACCCCCTAATAGTGCATGAGATTGACAAAGTTATGTTTTGTACATTTAAAAAAATCAAAATGGAAAATTGCTACGTGAACAATTGTTGTCCGTGTTATGCGAAATATGCGTTGCATTATGGATATATAACTCTCTTAACAAAGCACTAATACATAGTTGAAATATGATAAAATACAACATTATCACCTCAATGGTTTATCTCTAATATCGATATTGTCAGTATTTCACCGGCTTATGTTAAAATATCGCGCACGTTTCGACAAATCGATTTTGCCAAGGTCTCTGTAAGCCTTTTCGTCATCTTTCAATGACCTTTAGAAGAGTTATCTTTTGACAAAGCTTTTGATCAATTTCGATAAAAGGTTTGGGAATGATGTAATTATATTTAACGAAGGTTTTGTTGAAGGTACTTTATAAAGGAGGATTTCGTATGCCCGTATGTACTAGGAGCTTTTGTATATATTCAGAATAAATAAAGTATTTCTATTATTTTTACGCAACACAGCTGTGGAACCTATTAAATTTGTGGTCGATCTTGTTTGTCGAAGTTGATATAAAAAAAAACCGTAATTATCTGGAACGATTATATAAACTTAACGATGTGAAGACTACTGTGAAAAATACCATTGTATAAAGTAGTTTAGAAAATAGCTTATATCCAATTTTAAACAGAATTAAACAACAATAATTTGGTTGAATTATATTATAATGATTATAATACAATATTATACCCTTAATAAATATCCATTATCGACAACAAATTCCGAACCAGTAATACCAACAGCTCGGTCACTAGTTAAGAAAAGAATCATATCAGCTATTTCAACTGATTCTGATACCCGTTTAAGCGGCATCATATCTGCAAAGCTGTCTATGTCAATGTCATCAAGACCTGAATTGTCAAAAAAGTCAGTTTTTACTGGGCCTGGACTAATTGTATTGACTCTTACACCGTCGCTTGCCAGTTCCTTGGCACAACATCGAGTAAAGTGGTTTAAAGCAGCTTTTGATACAAAGTATGGAGTCCGACCTTTTAAACTTGTTGTACTTGTTGCAGCTGCGCTTGATATATTAATAATATTTCCTTTGGATTTAACCAAGTAAGGTGCAGCAAGCGATGTCATGTGAACGTGCGCACGTACGTTAATTCTCATTGTTTTATCGTAACCTTCTAGAATATTTCCTTCTAAAATGGATCCATAATGTAGAAAACCAGCATTGTTTACCAGTACATCAAGTTTACCAAATTCTTTTATCACAAGATCAATTATTTTTTTACATTCTTCATCGTCACCAAGATCAGCGTTGATGACCAATGGTTTAGATCCATTTTTAATGCACAATTTGGATACTTTGTGAAGTTTTTCTACATTTCTTCCAACAATGGCAACTTTGGCTCCAACGTTCGCGAATTCTACGGCCGCTGCTGCACCGATACCAGAGCTGGCTCCCGTGATTAAAACAACTTTGTTAAGAAAACTCATCACGGCACTGTTCTGTTTACAATTGATGTTATTAGAATGACATAGGTGCATTTATATGAAAATCTTTGCTTATCATGTTCCTTTAAGTGTTATTTGCTAGATATAATGTAAATAACACTTGTGTTAGTTGTGTAAATAAAACACTTAATTATAAAATATATAAATTGTATTTATTTATATATGATTACGTTTTCTAGATAATGTCTAATACTATATATCCTTGAATTTTCTTTACTACTACTACTACTTCTACTAATCGTAACATAAAAACATTAATATTGACGTACTGTACCTCTATGTTCAGTAGAGATTTAGCTTCCTAAATATTTGTTGAAAACGGACTAAGTTGCAAAGGTAAGTTAGTAAAAATTAGATTTAAATTGATGCAAATTTGTTTAAAGTTATCCAATATTTAATCTTCTGATATTCCTCTATCGTTTTATAAACACTTGTTAATTCGGTGGAACACTTGGCAAGTACAGAACACGTTTAAAATACAGATAGACAAAAGTAAATACAATTTTTTTAAATAATTGTTTAACCTATGTATATCCAAAAATATTTATGTTTCATTGCAATTTATTTAACGCATACTGCTTTATATAAAAACTAGACTACATTAAAATGGGATTTATGTCATGAAATAAGGCTTGTTACACATTCACAAAGCAGAGCTTATTAAAAATACAAAAATTGCCAAATCAAACCGGGATTTTTATCATAAATATAAAGTTGAAACAAAGTGATCAAACTTAATTTATAAGAGAGACACTTCAAGCAAAAGTAAAATAACGTTCAAGCTCCAAGGCGAATGCCAAATAACTGCACTATAATATAGTTTTTCCATCTTAATTTCCCAAGGCAATACTGTGTAAACTGACTCGGTTTACATTAGTGCAAACACACTCGCCAAACACTCCCCAACAATTTCATAAAATCAAAACAAAATCTTGGAAATGTCTAGAAAGGACAATGCGCGATTGTGTCCCCTAATCAATTATCATGTTCCGGGCTGGAATTTATCCTCATAATTAAGAATGCAACAAGATTCTTTTGACACCAAATATTATTCAACTCCAATATACTTAAATAAAATTATTTTATCAACGATTACAGTTTTTAGTAAAATAATCGTATTTGTTAACCTGTTAAATACATTGTTATTATACCACCTACTACTACACTCGAACACTTTCAAACTTTTTACAATAAATGCTTAAATTCTACAATCGTCTGAAAACTGATTAAGAGATATTTTATTTGTCTAAGTCGAGATCTTTGTTTAGTATATAATAATAATAATAATTTATTTATTTTCTCACATAAAACATTTACAACTAACAATAAGATTACAGTTGAGAAGGTATTGGGAGACTGGTTTATTCCACAGCAAAGTCATATTGAGTGGTAACAAAAAGTACATACATATATGGGTAGCCAAACAAATTTAACGTTTTAAACAAGGATAGAAAAACAAAACAGTCAACTAGTTAGAAGAAATAAAGTTGTATGGGCGTATGTTAGGGTGTGTGTATGTGAGAGTGTGTGTGTGTGTGTGTGTAGGTGAGTGTGTGTGCATGTGTGATAGTGGGAGAGGGTATATATATTTGATAATGCTCTGCGGTTAACACTCAGCTGCCTAATGAGTAATAGACAACAGTTAATAGTGTAATATACAGTTTTAAATAGTTAGCTTTTTAACTAAGGAATGTAATTATTTTATATTTGTTGATATATTAAGTAGAATGTGGAACCAGCTTCCCTCTGTATTCCCAAGTATTTAAAAACCAATTTGACTTAGGGTCGTTCAAGAAAAGAGCGTACCAATTCTTGAAAGGCCGGCAACGTACTTGCGAGCCTTCTGGCAATGTGAGGGTCCATGGGCGGCACTTAGTATCAGATGAGCCTCCTGCCCGTTTGCCTCCTATACCAAAAAAAGAATAATTATTTATTGAATTAATTATAATTTGCATTTGATAATATGTTCTGTGCAAAAGAAAAACAAATATTTTCCTGAGATTTAAACAAGTGGTAAATATATTCAGTTAAAATTTTTGTTTACAGTAAGGCACGCACGCTAAGTAAACGAATTGTTTGTGGAAAAATAATAATAATTTTTCTTTGCTTGAGTTTGGTGTACAAAAAAATGATAAAATGCAACAAGAAACAGACGCATATTGTATTTATTTGTGTCTGTCCACGGAGTACACAATATTTCACCATTTAATTTTTTTCATTTGTTTAAATTACACATTGCGTATTATGCAAGGAAATACGCTTTTAGAAGATTCTAAGTCAAAGTCTTTAATTAATGTCTCTCTGTTATTTAATGTAATCGGATGGAATAGCACTACACCTAGATTGCCTTCAACTTTGATTAATGTTTGAGTGGTCGACCATTAATCTATCAATTTATTAACTTAGGTGAAGATATTTGAGGCAATATTTGACGTTTCACTTATAACAGCCGAACGTGTGTAGTAATATGACAGCTATTCAATTAAACATTTGTATGAATTTTTGCATACAGATTTGTATTTAACTATCTAACTTTAAAAAGAACATTGGGTCTATAACTCACTAAACGCTGATGAACTAAATATTACCTTATTCTAGCGTTTAATTTTTTCTCAAGTCTGAAAAACATACGATTATATATCTAAAATTTAAATACCAGAATACGCAGTTGTATACGCAGTCAAGACAAAATTAAAAATACTCTAAAAATTATTTTAATAAACAATAAAAAAACACACCAAGTCCTATTCAATGACATACTTAAGTCAAGAGAAAAGTACACTCTTAAAGCTGGAAATGTTAATACTTGGCTAAATATTAGCTAGTCGTATCAAACGGCTAACAACGGTCGTTGTGATTAAACGGCTGCACAATAATTACTCTTTGTAACCAGACCTGACAAAACACGTTTTAAATACTGAGTACTTTTGAAAAATGTCAAGAACGGAACGTTATCGAAATTGTTTTATGAATTAACATTTTACTAAGACGTTAATTTTATACATTACTTCTGTAACGCAGCAGTTTACTTTAATATAAATGAAGTAATAATAATTCCCAAAAAATAATTTTCGGTGTCACATCAAAGTGTTTATTTTCCGCCCGTGGGCAGGCCAGGCCTTTTGCCCTGATATCAAATATTAAACATGTCGCATAAATTAATCTTTTTGTTGCTTCTTTTCATCTACTAAAATATTGCCGTTTCATTTTTTAATTTCAAACTGTCAAAAACAGTTTCCTTCCCATATCAAAAACATTCATAACCCCAATAACTCGTAAGAAGCGTTATCCAACCAAAATGTAGTGAAAGAGAGATTTAAGGCGAGCGCCACGCATCGCTAAAACCCTGCACTCGGCCATATTACGGAGTGAAGGCTCTCATTGAAAATTTGTACAAAGAATAGTAATTGCCACCGCGTGCTGTAATTAAAAACTAAACAAAAGACTACACGTAAATAACCACTGAATAGGAGACTCAATGTGAAATAATTAGGTGCTATATTTTGAAAAGACGCATGAATAAGAAAATGTAAACCACCATTTTAATAGATTTAAATAGAGTTTTAGTTCACGTCTAGAGGCTTTTAGAGGATGTTTTATTAACGGTTGGTTAACATAGACGCAATACGGAACCATGTACGGCATTTAGTAGGGAAAGCTTCTTAATACTTAATACGATTTTCGTCTTAATAGTTACATTTCCCTTCGTAAGTGCCCTGGTTTAAAGTATATACTGTGCACAAGATCATGACTACATAACTATTTTTATCTAATTCATAAAATCTAACTCAGTTTAATTGCACTGTTTTAGCTAAAGAACGTTTTTGTGTGTTTCTGTCATGTGACGTTACTAAACAGACGAATAACTTAACTGAAAATGTGTAGTTACTGTTTTATCTATATTATGTTAACACATACATACCTGTTTGTATGTGTTAACATAATATAGATAAAACAGAAGTTTTCGTTTTGGATTTACGTAATCAGAAAGTACATTGCGAATCTGTATATCCTCTATAGATAATTTCAAAATTAGTTCTAAAATAAAAAATAATGAATTGTTTTATTTCATAATAGCTCACGACTGTTGTGTCTATTTAAATCATTCAAGACAGGTGTATTGTGTAATACTTCATAGTATAGCTACCAGCAGTATAGTTTTCACCAGTGCTCGGTCTTTTTAGGCGACAAGAATCAATAGCGTATTTTAAGATTGACCTAGCGTGGTTTAGTCTATTCATATTGAATATTTAACCGAACCACTTTATGTAACCGACAATTTTCCTTTATTCGGCCTGTCTGAAAGTGTTCGCTTATTAGCGATTATGGATTACAAAATTATGTTAAATTATTCTCTTAAATTTTACCAAGTTTGTTAATTTTTAACTAATTGTGTATATGCTGATTACAGAAAAGAAGAGTAGAAGTAGTAGTGAAACAATTACACGGGTTTAGTTTTTGTTAATAAAACAAAAACCATTATACGGTAAGTTATTTTAAATTCACGTTGAAACTGTTTTTGCAAATTATAACTAACAATAGACCATAATCGTCTTAATAAATGAATGTTCTGCTAATTATTCACCCGCCCACTCACGGGTTTTCAAAGGTTTTGCTTTGTACTTATAAACTTAGAAAGAGTTAATAAATAAAACCTGTTTTGTCGAGCACGCGACGTGTTAATTGACGTTTATGATTTTTAATATTAAACTGCACATTTAACAAACATTAAGGTAATATTTATCTTTTATTAAGATACATTCAAATTTAAATTTACCATTAAGTTGTAAAACAGTTTCCGAAATATGTTTATTGAGTTTTGAGACGTGTAAAGGGAAGGGCTAAGTAGCAAGTAGTTGATGAATGGTCTCCCTTTTTTTTTTTAAATTTAAATCTACATTATACCCTAATAATTATTCCCAAACGTGCATTATGTTGTATAGTATCATCAATTCTCAGCGGCTCACGATAAATCTAGCACACAAATGTGCGGTGACAGATCAATATGAGGTCGTCGCGAATGGCTCTCAGTTGTGAAATAAAATATAAGATAGTACCGATCTGAGTTATAGGACTGCTGTTGACAAGCCGATGAGCTGGTCTACCTGTGCGAGACGTTATAGCGTTTCACAAAGCTGTGCTATCAATAGGAATGCAAACGATCAGTACAAAGTACATTTATCAGTTGACGACCTTTATATAAAGTAAATAATAATAAAACTTTATTCCTGACAGAAATATGGTTGTGACAAAATTGAACTAACGCTAGTCCTTACACTAGGGACACACTGTGTTGTGGGTAACTAGATTACAATTATTGTTGGTGTATGTTTAAAACAATTTAAAAAAAGTTGTTTCATCACTAATCAAACAGTAGTAAACAAGTCGTATAACACCTTAAGTATGCTTGTATGTGTGAGTAGGTGAATTTGTGTGTATTCGTATAATACACTCTGTATTTGACAGTGTGGTTAATAGTTATTATAAGCGTGCATTGTGTCTGTGTTAGTTTTTGGATCACCAGAGTCGTGGCAAAATATTTAGAAATGTGTAGTTCGAGCCTGAGAGTATATTTTGGCTATCTCTTAAATTTGGCACTTGGAATTCAAATTTTAATAATGTTTCAATTGATAAAAACAGTCCATTAATATAGTTATGAAATACTTAGTCAATATCACTGCAGGTTGAATTTACCATAACACTATCATAAAAGTTGAATGCATTCCGACATGAGACAATATCATCGATTCTACGAAATATGCAGACACAAAGTTTCCACAGATTAAATAAAATATCGCTGTGGAGATATCGCCTCAAACAGACAAGTAGAAGAAGTGAAGTATAAAATTGCTGAATAAGAAACGGCCAATTCACGCTCCACCGTGAGGCCGCTTCAAATTTTTACTTTCCCTACGAATTTATTCCATTTTTCGTTCGACGGTATTTGCTCAGCGATTGAGGCGTTCTCACCAAAAGCGTATAGATACAAGAGTTTTCAAGCGTTTGAATAGTACATTGAAAATCGTGCGAAGTTCAAACATCTATTTAGATAAGAATAACTAAGCCGAACCTTCAACCTTAATTAACTTCGATTGGCATAAAATCGATTACGCTGACATGATTCGAGATAGCGCTATCGTTATACGAATCGCTCGTCTAATTCACGTTTTATCAAAAGTAGCATTCGAAAAGTCGGGAAGTAATAAAACAGGACTGTCTTGAAATCGGGGAAATTATAAAATGGAATTCCATTTGAGGTTTAATTCAGACGGGAATAAAATCCTAACGTAGAGGCTCGGCGGTCGAAGGACGGCGTTTGGGAATATAGGGTAATTGAAATTTTTCTTAATCCTCTCGAGTGGCTCTCGATGTTACGTTTGCCGAAATTCGATTAATATAATTGATGTCACTGCCGAATGCGGAAAACGGAGTTGTGAATAAAAATATTAAGTAACAAATATTAATTGTTGTAAACTATGAATTTTTAAAGTTAATCGGATTATATAACTATATAATTTACCTTTACAGCTAATATTATGTTGCCTCTAATCTTTTGAAAATTCCTAATAAAATTTGGTGGATATTTGGTTTTTTGCCAACTAAAAAATCGTAGTGAAAACGGTAATGTAGTTAAAACAGTTGTGCGCAATGTTATAAGGAAAACTTTGTAATGTTTGACGCTTATTAAATAAAAGCCAATTAAAGTGTTTCGGAGTGAAATTGAGAATGCTATTTAAGCTTTTTCACTGAGTTGTAATTATAATTCTAGTTATATTAAGAACACTACTAAATTCGAAAATTCGTAAATCCTCCTTTTTACTAAATGATTATTTATCGCCATCGCTATATATAATTAATTTAAGCTTACGTGCCTGTTAGCTTTAACAGATCAGCATACTCATATTATCCATCCAACATTAACAATACTATATATCCAAAAGAGGTACAATATAAAAATAATTATTATTTACTCATGTATATAGCTTAACTACAATATATGATATTTAGACTTTGCCTTATAAACCAGTATGGTAAAATAAAGTTTTATTAAAAATTAAGATCTAAATTTAATATTACTTACCAGTTTCTAAATCAAGGGCGTAGAGCGGACGAAAAGAACTTGCTAGAAACTCTCAACTTCATTCAGTGTAACTTGTATAACATAAATCCCATTCATTCACTTTTATTAGGTACCGTATATGATTTAGCTCAATAAAAATAAAAACCACTTTAAATCACTTGTACTGAAAAAACAGTTTCCTCATATTTCTCTCAATTAGTGTACTAGTGAATAACGAGCCGGCGTACAAAGATTTTTCCTATACAGTTTGCAGCAACTACATTTTATTTTAAATGAATTACTTCGCTTACAAATGATTTTAAACAAGCGGAGGTTAATATTTTTTATTTGTATTTCTAATGCATTATATACACGAAAAGTTAAAATTTCCGTGTGTTATGCTCCAATGTATAAAAATTCATTTACAACCCACAATATCTAGATTTTCTATTAACTTCGCACGTGAGGGGTCGTGAGTTCGAAACCGGCTTGTGATATGTACGTAATTAATGCTTATGGGAAAGAAAAACACCATGTGGAAACCAGCATATCAATGACAAACAAACGTCTAAGTTCTAAAGACTGTAAAGTATTGTCTTTTATTGACATACACTTTACCAGATTGAAGTTATGTATTTTTTCCAACGTTTCGAGTGCTTTACGGCGTGCATGGTCACGGTGACTGAAGGCAAAATGTGTTGAATGTCAAAAAGTATCATAGCTGTAGAAAAAGATGGAGGGTTTTGGCAGAAATGACTCACGGTGTCCTCTAGTTTCGCGGATTGTTTTTCTTGAGATTTTAATTTGGATATTATTGATCGCAGGTGTTTGACAATTTTAGGCCGTTTTTTCTATTGAAATTGGGGTGTTTTTTTATTTCAATGGCTTCGCGTACCAATCTTGGGAAGAATTTTTTTTCTTCTAAAGACTGTATTAGAACTCATACTAATTTTGTTTATATTGCCATTAATAAATACGCCATAATCATAAAACGCAATTTAAAACAGATAATTTATCCATACACGTGCTTTAAGCCTTAATTAGCTATGTACTGTTGTTATAGTGTGTTTACATTCAAATTATTAGTCTGAAGGAATACAATAGATTTTAGCATATTTTTTTTTGATGTTTTCTACGAATCAATCAAACAAAAATTGGAAGTTATAATAGCTTTATAAAGGTTTGTTTTAGCCTGAAACCCTTTAAGGGTGAGGGTATTAGAAAGTACATTAGCGGCGAGTTGTAGACAGAGCACGTGCTAAACTTTTCTCGGGGTATCAGGTAACATACATTCTCATTAAAACTTTACTAACCGTGAAATATTTTAGCTCGCCAATTTAAAGCGTTCCATTGTTTACTATATTGTGAATAATATAAATTTAAGCTGGTGATCGATGTTGGTATGATTATTTTTGATACACGACTTACTTATTTTTAATTCGTTCAACTAAGTATGAACTTTCTTTTGAGACACCTTGTACAACATGATCCTTTCAAAACTATCTACACACTATTAAATAGAGCCGTGGTGGCCTAGTGGCTTTAGCATGCGTCCCTCATCCTTGCGTGCATTCAAAATACAGTTGTACACCAAAAGAAATTACTACCACTTGCTACTACGGTGACGCAAACATCGTGAGGAAATCAGTATGTCTCAAATCCCAAAACCGATGACATGTGTCAGACAAGTGAAGGCTTCTTGTCTGTGGCCAAGACCCATTTATATATTATGAAAAGAAATAGAGTGTTAAGTTATTCAAGTTAACTAACCTCATATTATCCTTGAAACAACACTATTTACAAAAGATTCACACCTACACTAACTATATCTAGAATCTCTTAAAGAGTAAAGAACTCCTCCAAACGGCTCTATCTCTCTATATCTTGAGCTTTTGCTGCCAATCTTCCCCACCAATATCTTTAAGCTTATCAGCCCGACGTGCAAAAGGGCGAACTCTTTTCAATTCTCTGGTGGGCCTTATTACCTTGTTTTGACCATTCATCATACCTGTTTGGTCAATACTACATGAATAAAACAATTAAATTACTACTACTTATTAAAATAACTTTAAAAGTGACTATTCGTTTCACATTTTATATACGTAGAGAATATTTTCTATTGTGTAAATATGTAACATATATTAAATTACCTATAGTTGTTACTACCTAAAGCGTTTATAAGCTATATTCTGCCCTCTTAGTAGAATGCATAACTTTGATGTCAAAATGACATGACGCTGTGGACATTATCTAGTATAAACATTGTATGTGTCATATGGATTTATCCCGCTCCGCTCTCAAAATGGCGAGATTCCACAAATGTCTGACGGCTCAGCGTGTTTCATCGACTGCCACCTGCATTCTTCAGCGCCTGTCTTGGTATTTAAGAAATTCCCTTAATTCCAGGCTTATTGCATTTTTGTTATCTTATTGCAGTGTTTGTTGGTGGTCTGGTGCTCGAAATTACTACTCGTATGATCTGTTGAGAATTTCTCTAGATTTTTTATATATTATAGTAGTTTTTGTGTAGGCGTGATATTATCGTTTACTATGTATGGGATTCAAATAGTGCATTAAAACATAGATATATATTTTTTCCAACATTGTCATTTCTGAAAGAAAGCTATCAATTAAAGAGAAAACAATGTGATGATCAGAAATGTAAGTGTTTAGTTTTTTGTGTCTATGACAATTCGTCTACTGGGAACCTAAACTTGGACCTTCGGGACCACGCACGCGCAGTTATCCATGAAATCGCTAGTAACATATATTAACCAACCAACGAGGTTATAGCAAATTATACGCAAAAACATTCCTTAAACTTTATAAATATAAGTGACGCTTTTGCGTAGTAAAAATAGCATATTCATAATATATCATATCATCACAAATTTATCATAACTTTTTTGTGTAGAAAATATATTTATAAATCGTTAAGAATTTGACAACTAAGATATTTCATCTGGCATTGAGTGGGAACTGCGAAATTGCTTCAACAGAATACTCATAATTTTTATGGACAGTAAATAACTCATAAATAACAGTGAGGGTGTGAAATTATTACGATATTGTTCTATTCTAGGATTTGGCGTCCTTTGACGAAACAGGGTTTTAGACTTCTAAAAATCCGTAGGAGGTAACTCGTGGAATTTTTCAGGAGGTATTTGTAGGTCTCTCTATAGAATCGGTAAATTCTATGTTCTTTTTCTATTGATAACTCGGGTTAAGTGGATTACTGACTAAATTAATAAGTAAAATGATACTAAATTAGATATGTACAAACTATTATTGGTATCAATCTTAATTTTATTCCTTCTTATACTGGACAAATTAAAAAATTCAAGAAATTTTAAGTAAATAAAGAACACGTTTACGTTTAAATAATTTAATTACCAATTACGAGTTCAGAAAGGGCCTCAACGTCAAAACCCCTTTTTCTCAAATGTTAAGCTACAGTTCAATAAAAGCATCGACTTCCTGACAGCTGATTAACATTTAGCCGCCATTGTGGCGAACGGAAATAAGAAACGGCGTCAAATTGAAAATTTCTCTCTTTACATTACTTCATTTTAAATTTCACTTGGCTATTTCTCAAAGCAAATGAAATTCTAACAGGGACAGGTCGTATTATATATTGTCAACGATGGCAACACGTTGTAGTATAATACAGAACCGGAAGATTGAAATAATTGAAGACAATAGCAGCGTGTAGCAAGTGATCTCTTTCAAGCTGCGATAAAAATTAAAAAGCTTTAAAAATTCCATGTTATCGAATACTACTACTATAATAGTTTGATTCTCGAACTGTCGTTGTTTTATCTTAACTAAATTAGTATTTTATTATAAATATTATCTAAATTAGTATTTTATTATTCACAATTTTTACACCCTTAACATATAATATCTAAAATATATTATTAGAAGGATGGTCCCTTTAGGCAAGGTTCCGAAGATACTAGCGTTCCCCTTTTTAATAGCTACTAATTCTTCGTCCGAGGTAGCTGCCAGCTCTTCAGTCTCCTGTGATGTCGACTAACCCTTTTGCTATTATATAATATATTATTTCCTTAAAAAGCCTTACAGCGCTAGGACCCCACGGGCCAGGGATCTTGACACCGAATGGGTCAAAATCATATTCGGAGCCTAGACCCATGTACGAGTATTTGCTTGCTTTAGATTTTTCGGCCACATCACAAGCCGCACCAGCTCTCTTGTTGGTTCCATGTAGATGGGATGGGGTCAGTGTGTATGAACAAGTTGCAATTAGTATTTGTAAATAAAAATAATATTACTTATTTCTGTTAACAGTATTATACTGACAGCAAATTGTAGAAAGGTGTCTCTTAAATTTTTATTTAACAATATTTCTTTGAAAGTAGTTTTTTTTATGGCTCTGGCACGGTTTGTGCCAGCGTCAAGTATAAGATTTTTATAATTCGTGCTTTATGCTTAAGAAATTCGACCATGTCCTCCATGTACGGTTTAGGCACTCGGCCGGTACCGCACAACCCTCCCAAATGCCGAGAACAAATTAAATTAAATTAAAACTTGCCCTCGAACCGGGAATCGAACCCGGTACCCCTCACCTAGCTGCCACTTTATAAGACCGCTAGGCTATAAGGCCCCTTTGAAAGTAGTTTCTTTCAGGTCTATTTTGATAATCTGTACGGTGTTGTACTATACTCTTACCATAGCAATATATTGGATAGCCAGTCAGGACATGTACTAACTTAATTGAATCTCTCGGGAAATTTTGGTCCTGTGTATATCTTGTATAGGATCATTATGATTAAAAAGTGTTTGAGAATGAGTTTGATAATAGTTTACTAAAAAAAACTTAACCTACAACACACGAGTCATGTTAAGATAATAGAGAATAGCACACGCCAGAAATAGGAATTTTACAACCACCTTAAGTGTATTAAAAAGCGTCATGACGTCATAAAAGGATGCCAAGCCTAGACACACCTAAACAGCAATAAGTTCGTTATAAAAAAGACATTGGGCGCATTAGTTGGCATCTAGTCTAATAGTGTCGTGCATTAGGGCCCGCTTGGGGAACAATAAAGGGGTAATCACCCCTTGTGTGGGGAGAATCGGGCCGGGAGGGCCGAGTTGGGAGATAAGGCGTTTTATTATTTTGATGATATTGTGTGCCATTTAATTGATATGAAGATATTTTCAAGGATTTTCGTCATGCTTGCATTAATTGTGCATTTTTATACTCTTCTTGTGGTAGTAACAGGTTGGAAATAATATTTATTATGATTATTTCTTTATTAAATAAATCTATGTACTTATTTAATAAAGAATAATTAATCACTAGACAATAACCAGATTGTTATTAACGATGATTTGGAGATTTTGTATTATTATTACGTTTCATTATATCTTTACGTTTGTATTGAAAGACTTTTAATATTAATTTCCTAAGGTAGTTATGGTATATTTAATAGTCTAATAAACTCTTATTCGCTAAAGTATATAATTTAAACTATTGACTATCGCGTAATGTTTGACTCGAAGCAGCACGACTGAACAACTATATCACTATGATTTTTGCTCTGAGAATACTGAAGGCTTAACCGTCACTTATCGGTCTACAGAATGAGCTATTTTGTATAAGTATTGCGAAATAATTGATATTCGAAATTCAAATATGCAATGTAAAGTATCACCTTTGTAATTATACGATCCGAACAACGCCCCGTTCGTTTGATCGCGTTAATAAGGTTTCGTATAAAATAAATATTGTATTATTTTCTGTACGTATATATAAGAAACTTTGATACAACGGTTGGCGATACAACTTAGGAATTCTGAAATGAATTTGTAATGAAAACCCTTTTTAACCCGGATTGAAGTTATGTATTATTATATTATATTATACTATATATATTATATTTACAATTATTTTACATAATTTTAAAATTTTCCGACGTTTCGCGTGCTTTACAGTGTGCGTGGTCACGGTGACTGAAGACAAAAGGTGTTGAATGTCAAAAAGTATCACAGCTGTAGAAAAAGTTGTATTATCTGTATTTATTTCCTCGGAGTTGGTATCTACTAAAAGATAGAGGGTTTTGGCAGATATGGCTCACGGTGTCCTCTATTCACATTCATTCCGGAAAAAAGTGTTTTCTTTAAATGTGTAAAAGTTATGTCAATAAAAGACAATACTATGAATTTGTAATACTTTAAAACTTAAATTCACTCATTCCTATCTGAAGTCAGGAGGTATTATGTTTTTAATATCGTTGGTATTATGTTGGTAAACCTTAGCAAGTACAGCGCGATCATCATTCCTCGGTGTCCCTGACAGATATTAAATTCACATCCCGGTCCCGCTGTCCACATATTCGCGATACGAATGTACGAAAGCTCTTATATTGGTATTACAAAATGTGGTTTAAAAACATGGGGTATGGCAATCTGTACTTCATTACCTTTCAATTGTATTTATACGAATTGGCGCTTTAACCTATAGTCGCTTATGTTTGTCTTAAATTAGCCTTAAACTTTAAAAAAAACCATAGTCGAAAAACAAAATATTACTGACTCGATCTTCGTGAAGAATTACACATTATTTAATGAACATAAGCGTTACGGACTTACTGCTGAATTTTAAGTAAATAATATTGTATTGTGTGTTTTAGTAAACATCGGTGAAAACGAGAATCTGAGATTTTGTTGTTTTTAGATCTGCCTTGCGATTCTGTAACTCACTCTTCGAATCGATTTGGCATTCTGATACTAAGGGAGCTTGTAGTTTATTGTTTGTCAGAATGCAAAACCGTAAAATCACTGCTTCACGACTGATTTCAGTGCGACCGCCGCTTCGAAAACCGCTGTGCGAGTTACAGAATCGCAAGGCTGATCTCATTATAAAGCAGCCTGTAAACTTATTCAGAAAAATCAGTTCAAAATTCAGTGTACAGTGTTTAAAGAAATGTTAAGTTAGTTGTCGATGGCGTGTGTCGGGCGCAGAAAGCTGATTTAGGTAGGCTTATCAGAATAAAACAAATGATCTCGAAACAGATTCAAAATCCGAGGCCCAGACCTAAAAGGTTGGAGCGCCATTGGTTTAGCAATGCCCAGACAAGATCAACGTTTTTGATGTATTAATTCCGTATTAAATTTATTTTTGATATTGCTTGTATTAATCGGTTAATCCGATAAACGTTTCCAATATTGTTCATTATCGTATGTTTATTAGGGCTAAGTGAAACACGGTACAGTCTCAAAGTTAATCATGGCGCGGATCTCATTTACATAATGTTTTCTCAGCCGGCTTGCTTAGGATAACTTTTAAGAACTTTTTCCTCCTTGAATAATTAAAAGTGACTACATTTGCATTAGTGAAACACGGAGCTGGATAGTTTCTTTTTTGTATTTTTTCTACAGCGCCGGTTGAATTGAGATACTTAGGTACATTTTAGATGAAGCCTGTGACTTCGTCTAAATATTAGAGACTCTCAACCCTGAGTTTGAATCACTGCTGTGTATTTTTAGTACATAATATTCGACGTTCTTCGTTCCACAACTAAGCGTTACTTAAGGCTGATTTACCACGATGTAGAACCAACTGCCTGCTGAAGTATTTCCGAACCAATACGACTAAGGTTATTTCAAGAAAAGAGCGTACAAATTCTTAAAAAGCCGGCAACACACACGCGAGCCCTCTGGCAATGAGAGTGTTCATGAGGTATCAATAAACACCAGATAAGTCACTTAAAAAATCTAATACTAGCTCATTCGGTGAAGGTGAATTGTAAGCAAAGCGACTTTTCTTAGACCAAATAATGCCTGTGTCAGACAGAGAGGGCCTACTTATCTATAAAATGAAAATGATCATAGAAAGAGATGAAAACTGAGGCCAAAATACATGGGTTGTAGTGCCACTGGATTTGTATTATCTGGAAACGTCACGAATTAATTTTTGTTATTTATTTATTGACTATATTCTCATATTATCTCAGTTCATTATTTTAAATTGCTATATTATAGAGTTTTAAAATTGGTTTTTATACAACAGCTGGGGGCTAAAAAGTTTCATTATAGCACAATTACTTTCCCGACATTAAATTTATTCGGCAGGTAAGTGCGCCGAAAGAATTTCCAATATTCCCCAAAATATTTGAACTTAAAATGTTTTAACATGAGGCTTTTAGGCTTCAATTTTCGTGTTTTTCCTGATTAAAAATATTTTAAACCTCATTGTTTGTATGCAACGTGTTTAATTACTCGTTTGAATTTAATTTTTAATGACTTATCACATTCCACATTGGTTGCTTGCTTAGTTATACTTTTAATTGAATAGTACATAATTATATATTTTATATTATTCAAATAATTCTGAGGTTATTTTACCAGTCAATCAGTTGACTGATAAAATCTCCCCTCTTCCTAATAATAATCCCTCTTCCTAGTGGAAGCCATACCATGCTGTTGCGTTCAGGCCTCAGCCAACTGTGCAGGCACGACCTGGGCAGTACCACTGTCTCACAGAAAAACGGCGGGAAGTGATTCAATAGATTCCTCTTATTTTACTCGCGTTTCTTGGGGTAAGTGAGACTTCTGGAGCCCAGTTTAATCTTATAGCATCGTAGATATGTGACGGGCGATACCGGTAACTATCTTGCTATTTCTTTTAAATATATATAATATATAATATGCAAATACTATTTTCACGGACCCCATTAAAATATACTATAATATAAAATTCTCGTGTCACAGTTTTCGTTGCCATACTCCTCCGAAACGGCTTGACCGATTTTGATGAAATTTTTTGTTCTTATCCGGTATCTACGAGAATCGGCCAACATCTATTTTTCATCCCCCTAAATGTTAATGGTAGTCCACCCCTAAATTTTATTTTTCAGACAAAATTTTTAATTTCTATTTTTTTATGATACAGCATTAAAAAATACATACAACCCCTAATTTTCACCCCTCTACAATCAACCCCTATATTTATTATAAATGATATACATGGCAAAACGATGTTTGCCCGGTCAGCTAGAATACTATAAAAGATGACAACACCAAAGATAACGACAATAATTATATTAAAATATATTGAAAAAAATGATTCATTTTGACTTATTGCACTGTATATTTGCTAATTAAATTATGTTGATTTACAACCAATTAATTTTAATAGTCATAATTATCTCTTATATTCCCATAACCTGGCCATTTTTAACTTTATTTGTCTGTTAATACTCAAGGCGTCAGTTACTGAACGTAATATAATAAGATTTAAAAAACCTACTAAGCTCTCTTCTGTTGAAGCTCATTCATCATTTTCCACTTCATTATTAAAGAAAAACTAAAACACGCTGAAGCTTTCTTTGAAAATGTCCAAGCGACGCTGACGGATTATAAATTTTAAATTGCAATCATTTATCATGTTGAAGCCAGTTCGGCCCTGTAAACACCTACTGGCTGACGAAAAATTATGTGACAAAATTAAAATTGCCTGCAATCCTTGGTCTTTCAGAATTAGAATTTTTCATTTTTTTCACTTCCGCCTACCATAAGAATCATTTAAGAAGAGAGAATAAACACTTATACATCCGTATTGTTTCGGAGCTTTAACTCACACATTTTATAACACAAATCATTATAGTTAGTTAAAAGTGTTTGGTATGCTTTTAAATTTAATTAATTTATTACTGAGTGTAAGACATGTAAGATTTTTCAGTGACTGGTTGCTAAGTCTCAATCTTCAAGTCATATAACAAAACCATTAACAATGGTATGCAATTCAAATTTTTATTTCAGCAAAAAGGTTTACATTGCTATGATGTAATGTCTAAGAACATACTTTAGAACAAGACAGCTAATAGAAACCACAACAAAAGCCTTCGATTAAAACCACTCAAGGATCTATAAGAGAGCAGACGATTTTTAATTATGCAATATCTATTGAGGTCAAGCGACGCGGACTTTAAACGAACAATGGGAAGGAAATGAATGTTCGCTATGTGATGTATGCAGCTACAAATAATATGAAATAAGCTACATGTTGATGACTTTTTATGTACGCTGTTGACGTTGACAGTAATTATATTCAAATGTTTTGTTTGAATTAAATCCCTGAAAACTCGTGAGCGTATACACATTGAGTAAACTTACCTCTTTATATAATTTATGTATAGATCAATCAGTATAACTAAACCTTGTTTATGGTGTAATAAGTATTTGTATTTATTACACCATAACATATATTCTAGTCACGTTTAATGACATCTAACCTAACTAAATTTTAAGTGTATTAATTGGCGTCAAGTTAATTTTCCAAAAACATTTAATAATTGTGTTAAACCCAAATTGTATAAGAGAGCCATAATTTGAATAACGTTTCAATAATAAAAGTTTGTGGGCACGAAATAACATAAAAGTGAGGAAAATTAAGGGACACATAAATTATAATATAAATATTTTAACTTCTGGCGGTACATTTGTAAATTGCTAATACAACATGACTGTGGAATGATTTGACCTATGACAAAATAAATATAAACCCTGCCAATTACGAAATTCTTTGAAGCATCCAACCTCTTAATGTTTCATACAGCTATTATTAAATCTATAAATTGTGCATTCACCGGAGCACAGCTTTGAGTCTCACTTGATGGGCCTTTTAAACGCCCAAAAGCCTCCGCTAAATTAAAGCACTTCAATTTTATATAAAAACTCCGGGGTATTTTTAAATGTCATTTTTGAAGCCTGTTTTTAAAAGCGTTAGTGTGTTAAACTTTATGGAATAAGCTTGAAATATTCACAATATTTTAAAAGTATGTGTTTACTTCGTTTATGGCAACCTCGTTAATGAATTTCGTGCTCTACTTTGAGAAATATCCAAACTAGCTTTTAGACACGACTTCATTTGTACAATAAAGAAAAATTTAGCCTATACAATGATACTATAAATATCTATCTCAAAAATAGCTATACACTATACAGGTTCAAAATAAAAAAAAAATAATTTACAAGATTTTGAATAATTAGTGCTACCTTAACTAATTTAGAGCTTTAAAGAACTTGCATTTTGAATTTTCAATTACATAACTATGTACGTCACTGACTTCATATTCCAATGTAGCACACATAACGAAAAACATAAATTTCTTAATGTTTGTACTGGAAACTACTCCATACAAATATTAAGAGAGGTTATAAAAGCGACGCAGGAAAAATCTGAATTTTCGCAACGACCTCTAAACGCCCCGTGATGTCATATCGCGAGGATACTGTCCCATATCCTTTTTATTTTATTGGTAATAGTCAATAAAGCGTTCGATGTTTTCTCTCGCAAGGCTTAGCAGTTTGACACTTTTATTAGAGCCGGCGCGATTAAAAGCTCTATCATCTGTAAGGTTTCAAGGGAAAACGATCCGTAACTCGGAGTTCGAAAGGTGAATATCACGTGTCGCGTTTTGATTGAATGTTGGGTTGTAATGAGATGGTCAGCAGTTATTGATTCACGTGGTTCCATTAGGCTGGATATAGAGTTGGGCCTAATTGTATCGATAGAAATTTATTGAATCCGTTGTCATAACGATAACGTCTTACATTCGACATGAGAAAATCTATGAATGTATGGTTTTGGGGAAGACATAATAATTGCTATAAAATTCACGTTACCTAAAACTGCTCTTCCTAGTGTGTTTCTTTTTCAGTCACGAAATATATCACTGGAATAAACCGCGAGTTCTAACTTTAAAAATATACGAAAATGATTATATTTTAGATACTGAAAGTTGTGAAATAATTCTTTCGTGCATACCTCTTGCGGTCGTCTGGAGAGTTATTGTAAATTAGATTTGGTAAAATCATACCGAGTTTCCGCCGGTACCGGTAAACTTTCCCACACTGTGGGTATCTTTGACGTTCATAAATTTTAAATGTTATATTCGTTTGTGTAAAATTTTATATGAATTCTACAATATTTCGATTCAAATTTCGCTAACAAGATTATGGAGAGCATATACTACGTTTTATTGAATTGTATAATGTATATGTATAATTACAATACTATGACGATTAATTTTCTCCATTTATTAATTGATATGAAATACTCATTGCATATCAAGAAAACTAGTTATTTTAAAAACATTAACGTAACCTGTATAGAAATTGTATTTTTATAATAATTATTTATTTTAATATTTACTTGCTTTTGCTGTAATAATTGATAAGCCAATCAAATATCGATATACCCCCGGAACTAGTGGTCATCGTGCTAACTCAGCTGGATATAGTACATTGGCAGACTGGTCATGTTTGATTGTTACTTCTCTTATATTATCGTTATAATCATAATAAATCCCCACTATAATAGAAAATAAACCAGCCAATTGTGGTAAATATATTTATGAAAAGAAAATATAGTCGAATAAACTTCCCGTCAAGGTGTATTTGATGAGATTTATAAACCATTTCATATTATTTATTAGTGACTTACACAATTTTTTATTTTCAACTACTAAGTATTAGATTTAAAAACTCATTTTCACGACCCCGCCAAAACGCTTCTATAGGCAAGATGGCGTCGCACCAGTCCCTACGACGTACTATGCTTGTATAAAAACGTCAAGTGTTTTGCGTGTGAATTATCATTTTTAATTTACACAAACAGTCGCCAACGAAATTTAAGTCAGACAGTATTATTACAAGTATCATCGATCCGACTAATCTGTGACCGGTTGTGTTACGTGACTGAGGTATAATAATCATTATTTATTACTAATACTTTACTCACTATTGCTTTTTAAAACATATTGTTCTCAATACATTTAATTGCAGTCCTTAGAACGTAAACTTAGCCTAATTGTGTTCAAACAATGTCAAGAGAAACGTTAGTATGGCATATAGGTGGTACATTTGCAAAAAATGTACATCCCAAAAAATATAAACCTACATTAGCTTATTTAACACAAAAGTAATATAGCAAGATGGTTGGATGGTTAGGTTAACAAATAAGGTACTAAGAATTAAATAAACTTAATATAATTTAATAATATTAAGCTAAAAACCCTACCTTAATATGGTTAAAAGTTAGGCAGTGGAATATTTTAATCTTAAATCAGGATATTTTTTTTCCAATTACCCCTAATCGGATTGCCTAAGCCAGCTCGTGTAACGAATCTGAGATGCAATCCCGGACATTCCACTCGGCGTAATTACGGCCGCTAACTTTCTAGGCGTTCGTCGGACAACAATTATCCGGGGATTAGGCCCCGGACTCATAACTGTGTCCGTGAATCCTGTTAAATAGGTATAATGTGCAACGAAGGGATTAAACGGCAGATCATATTAGTCTTAATTGTACGTTTTAGTACGATTTTATGATCCGGATTATCCGTTACGGCTGAACACATAAATAACCCTGGATTCATTTAATTAAGCGCGTATTTTATTATACGAGTGTTAATTGAAAATGGAAACGTGTATGAGAATAATCGATTTTGTGCTGTGCTGTTTTGACTCTGCTACATGTAAAATTGTAACTGTCGAGCAAAATAAGGATGTATAAAATTAAACAATTGTCAATTGTTATTATAAAAGATTAATTTCAAACTATTTTGTAAGCTATTTGTGTTTGGAAAGAGATATATATAAGTTTATTAAAATTGTTACGGTTGATAGATAGATACCTTTACATAGATAGACGACACGACTTTTGTGGTACAATAATGTATTTAGAACTGATATCGTTAAGTAAGAACTACTCGAGGTGGTTTGAGTAGGTTACTGCAGGCACTGAGAGCCAGTATTATACTGAATGGGTCGAGTACCACGATGATTGTGCCTTTCCTTATAGGATACATATTTACATTTCCACGTCTAGAATATAAAAAAGAAATAATGTAACAAATAATGTATATTTTATATTCTAATGTGTTTTAATCATTTGCCTAGCAACAACTGAAATAATAATTAACAAAATAGTAGACAATTAGTATGTGCTAGTGTTTTGTCACACTTTGTACTCAACGCACTAATTATGGTGGCGTGGGCCAAGTCATTACACTCATCACTACTCTCATATTAACGCTTGTTTTGACGCTTTTACGTAATTAAAGGGAGCTATTTAAATTCTAGATTATGGTTTAATTAATTTAGCATTATTCATTATTTAACGTTCAGATAACACAGCAAATGCATTATTTTTAATGTAAGGCGTTAGCTTTGACTTGGTTTTATTGAAATAATAGCAAATTATAAGCTTCTGGAACTCTCAGAGTAACTTCAATAAGTTTTAAGACATGAAAATGTTATCCTAGGTTCCTAAGATATGTATATTGAACGCTAGTACATAATATAATAATAATTATGAGTAATATATAAAAGTGGATTTTATGAATAAAGTGAAATTAAGCCATAAAAGAAAATCAAAGTATCCATTTGTCACTGTGTCAAATTGTGTTAACGCTATGATAAAACTTATTTAGGACTTATCAATAATTAAAGTTTGCGTTTCACTTACTCACTCTGTTGGCTCTTCGACTGAAATGTTTCTTGGCCCTCAACACGAGAATCTTCGTCCGTTTCCTATACTGTTCCACTTACCTGCAGCTGCTATCCGCAGGTCATCCTCTAGAGAGTCCCATATATCGGTACCAGCGGTACCTAAACTGGTTTCAGTTTCAGCACCATTAGACTTATTAAGGTTTTATTTTAAAAGTAAATAAAAGATAGTTTAGCAAATATAATTTTCTGATGTCACTAATAATCGCAACACCTACCTTCCTATTTCTAAGAACGAATATGGTATTTTTATATTCAATATAATTGAATTGAAATACATAACTTGGCAATAACGTTTCAAAGAAAAATCCCGAGTACAATAGCAATTGAACCGAATGACTCTAACAATTCTCAACTTCTGCTTAACGAAATAAAATACGAAATTCATTGTTTACCAGTCGACTCAAGAAACTAACCGTAAAGCAAAATTCAATAATATAGTTGTGTGTCGCGTCTGGACTTCCTAACATATAACAATATTGTCATAGAAAATACAGAAACCTATGCGCATTTAAATATTTGCATGTTCGGATGAATCGGTCTCTTTCATAAATTTATATCTATATGTGTATTATATGATTAATATGATTGGACAATTCACACCAATTGACCTAGTCCCATGCTAAGCTGGTGAAGCTTATGTTATTGGTACTAGGCAAGGGATATACATACATATTATAGATAGATAGATATATAAATACATATTTAAAGACCTAAGACCTAAGCACAACACCAAATGCTCATCACATCGATGTTTGTCTCAGCTGGGGATCGAACCCGGGACCCATGGATTCGCAGTCAGGGGTACTAACCACTAGACCAATGAGCCGTCAATAAATGTTATAAAGCTTAGGAGATTGTTTGTTAGGTTGAACACGCTAATCTCACGAAATACTTGAGTTGATAAAATAGTATGATATAGTGGTTTATCCGCCATTTTCATATTGTTACCATGGTTACCACTTTTCTTATATATATAACAAACACCATAACCACGATAACAATCTTTTACCCATATTTTCTAACAACACCGGCTTGAAACTGTAAGAATTTAGTATATTTTATGGCTTTCTCTTATTAAAATGTTCTTTTATATATGTATATTAAATTTCTGAAGGCTACGTGGGAGATCATTAGTCTAAAGGCATAATTACAGTTTCTCCAAAAGCATCGTATAATATAGAAAACACGATGCTTAAACTGTACATAATGACACAGAACACAAGTTTCTCGTCCTGAACTCTGACCACTTCGCAATTTATATGCACAAGTTTTGTCGTGTTACATCACCTTGTGAGATAAATGTTCCAACTCTAAAATAGAGTTTTTATATGCACGAACAAAATATGGATTACATTAGAACAAAAATTGATATCAATAACTTTATTCTTGAATAGTATTATAAGTAACATTTCATATGTTTAATTAAATTGAATCATATTGAAAATGTTAAGGCCTAATGGTTTTTATTTGCTTTAAATTTATTTTTAACTTTATTCCAAATATCTAAATACATACATTTTTTGACCTAATTTGTATTAACATGGGATATGTATTCATTGATGTGCTTTTAAATTTGTTCATATGATGCATGCTGATAACTTTTGGCTAAAGCTCTCTTTATCTATACATTAAAAGAGCCTCTGTTATAAATGTGTAGTAATTAAAACCAGTTAGATTTTAACGAAGGTAAAATAAGACGTCACTTTTAATTAAGTCAAATGAATACACGAAGGGATGGGCGTAGATACTCCGTAATACATTTAAGATATCCTAATATTACGTTCATATACTCTATACATATTACAAAGATATTATTATAGACGCATCATACATTTAAAGCATGCAGAAGCATAATATGATCTATATATACAGTGTAAACTCTTTATTAACGAATTTTAAGGGACCGAGCATTTTATTCGTTCTAGGGAGGTTTCGTTATAGGGAAAGAAGAATTAATGTATGGGTATTCGATCCACCCAAGTAAATTTTACTCATTTTTTACGTTATAGAGTGTGTTTTCGTTATAATGAATGACATTATAAAGAGTTTCACTGTATATTGCATATAAGTGAATGCGGTTGAACTCGCATAACCCAATGACTTTTGTGCAATTATGGTTATTTTTAAGTGGTCCTTTACTATGTCAAATTATATCGGATTGCCTGCGAAATAATTATCGCTTAGGGTTTGAGACACAAAAACTATGTGATATGCATATGAAAAAAGGTTAGCAAAAAAAAAACGGGTTTCGTTTTTATTCATACTTTACATCTAAAACGTCACAGGCCATACCATGAAAATGATTTAAATTAAAGTCATTAAAGTTGTAACACATTATCAACTATAATATGGCATAGTATTTACCTTAGAAGTATACCTCTAGTATACCAAGTAATTTGGTATTGCTGTTTATCTCTGCCGCAAAGTTTTTCAACTAAGCTCCATCTCATTCATCTAAGCGATACTGACACTACCCTTTTATACTAAATAAGATTAAAACTACAAGTTTCTTCGTCTTCCGAGAGTGGGTATAAATTTAACTGTCTTTGAGTAACTTAACGTAATAATGTAGAGCGTAGTTTATACAGTGTTTGTTTTCTATTAAGTGTAGTATAAAAATTCAACAATAATAAGATCAAAATAGCAGTTAGCAATAGCAATAAGGACACGAATGAAGAACTCGCGAAACGGTTTTAAGATTAGTTAATTATTAATAATGAGTACTTGTTAAAAAGTTAACAAAATATTTTAGATAATATTGTTTTTTATTTCGTTTATGTCTACAAAGGTGAATTTTTTTTATTAATCTTTATTTAACATTTATAATGAAGAAGCAGTTCGTTAGGGTAGTGTTTTTACTATGGTAGGCCGTTCATGGCAACTGGCCGACTCTCTATAATAGCATAGAGTTAGCCTAGGCTCGGCGCAACACTGTAACCAAAGGCTTCGAAATGCGCATTATACGGTGAAGGAAAGGTAAGGAATCCAGCACGTGTATGACCCAAAAATCAAAGGCGTCGGGCGTCGGTCTACTATTTTCTGCCTATCTCTTAGATACATCATCAAAAACCGATAAAAGAATATAAAGCTGTTATTAATAGCGAGTATAATATATTTCATTATTAGTGATTTTAATATGTATATTTTTTACTTATAATTTATAACACAATAAGTCAAAGAAAATGTTTGTATCGCATGACTGCAATTTCCTTTTTTATAAAAGGAACAGTGTTATGATTATCTGACCTTATTACTATGAGTAATTATGTACGACACAAGCTTCACTAAACTTTGTACGATGTTGAACCAACTTAAGTATGGAAACAAACAAGAATCTCGTAAAATAAGTTTAAAGCAAAACTTAATTAGAATTTAACTTAAAGAAACTATAATTAAGTTTTGTTTAAATATAAGTGACACTTTTTTCTTAATAAATATTTATGGTTGGTTTACACACACACACTTCGCTGGATCTGCGACCCACTCCCTGTCCTGTGCTACTTCCTGGAACAACTTGGCTTTCATCTACAGCAGGTCCACCTCCACCCAGCAACACCTGGATATATTAACATCCTTAATCCTTATGTTTTATAAAATGAAGTCCCCTGTCTGTACGAACGCGATATAACAGTTGGATTTTTATACCTAAGTAATACGTGGGTGGTGTTGAGTAAGCCCACAACGAAAGTCATACTAAATCATTGACAGAAAATTTTCTCGCATTACGTTAATTTTCACGTGTAACAAGAGTTTTAGATTTGCCGCCAATTCACAAAAACAAATGACAAATGAATGTAATATACTACATTAAATTACCAAGGAGTTCTAAAATTCAAATTCAAAAAAAGTTTTCATGAGCAATGTTTCTAACTGGCCGTTATAAATATTTTCAGTGTTATCAGTGTATACAAATATATTACTCACTATTATATTATGAATATAAATTTTTAGAAATTCATGATTTGAAAATACTACTTTGTACTACTACAAAGACAAGTATAAATCATTTTCCGTAAGATCTTTTCCGTAAGGTTTCTTTGATAAAAATATGCGAATAAAGCAGCCTAACCATAAAATTTAATGAACCGAAACCGTCTTCAATTTACGGAGCATGTCTAAAACCTTGTTTTAATCAAACCCCCGAGGTGCTGGTTATTTCTCAAAGAGATCGCTAAAGAGCCCCGGGCTGTATCGTTATAAGGGAATTAATTTAATATCATTATAATTTAATACAGGTTGCATCGCTGTGAGATTAAGGGCTTTTGCCAAATTGATTCATTGTAGAAAAGTAGTGGTGCAATATTAATATATTATAGAAATTAAATACTAGCTAAGCGAGCGATCACTATGTACTCATTTTATGACAATTAATTTTTTTCGTAACATCTAATTAAAGGGTTGCCTCTTTTACCACTTTTTTATTTTATTTAATTGTCAAAACGTAGAAGATAACGTGATATTAAACTACAAATGCAAAATACATTATACACACTGTGCGGTGTGCAAATATTAGCAAAAAACTATACAAATCATGAATATCACTTGTATAACATTTGGGATTTTATGGCTTGATTTTGATATGTGCAGTTCCTTACAAAAAATAATAAACCTTTATATGTAACGCGTTTTCGCTAAACGTACTATTACGTTTAAGCTTTCTGTTGAATATAGACTTTGAACATGGAAACGACATATTAACCTTTTGCATGTATTGTGCTCGTTACAAAATACCAAGGCTTTCATATAGAGCCTACTTGCTACAAAACCATACATTAATAGGTTATCTCACCCTAAAACAATAGCGTATGTGGATTAATTTATAAGGAAAACGTGTTATAACCTTTTCATCAATTAGGCCTAGAAAAATTGTATAGAGTACGAATACCACAATCAGATTATTATACAAGAACCTAATCTATTTCTTTATACCTCGGTCACACATTGACTGACTTTAGTTTAAAGCATTTAAAAGTTCAAAATCTACGAACAAAATAGTGTCCATTGCCTTAATATCAATTATGTCTCAATTCTATGTATGCCATATTAGCTCTATAGTATTTATCTTTGGTCAAATAAAGTTGTTTGTTTATATGACACTTATAAACAAATCATCTAAATATCAATAATATTAAAACTTTTTTGTCTGATTTTCACCAAATATCAAGTTGCTTTTGTTGATGTTTCTTTAATGTAATGTTATCAAGCTGTTTCCGTTACAGGTTTAGAGAATTTTATTTTCTACACTCGAGCAAATTATATTTTTTTACTGGTTTTCGCCATAACAAGCTATTCGTATTCGAGTGGCTACCGTGCACGGTGCGGCAGACAGGATCAGATAGCGACCGGAAATAAAAGCAACTCTAATTGCTGACTCGCGATGCAAATCCGCCTTTGTTACGAAATGTTATTGCACTTATATGGGTCATCGAATTAGAGTTTAATTACAGTTTTTCTGTCTAATCAGGTGAGACTATTACCACGTTAGTAAGAAATTTAAATACGGTTTATGGTATCATGATGCAATACAATTAGGGTTTTTGGAATTTTCTATTCCAGATGTAGAAAATAAAGAAAGACATAATTTAATATTACGAAGTATCCCAACTACCTTATTTAAAACTAACCTAATTTGTTAAAAAGGATATCTAACATCAGAAATTGTCCATTAACACTACTTACTAGACACTCTGTTCTTGTGGACTATTTAATATCAAATTTAAATGCATCCAAAACAAACTTTAATAATTCGTACGTGGTGTCAGATCTCCTTGTAAAAAACTGTCAAAGTAATGCCCTGTTGGAAACTAAATAATAAGAAAAAAAATAAGAAAAAAGATTTTAATAAAGATAGATATTATCGCCAAAATTTTAGATGCATAGAATTAAAAATTGTAAGATCATATTGTATTATATTCTTATTACTTAATAGTCCAACTTAGAAATATTTCCGTATCGATTAGTCACGTCACCAGCGTTAGAATCTGTGGAGCTAATAATATACTAATGGCGTGTTCACTAAATACCTGTCCCTGAGGAATGCGAGCTAATTGCTACATCACTATTGGTTTAGTGCATGAATGGAATTGCGTTTAGTACGTGCTGGGAGTTGGTCAATCACAGGTACACGACAGTTTCATAACATAATTTCGTATGTTACATATCTAGCATAGTCGTTAACATTCTGAAGAATAGTTTCAAGCATGTGGCTTTTCCTTTTGACTTCCTATTGAAAATATATTTTTTTACAAAGGGGATGAAGAAAGATTTTTAAATCAGGTAGGTACAAGGAAAAAATTGGGATACCTTGGAGGACGCATTTGAAGGGGGTTTCCACTAAAATTTTGACTTAAAATCTTATATATATTATAACAAAATATTTATATGTGTGTATTTTTTGTTTAAATCATAACATAATATTAATGTTTATATTTTATTCATTTATATATGTCTCTATATATTGGTATAGATAAGACTTAGAATATCATTACTGTTAGTTTCATTTTATTCAGACTTTACTAAACTTTGAAAAAAGTGGTTTCCTATTCTAGAACCTAAATCACAGGAAAGTTAAGCGATTTAAGAGATGTTTCTATTTCCCTTCGCGTGTGTGTTTCCGGTCTTTGGTGCAATATTTCATCGAACATGACTTGAATGCGAGTTGCACTAAACTTTTTAACGTGACTTGCACTTGTTAGAAACGTAGTCTAAAATCGATATAATTTTTACGCTACGAAGACCAAACTAGGTGTTATTACTTGGGGGTTTGTTTAAGATTCAAAGACTTAGGGTGAACTAAGACTTTTATATACAAAAATTGAATAGATTTATGTCATTAATGAGGAATACTGAGCGCTGAGACTCGATTTTAATCGAAGCCGAATCTAAGATTTCTTTGCTATGTTATTTCACCACACAAATAAGTGCTACTTGCCCATACAGAAAGGAAAACGGCCTTAGTGTTGAGAATCATATACACTAACTGCAAGCTGCAAATATTTCGTGTAAAACCTTTTATACAAAATAATATTGCCTTTGCCAATTAACACTAATAATGTGTGTGTTTTGTCTTCCGAGACGGACGTGAAGTACGCGATCCAATTAAATAATTGTTTTTTTGTCAAATTGATTTGCATATTATTAAATATGTATATAAATAATATTAGAAGTTATATATATTTAATTCATTAATGTGGTGTTAATTTCGTGATATTTTGTCAACAGGGTGCGCTTTCCTTACATATTTCAACCCGGAAAGCGCTTCGAGCGCACAATCAGCCCTCCATGAAAAAAGAACGCTACCAGGGGTAAGTTTATAATATAATATTTATTATTATATAACAAAAAAGTATTAACTTAAGCTACATTTATAAAAATAAATGGTATCTTTATGGTACAATATTTTGTTTAATAACTCCGCTGTAGTTTTTTGCTGTAGTGCAAGGAAATATTCATTTTTAATGCTTGAACATTACATGAATTTCTTAGCTTTGGAAAAATATCCTGAAAATAAATTTTGATTGAAAACATATATTAAATTTGATAACCTAAAAACACTGAAACTATAAAAGGCAAACAACAATCGTTCATATAAAACGTCGTTTAAAAAATAAATACATTCGTCGATAAATAAAACGCTCGATTACCGAGCAAACAGTGCCGTTGCACCTGCGTTACGTATTTATCATTTTTGCGGACCAATTGTTTGCTGCACCTGGTTAATTTACGGTCGCGAGCTTATGGGAATTTATTAAGATCACTTTATTTTCGTTGTTAATGTTCATTTGTTTCGTTGCATTTTTAATCCTACTGATATTATGAGTTTTTTCTCAGATTCGAGCCTGTATCTTACGCATAAAGTCCCGAATAATGGTTTCGGGTTCACTGTATACCTACAACGTAAAAATCTAACAAAATAATGAAACGCTGACGATTCTTCCACGTTCCAATTCTTGAATTGTTTTAATTACCATATTAATCTAAGTTCCATACTTAGAAAATATACGCAGACCGCTAGTTTACTTTAGAATAAGTGAATCGGGATACATACATACATTTTAAGAACTATAGTCTTATTGAGGTATAATAAAGTATTAATCTTTCTTAAATATTTTCAGTTTTAAAAAAAAATGCCTTTTTCTAAGTTTCTAAAACGCCTTGATTACGATGCAACAGAAATTTTGTTATCTATATCCATGTGAGGTAGACTTCAAATTAATTTTTTTCAAAATTAGTTTACACACCCTTACACATTACCCACAACCTTTAGACCAAACTTTAAATTTATTTGTATGTTTTATTTTGTTTGTTACTTTAATTTAGTCATAGTATATAGTCAAAAGTCTCTTTGTATATTTTCTAACCGCGGTAGAAGGCACAAAGAAGGGCAATACGTGAGCAGTTAAGCCTGTGTAGTGCAATATTGTAAATAGGCATATAAACTTCATTATTATTATTAAACTTATTATAAAAATATATCACCACTTCAGTGTTATTGCGGTTTTTCAATTGTTGATTGATAAAACATGCAATACTTAAGTTTATAAGAACCCTCAAAATTAAATTAGCATTTTTGTACCAAATTCAGCAAGGGTACATGCCGGCGTGAATAAAGCGATTGCGCCTAACAAAATTTAATGTCGGTATAAAATTATCCACTACTTTAAATTCTTCGTGCGTGTGGGGCTAATTTTATTTTACATAAAACGATGCCCAAATAATGACAATATCATTGTAACTATTTCGTATACATATTTAATATAAATTTTCATACTTTTGTGGCTGTTGACTACGAATTTTCATGACAGAATTTTTTTAATAAACTGTTGTAATAGTTTCCATACATCTTTCATTAATTTTATCGCGTTAAGAATGAAACTTCAAAAAATCCTTTGTTAATTCTCGTCAAAAAAGTTTCTGACTCTCTAAAAGGAATCCGTTTTTCGCTAAAAGAAAGTCTTTCGTTCTTTTGTCTATAATTTGATTTTCGTCTATCCTACAACCTTGATTTGACTGACAGTAAGTGTGAATATGAATATTTTATTTTTAAATAAATTTACAAAAGTAACCTAAATTAATATTGTATTTAGTTTTTGACTATAAAGAATAAGTTAATACGCTAATATAAATAACAAAGATTTATTTAAGACATCATTTGCGTTAACAATCAAATATTGTAGAAAGGTTTTATAAAAACGACCCTTATAAATAGCTTGAAGGATCAGCTGGGGCTAATTCGACCCCCACTCACGTATTAACATTACCATACATCAACATGACGGCCTCGGAAGGGTTGTGAATGCTAAATTCGGCAGGTAAACTTTACCCTTATGTTAATACTTATACGAATAGACGATTTACGATGCGCTTTATTTAAAAAAAAAAATATCGATTAAAAAAATCCACCTATTGTGTGCTCATGTTTCCTACATTTGTCTTTCTTGTCTTTGTAGCAGTATTTAAATAATTCTGTTTTTGAAATCCTCTAAAATTAATATCTAATTGTAATTTATCAAGAACAATTCAGAGACTAAGACATATTTGTTAAAGAACAGGACCCACCTAATGATGCCTTTGCCCATGGACCCACTGCTAGAAGGCTCGCAAGTGCGTTGCTGGCCTTTTAAGACGCACTTTTCTTGAAGGACCCTAAGTCGCATTGGTTTAGAAATAATTCAGTGGGCACCTGATTCCACATATTGGTGCGCGATTTATAATTAATCAAAAAAGGGTTGCGATCTGATGATAGGATATAGGCTGCCCATGGATCTTTGCCAAACAATGTTATCAACGTGTAGCGTCTTTTTTTCATTCATATGCGAAGTTCCGACCAATGGAAACCTTATTACGTATGTATGCGGTTATAGGCTCAAAGTTTCTTTCAGCTGAATTATTTAATCGGCTTTTCCATTAGGGTTTTGCGAAATGACACAATTTATATTCAGTGTGCTCAGGTTATGACTTAAAGAAAAGATTACGGTCGAGAAAAATTTAATTAAAATTCTCTGTACCGATCGTGAATTCTGTTTTTAATAAGTCGGGAGAATTACTACAGCAATTTATAGTTTAAGATGTGAACACAACCTGTGTTATTAGGGTATACTAGGTTCGGTACCCATTTTGCATAAAAAATTAAAAAACGCAGTTCTGACGAAGCAGATAAATATCTATATATTTAGAACTAAAATAATAATAATCAATTAATAAAAATTGTCGATTTTAATGATATTTATCTTAACCTAAATTTTAAATAATCATAATTTAAAATATAATTAAATTGCATGTACAATATATACATATTTCCAAAAATGAAGAGTTGTCGTAATTGCAGGCAAACCCAAGCTATCAACCCAGTGTTGTAATTTCGCTTAAGCCCCGGATTAAGCTGGAGCCAACATTGCACGTGTTGAAATTCTTTTCTCGTAAATTGCTTTCATTTTGGATTTTAAGCGTTATTTTTAATCTTTAAAATATTATGTGTAACTTGGAATATTCAACTTTATTATTGGCTATTTGGAGTAATAAACCCTAGTTTAATGGATCAATTAGGTATTAACTGATACTGACCTAATCATATGTAGACAAATAAAAAAAGCTAAGAAACACCGCAGTTACACAATTATGTTCGAACGTATTTAATATGTCGTCGAGTTCGTTGACTTTTCACTTTGATAATTCTTCAGTCTTAAAACAGAATGGTATTTTTTTAAAGCTTTTATGATTCTACCTTAAATCTACAGTGTCATTGTATGTATGATCGATTAATTAATAAACTAATATTATGTCTTTGAAAAAAATCTTTAGTCATAAGAAGCAACAAAATGATCGAATTATTTCAGAAATTTCTAAAAATATAATTTCTGTTTGCAGTTCATACATTTCTCTATTATTAACATTATTTTTTAGGAATAATACTAAAACTTGCAACCCGTGTTTTCCACTTAAGTGAATTTGGCAAGAGCGAGTAGAACATTGAAAAACATACATGATAACTAAATTTTATTTAAGTATAATTCACTTAAACACTGGAAAGGATCCAGTACACCATCGCAACAGGTCGTGCGTGCATGGGAACAGAAAACGGTGTGGAGACATTGTCACAAAAATAAAATAAAAATCCAAACTTAACTGGTATACAATCTCGTATTTTACTTAGATACAAACAGACTATGATGACTTTATAATAATTAATTATAATAATTAAAGTCATATTAAACACTAGCAGACCCGACAGATTGGTGTCCTGTATACACGTCTCTTGCAATGCAAGTACAACATCTAAACCATTCTCGTTCATAAAAATCGCACTTATAAGCTAACACGCATATTCCTCCAAGAATATAAATAATATATATATTTTTTTCTTTTATTCATGTTAAAAGAAAAAAAACGCTCTTCATGTCACTTGACTTAAGCACATGGGAACAGTGATCCAGGATCATAAGCCAAATCGTAACTGAGCGAAATGTAAGAAATATTCTGTCATTTTTGTGTTACAGTGTGTAAAGTATATAAACAGTGCGTAAGGTGAATAAAACAACAGTTCAATAAAAAAATGTTTTCTCGTTAATTGAAACTCAATGCCACCTCTGTGCGATGCGTGCATTACAAGCCACAATGGTATTGCTATAAATCGTAGCTATGTGGCTGAGCTTAGCTCATTTTATAACTAACTAGCTGTGTCTCGGTTCGTGTAACGCGTATGGAGATAACGATGCGTTTCATCCGACTCGGTAATAGAGACTTTCATTCGTAATGTGTCTCTCCACAATAGCTTTTTTATTTTGATTAAATAATTAATAAATAAATTATGTTATTATTATTTTAAAGTTAAGGTAATTTTTAATCATGGCATTGTGATTTGCTAGTTATGGATAATTTTGGCAATAAAAATCGTCAATATCAATCGTTTATTCATATAGGTAACACGGTGTACATTTATGTACGTCAAAAAAAGAAATACCTACATATTAAATGCTTCTAATTTTACATTTACTGCCAGTTCTCAAATCAAGGGCGTAGAACAAATGAGAAGTACTGGCAATAAACTCTGCGCCACTTTTTTTAATCACCAAGTTCATCAAGAGAGGATAAGAAGAAAAACTGTATTACACTAGCCCCCACAATAGGATTCCTTTTCATGCGATGACTTCCATTTGCCGGCATATATTAATATTTTTTACTTAACGTAATAAATTATATAATTTGACTACGTAAACTGTTGCACAAGAAGAATACTTTCAGTTCCAGATTAGAGAAGTTTCAGATTATAAAGATTGTAAAGTTTTAAATGGATAGTGATAATTTAGTTTTTAAGAAAGTCGTTAAAGATGAAAGGGCGTCTGAAGGAGAAAAAGCGTTGGGCGAAGAAAGTGCGTTTTATGGGTAACTTATACAGGTTTGCGTTCTGTATGATGTGGTGTTGTCGGTGTTTATTTCCACAAAAGTCGCCATATTAACTTTTCTAACCGTTTTGTTTCATCATACAATTTTAAAGTTGGGTAGCGAAACTATTAAATTCGAAATTAACGCTCGCGAGCCAAGCGTCTGGCTACTAGACCCAATAATAACGTGTATGAAACAAGAAGGCACAAAAGAATTCACTGAGACGAACGAAGAGAAATAATTTGGTGGTTACGATACTTCATACAATTTTATGAGAGTAGCACGAGCCAGAGAAAAATCTAAATAAATTTATTTATAAAATGTTATATCGCATTTATCAAATGCACATGACGTGTCGCACATAGCGAATGGGACAAGTGCTTGTAGCGCCGCACTTTGTTTCGTATAATAGGATTTCTTCAGATGTCTTTATTCGCCGCCCGTTTTATTTGCAGCCGTCTGCAGTGTAATTGAATATTTTATTGAATAGAAATATATTTAGAGAATGCAATAAAAATGTCTTGGATTTTTTCTTTTGTATTTTATATTGGGTAGATTTAATACAGTTGCTTAGCAATTAAATATAGCATTTAACAAATGTATGTAATGTCTAATCTAATCATACCGGTGAAATGTTTATAATTTTTTTTTTTTAAATTAATAAAACATACTCTGGACTGAAATTTGCTAGGCAACCCATATGGATTATATTTATTGACATATTAAATTAAATATAAAATAAGTTTCATTAAATAAGCATCTCGGTGAAGGTCGTTGTATAGCGGGATCTTATACTATAAGATATCAAGAAATATCCTTACAAAGGTGACAGTAAAACTTCTTCAACAGATAAAAACGGGAATTCCAATATGTCATTTGGATATTTTGCCTATATGACCCTTGCTTGTATGTAATTTTTATGTTCTAATATAGTTTATGTATATGTGTAAAGTTTTTAATGTCACATTTACACAAAATATGCATTTGTTTAAGATCTTAGAAGTAGATATTGTATAAAAATTAAAACTATATGCTCTGTGAATTGCGTTCATATTTTTATTTATTTATTTTAAAATGGCTTGCCGATGGGCATTACAATGAAAGCTTACATCTAGGAACACAAAGAGAAGAGTTTCTTCTCCATCCTTCTCCATATAAAACTTAATAATTAATAACCTTTAGGAAGGGGTAATTAGAAGTCATTAAAAAAAAATAACTAGTTATTTTTTATTATTATTATTATTATTATTTCATGTATTCTTTATTAGTTTAGTTTGTTTTTTGTTCCTTGTTTCCAACTAAATGTAATACATGTATTTTTGCACTTCTTGCCTATCTTATGTAATTAATACTTTTTGTTTTCTCACAGTGGTTGCCTGGAACAGATCGCTCGAAAGCGATAAGGCCGCCAGTTGCTCTCCTTTTTATTTAATTATGATTGTACTATATTAATGTATATGCAGCAACGAAGTTTTAATAAATAAATAAATAAAATAAATAAATAAATAACTTTAACTTTCAAATGTCCCTATTTAATAGGCCTAATTGAAATAAATGATTTGATCATGATTTATTGATGATTTAGACACAAAAATAACAATTAAAACTTCTTTACAATCAGACAATCACACTATGCTTTATACTTAATAACTATTAATAATAGAAACATACTAGAAATATGTGATCTAAATAGCGAGAGAAATAAATTATAAGTTATTGCAAATTTTCGGAAAAGGTACGAGCTCGTAGCTCAGGGAAACTGAGTAAGAGAATCAATTTCATAGGAAAATTTGTTAGCTAACTTACACACCCTGGGAATAGCAGGGATAAAACCTGGAACGGTTCTGCTAAAGGGGATGGCAAAAAGTTTGATAAGAAAACGAGGAAGAAATCGATAAATTCTTAAGTAAGTATTATATATAAAGACATCTTCGCCATGTCCAACCTCTTGTCTATTCTATTTAAAGTGTAAAATTAGTTATGGATAAGACGCTTTTTTTAATCTTGCACGAGGAAAAATATCAAAGAGTTATTTCCTTGAAAATATTCAAAACATTCTTCTTTAAAATACTCACAAATTGTTCGTGTCAACCGGCGCCGCATCAGATGAAACTTTGTGACAGCCCTAAAATTAAGACTAATGTACTCTTCAACGTGATTATACTTTTCAAAAGTTCGTAATAAGACAGAAGATTAAGACACTCTTGAAAGGTAATTTAGTATGATCAAATATATTTTAACAGCGGAATTAAGAGTATTATTAGAGTTAGAGAGATGTACATTTTGAGACACGTGTTAGACATTTCGTCTAAATATATTTACTTTTACTTCAGAATGAACCAAATAAAGCTCCTGGATTTATTTTAATATTTTTTTAGTTAAACATCATAGGACCACCCACAATAGAACTTAGTTTATGTGTTATTTTTGTCTTACGGTAGAGCGCTTTTTGAAACGCTTCTACTAGACTGAAAAAAAACATTGTGTAATTAGATTTTAAATATACGATTTGTGATAAGCACTAAGCCACATAGTGTCATTATTCTATCCAGAATAACCTTGGTTCGATTTCTTTGAAGGATGCTAACACAAGGAGTTTTAGCCAGTTCTTGTCTTGCTTTCTAAATAACGATAGATTAATATCACCTTGAGACTGTTTCAGAGTAAAATATAGAATTGTTTGAAATACAATAATTCTCAAAAATACAGTTCAATGTTCTCTACAATGTTAATAAGAGAAGTTTTCCAGAAATTATAAAACAAACTAACATAAAATGTTTGGAGTAACTCACAGTCGAACATACGCTATAACTCGCTTCCTCTAGTGCGGGTGTAAAATATAAATAGAGTTGATACAACGGCTAATTATAATTGAATACTGAAAGTACTGAAAGTAGTTATGAAGACAACCAATTAAAAGTTATAAACATATGCAAATAATTAAAATATACTTTTGAATAACTCATTTCCACTTTCAATTATTTCAAATAATATAATTTGTTTAAATAATTGTTTTAATTATTGTCTAAGTACGAACTTCTCTATAACTTCAATACTGTTATTCATATTATTCGACGTAACGAAAAGTTCGAATTAAGTATACATTAAAACTTAATACCAATGATAAATGTTATTTTTTCAATCCTCTACAAGTATCAAGTAAAAGAAATTTAATATTGAAATTCTAATAAACTTTAATATATAACTGATTCATATGTTATAGCATTCCGATAACACTCCAGTTCATTCCCACTATAGCACGTGCGATAATAACATCTCTATATAGATTCACCGCGTACTAAAGATTTGTGTTTAAAATTTCGTCTTATTTTAGCTTTACAGACGGTAGTGTACGTCAGACGTTACTCGGCCAATGCGTTTTACTTCGACGAACGTGAAATTTATCGATAATTCCTGGGAAACATCCGAAAATCGGAAAAACCAGAAAGCCGCGCATAGCGCACGAATTGTGTAAAATTGGAACTGTCACATCGTTTTCGGAAAAGTGTAAAAGCTAAGTGTTCAAGTGTTTCAAATACCCAAGTGACCTCACGCAGTGTTCAAAAATAGTGTTTTACGTAAAAACAAGATGGATTACGATTCGTTGATCTATTCCCAATTAGCAAACTACTATGATGAATTGGTAAGTTTTAGATTTTCACATAGATATTTGCCTTCATAATCTAATCTGAGTTTGACTCTGTTTACTTTGTTTTACGTAAAAATAACAGGTTTTATTTAAATAATTTAAGTAGAGACAAACATAAGTTATATAAATTTTATGTAAAATAAAAAAAAATAAGATTTTTAAAATAAATGATTTATTTACAATATCGTTTGAAATCCTGCGACGCAACGACAAACTCATTTTTACGTAAGTTTCAAAGTTGCATTTTAAAGTAATCCGCTAATCAGCTATCTGAAACCTAAAACGAGTAGTGTTTAGCTGATAATAGAATCAAGGACCTCCGAATACAAAGTCCTTTGTAGAAGTTAACAAGCCAATATTCCGCATAATGCATAATTGATTGTTATATAATTATCAATTACTCCAGTTAATGCAAAGTAAATACTTCGGCAAAATATTAACTGTATCATCATTTTTTAATTATAGACGTATAAATTTATTTTATAAAAAATAAATTAAAAATAAAATAGTTGCATTATAAAGTCCGCTTACTTTAATCAGCTCGAATTTTTATAAATAAAAACATGAAAGAGTCTTTAAAAACCTTATACAATTTTCAATTATTGTATACGAATATTTTTAGGCTGTAAAATCCGTTGATATTTTAATTATACCCTCACTTAAAGGAAATTGGTTCTATACTCGTACAATATAATGAAAGGTCACATCGTTGATATCTTCAAGAAGCGTTGGAATATATAATATAATTGGAGCACGTATGCAATTCTCATTACATATATATGAGTCATGGCTCTAATTGTTATTGATCGGGAGCTTCTAATTGTGGTACTAATTAGACAGGCCTTCGAGAGGCCTTTACAATGATTATACAGCCACCGTTGGGTGACCAACATTTTCGTAAATATGGTGAGGTGTCTTGATATAGCTTGAACTGTCATGCGCCAATTGGCCAGTGTACGTTTGCTATTAGAACTTTGCGCATTTGGAATATATAAAGCTTGGCAAGGATTTCTTTGATACATAGGTATTGTTTGTGTTCTCTATATTAATAATTTCATTGCTTAGTTATTAGTAGTCAATATAAACATTAATATTTTTTTCATTTACATGAATTCATTTACATGTTTAAAATTATTACAAAATAATTTTCGTATATCGGAATAGGTTTTCATTTCTTTTTACTGTTATTAGGAAAACACGCTACCCGTTTCGCCGTTACTGTTTTTATAAAGTGTATATAGGCGGTTTCAAACTACAAGTTACTTAAAAAATAATATATAAGTGGATGTTTCTTATTTAAATTTCATTGATTTTTTATATTAAATTCATCATAAGGCGATTTAAAAATAAGCCTTAATAAAAGAATAAGCATTTAAATTATTATTTTTTTAAATTGTAATCTTTATTTATGGCCACCCTGTATTAATTTGTGTTGGAAAGTGGGAAACAACGAACCGCAAGCTGAATGTATGTACAACATATGAATAGTAGAATGTTAATTATTTTGAACTTAGTGTAATATTTTATAAATATTTTTCAAACGGATCAATGGGCTAAATTAAATTTGACGAAAACGAAAAATTATTTTAGTTTTAATTCTAATCCTAGTGATTAAATGATGCTACTTTTAAACAAGCTATGTACTATGTAGTGATAGATAGCTAAAATTATTTTAAAAAAGATAAAGCATTTAAATTATGAATTATATTAATTAGTAGCTGCCTCCGCACTTCGTTTCGCCTTAATATGTTTTTTTTTTACTTAACCTAGCTTTTGTAGCTACAAAATTTTTCCTTTGTTTTCCAATTATTCTCGAATTGTTTCAGCTGTCTTCCAGTTAAAAATATACGCTTAGAAACATGCTTTTTTGCTAATTTTAACATAATATACTTAATATTAAATATGATTTAAACTTGACCTGTATAGCTATAGAAAAAACTATTTCTTCTCTGAATCAAATTTACATAAACAAAAATGTATATTTGCTTTAAAACATAAGATATTATTTTAATCCAATCCATTTAAAAATAACATTAAACTCATCTAGTTGTTATAGAAAAGTTACGTAAAATCCTAAACTGGGCTAAACGGGAATGCAATACAAAAATACTATAAGTGCAAGTAGGTAACCCACATATGTGACAATACGATTGAGAGCTGAATAGATCGGCGAACAAGACCGCCATATTGAAGGTTTTACCTTCTGCAGATTTCAGTCTTACAGCTATTGTGTAGCTGTTATGCAAGTAATTGTACGTAATTCTTAAGTTCTATAGAGTTTCCCTATGGGTATCGAACAGTAATCGTATGAGATTGCTCCGCAAAGCCTGTGAAGTGCCCAGGAAACTTCTAAGCTTCCGGAAGGAGCTTGGCTGGCTTAATAAGCCAGGACTTAAGGCACAATGGACCAAATGGGCATCTAAGTGCGGCAACTGTGTCCACACTACACAACTGACTCGCTCGTAAGGTGAAGGTAAACACTCTAGACTAGACTAGAAGGCGTACTATTTGCTTAATAGAAAAAACAAAAATCACGAAACATATTATACAGAAATGTCATACTATGGACTTAACTTGTGCATACAACTTATATGTCCGTCAAAGTAACAGAAAGAGTGTACTAAAAGATTAGTGCATTGTAATTAAATTAACAACCTAATACGGATAACGCGCAACTTATGAAAATTCTAATATGAAATTTTGATAATGGTCCCGTTTCCCTCGAGGTAACATAAATATAATGGTACCGTTAAAAAGTTAATCGACCAGCTTTAAAAATGCCATATTGTACTCGTATACCTTATTCTCCAAACCCTAAATTTAACACAAATTATTCTATAATAGACATACTCACATGAATAAATAAAAGAAAAAAAAGGTTTTAATTTCCTACTAAGATAAACAATAGTTATGAACTATTATCATTTGACAATAACACAAAAATGTTGTTATCACATATAAGATACATGAAGTTTACCAGGTATAGGCCTCCTCCAAGGAACGTCATTTTTCTCTTACACAAGCCACCTGTAGCTAGTATAGGCTAGCAGTTTAAGGAAGATCTTCCTGCCATCGCAATTTGAGTCGACTTTTATGCCGTTTACCTTTTGGTCCTTTGCATGATGTAACACGTTTTGTCCACCTTCCATCTTGAAGTCATGTCATGTCCGGCCTAATGCCGGAACTTGACTGCATCTGTGGCTAAATATACTATGTATAATAACAGCAAGCAATGATTATTTTGTTGTTGTTTTAAGCGTAGAATTCACAATTCGAAAGAATCTATGCAAAACCTTGCATGTAATCTTATTAATATTCTACATCAAAAATAAATTACAATCATATTTTTCATATAAAGTTTGAATCACGGCATCATTCTAATATTAGAGTTTCGACCTAAAGTATTGTTGAAAGGGTTTTACTATATAATTCACACGCTATTATTATTTTTAATGTTTCCGGCAAACTAGTACTCATTTAATTGTACTCGTATACAGGCCAAAAAGATATTATGAAATAGATACAGGGTGTAGACTTTTTCGAATTTTAATAAGAATAAGTAAAAAAAAAAAATTCTTATAAAAACGCAAAATAAATTATAACTCTGCAGGGGTTTAGCTTAGGGACCTCCCGTAGAACAATTTTTTGCAGCTGATGACCTCATCTATCCTCTATTTGCGTTTGATCCACGACTTTTTGGCCATCCTGTATATTTTAAAGTACACTCGGACATGCATTACATATGATTTTTAGTCGTTACATCTGAGATTCCAGGTTCTCTGAAAGACACTATCCGGTTACCAAAAGTAACCTTTCTGGCTATGAAAAGTCTAGTCAAACGTCCTTCGTACAAAGCATATAGACAAAAATTTACTTTGGATATTGGGCTAAAATATGTATACGTTTTTATAGAGAGACGACCATATTCAAATACGAATCAAATTAATATACTGTTTTTTTTAATTTATTTATTATTTATTTTTTTTATATTCAAATACGAATCAAATTTATATACTGTGGGACCCTAAGAATTAAAATTAGTGCTTTATAAGTAATGCAAAGTATAGTTTTACTAAAGATGTATAGGAGTGTCTATGGATGGAATAGACTTTGGTTTTACTAATATTACACAATCGTATTAAAAATAATAACATTGAAAAAAAGTATTATGTATAATGTAAAAAGTATTATGTATGAATAGATCTTTTAAACTACACTTTCTTGTTTCTACGCGTACCAATCCTAGCTATTTCGAAATATATAAAATGATAATACATTGAAAATGACTAACATTGTTGCCGTTGCCAGATGCTAAACAAAATTAATCAGTAAAAGCTCCAATATTTCACTATATTGTCTAACAAAAGTTTAGCTAGCAATAACCATTAGGAGTGATTTATAATTATATTATATTATCAATGAAGACACGACACGTCGTAGTAAATGTTTTAAATAACTCTCCACTTCATACATTGCCAAGAATACCGTTGACAAACCAGACATATCGTAAAACAAAATGGAATTAGACTAATAAAGTCAGTAGTTTAAAAAAAGAATTGATGTTAAACTCTGACGTGTTAAAGGTCTTAGTTTTCGGTGATAATTTTGCTATTTTCTATTAAGAAATGCTTGGGATGTTGGTTAATTTTTAATAATTAATTTTTGAACTAATATAAACTATTTGAATAATTTATATTTTAAAATTTCTTGTTGCTTATATTTCCAACTTTGATATAGTTACCAAAAATTATATTTCCTTTGCGTAACGGCTAATAATAAATGTGTTATATGTACTAGAATTTTTTAAATTATTTATTTATAAATAATTAATACTACTTATTTATATTGTAAATTTGATATTGTAAGTTTTAATTTCCACAGGTATTACACACATATTGACGCATAATGGTATTCTAAATTTATACAAATTACAAAGTTATTGAATTGAAAATGCCACGCCAGATATCAAACAAATGTTATCAATATAAATTAAAATCTTTAAATTTGCCCGCCGTGTATTAATGAAATATAAATATTGATGTTTGTTTAATTATGCTGTATGGAATTATGTTTATCGTCAGTTTACTTGACAGTAACACTAATTAAGTGATATTGATGTTTTTATTGTTGTATGGAATATACATGGTACGAATAACAATACAATAGACACGTAATATAACATATATAAACTCTATTATTGCACGTTCCTTATTTGAATTTCCAATAGCGTTTCAGACTTTAGAATCTCATCTATGGTCAATGCTGACTGAATATTGGCGCCAATAATAGTGAAGAATCAAACAAAATTTAAAAAACACTGCAAATTGGTATTTTTGCCAATGTTTACTCTGTAGAGCGAAATTATCAATAAAATGATGCACCGATCAAGTTATTGTGGTTGCAATAAAGCTTTAAGCCACAGAAAACGATTTAACATAGTTCACAATTGAAGCTCAAAAATATATAGACTCAAGACAGTTAAGTCATTCTTTTGACAAGTAATCACTATTTATATGTTATTATATGTTGGAGGGTTTCAGAAGTACCGAAATATTTTATCTTAAATGTTGTCAAAACGTATAAAATAACAAAATTTCTTTTTCATGTAATTGAATGATGATTGTATTATTCCATAATTAACTAGTATAATGATATCTATACGGACATACATTTTTTTTGACAAATGATAAGTATATTGATACTTATTTTGTTCCAAAACATACTTCTATTGCAAGGCGGTAGGCGATTAGTTCGTGTCTGTAATTTATGAAAAAGCATTGGTTTCCAGGGAATTAAGGATCCAAGCGCAAGATTTAGAATAGAGATATAGTGATAAGTAGCCTGAATGTCAAAAACTATGGTTAGATTTTTGAAAGTATTAAAATTAGTATATACCTTACTCGGGCGATGGCGTAAGACAAGCCTACAAATAACTCAAACAGACGTCTCAAACCTCTCGATTGCTGACCTGATTGATTGAAACGATTTTAGAAACAGATATTCGAATGCTATTCATACTCGATCTAATTGAGTTTCGATCATATTCGATATAGTGGATTCTGTAATAGATAGGCGATCAAAGGGATGAGAGAATGCCAACAAATTGACTAAAACATCTTCATATACTGATTTGAGTTGAGGTTGAGTTTGAGGGTTTGCCAGGAATTCTAGCCAAGGGACCCGGGCTTATATCCGACATAGAGAGCTCATTCACGTTCCGGGCTACCAGACCTCTCCCTCAATCGCTCATCAGCCTCCTTCTGCAGCATTACATGCTCACAGAAGGGGACCATTGCACTCCAGGCTTCCTCACTTCCTAGCATAGCTATCAACTATGACCCTGCAGTAACAGTGCTTGTAATACATTATTTAACATTCATTTCACTTTAAAATACGTACATATTGATGCAAGCTTTTATACACAAAATATATTAGATTAAATAACATAAAACCGTATTTTTGTAACGTTTACACAATAATTACGCGTTAGAATTTGCATGAATTTAACGAATGTTTGCGATTATAAGGTAACGCTTATAAATATAGAAATGAATTCGCAACTATTAGCTATTAGGCATGAAGTATGGGCGTCTGTCTGCGACGCGTGTCACCGTCATGTGACAAATCACTTTGAACTCAAAACCTGAACATTTGTATTGCAACGTTTTTGTTAGCACTATTATATGTTCTCGGTTTTGAGGATTGCGTTTTGTCTGAAATCAAAATAGTAAGTATTTAGCCTTAGACTACGTATTATTCTCATCCAAGTATTTTACAGTACACGCTTTTAAAATTTAAGGATATAAAAAGTAAATTTACGACTTATCTATGGCATGTCTACTATTTTTAAAGTATTGATTAATTATGTTCATACCTACCCAAAAGTATACTTCTAAAATAAAAAAGGAATTTTATTTAATCAAACACATAGATGAAAACAAGACTTTAAACAGAATCAAGTTTAAAATTGTAAGTTTTCGATATTGAAACATTTTATAAAGTAATATAATAATATTATAATAATATATATTAATATATTTGATATAATGTATATACATTAATACACACATAAATGTTGCCATTCAAAGCAATACACAAAACGCTTCGGTTGTGTTTTAGAATTATTTGATATGATAAAATTTTAACCATTTTTTTCATAACTCCAACTGGTGTAATACTAGAGGTTATTTCGAACCATGCCGGCGCTCGTAAATAATCCATTCGTTGGAGAATCGAACGCATGCATTTGTTTCTATAAATAGTTATTGAGAATTTTACAAAATAGTTGTTCTTGTTGCTGCGCGAAGGTCGATTATTGTGTAGCAGTGATTTAGGGTTAACGCTTTAAGATATTTTTGGGCTAAAAGGATTGGTATAGCTTTTTGCTTTTTATACGTTTATGTTTCTTGGTTAAAAGCACTAGTGAAGTGTGTATACATTATAGGATTACAAATCGATTTTTCACTTCTTGAGATAAATTATGAAAGCTCTTATATAACGGCACGTAGCATTAAAAAAACATGTGTGTGTACTTATGTACACGCGTTAGAAGTTATACTTCTTTAGCGTAACAAGATAAAAATCTTTTCAAATTTTTTATCTTTCGCCTTATTCTACGTTCGTAGAAAAAGCAACACTAACAATAGAAAAAAAATACTCTCATAATTTTGCCAAAACAAGTATAGTATAGTAACTTCAAAAAAACTAAAATGTTGGCTATAATTAAATATAATTTATTATTATTCAGGGTGTCGGTTTTTTGTTACAGTGTGCGCGCGCATCGTAAAAATTTACTCTCATAATTTTTCCTTAACGCGCCAAAAGATGTACAACTTTTTTTAAACTGATATCTAGAATGGTGGTCTTTTGTTAATACAACGTGTATTCATGATCAACTGTGACCTCCCGTGACCGTGTAGAATCTTATATTATTTATATTTATCAGTTATGATAGATAAGTTTTTTTTTTAATTGTTATGTATGTTATGCGTTAATAAAATTAGTCTTATGTAAGTTTATTTTGAGGTTACTGGATCTATTTCTATATTAATGTATAAAATAAATCATCCAATTAAGCTTAATGCATCTTGACAGATGCCTACAAAAATAAAATAAAACAACAAACAGTTAACTCGAACGACCAAAGCAAACAAAAATAACATAAAAGATGACTGGATCTGTTTGTTTTTCCCCAATACACTAGAGGAAGCACACAAATGTCAGAAATGTGATTGCCATGTTTACACCATGCGCGGGAATTCCCAATTTTTTATCACTGGAAACACCTACCATCATTTATCTTCCACCTTTAGCTGTCAACATGTCTTGTTACCTGTGAACGAGCGTTTTATTGATTGTCTGAAAATCGTTTTTTTTAGTAAAACATTGCCGAATCAAAATATTGCTTGAATTAGAAAAACCTATAGTTTTAATTGGATATTAAACTGTACAGGGTACATTGCATCGATATTTTTATTACGCAATTATTTTTAAATATATTATCTAAAAAACATATTTAATTAGCGTCAAACAGCGAGAATCAACTCCGGCAGTCTTCGGCCAGTTTTTGAAAATGAAATTTGAAAATTAATTAAATAAGCAATGAACTGTATGATAATTTTTAATAACGCCTTAAACAATGCGAAGGCCTAGAGCAAGTAATACCGAGGTTGTCGTAGCATCGGTATGTCCCCATTCTTATGGTAATGTCTTATGAATATTATTGCTTGTCGCCATAAAGTGGGGTGGTGTTACGTGAGTATTATTATTAATGGATATCGTGGGAAGAGGTAGTATGGGTACATATTTCAGGTACGCATCAGATTAAATTACTCTGATGTCGTCTATTTTTTGTAGAAAAGGAATATATTTATAGTAATTATTTATAATTTTTGAAGGTTAATATATTATATTTTATAATTTAAGGTCGTAATATAACACTACACTAACGTAGCTAAAAATAATGTACATTTTTTTTTGCTAAAGTACAAATATAAAAGTACTTTACTACTACTAAGTACTAAACTTTTAAAATTTATTTTAATTTTCTATTTATCCTTTTTTATTAAATTTTGTAAGATAAATTAGTGTATTTTGCAATAACTGAGTGTTGGTTTAGAAACCAACCAAATAAATAATGCATTTCTTATGTATTTCTTTTGCATTTTTGAGATTTTTCATACACATTGTTTTCAGTAATAAAGCACGAATTAAATCTTCGTTAGACAGCTGGTCTGCCTTATTATTTCAATATTACACGATCCATCATAATCCCTCATACGAGTACTAGTGTCCAGTTTGTCGACGTTATTTAATAAAAACGTCATGTCGGCAAATAACAGAATAGGTATTGATTAAGGCTGCAAGCTATAGATATACGCATGGGATAAGTGGTAAATTGAAGCGAATTAAAAATAGAGTGTAGAAATTAAAGTTGTCATATAAAATTTTTCATAGTTTTTACTGGATATGAGCGCGAATTTAATACAAAGTTTTCATTATTTGACGTTTGAGTGTTAAAAGCTGTTTAGTATAGTCTGCTAAAGACTTTTTCTTACTACCACGAATATATATAAAATCAAAACCGTTTACGACAACATCGTTTAGAACAACATACTGGTTATATTTACCAAAATCAAAGGTTCCGGCTGAATTATATTGTGTTAGGTTCTTAATAACAACGTCATCGGCTGTTACGACTATCCGTTTTTACTACCAAACATGAGTTGTCCCTTCGATGTCGTTATAATCGATTTTGACTGTATATATATTTAGCATTATAGCTTATACAATATACACATATTTTAATTTCAATTTAAATCATAACAAAACGTAAAGACTGCGCAAAGACTATATTACTCGTATTTTGATGTACTAAAATCCTATAATTTCATATTATTTTCGCTTTCTTATGCGATTTTTAAATAATAAATACCAAAAATTTGTAATGTAATATTTTTTTTATTTCATATATAAAATATTTTTGTTAAATCTCTAAAAGCGTATAACTTGTAGACGACGCGGTGAGCGGGTGTGGCTTGCTATCTACAGCGTATATCGCCTGAGGCGTCGGCCTTTGTAACTGATTGATACATCCACCGCTACCCTCGCCTTGTTAACTTTTATTTTATTAAAAAAGATCCTCAGTTTTTCCATTTTCTACAAAACCTTATAAAGCTTATTTACTTTGTGAATGGCTTTGAAGCTTGAAATATTTATTTTCAATTATCAAATTTCTTAATTTTTAATGTATCATGTAGGAAAAACCAGCTTTGTTCATCATTCATCTATCAGCTATTTGAATGGATAGACAATTCAAACAGAAAGCCTAAGTAATTTTATTCTGTATAATAATTGCGTCAACATTCCAAATTGCAATTACATTTGAAAGGGTCAATTCAATGCTTACAAATAAAACAGTTCTGAAAACACAATCCTATCTCGTCCTACACCGTTTCAAACGACGCTATTTAGGCAATTATCACCCAACTACCCAGGTAATAAGACCTTGAATCGCCTGCACAGATTTGCCAAATATATTAATACCATTCACATTCAAAATCAGAAGCGGAATAAAAAGATTGGACGGTATTATGTGGGACAACAATGGAGCAGGTTGGAAAGTACCCAGGATGCCATCTGCAACATTATTAAAGGTAACTGCGAATAGGTTTCCGGATAAAATTTTATTTTGTATCATCGTCAAAGGGGATCTCAAGTCTGGACACTGGGCGGCATATTTGGAAATTGAATTGCTCTTATGCATGAGTATGGTAAGTTAAAATATGAACGGTTTCCATGAAATATAACATACTAATGTTGATTCGAAAATGTTAGTAATCTCTTAAGTTACGGGGTGTTAGACCATTTTACTTGACTTCAGGAAATGAAACTCGGTAGGCCGCGTAGACGGCTCGAATTTATAACCGACACGCCCATGTATTGTGAAGCTTTTTAACGAGGCATTCTCATAATTAATCCACTTTGAAACACAAATGCAAATTAGGGTTGTAAATTATATTTATCTACTAAAAATGCTTTCCCTGTTCTGTCTAGCTATAAACCTTTTTAAATGATTTCGAATCCACCATCACGCACAATTAGTATAGTCTTTGATTATACCGTATACCGCTAAATGGGGAAAAAAGAAAAGAATGTGATCTAACTTATACGTATACTAATAAATATATAAGAAACGAAATTTAATTTTTTTGACGGCTCATTGGTCTAGTGGTTAGTGCCCCTGACTGCGGATCCATGGGTCCCGGGTTCGATCCCCGGCTGAGACAAACATCGATGTGATAAGCAATTGGTGTTGTGCTTAGGTCTTGGGTGTTTAAATATGTATTTATATGTCTATCTATCTATAATATGTATGTATATCCGTTGCCTTGTACCCATAACACAAGCTTCACCAGCTTAGCATGGGACTAGGTCAATTGGTGTGAATTTTCCAATAAAAAATATAAAAATATATTTAATTTTATAGGACGGCCCTGACTTTTTTTACGTAGAATATGAACGGATTTCAAATAACTATGACCAAAATTCTCTTTTACATTTTTTTAAACTATATCTATCTGTGTAAAATTTACCCTAAAACTAGGCTGTCGATTCCTAAAGCAGTTAATAAGCCGCGCCTAAATTCGCCGATAGCTGACTTATTTGTGGGTATAGTTTTACGAGCGTATTAGACCGCTCGGAATAGGTCCACTTTTATTACTCAACGCATAAAGATGATGGAATTCGTCCCAAATATATTCACGACCACTGTTTCTGGTAAATTGAAAAGGTTTGGTCAATATGTTTTTATCGTTTTTATAATATTTATTACGCTATATGAATCATGAATGTTACTTTAAGGATGTGATATGTTTAATTAACGCCAAGAAATATTTTTACTATCGGAATTAGATGAAGCAGTATTTTATTTGGCGCGAGAAAATTATCCGATGACCTCGGCTGTAACGCCTAGTAATTTTAAAATTTAAACAAAAACTAAAACATATTTTTAACAGTTTTTTTATTGTTTTGTTTATACATCACCTCTAGTAACGTTTATACGCGTAATGCAATGTAAAAAAGCAACTTAATCTTATCTATAATGTTATATATAATAAAATCACCACACTATGATTTTTCCTTTTAAGTACACTGATGATATGGTACTTTCCATAGCAGCATTACCGTGTGTAAGTTACACAGTGCAGATTGCTCTGTGAAATAACAAATAAACAAAATTCAGGAATATAGTGTATAGTTTAATCGCTAACATAAACACGGCTAGGTATTCAGTCCATAACCTAGTTTTATTTATAATGTACAGCTACATACGGCACTAACGTCACCATCCGCACAACGTCCTATAAGAGTTCTCGGTTTGATTCCTGTCGAAGAAATAATTCTTACAGGTTACATGACACAGGTGTCATATAAATCAAGGACAAAAACGATTGATCGTGTGAGTTTTAAACAATATTTGAATGAATATAATTGTTCTGGAAAGATTAGCTTGTCGTTGTGAGTTTGTTTGTGTTGGCAGAACGGATGAATGGAAAATCCATGCGGTGGCGATGCGAATGACAAGATGGATGTGTTACGTGACAGAAATCAATAGTTTTATTTACCTTTACTGCAAATTGTTGCCTAAGCTAATAAATAGGTAAGAAAGGGGGATGAGAATGTAATACAAACGCGTTTGATTGTGATGGGATAAACGAAATTAATATCATGACGCAAGCGTGTTGGACTAAAGATGCTGTTGAGCAACCTCAATCAAACGGAATTTCGACTTTTGTTATAGTTTCCATAACACCATTTATAAGGAAACAAAAATTTATATTAAGATACCCATGGCGATCACTCACACTTTCAATAGCAGAGGGATCACAAGTGCGTTGCCAGCCTTTTAGAATTTAGATCAGAAGATTTGTCCTTTACAAAGACTAGAACAAAAAGTGGAGGCCAACTTAAAAAATTCAAATAATTATTTCAATAAATCACTGCTTGTCAATGCACAGAGGACACACTCTTACAAGCATAAGCAACTAAAAAACCATTGGTTTATTCGATAGCTGTAAAAAAGCACACACATGAAAATTTTATTCGAAAATACGAAATGATCTGAAATACATTTGAATTTACGCTTATATCGTAATTGAGTTGAACAAGTGCCAAGGATGAAGCAATTGATTATAGAAATTGCTATGCTATATTGGTTTCGAGTTCGGTTAAGATTTGGACAACCTTAAATGTTTCGAATGCAGCTCTATCTCATTGATTTATGTTTAAGTAGATTAAGAAATAGGTTTTTTCCATAACGTTTTCGAAATATTTGTATTATGCTACTATGCCTATCAGATAGCCTTCGGTATACTATTATTTTTTTATTAAATAATTTAAATTATCCCCGACTGAAACCTTTTAAAATATTGATTTCACTTTATCACTCATGGATAATAAATGTAATACAATTTTTTTCCGGCCCTTTTATACCTTGAATTAAAGATATAATATAACCACTATGTGAATTAAGTAATTAAGATGCAATAAAAGCGTGGTATTAAACACCTTACTATATTTAGTATATGTTTTATAACGATTCCATTACAGGTTTAAACTAGACTAACACTTTCTACTGAATATTGTAATTCAGTACTACGGTTTTTAAACTTTCTAAAACCAATACATAATCATAAATAAATGATACAATATCTTGCACTTTTACTTACTTATCATTAACATAAGACACTACATATTCATACATAATTTATTAGGCACTCCATACGATACGCGAATTCAGGTATAGGATGCAAAAGCTCTCACGAGACGGAAAGCTATCGAAGTTTTCCAAACGACTTGCTGAATACGGGGACACTTGGAAAGAAAGCTTATTTTACAAGGAAAGCTCCTAAAACTTTGACCTTTCACGCAATCAGTGAGTGGACAAATATGACTTTGTTGGGCGTTTGGAATTGTAAATTTTATTACCTTTGCCTTAGAATAAAGAAAAAGTTGCGATCCCTTTCTCCCTTTTCGCAAAGGATAAATTAATATTTTTCTTTCTTATTTCAGTCATGCTTTATGTTTGCAACTATCTGTAAAATATTTCATGAGTTACCACAGAAGATGGCATGAAAAAGAATATCAATAGTTTCTTAGCTGGGATAAATATTGGACTTCAACTTTTCTAGAATACCTTGTCTAAGATAAAAGTAAATTGTATCGTTCACTTTACATATTTGTGTAACTTAATCGCTCACTTATGCATAATTGTTATGTATTTGATGCAACTCAAAATGATAGTGTATCTGTTTAACTCAATTGAAACAAATGATTATATACAAATTCACTGCACGTGATTTGGGTGCACAAACTAAACACTTATACTATATTATTTTAAGAAGCTGGTACCATACTATTACTATTACAAGCATCGGTATTGGCCACAGACTTTTGTTTATATGTGTTTTCCTTCATCGTACGTGTTTAATGCGCACATAAAGATTATTGGTACAGATTCGAACCTAAAACCTCAAGAAGAGTAGCAATCTCAAACATAAGCCAACATTGCTCTAATATACTACTTAGTGACACCAAAACAGCATACTTCATTGAGCAAGCTGTTAACATTTTACACGCCATGGAAAACTATCCAATACTTAACCGAAGTCAGAAGAATAAGTTTTTGTTCATCCATAAAATTCACAAGCGCCAATACTCGGATGTACTTTAAAACTCCTAAGTCTAGGTCAAGCGGGAGTTTCGGACTTGGCGTATAATAAAAGTTTAACTCCTTCGATTATCCTTTGAATGTGAATGCATCAATGTATATATAAGAGAATTATACATTTTTAAAGCTCGCAATCATGATACATTTGAAATTGTGGGTAGTATATTGTAATTGTAGTAGGCGAGAAAGTCTATTTACGTCTGTAAATAAAATTCTGTATATCGAAAAACTAAATTTACACGAAAAATGTTCGTGTTTACCGTCATATTGGATCTTTTAAAATTTGTAATAATCAAATAACCAATTTTCCGAACCAATTCGACTTAGGGTCCTTCAAGAAAAGAGCGTACCAATTCTTAAAAGGCCGGCAACGCACTCGCGAGCCCTCTGGCATTGAGAGTGTCCATGGGCGGCGGTATCACTTAACATCAGGTGAGCCTCCTGCCCATTTGCCCCCTGTTCTATAAAAAAAAATAAGCTTGTCCGTATTCTAAATCCTATCTCAAGTCACAATCTCGTCTTGAGCGCTGTCATATATGTCAAATTTCATATAGAAAAATGTTTTGAGAGCGGTTAAAACTAGATTTAAAAACCAAGGTTTACAACTTGATAAATATGTGCAGGAATTGCAATATGTCAAAAACTGCATTCAATTTCAACTATAATCTGCTTAAAACCTTTACGTAGCATGTAACTAATTACGCACATTGTGGTACTTTATTTTACCCTATCATAGCCGATATGTAAACTACATTAGCCGTGCCATAACTTATAATGACAGGAACGACTTAATCCGATACATAATTTCACACCTTATTACCATTCAATATGGCCCAAAATTGGCAATACTTGCGGCAGTTACAACGTTTTCGCTTTGTGGTGAATAGTACAGGTACTACGTTCGAATTCGCATATTTATGACTAACTAACAACGTTTGCATTGAACATTGTGACGTTTGAAACCAAATGGTGTGGAAAGCACGTGTAATGTTCACGATTTTTGCTGGCATGTGAAAATAGCTATATTCTACACTTTGTAAAATAATAATTTATATTAATGTGTCATTTTCGAATCTTAGTGCAGCGACACAAGCATTTTATGTTCATAAGTTCCTTTACGCATGTACCAATCAACTGATTATAAAATTTTGTATAAAGCTATATAAGAAAAGATATTGTTTGAAATATTAATGAAAAATAGAACCCACATCTCTACGCCCAGGGATCAAGCCGCTCGAAAAGTAGCTCGTTGATTTGAACCACTCTTCGTTCAATACGGTTAAGTGGAAGGGGCTGGTACTGAACAGCTCCCGCCCATAGGGCCGAATTTATGCTTCATGCAGTTACAAGCGATGATCGGGATTGAAGTTCCGTCACGTCACGAAGCTAATTTAGCCTTCCAGGTGACCGCGAATCTGAAGAGATATGAAATCAAGCAAGTTTGAAAAATTAAAATTCTTACTGAATGTAGAATTTGTTATGCCTAAGGTGTGAACAATACACAGATTTGCATTTTCCGTTTCAAAATTAATTGAAATAGCCGAGTTTTTCATAACATTTCTTTCATCTTGCATAAAATAATATCACCCCTAATATTTCATCAAATTTTTCATTCTAGAGATATTATCCAAGTCATTTAACGTAAAAAGATTTTCATTTGAAACTTTGAGTCACAGACAAGATACATTAAAAGCAAAAATGCTTGAAAAATACTTTTTGCGAGGTCCGTCGCGATACAGCATACAGCTCCCAAGGGCTTTAATTAATTAAAAATGAAACTTTTCTATTTACATTTTGACTTCGTTTGTTTCAATTATTTAAATGAAATGTTTTTGATGAATCATTAATTATTGAAGTAACACTCACTTTTCATCTATATATCTTTATGATATAACCATAAATAACTCTATACTTTTGTAAGGTTTAAATTGTGTTAAAGTTTCCCCTAATTTCATATTTGCGGTTAATTCATTTATTTACAATGTAAACGATGTAGTTGACCTTTTCTCTTTTTTATTATTAATATTCTTTTCAAACCATCTTAAACATTATACATCCACTCTGAGAACGTTTCTCATAATTTATGTACATTAGAATAATAGTATATGATCTTCATTGATCTTCATCATTTTCATTATTACTTCTGATGCAAGGTCTTGAAAGATAGTACAACGTATTTAATTGTTGTATATTAAATTGCTATTGCCAGTAGGTACTCTTTGGAGGATTAAAGTCAGAATAATATAAATTTCGTGCGCACACATCGTCAATTCCCTATAGAATATATTATTCAATTAAGTTAATTGTGAAATAAATATTTTGCATCACGCAACCTGTCATTGCCAAACATATTCCCACAGGTAAACAATGCCATACTATATACATGATAAAATCCTTATATGAAAATAAGTACTGTATCATAAAATTTTAAAATATGAAAGGTAAACCGTCTATTAATTATACAATGGTTTTGTACAAACAAATTGTTCATACACTCAAGTAAAGGCCGAAACAGAACTTTGTCCACCAATAAGCTTTTGAGATATAGTAACATAACTAGAACTATTACTAACTTGCATGTTAATAGTATTCAAGGATATATTTCGAAAGTACAAACTAACTTATCTTGTAAATGTTACTTACTCTCAATTAACAACTTAATCCAGCGGTCATAATTAATACCTAACATTTTTATGAAATAAACAAAAACTTGCATACTATTACGTTCTCAGCCACACCCATTAAAGCGTCAAACATTTCGATTACCATGAGGCAACCATTTAGTGCCGTTTGGCTAATTAGACAGAGTGCAATACAAAAAGAGGCAATTAGCATGGCCCCTAATAGCGTGCTATCGAAACCACAGGCTGCATCCAACCACACCCGTATTTGTCCATTTAAACGGATAGGCGCGGTCGCTTCTTTTGCCCACGAATTAGGTATTACGCTATTTATAGATTAAGAGTCAATTAACAGCTTGTAGGTGTATATTTTATTTATGAAAATACAATACAATTTAAATCACGTCGAACAATTGTCGTATTTGAAAACTTCCTATGGATGTTGGATTTTGCTCTAAAACTTGTCTCTAGCAATGTGTTCGTTCGACCATTTTTCTCCGACTTACTTTGCAAATCTAAGTACCACGAACATGTCTTAAGAAGAACTTATGACATTCAAAAATAACAAGGCTACCTATTGGTAAAAGAATATTCGACATCGGTTCAGAAGATCCAGAGATCCCTTACAACCTCAAAAACTATATCTTTATTATATTAATATCACCATGAAAGTAATGACAAGCCTTAGACCTAAACATTTACAACAATTATCAAAGCACAGTAGTCTGTAGAATGGTGTCAGAATCTAGTTGCTTACAATGAATCGATTGAAATATCTGCCATGCGCTAAAGGGGCTTCATACAAACTGTGTTAAAACCATAGTAATGATTGAAAACTCTATTGCAAATAGCCATCATCGTTAAAAACTACTATAAACTATCTAAAGCATTATAAAACTAATGTAGCTCTTAGTCTATCAGTAAAATTGGGGCGTTTGTTTAGCTCTTTAGTTCTCCGGATACGTTTTGTTTTCTAGTGATTTACTTAAATTATGTTGCAAAAAACAAAACATTCGTGAGGTTTTGGGGTTACACTTAAATGTAGGATTTTTATTTTTCGGCTTAATAAGGTTGTCTTTGGTAAATTATATAGTGTGTGATTTGGTATATGTGGAGGTAAAACCGTAAGTTTGTAACCTAATTAACTAACACTTCAAAACATAATTCGCGATGATCATACTATTAAATAATAAATGAGATACAGGCTATCGTTTTACCCCTTTATTTTGACAAATACTATATTACATTATTAGCTAGTTAGTCTTCTGTCATTATCCCTCGAAAGTAAGTTATTACTTACAAAATACATCTCAAATCATAATTTTACTTTTCTAATCTAAAAGTGGGTAAAATAAGTATTTATATGAAAGTGTGTTACATTTCTATTTATACAGACAAAAATGTCGAATAATTGGCACTAATATAATTTCGTTGAGTACAGTTTAATCCGTTTAATTCAATTTATTTATTGAGATTCACGTCCTGAGCAAAACATCTTTAACTTTACTTTCTTCAAATGCATGTTTATACAAATCATATAAAAAAGCGTAGATTCAAGACGTTTAAGCAACATATAAACAACATTAAACAGGAGAGATAGATAAAAGTATATACCTAAAAATACTTAGGCAGCAAAGATTTACAGAAAAATAAACGCTTAGCTGTAACGTTATATCCATAATATTTAGGTCACCTAACCACCCCAACAAAATGTAGATATAAATATCCATTATATAGGTTTTAAAAAGGCTTTTAGAGCTCATATTATGATTTCATTTAACAGGGAAGCTATTTGCGCCAGCATTAGCCGTGATCGTTAAAGCAAGTAGCCGAGTCCATTACCCAAAGGCACACTGAAGTCTTTATAGAAGAAATGTTCCGGGATTAACATTTTTGGCTGTGAATTGTATTTACTATACTATAATCCCATCATCATAATTTTTATATAATTGACAATACAATCACTCATTCATCACTTGTGCCTATAAAGTCCTCACCTTTAGGGTCTGTTTCACAATATGGATAAAGTACCAAATAGCTATGCAACACAAATTATTTGGAAGATAAATTGTGTTATTTGACATTCATCGGACTCATAACTTATGATGGGCTTTATGTGGCGAATAGCTCTATCTGACAGTCGTGAAACGCAACAATAGTGTTTATCCTACCAATAAGTAATAAATAGCTAATTTGGAACTTATGTAGAACTTATCCGTACATTATGAAACAGACCCTTAAAGTTATAAATGAAATATGATTGAAACCATTGCATTTGAACATGACGTGTTTCACTAATTGAATTACGTAAAAACACTTCATTGTTGTCAGTTATTTTAAGCAAAAGAATTAAGTATACTTGTTCCATCCTATAGTTTCTAGGGGGTCTAGTTTTAGTGTGTCTTATTGTATTAAAAATAAATAAATCAGTGGCGCTACGACCGTTTTAGGTCTGGGCCTCGAATTTCTGTATCTGTTTCATGATCATTTGTTAAGCTAATAGGCAAGTAGGTGATCAGCCTTCTGTGCCTGTCACACGCCGTTGACATTTTGGGTCTAAGACATGCCGGTTTCCTCACGATGTTTACCTTCACCGTTCGAGCGAATGTTAAATGCACACATAGAACGTCCATTGGTGCACAGCCGGGGATCGAACCTACGACCTCAAGGATGAGAGTCGCAAGCCGAAGCCATTAGGCCAACACTGCTTTGTCAACACTGTCTTGTATTATCATAAATAATAATATACAATAATAGTACTAGTGGAAAAACAACATAGCTAGTGCATCAACAAGCCCGTATTCTCTTAAAACATTACACATTGTTATCACTAACAAAACTTTGAGCTACCCTTATATCCTAATGTGAACACACGTCCAGTTTCCCACTGGTGGCTTTCAGACAGCCTCCTGAGACAATAAATTTGTTTGTACTTCCGTTTGTCGCTCGGTAACTTTACTATTGTTACTGAAAGGGCACCGAGTAACAGTAGCTTTTAGAGTTAATTTGTGGTCGAAGTTGTTTGTGCAAGAATACGATAATGGTACCTGGAGTGATGTTTATAGTAAGAAGAGTATACATTTTTTACGGGTTTGGAGTATATCATGTATTTACAAATAGATTAAACTGTAGCTAGCTAGATTAATATGTGTATAGAAATATAAAGCTCGTTAGCCCTCTAATACTTTTAGGCAAGTAGGTAATAAGCCTTATGTACCTAAGACATGCCGTTTTGTTTTTGGGTCCAAGGAATGCTAGATAGACCGCAGCTAGCGGTTCGAACTTACGACCTCAAGGTGAAAGTCGCACGCTGAATCCAACACAGTTCGATCGCGCGACTATAAGACGCTCGCACGCTAGATTTAACTGATCAGCATAACTTTATAATATAATGTTAGTTTATATTGCTAATGGAGCCGTCATTTAAAAATAAATTAATTGTTTTGAAAAAAAAAATATAAATGGCGTTCGAAAGAAAATACTTTTTATTGTTTTGTATTTACCTTATACAATTTATTTTATGGCATGTAATAGGAATTTTTCTCGTGGTTTCCGGTTGATGTTTTTCAACCCTATGGTTGTGTATTTAAACACCGTCATCTGTGGAATTTTCTATGAAAACTAAGTAAAACAATATATTTTATTATCAATAAAACTTGTACAAATATTTTTTATATTTATAAGAGCTTTTGTGCCGCAACGAAAGCATCAAACATAAAAAGGAGTAAATAAAAAAAAGTTGCTTAATATACTCGATTGCTTTATATTCAATTAAAGTTGTTAATTGGATAACTAACAATAAAATATTTTAACGTATACAAACGATGTCAATTTCGTACCTCATCATTTTAAAGTTCAAACACTTCTCAATCTATTATTACAGTATCGTTAACACCATTCGTGTTTGTACAATTACATTAAAGGGGTCTTAAGAAATCAGAACAATTTTCACGAAACATTAATGATGCTAATAACAAAATACATTATGTCGGTGAAATTGTAGCTCGGCCTGTGCTTAGTGCCTGAGGCCTTATGAATAATTTACCCTTAGAAATAGGACGCAAGCGGCTAGGACCGCGTTGAGAGGGAATAATTAGTTATGTCAGAATGAGCTAATGCTCAAGTGAATGAGTATAGCTTGCTAAGTGCTGGTTTAAAAGTAATACTGTCTGAGGTCTTAATCTGTCGCTAAGATTTTATGAACCGAGAGGAATAATGTCAATAAAAAGGTTTTGCAAGGACATGAAAAGAATGCTTACCTATTAATTTTATAGATATAGATAAACATAATGAAAATGTAATATTTATACAACTAGTCGGTAGTGCATATTTTATGCTTACTTTTTATTATATATATATATTATTTAAATCATCAAAAAATAAATACTCTAGGAAATCAGAATCAGAAACCGAATATGAAAGTGGCTTCATCAAGAACTAAAACGAAATTACATGTAGAATATACAATTAAAATATACTTATTAATAAAATACTTCAGTCTCCTGTTAATGTGTCTATTTTCTTAAATCAACGACTTACTGCAATAAGAACAAAAATTAAAATAAAGATAAAAGAAAAACAAAAGAACACTACCATAAAAAGGCTAATCATAAAGAAGCTAACTTGAAGAAATCATTATTACCTCAGTCTTCATTTATGTCAGATGATTATGAAAATAATACAAGAAATGCTTTCCAAGAATCTCCACAGTAACATTAATAATTCAAAGTGTTCGCGGGCCATTTTTGCTCGCCTTTTGTCCAAAGAGCGTTAGCTTCAAATAAAAATTTCGTTTAAAGAGATGGCTTGAAAATGCTCCTGACTTTATATGCAATTGTTAGGGCACCGAATTTTTTTCCGCACTGCCGATCTAAAGCTGTAACGTTATTCTTGGTTTAAAGTTTTGAATGTTGAAAACATGAAATAGGTCGACTTACGTTGAGGTTGGAAAGAATTATTTTTGCATATTACAAAAATATTCAAGTCTCGAAGGCAGGATATTGTTTATTTTTATATGTAATATTTAACTCGCCTAATTCTGTACAATCACATTTAAATGTGTGTGAATTAACTAAAACATCAATGACTAAGCGACCAGTCGCGTCATGACAGCTATTCCGTCTCCCGCTTCTTCAAACCATGCAAAGCTAAAATGTACTAAACGATTGTCAAGGCAGTGATTTAAAAAATACTTCATAGATATTGTTAATGTCAGGCAATCAATAAACTTTTTAAGTTATTATATACATTATTAACTCTTATATTAATAATAAAACATAATTATTAATATAACATGACACCAGCATAAACCTCTTGTTAAAATTGAAATCCAACAGTCCGTTAAGTACATTCATAATGGTCCAATTCACGCGAGTGATTCGCAGAGTCACATTGTCAAAATCATCGGCATATTTTTACATATGACTCCGGTACAGACACGCACTAGCAATTTCCACAGATTGCTTGCAATTGAAATTTTATAGTCGCCGTTAAACACGTTGTATTCGCTACAAATAATTTTAATCGGCCCGAATATAATTTCGTTCATTCGATTTCGTGTTAATAACGCTTAATTGATATAATGTTTGTGAGCGGTTTAAATTTAACGGCGTTATGATTCAATGATTGTGACAAAAATTTGTTTTACATAAATTGCACAGTTACATAAAGACTGCTGAAAGCTTATTGATTTTAACTTTCATCGATGTTTCACTACGTTTTTGCAAGAGATATTATGTTTTTTTTATTGTTAATATTATTTAACAATAAAAAACATATATTATATTTAATTATACATATAATGTATAGGTATATATTAAAATTAAATAAAGGAAATTAGTCGGAATACTTACTGCAGCAGTATCCGAGTAATGCGCCCATGGAAACGATTTAAAAATAAATCTAAAGTCGAGGCAATTTCGAAACCAAATAAAGATCTAAATGCAATTATGTTTATCTAGATTAGAAAGAGCTGACTCACTGCAATTGAGGTAATCTGAAACCCGATGTAATGAATAGGTGTGGCCTCTGTTCACAGATACACTACACTTTGTTAACTTGTTATTATTGAAAGTTGTTAAAATTTTGTATTAGAAGTGATGCGACTGATGAAATCTTATTAATTTATTAAAAAAACATTTGTAGACGTTATTCGTCTTGTTTTGATTTGTTAAATATGTTTCATGTGATGAATACGTATTATATACATTTGATAATGCAATATATTAATATTGCATTATCAAATGTAATAAATATAAATGCAATTTTTTAATTTTTTAATTAAACAAAACAAAACCAAACCAACATAAGATGCAGACAAAGATGTTGAGTCAGTTTTCTAATTCGTAACTTGAGTCAAAATCTCGCTGTCAAATATTTGACATATCACTTTATATAGAATCATACATATATATAATTAATATAGAAACATATATATAGAAATAATACTAAAGTTTTCTTTTTCTTATCACGACGTCCGCCATTCTAGAACTGAGCGTTTTTCAAGGCAGCTTTTGCCGCCCACCACCACTATGTGGAACCAGCTGTCCACTGAAGTATTTCCGAACCAATTCGACTTAGGGTCTTCAAGAAACATACCAATTCTTAAAAGGCGGGCAACGATTTTTGGCATTGAGAGTGTCCATGGGCGGCGGTAACACTTAACATCAGATGAGCCTCGTGTAAGTTTGCCCAATGTTCTATAAAATATAAAAACCATTTATATTTGTTACTCACATATTTAAATAATATTAAAAATGAAACCAAAATTATATAGTTTTTCAGCTATAATGATAGTCTATTTATAACATAAACAAAAGTCCCTGACATGTGCATGTAGTAACGAGTGATTAATTATAAAAAACTACTAGAATAATAAATTTCATAACACATTAAGTATGGTAACCATAATAATATTACCGTCAACTCAATTGTTATTTATATTAAAAACGTACACATTTAACTGTGGATATTATTCACAACCGCGGAATGTGTAATTACTATGCCAATTTGACGCAAGTTATGACTAAAGTCGCCAAGTATTTTATTTTATCAGGATAAAAAAACATGTAAATCTACTTTTGTATGAGATACTTGTATGTTCAGTAACCGTTAGGCTAGCAGATAACAATTTCGGTAAGGTTGCGTAATTTCTTTTGCATTCAGTCTTCCAAGTTCATACGTCAACCACTATGAATTTGAACTTTGTATTTTATTGTAAAATGCAGTTCAAAAATTTAACAAAACGTTTTATCAGGTTGTTAAAAAATTTTAATTTTCTTATTCATATTAAGGAACTAACAAAAGACAAATCATTAATTTCAAATAAATAAAAGTTTAAAATAACTAAAAAACACGCTTTTAAAGCACATCAAACTAAAAAGTGAAAAATAATTCCTAATTTAGGCTGAAAATGGTAATGAACAAAAAATACTGGTATTATTGTGAAAAAGCGTGGGTTGCTCGATAGACGAAAAATATGACACAGAGTGCCAGTGAGTTTTAGTTTGATGTGCTTTAAAAGCGTGTGTTCTAGTTTTTTTAAACTATTATTTATTTTTTATTTTTAAGTAATTTTTTTTTTTTTTTCGGATTATTGCATTGTCATCGATCTTTGACAGGTGCGCAAAGTTTGAATTAAATCTGTCCGTTAAAATACGTAAAATATCCTAAAAACTCTTTCGTAACTTCCATTTACATTGTGTTTACACACAACTGTTATTTTCTGAGCATATATTTTTATTTACGATTGTTAATTAATTGTTCCAATTTATAGTTGAAATTAAAGTATTTCGCAAATAGATGGTTTACACATAGAAATGGTTTAAAAAAATTAATCTCTTCATATACAATTAAATTGAGTCTATCGATTGATTCTATATTATTGGAACAAGAGTAACAACTTAATTATAATACACAAAGCTTACGGGATTATCCTGAACTGAATCCATATAGTATTATAATATTGATTTAATTTGTCCAATCTATTTGAACTTTGTCGTACCTACATGAATTCAAATAACTTAATATTCGTACTTCTAATTTGTCAACATGGTAACAATATTAAAATTATATTGAGATGTTCTTGCAAAAATAATAATTTATATATCCAAACACATGGCTGGCCATACATCGTGCGATACTTTTTATAGTCACCGGTCACTTTACACGTTTAAATTGATCGATTACGTGATTGTCTTTTGTTCTCACCTTAATGCTTGCTTCTATTCTACCCTATGATGCTAAGCGGTAATTGCATTATTATGATGGTGTTTTGTTTCAATAACTGAAGCTTAGTAATGGTTGCAGTTTCCTACATTGTCCTTGAACACGAAAATTTGACGATAAAAAAGAGTGGCGTAGTTGCCAGTTCTTCTCACTCCCTCTACGCCCTTGATTTAGAACTGGAACTTTAAATTTTTATTATTAAGGAGAAATACATTATTTATTTCGTATTTTTAGTATTTATTAAAACGTTGAGCTGTAAAATAATGGTTTGACAGCTATTAGTCCAGTCAGTCAAGACAATTAATTCATTATAATTCCAAAAGTTTTCAAATTTTGATGTAAGGTCGGGAGTGGTATTAAAACAAACTATAAAATTTTGCAACCTGCTCTGCGGTCCGGAACATTGTTAAAAATGCAATAAATGATAATTTGCTTAGTTCTTGAGACCAAAATTCCAAAAGTTCTGCAATGTCGTGTCGTGTTAAATATATTATTTTACATCACGTGTCAAATTTGCAACCAATTTAAGTGTACGGAACATTATTTAATTAATGTTGTTCTTTATTAAACTGAAGGAAAACGTTCCAAAAGTTCTGCAAATTTGACAGATATATCGAAAATAAAATAAATAACAAAAAATGTTCCGTACACTTAGGTTGGTTGCAAATTTTATACGTGATATGAAATATTATATCGAAAACTTCCCCAAGTTTGCAGAACTTTTGGAATTTTTTTCACGACCATACAGACATAAAATTAATTTAATTGCAATTTTAACAATGTTCCGGACTGCGGACAAGGTTGCAAAATGAGATTTATTGTCGTCCCAATGTACCATTCACTTGACCGAAGTTTGAAAACTTTTGGAATTATTATCAAATTTTCGATTTCGAATGTCTATAATGACTGGTGTATATTGCTTCTATGTAAGAAGCAAGAGCTTACAATATTTTTTTTAATTACGTTGTAGAACATGGAACTCTGAGAAACCTCTCAGTAAAAACATTTTGAATAATTATTAATATAAATAATAAAACTGCTTTATTATCATAGGTATTATCTGTTGTTATTATAAGTATATTTTAACATTGTCTAATAACTGTTTTACCATCGAACGCAGTCACTTTCAAAAGATTGCACATTAATTATTAAGACATACAGATATTTAAAGGATTTCTATATTCTGTTCCTTTTATATATATAAATAGCAAATAAACGCGTTTTATGTTTTACAGTACAATATTGCTACCCTAGTGTGGCCCGCTTCATTTGCCACAATAATTCCTTCGCTAAGTGTTTCATTGCGGCGTTGAAATGTATTTTTGCCTCGTAGTAATGCCAACATGCTTTTTCTTCAGTAAAATCAACCCTCAGTATTGTAAATAAAAATTTAAAAAAAAATAGAGTATTCGATGTGTACATCAAAACACGATAAAAATATGCTTTTAACATTAGATACATTAAGGATTGTAACATAAAAACATATGACATAACAATGAGTGCTAGTTCAATAATTAATAATAAACGCATTTGCTTTCCACAATTGGACAATTATTGATTTTTATATGAAACTTTAAAACTGCCCCAGCCTTGTGTGTTATAATTCACATTGTGATGAATGTGATATGTGGTGTAATTTTAATTGTTTAAAAATAAAAAATAACTAGGAGGCAATTGACCGCTCACGTTATGTATTGTCAATACTGAAGCTCCTATTTATTTTTATAATAAGTTAGGATAATAAAACTTTATTAATATTTAATATTGAGACTTGTAACCTAATCAGATTTTCAGGTAGCTCAATAAAATAAAAGTGGCAGTTAGAAGTATATTTAAGGCTTGCGATAAAATAATACAAGAGTCGAGTCGCTGGCATTAAGTGTAATTAACAGTCCCAAGCGCTAATTAGCTGGTATAACTTTACACAGTGTCATTTTAATTCAGAATATATTATAATACGGTTTAATATTCATAATTTGGCGCTGCAGGTATTTTAGGCGTTATAATAGTAATCTAGTGGTGCCAATCTTTATAGGTCTTGGATTCAGATTGCATCCGCTTTTTCATTTTATTGTCCTCGATGTCGAGACCTAGGTCTCTCCTATCATACATATAAATAAAAATATTTATGCATAGACTGGGTTTAAAACCACAATTTTCCTGAATTGAGTAGTCTTAACCAGGCTAAGGCTCTTTTTCAAAATATTATAAATTACAGCACACGTCAAATGTTTTCCTTTACCGTACGGACTAGTTACGTATTTAAACCATTATCGCAAAGGAGAGGCGCGGACGCACATTTCACACGATTACGCTCTATGCTAAAATTGCTTAAATATCATTAACATACCTATTATATATTAGGTTATTTAAATAGGCACCCCTATAGTATAGACTATAAATATATAGGTACAATAAGTAAATTGTACTAATACACACTTATATAACAAAGTGCATGCTAAATGAAACCATTCAAACTACAATCAATACAAAGTACATATACAAAATCGAATAACGAAATTAATTTTACTCGAGCACTGTTATTCGGTTATCAAATAGCTAAGCGCATAAATAATTTAACTCCAACTAACAGTGATAACTATCGCGAATCCAATTCGAATCGAGTGAATCACAATTACTGTGAATTCTGAAATTTACGTCCCATAACTGTACATTATTTGGTTGCGAGCCGACTAATGTAGTTCGCTATGGGATTATTGAACTGGAAGGGTCCTTGGTGAATTGGTTATAATAGCAATTTTATCACGTCGAACAGTGGAACAAAAGTGTATAAAGATTTATGAGTAACAATATAGGCATATTCAATAGTTTATCATTCATGATTGTATTCGAATCCCTAATCATACATATTTGTGTCTCTAGCGATTGATCTCGTGTTTAAATGGTTACATAGTATGCATGAATTCAAATCAGTGTTACATTAATACTAGCTAAGTATTCAAAATAAAAAAAATCCTTATAATATAATAAAAAAACACTTAATAAAAGCTTTTTTTCGTATAATTAGGACTGTGTAGGGGACACAGTAGCCTTAAAGGCACGCGATCTGGCGGATCTCTGGGAGGGAAGGGAGTGTCAAATCTCCCCTTTCTTAAAAAGGGATTTTAATTAATAAATAAGGGTAAAATAATATGGTTTGGCTGTCGTGTGTCAGTATTCTAAAATAAGGAATCCACTTACCACGACGGACGGTGGTGTGTGTTCCTCCAAGCACTGGATCGTCAATAGTGTATGCTTGCTACCATTGCGCGGGGAATTCCACCTTCCATTTGCGGTTAGTGTGTCAAAGTCAAAATTGTCATCCTTTTTTGACTGACACTGATTTAGCGCCAACAGTGTAAGTTTGTGAACCCCCTTTCGAGGTGAAAGCCTCCACCAATTAGGACCAGCACCAGTTTTCCCTAGACTGGACTTTCTAATCATTACTAAATTATTAATATTATTTTTAAGTATCAAAGTTGTTAGTGGCGTTAAAATCAATCATTTGCAAATAGTATTTGTTAATATAATTTTCTAATCCAATCAAAACCGTTCCATAATCTATAAATCCAAGTGCACTCCGCGCATTAACTAATGCAATTGCGTTGCCCAAACATAACTCCGATCAACGCCTACCTGCAAATCTTCCGCAATTAATTTTCGAAGGAATTCATGTATTTTCATTGTGTTTCCGTAATTGTATGGTATTAAAATTGAGTTGAAATTGTTCTTTAATACAGTTCGAATGTGTAGTGTATTATGTGTTGCATTGTTTAATTGTTTAGGAATACATTTAATATTAAACGATATATTGTGAGATCAATCTCCGTTGATCATGTTTCAGATGCCTTCAGAAATATGTTCCTTTTTTTGAATCGTTTTTACAAACATGCACATAATTGTGAAATTTATTTTGATGTATATCTATACTTAAAATCTCGGTGTACCAGAAGCCTTATATTGTTCAGGGGGGCATGATGAATGGTCTATGTTTTTGACAGCGAAATGGTCACAGTGATGCAATTGTAAAGTGTGTTTTAATGGCGTCTGCGATTGACAAATGAACAAAGTTTTTCAGTTTTAAATGGAGACTTTACAGTAATTTCGCAGTTTTTTAAACATTAAGAGAGCGAGTTTTTGGGTTTGCATGACATAGCTTTAACTTTTCAACTTTTCCCGTGATAATTTTTTTTTATAAAAAACATATTTCATAAAAAAAAAAACATTTCCCAACTGCAATACATTTTTCACAGAAAAATATCTAATTACTGCCTCCAGTCCTCCGGTCCACCTAAATCAATAAAATATATTGTCACAATTATTTCTGTGGACTAGATTTGTAAAAAAAATTTTTTTTTATAATATTAGAATCGCACGCGTATTATTTTATTAAACGATCGTAGGTCAGCAATTAAATATTTCTGAAAATAATTAAATAAAATGAGCAATGTTGGTTATGTGGCTTTATCGTGCGACCCTCATTCCTGAGTTCCCGTTCGTTCCCCGGCTGTGCACCAATGGACTTTCTGTCTGTGCGCATTTAACATTCGCTCGAACAGTGAAGGAATACATCGTGAGGAAACCGGCTTGCCAAAAAAAAGTCGACGGTGTGTGTCAGGCACACGCGGCTGATCACCTATTTGCTTATTAGATTTACATTATAACAGATATAAAAATCTGATGCCCAAATAAAAATCGCAAAAACTAACATATAAGAAAATATAATAACATACTAATAATAATAATATTTAACAATTAAGAAAAGCATGTCTGTATTGTATATATCAAGAAGGAAATTAGGCAAGTGATAAGCTGAGAAAAAGTTTTAATGTAACTCAATGCTTAAAAAGTTAGAGCGTTAGAACAGCAGTGCATGTTTACGACCATTCCACTCACACTAAATGCCCAGTAACAAGAAATACATAGAACCAGCTACTCGCTCTTTCCGTCATTGCACCAATGTAAACGGAAATTACATTAACTAGTCCAAAGCATTGGCCATTTCAAATCTATAGTACATTTTATTTTACAGAATTTAACTGTTCAATTCAAAAGATTTTTTCAACAATGCTTTCTGTATTCACGTTTCTACTCGGTTGTACTTTGAACGCTCGCCGCAAAATAGCTTTTTGACTCGCTAATATTTTCTTAAAAGCCTTTTTATTGTTAAACACTATCAAGTTATGAAACTTTACATTTAACTATTATGAAAGTAAATCAGCTAGGATACTGTTCCTTGAAAAAATAGAAATACAATGTTTAAAACACTTTAAAATATTTACTCTACCTAAAAAACGAAAATTTAAATATTTTTTCTATATAAAATTTGACATATTTGACAGCGCTCAAGACGAGATTTTGACTTAAGTTATGAATTTTATATATAATTTAGAAAACGGACTTAATGTCCTTTTTGTCTGTATCTTATGTTGCTTTGGTTGTGTTTTGTTTAAATAAAAAAAAATTGGTGGTTTGTTAGGTACAGCCTTTCTACCGTAATAGAGTTTTTTTTAATCATTACGAAGGAAAGACCGATCTTATTACTATTTATAAATTTAGTTATTGTATATAATACAAATATTATTTATTATAATAATAAAACAATAATGTTGAGCCTGTAATAGGTGCTTACTAATTAACTCGGTAATTCACCAAATCAATTAAGAACCATAGTGTGTTGGGTTCGTATTTCGGTGAAACAAAAACTCCTTTGGCTCATTGACCACAAGTGGGCGAAATCTTAGTTTAACAATGAAACGAAAAAATATGGCTGATCCATTCTCTGTTGTTAGTAGGATTTTAAACCAAATATGTTTCTTAATATAAATACTAATTATTTCTAACTACAAACTATTTTTTTTTTCAGGTAAGTCATTACAACTATTGGACTTGTCTTTGTAAGTATTTAACATCAATAAATCACAAGTTTTGGTGACCAGGGAAATGTTTGAAGCAGTTTAAATGTTTTTTCTTAGGCCGCCTAAACCGCCGTAAGTAATAACATATGCGCAAAAGTGCTTCAAAAAAGTTAAAAAACGCTACTTAATAAAAAATACTTTTCAACATTATTAACCTCACTCACACTCACATCGTTGACCGAAAAAGTGTCTTGGGATGAAACAAGAAACTTCCCACATCCAGAACTGTGCCCCAGAAGAACTGTGCCAGAAATGCGTGGATATCCCAATACAACTGAAGCTAGGTTGAAATACATCTTAAGTAAAAACGTTCACCTCAATCTGTCTTCTTGTTTCCGAGAAGTTTGTGGACATACACACACTTGCTTACTATAAAGTTAGACGATTTCAACATTATCACACGTGTACGTACACGTACTTGAGAAATGGCTCTCCTAAAGAGACCACGATCCACTAAAAGCATGCTATTACGTATTATAATGTGTTAAGCCACAGCGTTAAATAATCAATTGAAACATTGCACTCTATTCATTAGCCTGTGTGGAGTCTGTAGCTAAATCCTCTCGGATATCGGGTTTGATTCCCGTTTAAAGTCGAATAGGCCGGAAATCGATTGCTTTCGAAGCTTTGCGTTAGAATTGTAGGCGATTTCAATGATGCAAGATAACTAGATGTGACTGAGTGAAATAGTATAAAATTTCTCTAAGTAATATTACAGAAATCTAAAGTTTATTTCAGTGTTTGTTTTCATATTAGAACACTTTTGGGGATAATGAGATATTAATAATACCTACAATAAACTTTATACCTATACTAACGTTTATAAGTATAAAACGATCGATTATTTTTGGCTATGTGAGCCTCCTGCCCGTTAAACGCTTAACTATATAAGACACTTAACAAACAAAAGGTTGCATTAAACGTTTAACAGTCCTGGGGAGGGGCAATAGAAAGAGACAGAGCGAGAGTGAATGCTCCTATTCTCATTTACACTTTACGAAGTTTCACTTCTTCCGCGCGGAATCCACGTACTATTTTTTTTATAAAAAGAGCTAATATAGCACAACTGATTTAAAAATCAGTTATCTGAGTACTAGTTAACGTCTCTGTTTCAAGCCTTGCTATTCACACGCATCGGCTTAATTTCCTCGTCCAGTTCTCTATAGCCATGTCGGTCCGCACGGAAATAACGCGCTTAATAGATTCGCCTCGGCTCACGGGCGCTGACAGGCAGCTAATCTATTTATGGGCAAAACAGCCACCGGTGAATACTGCGCCGACATTTGCATAGATATTACTTGATAAAAACTCTATATTTCATCGCAAGGTGACTTACAAAACAGTCTACTATTGACTTCGAGAACATCATTTATAAACGCGTAATAGTTATGGTATTTTTATTTTCACATTTCCGTAATAAAGCACGATATTATTTTTAATTACATTGGTATTTTAGTATGAAAGTTATTGGGTAGTCCAAAATAGCACAAAACTTAAATAAGTATGCTAAAATAAATTAAAATGTACAGAAATTATACGTTTGATATATTTAATATGTAAGTATATGTACAATATTTCAAATCAATACATTCTTATCTAGCTGAATACGAGATCTAATTGAAAATTGGCTTTAAATTTTTTAGGCATTATATAACTTAAAAATATACCAAGTTATATTAAAAACGGTTTTATTATTGCTTAACGGTCTGTGAAAAATTGTGAATATTCAATTGACTGCAATGAAGCTCTGTTGCCTCAATTATGCGATTTAGTTTTGAATTCAAAATTTTAATGAATAATTAACATAGTTGAACTCGTAAAGCGACCTTGTTATTTCAATTGTATTGTTTTTAACAAATAACTAGCTTTAATTGTAATAGCTTGTATAGGCTTAAATTAAAAATATCCAATGTTCAGAAACTTTTTTTTTATATATGGCTCTAGCACGATTTGTGCATTAGCCAGCGTCAAGTATATGATTTTTTTTATAATTAGTGCTTCTCTTTAGAAATTCGACCGTGTTCTCCATGTACGGTTTAGGCACTCGCCCGGTACCGCACAACCCTCCCAAAGGCCGAGAACAAATTTAAATTAATTTAAAACTTGCCCTCGAACCGGAAATCGAACCCGGTACCCCTCACCTAGTTGCCACTTAATAAGACCGCTAGGCTATGAGGCCCCTAATTCAGACACTTATACATACGGTAAAATTTTATTATTATAAGTCTCTTTGTATTGTACAAAGAGAAAATTTACAAAATATGAAAAGAGCAAGAATTAAATTGTTTAATTTAACAATTATTTCGGCTCTTTGAGCGCGTTATCAGAATGGAGTCGGCTCAACTTTTCAACGATTACTTAAGAGGTTTTAATTAGCCTTTAATTAATATAGCTTAAACATTGCTCGCTACATGCAATTAATTTTTATTGGTTACCGTATTTAAGCCTTTAATGCGTTGCTTTTTTTTACACCGTTTTTTGTAGACCATATTTTTATTTTTTATTATTTAACAACAATCTGTTAACTTCTTCTTTGTAACGATATACATACAGATGAACGAGTCTTTTTCTAACCGCAGATATAAATATGTCAACAATATCTATATTTAACCATTAAAACACTAACGCTTAACAGAACTCTCCAACAATTTATCAATCTCAACGAAAATCAGAACAATCAAATGTAAAGGTACTTGAGTATTAGTAAATTGCATGTTAAGTCTTTAAGGATCGTAATCGCTACAGTGCTACGGGTCTACGGTGCTACGGTGCTACGGCATAAGGCTACGATATAACGGCCCCTAGTCGTTAACGTTAAAAGAAACTGCCCTCTGCTAACGGTGCTTCGGATTATGAGAATAGACTTACTTTGCTTAACGATCGGTTTAAGTAGTATCATGTTTAGTGAATGTCGAGATTGACCTCGTTTCTAGTGTTTTTTTAACGTAAAGTTTGAAAGCATTAATGAAAATATGTATTTTTTATATGATGCTATGGCACTTTTATAATAAATCGAGTTAATTTTTTATAACAAAGTGAATGATAAATACATTTTTAATTTAACTTTAAAAATGAGTTGGTAAAAGTTTTGGCATATTGTGTACTTCTTACACGTACAAGTATATACATACATAAACTAAAATGACAGCTATGTTGAATTTGCATGATGCTAAAATTTTCATAATATCTTTGTAGGCTCTCATTTTTCTAAAAGTCAAATCATTTCAAATGAATCGGCGAAAAAACAGAATATTCTCGAAACAAAAATACCCAAGACATTATTTTTTATCCGCAAATCCCGCCATTAATACGTCCCTTGGGAAATCAGTGAAAATCTGCATCGCCTTATGTCTAACTCGCCTTCAAACTTTTGTAATATTTGCGCAAATTAACTCTTTCGCTCCTTTCTTCATTAGCATAATAACCGTTGACAATTTTCATAAAATTTCTTCTTATATTATTTTTGATGATCACGAATTCATTCAGGTATAATTTGTATAAAATAGAAACTGCCGTTATCGAAAATTAATCAATATCTTCAGTTTACACAAGTAATCTAGTAAATTATTATTCTGTCATTTTTTTTATTCATAACACCGAATTCATCCGTAAAAATTATGTATAGTGTTCAATATATAATAAAATTTTGTAGAAAAATACTAAATACGAGCGACGAATAATGACAACTTTTAGGTTGCTACAACTGCGCAGGTGCAGCTATTTTAAAGGAGGTGTTCTAAAAAACTACCTTCGTTTCGTTAAGTCGTTAATGTAGTAAAGGATTTCAAAAGGAAAGTTTAAGAAATTTATTCTATAAAACTATATTATATTGTATTGTCTTTTATTAACATAACTTTTACACATTTAAAGTAAACACATTTTTACAGGATTGAAGTTTTGTATTATTATAAACTTATAATTATTTTACATAATTAAAAAATTTTACATCATTAAAATATATATTATATTGTGATTTTGATGTCTTCTATATTCTTGAAATATGTACTAACATATTAATACGTCACTCAATCTGCATATCGAACCGGGTATGTTGCCAACAACACAGTGAATCCATTGTGAAAGTGCATTCCACTTAAATAAGCTTTTGGATCACGTCAATAGATCTACGCCTATTTTATCCAAATTTACAACTAAAACCGGAATATAATAACCTAATAACGTTAAATGTTCAAAGCAGTTCTAATCGAAACAAGTGATTGTTACCACACGAAAGGAGCTTGTTTGGACGGTAAAGGTCGCATAACGAAAAAACCAGTATGACGCACACCCATCAATTGATGACCCGTTAGGTAAGAAATTTGGTCATCCAAGTGTTAGGCTTATTTAAAATTAATTAAATATTTTTTTAAGACTACATAATTTATTATTAACGTTAAAAAATTTAAAAAAAATCTCTAGCTTCAGGAACTGATAAGATAGTTGTAGGCATTTTTCTTTGCTATTCACCGTTTATATCTTTCTTTTGACAAATATTTAATTAATGTTGTAGATAGAAGAGAAGTAAATCGTAGGTAGTCGGCCGTGGGGGTAAAGCATAAGTCCTATAAATTACATTAATTCCACCATTAAATAATCCCAATAACTTACCGCAACTGAAACCGTCACTCGGCGTCTATCGATTTTACATTAACAAACCATTCCTTATCACCCTTTTTGTTTCGGGCTCAGAGCAGAGACGCGGACGTTTTTGCTTCCAATCGTTGCTAGTTCTTGCCGTAGACGAAATGAATCGGTTTTTGCGTCTTCAAACGTATTGAGTATTGCTTTTTTAGTACCCAGACTTTGCACCGATGGTGCCCTGTATATCTGTAACGTATAACGTTTTTGTTCATATAAAAAGCTTTGAAATTACAAGACCTTGTGTCCGTGCTTCAATTGTTCTAACGATTGACACAATGCATCACAAATATACCATGACGCACAGTTTAATTTTCATTCTTTCAGGCTCACAACTACAGAACAAGGTATTCGATGTCAGAAAATTATACATATAAAATATTTCCTATTACACAATACACACGTAAATGTTCGTTTATAGAACAAAGTCATATATTTACTATGTAACATAATGTGGTAAGGAATGAAAAAAATTGTAATTTAAAACACTGTTTAAATTAACACAAAATTGTTTAACCTCTGACGTGGGAGTTTTTAATGAATTCATGTCTAAGTTTGATGTTGGCTGGCGCAAAGTTTAATTTCATATTCTGGGGAGGACACAAGAAAAGATTGCTTTAGAAGACTAATCTTGTTACCGTAGTCCTGTAGGGTTAGCTAGTCATTGCATTTTGTAATTCCATTGGGAGGAACAAATGACTTTTTAAGATTAGCATATTTTAATTCCAAGATTATTTTATTAATATAAAATAAAAAAACATACTCTTTAAATTTAGTAATAATATTGTATATCACTAATAATTTATACTAACGTATATAATATTTTATTTTTCGTTTTTAATATGCAGTTTAATTATTATTACCAAAATTTTAACTACTTTTAACTTACTTAACTAACAAAGGACTAAGGGTTTAATTTTGTCGCCTTTCATCTGGAGACTAAATAAAAACGTCGTAATAAAATATCATTTAAATTTGCAATATATAAAAAACAATTGCTCTTATTTCACAGATAAATATGGTTATCTCTTCTGACTACGCGTGACTTTTTATTTCATAATTCAAGTAATGACCAAATTATAAGCCGAGTTCATTACAGCTCATCTCATATGAGCGTATCCATCAGCGTGTCACTGATGTGCTGACGTCATTTGTCACCCCGCCATTGATTACCCTTAGGCAATGTGCATAGTGGATATCATGTAGATTGGATACTAAAATTAATGGACTATTATTATTAAAAATGTGTTTTAGACGCACGTATAAGTATTACGTAATCAATTAGTATGAAAATAACTAGGCAAGTTAACAACAATATTTAAAAATACCTAAACTAACATGAATTTATAGAGGTTTTCTTACAGTTTTATTTTTAGTGAACTATATACCATACTATTCTGTATGGTAGTCTGGCACATAAGTTACGAAAAATATCCATAATGAGGATATTTTTCGTAGTAAAACGTGCTTGACGTACATTTTCCCGTTCTTGCTAATCCACTAAACGTACAAAAGCCACCTATCATCACTCGAGCGCATAAAATATGTTTTTGTTGTAGAAAATTTTCATTTTAATATCGTGGTTCAGTCAGCAATTTCACTATAATGTAAGGTCAACAAAAACCGGGAAAGCAGATTAAAATTGGCTTTCAAGCTTAGCGGCTTAGTGCTGAGCACATTTTTTTAATATATTCAAGATTCACCGAGCAACAGCTATCTATATGCGGACTTATTTTATCATACATAAACATTACTGCACAAATTGCTTTAGCACAGAGTGGAGGTGAATCAGCGATATTTAATATATTAAAGAAGATACTCTATTGAAGTATACCATTTGGCACTAACAGTACTCATGGCATGTAACTAAGAGATGGGGGACTGTTTCGTGCTGCAAAGCGTAGATGCCTGCGCATACTTTCCTTTTAAAAAAAACTTATGTATGTACGTATGTATATCTTTTGAGTGTTTAGTAATTGTAACAGTTGTAATTACACCTATTTTGTAACGACTAATCAATCTATATAATAAGTATTTTAATGTCAGTAAATAAACCATTCAATACTTTATTTAACGAAATATATTACCAATTTAAATTAGAAACGTTATTATTTTAAATCTTATGTGCATTGTGAATTCTGTCAAATTAATAATAAACTTGTATGAAATATATTTTGTATTGAAAATGTTATTAGACATATGTTATCTTAGTTCATTACGTTTTATTCACCGTTTTATGTTTCGATTTATTATTTATTACGGTGTTGCATTAGATTCGTGGTATGCAATTACGGTGGCAGCCATGCGTGTGATTGAAATTAAACACGACTTGATTGAAGACCTGATGAGGTACACCGCCGCTTGTTTTGATGTTAGTTAACTTTGATTAATTTTCAACAGAATTTGATTCCAATTTACTATTTAAATTATGTATATTTTTGTTTTATATCATTGATTGTGGGCCCATTATTAACAATGTTTTGGTATCTAAAGAAAACACTAAAAACTTTGCCTGTACAATACAACTAATTTAAATATGTGTTGACATATCAGTCTTAAACGCTTAAATAATCATGGTTATACCAAACATAACCAAAAAACCCAAGGTTCTTGCAAAAATCCATTACACAATCAGTTTGGGACTCAATAGGGTATGTAAATGAAACGGAGCGTTGTTGGTAGAAATAATAAGCCTGTTTTATATTCACGCATGCGGTGCCAGAGGGAAACCTACGTGCTATGTATTGACTGCGAAGTTACTTTTTATATCTATATATCGCCTTCTATTGGGAGTTCATTTTTGTACCCTTATTTTTGGTTCGTATTTTATGCAGTGGATTTGACTAGATACTCTTATGAATATTTTCCATAGGCCCTTAGTTTAGTTTTACAGTCCGATGCTCAAATGGAATAGTTGAGCTTCTTACACTTCTTACTTCTTCTATTTTGGCTTTCTGTACTGTCTAAGTGTTTGTTTTATAATAGTATGTATGTTAGCTGTAAGATTACTTATAATTAAATAAATAAATACAGTTCTTGCAATAAAATACTTTTGTTATCACGCCACTAACGGCAATTCTTACGTCTTTTTTTAGGTAATGTGTATATTAAGACAGAAATGCAATTTAATATTGTATTAATAAATTATACTTTGGATAATTACGCTCTTGAATATTATGCAAGCTACAAATTACAGCTTTCTAGACAGATTTAATACAAGCCCGTGACTGTATGTCAAAATAATGGATGGCTTCTATGCCATCTGAAGGTAATGTCCACTCGCAGATTACAGCGTAAATCTAAGTTTAGGTTAGGTCTATAACTGTTCTCAGAAATATCTAGATCCCATGCAAAACTGTAAATTAGGCTCAAATAATTATTCAAATAATTGGTTATGATTTAAAAAAGAAAATTATTCTATTGCTTAAGAAAGATTCGTAGTTAAAATATTTTTTTTTTTTTTTTTTTTTTATTAAATAGGGGGGCAAACGAGCTGCGGGACGACCAAAAAGGGCAGTCTACGCAGCCCATAGACACCCATTATTAGTGGGTGCGTTGCCGGCCTTTGAGGGAGGAGTAGGCTCTCTTCTTAAACATTTGGAGGTCGTATCTCTGAGGGAAGACCCCCCCCGGGAGCCGATTCCACAGTTCGCTAGTTCGCAAAAGAAAATGCCTTGTGAAGCGGACCGTGGAAGACCTCCAACCATCAAGATGATGCTGGTGAAATTTGGAGGTCATTCGGCTCGTACGGTGTTGGAAAGAGGCAGGAGGGATCAACCCAAACAATTCTTCCGAACACTCTCCGTAATAAATTTTGTAAAAAACGCAAAGAGACGCAATGTCTCTGCGTAGCGATAGAGAATCAAGCCGATCAGTAAGACATTGGAGATTGACAATTCGACAAGCCCTTCGCTGAATTTGGTCAAAAGGAAGAAGCTGGTATTTGGGAGCACCGGCCCAGAGATGCGAGCAGTATTCCATATGAGGTCGTACTTGAGCTTTGTAGAGCTGCATACGTTGCACCTCAGTGAAATACTGCTTAGCCCTTCCCAAAACACCCAGCTTTTTGGAAGCCAGTTTGGCTTTTTCTTCCAGATGACTGCGAAATTGGACTTCTTTCGAGATGCCAACCCCAAGGATACTGAGGCTGTGTGACGAACTAAGGAGAGCGCCTTCAAATTGAGGAGACACGACAAAAGGATCTTTCTTGGCAGAAAAAGAACAAACCTGAGTCTTTGTAGGATTAAACCTAACAAGGTTGTTACTACCCCACACAGAAACCTTCTCCAGAATCGACTCAATTTCGAGAACAAGTAAGTTACGGCTCTCATCAACCTCAGATCGAGACATGTTCGGATGGCCGGAATATAATGTGTCGATGGTGCTGTCGTCTGCATAGCAATGAATGTTGTCGATATTCAACAGGTCATTGATATGCAGAACGAACAGGGTCGGCGAAAGGACACAACCTTGCGGAACGCCTGCATTGATGGGTCTAGGATTGGAGCACGCTCCGTCAACTAGGACTTTAATGCTACGTCCTACAAGAAAATTTGCCAGCCATCGGCATAAGTCATCGGGAAAACCGTATGACGGTAGTTTCGAAAGAAGCGCCCTATGCCAAACCCTATCAAAGGCCTTAGCTATATCCAAGCTGGCGGCCAAAGCCTCACCCTTACTTTCCACAACTTCGGCCCATCTATGAGTTAGATAGGCAAGAAGATCACCAGCCGAGCGGCCACGGCGAAAGCCATACTGACGATCACTAATTAGCTGGTGCTCCTCCAGATATCGCAAGAGCTGCCTATTGATGATAGACTCCATTACCTTTGAAAATAAAGAAGTGATTGCGATAGGTCGGTAGCTGGATGGTTCAGAGCGGTCACCTTTTTTGGGAATGGGATGAACATGCGCAGTCTTCCATGAGCTTGGAACTACGCCCGAGGAGTACGAGAGTCGAAAGAGCCGTGTAAGCACCGGAGTCAGCTCAGAAGCACAAGTCTTAAGAACGATCGAGGGAATGCCGTCAGGACCACTTGACTTGTGGGTGTCAAGGGAGATTAAGGCCTTCCGCACACCAATCTGTTCGAATCGAACTTCAGGCATAGAAAACCCGCAATGCGGAATAGTAGGCGGTAAGGTCCCTGAGTCATTGAGCGTGGAGTTAGATGCAAAGAGAGAGCAAAGGAGCTCTGCTTTCTCTTTCGCCGAGTGAGCCATCGAGTCATCCACCTTTCGCAAGGATGGTAAAGAGGGCTGACAAAAGTTTCCCTGAGTTGCCTTCGCCAATGACCAAAAGGCTCGAGTTCCAGAGGGCAATTTCGCGAGCTTTTCACCAATTCTGCCAATATGTTCCGATTTTGCTTTAAAAATTTCTCGTTTAAGGGTGCGGGTAGCTGCATTAAATTTCTTTTTATGGAGAGCTACATCGGGATCCTTTATGGCCATTGCGTGAGCCCAGATTTTATAGTACTCTAGCTTAAGACGGGAAGCCTCTTTGCAAGAGTGGCCAAACCATGGCCGAGATTTACCACGAATGGGGACCATAGAGTAAGGGATATAGAGTTCCATTGCTTGTAGCACCACATCGGCGACAGATTCAGCGCTGGCGTCAGGATCACTACCCTTGAAGCAGACTTGCAACCATGGGTATGCTGCAAAGAAATGACGCATGTCATCCCAATTGGCCGATTTGTAATGCCAGACACGACGGCATTCCGAAAACTGCGGGCGGGTTCGACGCCTAATTGGCACAACGGTCCGCACCAAGCAGTGGTCGGAGGACCCAAGTGGGGCATCCACAGCAACCTCATAGAAGTCTGGGTGAGAAGTCAGCATAAGATCTAATAACGAAGGCTGATGGTCAGCTCGGTCTGGTATTCGCGTAGGCGTTGTGACCAGTTGAGTTAAAGCATATGCAAGAGCGAAATCATGGAAGCCTCTTCCCGAATAGTCGGTCGTACGAGAATTTAACCACTCAGAATGATGGGCATTGAAATCACCCAATATAACGACTTCAGCAGGCGATAGAGACAGAAGGGAATCGAGTGCAGTTTGGACATGTTCTATGAGTCGATCGACCTCGGTGTTGCCGCTGTGTGACCTGTAAAGGCAGCAGTATATGCGGGGATGGTCAGCACATTCTACGCGTACCCACAAGGTAGAAAGATCGGATTCTTCCAAATGTAAGAGGCGACGGAAATTTATATCCTCACGAATGTAAACGCATACACCGGCTTGTGGCCTAAAATTATGCTCAAGACAATAGCCTGGATAGTGCAAATGTTCAACAGACGAGGGAACTATCTTGGTCTCCGTTAGAAACAATAAGGCCGGCTTAGCCGTCTCGAGGTGAAAGTGGACGGGATTTAAATTAGATTGAAGCCCCCTAATGTTAGTAAAGTCTGTGTTAAATCGTGTTACCGTGAGTTTATTTCTAGATTTGCCTCTGCAGTTGAGCGGTATTTTGTCCCCCCCAGAATACGCGGGACAGCCTGAGTGAGTACACCCAGGGACGGATTCTCCTGTACTAGAAGTGCAGGTACCCTCCTGGGGTAAAAAAGTTCTATTAAATAACGCTGCCATGATGATTCGGAGAGGAAGGGGATGAGCTTCCGGGAATCCCACAATATAAAACGAAACGCGACACACGTCCTGCGTGGGCCACTTCACGCTTTTTTCCAATGGGAGAGTGGTATTACCCCGATCGTGTCGGCTCAATCGGCTGCTTACGCAGCATGACACTCCCACTACTTGGACTAACTGACTGCGCTGGTGGAAATAGTTATTGTTCAAATATCCCACCAGCGGGCGATGGGGTCGTCACTGCCCTACGCCTTAAAAAACCCTTAGTCGCCTTTTACGACACCCACGGGTAGAGATGGGGAGGTGCTATTCTATAAGCCGGCACAACACGGCGAAAAGTAAATATTTGTTTTTTAAAGTGAAACTTTTATTACATCGTCTCAAACTTTTTCGTCTGTGTCTTGCATGTCGCGTGACGGTCGGCCCCGGATAGGGATACAGTGAAAGGCGCTCGTCATAGCAGCCAAGGCCAATATGGCGGCGCCTATAGTTCGCACCAGCTGACCGTGTAGTGTATAGATTATTATTTAATATGTATATATAATCTAAATAATTGTTAAGTATTTTGTATGTCGTACTCTCTAAGACACAGAGTTCAATAAAAGTATTAATTGGAGACTTATTCTACTTTTATTATTTCCCATTATCATTCCAATTTTCCTTGTATAAAATTAAGATTGATAAAGCGATTTTATACCCTTAATGGAATATTATTCCAAATTTTTTTAGTTAAACGTCTATAATGTGAAAAAAAGTTTCACTTTTACCGTGGTTTCATAAAACCACAAATCCTTTTTTTTACTATGATTCTTACTTAAGACACAAATTTGTTCGTTAGAATTTTTGTTTGTTTAATAAATTATTATAAATTTGTAGGTGTCAATGGGGCTTAGGAAAAGTTATAATTACATCAGATAACATCAACAATATATAAATTTATGTTAAAAGCCATTAATCTCTTCCTGGTCTAGTAAATACCTCGAGTATGCCTAGATCGTTCATCACACTCTAGAGAGCTCGTGTCAGCGTACATGCTTTGCAGATATGTGGACATCTTCATGTCTTACTAAAATTATACTGTAATAAATAATCTGAAATTACATATCATTAGATTCAAATTTGGATAAGACTTACAATTTATAAAATTGCAAATCCATGATTTTTGTGCCGTTATTTGAAGAAAGGAGCAAATAGAAATATACGGGCGTGACCTTGAACAAATTACCTAAATAATGTTTTTTTTTCTATCTTTAGTTTCTGTGTAGTAGGCATACAAAAATATCCGTCTGGTTCATCTAGACTCTAGAGGTTCAATGAAAGGAAATTATTGATATTATGAGCATTGGTAAAAATTATTTAGTAGAATTACAAAAGCCTTTCTAAGTATAATCTTTATAATATTTTCTAAAAGTATCTGCCAAATGTGTATTGAAAACGAAAATTTTTATATTTTATCTTTTAAAATATTAATCATAACTAAAAATGGAATTGAAGAGTAACTAGAAACAGAGTTATCCTCATAAATAACCCACTAATCTTTTAGTAGGTATTACAAAGTTATAACATTGCGTACCCTTGTCTATTTATGTATTTAAAATAACCATCAAGTAAACGAACACGAATAAGTTTCTCATTTAAACCACGATTTAAACCGTTTAAAAGCCGTTAAAAACTCTGAGTTAAATGTATCGCAATAATCGAATTTGTGCAGCACCTGTTGGTTAATTCGATAGCGTTGTGACTGGCATATTGGACCTGGATCAAGATAAAAACTTTAAGACCTATTGTATGCAACAGCTGTGACCTTTATGCCTTTGAACTGTCGTTATCACAAAGGATAACTGCGTACATTTAAACTCGTTTAACATAAAAGCAGATTTTACTGACATAATTAATAATTTGATACTTTTTATAGTAGCAAGACTAAGTTAGGTAACTAGTCATGGCCTGCGATATGGTTTATTCGCAAAAAAGAATAGCAGTATATTAACTACGCAACCTGCCCATTGCCCAATTATATTTTAATTACAATATATTCTATTTTATACGCGATTTACTGAGAACAGACCTTTTTTCTATAATAAATAGCTTGTGTTCTATTGCAGACTGAAATGCATCCTTTTTATATTAAGATCAGATGTTTTAGAATTCCATCTAAACTTTAATTCAATAATATTCATACATCTATAGTTAAAAAGTTGAGTGAAAAAAATGAATTCGCAATAGATATATTGTTCATATCCAGCCGTAAAGATTTGCATTCTAGACAGATGCAAACGTTTAATATTAAGACCCGAAGTCATTGATTTACACGAAGCACGAAGCAGGGGTATTCGGTTCGGTGTAAAAGCTTTATATATGTTACAAACTTTAAGTACAATAATTATGTGAAGTAACGTTCTTATTATAAAAAGTAACATACACTATTTATACTACTGCACTCATCCATTTTTATCAAAACGGATTTATTTTTGCCATTTGCCAAAAAATTTGTACGTATTCAAGGGTGTTTTCATAGGACAATTTTTATAAATTCGAGGGCATTTTATAAAACTGCGGTGTAAAAATAAACAATAAACTACAAGCAACCTTTTCAGAATGCCAAATCATAAAATGACTGCTTCACGACTGATTTGAGAGCGACCGCCGATGCGAAAACCGCTGTGTGAGTTCGAAAAGTGAGTTACAGAATCGCAGGGCTGAGCTTATATACTTTATAATACCATCTAGCTACTGCTTAGCATAAAGACAAAACACTAGGCTTTTAAAATGCTTACAAGAAATTATATTATTCCATGTCTCTTAGATAACAAGTTGGAATAGTCTCATTTTTATAGCTGTAAGAAGCTAGTAAAATATTGTCAAGACAATTTCAAGGTTATATTTTACGAAGACGCTCGCTCCGGTGTGACAGACAGCCGTTGTGCGACGGCGAACACTCAGTCTAGGAGATTTATGGGCGTCTACTCTGCGGCCGCACGTCTCACTGATGTACAAGAGACGTTGGATTTATGCGACGTATAAATGTACGGCGAATTAAAATTGGATGCTACGGTGTGATGGTCATGATATGATGTCATATTTATCTATATAGGTAGTAGTCATGTATAGCGGAAAATTTTTATAGCTTCACAAAAAACCATCAGCTTCTTTATTGTATTGTGGTCATGTTAGATGCAAGAGAGAAAAGCTAATTACAATAGACTTACTGTTGTGTTGAATCTGACTCAGTATTACAAATGATTTAATATCTATCTAATAATGTCATGATACAGTATCTAATATTCTAGGCCGTAATAATTCAACTTGTAATTCAACTTGTCCAAATATCGTATGATAATAATACAACTTTATAAAAGTAGATCTTAATTTTAAATTCAACTTAATAGAAACCTCTAAATCATCGTACCAAATAAACAAGTCCATACCGAATATTTAAATGCTAAACACACCAATAACCAAACGATACAAGAAATCACTGTTGGTATCGTAAAAATTCACATGTCATAAAAATATTGTCCACAAGAGCAATAAATGCAAAGTTTCACAACAAAATAAAATAGTGGAGTTTCGACTAGTTTCGGCAAGCGTTTTTGATAGTTGCAAATGTACGTAATAGGTTTGCTGGCATACAACCAGAGGATTTGTGTGAGAAAAAATGTAGGTGGCGCGTCCGACGTGAACTAACGCCGTGTGGCTATACGTATATAATATATATATATATATATATATTTTAAGATAACGTGATTATTTTTAGACAATACTCATTTATGTATTTGTATTTATTACATGAAACCTCAGGATAATCTATTATTGTTCTAACAAAAACCAGAGGTGCTACAACTCATGAACTCAGATTTCTGTTTCTTAGTCATTTCTTGTAGTGATATAGATGATAAGCCTGACATTACACAACCTACATTTTTGGGTCGGTTGCTGGTTTCTTTTTGACGTTTTCTTTAAACATACGAGCGAATGTTAAATGTGCCATTGGTCCAGCCCTGATCGAACTTTCAGTCTACTTTACTGAAGTATTTCCGAACCAATTCAACTTGGGGTTCTTCAAGAAAAGAGCGTACCAATTCTTAAAAGGCCGGCAGCGCGCTTGCAAGCCTTTTGCCCGTTGCCTCCTGTAACATAAAAATTATCTTAATATATAAAGCAAACTCTGGTTTGTTTAAACACTTATATTTCGCGACCGGAAATTAAAATCGTTACAAAAATTGTCAAAAAAATCTAATACAAAATGTTCATGGGTGTCGTAACTGTCAAACATTACGATACGATAAGCTCTCCCCTTCAATTAAAGAACGTATTTAAATAAAGGTTTTGGAAAAAATATATTTCAAGTATATTAGGTTTAATAATTTAGAAGAGTGACTGTAATGATACAGAATGACATTATTATATAAGTTATCAAATATTTATGCGTGCGTTCAATATTATTGTGAAAACTAAGGAAAATATATCAAGATACTTAAATAAACAAATTAAAACACATTTTTACGTTGATTTTTCCTATTCGGTGACAGAAGTGAACTTAATATTTATTTTGTATTCATTGTATTACTATCATAAACTAAGTTCAGCTAATCTGTAACACGACATTCATTGACTGTTAGGCGGTACGAAGTTCGCCGGGGTCAGTTAATTTAAAATAAATGATTGTAATATCGTAACAAGAAGAACCAAATTTTTTCTTTGATAATTATTATACTTTGTTCCTATAGTAGACTTACTTGATAATATATAGACTTTATCAAACTCACCTATTTTGTCTATATTGATTAGTCGTCTAATATTAATTTGTTATTCGTATCAATTCTGTAATTATACCCAATGTTAGTCAGTTACTGTGCGTACCACGGACTAGTTTAGAACTGAATTATTAAAGACCTCATTCGTCGACATGATGTCGCTAACCAGACCTGTATTATTTAATTTAATATTTAAAAATAGGAATCGATAAATTTTAGTTTTCATTCAGCGAATGCACTTAAAAATTTTCTCGTATAAACCAGTGTTTCCCAACGTAGGACCCACGCCCCACAGGGGGGCTGTTAAAATTTGATTGTTAAAGGGGGCTTTTCGAAAATTTATTAAAAATATTTGGAATTTAATGTCAGTTTTTTATTATATGTTTTGAAAATGTACTTACTATTTCGTTAACAATTTCCTAGTAATTTCTTCCAAAAACTCTACTATAATAACTATATATCATTTAAGTTTCTTAAGTAAACTATTCAATTTTTTAGTATTAAAAGTTATGTATTAGGTACATATGGGGTATACAAATTTTGGAGAGTTTAAAACAATTGAGAAAACATTCTAAGAAACATAATATTGGGTGGCCTTATCATTCCTATGCGCTATTTTACAAACAACCGTCGTTTACAAGGATATAAAAATATCTTAACATTTAGTGTTTAACTAAATCTTAGTTACATACGGTTTCCTTTCTTTCCGTCTACCTAACAGCTACAAAGAGTTCTTGCTAAAAAGCCTTAAATGTTGAAGTAAGTTTAACTTAAACATCTAGCTCGCTACACTTAAGTACACAATTTATCTCACAAAGGAAGTGTTAGGTTACAAGAAACGATTTAAAAATTCAAAACGTGTTTTGGCCTTTTTTAAACTTGTTCCCCGTCCACAATGCCTTGGCAAAGTTTCAGTTTTACCTTTGTAAGGGATTTGAAGCCGTCACACGGCGTGTTGTGAATTATTACTGTATGTATAAAAGTAATCTTTGTGTTATATATTTAATGTTCAGCGGCACGCTCATTTTGGTTAAGATATGAAGTTAGATACTTGATTAAAACAAACCTATAAATTTATTATTCATTACTGATATACATTTGTGTCTGAACACGTTTTTTTTTATATAAGTCTTTATCTTGCGATCAGTCAGCTAAACTATGAGCAGAAGTATTGAGAGCTGTTAGACGTTCAGAGCAAAATCTCCATCGAAAAACACGTAATTAAGTTTTCGCAAAACTAAGATTGTTCTTACAGATAATAATTTTCAGTTACTTTTGTTTTACTTTTTTTTATTGTAAAGTCGTGAACAACTAACTATTATTTAACCATTAACGTCCAGTCTTATTTACTAAATATTTATTTATATATATATATATATTTTTTTTTTTTAATGTAATAGGAGGCAAACGGGCAGGAGGCTCACCTGATGTTAAGTGATACCGCCGCCCATGGACACTCACAATGCCAGAAGGCTCGCAAGTGCGTTGCCGGCCTTTCAGGAATTGGTACGCTCTTTAAATAATTCCAATAGATAATATCTTATCAAAAACCAAGTAAATTTTTAAGTGTATCCTTTCACATTGAACAGCTACTGGAATCGCATAGTTGCAGTAAAAAATATTTAAGCTACATACCTTTTACCCATGCCGTAAACATCCGTTAATTGTCCTCCCACTAAGCTACGGATAGTCATGGAACGGAAAACGTGACCTGACCAAAATTAAAGTTTTGTCGAAAATACCTGTATCACGTATGCGGTTCGCTGTTTGAGTTAATTCCTCCTACCTGACCAAAATACTGACCGCCTGTATCAGTGTCATTTCTGTCACGCAATTTCCTCTTTACATGGTTTATACAGAGAGACAACGTTATCGTACTAATAAAATACTTAAAACTACGTTATTATGACATCGATACTACTCAAACCTCACAAATACATTCTTATTATACACCTTAGAATCATCACACAGAGGTATTATTAATGTAATAAATCGCATAGTAGGCTTTGAAAAAATACGCTTTCATTTATTATTTACACAGACTGACATATGAAACCAAGGTAAAACACAGACGGATCTAAATAAAGATGACAAGCAATTGAATTGAAAAGAATATTTTATGGTATATGGATAACTAGTAACTGTTATAACTAACAATGCTTTGCTATTGTATAATATCAAATAATAAATAATATTGTTAATAGTTAAGTAGTAATTATTGATCTTATAGTGTAAATAACTCTCTAATAATTCTTATTTCTTCTTAAGATCTTCTCTCACCATCTCTTCAGGTTCGAAATGTTTTAGTACCTTCAATGTATAAGGGTTATATATAGTAGTTGCAAGTCCATACAAACATTGTGTATAACAAAAAACTTGGCGATTAAAAAGAGTGGCGGAGAGTTTATTGCCAGTTCGTCTCTTCCGTTCTACGTCTTTGATCTGAGAACTGGCAGTGAATGTAAAATTAGAAGCATTTCTTATATATTTATTTTTTGACGTTCATAAGTGTACATTTTGTTACCTATATGATTAAATGATTTTTTTTTTAATTTAGTGAATAACCACCGTAAAAGCTTTGTTCGATACCATAAATATAAATAAAAAAGATCCTTTATTCAGTGTTTATAAAAAATGGATCAACGTGATCATAGACTTTAGCGGATTATCCAAATCCATCAAGATGGTGAATAAATGTATTCAAATCTCATACGGTCTTAGTAAATACATTCAAATTTTAAGTAAAACGACTTAAACTCCCTCAGAAAACAATTTAACTCAAAGTAGAGGAGGTTTCGACTTACGATACAAAAAGACGGCCTGAGAGAGCTGACGCTAAGTGAATAACTGAATAGTTAAACTCTCATAATATTTACATAAACCGTACATTAACGGCGTGGTCAAAGTTACAAGCGGAAGCGTTGCTTACAGCGCTAAATTAAGTTGTAGCAATATCAATGTCATTAAAGTTAACATTACTAAAACATACATATAAGCTTCTAAGCAAAGAATCATAGTTGCTTTTTCAACTTTTTTAAGTGCTTTGGCACACTTGAAGATTATCAAAATCATTTCACTGAGTTCTCGTGTAATAGTTCAGTGAATCTTAAACGAATGACAACGATGTTTCGCCTCCATGGAATGTAATTAGTCAACAGAATCTCTGAACCAAAACTCGTTGGCAGTCTACATGTAGAGCTATATTATTACATCTATTCGAACAATCCTAATCCAACGCAACGTCGTCTTTTGTTTTACATCGGCAACAGTGTACTCTGTCAAATTGTGATAAAACTAGAATTTTAATTGAAAACTTTAATCAACTTATCATATTATAATTTAGCTAGAATTCCTACTATCTTCGATAAGGGTAGGTGTTTCTAAGATTGCAAAATAAATAGCTATATCTTGACACTTGCACCAGCTGATAGTGTGCAGACGAACGTATGGCTCGTAGTAAATGAACCAAAAAAATTCACATTGATCGAATACCCCCTAATGTAATATCCCAAACATAGTCGGCATGACTTGTGAATATGTAATGGAAGAAATTGTGCGATAAACGGCATATTATCGTGAGCTGTTTCTTACATTTTCGTGGTATATTAGCATTAAATACAGCTTTAAACTCAAGCTTTTAAGTGTTTCCATTACGTTAATATTATATGGGTTTTCTAGCTGCCATGTTACATTCCATACTTAATATAGCGCTATTCCAATATAAGTGTAAATTGTGTGAATAAGTGTAAGTAAATTAAGATTTTAATAGGTCTTTAAAAAATACTATGACATTGAATTAATTTAGAGGTTTTTAATATATTTTTTTTAGTTGATCCGACTGACTCCGTGGCTGACAATATTTGGGTCCGATTTATTAGAAATAAATATTTCTGGTTCAGACAATTAATTTAGAAATGTAATCAAGAAACAGGGCAGATATATTTTTGAAAAAGATATTACCCGAATCTTCTATATCGCTATTCTTCTTCCTTCCTTGTCAAATACTTAAAATAAATAGTACAAGCGAAATATTGTTGCTCATAAAGCAACAGTCTAAAGATATTAATCTTGGAGATTAGAGATTAGGCGGTTATGTTCCAATTAATATTAAAGTGACTGATAAGAAATTGGCGGAGTGGGCTTATGGCTAGTCATAATAAGGCTATTATATCGGAAGAGCCTTTGTCAAGACTGTAAGTATTTATTACACTGAGCAATCACGTATTGAAAGATAATATAAGTTGATAAGATGCTTTGCCTTTGTCATACGATGAAGTTTTTTTAATATTAATATCAAACCATAAATTCGCGTTCAATATTTTCTGTATTGATATAGTAGTTGATTAAACTAAGTCTATCCGAAACCCAAGTATGTTTTTTAAATTCGCATTTTTAAACTATATTTTCTCTAATTTGTATAACTGGGATTAATTGTTATTAAAACTTTACAGATAAAATATGAAAGCTATAGAAATCCCTAAGCAATAACATCCAAGGTGTTTGCAAGCCTTTAGAATCGAGCGATGCATTGTGCATTGGAGTTTTTATAATTCTTCATAGCATTAAGTACTTTGATGTTATATTGTTTTTTTTTCCTATTCAGCTAGTTCTTCTGGTCCGTTCTAAGTCATTGATTTCTTCGTCGTCGTCTTATCTTAAAGAATAAATTATATTTTAATTTTTGATTCGTCGTCTCGAATTCGTAATTGAAAAAATTAATTTAACTTTACTACTTCATTAACTTTTTGTTATTGGTGTTGCGAGGGCAAAATCCAATATATTATAAAATAGACAACTAATAACCGTCCTCTTTAAACTCACCCATAACTTCATAGAAATCTTATCGACTAAAGAGTAAAAATCAATATCCTTTTATCGTTACATAACGCAGCCTTTAAATAAAACCCTGTTACACAACTGAGTTCCATTTGAGCCGAAAGCGGCTTATCGACTTACGAGTATTGACCCTTATCGCCTACATAAACAATCGACATCGCAGGACCCATGAATTTGCAATAAATACACTGTGATATGTTAAAAATGCCATACATTATTTATATTAGATACAGCTTAAGCCGGAAAAACCGAGCTTTCTGATAGTTACACCAAAGTTTAAACACCTTGTACGTATATAAACGTTGGCTTTTTTATGTAATTAACAAATACTAGTTAGTTTGTTAAAGTATAATTTAAATCGTGATTATAAAAAATAAAATTTTATTTTTATATTTAAACCAATTTTTTTTATGAATGATAAGAATATTAGACTAAACAAAAAAAATTGTCTACCTGATGGCCTTTAGTTTAGTGATTTTGCAAAAACACGATAAAGAACTCAGCTTGACGCAAAATTACGCTACAGGCTTGATTCCGAATCGGAAGTCGAGAAAGAATGAAGCCTGATAATAGTATGATTAACTTACAGCTTATGCTATTTATTCCTAATGTGTTGTTTCTTATAACCGTTATTGTATAATAATAATTTCCTCTTAAAAAATACGTTGTTTTTGTTGTAGCTTTTTCTTCTGAAACCTTGTTTACTATTGAAATATACGTTTAAAGAGTATAACAAATTTACATTTATGATATGAACTAGTTGTATATAAGACAAATAGACGATGCGAAAACCTCGTACATATTCAAAGTTAAATCCGAATCAGCTTCTTGCGAGTCGGATCTCGAGTGTCAAGGCGTTAAGACGCGAGATATAATTGTATTCTGTTTGTCAAGCAAATTACATAACTTTTGATACTTACTTCCTAAAATTTTGGAATTGGATATTGGAATTTCTTTCGTTTTTTCTTATAGTCAAAGCGATAGCAGTTAAATAACATAAATACCTGTGCTAAAGAATTATTATTACAAGGTTCATTAATGTTAATTCTTATTTTTGACAAAGCAATGTAATTCAGTAGTTAGAAGTTAAAAACTCTAAATCTAAGTACTTTCTTTAGAATCTAAAAGTTGTATCAACGATATATCGATTATACGCTTTATTTCAGATAAGATCTTTATCTGTAATTATCAGATAACACCAAAGATTTGTTGTTCAAACAATGTTTCACGAACGCTCGGTCAGTATGTATCAAGTTGCATCAGAATGCTCGCCAAAGATAAAGTTTGTGTAATTAGCACTAGCTCTTCACTTCACACCTGTGCTTCACAATGTTATTAATTATTCCTCCCTCATTGTTATATCATACGATATGAATATCGCTTTTAATGAAATTTCTAAGTTATTGACAACAGTTTTAACTAAATTAGATTTTTGGAGTTATACTTCTTTAGGCGCGTTATGAAAAATTTATGAGAGTGAAATTTTACGATGCGCGCGCACCGTGACACAAAATTCAGTATGGGCGCCGAGCGTGCGCGATCGAGATGGGAATAAGACAATCTACTTGTAGTACCTTTTAAACAAATAAAGCACTTTTAATAATTTTTTCAAAGAAATTTAGCAATGCTTTTTCACAAAGACCTATTTATACTTAGTTAAAAGGTTATGAAACATACCTAGTTATTAAATTGAATTAATTATATAATATAATAATTATTATTATTAATATTAATTAATAATTGAATAATATACTAAATATTAAATATTGTTAAATTATTAACGCTAAATATTTATTATTAATTATTTTAAAAAAATAAAGGAACCCAAAGAAGTATAACTTACGCGCGTACATAAGTACACGCACCATTTTTTTTTTAATATGTTGGTTCTATTAAACCAGAATCATCCGCGTTTAAGGTCCTAATAATAGATCATTGTCTGCCTAGCGGCTTGAGTATGCGATTCTTATCCCTGAGGTAGATCCCCGGCTTTTTCTATGTACGCATTTAAAACTCACTGGTACTGTAAAGGGGAACATCGTGAAGCAATCTGCATGCAAGAACCAAAAAGTCTTTGCGTGTATCGGGTACATTAAGGCTGATTGCCTAATTTAGTGTTTAAATGTCCAAGACGAAACACATCCCTGTTTTTTTAACGCCATAATTATATGTATTTGAGGTTGAGTGACACACATGGCATTTTATGAGTTAAGTTTTTGTTATTATAAAAATATATAATCGACATCACAGACATAAATATTAAAAATATTTTTTTAAAAAGCGTTTTTCGGCGAGGCTCGACTATAAACTACAACTGAATTTCAATACAAATTTTATCACAATCCTAATTTTTCTATAAAATTCCAAAATTTAAAATATAATTTCTTCAAAAGAATTCTTTTTACATCTTCAAATATGGTTCAAATTAATTAACTGAGAAAAATTCTCTGAACTTAGTATGTCGTAGTTTCAGAAGTCTTGCCAAATTGAATGCGGACTTTTACACTACTACACAGCGTATAGAATTTACAGTTGAAAATAGATAATAATTGCCTATGTTATCGTGAATATTATCGGGAAGACTAAGTTTTAGGATTCGATAATTGGTTCGATATTAGGGGTGGTTAGCTATTTACTGTTCAAACTATTTTATTATCAATTTTCCATCTGATTGTTAGTAAACTGTATCAAAAGATTTGGCAGCGTTGATACCAAATATGCTTTCGTATGCGTTCTCTTTACATGTTTAGATAAAATTTTGTCCATCAAATCCAAACCACAATAAAACTTGGGAAATTTTAAATGGAATAAAATCAAATCGTGTTAGAGTTTTAACCATCTAGAACAGAATTAAATATAGTTCGAAAAAATTCAATCACACAGAAGATATAATATATGGCACCTTCATATTACACATATCTTTATTGGTAGGTAATCATAATGTAGTTAATTGTATTTCAACAACTTTGATAGTAAGTATAAAGAGTACCAGATAGACTCGAGATATTCAATAAGTAAAAAAAAAATTACATTCAAAGCTAAATAAGGTTGATGTCTTTCACCGCAAAGCCTTAGTTTTCCGTAAAATAGCACTAACGTAGTCTGTTAAACAAAAGCTATTTAATATTAAGCTTATTCGAAGAAGCTTTTATTTCATTAAGAACTTGTATAAAGGAATAATTATAATATCTCGCTCGCCTTGTAAATTGTATGCTAATTTGGGGTCGAAGTCAGGGGACAATGTCTGAATATTCGCCGCCATCTTGAATCGCATCTCAAACTTGATTATTGGGGGATCTTCCAAAGTTAGGCTTTGTCATATTATTAATAACTAACAGCTATACGTGAATTCACTTGGAAAAATTGCATGAATAACAATTAAAACAAAATTTCCATTTATAATTATTTTAACACACTCTTTACTTATTTGAGGTTTGTGAAAACCTATGACTGTTACTTAAATGGATCTTTGATATATTTCTGGATTGCATGAACATTGCAAATGACTTCTCTGATATATTTTCTTTTTAAAATGGTTAATTTCGTATAGTAAAACCAAAAGCTTAGGCCCGAGTTGTTTTTAAATAATTCAGAGAGAGATGGATCCTTGTAAGCGTTATTCCGAATACAGTTTCAGGTAGACAAAGCCGTAGGCGATAACTAACATCAATATAACAGCAATCGTGTCTGCACAGTACTCATCCATTGCTCCCATTTGTTAGGTTTCCTTTTTAAGTGCAGCTTTGTGTTGATTCAAAAGGAAATTGAAACAATAAGTCTACGCGCTGAATGTAAGATTAATCGTTGTGTAATTTCATTTTGAATATTTGTTAAAAAGCTTTCAGAAGTTTAAACTTTTTCTGGAATGTATATACGCTACGGACATATAGCATAAAGATTAACTCTAGTTCAGTAATTAAATTTTATTTTAAATCATTAACTAACTCCGTCTGTTGAGCTTATGCAAATGGCAAATAATAATGACAATAGTGAAATTTTAAGTGGATTGTTTATTTTTACATAAATCTAATATATAAAATTGTCACATGTCACAACATGTCACAATGTTCGTTCCCATACTCCTCCGAAACGGTTCGACCGATTCTTATGACATTTTTTATACATATTCAGTATATCTGAGAATCGGCTACTATCTATCTTTTAAACCCCTTGATGGTGGTCCATCCCTATTTTTTTATTTTCCAGATAAAATTTTTGGTTTATATTTTTTATGATGCAGTATGCAAAATACATTCACGTAATTTTCACCCCTCTACGATCAACCCCTATAATTTATTTGTTAAACAAAATTATATGACTTGAACTATGTAGAGAAAAACTCACAGAAAAACCTAAAAAGTTTTCATTCCAAACCGAACAGTCTCTGGGGAGCATAGCAAAATGTTCCATGTTTGTATGTAGTAAAAAGGTAGGCTAAGTAAAATCATATTATGGAGAAACGAAGTTCGCGGGGGCAGTTAGTAATATATAATATGTAACGTGAATTATTGAATAATACATATAATAATAATAATCAGTGGCGCTACAACCTTTTTAGGTCTGGGCCGCAGATTTCTGTATCGGTTTCATGATCATTTGTTAATCTAATAGGCAAGTAGGTGATCAGCCTTCTGTGCCCGACGCACGCCGTCGACTTTTTGGGTCTAAGGTCTAAGGCAAGCCGGTTTCCTCACGATGTTTTCCTTCACCGTTCGAGCTAATGTTAAATGCGCACATAGAAAGGAAGTCCATTGGTGCGGGGATCGAACCTACGACCTCAGGGATGACAGTCGCACGCTGAAGCCACTAGGCCAACACTGCTCTATTAAAAATAATAGTGGGAATTATTAAATAATTGCAAAGATCGGTCCTGTCACATAAATTTAACATTAGACACTAGTCCATTTAAGTGGTAGAATGAATTCGAAAACCGGCTCAATCCAGTTAAATGGGTAATCTCTTACAGCTCACTCGTCTCCGAATAATCTTTCTTTGTGCAAAATCACATTAAAATGTACTTGGTGAAGTAACAGCGAGTCGTGCCAAACGTTACATTGTAACTATCTCTTAGAATATCATAGTTCTTTTCTTTGTTTTAAGAGTCTTAAGTTTGAATTTTAATATAAATTAGCGAAGATTCAGTGTGAATATGCTTGTAAAGTATCATAGAAGTAATCGTATACCGTCAAAGTATTTAGATTCTCAATGCATCCACATTTTTAAGGAAAATAAAGATGGTAATCTTATTAGTATTTAATTTAAAAAATATTTTTTCGAGCTAATATTCATTAAAAGGAAGATTTATAAAATTGTTATGAAAATCAATAGATCTTGAGAATACTAACACTAGAAAAAACTTCAACAAAACGAAAATTAGTTTTATTTAATTATACGTACATATGGTTAATTTACGAGTTTTTCACTGCTTTCAATAACATTCCTAAACGCAAATAAACTTTAAAATAAATAAAACCAAAGATGAGCAGTCTTAGATAGCTCCAACGAAATCCTAACCTACTAGACTTATTAGTAAACGCTGCTCTTTCATTTTCTCCGTTTGGATCTATAGATATTCAGTATTTATTAATATAAATTGATGAGGCGTCTGGCAGTTTTAATATAACGTCCGCGAATGATCGATGGATCAGTTAAGGGCATGTTTTGCAATGGATATTTCACTCATAGTATGCCAAATTATGTTTCGTATTTTTGAATTGCGCACATTGCAAAAAAATTATTAAGAATTACGGCCACTACATATTAAAAAACAAAAGACGTTAGTTTTGTGATCAGAGGTCGAGACAGAATACGAAATTCCATCCACCTTAATATCCGTTTTCCACATCTGAGCATTTATTAAGATCTTTTTTGCTCCTTCCATCACTATGATACTATGTTGCTCTTGACATTATGTGAACCTATTGCCCTCTTTACAGTTATCTGATCTGTCTATTTTAATGACATATACAATGTCTATGTTTGGTTTATTTCTTCAAGATTTTAGAACATTACTAATTACTCGGCTATGTTACATACCTATACACGGAAACACAGAATTTAACTTTTACGTCCACAATGCAAGCATTGTTTGTTGACTATGTTCTGGTCCACGTTGATTGTAAATTTGTTGGAATATTTGTTTGTCGATGTGTGATTAGGAAATCACCTGATTTTAGCAAAAGAGAAACATATTTAAATATACTAGCAGACCGGCGAACACCAAAGAAGCATGGTGGTCCCCATGACTGGTATTCTCCTACAGTTTCCCTTGACTACTATGTAATATAACAAAAACCTTAGCCTCAGCAACGCGTGGCCCGGTAGTATTCTATAAAAATCCTATTTTCATTCTATTTGATGCAAACAAACATTCAAATCTTTCCTTTTATAATATAACTGTAGATTAATTAAGAATTAATATTGTATACTGTCAACGAAAACTGGAAGGTACTTCACAATTTTTTTAAAATTATTAACGGTATCATAGAGATTATCAATTAGGAGGAAGGCCATATAAAATAATATACGGCGTACTGATTAAAGTCTAAATAATCTCCCAGGATGGTTTAAAAATCAAAACTTATCTATAAGATAACCGTCTGCCAAGGTAATAGAATATAAACTATGTAGCATAAATATTTTCCGAGTCTAGCTTAGCTCAAGGACTGCCTACATTTTTACCTTTATCGCAGTTATATACATTTTTCTTTTACCCAGTGCTGGCGCATTGCCAACACCGCTTATTTTCCCCGTGTTTATTCTTCTTGCAAAACTAATCATCTGATTTAATAAACTTTGTTTAATATATGATAACATTTTAAGTTTTCATTTAGAGTCTTTAAAGATCATAGCTCGGCTATTGCCTAAAAAATCACTCATTATTTCCTTGAAACTTATTTAAAACCTTGTTTATAAAATAAGTCTTAAAGCATTTATTTATTTATTTATTAACACTTTGTTGCTTTATGATATTAAAAATTAAACAAAATTACAAGTAAAGGAAAGGCAACTGGCGGCCATATCTGTTTCAAGCGATCTCTTCCAGGCAACCACTGTGAGAAAAGAAAAAAAAATGATTAAATTACATAAGGTAGGCAAAAAGTGCAAAAATACATGTATTACATATGGTGGTAAAGAAAAAGAAACTAAACAGGAACAAAAAGAACAGAACCTTTACTCCTTTATACAAGCACAAATAAAAAAAATTGTAACTCAAATAAATAAAGTCTACTAATATTTACCTAAATTATTAAATAGTTATATTTAGTAACACCCATAAAAATATCCAATTCCAAAGCTTATAAACACTTAGATACAAAGACATCACTTCCAAAAACATTACCCTGAATTAATAAAATTATGAGCCTGAACATCTTGTGAATAATGTGTAATGCTATAAATCTCGCTGTATTATGAAACTGTTGGAGTGTAAGTGACTCGTCGGGCAATGAACCTCGGACCGCTGACAAGCGTAAGACCCTTTTTGTTAGCGGATTAACAACTACGGTACAATGAACATCGTATACTGTGAACTTTGATTCAACGTTGTCAGTCTTTGATATTGCGGACTAATTTATTTAATTATTTGCAATTTAAACATCTCTTATTGAAATTAAGTGGATTAAATTAATAATAACTTCACTATGCGGTCAATTTTTTTACATTGTTTTAATTTATTTACTTAATTATATACTATTAAACCAATATGTCAGGCTTTTAGAGGTTCAAGTTCTGTTTTATGTTTGTGTATTGTGCTCATAAAACTACTTTTGGAATGAAAAACCATAAATGAGGTTTTTATAACATAATAAAAGCTAAGGCTAAATTTTCTTGCAAATAAATGTTTATAACGGCTAATAATTTCCGGCGCTGAAGCCTAACATTTGTAACCAGAGCTGGTAATTGAACGTGTTCCAAAGGTAGAGGCAGATAACACAATTTTGCAAACGAACCGACCAAGTTGAGAGTACGTTAGATAAGTGAGTTACTTTGTTTCAATTAATGACGTCACGCGCTCCGACACGACAAATAAATGAAGAGGAACATTTCTCTCAATCCTAAAGCCATTTAAAAAGTACACTTAGTAGTGGTATATGATTGAACAATTCACACCAATTGACCTAGTCCCATGCTAAGCTGGTGAAGCTTATGTTATGGGTACTAGGCAAGGGATATACATACATATTATAGATAGATAGGTATATAAATACATATTTAAACACCCAGGACCTAAGCACAACACCAAATGCTCATCACAACGATGTTTGTCTCAGCCGGGGATCGAACCCGGGATCCATGAATTCGCAGTCAGGGCTACTTACCACTAGACCAATGAGCCGTCTATGGGTATGTATGGTAATAAACGTTTCTACTTTTTCATATCATTGTTATCGTCAGATATTGAAAAAAACTAGAAAAAAATAACTATCTTATCCTCCAATATAATTTGTACTATTCTTGCTATATTCTGATTTTATTGTGTTATATTATTCGAAGAAAATTTCGAATAACTTATAACAAAATATTAAGTAATCGTTTAGTTCGCACAAAATTTACAGAAGTTGAATGTGTAAAGTGTGCCATCCAATTAAAAATTAGTTTACAACAAAAGAGCTTTCGAGTGAAGGGCTGCCGCTGAGCGGAAGTCTTTGAGAATTTTAAAGAGAAAACAATTAAATTTACGCTGCAGTTACAGCGCCTGTTACGAGAGTTACAACTTCGTTTCTTGTGACTGATGAATATCCGTCCTATCTTCTCAAAGGTATTTGAGAACTGTGATATGCATTTAAATTTAACAATAAATAAGATATTTCTTTTGAAATTAAAATGCAAATTATGACAATGCGGTTGTTTTGAAAATTTAATATTTCTTACCCAGTGGGTTATGTTATCGGAGAAACATTAGATTAGATTTTTTTTTATAGAATGGGGGGTAAACGGGCAGAACGCTCACCTGATGTTAAGTGATACCGCCGCCCATGGACACTCTCAGTGCCAGAGGGCTCGCGAGTGCGTTGCCGGCCTTTTAAGAATTGGTAGGCTCTTTTCTTGAAGGACCCTAAGTCGAATTCGTTCGGGAATTCAGTGGGCAGCTGGTTGTGGAACGGCGGACGTCGAGGTGATACGGGTGGAATTTCGTATTCTGTCTCGACGTCCGATGATGAAACTGCGCTGCAGATTTTTATAGGGACAGAAGGCTGATCCCCTACATGCTAATAAACAAATACAGTTCTTGTTTAAATCTCTTAAAAATAGATCCTGACTGTTATACCAGATTAAAAACGTACAATAAACATAATTCTCATCTTTACCTTTTAATTACCAGCAAGCGCCTTTCCAGGTATTAATAGGTTAAACTTTTTATTTCTCTATTCAAATGTTTGATGCAATAATATAATATTATGTTTAGGCATTCTCCTCTAAAATCTTGGATTTAAAAGTTTATTTATTTATTTGTATTTATATATTCACGCCTTTTCCCGGAGGGATAGACACAGACCACATATCTCCACTTGCTACGGTCTTGATACCTCTCTCGCTTCATCAACTTTCAGGGCATTCACCATGTATGCTTATCGGTTATGGAAACTTTTAACTTGTCTTTTATCTAGTACCTGCCGGATTATATCATTAGTATACGATTGATATATTACAATGCGTTGCGTTGATTACACCCCAGTACAATTGTAGCACGTAGCACTTTTAGAGCTACAGCGTAGTATGGTTACGGCATGTCTACGTCGTAGAGACTTCATAAACTGTTTGCGTGTACTAAGCATTGAATTAAATTATCTGATAGGTTTAATTTATTTTACTGAGATATATGATAAACAACTTTTTGTGAATTAAATATATTAGTAATAGTTTTTTCTCTACGCATTGCAATGGTTTGAAAGTTGGAGTAAAATAAAATGAAAAACATAAAATTAAAAGCTGTAACATGTAACATTCGGCTAAAAGCATAAAACAACATAATTAGCGTGCCGTGCTCCATAACCAATTTCACAAACATGTTACTCCTTAATGTTATGAAAACAAAATGAGAACATCAAAATTTCAACCATTAAATGTTTACATTAGTAGTGCAATATTTTCAACACAGTTGCATGCTGCCTGACGTCACACCGCGCCGTAACGACCACTCAGTTTTCAATTACACGTAATTGTGGTTAGGGCGTAATAACTGGATTGCAATTTTGTACGCTGAACGTAAATTACGATTGTTTTTTTACTGTCTAATAGGCGGCCGGTTCGCTGTAATGGATAAATTTTCACGGATTTTTCGGATTGCAAATTCGTGTTCTTTACATAGCTTAAAACTGACGCCTAAAGGAAATTGTCGTATCCAAACATTTTTTATTGTTAGGCTAAAAACTTGTAGGCATTCACAAAAATGTGTCTTTCATTAGTACTTGGAGTCATTAATCGAGAGTTAATGGTTGCTTAAGCTATTTAGTAAAAAAGAGTTCGGCTCTTAGCTATAATAAATCAATCGTTAGCTAATCGAAATTTAATCTCGTAACTGAGTTACACCAATCTTATTATTTACTGTGTAATAGACAACCAAACTTGTAATGAAATCACAAGAATTTTATTAATATTTATTCTGGATATAGTATTGAGATTTTTAAAGCTTAGCTCTGTATATTATACGTATAGTTAAACATAATATTTTGTATCAAATTGCTTAGTTACTTTTTTTTAAATTGCTAAATTAAGAGAAGTAAAACGTGCATTTAAATAACATTTAAGAAAATATACCTTATATATTTTTATTAAGTATCATACAGAGGGTTCAAACTGACATCTTGAAACAAATATCCAACTGCCCGTGGTTTATAAAAACATCGGAGATTCATGGTCACCTCAAAATCAGGACTGCCAATGAGGAGATCAAGACCTGGAGTATGAAATACAGAAAAAGGCTAGAAATGCATCCTAATAAGCTTGCCACGCAACTAACCATACAGGACCTAATAAATAGGCTTAAAAGGCGACAAATCCTAAGTCTTGATAGACACGGTTGAAAGAGAGGAGCAGTCTCGATGGAGATTTTGTTCTAAACGTCTAACAGCTCTCAACACATCTGCTCATAGTCTAGCTGACTGATTGCAAGATAAAGACTTATTACGTATAAAAAAATAAATATATTTTTTAAATATCAGATGCATCGTTTAGTAACTAGTTACTTAACAAATCCGCAAACATATATAAATATCTTCCTGGTTGTTATAGTAGAGATAGACTGAACCAAAGGACGGTTTAGTTGGGTTTTGCGGTAAATACTAAGTTTATCTACCGCATGCCTAAATTTCTACAATTCACCTTAAATTAAACTTTTACAATACCAAGTTATCTCAAACTATTATAAGAAAGTCAGTTCGGCAGACGTCGTAACGACCGGCGCTGCGACCTTGCCGTTCGCGTCAAAGAACCTTTAAAAGCCTTTTAACAAAAGAAATAGCGAGCTTTCTCTATCACTTTATTACGTCCATTTCAGTTTAAGTTGCTCTTTGAAGACTAATTTGATTCTTTTCTTTTACAGGTAAGTGGGAATTGCTGGATTTTATTGTCTAATCGGGTAACGTACGCTTCGTTTAAGTAAACATACACATATATTTCTTTACAACTATGTATCCTTATAGTTTAAATCATCAAACTACTAACATAAAGTTATATACTAAAGTTATAACTCATAAAGGAATATAATTTAAGTTTTTTTGTCATTGTAATACTATTCAAGTTAAATATATAAAAACCTATTAATAACATTTTTACTAAAACATTAAACTATGAGAAAAATAAATAAGCAAAACGAAGGTATTGCATAAACTAAATGTTTTAAATACATTAAATATCGGTTTTTATCTATAACTGTCCTTAATACACATGTAAACAAAAGTGTTAAATTTAAGAACTCTTTAACGCGGTAATATTAATCAAAAATTTGTTTCGCCTGATATGCTCTTGAAAGTTTCGTACGGTTAAGTTTTTCCCAAACTTTCCATTCCACAGAGTATATTTACCCGAAGCGGTCCACGAAATTATTTAAACTTAAAACCATTTCGAAGTTTCAATAACGCCACGAAAATGTACTTTATATAGTGTGCTTAATGGTGTGAACTAATTAAAAGTAATAAGAATACTGCCTTTTCTGACGCAATCTTTAAACATAATTACTCTTTAATCTTTAAAGAGTAAGTTGTACAGTGTGCGGGGCATTGCCAAAGCGTTGGCCTAGGCTCAAACCAGAATAGTATGTAGTCAGCGATGTCTGTATAAAAAAGTAAGAAGCACAAAATTATTTCTACAATATCCATTATATCGCTTTTTCTTTAGACTCTACCCAAACGCTAATCAGTCCTGGGCAACGGATAAAACTTTAGTTTACTTTGTGAGAGTTTGGGAAACACTCAATTTGCATATTTATTAGGTCTACTTAGTCCACTTTATTTGTATACGAAGTTAGTTGACGACATTTGTGAATTTTATTTTTTACAATACTTTAAACATTAATAAATATAAACGAAAATGAAGAAATGCGTTCAATTATTATTATAATACATAAAAGATTCAATCGATCTCCAACTATAAGTGCTTTTTATGTATCGCATCTGAGTTTTATAATGATGGATGTTCGGTGTCAGCCTGAAATATTTATGTGTTCCATAACGAAACAACGGGAAGAGTGAAAAATTTTTCATCCATTATAACTCATGTCGAACTTATGATATTGGACTTTTAAATCGATCAAGCTGAAGTGTGTGTCATAAGTAATTGTCGTGTTACAAAATAATGATGCTTAATGCTTATATCTTAATATATATAAATTACGTGTCACGTTGTTTGTCCGCTATGGACTCCTAAACTAACGAACCGATATCAATCAAATTTGCACACCGTGCGTAGTTTAATCCAACTTAAAAGATAGGATAGCTTACATGTCAATTTATACCCGCAATATTATTTTATTGCAAAATATTTGTTTATTATTTGACACAATTCCAACAGATTGCGATGTGTTGAAAGTACCAACGTTTCACATAAGCTACAATTTAATGGCATAACCACCAAAAAAGCATGGTGGTTCCCATGACTGGTGTTCTCCTACCGTTTCCCTTGAATAGGTTACTACTATGTAGTGTAATAAAAACTTTAGCCACAGCAACGCTTGGCCGGTCTGCTAGTAGATATATATAGAGAAAGTTCTGAAAGGAATTCCATTTGCTTATGAAGACTATACATTAACGAACTTTATTTAATATTAATAATGAAAAATTATACACAGTACATTTGATAGTAAAACCATTAAAAGTATTGCATGTTATAAAATAGGCTTATCTAATTAATTTTGTTCAAAGCGTTATTGAAAATCACGCAGGGCCCACAAAAAGCTAAATTGAGCTTAAAAATAAGTGATACATGTCACAGCTTTTATAAAAAACAGCTTTTTATTATAAAACCCTGCACGCATGAATTGCTTCAACAACGTTATGATGGTGAATCTTTTTTGTTAAGGTTCTGTCTTTTTTTATATTATGTTACTATGTTATCAGCTTAACAGCATAATTATATAAAAAAAGGTTTTGATGAATCTTTTAGTAAAATATACATAATATAAAAGAAATATATAAAATATTATATTTTATCAAATGTTTTACATTACACTAAGTCTAAATACATTTTATAAGCTCCTGTAATAGCTTTCTATTATTTCTAAGTGTAGGGGACTTGTCACGTTCAAGACTAAGCACTAAGTATAACCCCCGAACATGGAATTTAATACGTCAGATTCATGCGTAGCACAAAGTTTTGACTGAGAATATTTCTCAATACGAGTAAATAAATTTAGAAATTCAAACATTATGAAGTAAGGGAAGTAAATTGAGGTATTGTAATATTTTAAACCTCAAAAGCAGGTATATTATAAGTATCATAATCAAATAAGGTGTGAGGGTGAAATTTTAAATCTGCAAGAATTTGCATAATGGCACCCTACGACTCAATCTGCTTTTATTATGTTTGCGTAGCGTGCCTCGACTTTATAATGTTTGCTTATTTTTGAAATTTTAAGTCTTAATTTATCATTATTTTAGTGTGATTGTGTTGTAACACGACCTTTGATTTATTTCACTTCTACTTGAACTGTAGATAGCATTTTCTCTAAAAACATATTACAAATTATGTAACGTAGAGATTACTTATTACGTAATATTATGTAATACGATTCACAAGTATGATATTATTCACATATTTCTATATGCGCTATTAACAATCGTTCGGTTACGTAAAATATATATGTCCATGAAATAGATATATGTTTAGTCTTCCAAATCAACACGTTAGTCACAGAAGGGCAGCTAGCTGTAACATATTATGCAAAATTTCGAGACGTTTTCTAATTTTAAATTCAACATAAATAATTGTGTAATTGTCACAATTCACTGGAGTTCCTGTTTTTTGGATTTCGTAAACCAGATAAGCTTAAAATCAGATTAAATATTAAACAATATAAATGTGAAATAGTTAAACAAGTAAACAAAAATAATTTGTAATTTTATAAAAGGAAGTATATTAATTATAGTTAATATAGTCCGCTTTACTTTCAGAATATTTCAATTGAGTACATTATCCTTTTACGTAGCGAGGTCTCTATTCCTCCGAGCTTTAAGGGCCTGACCTTAAATCGACATTGTGGAGACGCAATGCAGTCTTAGACCTCAACTACTAGGTCGCTAAGCTGACGTTTTAAATTAAATTATAAATACTCGCAATTAACGACTAAATTGTAACATGGTAGTTTTAATTACGTAAAAACATTAAAAATAAATTAAAGGTTAAAGGTTTTATGACATTATAACCCTTTTTGTCACGAATCTAATAACTTGGTGGTTTTAAGGCCCTTATACACATTCTACAATTTAAATACACAAAAATACATGTAATATGTTAAAAAAATATAAAAACATGCACAGCACTTTCTTGCATGGTAATCACTGCCCGTCCCAATTTTGTTTACAGACAAACATCTAAGAAATAATTATAATTAATCATTCCTCGACACACAATTTATTAATACGTTACGTAATACGAGCAAAGATGACCTAAAGTCATTACGAGACGCTATGAAAAATAACAAAGTCGTTTTGGGCAAAACTGTGCCCATAATATTTAAAGACATCCCTTCATTCCTCCAGAATCGCATCACATCCTGTCTTATTTACTACAAAAGTTCTTTAAGACATACGACACAATTACGAGTATAATAATGTTCCAATGATTGCCTTTTTCATAAATTGGTTTTCGGGATAAAAATTTAAAGCAAAAAATAAATAAAATAAAGTGTGTGATTTTGTAATAATTCTTAAAAGATCGGTAATTCGTTCGAGCTAACTGGCGTTGCAAAGTACCCGCCAGCATAAAGCTTATGCTTCTATAAAACTAATTAACCTGTGCATCTATTGAATCATCCTTTAGTCTTCTAACTTTAAGCCAAGCTTAATTAGCTTAACAACAGATGGCTCGTTAATGTCACAGTGTTTCGGATAAGCAACAAACTGTACGTCAATGGATAATTGATTCAAGGTGCCGTGTCCAACACCTGCTTTGCGAAGGCTAGATTAATGAGACGATACCTTAATTAATGAATAAAAATGTGATAAAATATTGTCCTGCTTCGAGAATTTTGTTTAAAGGATTTTATACTTAACGTTATTCACTATCAGGGTTCATAAGGTTTGCAGTGATTGAATATTAGAACTCATATGATAGTTCAATTATTTTAAATAAATCAATGGCGCATATGATAGTTCAATTATTTTAAAAAAATTAATAGCACTACAAACTTTTTAGGTCTGGGCCTCAGATTTCTGTATCCGTTTCATGATCATTTGTTAATCTAATAGGCAAGTATGGGATCAGCCTTCTGTGCCTGACGCACGCTGTCGACTTTTTGGGTCTAAGGTAAGCCGGTTTCCCCACGATGTTTTCCTTCACCGTTGAGCGAATGTTAAATGCGCACATAGAAAGAAAGTCCATTGGTGCACAGCCGGGGATCGAACCTACGACCTCAGGGATGAGAGTCGCACGCTGAAGCCATTAGGCCAATGCTGCTGTTTAGTTCAATTATTTTTAGGGTTAAAAAGTTTCGAACGATATTAACCAGTCAGTTGTTATTATGGATTAGGATAAGCGTTTCACAATTTCAAGCGTTCTTTGCAAAAACGTTTGGTTGTAACAAAAGTCATGAGCTCAGAATCCTTTTTATTCGTACAGAAATGGGAAAAAGTGTTCCTAAAGCCGTTCTCTCGGTGTTCGCAGCCATTTGAGATATACTTTGACTCCATACTTCGTTCAAACGAGTGTTTGATACGGGTGGCGAGTTAAAATTCCTGGATATGAAATTTGCACGCAATATTTAAGCGAATTAGGCTTTTTTTAAGAAAATTTGGCTTTGTTCTGCATAACTTGCCAGTAGTTTAACGTCAGGAAAAATACGCTCGGTAATATATTTGGTATTCATATAAAAATGTGTCTGCAATTACTTACATGAAGACGTTTATCCAAGCAAAAAACTTTTATATTGTTTAATTTTATATTGTTATTTTGTTGTACTCATTGCTATGATGATTATTATATGAGCTGTCATATTACAAACAAATATTTGTTTGCTTATGAGATTTTATCAATTGTATAGCCACATCTAGAATTGTGGGATCCACGCACTCTTAAGTATAGCCCGAGTATATCTGAGAAAGATTTGCAAGGGTTCAAGATAATATTCTATATAATATTCAAATGTATTTTTGTACGACAAAATCACAATGGTATTTATTAAACTGTTGTTGTTTGCGTTATTACGAGTATAACCTCGTATAATTATACATATCTTGGTCTAAAATATTACCTTAAACACTGAATATCCGGAATAGAAATTATAAATAGAGATAAATTAAATACATATAAAGAAATCATACATATTTTACACAAAAATGTGAATTAACGAAGTTCATCATATTTTAACGCCAATGTTAAATATTTGTGAATTTTTACTTTTTTGGGTTCGCTTACTTTCTTACTTCTACTTGTTTAATAGTCACTGTTAGATCCATAAAATTTAATAAAAACGTTATATAAATATTTTCGATTATGAACAGGGATATTAAAAAAAAACAAATGACTGGCGTGTTGCCTTTTCTAATCACTGCATATGTCATTTTGTGTAATTTATGTACTATCCTTACTAACTGATACAGAGTACTATATGTAACGTTCTTTTATATATTCAAGCTAAGAAGCTTGGTAAATCTTCCGTGAAATTGCCACCCTCTCTGCCCTATATAAAACATATTACCCACGGTAAGTACTAAATTGATTTTACATTTGACTTGAGGTTTTCACTACCCACCCATACAATTAATGAAGAATTAAAAAGTCAAATTTCAGTGAAAAACAAATCCCTTCCATTCCATTTCTTTAAGAATTTCACAACATTTCGTTTTAAACTGGTGTAATTATGGACTTATGCAACTATAATTTTAAATTATACATTTTACCTCGCTGACACAAAGTATGTAATATTCTAAGTGATGCTTCTTTGGCGTAGATATATGTTTTATTGTAATTTTTTATATATGGTATTTATATTATAGGGTGATACCCTATAATACTTCCGTACTTATAACCTACATAATTTGTACCTCGGCTAAAACTAAGTGTTAACGTTAAATTCAGTGTTGTATATGTATCTATAGAGGTCTTAGGTTCTAACCCCGGCTGTGCACCAATGGACTTTTTTTCTATGCGCGGAATTTAACACTCGCTCATACGGTGAAGGAAATAATCGTGAGCAAACCGGCATCGACTTATTTTAGTCTAGAACACCAAAATGAGTCGATGGCATGTTAGTCACAGAAGGGAGATCACCTACTTGCCTATTAGAAAAAAACACGTAAAGATACATAGATCGCCACGGTGTATATAAAACAAGAGTTCAACAATATATTCATGGTAACTTTGCACCAATTTTATTGTTGGCATTCAAATACATTGGTTGTGAGAAATACAATCACTTTAGTACAAGCGTATAGCTTGAATCAATTGTATGTTCGTGGAAATTGAGTTTATATAGTCCGTGTTATTTGTTGGTATCTTTTCGGCTATAAATTATTTTCCTTGCCAAGCATAGGAATACTAAAGTTTTTATAAGGTAGCCTCCATTAAAAATAAAGAACTTTTTACGAATTTATAAGATAGACGTTATGCTCCGGGATTTTTCGATCGAAGCTTTCATCGTTACATAGACTATCTAACAAAAAAAAACTATCGATTTGAATTATTCGTATTCGATAGGTATATCCTACAGGATATACCAGGCAGTATTTGCTACAGCAAATACTGCCTCATATAAGTATTGTAAGCAGGCGACATGTGTACCGCAGGCCGATGATTATGAAGTTAAAGAGGACTCTGGAAATATTAATGTACCTTCGCATTATATTTTGGCATTCCGTTTAATTGCAAATTACGAATACCGCAATTCAATAGTATCAATAGTAAAATGTCTGCCATAAAGGTAAATGTCAGAAATTCAATATTAAATGAAAGCAAATCATTATACGAATATGCACTCACATTTCCTAATCGCTCGCCGTGGGGTTAACCTTTGTAAAGCTTTGTCGCTACGACTGGGGTCTAACCCTTAGAACGCAAAACTTACTCTACAAAAGCACTTTGCGCTGCACCTTTCCTTTGCCATTTCTTTACAATTTTTACTCCATATTTTTCCTATTACACTTAAAATGAGGCGGAAATAGAGAAATTTGTTAAATATACGGTTTAAATTTTTTTTTAGTCATTACCTAAGCAAACATACATAAATACAAAATAAAATTATTTATTAGTTAAGAAACGATTAGTAATTATCAAACACTCGTTTTATAAAAGTGTTCTAACATAGCTAAAAATACTTGAAATATGCGACTTAGATCTTATCATAAATATATTTTGTATAAATTTCTTATACTTTTATTTTATATCCACGTTCTTCTTTGAGTTTGCTACTGAATTTACAAACAGTAGCCCCCAACTATCTACTATTTGAATATCAAATCGCAAGACGCTGACGGGTACCAAAGACCCCGATGATTGAATAAAGTGCATTGCATGGTCTGGCCTGTTTGTGTCAACAAAGGGGCCTACAAAAGGAGCATAGGTGAGTGCACAAATGTTTGCGATCACTGTGTATTCTGGGGCGTAAAGGAATGTGTTAAATCCCCTTTCAGGCTTCGATGTAAGCTTTGTAAGGTGTCGACAAATTTTGGGTGCGCAAATTTTACCAGTTTATTATTAAATTTTCTCCGATGGTGATTTTTTACGTTAAGTGAATGTATCTTGATGAGAAAATATTAGAAATCAACATATGACATTATTATTATTACTACATATATAATATAGGTGGGATTCAATTGCCTTTTAAATATTTAATCATTTAACCTTATTATGATTGAAATTCCAAAAATCACCATTAAATTTCTCACATATTTCAAAGGTATATTCGACAAATTTAATAGCAAATTCTCAGTTTATTCCGAACAAAAGGCTTTAATGGTATGCCAAGAACATTGAATAGCAAATAAAAGGCACCTCGCATTTCAAGCGGCCGCATTCTTAGGGACGATGTAATATTGTACCCTTGCAATAATGATCCTTTTCACTGAATTATTTATGGGTTTTTATGAGGTTTCAATTATTATTTGGGTGATAACAATTGCCTTTTAAAGGCGGAAGGTTTTTGGGATACATTAACTTTAACGAAAATAGAGGACACCGTGAGCCATTTTTGCCAAAACCCTCCATCTTTTAGTCGATACCAACTCCGGGAAAATAAATACAGATGATGCAACTTTCTCTACATCTGTGATACTTTTTGACATTCAACACCTTTTGTCTTCAGTCACCGTGACCACGCACGCTGTAAAGCACGCGAAACGTCGGATAAATTTAAAATTATGTTAAATAATTGTAAATTTATAATAATACATAACTTTAATCCAGTTAAAAAGTTTTTTCTTTAAATACATTAACTTTATTTATCGGCTTGACTTATATAAATTCTGCTAATTTTGTAATAGTGACATTTATTTTTATCAGATTATTACATTATGGCGGATTCCGTGTCATTAATGCCGTCTAATGTAATTTACTTTGTTATCTTCAGCATCTATCATCTATGCGTATTACTCATCACCAGAAGGCAATATTTAGATGCCAGGGACACTTAAATTTTTGTGACTAAGACATGCCGGCTTACTAGTACGGTGAATACTCTTTATAACGAATTTCAACCGGGACCGAGCAATTTTATTCGTTATAGGGAGGGACGAATCAATGCATGGGTATTGGGCTAAACCAACAAGTTTTACGTTATAGAGAGTTTTCGTTTTGAGGATTGACGTTATAAAGAGTTTACACAATATAATTTTCCTTCGTCATACAAAGCAAAGTCGAATACTAATAATATTAACTTTACTAATACTGCCCTTTTTATATTTCTGTACATATAATATGTTATCATAAGCTACTATACAAATTGTGTGAAAGATGTTCAAACTTTCCTATGACCCAGTTGCAGGTACTAAACAAATAGGTCACTCATATCCAATAATAATATACAACTAATTAGAAAGCGAAAGTTAGAAAGATATGTAGGCAATTTTGATCTATGTTGTGCTGTGATTACAAATGTAATTTCTGTCCATTGTTGCTAAGTTCTCGGCATATCAATTGAATTCAATGCATGATACAGACATTGAGGGTGATAAGGTAATTAGTATTAATTAACGAGGGGCTTATTAACATTTCGATAGCGCTTAATGGCTCAGAAGCTTAATTTAATTTACACATTGTTTAGACAATAATGATATAAGGAACACAATTAGACCATGCCGTCATTCATTTTTATAAGTGCCTCAAGTCTGTGACTATTACTAGCTGATATAGCTGTTTCTTAATCTTGTCCTAAAAATATTAGATGTTCTTTAAACTGCGTAGAATTAGTTGGATCTCTAACATGAGGACTATGTTACTAATGTTAAATTCCTATTATAAACTCAAATTCCTATTAAAACTATACTATATAACTACTAATTTAGAAAGGATATGCACCAATAGTTTTGAATTATGATTTATTAAGTGCTATAAACTTAAAAAAAACACGATTTTTGCAGTGTATAAATATTACGTGAGTTTTCGGAATTTTTTAATGAATCCAGTTAGTAAGTGTTATCTTTAAAGAAAATAACAACTATGAAAGCTCTCCTTTTTGAAATCTTTTAATTTTAAGTAAAATATATCTTAATCTTAGATGTATATGTAATTTCCGAAGCATATTGAGATTTGATTTTGTATTCGTTCAACTATTTTCCTTACATACAAAATCCTACAACTTTTAACATAGTAAATGTACTTATTTAATCTTAAAGTTGCCCAAAAATGCGATGAGACCGAGGGTCGTATATCGCCTTGACGCATCCGTTTCGCCGAAATAATATTCCAACAGAACACATAAATTTTGCCGAAAACCTGCTAAAAATGACTGCTATAATTTATAAACCCTTAGCTGAAACAGGTATAAGGCTTTTAAGTGCATGACGCAGAAATAAATATAAAATAATGTGAAATATAAGGAAGAGTAATATTTGAAGTTTTCAGCTTTTATTATACTTATTACTTGTATATTGTGTGTTTCAATGTCAATGTCAATAGGTGGCAATATTACTTAAAATCAGCAGGATACCTGCATGATATTTTTATCATGAAAAATTTTATCTTGAATTATTCATGATTTTATTATATGTAAATATGTGTGTGGTTATAAGAAACCCTATTATTTCCATAATAAAACATAAACTGTATAAAAAAAAATAATATGTTAATCATTAATTTAATTAAAATTGAAAATGTTTAATAATAAAAGATGAAAATTTTCTATAAAAATATAATTTTCGTGTAATTTCAACTATGTCTCTCGCTAGCCAACTAAAAAAATGTTAATAAATAAATCTCGTATATATCCGTTACATTAGTATGTCTTAAATTGTTTTAAAATAAATCAACTGTTAGCTGAAAACCGCAAAAACTAGGCAAGGAATCGATAAACAAGCACAAAGCTCCCGTGTGAACCGGCAGACTAGCATGTAATTTGTTAGCGCGCCTGTCCCGATGTCACTTGGTATCTGACACCGCCTAAAGCATTGCAATTTCACTGCACCTCGCTAATACAGGAGCTCTATTTTATTCCGGTTTCGCACCTCGTAGACAACATATTGAATACATACGAAAAACCATGCTTTATATACTGTAATATTTTTTACGAGGAGGCTTTAGATTGAGGTGTCTTTATAAATTAAGTCGGAATGTACAGGATTGTATTGAAAGAGCAGTGTTGGCCTAGTGGCTTGAACGTGCGAGTCTCATCCCTAACGTCGCATGTTCAATCCCCGGCTATGCACCAGCTTGTAGTACAAATAGCTTTCTTTTCTATATGTAGTTTTAACATTAGCTTGAACGGTGAAGGAAAACATCGTGAGGAAACCGGCTTGCCTTAGACCCGAAAAAGTCGACGGAGTGTGTCAGGCACAGAAGGATGCCTATTAGATTGACAAATAACCATGAATCATATAGAAATCTGAGGCCAAGACCTAAGAAGGTTGTAGTGCCACTGATTTATGTTTTATACAGATTGTATGTAGATGACTCAAAGTTTATTATTATATAAATATTTAATACCGTATATCAAATAGATGCGTTAAATGATATGTTGTCGAATGAAACTGAGTTTTAAAGAAGTTTTAGTATGTAAATAAGGGATCTCTTTCTAGAATTAGTAAATCTGTATAATAAACTACCCACAAATATAAAAAATATTACTTCTATCAATTCTTTCAAATTGAAGCTAAGTGAATATGTTAGACACAATTACTTTTAAATTCATTTCTTATAGTTACTTTTAATTCATATTTCTTTGGTTAAAAGTAACGTAATAACTTATAACTAATTAACTTACTTAAAATAACTTAAGTAACTTTTAAGTTTATTGCATGTATGGCTATCTTTTATTGTGATTATTTTAAGAACGACTACAATGTTATGTTGATCTAAAGTATTATTCTCATGTAAGTGATTTTTTTTCTTTTTGAGAAATAAAGTCTTTAAACTTAAATCTACTTCAAACGAATCACTTGCTGAACGTGTTTCAAAAAATTAAGCGACACGCTTACAATGCCTTCATTTTTCCATTCCTTATGTACTCGGTGTATTAAAAGAAAACGGTATAAAATATTTCCTTCCGCATATTCAAACTTTTTGACAGAAATTACATAATTCTATAGCTTGTAGTTATAATTGTTAATTACAGTCACGCACTGGATACGCCGAAACCATCAGTTTTCATGATCCATACTTCCAATTTACGTATAAATATTTACATTGAAAATACGCTTCATTCCGGTAATTAAAAAATCCTCACCCCAAAAATCGTGTTTGTGTTAGCACGTGTATATTCCCACATACACCAAGACTGAATTTACATTGCAGTTCACGATTGGAGTTTGCAGGGCTGGATTTTGAAAATCGAAGCTCGAAGCCATAATCGATATAAAACATCTAGAACAATCTGAAAAACTAAAATTATTTCATTTAAATAACGTGGAGACTAAACATTATAGGTATCCTTTTCGTCTTTTAAAGTCGCCTCACTAGTTTTTAAAGTACTGTAAAAAAATTGGTATTTGCGTTGTTGCGCCTTTAAATTACGCGAAACGAAATATATAATAATGTGATAATATCGCGATTATATTGGTTTGTGTTTTATATAAAAGTACAATCATTTTGTTACGAGGCCATAGGATATGTGAAAAATATTTTAAAATTGTTAATTTTATACAGAATCCACATAAAATTTTATTTAAAAACACGTTTTTGTTGTGATAAAGCTGATAAAATGTTTTTATTTTTAAAACTAATACTCATTGTTTCACATAAAGGAAATGTCAAATCCAGCCCTGGTAACAACGAATATTGCTGTGGTGTCGACTACAGCGTTGTATTGAACCGTTACAACCAATATTCTCATTATGGTTTTATATCATAAATCTACCTTATATTTTGCCGTACCGATACAATCTTAATCTTAAATTAAATGTAGTACTTTTCATCCCTAAGTTTATCTTTCTAAAATTTACCATATCAAGTTTAAGCATGACGTAATATAAAGACAACCTAAGTATAAATAAGCTTACAGTTATAAAATAAAATTACGCTTTAATATTTATATAAACTAGTAATTTCCAAAAAAATATTAATTTACGTAAGTGAAACTGTAAATTGATAACAACAATAAGTCGCAATAAAATCACAAATAATTAACAAAATAACTAATACCACTAAGTTTATAAACTCAAATTAGAGTCATCTCAATGGTATATTCAGTAATATTGTGCTATTCATATTTATAAAGTAAAGTTGCGCCATCTATGATTTACCTACAGCTTCAGTTACTGCAGTGTGGTTAGTTTCGCTGCACACTAGCGACATCGCACATTTTAAGAACTACGACGTTCCACAATTTGCAGCTTCACTCTAGTTCCCATAGCTGACCATAGATGTCACTTTACTAAATTTATCGTTTTAATCCTATATTAAATTTAAAATAAGTTTATTGTCTCTAATCTATTTAGGCATTAGCAGAGTACGATTATTTTTTAAACATGAAAACAATTATATTGATATATATTACGACGATATTCTGAAATTTAAAAATGCAATTACATAAAAATATTTTTCTATTAACAAATTTTTACGCGCGCCATTTTTAACGCATTGAAGAAATATTTTAAATATCATCTGTGGCAGTACTCGCTTCAGCGAATGCGCGGTATGTTTTGGGTTTTGCCGCCATTCATATTTCACACACACTTTCTGTACAACATTTTGTAAAGGAATTAATTTTTTTTTAAAATTATATTAAAAAATGCATTTTACTCATTTTTGGCAGGCTGATTCGCTTGTCCCTTGAATTAGCTAATTTAATGTTAATTTTGCTTAACTATTTTGCAACATAATTGAATTGAAATGTTCTAGATAGACAAGACGGAGGGCGAATAATAATCAAAAATAAAGTAAAGAAAAAACTTGACTTGGGTTTAATTTACACACACATAACTTTAAAATTCACTAATGCTTTAAATACTTTTCTTATGACGTGGATTGCAAGGGTCAAACGAAAATATGGTTTTAGGAAAATGTAGGTGCGGAAATATAAAGATATTACTTCCAATCAACATGTACACTTTTTAACCCACCTTGGCATTACAAATGTGGACCTACCACTTGATCACTTGAACTGAAAAACTTATTTTGATAAGGCAAAATACATCTTCGCAAATATTGGTCACCTTTAGTTTTAAAGAGAAAAAAATACTATCAAATAATATAATGTTTGCGTAACGCAGTGCACGCAACGATACCTTAAATTTTTCATTGACTCATAATAGCCTAAAATTAATTAGAAAAAAGTAGTTAGATAATATTAGTTGATATTTGTCTATTATAATTGTACAATATAATGTAAGACGCGTGCCATAGCAAGTGAATAGGAAAGAAAGAGTAGGAGCTCTTACGAATCGAGTAAGACGCTCAGTAAATATCGTTCATAAATGGAGAAGACGATATCGTCCGTTGTTTATTTGTTGTTCAACTCGTAATGAGGACTTGGGTATCAAAAGTTGTGGGACAAGACTTAAGACGAGAGCGTTTATTTATAATCTATTTTCCGTTCGATTTGTATATTCTCGACTTCTGTACCGATGATTCTAGGTATAGCTTCGTTCTTAAGTGCATAAAAATGGTTTTATTCTGAGTAAGCAATTTCTAATTCTTCCTAAGCTTTTTATCACCAAAATTTTCTAGGCCTGCACTTGCAGTTCATCTATTTGCTTGCTCCATCGCTAAAGACCATACGCATATTCTTTAAGTAAAACGAAACTTAAAGAATATCTTTACAATTAAAAAAACTTTTACGTGTGTAACGAAAACGTTGAATTATATTTTGTTTATTCCCTAATTTGTGCGTAACATTCGCGTTATTATGAACGTATAATTCAACAATGATTTAGTAGATCACTCTTCGCGGTCAAAATTTAATTAAAAATCATGTAGTCTATTTGTTTAAAGGGCTGATTAGGTTTATACTACTTTTTATATAAAAATCAAAGAGGTAAGGTCTAAATAAAAAGTATTTATATTTCTTTAACAATATTAAATAAATCTTATAACTTGTGTCGTATAAGTTAGGAGGTTGCCGGATGCCGAGGCAATTGGAATCACCTATAGCAACCCGGTAACTATGGCAACCCCCCGCCCCGTATCTTTCTCAGCGCCATATTTTATAATGACTATAAATTGAATAGCTCTTATTTGCCTATCGAACTATTGAGGGCTATTGAGGCCTATTAATTGGAGGCGCTTTTGATACCTTATAATCCAGTGAGTTTGGTGCCACCCATACAACTTTATACGGACCATATTAGTTTTACGTATACAAACCATACAACCATACATTACTTGAAATATCAATAGGTACTATATCTAAATGTAACGACTACGCTTTTGCTTTAGTTAATTACATGATTTTTCAATTTCAATTAGTAGTCCTAACTCTTTTGCGATATTCTTCATTATATTACATTCATCGACAGCTGGCTACCCATTACCCAATTCAATTATGTGTTAAGCATGCTCGACTCCAGAAGTATAGCATTTTTTTGGAACAATAAAACTCATAAACACCATGAGTTATGCAATACTGAGTGTACCCGTATCTTATGCACTTCATTATGGCCGCCGGAACCGAATCGGGTTGGAGATCTATATTACAACATTGTGAAGATTTGGAGGTCGGAGGAAAAACTATACTTGTTGGTGGAAATTATAAATCTCTACTTAAATTAGTAAACTGAGATACGACCTTCGATTGTTAAAAACAATAGCATACTCCTCAATGATCGTAAACGGACTCACTAAAATGGGTATCAATGGGATGCGATAACTGCCCTTTTTCGGGCGTCCTGTCCCCCATCTTGTAAAAAGTCCTTATGAAGGAAAAATATAGGAGTAGGTAACATTTTAATATCCCATGCCCTGACAAGACGGTTACACCACGGTTAACCTCACGCAAAACTTGTCAAAAAAAACGCTGTATAGACTCGAGTTTTCCAATATCCAAAATGGCGGCTAAAATCTATTTTTTTTTTTAAATAATATTTTTCCAAGATGGCGGCCGGCCAGAGGACAAGGGCGCCAACTAAACAAACTTGGGTTTAAGCTTGTATTGACCCCCTCTACATGTCCCATAAATAAAATTGCGTCATTTCAATGGACTATAAGCACTATTTTCATAATAATTTTGCTCAGACAACAAAAGATATTTGATTTCGGGACGTCAAGGCAAAAATTTAGTGAATAATTTCATTGAATATTAACGATCGAATAATAGTAAAGAATGCTTTTGTGTTCGACGCGGCCTCATGACATATTGCGCTATACATACGCTGTATGTACCCTACTATTGTTATCGAAAAATTCGGAAACTCTATTAAATGACATCAAATCATAGATATTTAATATTTATGATTTCACATGTATGTTTCTTTCTCGGTGAAATAGTAATTTCTTTGAAATGAAAACTGAAAGCATATTTGTTTATAGATTACTCAAGAAAAAATATCGTACTGGTCTTTGCAAACGCGGCTTGTGCTTCTGTATTGGCAATTATCTCATAAATAATTTGACGTTTATTACTGTGTCAATTGTAAAAAATATAACGCTACGTTTGAGTGTTGGAAAATATTCATATTTGTAGTTATCAAAGTATCTCGACATCGAGATGTGTAGTAGGTGATAGGAATATTCAAATTCTTCCCTATTCGATAATACCTCCCTCATGCAAAATGCATACAATATCATTCGTTATTACATACGACCACCCACAGCGTAATTCATGTAAAATTAGTTTTATTTGAATTTTTATGTTTCTACTGAATCTCAGCTTTATTTCAAGTATCATATCGGATACACTCGCTTTAAAATATTGTTTGTTTCAGACTGAATAAAATTGCAGTTATTTTATATTGACTGTTATTGCGTTGTTATGTTTCCTCATTTATTTTCTTCGATGGGCGGAAAAATTTAAGCCGATAGTATTGGTACTACTACTAGTATACTATCTAAATTACATATTTCACTATATATTATTTATTTATTTATTTTGGCACACAATATCAGAAAAGTTAAGGTTCAAAAATATAAAAAAGACTAAATTATGGCACACATGTACATGAACGGAGATAATAAATGCTGTCCTTAGTATCCTATATATAAGTATTAATCCTGTATCTAGACTTAAAAATACATCAATGTGTTAATACTTCTGTATTTGCAGTTTAGATTTTTTTTTAAATGTATTTCGACTCTGTAAAGTTTGTAGATGTTTATAAATACATTTATTAAAAGTCTATTTGGTATAAATGAAAATACATTAAAACGAAAAATATACAAAGAGAACTGAAAAGGCGTTTTCAGAACTCAATTGCATTTGTTCGGCTTCGAAATCCCACAACATCTCACCATTTCAAACACTTTTCTTCAAATTTCTCATTAACTTTATATTCTATACGATTTTTTTGGCTGCTTTTTATATTTATATACTGTGCATTATCATTAATTAATTGTTGACACCAATTGAATACAGTATATTGAATTTATATTTAGGTAATACGCATTCGTTCACGCCAATGGTATTATACTATAATGTAAAAACACTAAAGCACGAACATTTGTTACAAGATGACACTCTATTATGTAGAGTCTATGTGGACAAAAGTGTAATTTATTTAAACTTGTATTTTAGATGTACCAAGATTTTGTAAGGAAAATTGTATACTATTTCAGAAGAATTTGCACACTATCCAAATGTTACATACATTTAGATGGTAGAGTTTGCATACAAGAAAATATCATTTAGGTTTCAATTATACTTACATTTATAATAATGCCAAAGAAGTATAACTTCTTACGCGCGTACACAAGTACACGCACCCTTTTTTTTATAAATAACAACACAAATAACACAATCATGTAAACAAAAGTTCCAAATTAGCTATTTATTACTTATTGGTAGGATAAACACTATTTTTGCGTTTCACGACTGTCAGATAGCGCTATTCGTCACATAAAGTCAATCATAAGTAATGTCCGATGAAGTGTCAAATAGCACAATTTATCTTCCAAATAATTTATGTGTTGCAGACCCTTAGAGGTTAAAATCCAAAAAGGTGGAAAACTTTATGGGATAATTCAGCGTATGCCATTTAATTAAAATCTAATTAATAAGTACTTTATAACTAGGTTGTTTGTGCTAACCGTAAAAGATGCTTTTGAAAGTTTCTTAATTGAAGCAAGACTTTGCTTTTACCATCTCACCGCGGTCTTTAACGTTTCGATTCGCTATTATGTTTTTACATTTAATGGAAGCTTAGCTTTAAATGTAACAACATAATAGCGATAACGAAAATAAATAATAAATTATCATGAATCGCTATTGCTTGCTATTATTTGTGGATTATTTCTCTACACAAAACGTCAACATATAATCAAGACTTAATACATTTTTATTTCACAGACTTTTAAGATTATTTGGACTACAAACTTATGACCAACGCATTTATAACAACAAATAAACTAAAACCAAAAATATTAGCATGGTGCCATCCCTACTATGGACACGACAAGAGGAACAAATGATAATTATAAAGGGGTTAACTTAAAGTACGACATGTTATTTAAAAAAAATTGAGATGAATGAAATATTGAATTATCTCTACGTTGACTTCTTGGTATTGCATAACTAATCTAATAAAAATCCAGTCTTATCGAATTATACCATTATTGTTTTTAGTATTGTCATTGGCGTAGGTAAACTTTTATTTTAAATTGTTAAGTTTCCTTAAAGCCGTATTAGATAATCATTGTATTTTTCCACTCCGCATTAAAGATTCCATGTTTATAAGAATAATATTACTTGAAGTTGTATCAAATATCAACATGCTCTATTGTGTGTTGGTAACAATAGTGTTAGTTGCTATTAGCACACGTCGTATTAAAGAAGCTCATTAGCGCTTTTGAAAGCTGACTAACAAGCGCTAGATTACTTACGCTTTCACTTGAGGGGTTGAAATGGATTTTGTCTTTTGTTTCGTATGGAACTTTTATGCGTATTGGGTTACAAGTCGTCCGTAATAAATTAATATAAATATTGTTTATGCTATTTTTACATTAAAGATATACCACTGGAAATAAAAGATATTTAATGTATTTTAGTAATATTTCATGGTCGATTCAAATAAGAAGTTAAATCTTAGTTGTCGACTTTATAGTAATGAAAAACTATGAAATCAACAATGAAAATCTCAGGTGTATACTAAATATATAATTACGTTCTCAGTCACAATACCGTGTTGCTAAAGTTCGTAAAGGAAAAATTTACGTCACTCAAACATAACTAATAAAAAATTAAGTTTATTTTGCATCCCAAAGAATATAAATTTCTCAGAAATGCTATAGCCTATGTAAATGATTGACAAAAAGCTTTATTTTTGTTAATGACAAGTAATTAACGAAAACAAACAATACAACTAATAAAACGGGAATACATCAGATCAAGGGTGAATTAGCGTCAAATTGTGGTCGAGATAATCGCATTACGCGTGTAATAGTGTATACCTACCGTCTGATGACAGCATTGTGGCAGTATAATCATATCTCGCCCTCATTAATTATTCCCTCCCAATCCTCAGTAATGAATACCCGTTTATATATTCGTAAGATGTCATTGATATTACACTCGGATTTATCATTACATAGTGAAAACATAGGTAACTAGTACTGATTAGTGAAGTGATTCTGAGTTGTTAACTTAATGAGAAATAGTTTTGGCTGGAATAGGGCTTTAAATTGGTGAAGGGTGGTGTTACATAATCACTAGCCTCTGATCTTAAACCATACAGATATAATACTTGTATTTCCCCTTATTGATGTTTTATATAAAAATATCATTAAAATTGTAATACAATTTTAGAAGCACATATCATAAACGGTCCCATAAATATTACGGTCTATTTTCACAATTTTAACTAAATTACTCTATCGTATCTTTCTATCGAATTCTGTTTACGCTGCGATCAAAAGAGACAGATGATGAGTTTATGAATGCCTATTTATCAAATTGAAATTATTACTCTAAAAGTAAATTACACTATCCGATGAAAAACAGATTTATTATATATTCTTCAAGTATAAATAATTATTGAATTATGTACTACGAAATACTTTAAAGGTATAGGATACTTTATAGGTATAGGATATTGTTGGATCATATACAATGCGCCCTTTTCGCCAACCGTGTATCATTCAACGCACAGCCGTAGAACAATGGTCATAATCCGAATTAGTGTGGCCGCTGGAGCGTGAACTAGGTACAATATGGATGACCTTTGTCAATAGCATTGACGCCTCGGTAGGAGACCCGAATAATTTAACCCGCTTGTCCTTTATAGTGAACGACATGCGATATACTTTTAGATAAAGTGAAGGACTTAAGCCGAATTTACATTACGAAACTAGTGTTATGCATGTTGGAATGAGTTTCATGAAAATAGTTGCAGCACGGGTGAAACTACTTTAACAAAAAATAATAGTGTCGTGAAATCAACAGTATCACCAACGACATGGCTCTGTCAACATCAAAGCTTCATTTTGCGATGCAGAACGTCGTGGTACAGATGTTAATATATAAAATTCGAAAAAGGTTATCTCTGCATATGAGACAACCACGGTATTTTAGACACGTACACCTCAGCAGTTCCCATACCCGTCGTGTTACATTTTTTTACTTTCAATAGTTCGTTGTTGTAAGTATTACGAAGTATCCGTATTTTGCTTACAACTTCTTTCACAGTGTCCATTTCCATGGTTTCCATAATAATTTTGTAGGCCGCCTCTCTAGCATCTCTATTTTTATATTGAGGGTGTTTTGGATCCCAAAGACACTCGTTACGCTGGTATTCGTTAATGAATTTTATATTTTTTTCAACTGACCAACGTTGGTTTGCCATTTTGGCGGTCATTTAGCTGCACGATGCACTCAAACACACACGTCTGCCTTGTGCAAATGCTTTCGCGACACTAGTTTCGTGTCGCGTTTTCATCGTGAAAGTAGTTGCGTGACATTAGTTTTACAAAAAATATGCGCATGGCACGAAATTTATCCAGTGTCGCGAAACCGATGCATGCATTATGAAACTGTAAATTTACATGTGAAATTGTTGATGAAATTTATGTCATAAAACTAATTCCGAGCCACTAGTTTCGTAATGTAAATTCGGCTTTAAAATAAGACTTAAGCGGGCCATAGACGGACCGCACGTTGCAGGAACTGCTCATTGCTCAAGCGGTCCGTGTATTGCGAATATGAATTTAGTATGGAAACTGCAGATCGCCGTGCGGCGAGCAGTCTGTATCAGCTGCAACATGCGGTCCGTCTATGGCCCGCTTTAGTAAACATATATAAAACTGATTCCATTATAAAGAAACAAATAACGTATCGGAGTACTATATTAACTTACTGTACTTTTAACGAAGTCACGACTAAATGGATTGCTGTGACATCAACAATTGGTCATTGTTAAGATATGTGGGTGAAGTTTCCCAAACTATAGCAATCTATACAGGTGTTGTAAAAATCCCTCCCTATATGAAACCAACCATTTCAAATATCGTATACGAGCACATTGAAATCGTGAGCCATATCGTGAGCTGTAAATGAAACAGCTCGCCAATACAAGCGACAGTCAGACTGTCTTTTGTCTCTATTTGAATCCGATGTTAATTAAAACGAATATTGTACACATTTACTTTGATACAGGGCGGATCAAACTTCAATGTAACTGGCCTTTTGACATAAAAGGCATTCACAACACTTGTTTTTAAATTTAGAAACCATGATTTATGTTAATTGCAGACGATAAGGTAATTTTGCCAATATGTTTCGCATTGCTTAGGAAGAACCATTCTATAAGGAAATCATTAAATATCAAACACTTATTATGGAAAATAAATAGTAGTAAAGAGAGTTATGTAATGTAACATTAGTTAAGTTACATATATATATTTTAGTAAATCATTAGAAGCGTAAACCAAAAGTTTGCAATCATCGCACACTTGAAGCCAAAATAAGCCCTTTAGTTTTCCCCACACTAATAAATTGATATATCAAATTCTCGTGTCCTTTAATGTCGATTGGGTCAACTACACTTACATTGAAGTGTCCCTTAGATTTCGTAAAAGATGCACCAAAAGTTTGCATAGAGTTTGTACAATATCTACATCACAATTTAGAATATCATTAATTGTGAATCACAATTAATAATAATGCTTAGTAGAAAAAGTTGAAAACCCCTTTAGGCCTGCGCCTCAATTTTAATATTTATTTCATATGAATTTAAAACGTAATTTCATACCCATGCTAGAGAAATTATTTTAATTTCGCTCTGGGTAAATTAAACATAATAATATTATCTTTCCGATCAGAGCACTGCCGGAAGCGGGTACACGTCACGAAATTGCATTTTGCTTTTAAATTTGAGCGCGTGTATTTTCACAACAAAATATTCGATGTCGTTTTTGAACCTATAATATTTTAGTTTTAAAACAAACGATCTTACGTGTAAGATAATTCTTATTGTGTGTCAAAGAGTCTTAATTTATTATTATTTTTTCGAAAACGTTCAATGTCTCTGCTATTCGGGACAAAGACAAATACAAAAAACCAAAAACAATGAAAGTTGGTCCTGTCGTTCGAGTTATAATTGCTTGAACAAACTGACTTTGTTTTATATATCAAGATAAATTTAAATATAATATTTTCATATAATTATTCGATAAAGCAATATACATGTTAACATAAACTTTATAAATAGCAACAAATGTCGAATGTTCCATATGAAAAAAGTTAGCCAACACGGTTTGAATAGTTGGGAAATGAGAATTTTCATCTGGGCTTTCGATCCGCCTTCAATTCATGGCTACCTGCGCACTTTGATGACAGCTCTGTCCGGTACAGACTATACGAAATGAATTTTTGTGTTTGCCGACAAAGTATTGGATTTTAGACTAATATGAGTTGTGACGCGTTGGATATTGGTGAAAAACTGTGTTGGGTACAATACGAATGATTCCTTTTAAAAATAAATACTAATCTTACTGATTTCATTTCTTGTACGCTAACACACAAAACTTATATATAACGACAAAACTTCAAGGGAAAAATAATATACCACAATTTTATAAATCAAATTATATTAATATGATTACGTAATATATCTATCTAAATCATAGTAGATCATCATACCCGACGGTCGCAGCGTAGTAGAATAAAATGCTCGCGTGATGTCTCGCAGAGTTTACGTAATAAAAACTGCAACCCCATAGCTTACCCAACAAATTGCTTGCATGTGATCTTTGCCTTTGGGTACAAGTAACAAGACATTTCTCAATTCAAATTAAGTTTAATTCATTTTTATCGACGAACATGCACGGTTAATGAAGTGGATGAAACGAGAGAAGTATGTGAGGACCGTAACAAGTGGAGATCCGTGGTCTCTGGTTATCCTCTAAGGCATTTTTTTTATAGAACAGGGGGAAAACGGGCAGGAGGCTCATCTGATGGTAAGTGAAACCGCCGTCCATGGACACTCTCAATGCCAGAGGGCTCGCAAGTGCGTTGCCGGCCTTTTAAGAATTGATACGCTTTTTTCTTGAAGGAGCTGCTTCCACATAATGGTGGTGCGCGGCAAAAACTGCCTTGAAAAACGCTCAGTTGTGGAACGGCGGATGTCGAGGTGATACGGGTAGAATTTCATATTCTACCTCGACGTCCGATGATGAAATTCAGCTGCAGGTATAAATCCGAACAACTCCTCTGAACACTCTCCATGTATAAATTATTCCATGCAGAAAGAGAGTAGATATGGGTACAAGTTTTCGGGTTGTTTACGTCTACCAGTGCGTCTCTATTATATGTTAGGTCATAATCAGAGCTTAGGCCCATTAAGCAGTCTGCTGTATTTGTTTTTTAACATTTACCTTAAATTAAATTTATATAGAACTAGCAGACCGGCCAAGCGTTGCTGTGGGTAAGGTTTTTGTTATATTACATAGAAGTAAATTATTCAAGGGAAACGGTAGGATACCACCAGTCATGGGGACCACCATACCTTTTTGGTGGTGATGCTATTAAATTGTAGCTTATGTGAAACGTTGGTACTTTCATCTGTTAGAATTGTATCAAATAATAAACAAATAATTTGCAATAATATTGCGGCTATAAATTAAGATGTAAGCTATCCTATCTTTTAAGTTGGTTCAAACTGCACACGGTGTGCAAATTTAATTTAAAATCGGTTAAGTAGTTTAGACGTCCATCGCGGACAAACAACGAGACACATAATTTATATATATTAAGATTTACCGCTATAGCTTATTGCTTATAAAATCGTGTAATGTTAAAGAATGTCCTTATCTAGGCACGGAGCCAAACCACGGGCATTATATGCGAAGTATGCCTTATTATGATGTTTTTATTCTTTGTTCACTCTAAATATTGTATATTTTATTCCAGGCTTGTTGACAGGCGTAATTTAATTTGTTTCTTGGTGCTTAACATTTCTTAAAGCTCACTCTAAAGGCCCTTTTCACTTTTTGTTTCAATAATACATTGAGTGGAATTTATACTTTAAAAAAAATCAGTGGCGCTACAACCTCTCTAGGTCTAGGCCTCAGATTTCTAAATCTGTTTCATGATTATTTTTCAATCTAATAGGCAAGTAGGTGATCAGCATCCAGTGCCTGAAACACGCTGTCAACTTTTTGGGTCTAAGATGTCAGCTTCCTCACGATGTTTTTATTCACCGTTCGAGCTAATGTTAAATGCGCACATTGAAAGAAAGTCCATTGGTACACAGCCGGGGATCGAACTTACGTCCTCAGAGTTGAGAGTCGCACGCTGAAGCCACTAGGCCAACACTGCTCATTTATACAATAATAATAACTAACTTAGACGTTAGATACGAATTGGATATTAAAATTTGACCGTCGATTTGACCATTTGATTGAAATTCCTAATTAATATTTTGGTATCTCCTTGATTAAGTCTTCCTTTTGATATATTTTGAATACGTTAGCCCTTGCCTCAATGAACCGTTCAAGCTCATATTTGCGTCACTTTTTTGTGATTTGAATAGGTAAGTAGGTGTTCAGCATTCTCTTTCTAACATAAAGCAACTATTCTGAATCGGGACCATTTACACGCCATTTAAAATTAAGCTACAGAGAATTCAACTAAGTATAGATTTTTGCAATTTAATATAAAACCACTAGGTTTTAGGACCATTCTTTAAACATATCAAAAGTTGAAGCCAATAGAAAATATAGTACCTTCCTACACAGCAGCAAATTTTATCCTTTTAGTAGGACCTTCAGCCATGAATGTTTAAACACTTAATTGAGTACACTTTTGTTATTATCTGTACTTATATGAAAGAAACGTACAACGGCTCTTAACCTTCCATTATCATATAAATATTTTATGAATGCAAGGCCTCGCTTCCATTTTAGCTGAAATTAAATTTTTTGACATACTTTCCTTTTTGCGACTCCGGATATTAGATTATTTCTGGCATGAATGTTGTCTTATTCAACGTTATTTTTAGTATTAAAAGAAATATAACATCTTACAACCTTCGCAGTCAACAAAACTTAATTAGGTATATAGTTTACCTAATTATAAAAAGTCAAAGTCAAGCCAGCTAACACTATTAGATGTGATGTTATTAATTTAATTAAAAGGCTGTATCAAGTATCAAAATACCTAATTTAACTAGTAGCCCGATTTACCGACAAAGACGCTAGGCGCGATTCATGTCTAGGCGGTGCAAGTTTAACCAACCAATGTTTGAAAAAACGCTGAAAACTGTAGAATCAACAAGTTCTAGGCGTGAAAGTTTAAGCTGCCGTTTCAGGCCTGGCAATGTGCCATGCCACGCCTAGGCCGACCATTGGTTAATAATGTTGGCCAATTGACAAACGCTTGTATGCTATTGGTTGAATTTATATAACCAGGTGACCTGTGACGTCAGAAGTAGGTCAGGCAAAAACGTAAACAAGCAGAACGGATTATTAAAGCGAGTGCTTGCTGGAAAATTGTATCGACAGGCTGGAAATACGAAAAAATCGTGTTGAAATGATGCTTGAGAAAAATCAAATAGATTTTCTTTTATAAAAATATAATTATTGAATTTAAACCACGTAAAACTAATAATAATAAACAAGGTAAGGTAGTATCTTACGAATAAATTGTTTCACGGTCGAGTAATTCTAGCATTGAATTCGGGTCATTGAACTCTTGACCTACTCACACGACGCAAGAGTACGGCACACATTTTATGCAATAACTGCATAGAACAACACCATCTTATTTACAAATTACAAACTTGGAGAATATATACTGAATTTATCTTTTCGTGGCAAATAAAATAATGATTCATAATAATATAACTCCAAATTAGAGGCCTCTGTTCGAATTCCTACTATAGTCCCATTATTACACTTCATAATATTATCGCCACGCATCATTGCAGCAGATAAAACAAATAAATATGCCAATGTAATGTGGTCAGTCTCTGCCCCACAACTGTTGTACATCAATCGAAGCGTCAAATAATGTAACATAATATCAGTTATCGAAGTTTTATTCAATTAAACGCCTACATCCAAACTTTATCTTCCAATTTTCCATATTATTAAGAGTACAAGAACAATTTTGAACAGGTAATCAAGGCATACCAAGAAAAAGATAGCGTTTAAATATATTTATGGATTGCAATGTAAACGTAATAAAAATATTTCAAGTCAACAAAGTTATATACGTCACCTATTCAGTGAAGCAAATATCTAGTTAGAGCTTGAAAATTAACTGGCATACGACAAATCAGCTGATCTTCCACGTCAAAGGGTAGGAAAATAACTATCGTTACGGCAAATATTAACGAGCTAAGAATTTATAACGACGTTCTTACGAACCGTGTGCCGGAGTATTCGCGAAAACAATTTCGATTCGATTGTAGTTTGAAGTACCTACTGAAGTTGTCATTCTGGTCAAAATAGAAACATCAAAATAATAACTTGACTTACCCATGAATAATAATTACATTCGCTATTTGAATAAAGTCAATCTAAAACCTAATTATCTTGCGATTGTATCCAAGATATAGGTTCATTTGGAATTAATCCATTTTAATGTTAAATTTTTCAAATTAGAAAGTAACGTTCGAAATCAAATACATCGAAGTTTTCAACCTCATTAAGTGTGTGACATTACATCTGGAAATTTATCATACATTATTTGCACAATGGTTATTGTTTATAGAAATAAAAAGTGATACAATACGACGACTATTTAGTTTATATGAATAACAAAATATATTACAACAACTATTACATAACAGTTTAAGAATATTGTAACTTTTATATTATGTAAATATTGAATTGATATTAATATTACATGTAATATTTTGCCATTATGTGAATAAGGATTCGTTTTCCGTGTCAACTGGAGTGTACGTTTGTGTCAACGGGGTGAATATTATTAATATATTTTTAAATTGAAATTACATCCATCTTATTCTCTTAAAACATAGTTTATATAATAGTAATGTATTAGTCACCATAGCATTACATTATTATTATTAAAATGGACACATTTTATACTTAGTTTGTACTCTTTTAGTTTATTTTATTATAAGATTTAAAACACCTCTTTATGTATCAAACATATGTAAACTCCGACGCACAAATATGGGTGTTATAAGATTTCTGTATTTCTGTCTATGAAATCGTAGGAAGCTCCTTAACTAATGAACCAATTGTGATGCGGCTTTTATAATGACTGGCGTGTTTAAAATTGATGAAGATGTCTATTTACTTTATTTGAAAACATATGTTATTATAATTTACAAAACCCATCAAAAATACCACTGAGGGTACTCTGATATTGGAGGTCGAATATCAGAAGTAGTTGGAATTTACCAATCATTTTCAATTTTATATTAATTGTTTATGGAATACCATTTCTTGAAATACTTCGTACTTAGAACTTCTAGTGTTTGCTATGAAACATTTATATAAATAGCGTAAGCTTCTTAAATGTAAGGAAAAAGAAGTAAGCTGTATATTGTATAGATAAAATGTTAAAAGATCGTCGTGTAAGATTTCCTGCCACAAAGAACACTTGTCCTCTGTACACCATATGGATTTTCTCACCCATTTAAAGGTAGCATTTACTACTTACGGTCTTGTGAATTATATTTAAATATTAGGTAACAACATTTGGATAATACAAATAAATATAAATCCATTGTAATAATTATAATTAAATCTAATCTTCTACTGTCTTTATTTAAACAAATTTATTTGTATGTTAGGAGCTACCTATTTCAGGTAAGATATGTATGAAAAATATTTTAATATAGGTAAATATATAATTCTTAATATAAGAAAATTTATTTTTGATGATACATACATTGACTTAAGCTTTATCTAAAAAACCAGTTACGCCACATCTCTTTAGGTCTTTGTCCTCAATGTCAAAGTCAAAATCATTTATTTATATAGGTAACACAATGTACGTACATTTATGAACGTCAGAAAAAAAAATGTATAAATGAAATGCTTCTTATTTTACATTTACTGCCAGATCTCAAATCAAGGGCGTAGAACGGTAGAAGAGAACGGGCAATAAACTCTCCGTTACTCTTTTTTATCGAAATTGTCAAATGACTGTATCTGTTTTGTGATCATCAATTAACTTTAATTAATATAATAATTAAAATTGGTTTTTAATTAGTATGTAATAGATAATTAGTGATCAGCCTTCTATTCCTGACACACGCCGTCGACGTTTTGTGTCTAACTCTTGATTTCCACACTATATTTTCATTCACCGAGTGTTAAATGAGCACATAGAAAGGCAATTGGGGATCACAGACGGAGTTCGAACCTAAGAACTCAGGTATTAGAGTAGCACGCTAGGCGAACACTAATTGTTTTCAACTATGCAAGGATAAAAAATATTAACCCGCAGTTGCTGATTATTTACTGGCCTGTGAAAACAAATGGTATATGAAGCAAAAGGCATAATTAGATATAAATTGAAATAAATGTAACAATTTTTTTTTGCTGTTTCTTAATGGTATTTGTCAATAAAATGTTCCTTATTTCGATATTATTTAATACCCTAAACCTTTAAGTCTAAGGCGAATAAATTCATTAAATCACGGTTATCTTCCGAAAACCAAGGGTTGTCCGCCGGTTGTGTAATCCGTATTAAACGCCGCAAGCTTTAATGCCGCTTTTGTCCTGTTTCTTTCTTATCTCAGTTAAATTTGTCTAGGCGAAGCGATGAAACAGGCTAGGTAGGGAATGTTTTTACACTGTTGCGAATATCACAAATATGTTCTCAACAAGTCCGTTTTATCTGATTTAAGTTTACATATATTCAACATTCATTTTCACATTAAATTAATTCAAATAGATAAAGTCAAAGCCAAAAATCATTTATTCAAAGACAATGTACATTTATGAACATCAAAAAAGAAATATACGAGTACATTAAATGCTTCTAATTTTACGAAGAGAAGAACTGGCAATAAACTCTCCGCCACTTTTTAATCGCCAAGTTATTTGTTTTACACAACCTTTGTAAGGAGCTGCAACCATAACAGCATGTGCCACGTGACATCTTAAGTAATAAATAATAATAAAATAAATTAAAAATAAAAATTTGTCCTCTATCAGAAGGAGGCATGGTGACAGAAGCACGCACTTACATTCTCGTGGGAATAACACGCAAATAAAATACAGAGTACTACAAATACTTAGCTTATATTTATTTTTATACTAGCGACCCGCCACGGCTTCGCACATTTTAATTGGATAAGGATTAATGCTGTATTGGTTAACATCGCTTCGAAAATTAGCCATTATTTGTCGTAAAAAGTAAATGACAAAAAAAATTTATTGTGGGATATCCATAAGAGATAGACATATACCATCGTGGAGTTCTCAGTAGACCTTTTTAATGTGTACAATACTTAGTACATTATTTTGATAAATCTCGTAGGGTTCAGCCTGCGTTTGCATTGTAAGCGGAAGAAATGTAATTATTTACGACATCACATTAGAAACCTCAAAAATAACAGTATTTCTCCAATATTTAATGGGTGTTATTATGCATATAAACCTTCCTCTTCAATCACTCTATCTATTAAAAAAACCGCATCAAAATCTGTTGCGTAGTTTTAAAGATTTAAGCATACATAGGGATATAGGGACAGAAAAAGCGACTTTGTTTTATACTATGTAGTGATTTCAACAAAAAAAAAATTATCGTTACTTAGAATAAAACAATTTATACAGCTGATACGCAATTAAGTGTTATAAATATGAATTATTAATAGCTTGTAATACCGTCTAGTAGTAGTTTATCTATATCAAGATAAACAATACAAATAAAGAAGGTTAGTTTTACCAAATATCTAGTTACATTTTGGTGTAATATGATGCCGACTTAAGTGGCAGATACCTAGATGCCTGCAGCCACGATTTATTTGAGCTGCACTCGCCGTTATTGCCGCTTGTTAAGCCGGATCCTGTTTTTGTTCGCTAATGAAATGAGAATTTCAATTACTACACTATTTACATTAATTGCAAAGTTGTAGCAGGCTCTGACCTCGCTTGCTATCCAAAAGGGATAAAGTGAATTTCCCTTTCGAATTAAAGAATGTGCCTATATTTTTTCATAAGGCAACGTAATCTTACGGGTATAAATTATGTTGATTATAAATATTTGCGCAATAAGATTTTGTTTCATTAATTGTTTGACAGTGGTCTAGCGGTTCCACGGGCTTATCACAAACCTCCGCAAAAACCTGGCAGTGCACAATTTTTATATGTTCACATTAGCATATCCTTGTATGATAAACGTAAATGTTGGATACTGGCTAGTTTTATACCGGAGACGCGATGGCTATAAAGAAAAATGATCAATAAAACAAATGCGACATATTATAAGGGTGCGTACAGACTATAACACGTCCACATTATGCAACCTTGTTATTCAACATCATAACATAAAACAATACTGTACACATTAGAATAACAATGCAATATAACAATGTTATATAACCATTGTCGTTTGTCGTTCTCCTGTGCTATTTACAATGTCGACACGAGAGGACGTTCTGCTGGCTGCGGCAGCGACTGTTGTAATATTAAATAACAAAAGAAAAACAAAAAACGTAGATGGGTTCATATCAATAACATAACAATATAACATTGTGGTACATATCAATAACATGTTTTATAACATTTAGTGTCCTCATTATCTGAAACATGTTGTATAGCAATGTTGTATAACATGTTATGTTATTTAGTCTGTACGCACCTTAAGGCTCGATTTTCATAAATTTCCAGTGGCTTATTACTGGTACGAAGTTCATACATACATACCTGTTTTATATTAGAACTTTTGACTGATAAATGACCGACTGATACTGTGAATATCAAAAAATCACATGATAATGTGCTGTAATGTAATGTTTTCGTAAAAATTTTGGTATACACTGATTTATGCGATAATAATAATTTTATACAGTGAGCAGTGTTGGCCTAGTGGCTTCAATGTGCGACTCGCATCCCTGAGGTCGTAGGTTCGATCCCCGGCTGCGCACCAAAGGACTTTCTTTCTATGTGTGCATTTAACATTCGCCCGAACGGTGAAGGAAACCGACATGTCTTAGACCCAAAAAGTCGACGGCGTGTGTCAGGCACTGGTGGCTGATCACCTACTTGCCTATTAGATTTAAAAATGGTCATGAAACAGATTCAGATACCTGTGGCCCATATAGGTTGTAGCGGCACTGATTTTTTATTAAATTATTTTATATACATTACAAAACTTATACTAATATACGCATTCATTCATAAACTTGAACGCTCAAGTTCAACTTACCCATAATAGTCACGCGACGCCGCCTGAATAAAATATCGCTCTTTTTTCTCGATCCGATTTCATAGCCATGCCTTGCTTTTAATGAGAACATAATGATGAAAAATATGGCATTACCGTCTTCCCCGTAATATTAATCGCTGCAATTTTTCTGCTAGGGTTTATTGCGTGAAATCGTGGATAGTGCTTTTTACTGTCTCTGACTATACACAATACTAGAGAGTTCACTTTGAGATATATTGCTGTACTTACTAGTAATCACTGGGGGTTATAAATTCATTTTATTTGTAGTATATACATTGATATAGTACGCCACTAAGGTTTTCTATCGTATAACGAATTCAAATATTGCATTTTTATTATAAAAGTAGATCATGAATTCGCAATCCGGTGTAATTATAATTAAATTGGGTTGAAAGGAGTTATTTGATATTTCTTCGTATCATTAAGTTTTTGCTTTTTTAAAGTTGTTACCAACAGTTACTGTTTACATGGCTTGTATGCTAATGATATGTTCTAATAACTCATTAATTTATGCCCATTATTCAGCGCAGTATTCAGACAATATTATTGTTGAAGTTCAACCAATGTTATGATTTTCAAATTATATAAAATATATTAAGTTTACCAACATATTAATTGTCTGATTTTCGTTAATTGTTTTGTAGTAGCTATATAAATATAGATTTTAGAGAGAAGAATAATTGAAATAGCGTTTATCATTGTCGTATAACTAAAGCTACACTAGAAGTTTCATTCTCGGTGAAACATTAACAGTGCTGTGTTACAACATACAGTCTGCCTGTGAAGTGTACAACAGTAATTTGGCAAACGCGATAGTTTTTTTACAACAATGTTCTAAGTAGACAATTCGTTTTTCAAAACGAAAACTGTCCTTCACTTAAAATCAGATTCTATTTTTAAAATATATGCTTACCTTGTTTTACCTAATCGGATCTGATATTTATTTACACTTCGTTGCATAACATTTTAAAAATTTAACATAATTAAATGAAAATGAGGGCAACTGGCGGCCTTATCGCTTTCGAGCGATCTCTTCCAGGCAGACGTAGTTGTGTAATGGTTATACCCCATTAAATGTCATTTATATTCATACCACTATTAAGTAAAGCCACTGAAAACCATTAAAAGTAATTAGTCATCGTTAAAAACAGATACTAAATAATTTTTCTTAGAACAATTGAAGCCGAGGAGTGTCTGGAATAGTTTTGGGGCAAACTCTTCACGAAAATTACCGTCTTGATTGCTCCTAAGATAAATTATTGGAGTCTGAAGGCGATTTTACGACATAAATCTACTAGATGTGATTGTAAATAAAAAGTTACGAAGCATAAAAAAGCATTAATTTTATTACCATCTTAGAATCGTGCATGATATTTATGTTTTGTTATTTACGTAAAATATGTTATTATTCACTATTTTCTGTGTTGTGTAAGACTCAGATAATATGGAGAGTCGCTTCTTTGCGGGTATAATCAAATCTAGAAATTATCAAGTAAACAAAGGATACCTAAGATTATATACTTAATTTAATTATTATCCTATGTATGTATGCCCCAAGAAAGGTGTTTGCAACTTTAGTGAAGCGACTCGCACACGGAGCTAAACTAAAAAAAATATGTTGAATGTAAATTTTTTTAATAAAAAAACCAGTTTTAGCGATCATTTGTCACAGTGACAGCCAGTGTAAAATGTCACATGCCTTATCTAGTAGTTGTAGATCCAGGTGACCGGTTATAAATGTGAGACGTCTAAAAAGGTGTCGCTTCTCAGCCGGCTGCGAGCGCCTGATAAATGTACTGCTGGATCCGCCTCAATTTGTATTAATATTTATAAGACCATAGTTGATACACCTGACATCTATTATACGGTATGAATTTAATTTTGTTTCATTTTATATAGAAACTGAAAATTCGTTTATAAAAATTAGGAACCATGACTTTCGTAGACTAATTAAAAGCTTAGTATATTGTCAATGTTATATGTTTACAAGTGTATAATTTATTTTTAGTTTGATATTTGCACTATATGTTACACGCAACCGCTAAACAATCATCATTATCTATACTGAAAATGACTTTTGACTAATTATGATATCATGAGCAGTGTTGACCTAGTGGCTTCAGCGTGCGACTCTCATACCTGAGGTCGTAGGTTCGATCCCCGGCTGTGCACCAATGGACTTTCTTTCTATGTGCGAATTAACATTTGCTCGAACGGTGCAGGAAAACATTGTGAGGAAAGCGACATGTCTCAGACTCAAAAAGTCGATGGCGTGTGTCAGGCACTGGAGGCTGACCACCTACTTGCCTATTAAGTTTAAAAATGATCATGAAACGGATTCGGAAATCTGAGGCCAAGACCTAAATAGGTTGTAGCGCCACATATTTATTTTTATTTCTGTCTTATGAAATCATATCATTGTATACGTGTTATACAGGTGTTTATATGTTACAATAATTCTTTTTCTGATTTATTAATCTATAAACGTCTTGCTTCTCGCATAAATGCCATAGACTAAGGTTCTTGAAGATATTAATACTAGAAGCTCATATCGCGCATATCATAAAACTCTTCACCTTATATACGACGGGCGACATCAAAGAGCCTCGGATATCATATATTTTATTACTAGCATTACTTTTTCTATGTTATATTGGCATTATATTAACTAAGGAAAAGTTATGAGTATTTTATAAATCTTATCCATTTTCGTTTTAATTAAGTCTTTTAAATAATATGAATAAAGCAAGGATTTTTGATACACAGATTTTGTTAATGCTATAAGTTTAAGTGACTTAGCTAATAGGTTATACTAATAGCCTTTATTGCTGTAAAATACTTATCATAGTACATACAAATGTAAAGTACTATGAACACAAGTAATTAATCAGCAGGCCGGTTAATTTCTACTTGTCCTTGGACATATATCCTCTGAGAGCTTCCACTCTTCTCGGTCTAGCTTTGCGTAGCCACAAAGAACCATTCGATGCTATTTTGACATTATTTTTTTTTAGCCAATAGGTTAGTAATTAACAAAGCGCTCTAAAAAATTAACTATTGGTACTGCAACGTTTCATACACATTGCTGCGTCTGTTTCAGTAATTTTTTTAAGCCTATATTATGGTCTTTACCAACCCAAAACAGTAATTGTTTCAATGGGAATCACATTACGATGTGTGAGTACCGCTAAGCAACCTGAATTGGTTGAATATTATCTAGAGACCTAGCCACGGTGAACTCTTGGCTCCTGTTTATTGAAGTGAAACTTCTTTATCGGGGTTGGAAAAAAATTGAGTGTAACATTTTTTCGTTTCGCGTCACATTTTTCCGTTACGCGCCATGTTGCTTTTTGAAGTCAAACTTCTTTATCGGCGTTGGAATGAAAGTTCTTTATCGACGTATGGGAGAAATTTTGTAGCAAATCGTCACGTTTTTCGGTTACGCGCCATTAATAACAAAAATATATAATAACGATAACAATGATAGTAATAATTCTATTATAATTAATGAAATTCTGTAATAGTCTTAGTAGTAATAAGGTAAAATGAAATAATTGTATTTGTATTCATGTCTATGATAATAAAAGCCTTTTGTTAAACTTTATTTAACCAATTTCGTTAAGTTGCATATAGTAGATCATTTTCGAAAAATAAGGTCATAAAGAAGTTTCACTTCTTACGTGTGTACACCTAATACGCGCGCACATTTTTTTTATATTATTTAACACTTCGTTTCAAGTATACAGAAACTTAGTGCGATTAAATAATTGAATAAAAAGGGGAGCCATTGGCGGCCCTATCGCTATAGAGCGATCTCACCCGGGCATATTTCTAAATTATCTTAACTATCGAGTATATTTTTCAAAGGTTGCAACAACCTTGATACAAAGAAACGAAACCACAATATGTAAATGATATACGTCATCTAAAACTAATATTATTTGTGATGCAAATCACATGCATAGATCTCTACGCTTCGCTTGTAAAGTGCTTTGCCCCGCTCCAAATATTGACCAGGTCCCTTGTGAGGGGATCATAACACGTTCGAACCGGATACATAATGTTTGCTGACATCTATACTAACCTTTATCTTAAGCATAGGTCAATTATTAGTCTAATACGATTAATTATTGGAACAAAGTTCCTTATCGCTCGTTGTGAAAGGGGGCTAGACGGAAAAAATTCTTACGTAAAGTTGTCACGACACTTTTTTGCTATTTGCCATTGTAATACACCGGTTCTCGTCCGATCACCGAAGTTAAGCAACGTCGGGCGAGGTCAGTACCGGATGGGTGACCGCCTGAGAACACCTTGATGTTGGCTTTTTTTTCATTAATATTGGTGTCGAGAAAATCTATCATACTGTTATGATACCAATTAACAAATAAATTAATCGAAAGGAATTTCGTTACATCCGGGTGTACCTTGACACCTCTAAAGTTTTTAAAACTTGTGGTTGGTTTGGAAGCTGGTTTTCGTACGGTAATGGAAATTACATGAACATTAGTGTAAGTGCAAACACAAGTTTAGATGAATCGATTTCAACTTTTTATTGCTTTTTCAAATATAACAAAATTTAATAAAAAAAAAAATTAACAACGACTAAAAAGATACCATCATAACAAAAACGTAACAAATAATTGGTACAAAACAACGTATTTTAAAGCCTACCGAAGCTTTTAACAGAATTTATGCTAAATAATCTCTTAGAAATGGATAATGGCACTAATACTAAAACTAATTTTACTTGTACTTTAGATTTAAATAACAATATTTCAATGAGTATACTAAATCAGACTTTAGAATTTAATATCGCATTAGATATTAGCGTTGTGTGAAGGTTACGGCATTTTTAATGTGTAATTATAATTTAAATAAATGGTTGTCTAATGTTACTAGCAGTTTCCGGCTACTGTAAGCTAAAAATAGAGAACCTAATTCTGTACGCAAGATTCATATGTGGGTATCATATATTTTATGTTGATAAATGCATCCGGTCCTCCATAGCGTTCGAGTATTTGCAAAGTGTCTTCTATCAAATCTGCAACGTTCTCTCCTCGGGTAGATGTGTGATCAATACCTGACCCCAGATTTCCTGAAACAAAAATGTTATGTTAAAAATTGATTATAATTATTTTTTCGTTCGCCATTTGTTAGTTTTCCGTAATAATTTGTCTCAAGAATTACGATGCATAATCTAGCATATTTTATTCACATCCTTTTAATCATTCATTTGAATAGCTGATGAATGTTGCGCGTGCGTTTGATTTTCCTTTCTAAGTGCGCATTTAACACTCGTTCGTATGGTAAAGGAAAACATCGTCAGCATCAGAATGCCTTAAACCCAAAAATTCGACATACAGAATTTCATTAATTGTAATAGAATGATTACTATCATTGTTATCGTTATTATATATTTTTGTTATTAATGGCTTCGAATCTCTTCGGATCAATCGTGGTAGGGACAAGAAAAAGATGGCGCGTAACCGAAAAACGTGACGATTTGCTACAAAATTTCTCCCATACGTCGATAAAAAAATCATTTTAACGCCGATAAAGAAGTTTGACTTCAAAAAGCAACATGGCGCGTAACCGAGAAACGTGACGATTTGCTACAAAATGTCTCCCATACGTTGATAAAGAACTTTCATTCCAACGCCGATAAAGAAGTTTGACTTTAAAAAGCAACATGGCGCGTAACGGAAAAATGTGACGTGACAGAGGTGCAACCTATAGGGTCGCAGCGCAGGTTTTTATCATTTTTATAATTTCATTAGCTTCTCGCAGTCATTTATAATAATACATAATTCATAATTAAGTAACGATATATGTTGATCATTAAACTTGTTGGAAAAGTTAAAGCGAAATACGAAATCGTATGTAAAAATCTCTTTAAAGCCCTACTCGCACAAAGAAACCACATTTCAAACAAATATGTCCGTTCCTTCCCGTTTACGTTGAGATTTAGCACACAAGAATGACTTGTGTGTCAGGTACTAAAGAGGTATGTAATTTGCAAACATTACCCGCTAAAGTAAACGACACAAAACGTCACGGAAGAGGCGCCAAACCTCGGCCGCAACTATTTGGCAACACGAGAAATGAGGGAACGTCGTGTAGCTTTGCGACTTTATAGTCGCATGATCAAACGTTAATTCTTGGTAATATTTAGCAAAATATGTTTAAGCTGTAATTACCGTTTAAATAATTAAATTATTTGTATATTTACTCATTTTATTTGTTACACAAATAATTATTCATAAATGTCTAAATTAAACTATTTAAATAATGATTTGTCATGTTTATTTCCAAAGAGAAGCTAGTCTTGAGGATAACGTTATCATCATTTCATACTGTTTAATATTAATAAAAACTTAAATCAAACTTTTTATCTAGGTAATATTATACAAAATATGTTCAATAAAAAAAGTTATCAAAAAAAGGCAATCTGCAATTACCGTTTAAAGTTATTTGTATATTTACTAATTTTGTTTGTAACGAAACAAGAGTCTTGAGGACAAAATATTCACCATTTCAGAATTTATATTATTAATAAAACCTTTTTAAAATATAATTCATCCAAAGCCTGTTTAAAAACTCTTCGTAGCAGCTTCATGCGACAAACAGCCGCTCGTTTATTCAACTTAGGTAACACGAGGCCGACGCGCTCACAATTCAGTAACAATGCGGTCGGGTGTCAGACCACGGTGACGACGTGACGACAGAAATTCACGGCGTATTTCGACGTACAACGTTGCCCTGACAACGTAATTAATCTACTTGAACCGACAAGTCTATTAGACTGAAAACAATATCGTATAGCCGTCAATTTGATGCTTGTACGCATGATTGATGATTGTCATAATCCGCCATATTGTGATAATACGTTGGAGATAAAATTCGGGTTGTTGGGATATTACATAATTATGATTAGGAATTTTGAAATAAAGATATAACTTTACATTATGTTCACACCTCCACTGTTTATTGGTACATTGTACGAAGAGGGAACCATAAATATTTAAATTTTTAACTTTTTACCAAACAAATACTCGTAATACTTAACACATAGTCTATAATCATTGGTTATTATGTAATCTTTACTATTTAAAAGTATTATTTACTAGCTGATCCGGCAAACGTCGTTTTGCCATGTTTATTATTATGGTTGTTGTGCAACACTCGACATAGATAGGTATAGTGTGTCGCGGACTTTTTTGTAGATATTTATAAGCTCTACAACATTTTATGGTTCTATCTTTAATAGTTTAGGCAGGGTACGCAAAATAAGTAACTTTTTTGGTTGATTTTTTACACCTTGTGTCCGAAAAACCCTAATATCTTATGGAACCCTATTTTTGTTCAAAATTAAATATAGCCTATATTACTCGTGGATAATGTAGCTTTCGAATGGTGAAAGAATTTTTAAAATCGGTCCAGTAGTTTATGAGCCTATTCATTACAATCAAACAAATAAACAAAGTTTTCCTCTTTATAATATTAGTGTAGATATTTGTTTCTCCGCACGTAAAAACAAGAGAACGTGCAGAGCATTCAAGGTTTTAATTAATATTAATCTTGACTTACGATTACGATCCTTAAACAGATTAAGGATTGGTAAAATTTGCCTGTAGTAAGGTACAAGCGCTTCCCCAACCCGGTCGCTCCCAGTCACAAGCATCTGTATACATTTGAGGGCATGACACAGCACCGAGGGGCGCTTTGTCGCGAGCGCATCTAAACAAACATTCTGTGTTAGAACAAGATTGCGACTTAATAATTCATGACGCTTAACGCATTGAGTATTTATGCTTTAAACCTTATACTGGCGTTGATTCATATAGATCAGAACAGAGTTACTCCTACTTAAATAGGACCTACACATTCTAAATTTTATATAACTAACGGGCAGAAGATAAAGAAGGGCTTATCTGGGCTTTTAAGGAATAAAACGCTTTTTTTTTCTGGAATCGTATTAGATCAGTAAACAACAAAATACAGTTTTGTATATGTACATAATACGATTATGAGACCGAGATAAAATCTACCACATTTCTAGTCACTAAGTTCTAAGTTTTTATATAAATAAAATTACTAGAATTACAAATTATTTGCGTTGGATTTCAATAAAGAAATAACACGCTGATCGCATTACATACGAATTTGAGAGATGGGAATTCTATTATTTTAGCACTCAATTCTAAATCTCGGAGTCAAGTTACTGAACTCATGGATGGGAGTTTTTTAGGAATCATCCGCTTAAATTGAGTTGAATTGCTATAACAATTATTATTAGGAAAATGTATTTGAAAATTGAAAAAAATAAGCAAAGTAACTTTTGCGTAGATTTGATGAGGTTTGAGATATTTTATCTTTTACAACTAAAACTATTCATTAAAAGCAAATAAACAATACGACGCTGCAAAACAATATCTTAAGGTATATTAAATAAGTTTTGCAGCAAGGTAATAATTCCGAAACAATATTTCATCTTTGTTTGAGTATGAAAATAATAGATATAGTTAATAAGACTCACTTTTAATAGGTATTATTAATTGTGGGACCACAGGTAATATTTTGTATGATCCTTTCGTGACCAAATCATGGATTCCCTTCTCAACAATAAAGTTAAATGGGTAGTTTCCTTCTGCGAGCCCGTCAAAAAAAATTGGCAAGTAATGATGAAAATCCAAATTTTCTATTGGTACCTGAAAATAGTATTTCAGAATGGTAATATAATTTATCTATTTAAATAGTATAATCAGGCTAATTCTGATGAAAATAGCACTTTGATTTCTTTTAAACCAACCATATGTGAAAAATGCGTCGCCGGTAATAACTATGCACAAAATTACAAATTCACTCAATGAAACCTACATTAGTAAAATCGAATAAATCTGTCACATGTAAAGAGCATTCAAGTGTACCTTCCACTGTAGTCGTTTCCCGCTGCTGGTGAACTCAATAGAGAGAGGAAATTCACCCCTTTGATAACATCTTCTGAACATTGTCGGTCTCGGGGGCAAAGGATCGAGAACGCCGCATTTTGGAGGCGGCAACACTTTTGTGTTCTTCTGCATTGCCTGAATAGTAAAAGCAGGCACAATCCGCACCTTTTTCTTTCCATAGGGATAGTTTGGGCTCGGTTTCTTCAAGGAGTTTCTGAAATCTTTCCCGCAAAGATCGGGTGTACACGGCGGTAGCAACACCATTATTAGAACATGATACAAAATCGGATAATATCTTTATAAAATGTTGACACGAGTAATAAAATAAGAAAGCAAATTTGTTCACGGGCGAGCCTCTGATTGTTTATTTTGGAACGTGATCGTTGCTTGGCAACGGGTCGCCTATCGATTGATTGCCGACAGCGCCCCCACACTCCCTGTTAAGGCAGGTGTACAACGACGTTCATTATTGAACATTTTGAGAAGAAATATTTTATTTTTAATATTATTTATTTCAAATATATTTTTGTAAATTCTTGGAGATTTAATGGAGCTTAAGTAATCATAGTAGTTATAATTGATACTAAAATGATGCGTTTTAGTCGAAAATTAGAAACAAAAAGTTTTAGTATAAACCGAAGTGGAATATTTTAATATACTATATTTATAATTATGTAGATCGTTATCATAAAAAATATAATCATAATTAAATGGCAATACATGAACTCCCGACCTAATAGGCGGGCCATGCCGCGAAATTATATTAGCGTTGGAGAATTTTATTACATTTTAATATAAGGTATCTTACAATATCCTCAGCTGGGGAAACTGCCGCGAATTTTGATGGCTTCTGCTTCACATAGAAAATGTACTTTGATAGGTTTTTTCATCGAAAATTTACGGTACGCGAATAAATTGTATTCGATAGATTTTTTATTACTTGTCGAAGTTTTATGTCATTACGGGAATATTAGAGCTCGGGATTGTTTTATGAGTTTCCGAAAAATTTGGTTTTATTTGTATTACTAACAGTTTTTGCGATTTGACAGTCCTATAATTAAATGGACAAATGGAAAAGTTATTTGACTTTTGTTCCAAATAGTTGTTTACCTAAAACTAAAAATAACAATTAAATATAGTAATATTGTGATTTTGAAAGTTTACAACCCTCGTTTAGCATGCACCATGAATATCAACCCTTATGTGTTAACCCCTTAACATCCGCCATGACAGAGATTTCGCGGTAAACTGAACGTCAGCCGTCGAGCTTGTTCGATATTTAAAATTTAATATGCGATCAGCTGTCGACCGATATTATGAACGTTTTTACATAATCGTTGAAGTTTTAAAACCTCTTTGCTGTCAACTTAAAATTAATCTAAACTGTTGTGTTTATAATAAGAATTTGGAATATATTTAAATAATGAACGCAAAAATATTGTTTATTAATGAAATACGTAAAACTATGGTTCAATATATCTTTAATCATACTAGCTTAAACGGTGATGGAAAACGTAAGAATACTAGCATTGGAAACAAAAAAAAGCTGATCCCCTGCTATAGATATATAGATTACAAGAAAACAGTCAGAAATAGAAGGAGAGGTTATTTCGAAAATAATTGTGCGTAACACTCGTAATTAGTTTATTTTTGATAAATGTACCAGCAGTTTTAGCATAAAAACTAAAACGCGTTTAGACATACTATAATAATAAATAATAATGATAATATAAGTTGCTCTTTAAAGGCAATTGTTAAAAACATCCTTCATTTAAAATTAAAGCAAAACATTTGTATTTCATAAACTATACTCTTAAAATCAGACTACACTCGAGACAGCTTTAATATTTTTTAAAATACTGAACAAAAAATAATAAAACTGCATAGAATTGAGAGCGTATTGAGCGTGCATCGGCTTCATTAAAAGAGGATTTGCTTTAAAGGGGCTGTTATTACCTTATTTCTTTTAAAAATATCGGTTCTTGTAACTTTTAAATATTTTGCAGACGTTTAAGTTCCATTTGATTTAATAAATTTGATTAACTTTAAAAACAAATTTTACGTAAAGCATTTTATTAAGATTCTCTTGAAAAATATGTTAAAATAGTTCCTATATCCTTCAGAGGTTGAATTGAAACAGTTTTATGGTGAGAACGTGAGGCCATCGGGTACTTAGCTGCTCGTAAATCTGTCTGTGCGTCTATTTTATGTACGTTGTACGTAGACTATGTTTTATATTACTAACATGTGAACTTGCCGAATCGTAGCGTCTGCTTGGTATTCGTAGCACTCGCACTGGTAGCATATTCGTAGCGTTTTAGAATTTCATTATCAAACGTAATTTATGGGAGGTTTATTAAACTATACTTTAATTTTCAGAGTCAGTGCGGCTACAGAGTAGGCGATAAATGTCAATATTAATATTTACTTTGAATTATTTTAAATACTAGCTGGCCTGGCGAACATCGTACCGCCTAACAGTCGATTCTTTATTTTTTTTAAATACTAATCTGCTATTCGGGACACCGGTCTAGCTAATTTTTTAGGGGTTAGTAAGACAAAAAAAGAAAGTTGATAAGACAACAAATACATTATGTCAAAAATTAAAATTTACCTTCCCGGAACCCCTCCACTAACATTTGAACTTTATGATATGGTATTAAAGTTCAAATTGACTTTTAAGTAGTATTACGAATATTTTGTATGGTAATATAGAAAAGTGTTTTTTTAGACTTTTTCACTCAATTTTTTTTAATTTTTCTTGCCGTAAGAACCATCCTCGTACTTCAAGGAATATTATAAAAAAAGAATCAGACAAATCGGTCAAGCCGTTTTCATGTTATGTCGTGACAACAGAAAATGGGTTTCATTTTTATATATACGTATATAGATAAATGGGTACAAGGGCCCAGACAGTTGGACAACATTTCATAGATTACTAACAGCCAGTACTGGAAAACCCAGAAATGAACAGCCTCCTCCTATGGCGGCATAATTCAGTAAGCAAATGTTGCAAACATTCTTAATTTATTGTAATTTTCAAAAATAATTCCATACTGACCTTTACAGCGTAATTTCCATTGAAATTAATACTATACAAAGAATGGCCTGGAAACTCGAATATTTTTTTCTGATACCATAAAAACAAGGCAATATTACCAATGTAAATTCAAAAATGTGAGAGCAAAAGCTTCATCTCTACAACAGAATAAAACAAAGTAACACAGAGTAGGAAATTGCTGCGTCCTGCCAATGTAGAACTGATTCGGGTTGCGCTGGAATGTGAAAATAAAAAAGGAAAAAAAAGAAGCAAAAAACAGGTATCGCAAAAGCCGACAACTCCGAATTTTTCCTACGTTTTTCCTTTATCCGTTTTTGCCTTTGCCGGCTGTAGCGTAGGTGTTTAAAACTTGAATTGCTCGAAATTTTACGGTTTAACTCTTTTTTACAGATACCGTCTAAATGTCAGTAATTTTAGGCATTTGAGTTGGCAATTGGTATTTGAAACTGACCATGCTAGTTAGATTAAAACTGTAATTAATTTATAGTTTCTTATAAATTTAACTTACAAAGATAACTTAAATTTTGTAATTTTCGGGTATTAACAGTATATAAAAGCACAATTTAAAAGTGTGTTAATTTTTGATTATTTATTAGGAACAGTTATGAAAGCACAACAAGAATATCTGTTCTCTACTCATAACGTTGAGTTGTTACTAAAACTATAGTACTATCTCTGTGGCATATAAACATTATCTATGCCCTAAGCTTCTAGCCTTGATCCGATCAAAAAACAATAGTTTCCGAATACAACTCATCTATTTTAACTTTTAACATACAAAATTTCGAATGAATATAAACGAAAGTTAACCAAGCCGTTATATATCATCAAAACGACTACAATTGAAATGAAATCTTCACAATCTCGCCGAGTGCGCCATCTTTCGTAAATAATAAATATTATTCAATGAAATGAATATCCCTTATTGAATCGGAAGCTGTTGAGAAAATAAATTTGATAGGATTATACAGGATCGTATAAATAATAATTGATTGTACAGTCGAGAGTTCTGGCAACTACTTGTGTTATGATATGGAGAATGTTATTTCAATACTTACTGATATTCTCAACTTCTGAGTTGAATTAGTATACATTTTTTTTCACATATCCAACACTTCGCTGCAAAAATAAATAGTGGAACTTCAACCTTTAGTTCTGGATCTCATATTTTGTATGTATTTTCGTGATTTGTTTATCTAAAACGCGAGTAGCATTCTGTTCCTGACACTCGCCGTCAACGTTTTGGGTCGTTTGTCCACCGCCGCTGTCCGGTGACCGGGACGTCACCGAGAACGAGGTGTCCACCGCACGCCCGTCAACCGAGCGCCGTCATCCCGGCCGCCGATATTTCGAGTAGTTCGGCGTGACCGCTAGAACTCGGCCCGGTTTTATGACGGGCCGATGTGGCGGCTATACAAAACACGTTTGTTCTTGTCCACACGTGAAAATTAAGTGCGTGCTCCTATTTCACCATGCCTTTGGCCGAAAGAGGACAAATCTTTGTTTTAATTTTATTTTATTATTATTTTTTACTTAAGATATCATGTGGAACATAGTGTAATGGTTGCAGCTCCTTACAAACTGAACTGAACTACTAATATATCTATAATTTACTTAGAACTGAGCCACTGATATATCGGCGCGATGGACACACGATCGCCGTCACGTGATTTTAAACTCGGCCCGAAATAATCTCGTTCTCGGTGACGTCCTGGTGACGGGGCCGATCTAGCGATACATACATTTTATATGGTCATGTGTCCACCGCACGCCCGTCAACCGAGCGCCGTCATTCCGGCCGCCGATATTTCGAGTAGTTCAGTGGGACCGCTAGAACTCGGCCCGGTTTTAAGACGGGCTGATGTGCCGGCAATACAAAACACGTTTGTTCTCGTCCACACACTACCGTCGCACCGCGCCATTCGCCATTCATCGCACCACTGATATATCGGCGCGGTGCACACACGATCGCCGTCACGTCATCTTAAACTCGGCCCGAAATAATCTCGTTCTCGGTGACGTCCCGGTGACGGCGGCCGTGGACAAACGGCCTAAGTCAAGTGAGTGTTAAATGCGGACGTAGACATTATATTCAACAATGGACACGTGATGTGACGTGGTCGAACTTAACTCAGGATGAGAGCACGCACTCTGAAGCTAAAACGGCTGAAAACTTTTATTACAAATTAAATAAATATTCAGTTTCATACTATTGTAATTATTTAGCAAAATACTCATGTGACTTTGATAAGTAACGTAATTCAAATAAGGTGAAATCTACAAACGTTAAATTAGATTAAAGAGCGTTTAAATTTTCAGCCATCTTAGCCAGGTATAACAAACACGAACAATGCCAATTCTGAAATCTCTATCTATATTTCTAGAAGGTAAAATCAAATAAAAATATTTTTCTTATAAATCAATAAAATGTATACATCCTAAAAATAATATTTAGTAGGCAAACGGGTTACCTGATGATTAAGAAACTCATAAAAAAGTATTTGCGTTTTGTTTCTAAGAGCAGAGTCCTTACTCTGTAACTTCCAATAACGATACTGACATCGATCCCAATCTCAATATCTTCCGCGCGATTCCAATTTTGCGACAGCATTACAGATATTGAGAGAACTACGTCGAACTTGCCAACGAAAACTTCAGAATAGGTATCGCTGTCATTATTGGAAGTTACAGAGTACGAGCACTTATCTGATCAGCCCTGCGATTCTGTAACTCACTTTTCGAATTCACACAGCGGTTTTCGCAGTGGCGGTCGCGCTCAAATCAGTCGTGAAGCAGTCATTTTATGATTTGACATTCTGATTTAAAAAAAAATGTTTATTATGGAACATAATATACACGTATCACTTATTCCACGTCATTAAATTTGAATTTGTAGGCATCCCTACTCATTGGCAAAGAAGTCTCGGTACCAAATCGTAAAATGACTGCATTACGACTGATTTGAGCGCGACCGCCGCTGTGAAAACCGCTGTGTGAGTTCAAAAAGTGAGTTACAGAATCGCAAGACAGATTCCGCACTCTGTTAAACCAATATCAATATAATTGACAAAATTCTATTGTATCGGTATTAAAACTCCTAACATAATGACTTTATATCCATACTGCTGGAAATTAATACTCAAAATTTGAATCACTATCACTATTAGATACCTGGTTTCTGTTTAGTAAATTTTTTATGCAAAGTAGGTTCTGAAGTCTCAGCTATCAATATGGGCAAATAAATGTGGATGTTAAATAGGAAGTAATTTAAGAATATAGTAGTTAAGAAAACATATAATAAGGACACATCCAGCATATGAGATACTTACCTCCATGTAGGGTAATAACCAATTAGGTTTTAATAAATGACTCTTGTCTATTCCTTACTTAATTGTTATTCATTTTCTTACATGATTAAAACGATTACGTACAACGGCGTTTGTTGTACATTTTATGTCTTATTAATTTTGTAATTTATGATTATTTTTGTTTCAGGTAAGGGATTTCCTAACATATGTAGAGGTTATTGAATGTGTTCGAAGTTGCTTAACACAAGTACTGTAACATTAAATAAAACGTTAACTAATAAATGCGAATTCATAACACTGACGACTGCTAAATAGCATTTATAACGTTGAATTAAGTAGTGTAATATTATTATAACGTATTAGGTATTAAAAATCGATTTGAACAGTATATTTTTTGCTAAATTATTACGTTTTAAACACCTTTTCACCAATAAATGATTCGATATCAAAACGTTAATATATCAACTCGTGCTTAAGAAATATGTATAAGTGTGTGACTGTGTACACGTGTGGTGACTGTGTACAACTCAAGGCTGTGGAGGCTAATCACGCCGAAACTGCTCGAGCTTAGCTGTCAAGACCCTTCAGGGTTCACGAGATTCCATTCCATGAAAAAAAAAACACCTTAAAGTGCCCGTCTTACCCTAATGGTTGAAATTGGAGTAAAAAACCTCGTTCATTGGGGAAGACGAGGTCACTTACTTCTTACTGCGCTCACTTCAGTGAGCTTCAGTCCTGCCCTTTATGTGATTGTCCCAGCGACGACCCAAGCCGAGGTCCGAGTCTCGCAGGACACGCCCTGGGACAAAGCCTATTCTGGCTGAACTACGCTCGTCAAAGTAGCCCGAGCTGTGCTGTGAAGGCCCTTCAGGACAACATCGAGATTCCATCCCATCGAGGCCCTTACCTTATTTCCAGCAAACGCATTACATGGCAACAGCGAGATTTCAAAATAAAAACCACCAGAGTTTTTAAATTGTATGAGTTTAATTGAATTATATACGATAACTGTATTTAGTAGAAAAAGTCTTTTATTTAAAATTTTCAGTGTTAATCGAATAGAGTCCAATCATTAGATAATTACAAAAGAATTTTCTGAATTTATCTGAATTTTTAATTATAGTAAAGTTGTTCGAATAAATACGATGGCAAGGTGCACATAAAACATACGATAGCAATAAAGGATTTCTGCATCCATTACTAGATGAAAGTATGAACTTAGATTATCCACTTTACGGTCCTTGTGGCTTATGTTAGTAGAGCCAGTACCGTATTTGCAATTTTAGAATAGTCCAATTCCTTATAAACGAAAAAAATATTTTATAAACAATTTCAGATTATTTATTAGTGATTATTATAGATTGAATACTAATATTGTCTTTGATTGACATAACCTTTACACATTTAAAGAAAAAACTTTTTGACCGGATTGAAGTTATGTATTATTATAAATTTACAACTATTTAACATAATTTTAAATTTATCCGACGTTACGCGTGCTTTACAGCGTGCGTGGTCACGGTTGACGGTGACTGAAGACAAAAGGTGTTGGATGTCAAAAAGTATCACAGCTGTAGAGAAAGTTGCATTATATGTATTTATTTCCCCGGAGTTGGTATCGACTAAAAGATGGATCTTTAAGTCGATACCAACTCCGGATAAATTTAAAATTATGTTAAATAGTTGTAAATTTATAATAATACATAACTTCAATCCGGTCAAAAAGTTTTTTTCTTTGAATACTAATTTTTATTTTTAAATTCTGTTAAGTTCTTAAGTTAAGGCTTTAAAAATTCAAAATTGACATTTATCAATTTATACCCGTCAAAGCGCTTCTCAAGGCAATGGCGTCGCACCGGTTCCTATGACGGGCAATACCTGTAATGCCATAAACAATCGTGTTAATTGTTATAATTCTTCAATTAAATGTTTATTATGTATCGACCAAAAAAAGTATCTGATGAAATGAAACTCCAAGTATTTAGACTGACATGTAGGGTTGTCACATGACTGACGAATAAACATTTTATTTACAAGTTATTTTACTCAGTAACGCTTTTTAAAGCCATCTTTTAGTAGGTACATAGATTACTCTCCTTAGATCCTATTGTGCTTATAATTACTGTACAAAGAAGTAATTTTAATAATTTTCACTTAGAAATATCACCTTAGAGTAAACGCACAGAATTTAAGCTGTATCATTCATACATTAATATTGCGGATTGAAATTATTGAACTAAAATGATTAAACTCGTATAAAAGGGACTCAAACAAGCCTAAGAAAAGTGGTTTAAATTAAATTTAAACGTGCTTAGATTCTTTAACCAATTTAATCTTTTGATACCCTATTTTTCGTACTAATAAATTTGTTAATTTTTATAAAATCCCGTTAAATGATATTAAACCTCCTTAATTTTGTGACTTAAGCCAAACGCTTTAAACTTAAGCCATAATGTTTTCATGAGCTGTAAAAGTGACTGCATTATTTATCGAGCGCAGAAGAACTTTATATTAACTCTTAAGCGAATCACAAAATAGTTTTAAGCTTTTAGCGGCTTTGATGTTGGTCAAAGACGTGTACTCGATTCTCAGAAATCTTACTTGATGTACGTTACGCAATATATATTCTAAACGAATAAATATACACTCACAAACACTCACATTAGCTCTGTCCTCTCGCGTATAACCCAAAATGTGTTTTGGCTACACTATAATTTAACAGCTTTAATTATTAAATAGGTATTCAATTATTACCGACCTGGGGCCCTAGTCAAGATGCCTTAACAGTACTGTATGTAGAAAGTCGAAAACTAAATTTGTATGGAAATGACAGTTCGTGTCGAAAATGTGTGTTCGTGTTTTCATTGAAATTATTTTTTGACTTTCGGCCCCTGAGCAATGTTGTCTATTGACATGAGCGTGTGACTCATCCCTGAGGTCATAGCTTCGAATCCGGCTGTGACTCAATCAATTTTTATTTAACATTTGCTCTTACCGTGAAGAAAAGCACCATGAGGAAACAAGTATGCCTTAGTTTTGGGTCTAAGCCGACGGCCTGTGTCAGGCAATAGACTACTTGATTTCTATCAGGGACAATAAGGGATAGGGTAAGTTAGGGTTAATAAAATCAAGGGTTGTAGCGCCACTGGAACTTTTAGCAGCCTTGAATTTTGCCAACTCATAATAGATCATAATTGATTTACGTTGTACACATTATAATACAAATTTCTATTTTGTTCCTTCGTCGTCTTACTAGGTAGCTTTCTCTACAAAAAAAATTCACCGTATAAAACACCGTCGTTCCTGTAACTTAGTGAATTAGACTCTAAGATTGTTTCAAGGCTCAGTTTTATGGTTCAGGTATATACATTATACAGTTAATTAAAGCAAGCAGTGTGTACCGTACCAAGGTTCATAGAATTTCACTTTATTCCCACACTCTTGAATTTATAACCGCAGGTGAGACTGATAAACATGTAGATTCTACTTACAGTTTTGTCTTCAATTTGTACAGTATTAAATTTTTATTCACTAAAGAAATCAGTCGGAAATGGCATAAAATTAAAGCTACATGCTGAAGCTTTTTTGTTACATGATATTTATACAGATTTTATGCAAAACTTAATTTTTATTTAAGATTTTAAAAAATTAGAATGCAAAGTATAGAAACTATTTATTTAATTTATTAAAAATAGTATAAAAACGTTAATCATATCAGCGTGTAAAACCTGATTTTCATATTTCAATATGACGAAAAGGTAGGAAAAGCAAATACTGCTGTATTTCAAATTGGATATGCGGCAGAGTATATTTTTCAGCATATTTCCACCAAAGTACATTATCTGTGGCTGGGCCCCACAGGGAATATTCTCTTTGCCGCTCAAAGTGAAACAAAACTTATAGCTCAGAGCTTTCAAGCTTTTACCTAACACTTGTAAATATGCTTAGTATTTTCCCAGGGTTATGTTTCTTTATATTTTTTTTAAATGGTTGTTGCTTGTCAATTATAGTATTCTTGAAGATTTTAAAAAGTATCTATTCAGTAATAGCAATTAAAATTCAAGTGTATGTGTATTGTGTATTCATATGTCTCAATATATTATATACATTTATTATAAAAAGAAAATCTCAGGAATATTATTACCCATGTTATATATTAGCAGCCATTTTGATTCGATTTCTACACCGAGTTTGTAACATAGTGTTGTAACAGTGCACCGCTGGCACACAGACATAATTATTACAGTACGTCAATCAGAAAAGTTTTCTTACGAGCAATGTAGTAATCACAAATACCGTGGAGGCGTTGTCATGGTAACCGGCGTCCATTACGCAGTCGCGGCCTACTAGACTCCGCCTACAGCCTGTTGCTGCCGCGTCGGACGCACGCCAGTCATTCTATAAACCTCAATAAATTCACATTCGAATATTAATAATTCAATTTTGATTCTTGAATAACGCGGTTCGAATGAACACAAGGCGTAGCAGTTCGCGGTCCTTTTCTAGTGCACGTGTTGACGTGATTTCCATCTCGCTCGTGCAGATTAATGACGACGTGCAACATCAGGTACATATGAATGTTTTAATGTACCTATGTATAGCATGATTCAGCTTCTAAACCACTGTCCTTTACGCATGGCTTTCGCCCATAAAATATTATCTTCGCGTATTTTATACAATTTATATAACAATATTTTTATAACTAGAACATGAGAGTTATTGTAAAAACTACGTGAGGTCTAAACATCAATAAAGATGATCAAGCTTAAACCATCTATAGGACTTTTACTATAAATATATGGTTGCAATTTAATCACATCTTAAGCAAGCTTACATCGTTTAAAGATAAATTTATTTTCAGAATGCTCTTGTTGTTAAATGGGCAAATCATCTCAACATATTATATGCAAAGTTACTGAAAGTTAGAATGCAATAAAGTTATGAGTACTAGGTCAGTACACGTTTCTTGTCTACAAGTAGTTGACAATTGTAACTTGCAACTCGGAAGACAGCGCAATAATTGTCAACAGTATTGCGTTTTATCCTCTAACTTTTAAGCTTTATATTACTGCTGCTAAAAAAAATTTGTAAAGGGAAAAATAACTTCGTAATTTTATAAGCATTGTTTTGAATACATTTGATTCAATAACAAAATCCTATATGTCAAAGCATTAATTCAATATTAAAAAATATTTGCGACACCGGTCCGCCGCAGATCGAAGCGGCGTTTTTGCAAAAAAAAATATTTTATACCCATTTATTTAGGATCCCACTTTCTAGCGCTCTAAAAAATGTGAAACAATTTTTTCATTTTAAATAAGTTCGATTAAGTATCCCGCGATTCTAGTACCTTAGTCAATATTAAAAAACCCAATGGGTCGTAAATTAAAGCTTCATCACAGTGTCACCGCAACTCGACCGGTGCGTCATTAAATTTATAGAATTGCTTAAATTGTTATAAAATTTACACTTTACTACATAATATATAATAACATCATATTTATTACAACATAGCTATTTTTATTCCTATTGGGCGTTACTCCATAATTGAAAGAAAGATAAATTGTCTTAAAAATAAACATTATCTATACTTTCGCAGAGCCGCATAGAGAAGCTATAATAAAATGCTTTACAATTTATTATTTGACCGCATAACATAAATACGAATACTGCAAATAATCTAGAATGCCCATGCAACTTAAGAATGCTTTCAACTGCCTAGACTATATCCTCACAGCCCAACTAAGCCCGTCAAGGCATCTGGAATCCCATTTAATATAATTCTAGACCAGTCCGTAGGCATTAGAGCTGGACAAACTTTTAATCCTAATATCCTTTCCTCGGAAATGAAGTTTAGGAGCGTCCGGGAACTGAATTGAACTTTAAGGAAACGGATCTTGCCAAGTGTGATTCCAACGGGAACTCCAACAATGGGGGTCTTAGGGACGAGTGAATTGTAAATGGAATCAAAGGAGTGTATGGAAAGCATTTTAAGTTTAAAAGTAGTGTGATTGTGTATAGTATCAAATAACGTATGGTGTGGGGTGTTTTAAAGAAGTTTTAAATGAGTAGTAGACAAGATTTTAAAGGTGTTGAAAATAATTAACTTTAACTATAAATATTTTCTCTTTCTTTTTAGCGCGCACTTCAGAGATTCTAAAAATAATCCTCGGTCCATAAATATAATTTTAATTGTAAACTTTAAAGGGAAATTTAGTACATATATTAAAAACCTGCTTGAATTGTAACCCAAAAAGTTTCCTTATATAAAATAGAATACAGAAATTAAAGTTGACTTAACTGATAATCATTCAGTCAAGGGACTATACAAATAAATCCTTCAAAGAGATAATTTTTGTAAATTAAGGCGAACTCAAAATGGTTTATAGAACATGTTGATATAGAATTGCAGAGAAGCGAAAATTTTACATCTACCAACGTATTGTAATTGACGATTACTCATTTAGTTTTGATAATAAATGTACAACTTTGAATAGACGTTTTATTAATTATTCAATAGTTGGATTCTAAAAGTTTATATTAATTAAGTTTAGTGTTGTTCATATCAATGTACGTTTCATTGACAATTTTTATTACAACAATTCTAGGTATTGGCTAGTTCAGCTATCACATTCTAAAATATAATTTTTAATTAAAATAAACCTTCGTATAAGTCGTTTCCAGTTTAGTTATTTTAAAATTAATTAGGGCTTTCAATTTGTCGATACAAACAATGAAGTTACGTTTCACAAACACGCTGACGATTTGAAACTTAAAATATATCTTGAAATCGACACCGCTCAAAACTCAAACAATGTGTTTTAATTAACGTAAGCGATACTTATTTCTTCTTAATTATTATGAACAGTCGGTGAGTGACAGTTGACAGATACTTTTTTAGTGTGTTTTATGATACGGTAAAATAAAATAAACCTAGCGTTTTAGGTATAATGCTAAGACAAAGAATTTTAGCAATGTTTTGTGTTGACCGAGATAATATTTAACATAATAATAATCAATCCGTGAATGAGTCAAATAACACTTCCTTATTGCCTTTGAAAAGGCACACAAATTGTGTTTATTGATCCGATAAAATATCCGGTTTATTACATTTTAAAACGAGTACCCGTGCGTCTTGATTTGCGTTCGTTTTGACTAAAAATAATTTACGCATCTGTAAACACTAAAGAACTTAAGGTTTAAGATTGCTTTCGCGGTGTCAAAAGCCTACCTTTATAATGAAGCTGTTGCGAGATAAAGCTATTCAGTAGTTAATTTAAGAGTTATTTTATGTATTTATGGAAGTATATGTCAGAATATTAGTTGAATGTGAATTGGTTTTGGTTTTAAAAGTTTTATTATAAAATTAAATTAAAAGTGTTACAATGAAAATAACCATAAGCAATTCTAGTGTTATTAGTAAAGTATTCTCTAAATTGTACGAATTGGTCTAAGCAGAGCTTTTCTCAAAGAATTCAAAAGGTATTCTTTATTCAAATTTCAAAGCGGAGGTGAAATTAAACATCAGCTGAAGTCGTACAGTAAGCTTGTATAATAAATCAGTAGTGGCTGCCTCTTAGAAAAGAAAACGGAGTACCTAACAAAGAGAGTCCTTTTACAATTTTTCAACTACGCCATACGAAAAATTCAGCTCTAGCTTTGGCTCTAGGGTTGAACTTAATGGAATTGGTGATAAATATTACTCATAGTTTTTCTAGCATCAAAATTGTAAGGATTTAAATCACATAACAAAAAAAGGCAATTGAGATGCCTACTTTACATAAAATGCTAGCTGCTGGTCCTTCAGGGTGACTTGAAAAAAATGAAATTAAGGCTTAATGCAAAAGACGTTACAACCTCTTAACATAATAGGCGGCGCCTAAACTTCATTATAATCTCCCTATACCTGTTTATAGTCATCCGAATTATTTACTAGTGAGGCAAGACATGTTTGTTATGCAGTGGTAGCCCTATATAACGTTATTATTTCGAAAAGCGGAAAGTCTGGTTTGTCGCTTTGAGGTAGGTACAATGCTTGCTCTACTACATGGTACGTCTTAGCAAAGGTAAGTAGTGCTGCAATGTGCATTGCCGGGAGTTGACCGATCTAAGTTAATATAAGTTTCACTAGAGTTCCGTGGAGTTAAAGATAGAAGATATTTATTAATAATAATAATAATTTAAATAAACTACCTCTAGTAATAAATGAGTTCATGCGACCAAAAAGGTGATGATAGCAAATTTTTCTTTCGTTCCGTTAAGTTCCGTTTCAAAAATATATAATTTAACAATCAATAGTTAGTTTTCATTATTAACAAGCACAATATATATCATAACTAATAAAGACAACTGTTTATATTTTGACATAAGCCCCATACATTTAATACCTACATCTATCAGAAAGGTTTACATGCCATTTAATAGGCATATTTAGAGTACCAAAGAATTAGCTACTGAACCTTGTGTAAGCAGCACTCTCAGTATTTTTTCAAGAGCCGAGCGGGAACACTTCCTTCCCTATTTGTCTAAAAAGTGACGCGCGCCTGAGACTATTCCCCTAACTCTATTTGGTTTACTTTTCTATTTCAAACTTTGTGAAATGAGTTCCCATTTATCACAACTACAATGTTTCTTTTAGTGAAATCGTGTCGCTTTTTCGGAAATGTACGGGCAAGATGAACTAAAATCTGAAATGTTTTACTCATTTGTATTTATTATTTGGAAATCTTATTTCATTTAAACGTAAACTACGTTTTGTTTAATTTTAAAATAGTTATCGAATGACGCCGCATATCTTTTATATTCAAATATTGTTAGTATGCTTTAAATATAATATATATTATTCATTTTGAGAGTTTTTACTAATAACGTAATGCTTTAAAAAATGGCATTAAGGTTAATAAAAGACAAATAAAAGTTACATACACCATACAAATTATTTCAAGATTTTAGACAACTTTAAAAAGTATCTATATAATTTATACCTTTTATGTTTATGTTTAAAGAACCATATTTCGCATTACAAAAATTATTTTTTATTTACATGAGAATTTTAATATTAAGTATATACGAACGAGATACACGTCACCATCAGCTAGCCTAATTTTAGTCTAATGGGCCCATTCTGATGTGTGTCTTTAATGCCCTTTTGAACTGATCAATCACGCTAATAACTAATAACTATCTAAACACTTTTAAGTTTTATAGCCATCATATTTCTTTTAATTTTATCTTTTATATTTTATTTTTTACATCAGGTCTAGACAATTTATTTAAATTCAATATGTATTTATAATTGTTACTAAGGATTGACTTAATCGTGAACATAAACTTCGTAAAGAGTATTTACACAACACAATTGCTATGTTTCAGATTGAATCTGTTTATAAATTGGAAATTTAATTAAAATCTGTTTGCAGCAAGGGCCTCACCAAACAAATGTTTAGTTCCGTTATACTAGATTTTATAACAAGGGCTTGTGTGGAATCTCATTTGAGCGTAATGAAATTATTCGAATATATATTTTTATTTAGAGAGCCCAATAAAGGAGTGATTGTTAAATAAGTGTTAATTACTTGCTAAGACTTTGATGGAAAGATAAAGTAATAGGAATACCTAAATTGATTTATTGGTTAACATAGTTTATAAAATAAGTATGGTGAAAATATTAACTATACATAGATTTTCTGTCCACTAGGGCGTTGAACAAATTAAATAATAACTTATTTACCAATGCGACGTGGGCACTACGCAGGTACATCATAACTAAGCTATTGCAAAATATTGATACAAAACAAATAGCCGATGCAGAAACCTGTAATGTATGAATATTGTACAACAATATACAATATATAGTAGTATGTTTAAAAAAAAACAAATAACATCAAATTCTATGCTTTAATGATTAGGTGCTCATAGTGACAAAACGTAAAGGCAAGAATGCAAGACAAACCAATGATGGTAACATATGGTGGTAACAATGTTTTATATTATATACATTAGTCGATTTATTATATGTATAGGTTAATATAATTAGTTATGCTGAGATAGGCAAGTTATCTGTTTGTTACCACACCTGTTTTACTTAAAACTAATTACAGAACTTACGCGATACATACAGATGGTAATAATATATAAGGTTTATGATTTTAAGTAGTTATAAAAATCTAATATGTATTATGATGATAAAAAGCCAAAATGAACATATTATGCTTGAGGACTTTACTAGGTAGTCAGACAAGCCAAAACCAAAAATAAGGAACTGGCAACGCGCTGTGTGTTGCCTTACACTAGCTAGTTTTAAATTCCTATACACCTTTTGAATTTTGGCATTTGTTTAAGCCATAACTTATAATATCTTAGTCACCTTTAGTAGTAATAATAAATAATATATACTTAGGTGCGTATTCGAGAACGTCAATAAATGAAAACTTAAAGAGGCGTAAACCAATTTTTCTGTATAAAGTTCGACATATTTGAGTACCCGACATGCGAACTAGAATGTGTACATAAGCTATTAAATGGTAGTACAATTTAAAAGGTTACGTTTGCCAAGTAACATACTTTACTTTTCATATTCAGTTTACATCTCAAAAGAATTGCGTTAAGTCCATTCGCCAAGACTATACAGATGAGTTTTATTTAACGTTTTATAGCTGTTATGCTCGTGTGTATCGCACCTAATCCTCGCCGCGTAAATCATAACTCAAGTTAAAACACACAAATAAGAAGTTAGCGTCGGCTTTCGGCAAGTTGGGCTAATTTGCATACATCATCTGAGGTGCTCTGCGATACGAGCAGAGTTACATCCAAACAGTTTTGAATTAATTCCACTCATATCTTGCGTTTGTGGTATTAATTTACGCTAAGTTGTTGCGAGTCTAATAACATGTAATTTGCGATAGGAAATAAGACATAGTTAAAAATGCAACTATGGTTAAATGTTATTCGTGTTTATATTAGTATTAGTATAGTGTTATAATGAAGTATACATTTTTTTAATAGAATTCAAATTCAAAATCATTTATTCATTTTGGTAACAAAATGTACACTTATGAACGTCAATAAAGAAATACATATTAAATGCTTCTAACTTTACATTTACTGCCAGTTCTTAAGACAAGGGCATAGAATGGACGAGAAGAACTAGCAATAAAATGTCAGCCACTCTTTTTAATCGCTAAGTCTAAGCTGCAACCATAATACCATGTTCATGTACCTTTAGATGATAAAAGAAATTTAGAATGTAACTTACCTATATAATGGATATTACCTATATTATTCAATAATCTAAATATATCTATTTTCGTTATCTACGATATTGTCTTTGATCTACTAGTAACTAGAGTATCAATTATTTTTTTTTTAAACACACATTTTCTAGTTTTTATTCACTTTATGCGTTTTCAAGAGGTTTTATTCAAACCTACGTTAAAAAATGCTATACATTCAGCAATTTTTGCATCTAGTAATTTACACGAACGAAAACACAGCAATTTGTTAGCAAATAGTTCATTAAGCGACCGAAAACATCGTCGTTTACATCCGTTTGTCTGAATCAAGAATCGTGGGGAATTTAAAAATGGCTGGTTCAATTTAAAAGGCGTTTCTAATTAATTGATCTCAGGATCCGCGGAATTGCTTACCCGACCCTCCATAGGCCTTAATTTAGAATTGTTAGCGCAAAGGGAATGCAATTTACGTAAAATAATTGTTTGATTTCAAATATTCTCACCCTTTCGATGCTGGTTTAATTTGCTTTATGCAAAAAATTGTGTTAGCTTAACGATTATCATTAATGAAATCGTTAGGTAGGTTGAATGTGGAAATAAATATAATCAAGACATATTTGTACATTGCTTTGAAGGTAAAATATTTTTATAAGGCAAATTATTGATGTATTTCTTCCTAATAAGAATAAACCTACGGAGTCTAAACTAAAATGGAAATGTGATCATAACTTTATTACATGTAATTTATAAGTAGATTATTTATTGATGAAAATCATATTTCCAATTTTAAAAGTTTGAAATAGGAATCCAATCAAAAGTTATCAAAAGAAATGTCAGCGTATAATCTAAGAAGAAATACCTATTTCATTATAAGTTGTAACATAACTTTAATGTCATAGCTACTTTGATACGTAGAACGACAACAATCTGATAACTAACGCGATAGCTAGTTAAAAACTTAATATTTGTAAGTTGTATTTGTAATGTTAAGATTAAGATATATACAATTACAACCACCCAGCTTTTCTCAATAGAAACTTCTCCGAGCCGACGGCTAATCATTTTTTCAATCGTGCTCGTGTTATAGCTTTATCTAGGTAATGTTTGCATCGGCTTCTATAAGATAGGGGTGCAAACTAGCCCACTGGGCCATAAAAGGCACTTCAGTCCCTGAACACCCGTTATAACAGGCCTTTGTGAAAGGAGAGGAATAATTAGTGGCCGTGTCTATCATGGAAGACCACCGGGAGTCGAATCCACAGTTCACTAGTTTGCAAAAGAAACGCCTTATAAACCGGACCTTGGAAGACCTCCAGACATCAAGGCCGTGCAGATGAATTTATACCAGTCACTTGCCGAGCAGCTTGATTTTTTGGCGTTGCGTAGAGAAATGGGGTCTATCTGCATCTTATACCGCATTTACCATGGAGAGGAGTTGGTCGGATTAATACCAGCAGCTGAGTTTCATCATCGGACGTCAAAGTAGAATACAAAATACGTTCCGTATCACCTCAACGTCCGTCGTTCCACAACTGAGCGTTTCTTAAGGCAGTTTTTGCCGCGCACCACCACAATGTGAATCCATCTGCTCACAACAGAATCAAACGGTGATCAATCAATTAATAGTTCGTTGTTGTTCAAACGTTGTTTGAACACTGTATGATAAAAACGTATTAGACTCGACTCTGAATCTTAAAAACTACGCTTTTCTTTTTCCATACTAACTAAGTAAACCTAGCAGTATTTGATTAATTTCAACCTATTAAAAACTGTTAATATCAGAACCATGTCTCATCGGCACTCCGTTTCGCTATTAGCCTGGAGCGCCTTATATAATTGCGTTTCTCAACAAATTACAAGTTAGAATAAGGTGGAAACATGGCCCGAGCGACTTGAGATAAATTGCTACGCGTTCAGATCGATCAGATATCAAACTATAACTTGATTATTCATGGTGCATCTACCTTAATGTAAATAATTTATGAATAGCAACAGAATTTGGTATAGATTTAGTGTAGAATTCGAAGCATGTCTAACTACCTTATAAGATTATATATATTAATATTTGTGCGAAACAAACAAAATCCTTTAGCCTCACAAGGGGCCGGCCCTTATGAGAAAAGTAAGCACTTTAAAAATGTTGTTGTTGTTTAAAACGACCGTAATTTTAAGTAATATTAACTATTACTATACACATTCGCTATATATTATTTTCATTTTTCCATGGATGGAAATCGTGTATCATTTACATAAGGAATATTTAAGCTACAAACTACAAATCACACCCTTAGATTTTATCTTTAACGCGATAATTAATATTAATAGGTATTATTAATTCCGTATCAGATTCCCTCAACACGCATTATCGTTAAACAAACCAGCATCTCGTAATAGGTTAATGGGGTTTTAGTCAAATTAAGCTTGTTAGAGTCTTGTCAAATCATTGCAAACGATACCAGTGGGAGGCGTGAACGTTATAAGAGGATGTGCCTGATGTGTAATGAGACGTAGTACTATCAAGCTATCATGAAACAAATACATGTGCAAATGTTAATCATAGAAATCTTGAAATAATGTAAGTTATACTGTGTAAACACTTTATAACGAATTACAAGGGACCGAGCATTTTTTTTTCGTTGTAGAGAGTTGTATAGGGAAGAGTGAAGAGAAAAGAAAAACATTAATTGACGACTCATTGGTCTAGTGGTTAGTACCCCTGACTGCGAATCCATGGGTCCCGGGTTTGATCCCCAGCTGAGACGAACATCGATGTGATGAGCATTTGGTGTTGTGCTTAGGTCTTGGGTGTTTAAATATGTATTTATACGTCTATCTATAATATGTATAAATATCCGTTGCCTAGTACCCATAACACAAGCTTCGCCAGCTTAGCATGGGACTAGGTCAATTGGTGTGAATTATTTAAAAAAAAAAATTAACCAATTACGTTGCCCCGTAACGATTATCTTTTACTGGCCATCTTGACAGTTGCAAAGTTTGTTTACGACTGATTATACACGATAGATGACAATGGTGCGTTTAGTAACCGAGACAAAAATTTCCAACAGGCCATGTAATTTAAGAATAATGGCACACGTGTTAATGCAATTAACAATAACAAAAGCGAGACGGCTGTTTATGATTTCAGTTGTCTTAGAAATTTTGGCACCTCAAAAGGTTAGTTTTGTAAGCTAATTATTAAAACAATTTCACTTAAGCATGTTGTTGATGTCTTAATATGAAAATATTTGTAATAGAGATTGTCTGTTGCGGTATAAAGGGTGAATTAATATATGGGTTTTGTGTTAAACCATACAAATTTAACTCATTTTTACGCTATAGAGAGATTTTCGTTATAAGAAATGGCGTTATAAAGTTTTGTGTAATTAACTTTCCATATCATTGTACTGTCTTAAAAATAAATGACTCTATCGTGGATAATGCAAATCAAATATAACATTAATAAAAATCATTATTGAGTAATACTTCGATTAATGTTTGTTAATATGAAGAATATTTTAACCTCAAAAAATACACAAAACAGAAATTATATTTGAATGTAAAACATGGACAATAACGTCATATAATATTGTTTCAATCACAATGGTGTCGACATATGAATATTGGTATATTACAGATAACATAAATAATTGTTTCAAAGAGACAACAAGTTCCATTGTGGTTTATCATAATTGATCAATTTAATATGAAACGAAAATAGTGTCATCTATCAGCAATTACGCTACAGATTCAATTAAACTAGTTTTAAATTGCCGCGAGTGCTTTTATGATAATTTATTTAATAATATATTTGGCCACGGCTTTTTTGTACGTTAATAGAGTTACACAGTGATAGGAGAGACCTATAAATATATTTATTATGTCTTAATACCCATTTATTATATATACATTTATATATACAAAATTCTCGAACATAGTTTTATCTAATAACTACACTTAATTATTCACATTTAATAAAACTCGACATTTAAACTTACATTACGTGACCAGCCACTGTCGCATGCTAAAGTTGTTTTTAAATAGAGTTCTTTATTTAATACAGTACTGCGTTGAGTCTTTTCATTTGAATCTAAGTATGAATTTGACAAATCATTTTAAGAAATCAGTTCCGTACAGAAACTCTCTGCAATCTATTTACAAACTTCTACCCGAAAACTTATAGCCGTACAATTCAATAATAATGAAGTTAGCCACAAGTTCGACACACGTCAGGCAAGTGACCACAACCAATAGGCAACACCCGCAAACTTCAATGTAATTCTCTCGTAATTATATTCGTGGTCGCCATCTCATTCTGGACCTTGATGAAGTGGTGGCGGTGTTTGATTTGATCTATAAGACCAGAACTAATGCCGAGAAAGTTATGGCATCTATAGACATATGTTTAAATTACATAATTTTACCAATTCTGCCAGATATTACGTCATATTAATTTTCATTATTATCTCTTCTATATTTCGGTGCGTTGGTAGTGGGTTTTTTTTTTAGTTTATCCTTAATGACGGATATAATATTTACCACATGGTCGAGTGCACAACTTAATTATATTAAAATCTATTTAAAAATAACGCACAATAGTTTATGTTACAATTACACGCCTCAATCACAAATGATGTCTCAAAGTTCTCTACGAATAATATATGGCGATCTTCACGGCCCAGTTCATAGTTTTCTTCAAGTTGATTAAAATTATTTGATGAAAATGTTTTCAGGATATTACTAATACATCAGAACATTTATTTCAAATAACTGTAAATCTAAAGTGTGAGAAGTCGTGCTGACCAATGCATCTATCTGTTACGTGGACACATCCCATACTATAATATTTTGCAATTATTGTGTAGTACAAGTTACTAGTTTACAGAAAAATATATTTGGTTATGATATGAACAGATGACTTGCACCCTAGCTATTGGTTGCATATTTTAGTTCAATTAATCATATTATTATATTAAATTCCATCCTTTTAAGGAGGATTTGAGGCTTGGCTGGTCATTAAAGAAGTAGTAATAAGTTTTTTGGTATCTAAAAGTTCTGCGGAAGATTGTATTTTCAACATTAAGAAAGAAGCATAAAGCATTGAGCCCGCTGGAGAATCATAATGAGAATAAAACGGAATGCCAAGAAGGTATTTCGCTGAATACTGACAGATGACAAGTATCGAAGGGTTTACAATATGGACTTCTTGCCGACAAATAAGCGAACACTCAGTGTACGGTTCCTGGTTTGTCGTGCTTCAAATAATAGAGGATTTTTTACTCTATTAACCACTCGCGTAGAACAATAGAATATAAGCGGATTAATGAAATGGTAATTGATTTGAAACTCGGAGCGTAACTCCGACGATGTAGGGAATCACCAGGCTTATAAAACTAAAAAAACCTGAGTAAGCAAAATGTACAGCCTTGGCTCGTACTTCAGTGTACCTATTTAGTATTAAAGAATATGTATTTCGCTTCATTTGAAAAAGGGTTAAGAAATTTCTCGCTTTCCGCTTATACTTTAGACCATTGTAACACGTCCTATTTCGATACATCAGTCTACTGGTCCCCTTCTCTCCATTTGCATGGAAATTGGTTTGTGATGATACATTTCTATATTATGATGCAATTATTACATTCGACTGCTGTTATAGGCTGAAAATTAGGGTTGATTACTTATTAATAGTTATAAATTTGTTGTTATTATGCCTCACTACTGATGTTATGTACTTATCGCTTTAAGTAAGGCATGTTGATAAAAACAGTGACGCGACAATGTTTTATGGTGGGCTTCACATTTATGCATCTGTTTCTTCATCATTTGTTTTTTTTCTAATAGCCAAGTAGATGATACCTTTGAGTGCCTTCTGTGCCTGACACACGCCGTCAACTTTTTGGGTGTAAGGCGTGCTGGTTTTCTCAGGACGTTTTCCTTCAGCGTACGAGTAATTTTTGAAAGCGCACATAGACATAAGTGCAATGACGTGATTCGAACGCACGCCCACAGCTCAAGCCACTAGACCTACACTGCTAATTATAGCAGCTTCGTGTGTATTTGTTTGAAGTAGATTAAGTAGTTGTATATCCTATAGAAAAAAGGACAATGCACCACGTTAATCGATTTATTCATGAACGTATGATTTCTTACGGATTAGTTAGCTTTTTGAGGCTTATAGTACTTGTATTATTCTGTTCTAAAAAAAAAAACGTAAATAAACGTAAACGTAAATATCTTTGATTCAGTATTATGTTAACTAATATTGTTATAAAAATGTAACGTTAGTGGTATAATATTCAGGATATTTAATTTTTATATCGTTAATATAAGGGACTTTCACTGGGCATTTGTTTTAGGACATAAAGTATTATCAACTTCCTACGAAAAGCAATCACATAAAATGCTAGACGCTCACGTAAATTGAATTTAAACATGAGGACATTATTAATACGAGAAACAAAAGAGTCACGAAACGGTTGAGACAAATCCCATACAACTGAACCCTTTAATTTAATGAGCTCTAAAACTCAGACCCTCAAACAAAGGAAGGCCTCAGCATCTTCATTAAGGGTCTTTCTTTGCCCCTTAGGCCATATTTACGACGCGTGGAGTTGATTGATGTCTATTTAACAGAGATGTTACTTAATTCTGTTGTGAGTTGTTATTCGAAATTCGATACGTTCAGAGAGAGTTCTTCTATAATATCGTAATTATGAAGCTTACAAGAGACATATAAAAATATATATCTCATGATCGAAGAACGATGTCGGATTTGAAAAAAAAACAAAATCTACTTTTTATCATATTTGGATACTACATTGACTAAATATTATTGCTACATTAAAAAAAATCCATGTGATTTAGATTTAAATTTAAAGTCGGTAAAGTGACGGATTTGATAGACGCTCATAGAAATAGAATGTGATTTTTCTAGCAAACTGTAATTTAATATTATATAATAAATATATATTGTGATAAGCAATGAATCTTAGGTCTTAGAACTTAAAAATTTATTATAAATACATATATTCTTTGTATATTTTTTGTATTTTTGTATTTGTATAGGTGAAATTGTGCTTTGTGTATGTTTAAATGTGTATTTCGTTTTGGCTATTGTGTACAGTAAAATTGTTTGAATATTGTTTAATAAGTAGCTGTAGGAATACCGTTGAACAAATAAATAAATAACTTTTTATAACAGAAAATGAATTAAAAAAGTTATGACAAAAAATCTAACGTTATTCTATTATTTAGAAATGGCTGTCCTGTAAAGTTTACTATTTGTCAGATCCGTCATATTCTACGACTATGACGATCTAAATGTGAAACCACACAAAAAATGCATAGGACATTTTAAAAAGTTTTAATTCATAATAGGTTATTAATCATACAGATTATTGAAGTTTATAAGAGTATTACATTATTTATTGTTTATTACATTTTTATTGTGGAAATCGGTGTCTCTAATTTTGCTTTCATAAAATAACTACGAAATACATTTAAAAATAAATAATTATAATTGTTGTTAGTCATGTAAAATTCCAATATTCCAAAAACCGTAAAAACAATAAACTCATTCATTAAAGTTTTAAGTAATGAAACATCGGTCTAATCGCGGTAATGTTATGGGAGGGACGTTATAACTCAAATGACGAACTGGCGATTAATCTATCCAATGTAAAATTTAATGCCAATTGTAACGTATTTATTTACGAAATAATAGATGCTACTTAATTTTTATTTAAAGTACCGCTACAATGGGTTGTACCCCATGGTTGTAGGCCATGGGTACAACCTCAAATTTCTTTTTATTTTTTTATAATTTTTTTTGAGTCAAGCAACACTATGTGCCTATCACTGTAAATTTTTGGAGTTTAGACGTACTTGTTTCCTCACGATATTTTCTTATAAAGCGCATATCCATCCATTGGTACATATAAGAGGTTCAAAGGCACTTTAGGGTTGAGACTCCTGCATTGCTCAGTTATAATTTAATTGATTCGTTTTTAATATGAAATTCCCTGGGCGAGCATATTAGAATTAGACGCCTATATAATGCCTAAAATAGTAACTTCGCCGAGAAATTCCCCTGTTAGTCATGTGTTTGGATCTAGACTTTATGTAGAATGCCGAGAGGAGCACCTCATTGAGCTCAAACCCTGTTTGGTAGTTCTGTTTGTCGTTGTGTGAAAAGGTTTTTCTAATGTTCCTAAGGTCTGGCAATATAGGCTTCAGCGTACGACTCTCATTCATGAGGTCTTAGGATCCCCGGCTGAGTGCTAATGGACTTTCTGTCTATGTACGCATCTAACACTCGCTCATACGGTGAAGAAAAAATTCGCTTCGCTTACTTGTCTATGAAATAAAAATTCTCTAAAAATGGATACAATCTGCGGTGAAGACCCACAGATAGAGTTGTAACGTTCCGTTGGTAACTCTTTTTAAGAAAAAATTAAGCATACCAAACATATCCTTAGCTTAAAAAAGAATTCGATTTTGAAATATTTAAAAATCGTAAACAAACAAAAAGTTCCATACAAGGTGAGTTATAGTTTTAATAACAGTAATATTCTTATGTACACCATGAAATATTGGAACAACCATTATCTCCAGACACTAGCATGAGTTTTAAATCAAAACGTCCATTAGCCGAAACAAATCGGTTCACAAATCGCATTAGTAATGAAAAGTCGCACCTTGGCTAATTTATCGTCCACATACGACACTTCAATAAAATTAACTGTGATGAATGGAAAAATTGTCTGCAACGATCATCAATCATAAAACTTTGTTTGCCAACTATGAGTTTTATAGAGTACGATCCCAAAACGACACGACTTTAATGAACTTTTGGTGGTTGGATTTTTTGGTTTAAATTCTGTTTGCCATCGGAATGTACATATATTTTAATGCTAAGTGTAAGAGTAAGTAATAATCAATGTATAGTTTTATTCAATACGAATACGTATAATATATTATTATTGTTTTGATATACTTTTAAATATCGCGATTAGGATATCAAGTGAGAAGTACGAAAGTCGTCTAATGTCAATTTTGATAAAATAAAGAATATACCAAATTTTTGTTATTCTTAATTGTTTTATGGCTAACCCATGAACAGTTTAGACATGTCACTTTCCTAGAAATCGGTCGATAATTTATCACAATGTCGTACACTATAAATGATTAAACGGCTCTAATGGCAATATTGTTAGAAGTTTTTAATCATACCCGTTGACACTTCTAAATTGGAAACCCTTACACAGCTATCCTCAATTTTTGTAATTATTCCATTTTGATTTAGTTCCTATTCAAAATCTTTAAAATTCCCAGATTTCAAATCGGACAAATCTCCTGAGTAGTCAATTTCACTGTCATTTTATAAATGGTAATTTTTAATACTTTTTAATAGGTGCTTCTGTAATGATAAGGTATGGTTTGGTTAGGTTAGATAGCTACTAGGTACTAAATTTGTTGTCTTCTATATTCTTGCTGTAACCATTGTTTGGAATTATAAGTTCTTTTGCTTTTGGTATAACTATTATTATATGAATTAGCCCTTCATTACACAACATGCACAAAAAAAAAATGTTTAAAAGTTGTACACTGGATTTATTAAAATTATTTTTATTACTTAGTTATAAAGTAGCAATAAAAGTTTCCTTTTGCAGAGAGAACTTAAATTTGAAAGCCTTATTTAGTTAAGTGGCAAATAAAGCTCTAGTTCAAAACAAATACTTATATTCAATTCACTCAGAGTAAGGGAAATGTCCACACTCAACTCTTCCGAACGTCTATACCGCAATTGCTCATAAAAATGCAAAATTAATTTTAAATTCAACGAAATGCTCGCAACTTTCAAATAATTGAAACTCCACTCGAGGAATTTGTAATTCTGTATGGTTTTATTACGTCCACTTGTGTGATTATTCGTTGTCTTTACTGTATATCTTTATCTCATGTGGATTGGATATTTCGATATTTTTTTAATCTTGTAGGGCAAATGAAAACGTGAACATTTGTTACGAACGTTTACACAATATTTATTTCGTTAATATTGATAGTATAGATGCGTAGCGCATCGTATGCAGATACGACACTAGTCGAACAAAATAAGTTCTTTCAAAGGTCAGAAAATAGTATGTCCGTAAATGGTACCATGGGTAGATACATATTATATACAAATTGTATACAAAGTACATAGCTGACATTTATGAAATAACATGTTATTTTCATAGACGTCTAACAAAAGTAAATGATGTCGTATATTTTTGGGTGATAAACAGTTTGCTTCCCTTAATTTCTTTTCCCGTACGGGAAAGTGTTGATTTTCATTACACTCATAGAAAAATGAGTTGACGTACAAGTGAGGTACGTTTTTTTTCATTTCGTAGAATTCTGACATTTCATAAGTGTTCCTACTAAAAAACTTCTCCACTGAAAAAGGGACAAATTTGACTTATTTGTAAAAAAAGCTTAAATTCTTTACTTTATTCTTTAGGTGGCATCACTGTCTACTAATTCCAGGTTTAGTAAACCTTTAAAAAATGTTATTATTACGTGTGCGGTTTTTACTTATTGTGATGAAAAGGGACGCAATTATCACTTAACTGTAGCGGTGCTCCACATTAAAAGTGGTTTTTATGTGGAGCACCGCACTTAATAAAATGGATACATTCACTAAAAAATAAAATGTATGTATAGACTCAGATGTTCCGACTCGTATTGAAATTTAAAAATGTGTCCAGCCAAAAAGGTTTGCCATCTCTGACATGTCAAAAAATGATAGCTGTCAGAATTCTACGGAATTAAAACTCAGTGTAGGATGACATCACATTACTGGCCAAAATTTTTCAGCGTTTCATAATAATTTATTCCTATTCAAGTAAAACATATTCCTGAAATTCGTGACACGTACATGCGGCAATGCGAGTCGATTAAATCTAATAGTAGATAATTTATTGCATAATGCTGTTTGATTTATAATTAAACTAATTTATAATTGAGTAGTAGTTACTTAATGTTATGTTTAAACTCAATTACGTAATTTAAAATAACACATTTTAGAAATATAAATCGGAAATGTATAGAATAACCATATTCAGTCATCTCGTGCGCTACCAACTTAGACCTGAACGGCTTCCAACTGGCCTTATAAAGAAGGCCCCATCAACTACTGTTCAATGGTTTAATATGCTTACATTTTTCGAAAAAAAAAAGAAAAACCAGTATGAGTGAACGTCTCAGCAATACGGTGTAAGTGAACAGCGCAATCTTCGGCATTCCTCAAAGTATTAACATAAAACACTGTCGTTTACAAAGGCGGATACAGAACTGTGTAGTTGCTAATTATGCCGTGCGTTCGCTCCGATAATTTCCCATAGGGATAGTGTTCACTGTTTTAATCATATACGCAAGTGGAAGAGATTGCATCCGAACAAATAATGCACTGGTTTGAACTAGATCGTGGTGTAATTTACTGTTGGATTTGTTCTTCGTGTTTGAATTTCACAGTTTGTTTTTCGCAATTTACTCGAATTGATGTAGGACTTTGCATTAAATTGTTTGATTCCGTTTAGTGTAATGTGTTTATCTTGGCTGATTGTCTTGAGAAGTTTCGATGTCTGCGATTTTTCATTGTGACAGTTCCATAGTATATATTTTAAAACTACGGTAAATATTTTAAAAGTAATGTTGTTTTGTTAATATTTGTGTTAATAGTTTTTCAAAATATATTTGAGAGATAATGTAATAAGAGAACACGACCTCATTTGTTTGATTAGTATGCCAACACCACGCACTATCATACACATATTACAGGTTTAAATTGTCAATATGTTAAAGTCAATTTGTCAGTAGTGCGTTGGGTCGATCGATCAGTTGCGCCTGCACCGCACGTAATGACTTATTTTAAAAGAAAGTGCGTGCGTACAAAGTACACATGTCAGAAGTGAAACTTCTTTGGCAAACTAATTTTTAACTTTTGTTCATATTTATACGAATCTTAAACTTTAGATTTCCGAGACTTAGAGGAGGGAAAAAAGAAGATATGTTAGGAATTTAATCAATTTTATTGTCATTAAATATTAAAAGTGTCGAAAATTAATACAAATAATAAATTTAATTTGTTAAGTTTATTTCTTTGATAATTAAAACATTTTAATTAACAATTCGTCATTTGAGATTTCAATAAATTATTTTGCATTAAATATAAAATATAATACATAATATTTCATAAATTCTCTTTACGAAATTTTTAAATTCTTAATTTTACAAATAGAATTTCTATAAGATAATTTACCCTTCTCACTCGGTCTCAATCGCTCTCTCCCTTTTCTTCGACAAAAACGCTGCACATCTTCGTGACGTTTTTTACAAATTTAACCCTCATAAAGAAGTTTCACGTCAATAAAATCCAAATGTCGGACGACGATAGTGAGATAACTATCTGGCTAACATTAAACGCTTCGAATCTGCGACAAATAGTTTCTATATTTACGCAACATCGTCAAACAATTAAGAAAATGTTAAATGTCAATCTAATAAAAATCTTATATACGAAACACAAATTATCATAAAAGTTGTTTACGAGCTAAGGCACTGATTGTGTTTTGTTCCAAGGAAATAATTAAAGGTTTTCATGACTTTCAAGGCTCTATTTAAGATCATTTTGTAAACTCTAAAACCAACAGTGAACTTGATAATCATAGCACAGTATATTGGCCTCAAACACGTACCGTAATGCTGTCATGAATATTAATGTACGTCACTTTATTTGCTTATTTATTAGCTTCGAAGCCAATAATAGCTTGACACGCCTCCGTCCTCTTGATTTTTCAGAACCTTATTTTTCATTTTTCTCATTATTTATTTATGGAAATTTCTGATTCAATTTCAAAATCAAATCAAATGTTTAATTATATCCTTTGTAGGAAATCAAAATATGACAGAAACTAATGTGAACTAATCAAAATCAAAATACGTTTATTCAATTTAGATGCGTCTTAGGGCATGCCTAAGAATGTCAAAAACGTTTACAAAATTCGCAAAAGAGCAAGACTACGCCATCCGTTCGCAAAACTACCAGGAGGCCTTGTTCTGAGAAGAACGGGCAAGAAACTCAGCAAGTTTTACCCTCCCTCTACATTACAATTATTCAAAGGAAAATGTAATAAACCACAACGTGAAAATAATGAAAATTCAACAGTCTAAATAATTATTTGTCTAAATAACTTTACAAGTAAAGAACTTATCTTCTCCTTCACAAAGTCTAACAAAACTGAGAGATTGTTCAAAGGTGATAAAATTATATTTTATAAAGAGCAAACATACATCTTAGTTACCCTTTCAAGAGTATCTAAAAATAAAGAATTTTTTCCCTACAACACTAAATCATCAATCTTTGTTACCATCCGCAGTGGCAAGGGTAAGCTAGCCTACCTCTGAAACAATTCGTAGAGGATTTACACTCTTATCGGAATATTAACTGAGCCTTTGTCTAAGAAATTTCGTAAGACGTGAAGATTCAGCGATATAAATAGATTGTGATTTTTTCTATGAAAATAATATGTTTTCATGTAAATGTTAGCAATGTACTGTGTTTACAGTTGGTATATAATGTGTTACAGTATTTCCATAACCATTTACTTTCTCTAACTAATAAGAATGCTTTACAGCACTTGAATGGTCATATTACGTAAATAATGTGATACATTTGATTTATTTGATTGTATATAAAATCAGCAATGGCCGCTCTCTGCGTAGGACCCGAAGAAAGGCCTATACTTAATAAATGTCAAAATTAAGCAGTGCAGCGTGAAGTACGCGTATACATTTCCATTTCTGTAAAAACAATATCTTGTAGTTCATGCTTTTTAGCACAAAAAGGTATTGTCTAATAAAATAATATTTTTTCTTAGCCATCTTATTTTACTTTACTTATATGGAATGACTGTAACTTATTTGCGTGTGTGGAATAAGCCTGAATTAGTAATAAAGCGCGTACACATAAATCGTTGAAAAAATAGATTTAAAAAAATTAATTTTTTTTTTCTTATTCTATAAACAAAAATTCTAAATTTTTGAATAAAAAATATTTGATGAAATGAAAAGGACCAAAGAAAAGACTGCAAATAGCTAATCTAATAATACTTGTATTCCTTATTTAAGTTTAAATAATAAACTTATTTTAAATTTCTTCAGCAGATCTCGTTAAGAAGATAAGATTTTAGTCTTCATTGTATACAAGTCTTATTAAGATAACAAACAGTGTTGTGTTAAAGCCAGTCTTGCCGGGTCGCAGCCAAAACCAACGGCAAAAGTTTATTCGAAAATTGACTCCACGTATTCGCTTAAGGTGCACTTTCTTTTATCCTAAGTTTTCTGTGGTCCAAAGTAGAGGCTTAAATGAAGATTTAGTTATTTCTCAATTTGTAAATACCTAGATACTCGTACAACGTCAACTATGCTATATGGACTGTTGGAGAGCAATGGATAAAAGTCATAATACAACGAATATAAATACTACTAGGGCACATCATTCTTATTCAGAAAAAATGGAGTTAAAGCTTCGTATATTTTGATGTATTGCTAAAATGATTTTTATGTTTTCAAATAATGTTTTAAACATTTTTCATAGGATACATTTTTGTCTATAAAAATTTAAGTCTAATACTTTATTAACGAATAATCCTCAATTAGTTGATAAACTTTTATTTGCAATGTGACAGAAAAGCTATAAGCGTTGTATATTTATATGGGATTTACAAATATAAATAAAATCTGTTCTAGTATTTGCGGTTTTTTTATTACAAGTTTAAGGGTCTGTTTCACAATGTACGGATAAGTTCTAAGATCTACATAAGTTCCAAATAAGCTATTTACTTATCGGTAGGATAAACACTATTGTTGCGTTTCACGACTGTCAGATAGCGCTATTCGTCGCATAAAGTCCGTAATATGTTACGAGTTCGTTGAAGTGTCAAATTGCACGATTTATCTTCCAAATAATTTATGTGTTGCATAGCTATATTTTGGTACTTTATCCATACATTGGGAAACAGATCCTAAGTCTAAATGAATCGCGGTAGCTTATCCCTTATGGCCAACGTATTAGGTTGTATTAAGAAATGGGGAAACTGAGCAGAATAGTACTAAAGACTAAAAAGTTTGTTTTGCATGACTTTGCTCGTTCGTTCGGCCATTTTAAAACTACTGCTGGGACCTGATAGTATTAACCGTTTATCTTATTTGTTTATTTGTTAAGTCCAGTAAATTAACTGCTATATTAGCAAGATCTTTGTGACTTCGTTTATACCGGAAATTTAATCTTGGCAAAATTTTAAATCGTTCTAATATAGATGATAGAGATTTTCAAGCGCAAATAGTTCTGTTTTGGCTCTCGGCTACTTTATTCTACATTGTTTGAGTTTTGTTAAGAAAAAGGATTCTATCTATGTTAAGGTGTTAATTTATGATAACGTAATCCACTTACTAAGAAATAATCTACTTCAACTTAATAATCACTGGATTATCAGTTGTCGGTAGATGTATGAAAACGCGAAATTGTTCGAATGAAATCTCATTGTTATTATATTTTATCCGGACGCAAATAGCGTTAAAGATTGTTAACTTAAATTATAATAAACGTAGCTTTTATTGCCAGTACGATAGCCATTTAAGATATCTTAATATATATAAATTACGTGTCACATTGTTTGTCCGCTATGGACTCCTAAACTACTTAACCGATTTCAATCAAATTTGCATACCGTGTGCAGTTTGAACTAACTTAAAAGATAGGATAGCTTAAATCTTAATTTATACTCGCAATATTATTTTATTGCAAATTATTTGTTTATTATTTGACAGTCACAATTCTAACAGATGGCGCTGTGTTGAATGTACCAACGTTTCACATAAGCTACAATTTAATGGCATAACCACCAAAAAAGGATGGTCCCTATGGGTCCCCATGACTGGTGTTCTCCTACCGTTTCCCTTGAATAGTTTACTACTATGTAATATAACAAAAACCGAGTCTGCTAGTAATATATATATAAACTGATTTGTACAATTTATAACTCAACTTCGAGTCACACGTTTAATTACATCTGGAATGAAAGTGCGGCAGATGAGTCAAAGAATTTTAATAAATCAAAACTTACTGAGCCTATCTTGAACAAACTTGGAAGCCAGTGAAATTAGCGTCAGATTCAAAACAAGTTGAATTCGTCCTTCTATAGAGCATTCATTTGTTTCGAACAAATAATTAATTGCATTATGACAAACTTTGATATTTTCACAAATTGTAGGTTATTCCCAAATGTGTGTTATTTCTATAGTTGGATAGTAATATTATAAGTTACTCTTTGTGCATCGTTAATGGATATAATCATAGTTGACTCAGTCGTGTTTAATAAGAGCTGACCAGGATTGCTGTAAATTTGTCGCAACGACAAATTTAAGAAATAAGTTTTTGAAGTTATACTTCTTTAGGCGCGTTATGAAAAATTTATAAGAGTGAAATTTTACGATGCGCGCGCACCGTGACACAAAATTAACAGAATGAAGTTGCCCACGGAAGATGCTATGGCATTGGACATAATTTAAAATCAACATTTGAATAATAATAGAATTTAAGTTACATTTAATGTAAGACAATAATATTGAAAATTTATTTAATTTTTCAAATTTAAACTGAATTTGAAACTGATTATTTAATTGTAATTAATTATTTGCATGCGATCAAACACTATTTTTAATAATGACAAAGAAGTATAACTTCTTACGCGCGTACATAAGTACACGCACCCTTTTTTTTATATGACCGAATAAATATTCTTTCTTTCAAACGTCGATGTAAATAATATAATCAATTCGTGTAACGGATATATGTTAAAGTAAGTTCGTTTAAATTTGCAAACAATGTTACTTAGTTAGTTCTTTCGAAACAGTTTTTTATCAGATTTTTATTTATCGTTTTCTTAAATGCACACCTATTCTTAATTACATGAATTTTCTTCTTTATTAAGTATTTTAGTACCTATCTTGTTATAGATAAAGGAAAATGGTTAAATATAAAATCTTATAAAGTTCACACAGTATCGTTAAAAGTAAGCCGTTACAATTATAAATTTGTTAATTCTACATAAGCTGTTTCTAACGAATATAAGGTCTTATTACACAAATTTTCTTAAACATTAAATTAGTATATATCAATAGGATGTATATGTCATAAAAATATAAATAATTCAGACAAGAATTCCAGTAAGTTAAGCACTAACAACAAAGAAACCTGACGTAAACCAAGAGACCTAATAACATTTTGCAATGAATAGGCCTACAAGCCAAGCACGCGCGCGACATAAATTTGTTACAACTGATTAGGAAGTTTTTGTCAGCTTGTCAACGCAACTCTTCCACGTTGACGGGTAAATTTTTTTTGTTAGTCTCTTGTTACGCATCGGAGTTCATGAGTCTCCGCTCTACGTGCTTCGAATATAAGGACTCGGAGACGACTAAAGCAGAAGAGAAAGCGATTATGATACAACATCCAGGTCTATAGGTAATTGATACAGCACTCATTAACTGTAGCAATGCCATATTTATTGAATAACAACTATGAGCTATTATATATAATATTTTTATAAGGAACATATATTTACACGAATATACATTATAAATAGTTAATTAAAAATAAAACAATTTTTAACCGGATTTACAATTATTTTACATAATTTTAAATACATAACTTTATGTCTGTAAAACTTATGTCAATAAAAGACAATAGTGATTAAGAATAGTTAAGTGTTCATTCCAAATATGTAATGGCACTGTGGACATGTTTGGACTCTTCATAAAATTATTTATTGAACTGTATTGTAAGTAAGAAACATTTTATTTAGCAATCGCTGCTATAGAGTTCACTGTCGGCGTAATATTCATCGTTTCACAGCAGAGCAAGATAGCGCTATACAAAAGAAAGAGCCAGTTAAGCAGATTTCGTGACCTCTCAACGGCTTCAGAAATATGGACGGTATAATCCCTTCGGTATATAAAACACTAAACACTCTTAAAATCTTCCCAAAAGTATCTTAAATTAAGAAAGGGACGCTAAACAATTTCTTTGGCATCCCAAATATGATTTCTTTCTGAATTTTTTAAACGTACAAATGTTCCTTCCCTTCTTCTGGAGGAATTCATATTCTTATTCTATTTCAGGGTTTACTGTGTTACTAATTTAAGAATTCGGTGGAGGTGACGTATACCACAGTCGGTTACAAGTATCGTAAACAATTAATAATTTGAAATTAATTACTTTACTACGGTAATCATTTGGTAAAAGTGTATTTATGGATTTAGTTTAGAAGCAGTTTGCCTTTGCCTTAAGCTTTAGAAAATCTTTTTAAAAAGAAGTCAATAAATACCAAATTCTTAAGCATTTCATTACCGTCATGAAAGTCGCATAATGACCGCCATTAAACGCTATCGTAGCCAGGTAAAGTAAAATCCAAGTTGAATGCATAAAGAACTATAAACGTCTGATATTATCTAATTGAAGCTCAGAACGACATTAAGCCTAGGTAACGATCGAAAAGGCTCTCAAGGTAAAATATTAAAATTCCCCCAACAATGAATGGGTAAAATGTAATGGGCGAACATTAATTAAAGTCTAAGTTTCAGATGCGAATTGGAGGCGTTCGAATCGTTCTGTAACAGGGCAACTCTACGATATTATTTCATGAAGCGTGCTCTTGTTGCTATTATATATCATTGTTGGACTTAGAATAATACATAATTTCAAATGTGGTTCTCATAAATTGCTTAAAAATAAATAATAGTTACCATTTTTTCAACATTATTGAATCTGTCAGTTTTAGAAAAATTTGCATCCTATTATAATTACTTTCACACTACCGTATTTTAGTAATTAAGGCTGCAATCCTAGGTTCAAGGCATAATATGTCAAAATAGTACGAGACTGTAAGTGCGTGCTCCTAATTCACCATGCCTCCTGCTGATAGAGGACAAGTCTTTGTTTTTAATTTATTTGATTATTATTAATTAACTATTAACTACTTTAGATGTCATGTGGGACATGGTGTAATGGTTGCGGCTCGCAGCAAAAAAGTTGGCGATTATAAAGAGTGGCAGAGAGTTAATTGCCAGTTCTTCTTTCCGTTCTACGTTCTACTTCCTTGAATTGAGAACTGGCAGTAAATGTAAAATTGAAGCATTTAATACATATTTATTTTTTACCGTTAATAAGTGTACATTGTGTAAACTATATGAATAATAATTTTCTGTTCGTCTTGTAGACGGTTGTGCCTTTCTTGCCTCTATTTCATTGATAATATCTTCTTTAAGGTAGTGATGTTTACAAGACCTCTGCTTGCGTGATGTGCGTCAACCACTATATCACGAAAGCGGTAATAATGTATTGTAAACACAGTAAGACTCTTCTTTTATAACTAATGAATAGATCTTAAGGATGAAACGCTTGCATGTTTATATGGAAATCGTTTAAAGAGATACGGTTTATGTCGTCACTATCAATCAATCAGTCACTGAGATTGGTTTTATTTCATTCATCGACGAACTTTACGATGCTGTAAGCGTTCACAGATCGGACTGCGATTGAATGATAAGATTTGATTGAATGATACCCTTTCTTTACATTACAAGGAAAACGCCTGTTATTGTATATAATACATATTTTTATGAAAGAATCTCCTTATGATGTATGAATATTTAGAACGATTAAAATTTAAGACGTCTTATAAAGAAAATCTTTTCTTTCTTCTTTTGTCATTTTGTTTTACAGTGACGAGAAGCTGTCTTGGTTTAAGAATACTTTGGGAGGTACCAATTTCTTTTATTGTTTTTAAGAGTGGTACATATTAGCTATATCAGTAGGAGAGTAGTTATATTGTATCCGATACAACAGATTAAAGGTATGTAAAATAATTTCACGTCAAATGGTTATAATAAAATTGAACATAAATCCATTTTAATTTGATTCTAAAAGGGGTCTCTGGAATTTCATATCGCAAATTTCTACTCCGATAATAAATGCCGGAGACAGACCGGCCGAGTCGCCTTAAAAATATTTTAAATTTTTCCGTCGCTCAATCATTTTATGCGAAAAAAGTTTACTTTCAATCAACATTGATTGAATTTTTTTATTAGGTTCCCGATAACAATATTTTGCTAGCCTTTACTTTTTCACGATTTTTATAACCTTGTAATAATAATTTTATACCTATTATAAGTATAGTCTAGGATTCCTTACCATATCTATAAAAAGGTAGTAGGTAAATACAATTTGTACTGCACTGAAAAAAATAGTCTACGAAGAGTACTTTAAGTTTCCAACGAAACTACATCCCAACATATATTAAACATGGGTCTCCACATTTACATAGACGTGTATATGAAACAAATATTAAATAAGCGTTATTTACTGGGGGATACACAAATATCAAAGGATACGGTCCTTTCTAGGGAATCAATGAGTTCTCTTTGACCGGTTAGGATTGGGTAAATACTATCCAATGACAAACACAACCTTTAATATAGTTTGAAATTTAATTTCGAATGGGTGGGATTTAATTTTGATCAATTTTGTTTACACGTTGACGGTTTTCAACTAAGTCTTGAATTTACATTAAATAGTCCTTCATTAACAATTAATTATTTGACTTTTGATCTATTTTTTTAAAAACCTTTCGTTTAATCGATAAATAGACTGGTTTTTAGAAAGGTTAACTTGATTTTTTTTAAAAGACAATTCACACCAATTGACCTAGTCCCATGCTAAGCTTGTGTAATGTGTTATGGGTACTGGGCAACGGATATGCATACATATTATAGATAGATATACATATAAATACATATTTAAACACCCAAGACCTGAGCACAACACCAAATGCTCATCACATCGATGTTCGTCTCGGCCGGGGATCGAACCCGGGACCCATGGATTCGGAGTCAGGGGTACAAACCACTAGACCAATGAGTCGGCAGTCTTTTTAAGTAATAACTATCCAATGGTAAAAAAAATACTCCAAGATTGCATTAGCGAGACACGGTAAGTCAAAGCGATGCTCATTTGTTTATTCAGTGGCTCACATAGCAAACATTTATGGAGAAAACTTCACTCAAGCGCCGGTGAGACTTGTAGGCAAATAGCTCGTCTTGATCTGTTGGTTTAATTAAACTAAGTATATTTAATCTGGGTTTTATCGCCAGGTGTATAATACAAGGTGACCTGGCTTTATTTGGGTTTACCTCAAATACTACACATTAACATTTTCTCAAACTAAACTATAAATATCTTAATGATTCAATGTGTTGGTGCTACGAGTGGGTTATGGCAATACAATGCTACATTTATAGGTATAATATACATTTTAATAATCACTAACTCACGGTACAACATTTAAGTTCATTACATTATGATGATTGACCACAACATTGAACTGTCAATTACCGTGGTTTATTGCATAAACAAAACTTACTGTTTATTGTTTGTGGTCATGTATGATGTACCAATTAATAATTGGAATTGAAAATCATATTTAATTACGATTTCATAAACCAAATGTGAAACGATATTAGTTTACAAAACTTTTAGAAATTATCCTATTATATAAAATATATTCTATTGATTTTGACTCAAATTAATATTCTTCATATCATAAACTTGGATTAGATTTTCTGACACTGAAGCTTAATAGACTGCATAATTTAAAATGTAACATTATTATTACTAGAACAATTAACCGCATAAAAATAGTGTTATGAGTTCAGCGAACTATTATATTGATAACGATTGATCGTATAGGATTTTTCTGATTCTATATTTCGTCTCCTGTATAAGTTACTAGAAGTAATGATCCTTTTTCGTGCTTAATAGCTTTAATAAAGGCACATGGTCAGTTCAGCAAATAGATTTGGTGTAGAGCAACAATTGTTGTAACAGCAACAATTTTACACTTGAGAGCCAACCTTTGTATTGATTTTAATAAAATATTGAACAACAATTGAATATTTAAAGCGAATCAACGGCCGTTTGAATTCAGATACAAATTGTTACACCTGACAAAGCTGAGATTTATTAGTAGCGAAGTTCGTTGGAGCGGATAAAGCCCCGACAATTCAGTTCCAACCATCTTTGAAAATACGAGAGATATTTATGAACAATTTTAACGGTACGGTAAATTTAGGACTCTGGTTTTATGTCTTAATTCATTATTACTTCATGGTATCACGTGTCGCGTCGCCTAGAGCGATTTGGAACGGGCTCAGGATAATAGGGGTTAGGCGTGCTTACTTAACTTTTAGGGTGCAAGAGCTGATGATAGAAAAATTATAGATAGCATAGCACACCGTGCAGAATACGCAAATTAACGATTATAAAGCTAAGTTTGTTCCCCCGGGAAAAAACAGAATTAAACACGTAAATAATTATATTATAATTTTAATAATCATCTTATTTTTAAACATAAAACATACACAGACACACACCCACACACATATACATAATTTACACATACACACAAACCCCATGTGGTTTCCTTATGTATTGTATAAGATCTTCTGTCGATCCGTAGTGGTGGAGGTCTGATGACCTGTAACACGGGCACTCTTACCTTTAGCAGGCATCAGTCTCACACAGACTAGCTTTTTCCATTAACAGAAGTAAGAATATAACTGTCACTTACTTATGTCCTAAGTTTAAGTTTTTGTGAGAAAATGAATAAAAAGTTTGTTTTATGGATTATTTAGCAATTAAAATTGCGTTTTAAATAACAGAAATTTATATTGAATTTGTGTTCATCATACAGATTTAAGCATTTATGAAAATTCAATTACTTACGTGCACTTTCTGTACGTTATAATACCCAATAGATATTTTGTTTATTTTTCGGCTCACTCATAATGTTTACAATGAAATTCACTCTGTAAACATTTAGTATAATAATACCGTAATAAAAGCAGGCAGGGCTCGAGATTAATAAAAAGTGAAAGTATTGTACAAGCAGTCAAACGAAATTTATGCTTCAGGATTAAAATATTAAAGTGCTGAGTATCACGATTTTGATTTATTGCCTGAACAATTGCACTGCCTTTTTTAACACCGCAATTTGATTTGTTGCTTGGAAAATATATTGTTAGGTAATTCGTCGTTTGCGAAACGTGGATTAGCCCGTCGCCTTGTGAATTTATGATTTGTTTATGCCCCGGAAACAAAAATATGGAAAGTTACGCTTTAGCTCTGAGTGGAGGATAATAACCTTCTCAAATCTCAATTTTTTTCTAAGTATGGAGTCTTAATGTATTTAATTTACTGTTAGAGTATATGGCTTTTTTTATTTACCTTTATTTAGCAAAATAAAAGAGTACATATTTTGTATAAGAATAGAATTTAATAATGTTTTATTATTAAAATTATGCAATACATATTAATTATTACATGAGCCTCTTTTTTAATGCTCTCTGTAGATGTCTTTCTTTAAATAAAACCCTTAGATCGAAACGATATTTATTATAAATAAAGCCGTCGTCTAAATAAGTTAAATTTCTATACAAAAACTATTCGAAAACCAGGAGTTCGTAACCAAAGTAAAGTCACAAATGAGTGGAATAGTCTAAACTGCTCAAATCCTCTTAAGCTGTGGAACATTAGAGTCAGGTGTAGCTGATTAAAATTCATGCAAACTCACATACTCACTAAAAGTTCAAATTAATTAACCTCACCGGGAAATGCATAGTTTAATGCAATTGTTGAAATGTGCAAATGCTATATTCGTTTATGAAATGTTTTAAATTTCGACATCAAAACTAAACGAAAACACTATATTTTAAAAATTTAATTGTTAAAATTGTCCTTTCGCTTATAACATTTGTTTTCCAGATTGAAAAACAAATGATACGCTGACCTATTAGGCAGCTATCTTAATATTTAAAAGAAAATTGTTAAAATTAAATCAAGCGTGATATTGTGAAGGTTAAAATTTTGTCATTATAATATTTCCACACTGTTTAAATAGCTACAATTGAATTTCTATGACCAAAAAATCTTAAAACACATTCAATTTGACATATATGTATACTCGTATATAGAATGCTGAATGTGGGGTATATTTCACGTTAAGTATAAAATTAATACACAATATGACCTTATAAAGTTTCTATTGTACCTCTAGGCAGTACACAAGTGTACTATCCGATACAAGAAAATTGTTTCATTTAGTTGCAAATAATTGCTAAGTAAAACTGAACTTTGATTAGCCTTTGCTAGAGATATGAATGATTTTTAACATCGCACCAATAGAGCTTTCTCAACAATAAAATGGATTCAAACGTGTGACTTCTAAGTGATTGCCATCAACGGTTAAGTGATTAACAGAACCATTGGGGGTCATGGATTAAAAGAAACACCAATATAAGAAAACTAGCTGATCCGGCAAACGTCGTTATGCCATGTTTATCATTTATAATAAAAAATCTAAAAATTAAAAAAAAAAAAATAGGGGTCTACCCTTAACATTTAGGGGCATGAAAAATAGATGATGTCGGATTCTCAGTTATACCCAATATGCACACAAAATTAAATGAGAATCGGTCGAGCCGTTTCGGAGGAGTTTAACCACAAACACCGCGACACGAGAATTTTATATATTCGATATTATAAGTTACCATGCAAATGTTAAACATTTTATATTATTTTCTATCCCCATATTCTGATGCTCCTTCTTAAATTTAAACCAAGTTTTTGGTACACTGAAAATATCTCGCCTATTCGTCTACTATATTACTCGTATAACATATGAATTTCCGCCCACCATAAATACATTTTTCATGAAGCCGTATTGAATAACAATCGGCTGGCCTGACACATATTAAAATGGACTCTAAGTGTATTGGATTCCCTCGCAATAGTGTTTCTTTATAATAATGCGAAAGATTTTACATTGCTTTAATAAATACGTTTTAAATGAATGTTATTTCAGAAAGTTAAAGTTAGTAGTTATATTCAGGTATAGTGACTATTTTTTATTATAATAATATATTGTATAATTCTTGAAACTACAACACCTTGTGTATTTCTGGGATAAAGAAGAAAATCGATTTGACATTTGTTATAGTTGATAGCTGTTCTAACTTTAGTAAATGCCTATGCCTTGTCGGCAATTGAATATGGGACAAAGTGTGTCTGTGTTTTGAAGTGAAACTTATTTAAGGGTAATTTTTTTACGGATGAAACGCAATAATAATAATATTAGCGTCACGAAGATGTGTACCATTTTTGTCGAAGAAAAGGGAGAGTGCGATTGAGACCGATTGAGAGAGAGATTGAGAAGGGCGAATTACCTTATATAAATTATATTTTTACAATAAAAAATTCCGAAAGAGAATTTATGAAATATTAGTATTTTATATTTTATGCAAAATAATTTATTGAAATCTCAAATGACGAATTGTAAATTAAAATGCCACTTATTTTTATTATCGAAGAAATAAATTAAAACAATTAAATTTATAATTTTTATTAATTTTCAACACTTTTAATATTCTAATGACAATTAAATTCATTAAATTCCTAACATATCTTCCTTTTCCCTCCCTCTAAGTCTTGGAAATCGAAAGTTTTAGATTTGTATAAATATGACCAAGACTTAAAAATTAGTTTTCCAAAGAAGTTTCACATCTGACATCTTTGTACGCACGCACTTTTTTTTACTTTGCTTTAGACGTACTTGCATTATTCCTACTAATTGCTTTCCAACGGGAAACAATTATTAATATCCGATATCAATCCCAAGACACTGTTATTAACTATACCACAGAAACAGTGTTTCAATTCTCAATTGCTTCATATACCTTTGTTATTTGTAATCACTTGGCCTAACTCCACTAAATAATTTTTAAACATTCATTAAATAAAAGTCATAATTTTCGAGATGTTTGATTTCACTTTGTCCTTATATCGGCGGGGACCGAAACCGCCCTTTGGGGCTATACGCCATGCTAACCTCTAAACTGGAATTGGACGGTCTAACTCAGAGTACAGTCAATTAATTACCTGGCTGTCAATTTCTCGTGTGATGTATCATGTTCCCATTTAATATTACCATATATAAATATAGTTTTTCTGTTACAGGTAAGTGCTGAAAATATGGTAACACCTTTCTTTTGTCTCCTTGATCGAAGTCTCAACGAAGTTTACGATATTGTCAAATAAATTATCGATAATTCCAGTTAATCTATACAAGTTGGTTCATTGTGATGTTTATGTACTGTTATAAATCATCAATCTGTGAGTGAAATTATGAATTTGGCATATTTAGTAACAGTCTACGTAAAAATAGATACAAAAATTCGTAACTCAAGTTAGTTTTTAATTGAATAAAAAATAACATGTGCTATTAAAGCTGTGGAGTTCACAATAAATTTTAAACACTTATAGAGAGAAAATAAAGAAAAGAGGAAATTTTCTTAACATATACATGCACAGTACAATAAATCCACAGGTTAGAATTATGAATAAAGCTTTAAAAATGAATATGTAAAAGTAGAATTCTACTTCTTTGTAATTGTAATAGTACATTACGTGACTACGAAATTGCCAATATGCTGCCAATTACACCGTACCGAGCACGCTTGAGCGAACACAGTGGACTCCTTTCAGTTAGCTCATAGCGTGCAATACCATTTAGGGCAGACGCCTCTCTTACGGATTATTAAAGGCTTATATTGAGTTTTATAGATTCGAAAGCATATTTAGAATATTTAATACTGTGATAGGAAATATGATTGGAACATGTTTTGTTGAACAAGTTTTAGTGAAATCATAAAAAAAAAATTTATGACGTCGTCAACGAACAGTCTCTTTTCTTAATCCCGTGTGGAGAGCGAAATGTGGGGCTCTCTAATCTTCTACCGCATTTACCAGCTGAGTTTCATTACCGGACGTCAAGGCAGAATACAAAATACAATCCGTATCTCCTTGACGTCCGTCATTCCACAACTGAGCGTGCCGCGCACCATAACTATGTAGAACCAGCTGCCCACTGAAGTATTTCCAAACCAATTTGACTTAGGATCAAGAAAAGAGCGTACGAATTCTTAAAAGACCGGCAACGCACTTGCGAACCTTGTGGCAATGTGCGTGTCCATGGTTGGCGGTATTTTAATATCAGATGAGCCTCCTGTCCGTTTGCCTATTGCTATATACATATACGTATATAAAAGTGCTACGTATATAAAGCGATTCCTGCCTGATTTGGCCTTGATATCTAAAATTATTATTGTAAAAAGCAATATTTTTATATTTTTCTCAACTAAACACCACATGAACTACAAACGAAAAGTAATCTCAAGTAACCAAACAAGTGAACCCGATTCTAGATAATTATCTACGCTGTGTTCGTCCCTGTGTAAATTCCTTCAGCATTAACTGAAGAAGACAATTTTCTGCGGACAGACGGCTAAAACTCGCCTCAGATGCCACAAATAGTCTAATTAAATGGAAAAGAACCTTCCCTTTAAGATAATTAAAATTGGTTTTCATTCCTTCGTGAAAGGGATTTACTTGCTACTTTAAAATTGTCTATGAAAATAATCCCGTAACCATGGCAACTAGCTAATTAGTGTAATTGATGATTGTTTTGTTTGGATTATAATTCTTTTCAGACAAATCCTCGATTCTATAAACAACTTTCCCTTATTAAAGAAAGTAAATAACGGTACTTTAAAAGTTGTGATTTCTAACATAAAGTCGTAATTATGAAAATATTATACGGGGGTCAGATGGTCTCCGTGTAATAAAATTAAAAGTATATGTAATATATACTTTATTTTATCACATTTAATATAAAGAATTCATTCGATTTTATAAGAGATCTTACATGTTATGATGCCGGTTAAAGGTAATCAACAAATAAACCTCTTTTCATTTCTATCGCCTCAATAGAACTAATAGACACAAGTACCTATAACGTACTGATTGAAAAGTATAGAATAATTTTATTATTTAGTATAGTTAATCTAATGGACTTAGCAAGAACGCATAATTTAGTACGTAAATTAATAGAAAGTTATAATATTTACAAAACATAAATTACCATAAAAACCCGAGCACTTAAAACCGACCACGCACTGCATTAATTTAAGATCTCATAATTTCCACCTATTTGCTCACTCGAACATTATTACGCAGAACATTTTAACGTTAAATTGTTGTGAAAACAAACGCGGTTCGGTGGTTTCCATCATAAATACTTGTAACAAGGGTCTGTCGGAGTATTTATTTATCTTTCTATGAAATTATTGGGTCGGACTAAGCTAAAAATCACTAAAAGCTTCTCCGAGTAGTGTTTCAATGTTTTTGTTGGGCTACTTTTAGGTTAATATTTTGATACAAGGGTTAAAGCGATTATAGCTGTTATGAGAAAATCGCAACTTTTAGAAGTAAGAATGGATTTTCAAGCAACAGTTTTAGAATACAAAGACAGCATAAATATATAAAGTTAATACTGGTATTAGGTTAAATTATTGTTATCATGTTTTTAGAAAAACACTTTTTTAACGGATTTGAAGTTATGTTTTATTATAAATTTACAATTAGACGACACACAAAATCAGCAGTCTGTGAACATACACAAGATAGGCCCAATCACTACATACGCTTTGACCAACCGAAAGTACTTGCGAAAGAAAAAAGATTCTTCCCAAGATTGGTACGCGATGCCATTGAAATCAAAAAACACCCCAATTTCAATAGAGAAGACGGCCTAAAATTGTCAAACACCTGGGATTCAATAATATCCAAATTAAAATCTCAAGATAAACAATCCGCGAAAAAAGAGGACACCGTGAGCCATTTCTGCCAAAACCCTACATCTTTTAGTCGATACCAACGGGGAAATAAATACAGATAACACAACTTTTTCTACAGCTGTGATACTCTTTGATATTCAACACCTTTTGTCTTCAGTCACCGTGACCACGCACGCTGTAAAGCACGCGAAACGTCGGTTAAATTTAAAATTATGTAAAATAATTGTAAATTTGTAATAAAACAAACTGTATAACTGTGTTTGTAATAAAATAACTTCAAATCCGTTAAAAAAGTGTTTTTCTATGTCTAAAAGTTATGTCAATAAAAGACAATACTATCATGTTTTAAAATAAATAAATAAAATCAGTACTCCGCTATTTAAACGCATGTATTAATGGTGATAGAAACCGTTGTTATTTTAACGCAACCTCTTAAGCAGATTTTGGAATATTAAGGGATATTACTAAGGCCTTCCGGCACTAAGGTGTATATTTTGTTTATTTTGCTAAGGCTTTTGAAGGTTTCTGGTCCAGAAAGCCCCGCGGCCTATATGTAAACTTAATTTATAAACTAAATATAAAAGCTTAAGTGACAACCTTAGTTTTATTTCAGTTGCACGAGCTTTTCTATTATTTATAATAGAAACAAAATAACGTGACCGCAAGAGGACTTGTAGAAAACATATTTTTATCATCGTGTTATTTTAATTGGATAATTTTCACCGGGAATCGAATACGCATTTTTACATATTTTTTTCGCTATTAACATGTTCGTTTCAGATGAAAAATTATTATGTTTGAACCTTTAAACAAACTATTTTATCCTTAGTATTCTTGACATTAAAAAATATAATTTATATTTACTAGAACGCTTTAGAAGACTTGCATCAATACTAGAGTGTATAAAATTCTTTTAGGAATTTTATTTCTTATTCGAATTTTAAAATTAATTGCTTTTCGTACAACATCTACCTACCATCATTGTTGAGGAATACAAAGTTATATTGAATATCTCATAGCTTGGACCATAGCTTAAAGAGCGACCAGATACGGAGCTTTCCTCTAATTATAACCCTCGCTACATCGCCGCAGGCTCTGTCCGTACGGATTTTTAATTTAATCAGTTTGATGTCCGATAGGCCACCGGCTGATTGAAATTCGAATCAGTGCAACATCATTATTCGTTATTAATGCGTTATCTGTTTCAAGCTGCCGTCTACCACAGTGATATCTTATATACCTACTGTAAAATCTGTGTATTAAAAAAAACGATTTTGTGGTATAGCATCCTAATTCGTACTCAGAGTTATCCATAAAAGTTTCTAATGGTTTAACTATATTTACTTTTAGTTCTAATTCTTAAAAGCCTTTTAGGCTTATACATTTACAACTTTTACGTACACCATTTACTATTTGCTTTAGAATTAGCTTTTGACAAATAATGAATAATTACTACTAGTAAACAGAACAAGTATTCATTATAAACTTTATCAAAAACGTCTTCCCAAGTGGCACTAACACTCATAATAGCAAATTTCATAAAAAAATATTAGACTCCATATTCCATATTTCTTTTATCTATGTAACAATAATAATTATGTCTGGCAAAAAAGAAAAAAATACCAAGTGTTGATTTGATGAAACACAATTTTGTCAATTAGCTCTGTGACAATTGCCGCAAAATTTATAATGAAGATAATCTCGTTGCCAGTTTTTGTACTTTTACTTTTCTTTTCCTTTTTAATATGAAACAATGAAATGAAAATTATCTAGCTTTGTATAAACAATTGTTTATGCACGGTAAGCTGTTTTAAATATATATTTTTTTAATCTTTTTCGTCTTTAAATACGAACACAACATGTAAATATAAATTATGACAATATAATTAACACTTACTTTCAGTTTCAAAAAACATTAACATATAGAAAACGCTTTATGTAACATACACCTGGAAAAAAATGAAAGCTTTATCTAATTTCACTCTCAGGAAAATCACACTTTATCCTAAAATATCAACATGATATGTAATATAATACAAAAGTAATCTAAAAATGCATAAATGAATTTAAAAACAAAAAAATTACAATAACACATTACCAGAAAATCTGATGAAAATATCTTTTTAGACTGTCACTCACTTAAAAATAAAACTAAATGAACTAAGCTTCGTTATTAAAAAGTTTCACATATCTACGCAATGAACTCAAAATTGGTCTCAATAATCATTTATTGGAAAGCGAATTCAAACATCAAAGGGCATTGGAACGTATCTCAATCAGACACAATCAGAGTTGCATCATCGCACCTCGATCACGAACTTATAATCCGACTCTGTTTCACATCTGATCGATATTAATAATGCAATGCTTGTAATTGTTTTACAACTGAGCAAATCATTATGTATCTATCTATCTTTAGTTAGGTCTCGTATCTACGTTTTGTCTGTATTCCGAAACACATGAAAAAATATTTTATTTATTTATTGCCTCTTTCCAATGAATTACACAAAGCAGTAGATAAGACATTCCGCAATTAACATGTCTTAAATAAATCATTAAATATCTTTAATACACAAATCAAATTTCCCTATTTCAGAGAAAGATTGGATTGTAATAATTTGAATGTATTATACAAATTAAATGTGAGAACGAAAAATTGAATCGGTGCTGAGCCTATAAAGTCCCGGCTGCCGTAATTGGCTTATCCTTTGGTGTAATGGAGGATTTTAGAGTCCATCCCAGTGTCGCTCTCAATCAGGTTTAAAAGTGGCCGCTGAAAATTTTATGCGGAAATAATTTTTGGAGTACAAAATTGAGTTAGTGATTTTTGGATATCCATTCACGTTGCGTAACTTTTAAGTGTGGTTATATATTTTACCTTGACAGAATGAAAGTCATTTATTGAAGTTAATTCGTTTTAAGATGCATACAAGTTTCTGAAGGAATGAAGGATTAATATGCACATTGTGCGTATAGGGATAGGCTTAATTATGTTTATTTATTTATTTGCTCAAGGGTATTCCTACAGCTACATATTTAAACAATTACACTGTACACAAAGGCCAAAAACGGAATACACATTTAAACATACACAAAGCACAGTTTCACCTATACAAATACAAAAAATACAAACGATATACAAAGAATATATGTATTTATAATAAATTCTAAGTTCTAAGATTCATTGTTCATTATAATATATATTTAATACAAAGAAAGAATTTTTAAATTATTTAAGTTGTTTTAAACTATTTTTAAAATTATAGTTTTAAATATTCTTAATAAACATACTATACATTGCGTACGTTTCGAAAATGTAAAATCATACCAATAAATCCTCGCAGCGTCCTTTTGTTTCGTCCTCCGATCGATACAAAACTCCATTGACCTGTGGGAAATAATATAAAAGTTGAATGATACTGTCCGCTATCCGATACGAGTGGATCTTTAGTTCATTCGTTCAGTAACAATGTGTACAGTCAATGACAACTTTAGTTTTAGTAATTTAAAATTTTATTTCATATGTATTATGTATTCTCATCAATCTCTGATAATAATCTATTAACCAATGTAGTGCTTATTAGTCATTATTAAATTAAAAGTATCTACCAAAAATCCTGACTAACATTCATCAAGAAAACATAATAATTTTGTAAAAGAACATGAAAGAAATTCAACTACTTTAATTAGTATTGGAATAAATTAAATAACTGAAACTTTCGTTATTAGCAATATTTGAAACAAAATATTTATTGTTCTCTAATGTTCTCCATCTATCTTATAGATATAACATGTTTGACTAAAGATTTACCACTAAAGAGCTCGCAAATATAATAATTATTAATGACAATTCGCAGATGATATCTAGAAAAATGGGTTATAAATATCATAGTAACTATTTATAAATACAAACAAGTAAAATTTATTAACGTCTGTACATTGACTCGTCGATTTGAAGAAACGAAATAGTCATTTCAACTAAACAATTTTAATATTTGTTTCGCGGAAGTTGTAAGGAATTTTCCTGACGTTTGTACGCGGGGTGAGTTTGAAGTTTGTCGAAATCCCGAGGGACTACAACTTTCCGAGTTACGCGATGTCGGCGCGATAACAGTAGATTCGAAGAAATCTACAGTTGTTCACTCGCGGACTCACACGCCTGACCCTAGTTATTTTCCTATAAATAGTCCTGGTTAATTTTACAATTTGGTATAACTGGTAATCCTTTTGAAATTCTTTAATATCGTGGTTTTGTTTTATAGATGCTGGTAAAGTTCTATTTACACCCGACTTTTTCTATGTTACCAGATAAAGTATAATAATTTTGATATTTAAAAAAAAAATATTTGTCTACTATTTATGAATTTATTTATGTTTCTAATATGTTAACGTCGATTTACACTGGGTGGATTAAGTATTTCAGCGGGGATCTTCTGAAATGTCTTCGTAATCTTGGATTTTCGTACTCCTGTTTCCATTTGTTCGTTGAATTGGTAAACACGAAGCTTTTCTCTTTAATCAAAAAACAATTCGTGTGAAATTTGCGAATTAAATTCTTTGTTCATGCGACCCTTGTGTAGGTATCAGATTAGAATTGCACCTAGTTATATTGATGATCGTACTATTTTTAGAATTACATTAATAATCTATTTAATTAAAATATCGAATAGCAGTATATTTATGACTACATAAGGTTGAGGCATTTGAATTCACTCTAAAATAGTAATATAATAGTTGTAATATATGCAACCAAAAATATTATTCGTGCCTCAATTTCTGATACATTTTTCACAACACATTTTTTAATCAATTATAAATTAAATACTATTCGATTAAAAAGAACATTGAACATTTTATTATATATCCACTCCATCCCACTTCTTAAATGCAAATTTCCTTTAATTACACCAACTTTCACGTAAACCTAATAGCGAAGCTTCCCGAAAATAGTTGTAGTTACCACGTATCGACATTAATTTTGTAGCTAGTACAAACCATTTATCTATCAAGTACGTGAACTCTTGATCAAACAGTCAAACTTGCTCCAGCTACTCCTCCCTAACCCTGGATTACACATTAATACTTTAAACTCTTCACTACATGTTTTATAGTTCAAACGTGCTACTTAATAATTCCCTTTATAGCAAACTCCTTAACTACATAGGATTAACGATTTTCTACTCTATAATGTATTCAATAAAGTTGAATGTAACATGACAGTGTGAATATGTGTTAATACACCGTGTTCGCCGATTTTGCTGTAATAGTGTTGAAAAGTTTAATTTTAATTCCTTGTAGTCTATTTCTAATTTGCTAAAATTTTGTGCTTAAAATCAGTTTAATGATTTTAATTGAATATAGTACTGTTACTATGGCATTCTTAAAAAAGATAAGATAAGTTATTTATTGTTTAATATATTATATTGTACTAAATAATCTATCGTATTGAATCTAAAGAATACCAATAAAGTCGAAGACCCCAGCCTTTACAAAGAATGTGAATACTAAAACTGATTAAGCGAGTCAGATTCACGGTAGATTGGTCAAAGTGTCCGTTGGGGAACTTTTTGATACAGGCCGCATGCATTGGGACATCCTTTCAATGGACCACGAGTGACCGGTCAAAGTGCCTTTGATTCACAGCCTTGCACGTAATATTTTGATAAGTGTGGCTAGTAATTACTGGCATTGACTGAGGAATGTTTAAGTTTTTCATCATTTTTAATATTTATCCTTACATATATATAATAACTGTACGTGTGTATGTCGCTGAACTCCTTTTAAACGACTTTAACAATATGAATGAATGTTTGTATGTTTTTGATGGCGCCCTGGATGGTTTATATTCACAAATTCAGCCCGGCAGATGGCGCTGCAGTCGGTACTTTCATATTTTGTTTAATATCCTAATCGCTTGAAATATCACGCAGGACAACGTCTGTCGGGTCCACTAGTCAAAAATACTATGTATAAATATATATATATATTTGAAGACTTGAGTCATGAGGCGACTATACTGCTGGATTTACTGAGATATACAGTAGTTTGTGTAACCCTACGCAATACTAATATAATTGGGTCAAACATATGGTCAAATATATCGAATAGAATGCCTAAGTACTGGGTCTCAAAGAGGACTTGATTCTATAGTAATAATATTATCCATATTGACGGTTTTATAAAATAAAGATTGCTACATTGAATGTTGCCTCCGTTCTGTTTGTCGCGCGAGAAAAATTCAATTATACGACGATAAAAATGCGGGGCGAACGTGCTCAGAACTGAATCATTTTATAACTACATAAAATATAAGAAACACGCTTATTATCGCTTACGGCGACACGGTAGCCTTCGAAATTTGAAAAATTATATTTAGTTCATTTGGCCGCCATATTGGTTCCCGTTTTCCGGTTTGAATAGTTCTAAATTTAAAATTGTCGAGTTTACCGTGATTTAAGTTATATAGATCATTATTGACCCTAAACTACAATTGTGTGTATAAGCAACACATATATTTATCCCTTATTTAATACATAGAACTACAGCCTTTAATATTAAAAACAATCTTACGGGATCAAGTGCCCTCATAAAGAATAACAAACTCTCCATCGACTGTTTTGAACTCATAGGCGTGCCTGCCCAATTTGGCTGAGAGGCACTCCACTGGGGCCGAGGTAGTGCCAATGACGTCCAGCCACGAAATTTATCGAGCGTACGTGCGCAATGCTAAAATAAAAACAGGCTGCTCAAGTGTCAAACTCCATCCACCCGAGTGCCGAGCGCTTGGATACGATACGTTCATTTATAATGTTAATTTTTATATTTTGAATTCGAAATTTAAAAGCCATCAATCATTTTTGTATTCGAATTTGAAAACATTTAATTATAGTTTGTTGGTTCAATGGAATACATTGATGAATAATTGAGTAATTGCGTTTTCTAGCCTGATTTCCATATGTATAAACTATACATACGGATGTATGAACTATACATATTGAAAGAAATTTATTTTGATAAAGTTAGACTTGTTCTCCTTGTTATAACTATGGAAACAAATATGTGCACGGTCAATGTATTTTTAATGCGCAATTCGTCGTCGTTAAAATTTAAAAAAATAAATGACTAAATTTGGAATCATAAAACCTGTTGTATGGATATACTGGATTGTGTTACTTATAAGAGTTCTTTCATGGCGTATGTTCACAGTGAAATAGTAGTTAAAACGGGACCTTAAAAAAGTGCCTTACGTAGATGGAATAATGACTAAAACATAAGTAAATATCTATACTAACTGAACAATAAGATTCAATATAAATTACTTAAATAAGCTACTTGTCAATACTCGACACTGAGAGCAGAAATGGAATTGGCACGCAAACTCTTTCACACAAAATCCCACTCAGCGCTCCACCGATTGCCCACAAAGCCTCTTTAAATAGTTTTTGAAGGCTTTATTCGAACCTTGCTATAGACTACATTTCTACCTTTATTTACTCAAGGGATATTGGTCTCTTACACAATCGACGTAATACTTTCTGAGTGAAGTAAAACATTTACGGAAAACAATTAATGTTACTTTGGTTTAATTTCACAATATATAGAGTAGTACTAAACAACTTTTAAACTTGTTTCTAAAGTAGGCATTGCCTATGAAGCATATATGGGTAAACAAATACTTCAGTTCGATCCATAGATGGTTGAATATGAACCGCACCGGTTGTGGAAAGCTCTCGAGGGATGTACCTGGGTTGAAAAACAGCAAATAACTACCTTTGCAAGTGATAGGCGAAGTACAGCCCTATTCATTTCCGGCTCGCTTTGTGAACCTGCTAATAAAGAGCGATCGATTCTGCCTTTGCTTTTGTCTTTGTGCCTCGTTTGTTTGTTAGATCTGAAGACGTAATGGAACAAGTTTCGGTTGGTAGGAGATAATCAGGATTGTAGCTTTAGTTTTAGTTTAAAATCGTTTTTATTCATTTCTGTGTCTGTCATTGTTCATAAAATATTTGTATTGTATGCAGTGATACTAAGAAGCATTAGTAGTTCTGTTCAAGGTTTCTTTTGGTTTTGATGGCACATATTAATGAATAATTGCCTTTGCCACTTTCCTGAACTTAAAAGTAATTGTTTTTAAATTTATTGGAAAAAAAGGAATATGCTGTTTCCTATCTTTATTAGAAGATAAAACACATTTCTAATCTTACATAATTGATAGTAGATTTCTATTTCAAATCGACCAAATCTTCTTCATCAATTCTACGCATCGTTCAAAACTTTTGGAATAAAAATATTTTCTCCAAGTTACCAAAATTTACTTAGGGAACTAGTTTTATCTGCTGAAAATATCGCGTATAAATATTCGATGGAGCATCCCGACCCTCCACTATTGAAATTCATAATTTGGTTCTATTCACACTATGGCTCATTTCTAATATGATGAAAAATGGTTTAGCACTAAGAATATTAATTTTATTTCAAAGTAGGCACATCACAGCGATGGCAATAACTTAGCTTCTTAGGAGTTATTAAAAATTACTATACGATGTAAAAATAATATATAGAATGCTTCTAAGTATAATAAATTTAAAGTTTTATTTAAAATGTTTTTTATATAAGAAAATTGTCAATAAATGTACCTCTCATCCTCGCTACTCTTTTCTACACTATTGTTGTGATCCTTTATTGCATCACCGATACGCCTACATACATTGCTCATTTCTATTTAAAGGAACATATTTAAATAGCCCTCCTTCACATATTTAATAGAAATCTTGCTGCGTATATACAAGTATGAAAAAAAATATATTATATAAAATAGTTCACACTACCGCGTCGCTTACAAAGCGTTCATATATTCTATATTAGGCAATATTAAACACATAGTATTTTAATTATCAGCATCAATCCCACCTACCAACTTTGTCAATTTCCTTCCGAGTCAATAAAATTGCAGTTATTTTGACGAATCCCGCTTGAACCCATGTCGAACTGTCGACTTTTGTCAATTTTGCGACGGTGTTTAGCTGTCAAACTTTTAAGTGTCTAGTTGTGTGCCCCAAACGAATATATTTTATTATTAATTTTTAATTGAATATTCTTAGACAATATCATTCATATCCAATTATAAAAACATATTATCTAAAACTGTATTTATCTGTGTATGAGAAATATCAATCATTTAAATTATAAACTAAGATTTTAATGATGTTTGTTATTTTTTTTCATTGTCATTATAATATTAATTAAACACACAAATAATATTAACATTTTGTATATTTACCTACACCCATAACCATGTATACATTTTGTCTAAGCTCGTTATGGATTTTGCTAACTATCTAATGACTTAACTCTCACATAATGAAACTAAGAAGTAATTTCTCCTACCTTGGGACACACATTTATAGTCTTTCGACTCCAGCCTGAGCGTTCCTTTGACTTGAACTATTCGCTAAGTACCTTTGAATTGTTAGTCGCATATTACTGGCAGACAATTTTCAGACGCCACTTATCTACCATGCATATACTTTTGAAGCGCTTACGAGCTTGCTAATTGAGAAGTATGTGAATTCCTTGCAAGTTGAGTTGTTGTTGAACGTACTCACAACGTTCCACAACGGTTTTTAAAAGTTGTTCAGAAAGAATAGTTTTAATTTATCTTTGACAGTACTTTAAGCACAAACTTTCTATGTATTCGTAATAATTCTAAACGAATGCTAATCGTTGGAAGTTAAAAGTGTCTTTGTTATAATTGTCCTATCGATTAACATGTCTGGGCATAACTGTTATAATTATTTTATCTATATATTAATGTTATTATATTTCTACGCCTCACAGTTTTAAGTCTAAGTCTTGTCGGTCTGTCAATCTTCACCATACAAACATGTGTCATTAAGGTCATAGAAAGAAAATGTATCTATGGATCAGGTTTTTTAACTCCAAATATTACTTTAATAATTATTTTAGTGTAATGTTTATGCAAAGGCTATTGTCACTAGAAATATGTTGTGGTAGTTTAATTTGCCAGGGACCTTAACCGTACATATTAAAAGAACCGTTATCATATGCTAATATCAATTATATAAGTTTGAATTTAAAATATGTATACTTCCACCGATAGATGTTTTCTATTTTTTTTAATATAAATTAATAAAATTAATTAAATAATTACCGCTAATAATATGGTTAAAAATATACATTAAGGTCCGTTTACATGCCACGTCAAAACTATAAAATCGCAGTCACGCAACATAATATTCGTCGGAATGACCGCTAAACTCCAAATAAAGGTCCAAAAAGTCAATTCCTAATCTGATCGTGTTGCGAGGCGTCACGTGCTAACATAACGTTGCCCGATAAATGATTATTACTATTGAAAACGGACCACTTTCCAAACCACTGAAACCTGCAAACCCATTCAAGTGAGGTAAGAAATATAAGGATGTAGAGAAACAAGATAGGTCTAGATTTAAAAAATTGGAATTATAAGTCTCTTACAGCTTGTTTACGCATAACCTGTCGCGACATTCGAACTCCGATCAAACAATGAATTCGGCGTTTTCCTCCCACCACAAAGGAACTATCATTTAAAAATATCAATAAAATTTACTCATATCAAAACAGTAAAATATAATATTGTCTTTGATTAACATAACCTTTACACATTTAAAGAAAAAACTTTTTACCGGATTAAAGTTATGAATTATTATAAATTATCTTTTAGCCGATACCAACTCCGGGGAAATAAATACAGATAATGCAACTTTCTCTACAGCTGTGATACTTTTTGACATCCAACACCTTTTGTCTTCAGTCACCGTGACCACGCACGCTATTAAGCACGCGAAACGTCGGATAAATATAAATTATGTTAAATAATTGTAAATTTTTAATAATACATAACTTTAATCCGGTAAAAAGTTTTTTCTTTAAATAAAATATAAATTAAATACATATCTATGTACAACGGACTTAGTTACACGTAGTTTACTTTGTAAAACAGCTATTTGGATTTCTGTCATAAAATATGGTAACGTTAACATGAATTGAATTAAAAATATATAAGCTATATGATTCATAACATAACGTAGCACTTCATACATATTATATAATTTCCCCCAATAGCACATCTAGAGCGCATTTATGTTCTCGTATATTCTTATCATGCGTTCGGTAACACTGTGAAACAATTGTCACGTTGATATGTACGCACCTTTATGTAAATTACGATACCTACAGGTTTTACACCCCTGATATTGTAATTTTGAGGTAGGGCTAATAAATTTTACGTCTTCAGTATTTGTATTTCGACTTTACGACTATAGATATAGCCATTAAAGTTGATTGAATAAAATTACGTAGAATTTCTTTTCTACGGTCTTTTATTTATGTAAATTTCGAACATGAAAGAAAATTATTTATTGTATTGAATCTTTTAATCAAATCTAGTAATGGCAAGCTATATATTAAGAGGTTACGCAGGTTCACAAACTGAACGATGGTGAAAAGATGCTCCAACATAAAGGGAGGATCATGAACAGTCTAACCACTTCAGGGTAATGATTGTAGGTGTTTGGTTTTGCATAGTAAAGCCAAAAAACAAAATAAAAATATAAAATCTAACGCACAAAAATACATATGAACATTCAAATTCTCCAAATACATTACATAAACTATGCGCAACAGCTTTTAGTTAAAATTTCCTTGTATGAAATTCAAAGCCCTCTAAACGAACCTCACCTCACCAAAATAATATTAACTAAGTAGAAACACTACAAGTCTGAACTAATCGCTTGAGTCGTGAGGTGATACTTAGTGATACACATGCATATTAGGTGGGCTTAGCTTCGATGAGTTTTTGGGTGACCATACATTTGACGTGAATAATAATTTTATATTTTTGATATTGTACGCTCCATATATACCCAATGGTCTTACTGTAAAACAGTGCTGTGTTCACAAAGCTTACCCGAGTGTACAGCGCCCTGTGGCCTAATTAGAACTGACTATTTTTGTTATATTTTGTTGTATGTTTCTTTGTTAGTGTGTTAATTTGTGTTTCCTTTTTTATATTTCATTGCGTCGAAGACTGGTGTTACAATTTACAACTTACTTGTATCTAATATCGGTGTTGTATATATGTGTGTTATTGGTGCCGAGAATTGTTTAGTTACCAGTTAATCTCATACCTAATTGCGCTTAGTCTAATAATACATTATTAAAGATCAATATTAATTTAAAATATTACTTACATTATATGGGTGTGCCTTATCAGAGGCTTAATTAATTAAACAAATATCCCAATAACTATTAAATTAAATTGTTATTTACTCTTTAATCATGGTATCCGTTTTGAAATTTGTTTATATAATATTATGCTAAAATAGAAGGAACAATTAATGATAGATCGATAAATGAGAAACGCATGGTCACCCTGAGGTACTTTGTAGGTAAACACCGTTACAACTTCGTCCGGTTACGAACTTTGCTGGAAATTTGATCAGAGCATGATTAAACTTCGGAAAATTTTCAACATTTTTATTTAACGCCTCGATGAAATTTAATTTGAGTCCACAATGATCATCCCAGACTTAATTTGATACAGTTTAATGAACAAAAGAATCATTAATTTTATAATGAAGTGCAATTTTCCCGTGTGAAAATATAAAATGTTGCTCGTCGCCGTACTTTCTTTTGTTTTCGGAAATTAAAATTTTATGTTGTGGAAAATATAGTTTTTAATAACATATTGGTTGTGAAAATAAAAATTAACTCAGATTAATTCAGAGATTTGTGTGTCTAATAAATTGATTATAAATAAAGTTTTGAAAAGAAACTGATTATTTTTAGTATGAACATAGGTAGTCGAATTTTGGCTATTTTGAAATTCGTATATATTGTCGGTGCCGCTCTACAATGCGTTCCAATTCTTACATCCTCCATAAGAGGATAACAGAAGCCCTATTTTAATATTAATTGTTGTTAAATATTGACAGATTTAAACAAGCCTTTTTCCTTGGAGTAAATTTATGGTGAGAATAGTGTTAAATGAGTTAAAGTCAGAGTGGTCCACGTTTAAACGCAATTACACGTAATGCAGCTCCGTCCTCCGCTTTACACGTAGTGGGTTTATTGGATTGCATTATTTCTAAGTATTTTAGTCACTAACACTGGAAAATAAATCCCATACGAAGTTTACTTTTGTAATAACTATCCTTAACATGTATATAACTTATTACACATTATTAACAAGAGCTTTTAAAATAAAATATAAGTTACAAACACTAAATGTTCTACGTAATCTACGTATGCAACAACAACAAATTTGTAATATTGGTTTTAGTCCACATGAATTAAATATAACATGTTTGACAGATATAAAGGATCATTTAAATGTTTCCGTAATTTTAAGTGGTTTTTAGCCATCTCCGTCATTGATACAGATTTTGCAATTTCTTTATCGTATATATTTGCTATTTATTAGGCGTATATTACGTCACTATTCGCATAAAGCTATGTGTTATATTATAGTATTAAATAAATTCTAGTTGTAGATTTCTTATAACCTGGAAAGCATAGATTTCAAACAAGAAGTTTTTAATAGTTTATTTGTAAACTGTCCTACGTTAATTTTTCATATGTAAGATATGAAATGGTAAATAATTCAAGTTTGAGGTTTAAATTAAACCAGAAACATCTCAATTTGCGGTAAATGTCGTGTTCACTGCTAGTTGCTGTAAGTTGTCGAAAACATGCGACACTCGTTATGGCAACATTGCATGTGGCAACGTAAACGTCCATACTTACGTTTAAAGACATACCTTAGTACTTTCACTTAAGATTTTAAAAAGCTCAGAAAAAAATTGATATGTCTTAGTTTTTAGATACATAGATACATTTAGATACATTCTGTCCTAAAGAAAGATAATACATACTTATTTAGGGACAATATGTATTATACGAATTAAAACAAACGAAACAAAACAAGATTGCCAAAGCTAAGATATGGAATAATTTTCATTATTTATTTTTTGCATCTTCCGTTATACCTACTGAAATGTTTAAAAACATTGGGGCATAGTATATGAATGAAAACACTTTATTCTCAATCAAGATTTAGTAATAGATCGAAAACAATTTTTTTAGATATTCTAATGTTAGTGAGAAGCTTGAAAATCAATGTCTAGAAGGTTGAATTAAAGTTTTAATATATCCGGAGAGATGAGCCAGTCAAAAATTCGTGGCACGTAGCGTCTCTTCGCTACATTTCGTCCGGAACATTTAGTGAAGTTGCATCCAGACGGTACAGAGGATTATGTGAAGGCGAGTAAATATGATGATTGTGATATTCACCAGTTGATATTTCTTAATTACCTATTATAAGGATTTACATATTAAAGTAGAGCTGACAATAAAATTATACTGAGGGTCATAATAACCAAGCTGCGACATTGCGATATATTTGGAAATCTCTCGTTTCTCAGTACTCAACTATATGACTTTGAATTATTTTGAATCAGTTGATTTGGCAAGATTTTTTCAGAATTAATATAGTCAAGAGCATGGACATAGAAATACAAAAAAAATATAATGAATTTGTTTAATACTTTTTTACTGACAAAAAAATATTTTTTTATTATATAATGAATACGATCAGTATATACTATTAGTTTGTTTGAAAAGCAGTGCTTCGGGAGTATGTTTTAACTAAGCAACTTCCATCGCTCTCTTTCAAATATTATTCTTATGGAAGTACCAAATTCTTCTAGATTTTTGACGAGATTTTCTATTCACACTCTTGACTACACTTACAGCTGAGTTTCATAATCGGACGTCGAACGAAGATTACGAAATTCCACCGATATAACATCGATTGTCGTCGTACGAAAACAAAGCGTTATTTAAGGCAGTTTTTTCGCACAGTACCACTATGTGGTACCACTACCAAAAGTATTTCCGAACCAACTCGACTTCCAGTCCTTCAAGAAAAGAGCGTCAATTCCTAGAAGGTCAGTAACAAACTGGCGGGCCCACTGGCATTTTGAGTGTCCATGGGCGGCGGTATCACATAACATCTGATGATTTTCTGCTCGTTTGCCTCCTGTTATATAAAGTTCTCCTGTCTGTTGTATATCGGGTTTAAGATCTACTTCAGATAATAATTTATTTATTTACAGCCCATGCATGGCCAAACTTAGACTAAAAGTAACATAAAACTACAATAAAATATAATTAAGTTATTTACAATATCTTATCCCCTCCAAGTATACTCTTAAATCACAGTATACTACCCCCATAAGCTTCCCAAGTAGGTCGCTCTCCGGTGAAGAGTCGAGAAACAAATTAAGCAGCGAGAGTAACCGAGGAATGGGCGCTTGTTGTCGCTGGACAGTGCGAGCCGAACGCACAGCAAAAAGGTTATGTTTCCGGCAGCGGTAATAGTTGTCCGGAATGTATAGCCTCATGATATCTCCCAGCAAGTATGCGCTTTTCGTTTCGTTTTTAATTACGCTTAAACCAAACTTGACCACAGAAAAATCCCTACGAAGCTCTAATGAATTATACCCTAACATCATGGGGGCATCAAGAACTTAGTAATAATGCCAGTCTGTACCTCTAATGTTATTAAACCCCTTCTATAAGTTAGCCATAAGCACCTATAGAATATAACCGAACAAGAACAAGTTCGCTAGTTGTAAAATTTCAAACGCGCAGAGCTTGTCGTCGTAACTTAATTAAATTCTATTATACCGCGGCAAAGATAAATAACCTTACAGTGTAGAAAGAATGAAGCAATTGTTTGGTACGGTGACTTGGCTTCTCCCGTCAACGAAATTTAGTAGCTAATAAAATTACTAAAATCTCTAGTTTAGATTGTCTATTATCATCGGTATTTACGGGTTCCAAAATCTCTTTAGGTTTCCAAGATTAACTAGTTGAAGCTTGAAAATTACTTTAGGATAGATGTAGTAGTTGAATGAGTATTAAAGTGTCTTAAATTACATTTTAATACGATTTCACAATATAATTGAAATTTTGAAACACTTTCTTCGAATTGAACCCAAGAGCTCCAGTGACCCACGAAATCCACGGAGGTTCTTAAGGGCATAGTGAATACTGTTTTCCAAGGTACTTTGAACACTAGTAGAATGCTTAACTGACCAAAGGCACTCTTGAGGTAAAGCGTAGAGGAGTATTTTAAATACGAAGGTGATATTTTCATTAACTCATTGACTTATAAGTCTTATGTATGAAATTATTGTTTATTGACATTTATATAACGATATAAAAAAATCAGACAAACTTGCGTAGTATCAATATGCCAATAGCCTGGATATTATTCGAAATATGAACAGGTCTGTGGGACATTTGCCATATAACACCAACAATTCTTACAATTTCTGATCAAATTTTGTTAAATTGATGTCAAAAATATACATTAATATAAACTAATGCGAACATATTATAGTCATGACACTAAAAGATTTGCACAAGTCATTTCTCGCCCTAGTAAATTGTATTTACGCCTACCCTTAAGTCCTGAAAAGTCGACGCTCCATAGTGCTGGACTTTATTGTTACTTCAAGCTTTTGTTGAACGTTTGAGCTATTGTGCTTTTTGATATTGTAGAAAACAGAACTTATATTTAATTCAAAAAGTCTTTTTTACAGCAATCTTTATTTATATTATTAGTAGATAGTTCTACAAAAATTCTTAAAAAAATAATCTACATTCTTATATCTGTACATAGAACCTGGATTGTGGCTTTACTTTCGCGAAAAACCTAACAATATACATTTCTGCTTGATCTTAAATACCTAATTTAATATTGAATTTATAATGCTCTATATATAACAACAAAGCTTTATAATCTAGTAAATTCTGTAATTCGTTAGTTAGTACAATCATTGTCGATACATACATTGACATTACATGTTGAACTTAAGGTCTATTATAATTTAAATGATTATTTCCATTATCTAAGTACTTCAAAATGATTACCACCTATCATTACTTAGATATTTTTTATATGACAAAAGGGAGCAGACTAGCCTACGGAACGGTTATAGAAGGCAGCTACCGCAGCCTGGTAAGTATGGAGATTGAATCTCTGACTGGAAGCCGATTCCATATGTCACTAGTTCCCAAAAGGGAATGCCTAGTGGAACGGTCCATCCATCGCCATGTTGCCGAGGTGGTTGCTGTAATTATTATTAATTTAATGGTTTTCCTAGAAAAATAGTTGAGTTTCTTAGATTGATATTTTGACGTATTGAAACTTATCTACGTATTTAATTTTAAATTTAATTTCACTATCCTGAAGATTTAGTAATTTAACAAAAACATAGCAGTTTATTTATCCGTACACAGCTTTAATACAAACATTACATTAACTTATTCAAACGTTCGTGAACACAATATTTATCGTAGAGCGTCTGAGATCTCTACATCCCAAAGCATACTTAGCTCAAGCTATTAGCATTGCAATTTAGTACGAGAACGCGGCTTTGCCTCTATTTGCTGAATACAATTCTAAAATTATAAAGGCTAAAGAAAATAGTTTATTTTTACGCTTGTATTACACTATCGGACCCGGCAGTCATTGTCCTGTGTGATATTTCAAGCGATTAGGATATCAAACAAAGTATGAAAGTACAGACTGGGGTGAATCTAAACCGTCCAGGGCTCCACCAAACGCATACAAAAAAAATTATTCAAATCGGTCTAGCTGTTTAAGAGGAGTTTAGTGACACACACGTACCTATCCTATCTTGTAAGTTGGATTAAACTGCATACGGTGTGCAGATTGATTTAATTGAATTTGGTTAAGTAGTTTAGGACTTTAGATAAACAACGTGACGCGTAATTTATATAAAGGCTTAATAAAATAGTTTATTTTTACGCTCATATATTAAATATTACATAAGTATGAAGCATTAAACAATTCATAGCCAACACAATTTAACATTTAGAAAAAAGGATTGTGTGGTTTCATGAAACCACGGTAAAAGTTAAACTTTTTTTCACATTGAACTAAAAAAAATTTGGAATAATATTCCATTAAGGGTATAAAAATCGCTTTATCAATCTTAATTTTAACTTTAAAAATTGAAATGATAATGGGAAATAATAAAAGTAGACTAAGTCTCCAACTACTATTTTTATTGAACTCTGTGTCTTAGAGAGTAGGTACGACATACATAATATTTAACAATTATTTAGATTATATACACATATTAAATAATAGTCTATTCACTACACGGTCAGCTGCTGCGAACTATAGGCGCCGCCATATTGGCCTTGGCTGCTATGACGAGCGCCTTTCACTTTATCCCGACTCCGCGGCCGACCGTCACGCGACATGCAACACATAGACGAAAAATTTTGAGACGATGTAATTAAAGTTTCACTTTAAAACATTAATTAGGTTCGAAATAATATCTGGTGGTAAGAAGAGGCATAGGTATCATTAAATTTTGTATTTTGTAATATTTACTTTTCAAGATTAACACATGGATACGTAGATGTGAAACGATGTACAACACTTTCTACAACTACGCTACAGTAAATATACTTGAATACTTTGTATCGGGAAGACATTTACACATTAACCAAGCATTATATATTGTATCAAAGCAGTTTCCGTATATATCTGATACCGTTATGTGCTACATTTGATTGCCGACAGCCTTGGGAGCATCGAATCTATTGATAATATCAGGTGCTAATAATGTCCAATATATATGCAAAACAGAAAAATAGTCCAATAGACATTTAATAGTATCATCTCTTAGAAGCTAGTATTGATAATGGAATTAAAAAACATCTGTTGAATTTTATACTACGGCTTTTGTATTTCTTATACATGTATAAGAAATACAAAATTGTACGCCATTTTATAATACGATGAAAATGGAGATCAGGAATGCTTTTATCGTCCAAGTATTCGAATATCTTCGATAGACTCCTTTAAGACGGAACAAATCGCCCGTGAGCCTAAGTACACTGACCCGAACATTTTATGCATATTACCTTCGACTTAACTCGATTTATGTGCATTTTATCAGTTTATGTCTACACTATTCTGGTTACTTATTGTCTTGTTTCAAACATTTATAAATGTTGAACTATCTGGGTATTTGTACAAAAATTTATTTAACTAATGAATGTTCTTTAACATGTAACTGAACACAATGAAATGTTCACAGTTATATAATCATTTGTTTTCTAGACAGGTTGACACAGCCTTTTTTATTTTACAATGCAAAAACTTTATCTACTCAAAGTCCAAACGAAATATTTATTTGCTAGGTTGTCACGTTAAAATTACTTAAGCAATTACTAAACCAACCAAGTACAACGATACATAATATGCGGAAGGACCAGATTCTAATAATAAACAGTTACAGCTTTACCGGTGCAATTCCTTAATACTATTACGTTTTGTTACAGGTAAGATATCTACTAAGCATTAAAAGATAGCTGTAAGGTAACGTAGTAAACAATCTACTATATAAAAATAAGTCGGGTTTTCCTTCCTGACGCTATAACTCCAGAACGCACGAAGCGATTTCCACGGTTTTGCATTCGTTGGAAAGTTCTCGGGCTCCGTGAGGTTTATAGCAAAGAAAATTCAGGAAAAAATTCAACAGAAAACCGGGATCACCAAACGAAATGTTACATAAAACGAAGCCATCTGGTGGCGAAACGGAGTTTGCCGAGTTTGCTAGTCCTATCTAAATTAGTCAATTCAGTCACCTAAAATGAAGTGGCAAGTTCTATATATTAATCTCCGTTCTAATTACGAAAGTCTCGCTTACAAACCTACTTATAGCTTCGATTGCTAACTCAATTACGAGCTAATTATAAGTTTTGATGTCCACTCAAGTGTAAAATTAAGTAAGACACTCATAATTATGTGCAAATTGCTTTTGGGTTATGTCGCCAGGGATGTGGGGTTAATGGAGTTGTAATCAGTAATTTGTTAAAGCTTTTATTTAACATGTGACGTGACTTTAAATTTGAGCAATTTTGTTCAGATTTTGTATAATATTACCACGAATTGTACACTTTTCGGGTAAAATGAATTAGATACACAAAATAAATACAAATTACTTAGATGAGGTCAAAAGGGTCCAAAATTACAGGTCAAAGTTTACGAGTCTATCTGTTTATTATATCATATCACGACTATAATCTGGGTTTTATTAAAAACTTTTTATTTTAAAGAATAATATTTGTTTTTATATACCACGAACCTAAATAACTAGACATTGTTTCATTAGCTTTATGTAACTTTTTTATGTTCTACGTTGCGTCTTGTTTGACGGTTATACTTTGCTCATTACATATATCTTATAATAATTCTTTTATCGAGATGTTCTCCATCGATTTATTATATTGTGACCTCTATTCGAAAACAGATGTGCCCATGAAAGTTCCAGGCGGCCTAAACACTAATGTAGAGCCATCACGCGATTCCCAATCGTGTAAAAAAGGTCTACGTGATAAAAATAAAGTTTAGGACAATTGTACGCAACATCACTTCGGTTCGGGTCGTTGGAACGTTCCGCGTGAAGTGCTCCGACACCTGTCTACACAATATATTCGAACATGTCCAGATTGCGCTGGCGATATGTGGTGGCGTAGTAAAATTTATAACGATACTGCATATGTCCTGCGTTTTGAAGAATCATATATTCATCGTTAAGGCTTATTTCCTCCGTATCTCCGACCCTCGAACCAACATGTACGAAAAGCAATCAAAATATAAAAACAAAAATCTAAACCTATTAACTGCTGTGCTTCGGATTAGTCTTACTTTAGTAACATTTGAGAGTACTTATTTGGATAGTTATATTTGTGCATTAATAAAATATAAACTTGAATTTTCTAAAGTAGTTATTTAAAAGTTTTGATTTCTATGGATTTTCTTTGATTTTGATTGGTAATTCCTAATGCAGACACAGTTTAACATAAACAATAATGTATTGAGGAGCGATGGCTAGTACCCTCGGATGTCCACGTCAAACCCACGTCAGTGGTCAATTAAAATCATAATTGGGGCTCCACAAGGGGCTGAAATTGTTCCTAGTTAAATGAGACTCGATTTCCCTACATTAAAACTACGCTCATAACCCTGTGTAATTAATGTTCGAGAATGAACCGTAATTGAGTTTTAAATGTTAAGTTTTAAAGTGGTTTTCTTTTATCGGCATATCTATTTACAAATCAAATTATATTTCAATAACCCTTAATGTTAAGATGCAACAACCGTCTTCACCTAGACACTGACGCATTATTTTGTTTAAATAGCGGATCATGATTTTGTTTATTAGCATAATATTAATGTACAGAAAAGTTTCTACTAACCTAGGTTTTCGTTTACCGCGCTACCGTTAATACTGGGATAGCATACTAGGTATTTCACTTTACTATAGAAAATTCGTTTGCGCTTAAAGTTAGATGAAAAATGCCTTTGCTTTCTAATACTTTCATAAGAAACTAGATCCAGCAACCTAAAAGAAAGAATACAGATAGAAACAGCAAATGCATCATACCATATATTTTCTAAGCTATATGTTTGTAACCTTCTATTTATATAGTACTGTTACACATGTACTATTTAAATAGAAGAAAGGATCAATTTATAAATTCGAATATAACGGGAAACTTGGTAGGTTTTCTTTTATTACAATTTAAACCATTAAAATGGCATCTTCATTTACAAAACAATCAAATAACTTAATAATCATCACTTGTAGGCACCTCGGTTTGCTCTGTTTCGCAATTCGCAACAATTACATTTGATGTAACTCATTAGGCATTCAGCACGAAACAAGGCGCGTAAATATCTAGCAGTAGTGTCGGTGTAGTGGGCGGAAGCTATGCAAATTTCATTTACTCGTAATCCACTCAGCGGGATTGCACTTGATTGATAGACGCAAATTGGAAATAGGCTGCGCATTCCAAAACGGCCGCGGGCGACAAACCTACGGCTGAGCGTGGTGAACTTTTGATTTTGTTAACTGTTTGCGATGCAAGCCCCAAAAATGATGATGAAGAAACTTGAGCGATTCCAAACTGTCACTCAAGACTATTACCTATAATTATGTTTGCGCCTTTTAGTGCGGGAGATGCGTAGATTCTATACCTTGGCTAACAAACGTATATTTCGTGAGTTCTGTCATTCCAAGTAACGTTTAAGATATTTATTTATAATAAAAATAATTTTATTTAAACTTTGAAAGGCCAACTTACAAAAACTTACGAACACCTAATGTCTGTGACGGATTATATTTCGTTCGTTCGTTCGTTTATCAAGTATGTTTATTGTTTAATACTCGATAGTGAAATTAATTAACATTTTGTTATAAAATAATTAATCATGCACATACTTCATATCATATACGATATATGACCTTCATTTCAAATGTTTTATTATTGATTTTCCATAGTACATATAAATACCTTTAAAAATAGTAAGTTTTCACCTTAAATCATGCAGCAGTTCTATAGTATTTGTTAATTGATTTTGTCTGAATATCATAAATTTGTTACTAGTAGCTATAAAAGTGAGGTATGTTAAATTTATCAGTTGGTAGCAAAATCCTCATCTCATTGAACAATAAATGCATAAAATTTTATGCAAACCCGACACTATTTCGGCAAATGAGATCTTTGACACTAGATATTTTACTGGAGAGGTGAAATTCGCTGATTTCACTCCCTATTTTAAATGTTCGACAGATTTAAGGCCCGTTATCTTTTGTGGCACGAAATGGGCTAAGTTTAAGGTTGATGGGTTGCTTAAATTTGTATTAAAATTATTAGGTACCTACTTATTTTATTTACATCACTGCTCATTTATTAATTTCCATCAACGACGTACTATATTATATAACATGGTTATCCCATTTAAACTATATTTATTCTATACCATAAATATTGCACTTCTGGCTTTTTCTCCGTACTGCTACGGTAGCAACCATCATTTATACAAGCTTAAATCTTTATTATAATATCTTCTATAATTATAATTATATATAATAAATCTTAAATATTTATTAAATATTTTATAGAGGTATACAATAAAAATCAACGAACAATAGTAATAAACACTACTTGCGGTAAAGCTGAACAGTTTTTAATTCCGAACGGCGGGCGATAAAACGCAACTATAAAATGGCGTCGGTGTCAACCCCAATTAGTAATATAAAAATACTCGTAAAAGTAATAACGAGAGGCTTCGTGCTGTCCACTATGTTAGTGCTATTGTGTTTTATGTGTTATTTTCAAAGAGCGTATGTAAATAACTGTCATCGGCAATTGTTATTGTGCTTCTGTCTAGAAACCATTTTCCTATATTTTTATCTGTATGAATTATGTGATAATGATAATATGCTGAAGCTGAAGCGGTTATTTGTTTAGTTGGGCCTGCTTACCTTAATGGTTTGTACTTATTTTGCATTGGATAGTCCTTATATCCATAATTTAAAAACACTATACGATACGAAACGAGAGGAAACCGCACGCACTCAGATTTGTCATTTTACGTCAACCCATTGCGTAAAACACGTACTTTTAATAAAAACAATTAACGCTTGTTGATCCGAGTATGTTGCCTTTTAAAAGAGCAATAATTGTATAAAATGTCCGGTTTTAAATCATAAATAGTGAAATGAATTGTAAGTCTCAAACAATTAAAAAAAAAAGTCTTTGGAGAACGTTTCGTATGAACCATTATCGCATCCTCCTTCTTTACTTAGTACCGTACACAAAGCAAATTGAGATAAACTGCTGCCAGATATTGATAGTTTAGGGCTATTTGTCCAAAACAGCCGAGATATAATACTTTGCAAAGAAAGTAATTTGAGTAAATATTTTGGCTACCTTGTTACTGATATCCATCACTGTAATTGTAATTTTATAATAACTTTTATATTCCATATATAATAAATTATAAACAGAATTTTAAACTGTTTTTAAAATGAGAGGTGGAATTTTTACTTCATAATGATTTGATTGAGTTTCATTAATTTGTTAAGCACAAACACAATTTTCTGATTATAATGTCGTAGAAATAATTATAATACTTGGTATGTAATGTCGTTAGCATACATAATATATGTAAGAATGACTTCATTAACGAGCCCAAGTTTGTTGATAAAGGCCTTATACACTAAATGGGCTAAATCACACACAATTTACTGTACAAAGTTGCTAAATAGTTATTGTGCGTCGGGTTTAATTGAAAGGTAGTGTAAACTTAAGCGTTAATGTCTGCGGACGCCTGAAGACAATAACACATGTTAGCATAAGTCAAATAGTTTTAATATTGTTAACATACTGATGATTCCTACTGATATTACTTAACGATTCATACATGTCTGCGATTTTTTCATATAAGACATGCCGGCTTAAAAAAAAAATCATTTAATCATACAGGTAACATAATGTACACATATGACTCATCAGTAAAGAAATATATATAAATGCTTCTAATTTTACATTTACTGCCAGTTCTCAAATCAAGGGCGTAGAACGGGTGAGAAGAACTGGCTATAAACTCTCCGCCACTCTTTTTTATCGCCTTTTTTTTACACAACGTTTGTAAGGAGCTGCAGCCATTACACGATGTTCCACATGACATATCAAGTAATTAATAATAATAACATAAACTAAAAAAAAAACTTGTCCTCAATCAGCAGGAGGCATGGTGAAATAGGAGCACGCTATTACATTCTCGTGGGAACAACACGCAAACACATAGTCGAAATAACCAACATCACCGCATACACGAATTCAAGTACGACCAGTCACCACAAGCAGCACCCGTTCACGAGCATGACGCATGGCCAGCCATATTTTAGGGAGAAAGAAAACCCGACGCATGGACGCCTATAGTTTCTGATTGATGAATGTGATGTTGAATTAAACGCAATACGCTACTATTGTTGCTTTTCAATTTATTAGCAAACTAACATCTCCTGTAATAGTGTTGAACTATCAATGTCGTAGATCAAATAGCCATAAATTATACGAAAATTCTTGTTTCAAAATGAACTCGAGCTATATAAATAAAATTTTATTACCATAGTATATTAAAACGGTACCACTTTATTCATGTGTAGCAAAAGGGATCGACTTAGCAAATGGATACTTCGTTAACGTTTTCGTACATAAAGTTAAAAAGCTACTAAAACAGATTTGCATAAAACTAAATAATTTATTATCAGATGTTAATCCCTTGATGAATAAACAGCTCAAGTATCTTAAAGTCAATATTTATAAAGGCTCCGTCAATTATCGATGTTAAGTCATGCTTAAAATCAGGGTATTGATAGATTTAATCGATATTACTTCGGGATTACGCTCTTGGCTGGGTTGTTAGTATTTTGTCTATGATTGTTAATTTTATAAGATGTTTAGGGGAACTATTCAAAGGTCAAAAGTCAAATCATTTATTCGTGTAGGTAACACAATGTACACTTATGAAAATAAAAAAAAATACATTAAATGCTTCTAATTTTACATTTACTGCCAGTTCTCAAGGGCATAGAACATAAGAGATAACTCTCCGCCACTCTTTTTAATCGCCAAGTTTTTTGTTTTACACAACGTTTGTAAGGAGATGCAACCATTACACCATGTTCCACATGACATCTTAAGTAATAAATAATAATAAAATAAATTAAAAACAAAGATTTGTCCTCTATCTGCAGGAGGCATGGTGAAATAGGAGCACGCACTTACATTCTCGTGGGAACAACACGCAAATACATAGTCTAAACAACTAACATCACCGCATACACGAATTTAAGTACGACTAGTCACCACTATTATAGCACTAAGAATGTTAATGTTATTTTAATTAAAAGCTTTTGTAAAAAAAAATTTAAGTTATCGTGGTTTCAAATTTATTTTAAAACTCGATACTATTATACTATGAGAATACATTTAAATTAAAGTAAGAAAAGATGGATGCCTTTTACCTAAAAAATTAAAGAAATAAAAACTACTCTACTAAAATCGTACTCTGATAGTATATAGAATCCTACTGAGAGTACGATTTTAGTTACGAAGTGTTACCAAAAACCTTCAACAATCAACCTTTACCCAAACAGTATTTGACGGGTACAAATCGGCAAATACACGGATTAGGAAATATTGGTCTTTGAATCCACGCGTATAGGCGCAGTATTTGCGCACATACGAACGTTTAAGCAAACACACAAACAGTTAATATTGGCAAGCGATCGCAATAGATATGTTACGGGGCCAGCTGTGTAATTCATAACCGTGTTTGTCTTTATTATTGTTTGTTTTCGATATAGCTGTGAATCTAAAGTTTTTACTCTGTGGTTTTATACTAATACTAATCTAAAACAAAGATAAAAACTTAATGTAAAATAAGGCCTCAGTCGAATCTATTCTATAAATTTAACGTGATTTCACTAGGCAGGTTTGTGTACCGTTGGCTTTTTTTATGATTGAATTATGTATAATTTACGAAAAACCTTTAAAGTTTATAAATATAAAGATGAATTGATTGTCTGTACCCCATGATTTTCCCTTGGCTATGGACATGTCTATTGGGAACTTAGGAACATAAAAAATCCAATACAAACTTTGATATTTTTTTAAAAGAATTAATAGTGTTATGTTATGCAGACGGCGTTCAACGGCGGCGACTTTTATAAACACAAATTGTTAATAGTAAATTAATTCAATTTTCAATAGAACGTGAATAGTATATCTTTGTAATTAAATCTTCACTACAGCATTTCAAAGCCTTGTAATATAAACTTGAATCTCAAACCACAAGCAAGTAATTATAGCAGCGTATATCGGAAATAGAATTTTCTTTGATACATTAAATCGTATCATAATATTTCCATTCACTTGACTTGAGACCGCAGATTTTCAAAATAAATGTAACATTGAAGATATTCTGCTGAATTTCATACTGTATCGTGAATAAATTCTACAATTGTGAGAATATGAGAGATTTAGCCGATTTTACATGATACTAGCCGGTCCATGAATCTATTATTTGAATTGTTCAAGTTATTTTATAGCTTTTACCTTTAATGACACTGCAAAAGCAGTTTTATTTCATACAAGTAAATGTTAATTTTAGTTTGGACATGTCGTTTGTGCGAATAATTTTTATTCCTGATATTTTTATAGTAATTATATTTTGTAATTCAACAATTATGTTAGTAAACAAAACGTTTACTACTAACCGAAAATAATAACGAAATAATTTGTTATTATATGAAAATTATTAGTATTACAAAATATATTAGGATATTGTAAGAATCTAAAAATATTTAATACAAGGTATAAATGTGATGAGATAAACCAATATCCGTTTGCTCGCGACTACTAAAAGACATGATTACCAAAGCATCCTGTTGCCTTTGACGTTTACTTTATTTAAATAATAACATTTTATGATATTATACGGAAAAAATATTATATATGAGCCTAGAAATATTGTAAAATAGAGGTTCTTGTAAAAATATCGATAATTCCCAGTTCATGCAGTATAAATACAATAACGTTGAGTATCCGTCGGTCGGATGCGCGAGCACGAACTCGTGAACATAACTTTATGTACCTTATGTCACGTTTTTTCGCAACAAATTTTACGATTTGTGTAGACTTTGTAAACTTTTGAATTAAAGACTGGCTCTGGTAAGGGTTAAGATCCAGAATAATACAGATTCTTATTATTGAAGTGAAACTTCTTTATCGGGGTTGGAAAAAAAATAGTGTAATATTTTTTCGTTACGCGTCACATTTTTCGGTTACGCGCCATGTTGCTTTTTGAAGTCAAACTTCTTTATCGACGTATGGGAGAAATTTTGTAGCAAATCGTCACGTTTTTCAATGATAGTAATAATTCTATTACAATTAATGAAGTTCTATAATAATCTTCGTAGTAATAAGGTAAAATGAAATATTTTTATTCATGTCTATGATAATAAAAGCCTTTTGTTAAATTTTATCTAATTTAACGAATTTCTGTAAAGTTGCATATAGTAGATCATTTTTCGAAAAATAAGATCATAAAGAAGTTTCACTTCTTACGTGTGTGCACCTAGTACACGCACAATTTTTTATTAAGCCTTTATTGCTGACACATTTAAGTTACATAAAAAACACTTAATTCTAATAGGTACATAAATAAAACTTAATCTAAATACGTACACTTGACCCGTTTAGGTAGTCAGCGTGTCCTGTGACACATAGGCCTCTTCCAGCTGTTTCCATTCATTTCTGATATTAGCTCTTCTTGTCTAAGTTGTGTCTCCTATTATCTTTATATCTTCTGCCTATCTCTTGCTCTGTCTTCCTCTTTTCCTTTTTCCATCGCGTGGCGCCATTCTGTAATTACTTTTGTCCATTTCAATCCTGCTCTCTCGTCATGTGCCCAGTCCAGCGCTATTTCAATTGCCTTGTTTTCTTTATAATATCTTCTGCTTTGGTCGCTGATATGATTAAATAATACAGATAGAATGCATTAAAATATTCCAATGTTTTACGAACCCATTTTTCAAATAGTCCTCAAGTCCTATTCCGGGGAAACACGTAATTACTTTGTAATTATATTTATTAATAAAAAAACTAATTTGATTAATTACAATCGAGTCATTTTCCGAATTATTGAACAATTTTTCTTACGTGGGAAACCCTCGATCCGTAACTAGTTCACGTACCCCATATATCAAGAAAATGGTGTCATCAAATTATTAACTTTTCCAGCAGCTTTATATCCACAAAGTTGACAGGCGAAGACAAATATCGTACACGGATCTAAAATGGAGGGATGGCTGGAAGTGGCTGCGGTGGAGACGCATTATTTATAATTTAATATGCATGAGAATTTCTGAGCGCTCACTACCTCCTTACATGGAAGTAAGCAAATAAAATTTAAAGCAATAAGGGTTGGTATTTTAGATTATAATTATTGGTTTAACAAAAGTTTGCTATTTTAATTAATTAAATTTTAATAACTCATCCCTTGGTTTTACGAGTACGTCAACTTCGTCAAGGATCAACGCAAAATTATAGGATCATTCTTCTAAAACAACATGCATGCTTATGGATAGATAGATTATAGGAAGATATGACGTACAAATTTATACACACATACACATCAATGAAACTAAACAGAAATTACAAACTATCCAAGAAAAAAAAAACACAATACAATGTGGGTTGTGTTTTTGTGTTCGTATGTGCAGTTTTATGTATACAGCAGGCATTGTCAGGCATGGTCATTAAGTTTGTTTAAATTATATCTGGAAATTAACCAAGATGGTAACTGTTAATTAATAGATTTTTGTTCTATACTCGCAATCAATAGCTCGTATGGTAAAGAAATTCTTCGGCGTAACCGTCATCTCTTAAACACAAGACGTAGAATCAAGATTTCTGAATCAAATATTATATGGCGTGATGTCATTTTCTTTTACGCACTTATATAAGATACATTAAGTAAAGCTATTTCAAATTTAAGTTGTTTCACATACGTTTATTTAATAATTACCGCTTGTAATTTAAAATATTAAGTTTCACAGTTTAGGTTCTCAACTCAACCCGAAGTATCTACTTGCGTATACTAAAGACAGGTTACTTTGAAGTATGCATTGTATATTACCCTTTTAAACAAATATATTTTTATTTCTTTCGTACGTTGCCTAATAACTTATAAACCGAATTTTAATAGTTTATATATAAACTTTATCTCTAAAGGCGCTTATGCAAGCGTAAGTCAATTCCATTATTCAAAAGTGATTGATGAAGTGATATCGACATTTAATTTCATGCTACTGTCTATCACTTTGTACCTAAGCTTTGTACGGTTAAATAAACTTAGTAGCGATTTTATTTTCGATTTAAGTATTTATTTTTAATTGGTCTGACAAGTTCTAACAATTACGATAAAATTTGTTAAACAAATGCTGTTGCCACTCGATAATGTGAGAATTTAAATTGTGTAATTTTAACCAAATAGGGTTAACAGCCAACTCTGAGGTTGTCTTTTAGTTAGTAGAAGACTTTAAAGTATATCTACTTCAAAGTAATATGTAAGGGAAATTCTCGAAAACTATACAGTTACTCACAATTATTTAAAGAGGAATTGTTATTGCGTTACGAAAATTAATAGACACTGTTCACCTGTCTTTATGAATTAAACCTGCAGTATATTTTTTCCAATAAAACATTCACTTGTTTTATGTACATAGCAAACATTCCCCGTCGCGTTTGCTGAAACTCAGACGACTAAACAAATGAAATTTAACAAATACGAGACGAGCGATTCGAGTTGGTTATGTTATATGGCATGTATTCATATTTATGAGCGCTATATACAAAAGATTAAATTTTCGCGTTTTTTATGAGTTTCGTATCAAGAAAATAGTATACATACTTTCACTGCCACTACTCTACGCAAAAAAAGTACGGGGTACGACCAATCCTGGCTGAGTCGTTTACACAAAATATTTTTAAGTATTATGTACAGTTATAAATAATAATAATTACACTTTATTGACATCACAATAACACAAAACAGGATAAAAATAAGATTAAATAAATGAAGACAAAGGGTGTAAACGAGTCTTACTGTTAAAGCGGTTCCTTCCAGACAACCCAAACGTAAATAAAATAAACATTAAAAAAACACGTGTGTAATTATATACACGTGTTAGAAGAAGTGTTAAGAAGTTATACTTCTTTGGGGTTACAAGAGAAAAATCTTTTTAATTTTTTTATCTTTCGCCTTATTCTACGTTTACGATATTTAATACATTGAAAGTTTTTTTATAACGCATTATCTCATTAAATAAAGTTTATTTAAATATCACAAAAAACTACTATAAACTACCATATCGACATAATTAAAGAAATGGATTTTTATTTTAAGATGTTGACGGTCGGTTTTAGGTGACGGTGTGCGGGTATCGGTTTTTTGTGACGGTGTCCGCGCGCATCGTAAAAATTTTCTCTCATCATTTTCCCCTAACGCGCCAAAAGATGTATAACTTCAAAAAACTACAACACCGAACTAACGCTATATAAAATACAAATAGGTAAAAATATGAAAGGTTTATTGGTACAATATTGTCAATTGTACTTGAAGGTAAATGCGATGTATGCACGGCTTTCTACAATCGAATAGCAGTGATAGTGAATTGAAGAAGTGTATTTAGATTATAGCTAGAATGCTCAGATTCATATACTAGTATATTGTAATATCAAAAGGTTTAATTAAAATAATTTAAAAAATATTCAATCTCTTTGCAATAAACTTTAAAGTGTCATGGCTTTATTCGAAGGGTTGGCGTGAGTTTTTTTAACAATTCAACGAAATCACTGTTTTAAGTACATATAACTCCCTCAAAAAGGAACCCCGAGCTGTTGGTGTGTGGATCGCACTAAATTATTCCCCAGGGTCTCTGTGGACGGTTAATGAATTTTTAATCGAATTACACCGTCCGGTCCCGTGAGAAATTTTAGATAAATCTTAACGATATTACAGAGATATACCTGTTTAAGCATTGTACTTGACGGCGTAAAGGGAGTATTTAGATAGATCAATAAGTTTTTCGAGATATTATAATAATAATATTAAAGCCCGTTTTATTTCCAATCATGACAAAAACAAATTCTAATACACAGCTAAGATTGTTTTACATTTTAAAAATTTTTTTTTTTCTTTTGCTTGTTATTCTATATTCTAGCTTCTTTCAGTACCGTCGATCGGAACCCCTTCACGGGTAAAGGCCACCTTTTTCCAACTGACTCTGTCTATGGCTGTCTTTCTCCATTCGTTTCCTGCTACTGCTTTTATTTCTTCTATCCACCTTTATTTTGGGTGACCTCTTCACCTTCTTCCTCCTGGTCCTAACCATACAGTTGTATTTAAGGTCCACCTGTTATCTGTGTATCTTGCTTTATGCCCCGCCCATTGCCACTTCTGTTTCGTTTCGCGATATTAATGAAGTGCAAACAGTTTTCTTATGTATGAGTTATAATGGAATGGCTGGGAATCCTATTACTTTACGTTAAAATATGTCAGGATTGGATGACTCTTAATATGCTTTAAATATTACAGTAAATCAGAAATAGAATTTGAATGGCAACGTGGATGTACGTTATCGTATACGTATATATTAGATACCATAGTAAACTAACTTAAAGACTTAATTAGTGGTAAGGAAAACCTGTTAATTAGTGAAAAGGAAATACTGAGAGTAGATTAAGCAATGAACAAGACTAAATAAAAGGCTTAAGCTATTTTTATTGTTATTTTACGTAGAACGCGAAAGATAAGCATACGTGGCGGCTACCAATGCTGTAGTTCGCATCTCTGTTGGCAAGCTCTTGTATAGTTGTATAGTAGTCGCATGTATTTAATATTATCTTCAACAGTTCTACATCTTATTCGAAAAAATAAATTAGTCTAATTGTACCATTAAAACGTAATCCTTATTCATCACGCTTCATCAGTGCGTATACATAATTTGACTGAAATAGACGATAGAGGAAGAACTAATGTTGTATGTAATAAAAAAGTATAGCAGTAAACTAGTACAAAAAAACAAAAAATTTGTTACATGCAAAATTTTGGCGAAATAATTCAATAACATGATAATTTTCCCTAATTCCTGTTTATACTGCTTTCAATCTTGCCCTCGACTAATACAAAATTTACGAGAATTTTTACTCTTGTAATTAAACCTCTCTTAGTACATTAATATCAATTAGGCTAGCACGTGCTATGCGATTTACAACCTTATTCCCTTTAGCGAAGGCCACAATTTGGGTTTGACCTTCTTTTTAATAAAAGTTTAATTTCATCCTATCTTTCGTAGTGCTTATATAAATATAAACATGCGTAAAACTAAATAACAATAAAATCCGAAATAAAGCTAATTAAATAAAGAGAAAGTGTCTATCATCATTGCCTTGTGAAGGCTTTGTACAAGGTTTCAGTAGAAATTCCAATTTCTATATTTTGTTTTCGTTTTTTACAGTCTAATGTTTGGGACGTAAGCATCGGAATATACATGTATATTACTAATTAACATGCACAACACATTACAAAATATAAAAAAATAAAAATGATAAAGTTCTTTTATGATTATTGTTTACATAAAAAATGGGTTTTCATCGTTTACATTTTTCGGTCAGGGATTAGCAATGCCAACATGTAAACATTTATAAAAGCTACGTACGTGGTGGGATTGCTTGCTTGTACTCTGAAGTCCCTCAACATATTCAACATTTTTTGAAAAAGGAAAAACAGGATTTTTGCAATAGCCAATAGCTTTATTGAAGCTTTCTTGCAACCCATAACACACAACGCGTATACAAAATGTTAGTGAGAGCGCCCAATAGAATGTTAGTATGCGTGAGTATTGTTGTCGAGCGCTATCAACCGATCCCACTCACCGTCATCAAATATTTGCATTCCACTGAAAAAGTAATACGATTATTAATTTACCCTCGATTCATCAGTCACCAGTTCGATTCCCTTCAATAAACCCGCCTGTGATTTACGATATTCACTGTATGCAAATGGCTAAATTTAGTTTCAATTAATTCAGAATTGACTGGCAAATATTTTTATGGAGGGAAATATTTTAAAACTTTTGCATATACCCGGAGGTTATTTCTGTCGTGCCACAGGATCATGTAATGGATTATGTGTAAACTAATGAAATCCACATTAATTCTGGAATGTTCTCTGCAAGTAAAAATTACGTTATATAAATAAAAGTTAATGTCTAAAGAGGCATTCGTTAAATTTTAGTCATTGTGTGTAGCTGTTAGTAAATACTTATAATTTTTTTATATCTAAATATCATTATTCATACATTTGTATTATCTACACGATTTTAAAAACCATACTCCTACATATTTCGAAGTAGTGTTAGCCTAGTGCCTCCAGGTTACTCAGGTGGTAGGTTCGATCCCTGGCTGAGCACAGTCTCACATCCGAAAATGAAATGTCTCAGACTGAATGCTGATCAACATCTTGTCTATGAAATAAAAATGATTAAAGAAACATGCAATGCAATACAAGACCCATATAGGGTTGTAGCGCCCTGGATTATTATTAAATATTTAAATATTCTAAAATATATTCTAACCAGTACAAATATCCTCAATGCTACTGTAAAATTGTATGAAACGCCTTGAGCAGATTAATGACATAGATAAGACAATAGATACCTGAGTATATATGTACATACATAGTCTGGCACATAGGCTGGAGAGCTCCGGTCTCTTAGTTTGATTACCGTAAGACCACGCTTCGCTCCGGTGAACTTTCTAAGCATTTGATGCTATCTGGTGACCAAGATTTTAGATAAGTCGCAATTATAATATAATTACTACAATAAAGAGTGCGGGTGTAAATAGTTTTTAATAATAATACATTTGTTATTACAAAATAAGTCACAGATCTATGTAAAATGAAGATTGAAGATGACCCGGTATTTTTTGTCTATGTAATAAAAATTTGACGCAACTTGACATTATATTTGTATATTTTGGGTAAGTTCAAACTTCTTTATATGTATTAACAAGACCAATTCCAATAAACACTTTTAAATTTATATTAATTACATGTATAATGCATATTATGACTGAAAACGTAAATTTTTAAAAATTCAATTATCATGTCGATTAAAAACTACGTCAATTTAACATATCTATCAAAATATAGAATAATATTTTACACATAATTGTCTGTACAAATCACATATTATGGTTACCACGTGCAAAGCAAACATTTGTGCAAGTTAGTGCAGCACTTCCGCGGTCCTCTGAAATCAACTTGGTGCACTATTATGTGATGGTTAGCCTCAGATACCGACGTTTTCACTATTCCTGATAATAACATCAACACTGACAACTTGTTCGTTAAACAATTATAACGCCTAAACTCTAAAACATACATGAAGCTTGATTAACGAAAACTAAGGACAGGCGAACAGATATTGTGAAAGACGTATTTACTATAAATATATAGTGATTCGCCAATTTCGCTTAAGATCTCGTCGCTTAATCGTTTCCTCAGTTTTGGACTGGAACAGGATATATTTTTTACAGGTTTGTGAAGACAAATTCAGTTTAATGTAGTATATAAGTTACACTATCTATTATAATTATTATTGTTTGGAATCAATGTTGTAAATAAATAAATAAACGAAAGAGTTCAGAGACAAACCAAAGAATTGAAGCCGTGTAAAATTAAAAGTTTTATGGCTCTTAACCTCAAATGGCATTCTATTAGAACTTGTCTCTTAGGTATTTATGGTGTCGTTTTGTGATTCTTAATTTATGTAAACATCATAAGCATTATGTTTGTGCACGCCAGTTCTAGTTCTAGTTTATTCAACTTATTGGAGGATTAGTGGTCGTGAACTCATTTATCAAATTCCGAATCATTACATTAAGTTATACATTTACATTAACATATACATTTGTTAAAAAACATCGGTAACATTGTGAAACTGAGACACTCCGAGACCCAAAGACTTACTTTGTCTATGGAGAAAACCGGTCAAAAAAACTCAGCCGTATTGATTGGTTTCTTTAAAGACGATATAATTTTGAAAGCAGTCGCCACATATTTGTCTATGGGTTAGTTTTTTTATAGAATAGGGGCAAACGGGCAGGAGGCTGTTTGTTATTTTTGTTTGGGCAATTCAAACGTTTTAAATTTCGTACAAAATATCGGTTCGCTCTCCGTTATTAATTACTTATATTTCCATGTTTTTGTACGTACCGGATTTAATTTAACCGACCCTCGCATCTCGATCGGGCAATTACGAGGAACTCCATATAAAATTGCGATATCAATTTCGAAATTTTATAAAAGATTAAATCAGGGATAGTCAACCTCAACGAGCAAAGGCTCATTCGGGCTTTCTTACTTTGATAAGTTCTCACACCCCTGAGGTCCTCGACTCTCGTCCGTGAGGTCGAACCCCTGCTATGCCCCAATAGACGTTCTATATGTACATTTAACTAGCTCTTATGGTGAAGAAATATAGTGCCTTAGACTCAAAAAGTCGACGGCGTGTATCAGGCTCAAAAAGCTGATCACATACATGTCTATTAGAAAAAACAAATGATCACGAAACAGATACAGAAATCTGAGGCAACTGTTCGTCACATTGTAATTTCGTTTACCTGACATGATATACATTGATTCAACAAACGAAATGTAAACAATTTTCAATGATAACTCACAGCATGCAATAATTTATAATATACCGACACATATGTAATTTTTGTATGATTTAAAAAGGCTTACTACCACTGCATATCACATTTGATACTCAACACTGCTAATAATATCGAATGGGAAACAACACAAGCCCCATCGAACACATATTTCAATTCCGAGTTTTGATAATGAACACTGTAGGTACTCGGCTTAAAAACCTTTTAATCGGCTCTTCTCTTTAGTTTTTAAAATTATCAATCAAAATAATTATTATAATACTAGCAGCCTACTAGCTATACTAGCAGACTTTTTAGACGTCTTCACACGGCTGGATATTTATTTTTTGTAATATTTGGAGATATAAACTATGTTATGCATAATCTATAGATGACCAAAGTTGTTTTTCTCTTTATTTATTTAACACGTTTATTAAAAATACAAAACACTGAAGCTAAGGCCGATACGGCGGATTGTAAGACAAAAAATTATCAGAATATTCAAAAAGGTTTTATTTATTAAGAAGAAACAAACAAATACATCACAATAATAGAAACAAAAAAAAATAAACAAAAAATCAAGTATTTGATGTATCCTACAACAGTTTCGTAGAGAAATAATAATGTACAAGCATAGTAGAGAGAAGATAGCTAGACAAGAAGACAATACAATATTAAGAAGATCACACATAACATGACATCATAGATACTTATAGTTTCTATGAGGACTGTGGAAAGTGCAAATAAAATGAAAGATTATATAGAAGTGTCAAAAATCCGTATGCACATACGAGTAGGTAGGGTATAAGTTGCACATGTAATAGATGAGAGATTTAAACACATTTTCAAAGAAACCAGAGACCAAAAGTTTGTGAAGTAAAGGTAAATATTTTAGGCTGAGAGTGCGATTCATACATTAATCGAAGTTCAAAATAAATATGTAATATTCGTTTCCCAAATAAACTGATAACGGAACGCATTTCATTAGCCCACGATTTAATTAATATTGTTTAATTTAGTATAATCAAATACTTCAATCAATATTTCGCGATAATTAAGTAGGCGAAATTGAATTTTGATAAGGAAATTTTGCATAATTATAGTCGTTTATGAATCAATTTTGAATTTTGGTATTTATTAATGAAGTATTCAGTTCTAGTAACACTACTCAGTACAAAAAACTTGGAGCTTTAATTTAGACATTGAAACATATTAAAATACCTTAGACTTCAGTTCGATTATTTTTGCCACACCTATGTATTGGAATATTGTAGTGCATATACCTATGCTTCAAGCGCAAGCAAAACGTATTATTGTAAAGTGATTGTTTACTACCGTCAAATGCCGAAATACCTATTTATAATACCTATCTAATCTATTTATTTAATTTTAACTTTGAAAATATTAAATATTCAGCCCTATCTCCTATATTTGCCAGTTTTAAGGGTGGAATGTCTCAAATAAAATCCTTCATCATTGAATGCTTTTGTCATGCTCGCGAAATTTCAGTTTTCGAAGGCAGTGTCATAAACTCTTCGGTGAGTCGGTGAGATGTATAAATAGATGTATAAACTTTTAGAACTATATAATATACAAAGCATGCAAGAATCATATGTATAAGTTAATCTAGGTTAACTTAGTTGCTTATTTATTTATGTAGATCGTTTTAAATCCGCAGAAACTTGGCAAAGACATGGTCCCACATAACTTCACTCAAAGGAAGTGATATACCGTTTACGAGGATTTTAAGCACTCGTAGTTTCGGTCTGTTTATTGCTGGACTATAAAATGCATCGAACATTGCAATAGTTTAGTTTATAGCATCGCATGATGCTATTTACGTTTTGGAAACGTCTATATATCGAGAATTAGGTTCATGTGGATAACTTAAATAATTTAAGTCAAATCTTAACAATTGAATTCCACGCTACCTTCTCAGTGAATATTCTATTAGATGGCAATCTATATTTGAGAACTCAAACTTGGGTAGGTGTAAACCAAAAATATATACTATAACATAATATCATTGCAAAACTAATACAAAATAAATTGTTCTTAAAAACTTTATTCAAACCGAATCACAAATTGCGTTAAACGTGAAATCAAAATAAACGTATTGAAATTCAAATAGTATTAAAAATTGCGAAACAAAATATCATTTTGTTGAACATCAAAGTGAATTTTTCATTCGAAATAAGCGGGTATTGTCGAAAACAAAACACGTAGAGAAAATAGCTTTCAATCAACGTATCATGCGCCGTGACTCGCGAGTAGAAGTCGGAATGCAGGTACGTAACGAAAATACTAATGGTAGTCTGCAACTTCATAGTTAAGAACAATACTCTTCGGAGTTTTTACTCTAAACTTCTTTGCTTTGTTATAAAATGTGAAAAGATACAAATTGTTTGTTACCATTCTTTAAATGGACGACGCCCCGTGACCTCGCGAACTTTGTTTCGTCCTTATATAATTTTTTACTTAGTCTAACTAGTATTATTATTAACATTACTTTAACACATTTAAAGAAAACACTTTTTAACGGATTGAAGCTATTATAAACTTATAATTATTTCATAATTTGAATTTTTTCCGACGTTTCTCGTCTCGACGCTTTACAGCGTGCGTGGCCACGATGACTGAAGACAAAAGGTGTTGAATGTCAAAAAGTATCACATGCTAACATAGGGAACATTTTGCTATGCTACCCCATAGAGACTGTTCTATTCTCTGGAATGATGGAAAATTTGTTTTTAGGTATTTCCGTACAATAATCCCATGTTTTTCTCCATAAGAAGCTTCCGCAGTTCAAGGAATAAATTAAAAAATATTCTCGAATTGTTCCAGCCAATTTTGTTTTATTTTACTATTTATATCGAAAAAAAGCCGTCTTCGTTCCTACTTTGTTTAGCATAATGTTATAATGACACATAAGAAGGCAAAATATATCAATGAAAAATGTGTAGTAATATACCAAGGCCCAATAAAGTTTTTATCGCTGAAATGGTTATATTAAACAGTTAAATTTAGATGAATACTTTAGTAATAAATGGAAAGAAAAATATTTTTTTCAATTCGGGGCAATTTGTTCTCACCGAAATTGATTATCGTATATATTTAGAGATGTCAAGAATCTGAATAGCTACCATAACTCTTCTGTTCCATTGAAAAAAATTACAAAGAAAATTGCAGCATTGCTCTGACCCGCCGATCGTAAAAGTAAGACAAGTGACGGTAGAGCTCTTGTTCGCATACAAATAGTTTACAAATGGCGTCATGTCTTTGCCGATAACCTATTTATATAATGTGTTCTGTGCTTACTAATATTCAATCATGCATTACAATTACATACTAATTCATGTGTTTTGTAATTTTGGAAGTAATTCATGTTATTCAACGGGTTAATTGATAAGAAAAAACAGTGTTACCCAGTTAGCTGATTTAAAATATAGAAAAAGCCTCTTCTCACTTCCTATTGGATCTGTACTGTATATAAATATGTAATATATATTAAATAACTCTTAATGAACTACTGCGTTGTTTGATGGGATATATATGATGATATAAAAGATGACTCTGTAGAAAAAAATTAATTAATAAGTTAATTATTATTAAAATCATTGATTGTCAGTTGTTTATTATGGGATGTCAAATTTCAAAATTTTAAAAGCCTTTTATTGCCAACCTTAAATAACATTACTTTAGCTGTGTCAGTATTTAGTTTTTCTAATTTATTGTTAGTGTTATGGTTGACATGTTAAATACAAAATTGTTTCTTTAGTTGGGTACCCGGTTACGGGTAAAGGCCTCCTCCATATTTTGCCACCGGTTTTTTTAATTGAGTTTTATCCTCATAACATTGTGGAGGGTTTTATCTAATATAATGTAATGTTATGTAATGTAAAATAACAGTTATAAAAACTATTGTTCAATGTGAGGTTGCAAGATTTCTGACATAACGAATAAAATTTAAAATTTTGTGGTGAAAATAGTAATAAATTAAATCAAAGAAATAATCCTTACGATGTTTTCCTAAATCCTGCGAGCAAGTGTTAAATGCACATCATGTAAGAAAGGTATATGGTCCAAGAGTTGACACTGGCTGAATCCACTAGAACATCTGTGTTCGCTGCTTAAATTTCTTCCAAAATAACATAAGTTATCTTTAACGTCAGTTTTCCTTTAGAATACTTATATAATGTAGATCTAAGAAACCTTCAATTACAACAGAGAAATGGTGAAATATTCCACAGATATCCCTTTGCCCATTTGACATCATTCAGCTATTTACATAAACAAAACGCTACATAAAGATAAAAGAATCCTTTGAGCGGGTTAAGCACTCAAATGTCAACAAACATCGCTCCAGACTTCAAAAGAACTGAATTTTCTCCATAGAAAGAAAAAAGAATGATTTTAATCTTGTTTAGTAAAGTCGAAGCGAGACCAGAAGTCAGGTGGCGTGAGAAAGAAAACTCATTACTTCTTATTCACCGACATGGCTGTTTAGGGTTGGGCGAAATATATCGATAATTTGTGAAAGAAAACTTTTTGTTATGTAGTGGTGAAATGAAATGTACGCTGAATATTGTAAGTTGTTGTGCATACTGAAGTATTTCCGAACCAATTCGACTTAGGGTCCTTCAAGAAAAGAGCGTACCAATTCTTGAAAGGCCGGCAACGCACTCGCGAGCCCTCTGGCATTGAGAGCCTCCTGCCCGTTTGCCCCCTGTTCTATAAAAAAAAATCTTGATAAATTTATCTTAAAGTAACTTTTAATATTAGTCACTTCACTTTTGACAAAAACTTATTTCAAATGCGTAACCGGTAAAGTAATTAGTGAATTAGCGCATGTTAAAATAAATAATAACCCGAAAATAATATTTACTATGGCACAGTTCATTCCATGGATATGGCGGAACTGTAAATAAGCTATAATAACAATCACAAAATTGCACATCACGTACTTAATATCGTATCGATATTTTGTTGACACAGACCGCCCTATAAGTCGATAATAAATTTAAAAAGTAACACATTAGTATGCCACTAGCGTTGCGTCTGAGCAGGACAAAGCAAGATATATTATTATGTGTCTTACTGCAATACACACTCAATTTGAGAAAAGATTTCAACAATCGATTTACAGCGAAAGCTTTTGGAATTTGTGATCCAGACTTCTTATTAAAAATATATGGTTCACTAAACTGACAAACTAGCTGAACTTTATATAAGGAATTTTATTATAAATTTTGTTCAATTTAGAATCGGTGTTAAATATTCGAAAAGTATTTTGACAAATTTGTTTATCAACATTACATTATATTGCTTTGGTTAACAGTTATTAATTAATGAAATAACATAATAACTTTTATCATTCATACGATTTACATTAGTGTGCGTCAAAGCTTTCCAGCCGTACTAATGTGGATAAAAATATAATTCTTCGTTACTATTACAAATTGTTTCACGTCTGAAAAACCTTCAATTTTCCACATGGATAAGGACAGTGTCGTTTGGTATCGATCAGTTAAATCATCCCAAAAATATATAATAATGTAAAAAGTCGGTAAACATATCCAAATGGGATTTGCAAGGGAGCCTAAAATGTAAAGAGTTCAGGTGAGGGAGTGAGTATGGGAGGGACCGTCAGATTCAATTTAGAAGGCCCTTAAGGGAGACGTACCACAGTCTATCATGATTTCACAGTGGACAATCAGAACATGGACTCTTTCATCACGACAGAATCTTATTTAATGAATGTCATTACCACATTTTATAAAGCAGAAAATTCTGCTTGTTTATATTGCTTACACAATACAAACAAGCAGAACTTAAACTCGAGAATGGCTGGACAGATTTGGCTTATTATGATCTTGAAATATTTGTGGAAAGTTTAAAACGGTGGGAAACATGAACAATATGTAAAGAAAATATTAAAAACAACAATTAAATTTCTCAATAAAAACTGTTACTATTGGTGTCTTTTGTCTGTTAAGAAATAAAAAATTGTCATATGGTTATCATATATTTATTGACTTCAGAAATTAGTGTTTCATAGGGTCTAAGGTCCGATCTCAGTGGTCTGTTTTAAAATTTTGTTTTAATTTTTGACACAAATATAAGTACAAAGTGCTAAGGGTCATCTAGTAAAAAATATGCCTTCATAGAAACTAACTACTATTAAGCAAGTCAAAAATAGTATAGATATATACTGAGCGCTCGATACCTTTGCAAACACTGTACATATAGTGTCAATCAATACGTGACTAGAGCGATGTCACAGTGGGCCGATAATCAGGCAACTCGAGTCTAACATTACACCTTAATTAATTGGTTATACAGTACAAAGCAAATCAATTACGACGCTATAATTACGTGGCGACATAACACAGTACACGTATTACTTTTGTCGGTATATGATCGGAGTTCAAAGGTTTTGATATCATGAAAATCAATATTATAGGTTTAACTATAAGTTACGTCACATCGAGTTCACATTATTTATGCCTTATATTTCCGTATTACGCCTGACATAGTATGGGCTAAAAATGATAATGTTTTGTGTTAAACTTACCTCATTTTATTGATCCTACATATCATAAGTGAATAATAGTATATAGGTTTACGATTGTAAGAATGCGTAGCTGTTAAGATTTTCAATTAAAAATTTGTAAAAAATTATGAATTTAAACTTTTGATTGATGAGTTGAATGAGTTGAAGTAATACATTCTTCAAATGTTTTTCTTAATATATACGTAAATTTTATACATTACATATTTATATTACATTTACGACTGCTTGTATTATTTTCCAAGTAATAATTTTAAGTATTAAAACTAATAATTTTAAGGCTAGATTCTATATACGAAATTCGTGTATAAGCGTATCCACGTTTCAATTAAGGCTGTCTTCTAATGCACAAAGGTAGCAACTAATTGGCAATTAATTACAAGTCAATGCATCTTACACGGGAGCTCAATATTGCAGGCCGAACGTGTAGTATAACCTTGAAATTATTTATTTTGGCAAATGAAAGTTCAAAGAATGCAATTTTTTTTTGTTTCTATTAAAAAGCGTAAGTAACAAATCTTCAAACCTTAAATATTTTTAATTATTACTTCTGTTTTCTGTTATACTACTACTACTAGAAGTAATATTAAACATTACTTCTATTGAACTAAATAAAGAAACCTCAGACAATCTTGTATCATAATGAATATAACAAAAAATACTAATTGTTTAATGTGTGCAATAGTAAAGTTACCATTTTTCTATGCTGCAAGAAAAAAGTTATCTTAGCATTGTAAACCTACCTAAAGTAGGAGCTATTCAATAAAAACAACGATTATCCTATTCAAATATCACAATTTTATTTTTAAAGCAATTCCCATTAAGCCTCATTCAGCGCAGCGCAACCAGAATAAAATGAAAATCCCTAGAAATCGTGAGGTCAAGAAATACAAAACCCAGTTGAGTGGAGTGGATTTGTCTAATGCGGGTCAAAGATATGAATACTCCGTACTCGTGTATATCGGTCTCTTTATCCATGTTTTATTTTCAAATATCTTGATTCGTGTAGAGTTTAAATCCTTTTATGAGATACAGTCATTGTAATATTTCCGATATGAAAATATTTAATATAACGTTCATAAGTGTACATAGATATTGTTGCCTATATGAATAAATGATTTTGATTGACATATTACCCCTTTTATACTTTTATATAATAATATTTAAAAGTATAATTAATTTAATAATTATACTAAATGCATCCAGTACAATTACGTTACGTTAAAATAAAGCTTCAATTAACAAATTGCTATTCCCTAACAAATACAACAAACAATAATTAATTATTCACCGAGGAAAAATATTGAAACCTCATTTCATTGGAGTAAGCCGGCGGCAAAGCGTGTCCGTTAATCCTATCGCCGCAGCAAACATTAAAAAAGAGCGAAAATGACGTTTCCAATTTTCTACAGTTGCCCCTAGCTGCTGAATTCATTTTATTTGCTGCATAGCTCGGAATCCTGTCAAACGCCGAACGCACTAGCCATATTTCAATGCAAGAAACGACCGGCCAGTATTTAAAAATATTTTTACATTTTCACTTTTTAAATATTTCATTTGAGTAAAGATTTTATTATGCCACATATACTAAACTACGCGTACGTTCTTAACAGCATATATCTACAGCTGTAAAAAGATGACAAAGATGCATGCTGATGAATTCCAATTTTTTTAAGGCGGCTAAAACTGAACATTTCTCTTGTTGATTTAGTTTTTCTATTAAAGTATTCAGTATTCTTGTAGTCACTACACAGTATAAAACAAAGTTGCTTTCGCTGTCTCTATGTATGCTTAAATCTTTAAAACTACGCAACGGATTTTGATGCGGATTTGTTTAATAAATAGAGTGATTGAAGAGGAAGGTTTATATGTATAATAGCACCTATTAAATAGTGGAGGTTTCCAATGTGATGTCTTAAATACATTTTTCCGCTTACATTGCAAACGCAGTCTACGAGATTTATCAAAATAATGTTCACATTGAAAAGGCCTACAGAAAACTTCTCGATTGTATAGGTCTATCTCTTATGGATATCCCACAATAACATTTTTTCAACATTTTTCTTTGAAAACGTTCACAGTGTTTCTGTAGTGTATTTAGTATCAGCATTGGACCCGTGCAAAGCAGGGACGTGTCGCTAGTTTATATATATATATAAGTTGTTCATCTGGTTATACAACAATTATATTCTCAAAATGCCAAACATCCATACGTTATAAGAAATATCTTACAATTTACAGTTAACCAAAATGAATGACGGGGTGCGTCGTGATTCATGTAAAATTCATAGCAATTTCAAGTTCACTTCATCGCTCTGCGGCACGGGTTGCTCAAATTTATGATAAAATCACATACGTCTAATCATGTTAGTGTTCAGCGCTCATTTGCATTATGGATGATAATATTTACTCTGGTTTGTTTTGTAAAGGGTTGCTGTTAGATAATATAATATATACTATGTTAATGACTTATTAGACACAGACAATACAATCATAAAATAAAAACGTATCAACCCATTACGGAAAATCTGACATCAATTGCTTCAAAGAAATATTATGTATTTGGTTCGGATATAAATACGATAAATGTCTCATAATGTGCTAAACGCATCAATTCAAAGTTTGTCCATTCAAAATGTTATATTAAAACCCTCTAAAAACCCCAAACAAAACAATAATTCAAGTAATAGAAGTGGAAAAGTTTTGTGTTCACAGACCGTTGGGTCGTTTTCTTTTATCTGTTTTCATTCCAATTTGTAATTGATTGTGTGCTAAAAAACATTGGGAGCGTGGGAAAACCCGCGTGCGCGCAGTTTGTCTTGTTTCAACATGTTTACACCTGTCCCCTGTAGTTTGTTTAATACCAGAATAGGATTATTTTTTAAACCGTATGTTGTTTTTCTGAATCGTTGTACACATTTTGTTTGTGGTCTTGGATTCTCTGCAACGTTTCGTTTAAAAGGGATTTTAACAAAATTCATAAAGTGCTATGCCTCATTTGGTTTCAGATTTCTTGGCAGATGGTTTATGAAAGCAGTCTTTATAACGTATGTTTTAAATTAATACATATAAAAAAACAGTGGCGCTACAACCTCTTTAGGTGTGGGCCTCAGATTTCTGAATCTGTTTCATGGTCAATTTTAAATAAAATAGGCAAGTAGGTGACACACGCCATCGATTTTTTGAATCTAAGACATGTCGGTTTCTTCACGATGTTTTCCTTCACCGTTCGAGCCAATGTTAAATGCGCACATAGAAAGAAACTCCATTGGTGCACAGCCGGTGATCGAAACTATCAGAATGAGAGTCGCACGCTGAAGCCACTAGGCCAACACTGCTCAAATTACATATAATACATATACGATATTCAATAAGAAAGTACAAACTAATCTCTCTTACCAACATTTTTAAAATAACTTATATGCCTACGAATTATAACACAGAGGATACCAAACGTCTACATAATAATCACAATTCACTTTCACTTAAATACATATTCCCTTCGTGATTCATCGGTATATAGAATTACGCATCGGTCCAGTACTTAGGCGTGTCAATGTATTGTATGGCAGTAAATCTGCTTACCGGATTTTCTATGAAACACATAATTAAACTTTGTATTACCGCGGTTTCCTGAAAGCCCCCAAAACAATAGGTCGGGAGCTATTGTAACGGAATTCGGAAATTATTTTCAACTGCTTCGACGAACTTGTGCTAAATGAAAATCTATTGTTTCACATTTATTTGAATGTTTTTTTTAAATTCCAGATCAGTTTTCTAATAACTAACAGTTATAATTGAAGTTTACGTGTGAAGTTCCTTTTTTCTTATTACAAACATTTTATATTTATATATTTTTTTTATATACTTATCTGTATAACGTTAATATTTAAGGACACCCGTGCATAGAGTAAGGCTCTAGTATAGTTTTAAAATTGAATAGCAAACTTAAATATCATAAGAACCGTGCAATAGTCTGAGCGGTACGCAAATTGCTTCCATCCACTCGGCTTCCGCCGCGATGCACTTCCGCCACTTCCGGTAAAGCTGTCTCTTTTGCTCCTACGCAAATAGAACGAGAAATCAAATTACTACTCTGTCAATACAATTTATGATGAAAAATAACTTTTTCAAATCTGTCAATAGCTTAAATTAGTTCTTCTTAGATTATTACCTAAATATCCAATTATTTTGGTTTATTTTTCAACAAAATTTTAAACATTTATATAGCTCGACATTCGTGGTCGGTAATAATGTTTATATCCACGAAAGAAGTTTTATTTAACGCCCGGTACGTAAAACCTTATGCCATGTCATTCTAGAACTTTCTTTTATCTCAATTTCCTATTTCACAGCATTACCAAAACACAACCAGACAGTTTTCTACCTCACTACGTACGATTTTGAAACCAGAAACCGTCAAATTCATTCATGTATTACACAAACTCACTTATCCCACATCAAAATGCAAAATCTTTTTTCATGTTGCCGGAAGTGAAAATATCTTGAGTGAATTACTATCTGACTTCAATAATATAAGATGACGTAAGCAGAATTGGTAACATGTGGCCACGGTTTCTTTGTTCAGCTATAATAGAATGACTCGTTATTTCTTCACTTGAATGAGATGTGAAAGACGAAATACTTATTTTTATACAAAGTGTTCAATCAGCTTTTGCACAACTGTGTGTGTTGGCACAAATATTGCACAATTTTTTGTAGATATGCTTTAATTATAAGTGTCCGCAGGAAGGTGATTTGATCAATAGGAAATCAATTTAATAATGGTATACAATACGCTTCTTTTAAAAGTGTTACTTAACGTTAAATCTTGATAAATGCTTCCAATAATCCATCAAAGAAATTTTGTAAGCCTACAAATCAAAATTAACTATTAAATTAAAAAGGTAAGGTCAGCCGTTAAAAATCTCATATCTCATATGAATTATGGTGCCGCCAATAATAAATGTTAACATGTACTGTTTAAAAAAGGTATATGCATGTACTATGCATTGTATGAAAACATTATTAGAACATGTGTTTTTTTTAAAATATCTATACATTATATTATATTATAAGGTGGAGAGACTTGTATTTTCGTATGTTTATTTTGTATCTTTCTACTGAAACATTACTGGACCGAATTTAAGATTAATACACCATTATACTGCTACATTATACCTGAGTAACTTGTACGCTATGTTTATTTCCAATATATTAAACAATATAATGTTTAGTCGTCCAAAGCTGGGACGGGACTCAGCTCTAGGAGTCAGTCCCAGCTTTTTAAGACCACGTTCAAATTAATGTTATCCTCAAGGCTTATAAACTAAACAACTTAAAGTGTAACTTTAACATATAGAGAACGATGTGATAACAAAACAATCATGAACTAAATTTTAACTACGTAACAAGCAACTCTCGCTTTTATATGAAACAGGCATAAACAAAATTTTCTCAGTCAGAAGATGAAGAAAATCAAATAAAAAGAAAGTTCACACGTGAGTAATGAGTGCGCGTTATTTTGACGAACGGCCCGGGGAAAAACTTGCCACGCCGGAAATGGCCAAATGCATGAACATTGTTTAACTGGATTGCTCATTTTATATAAATACGACTACGTGGTCAACCTTCTTAGTTTTATATTCTTAGGTTTTTTTTCAACATTTGGCAATATATTTTTAGAAAAACACTTTTTTAACTGATTTGAAGTTATGTTTTATTATAAATTTACAATTATTTTATATAATTTTAAATTTAACCTTAAAATAAAAATAATAATTAAACCTTTAAAATTTTTAATTATTAGGTGAAATTTAAAATTATGTAAAATAATTGTAAATTAATAATAAAACATAACTTCAAATCCGTTAAAAAAGTGTTTTTCTATGTCTAAAAGTTGTGTCAATAAAAGACAATAACATATGTTTAGTTTTATTTATTTTTTATTTTATTTTATTTTGTAAACCTTTTCTTCGTTGAACTTCCTATTTATAACATTAATTTTAAAGGTCTATTATAAATGTGTTACGGTTTTGACACTTACCAACGCTCTTAAAATTATTAATATTCCACGGTTACCTCTTATTTGTATTGTATATTCTATAATTAAAATTATTTAATAACTTTGACATGCTAGGTTGGGAATAAAAATAAGTAATATAAAGTTGAAAGTTAAGTTACAATATAAAAGTGCCATAAAGTCGCTGCAATTGGTGATTAAGAAAAAATTAACGCAAGTTATAGAGCCTAATTAACTTAGTCGTTAACTTGAAACTACAGAGATACAACTTTTGAACTTGTATTTAATTATTGTATCTTCTGGAAAAAAGTTCTCATTGTCTTTTGTTCTTAAGTTCGTCGTTGAAAAAGAAACCAAAGATTTACTGAGAACTAAATACGTTAATAATATATACGATATTTTGGTTAACAAACGCACATATTCGCATTAATGTGCATAAAAAAGTGAATTCTATTTTCAATAAACAGAGAGACATTCAATAATCTTAGGAAGAGATAAGATCAAGAGAGGCGCATCACATGTTATTTAAAAATTGCTCCATAAATTAGGAGAAATATTAACATGTTCGAAAACTTACACAACTAACGTATTAATCTTGCATCGCATAAGTTTGAAATATGCAGTATAATTCATATACCTACGTATGCAAAATTCGTTTAATGGTCTTCACGATCCACTAGTCGATGCCCAAATGATTTTCGAACACTCAGCACGAAATCAGAGTGTCCATAACAACTTTAACTCGGGCTAGATCAAAATACGACAACTCTATTATCCAGCACGCAGCAGTGAACAGATCACAACTGCACCGAGGTGCAATGCCACATTAATGACGTTACCGGTTACGGTAATGTCAATAAAATCGTTCAAGTATTTTCATCGCCATTTATAATCTGATGTATTATTAAATATATACACCAAGGAATATACTTGAGAGTTAGTATTAAATATGCTACCAATGATTATGAGTATAACCAAAACAATTTAAATAGGTGTTCGTCATTCATACTAATTAATATACACCTTACAAACTTCTTATGATATTTTTCTGACTAAGTTCTGGAACATATTATGATTTTATAACGTCCATTTTGTGTTGTGTACCTTCGTAATTCGCCCTCAATTTAAATTTTGTGCATTCCGTCAACGACATATCATTGGTTAATAAGTTGTAAATTTTATGTCATCTATGAATTTATTTTGTGTCATCTATGAATATGCTTTTTTGTAAATAAAATACGATTCGTACAACCGGTTTCACAAAACCGCCGAGTAGATATCATGTTGCGATGGTTCTGTAATGACGGAATACGGTTAGGGGTGCCGTCGGGTGGAACAATTGCATCTTCAGATGTACGGTGTACGGTTTATCGTAGCCGAGTGCTTGTTCTGAAATTTCTTACATTGGCCAAGGACATAACTCTTATACATTTAAATAGATTGTAACAATAGAGGTCATTTATTAGATGCTATACTCAAACAAGTCTCAATAAGACCCAAAATAGCATAGCATTTTTTTAGAACTAATTTACAGTAACAAGTACGCGATTTGTATGTCTATGCAGATCTAATTTGGGACAGCTGAAAATTTGAGCCTATCATTGTTAAATCTAAATATTTTGTGACATAAGAAACATGTTAGGAAACACATTTTAGAAGTCATATAGCAAAGTTATCGTAGTATTTAAGAAGTAAAAGAAAATCAGCATTCATTTCTCACATAAAATATCCAAGCTGATGCCCGTCGGACTCGGTTCCGAGTGTAAATGTTCTTCGCAACTTGTTAATGTAATCAATGGCGCACGTCTGGTCGCGCTCACTTGCACATTTTAACTGACTCTCAGTTTTATTAGTATTACCAGTGGTTTAATACATTTTATTAATAACTTATTCAACAGTTAGTTTCTCAAGCATTGGTTTATTGGATGCATTTAACCAAACGACCAAGGAGGGTTCGGTTTTCGACCAACTCCGAGTTACTGAACTTTTTTAATCAATTGATAAGTCAGATAATACCAGCTGTTAAATAATTAAACAATAAGAATTCATTTTACTATACAATTCACCAAGGAATATTCCTTTATTTATTCCAATTAAAAATAATGAGTATCTTAGCATTTTTAAAACGATTTAATGTATAGTGTTAAAAACTGTATTTAATTATAATATAATCTAAGAGTATCCTTATATTTAGTAACACCCATAGCAAATCTCATAAATAATATTTGAAAACCTTTCAACATTGTTTCATATGACATATACGCAAAACACCATATCCACCTATTCAAATTACATCAGCGCCTACTCTCAGTGAATCCATAAAGGCCATTTATATGGAGTTCCAAGTAATGTATGTAACATCACGTAACAAAGATTTGGAAAAATGAACCAGTATCCATGCCCGGGTCACGTAGAGCACAAACAATTAAAACCCAGTGTGTGATGTGAATATCTGTATTTATAGTTTCGCTATCCAATATGAACACGTCTCTCCAATTTTAGGAATACTAAAATTTATATATTTAAGTCAAATCCTAGCTTACTTGATAACGTTAGAACAAGAAAGTCATTTGTACCTATATATTTAATTTTCGGAGATTAGTTAAAATTAAAATATTCGAAAACATATACATATTTATTTATGAAACATATTTACAATCAGTATGCAGTACTTACTTGTTTCTTAACCTAAAAAGTAATAATAAAAATTATTAAAAATCAAAACAAATTTAAAAAGTTTGGTCCCCTACCTTTAACGCTGGAAGCATAATAATAACGTTACGTCATTATAATTTCGTTATAAGTTTAATATTTTAGTTCAAGCTCATTATGCTGAATTAATATGTATCTATCTTACAATCAGTTGTCAACAGTCAATTTTATAGATTTTCTAATACCAAAAAAACATATTAATAAATATTCATGTTAACATATTTATGGAAATTGTGTAAACAATTTTAATGGAAGCAACTGACATGTTCTACACCTGTAAGCATGAATAGGATATTACGACTCTGACAATTTGTCCACAAACAATAGCCAACATTTAACAGCTACACATTAATATAGGTAGGTGAGGACAAAACGAGTAGCCGTAGGGTAAAGGATGTGAATTGTATGTTAAAGGACATGAAACACAGCTTCACAATACTTAGTTCACATACGCACAACGGACCAACCACGAGTCTAATTGCGGAAAAAGGAGTCCTTCTACCCTACTTAGTTCACATTATAGTATACTTCCCTAATAACTTTAATCATTTCTTTTAATCATTATTTGAATTTATAAAGCCAATATGGAAATTAAGTTATGATAATTACAATGTTTAGATAAAAAGATTATTTTATGTTTTATAGATTATATTCTCGTACGTAATATTTTTGGTAATAGACAAATATCTAAGTATTAACGTTTTCCTTCTATTTTACCGTGCAAGGTGGGAGCCACCGTCCGAGCGCCATTGTTTTCGACTCAGAGATGGACGTATCATTTTATACGTGAATCCGCTTATTGTTATGACATCCCTTGAAAACTATATAACATAATTATTATTTATTATAATAGGCAGGCTTACACATTAATTATTTCCATTTTTATGTTATTAAATTATAACCTCAATCTATTTCAATTTTATAAATAATTTCGTTCTATTGAAATTGGCATCAATTGGTACTTTGTCATCAGTTGCCTGTTAGTAGGCAATACCATTTTATTTGCACGTTTGTTTGTTACGGTACAAACGAAAACAACATCAATTCGACGCTTTCCAAGCTTTGTAAATCAACCAACCGTTTATTACATTTTTAGTTTGATTTATAACGCTTTTGATATACGAATATTGACGAGGTCTTTGTTCTAAATATTTTTAACATTTTGTCGAACTTCTAAATTAACAGTGACTTAAAAATTTGTTGCTATTTTTTGTGATTTGTTTGAATTTTGAACTTAGAGTTAAAATGTTCTCGTACGTCAATGTGGATAGGTGTTGTAGTGATGATATGATTATTACTTGACTTTTGGAGTTTACTCCTTAAGAAACGATTTGAGTTATAAGGCCCGGTACGGAAATTTTATGAGGAGTAAAATCAAGTGTAACACGAAAAGTTGAGGCGTTATGTAGAAAGAGACAAACATATAGAGTTTACTCCTTAAGAAACGATTTGAGTTATAAGGCCCGGTACGGAAATTTTATGAGGAGTAAAATCAAGTGTAACACGAAAAGTTGAGGCGTATGTAGAAAGAGACAAACATATATATCTGTAGGATTGAACGTGTAAAAGAATGAGATGGAATACACAGACTTTTCTATTTTAAATTCACGTTTTGACAGCCAGCCACGTTACAACATTGTCAGTGTTGACAGGTGTAAAAAATAAAAGTAGATTGTCTAGCGTGCCATAGAGTTTTGTCAATAGTAATGGTCAGTGAATCTAAAACTAAAAAGATCGTTCATTCTTATTCTTCTCTTACTATAAAGGTAACTTTGGTCACAGAAAGAAAATCCTATTTGGGCAAAGATGATGTAGGTACGTTTTATTACTACTACAAACATATTATAAAAACATATATTCTCACCACCATGAAGTATGAAAATATGGTCGACAGCCACAGAACATTATCGCCATTTTATCGTTCGTAAGGAGTAAACTCCAATCGTGCGTCGTAGCTGACACACACACACTTTTTTTTAATTATATCGATAAATAGGTCTTTTTCGTTTCGTTTTCGTTTTAATGTGGCAAAGCCAATAATATTTCAGTACATCAGCGGCTCGATTGAGGATTATAAACAGTTGGCAAAGGCTTAACGTACATCTAAAGAACGCGTGATGTTTGCGCCTTCGGCTGTTAGGCTTACTTGAAAGTTAGCTAAATCCGTAGTACGTGACATAATTAACTTAGGCTCTACCTACTGAATATTTTGAGGGTTGTGTAGGATCAATATGGATGTTCATGTTTCTGGTCGACTAGACTATTAAGTGACGTTATAATGAAATCTCAGGTTGCATTAAATATATTAATGAGTATAAAAAAAACAGTATAACAACTAAATGGGTAAACACTCCGATCTGATGTGTATTTTAACTTTCTTATATCAAAAACTACTCAATGTGAGGCTGCGCAAACGCTTAAATATATGTGTAATTAATTTTTTTTAATGGTTTAATTTCCAATCCAATAATATATATTATATATATATATATATTTTACAATCAAGAAAATCCTGAAGTGTGTTGAGGTTAAAACAATAATTAAAACGAAATCACTAATCATGATTACTCTGTTTAAATTGTTATAAGGAAAAATTATTGTATAAAGTGCATAGTTTAAAAGCGAGATATGATCGTTGGAGATAACAAGAACACTTATACTAAGAGAGAAGATTTGTAACAGTAAATGTGTCTAATAGGTAAAAAGGCTTGTGTTATTCTCCGTTTATATTTTATTCAACGCTCTGAGTACGACCACAAGGAGAGGAATAACGGGCTTCTTATATTTTAATAGGTAAGGTGGTGACGTCTTTTGTAGTATGAAGTGTTTTATGTATACAACATAATTTATTGAGCTATCTTCAGTTTACATTTAAATTTAATAGTAAGGAAACTTAGAGTAATAGTACAAATCATGTAAAATTTAATTAATATTTTATTTTATGTAGTACAGACTAATTATTCTTACTCTGACTACTTCTATAATCATTTGCTCTCATTTTTTTAAGAACTTAGTTAATGACATAATCTCATAGAATTGTAATCTTTTTTAGTAAACAAATGAAAACAATAACATATTAAACAAATGTATTAATTTCACAGTTTGTTAAAGGGCAATATAATAAAAGCTTATATCTATAAACACACAAAAATAACAATAAAAACACCGTCTAACAGAAAAGCACCGCATACGTTTTACTAACTAAAATGAAGTCTAACAAACTTTATATATACGAGATTCGGCAGATATCAGATATTTAATTGTGTTGTAAAGAAAATTTTCGAATGTTTTAAAACACAGCCTCTTATATAAAATTATAGAGCAACATCAGTACATAGTTTATATCCTGTCTGAGGATCCTGCCAGTAATAAGGAAGCAATGTCGGGGAATTCTTTCCTGCACTATATTGAAAGTGGAATAACGTTTCTGCTGAAGGAAATCGACTTAAGTGCAAAGTTATAAGGAACTTGATTCAATGGTTTTAAGTAATGTTATGAATTTTAATTGATACTAAAGAGGAAAAGTTTAATGTGTGTTTCATTTACCTAATTAATAAAGTATTATAGGAGATAAGATTAATTGAAAACTTGAAATCATCTGTTACATAACATTAACGTTACCATGAAAGGTAATAAGGAAGTCAAATCAAAGTCAATGTCAAAATAATTTATTCATAAAGGTAACACAATGTACAATTATTATGAATATCTATATATGAATATATATATATCTGTTTAATTTTTATTTTTTGAGGCAAATTTAATTTATCGCGTGTCTATGCATACAAACTATTTTTTTTATCGATAATTAATCAAACATGCAGAAACCGCGAACTCAAAAGACCGTATAGTAATTAATAACATAATACGTTATAATAAAGCGTGACAAATATACGATCGTACTAATAATTAAATATGTACTCGTATTTCTATTAACTATAATCGTATTTATAAATTATTTAATTTAAAGTCAATTTGTTTAGGTTACATTTTAAAAGAAACAATTTTAACTTAAAAAAAACGTATACAATTCACCTACTGCAACTTTATTCCTTTGATTATTACATTCTGCTTTCACAAAAGAAAAAATGCATTTTCCACGTTTCTCACAAAACCACAAAACTGCAGCGCTTGACCTCACAACGATATTCTGACAAACATTTTTCTTCCGTGAACGCTGGCTTTTGTGTAATCTTAACATGATTTCTTTGGTCACCAAGTAAGTCTGCAGTTTTAAGAGCGAATGCAACGCTGAAGTCTCCTATTTGTACAAAACCGAGAGCGCTATTTTATCTTACAATGCATCGTTAATAGTCGCTTAAATGTGTGTTGTGTGTAAAAACAGTAGCTATTTTCTTTAGATAAATGAAAGAATATTACTTAGAATACATTACAAAAAACAGACATACTAATAGAAAGACTTATTAAATATATTTTAAACTTCGGCAAGCCTGTTAATTTTTATAACATGTATAATATTAGTCGTAAATGTTATTAGTTATAGATATTTAAGCGGTGATGCTGTTTTGTCATCACATTTTAACCACCATATTAAACATATACTTTAATAGAAATAGCTAACTGTAAAGTAATATTCTTTATTCTCACAAATATGTCTTAGGTTAAACAGGTAAATATTATATTGATAAACAAGCAAACAACGTGTACATTACAAACCAAACTATAGTGAAACACGTAGTCCGCATACGGCACTTCATTTCCTCTACGTGATGGATGACATATCTTCAATAAGATTTATAATGTCGTGTCACATTTCTACATCGCACAAGATTGATGTTGCACCTGTCCCCTAACTCGAGAAGTACCGCTCGCACCACAATGGCAAAGCCAATAAAACTTACTATCATATTCACTAGTAAAGGGTATGTTAACTATTATATGTATATTGTAAAAAACCATATAACTTTAGGAATTTTGAGTTATGATTTATTTTCTGTGTAAATTAATATATTACATATCGTCGACGCGACTTCAATAGCGCGTAAGAGCAATTTGCAATACCGCGTATCAGTATTTTATTAATTTTACAGCAGGAAGAACTAATTGATTATCTTGGTCAATAGAATAGATTTTTTTGACTGAACTTTTTTGTGGTTCCTTTGCATGATATTGCATAGGCATGTCATAAGATTTTACAAATACCTTTATTATATATTGAGATATATCACATACGCGTTATTGCTGCTAAAGAATAAGTAAAAAATTGTCTATTTTAGAAGTTCTGCGGTTTTGAAAGTAAACATTTCATTAGTTTTTGACTGTATTACAGGTTCTAAATATAGCTCCTAAGTTGATTGCTTGCAATAGTCAAAACATCGCTCTGACTTACATGCTTGACCCGTTGTTCTTGCTGGTTTATTTCATTTTGAGTATATTTAGATCCTTCCTTTTTAAATCCAACATACTCCTCTCCGTTCATCCTCTGACGCTTATTGTTTATTCTTTTCCAACTATCTTGATCTAGTTTTTTCCGCTTATTCGTCAATTCTTCTTCGATTTCTCTTTCATCAAAAAACTCTACTTTGTCTGCACATAGTGGTCTCAGATGTGTTATTTCTAAAAGAGGGACAAAAGTAGGATGCGGTATTGCAGTCGCATCGACGATATATGAATCATAGGACATATATATATATATTCTAAATACAACACAGTTCAGCTGCTTAAGTTTATGACGTGCAAACTTTGTCAATTTTAATGAGAATTGATCTCTACCTAAAAGTTTTATTTAAACTCAAAGCGACAATATACCCCCTTCGGCGTACAATTTATGCATGGATAGCACTCCATAAAATTATTACATTAATAGCAGAAATTTCATACCGCAAGCTTTCAAGTATGTGTCATTATAAACCGCTTAAAAACCACACATAGAACAGCTTAAATCAAAAGAGGCAATCGTAAGCACGCGGCGAGATAGAATAGCATAGTCGGCTTGCATTTTAATTAATTAAGAGAGGCGCAACAGCCTGTGTTTATACGAAGAGACACCTCTACATTCGTTCTGTCTCTTCGCAAACCTCCATTAGGAAAATTAATGTTTTGAATTACGCACGGCGGTCTGAAGTCGGCGAAGACACGGATTGTGTTAGCTTTGTGTTTCTGAAATGAACTTTTATAATATACTTTGGATTGACTGTAAGGATCAGCTGAAACTCTAGAGTACACACATGGTTCTTGCAACTTGTTATTATATAATTAAAACATACCTTTTCGTAGAAATGTGGATATTTTATGCAAAGAATTTCAACGGACAAGAATAGTTCCACAAAGGAGTATAATAGTGCATTATATAAATTAATTGTAAATCAAAATAGTTTTTTAAATCATTAACATGTTTTTTTTTACAAAAGGCTCATCTATGAGTATACTATTTCAGTCATTGTGCATATTATATATATTCAACCTCAAGAAATTTGAATTGCAAAAAAATATGGCAAAGTACTAGTAGTTTTACATACTCAAATATCAATTCTACAACCTTTATTTCAAGGGAAATTAATAAAATCAATGTACAAATTGATCCTCATACTGTTTCAAAACAAAATAACCACAGAAATCCGGTCTAATCAGCGATCAATCGCAATATTGCAATGGATAATAAAATGGTAGTACTATGGCGCCCTCGGGCCAAACATTCAATTTTAATAATAACGGCTAATCTTGCTTTGTCCCTGCCAATTGAGCTAAAGCCAATTAAGTAATGTCCATCCACCAAACATTGCTGTCAGTCGAATTCCATATATTTTTTCCTTTGTTAGAAAATTTATAGAATAATGATTTCTTACATAATATTTTATATGCAATTAAAATTTCTGTTTAAGGTTTATAGTGTTGTCTATACAAATATATTTTAATCAAGTGTTTCATGAATATATTTTTATATCTATTCAAATTTCTGTTTCAAATTTATTCTTCATATCACTCAACAAGGTGATGAATATATAATATGATAAAAATTCCTTAGAATAACTGTCTTAATTGTACAAATTTATTTTGCTATTTCTACATGTCTTTTAAATTACTTGCATAGGGAGCGTTCAAGTATTACGTAACGTATTTTTCGGGAAGTCCTTTTGTAAAACGTTACGATGTGGGGCGGGGATTAAATTACGCGTTATTGTCAATATTTTTTTCGACTTACACTTTTTTGTACTTGGGTACTGAAAAACGTTACGGCGAGTTACATGTGGGGGGGGGGTGTCAATTATCTCCAAAACTTGCGTTACGTATAACTTAAACGCTCCCATAGAATAAAACAATTTATTCAGGTTGTGATATAACTCATTATGCCAACTAAGTGATGGTAAAGAATTCAGTATGATATAAGCAAAGAGGTAAAAATGCAATTGAGATACGTTCTTCGTAAAGAGTCGTGAATGTATACCATTCAAGGTGAGCTTGGGGAGAATTTTCTTAAAAGGTTGTCCATAAGGTTCTGCCGGGAGCACGCAATCGTTACTTATGCATTAACCTGCCTTCCCTCCTAATCGCTCCCTCGGGACGGTTGCTCGTTGCGCATGATTTTATTTTACCACTCAAGTTGCGTTACGGTCTGAATTTGAAGGATCACTTTCACTGATCTGTTTTGTAATTGGACAATTAAATTATTTCGTAGTTGAAATGTACACTTTTTGAGCGGTCCTAGTCTAGTGGAATATAATTAATATTGGAGATGCGATTGAACATCTCTGTACCAATGGTGACTTAAACGCAGTTAAAGTATAGTTCATTAATATGTACGTATTTATATATAGACATAACATTTATTACATACGAAAACACACACACATAAACACACAAAATAACAATACTGAAAGAAAAAATAAAATAAGACATATCAAAAACAATAAAAATTAAAATTAAAAATTCCCTTTTGCCATTCGGTTCGCTTGTGTGTGCAATGTGTGTGTACTGTGGTTGTAATTGGCCGTGACTCAGCATTATGCTGAGGAGCAGAAAGTTCCACAGCGCTGATCATTCTGCCAGAGACCACAACAGCACATTATAAGTAAATATAGAAAATATATATAGTTAAATCACGTTTATATCAGAAATGGTGTTTGACCACACCTCAAATTACATGGTTTAAATTGTATTTCTAATATTTAAGACTTTATAAGATATTCAATCTCTCCACTGTTATTAAGCAAGTATACCAAGCTTTTTATAATCAAAATATCATGGCCCTAAGTGTTTGATGTAAGATAGTAGAAAGTAAATTGGGGCTTGGGCCAAATAAGCGTCTGTTACAAAACATTTCTCATTTACAGCGGGTGTTTCGAGAGACAGCTCAAAAAATTTATTATGTACTATGTTAGGTTTAGTAATTTAATTTCCTAATATTATATTGTTTAAGTATAGGTTTTATGAAAAATCATCAAATTAAATCCCAATATTGATTAGTTTAATAATAATATAATCACCAGGCTTAGATAGTCCTCGAGTCCATACAAAAACTACAAAGTTAAACCAAAATATATTTTAATTTGAAAAGCAGGAGTAAAAATAAAAACGACAACTAGAAACTTTTCTTATCAACGCTGAGTTCTGAAACATTCATAACTTATGATTTTCATGTAATAAAACCTCTTTGTGGAGTACAGCCTGATTCTTATACATTCGAGTTTACGTCCCCTTTATTTCCGCTTATCCGAGAGTTTTTATTTCAAAAAGCGCGCCAAATGGCTCATGCCATTACGAAGATACGTGGACGTGACAACTGCAGTGAATTAAGGGAAATTAAAAATTTATTTCGTACATTTAAGACTTTACTTTTGTGCGGAGTTTATGGAGTTTCCTTGATAGGTCTGATGTTTTATACCATAAAATACTTAAAAATAAATGCCAGATTACGCGTAATTTGCACAAATTTGACATACTTATTTACTCTGATGGCGCAGTGACCCAAAGTAAGCCTTGGCGTCCCAAACTAGAGAACGACACTTTTGCTGAAAGCGCGCTATGGCTTACCAATGGCCACTTGCTCGCTTGGAGGTCCTTCTCCACTGCTACTTTCCAGCCTGCCGACGCTTCGGTGGGTAAAAAACTAAATAAACTCTAAAATAAACAAAATATTCTACGAAGGCAGAAGTACTATCGAACAAAGATATATTATAGTTACAAAGCTGGTAATATAAATATAATAATTTTTTTTACGGTTTACGGACGATAATTTTACGTCATGACGTCATAAGAAAACATTGATGAAAAATTGCATATTGTTATGAATTGATTTGAATTATTATCATTAATTATAATTATGTTGTATAAGACAAAGGAGTTAATTGAAAATTTAACTTATTTCGATAAATTAACATATAATACACGCGTTAATTTAAATATTTATTTCTTACTTAAATTATACAGATTAATTACAAGTAACAATGTGCTATAAACAACTTAAGATAAATTCGTCACAAGCCAAACGCTTAGGCAGATCGTGCCTCTCTATCTTGCGTCACGTTCCGCGCCCTCGCTTACACGCTCGGCTCAGGCGGAACGTGACAATGAGTCATGTTACGCTCGGCTCAGGCGATGTTTTTTCGTGCTTATGTCTCTGTTTAGTGTAGCTCATTTTAAAAGCCAAATATTAATGAATATTTCTTATGTTTTATTCGAATTTATAAATGAAATAATGCAACGATAATTAAATTGACATTTATATTTCTTTGAAACCTCGGCTGTACAAAACAGCATACTTTTAATCACTTCTTTCATTGGATGGAAAATAGATGTTCATTTTTGTAGTCCGTTAGTGTCCTTAATATGCAACAATTGTATATGCTATAGGGACTAGCTGAGTAACGATACCAAATATTAACTTGTGAATATTAATGATTAAAGTTGAACCAAGTTATCAGACCACTGACTATTACTAGATTAAAATATGGTCAATTTAGACCCAAAACTTTATCTTTAATCTAGCAGGTTTGTACGTCTTGATTAACGCTGACCTATTTGCATTAAGGAAGATACCACAGTCTACAAAACATTATTTAGATCAAATAATATTTAGTCGTTTAAAATTTAGTTTAAACTAAGATTTATAATAATATAGTGATTTCATAACTCTTAATGTTTAAGGTTACATGTTGGTAACATACCTACATATTTAAACTGGTTAGTATAAATAATACCTGATTGACATAAAAAGAACATCATCGAATATAATGTGTTATTTTTCATAAGCCCCTGTACATAAATGTACAAAATTTCATGACAAACCGGTCAGTAGTTTACGTATGGCAACTGAGAATCTATCGCCTTCATATTAGTTTGCGCTATTTCAAAACAAGCAAGATTACGTATTCCGCTGAGTTTCTGAACTTACTCCGGGAATTTTTAGGCTTCCCGTTGCGAACTTTAAGTAATATCTTTGCCCAGTTCTGGGGCTTCGCATATCGACTTTGCTTATTAATCTCGGTTCACCGTGAAGAAAGACGAAGGTAATGAAAACTATAAATTATGTAAATTAATACGACGAAGGACTAAACTATATTAGAAAATTACAAATATTTTTACGCAGATTTAGTTTGTTATTTAAAATATTTCTTGTGACATAATAATTAACTTTAATTTTTTTAAATTACTTATATTAAAAATAGGATTTCTTAAATACATAGTTACAAGGCGTTTAAGCTGTGATGAAACAGATAATCGCTTTAATGAAAACGTTTTAAGACTGAAATTGTCTGGCTAAGTAACTATTAAAACTGTTTTTAAAATCAGTATTATAATGAGAAAAAAATTCTCTACAAAGATCACTACAGTTTTTTGAAGTGAAACTTCTTTATCGGGGTTTGAATAAAATTTAGTGTAACATATTTTCGTTACGCGTCACATTATTCGGTTACGCGCCATCTTGTTCTTGTCCCTACAACGTAATACAAAATGAAATAATGTAAAGTTGCTTTCGAAAAATAAGGTCATAAAAAAGTTTCACTTCTTACTTGTGTACACCTAATACACACACACATTTTTTTGTTATTTAAAAATAGCTTTACTAAGAGCTTTAAAATTTAATAATAAGTAAAGTTGACGAACTGCCAAAAGTTAATTAAACGTAAATGCACATAAGGATCTTTAAAAGTAAACACAAAGAGGAGCAAGTTGAACGTAAACACTCGCGGAGATGGAAGTTGCGTTGAATTATTGAGAGCGCGAATTTTCTTACAAATGAAATGAAATTGTGAGGACTCATATTCTCGCATTTTATTTTAGGTTCCGAAATCATAAATGAAGTTTATTATTTTATCTCGAGATGACATCTATGGGAGGAAATTGACTTTTTTTGTACGTATACACATCAACATTGAGAGATAAAAATGAGAATATATCGCTCATTTGGTAATATGTATGGCCTTTAACCTGAAGTTATAGGGTTCGATTACTAGTAAAACATCATTGTTTTAGATCATGGCATGGAAGGCTGATAACCTACTTTAACTATGGCAAAAGTTAATCGATATTTAATATAATAAATAAATTTTAAATTGGATAATTTGCAGGATTCTGTCACTTCATACGATAATCAAACTATTTTATGGGTAATTTTGTAATAATTAAGTAACTAATAAAGTTTGTAACTGTATGTTTAAAATAGATAACCACTAAACCTTTTAAATTTCATTATTGTAACCAATATTGAAAAATATTAATTATACAAGTATTAATCAATTTTATGTCTTTTGTTTCAAACTCAATAAGTATAAAATGTCAAAAGTCGTTACAGGCTGTCGAAAGCAAGCTTTGGTTCACAAAGAAGCTGCAAGTTTAATACCGTGCATAATTATCTCAGATATTGCTGAAACTAGGGAATAGTGTAGGAGCATCTGACATGTTGCAACCAAGTTTGTTATCTTTTGCATAAGTGGGTAAGGGTCTCTGAGGTAAAGATATTTATAATACGGTAACTTTGTAGTAATTTGAATTAATTGTTAATTATATTATTTTTGTTTCAGGTAAGTAGAATTTGTACAAACAACATTACAATACATTGTAAGTACGAATTTCGGTAGAGCCATTGAAATTACGAACTAAAGGAAAAAGCACAGAGTAGAACCGACTGGAAGCTCTTCTTCGACCAGACCTAGTCCCTGTGGACTGTAGTCGCGTATTAATATTAGTGGGTAAAGCTAAACTTAACTTTTATACGCTTATTTTAGTTTCAAATCTCAAAGCAACAAATATCTCTGTGAAAATATCAGTCAAAAATAGGAAGAAATTTCTCCCCCATAGCTTGAGGCCTTACACCAAAAAGAATTCTTAGGCTCCGATAAACGTATCGATACAATTGTCGTTTTGTCGGACAATTTAATCAAGAATAAAGGCGTAGTTCTGCAAAAGTGTTACATAGTGAATGGTTATAATTGGAAAACGTCAGACGCAGCGTGACGCCCCGCGGAGCGGTTCAGATTAGGGTCCGCTGTCAGACTGTGCTATGCTTGTTGTGTGGTACAAGTGGTAATGGTACTGTTTTATTACTAAAAAAACTTCCTTAAATCACATTAACAGAGGAATGAAAATTTTACGAAAAAAGAACTTCTATTCGCCACCACGTTTGAAGCAAAGTATACGAAATTGGCATTTTAGGCTGTCAAGCCGAAAACTGACAATTATTACTAATTTTTACTCTGTAGACCTTCAATAGTTAGCCTATGGAAAAAGGTTTTTTTTTTTCATTCATAAATATGCTCTACACGTAATCTTGAATATTATAAAATATAATGAGGGTAGGTTACAGCACTAAGGAGTGAGAGGGTAGGCGCAGAAACAAAAAGTTCACACGCTTGTTATAAAAAAAACAATGCAGTAACTTACCTGTAACTTAAACCAACCCCAAAGGAGGAAATTATTAGGCCTGGTTCGCCCTTTGCAACCTCCGGTCTCATAAAACTACCAGATCAAGACTTTTTAATCATAACCGTCTTGGCCGAAACGCGTTAGGCCGTAATGACACTGTCAGAAGCAGCCTTAAGTCTCGTTAATGGACCGCTTTATTCCGGCTAAACCAATCACCACAAGGGTCTCCGTTTAATTTCAATTTTGATTATAGTGTTTCGATTTCGGTACGGCGGCTCTATTTGGTTCAAGGTCAGCATAGACTATTTAACTTTTAATTTAAATTAAATAGTCTATCCTGAAAGTAACTAAAAATGACTTTAATAATTAAATTTTTTTTAACTATATCCTACATAAAATATGTATTGAGGAATATACATTTACCAAAAGTAAATGTACTAAAACGTATTACGTACTATGGAATGTTATCTATAATTTATTATTAAATATTATTATTATTTATAATATGTATTGGAAGATGAAGTTAAGCTAAACATCGTTATTTTTCTGCCTTGCGATTCTGTAACTCACTTTTCAAACTCACACAGCGGTTTTCGCATCGGCGGTCGCTTTAAAATCAGTCGTGAAGTAGTCATTTAATGATTTGGAATTTTGAAAAGGTAGAAGCTTGTAGTTTATTGTTTATTATCACTCACTTTTCTGAGTTACAGAATCGCAGGGCTGATATGTCAATAGTAAGATAAAAGCAGTGTAGTTAATGCGGCAGTAGTTTCTATGTGAATATTATAGCGCCATTTTTATTTCATTTACACTAACTATAAAATCTATCGAAAACAAAATTTACATTTTATATTTAAAGGTCACGTTCTGAAAACAAAGGCTTTGTATAAAACGATCCCATATTTAATATCTTTATAACAAAAGTTACAAATACCCTTACTAGTAGTGTTAATAAACAGTCTTACAATTATTACTGTTCGTACAAGAGCCGAGAAATAATAAACATCTTCCTGGTAGCTCTGATTGTTTTATTTCTCTGACACTCGCCTTCTTTCATCCGGAAAATTGTAGAGTTAAAATTAAAAGGTATTTCCACTGTTTCATTGCCTGTTAAGTAGCAGAAATGAGTTTTGCGAATTGAGTTGAGATCTGACAGATTTATATTAAATTTTATATTATTATTAAACAAATAATTTTATGATTACACTTGTGGTAACTTAAATCTATGCGAATAGTTTCTAAAAAAACGTTTTTTTTTACGCTAAATCGAAAAGCTCTTAACTATAGTTATATATTTACTTATCATTTACGACGATATAACTTTATGTTATAAGTTTTAAATAATATATCCAATGCTTTAAATCAAAGCAAAGTCGCATCCCGCTGTCTGTATGTAGATCTTTTGAACCACACTTTCACGTCTTCGCACGAACGAAGCCGAGCGATAGCTAGCTTATAATAAACTACAGGAAAGCTTCAGGAAATATAAAGTTAGCACCTCTGACCTCTAAAACCGGATGACAGCCTATGAAATGAAGTACCTGAATAATGAAGTCAGCGAGGACCGGAAGTGTGCTAATGCAAAATTGTGACTGCGACCGGTCAAAGGGCCAGCGGCACATCAACCCAATTTACTTGTTTCTACTTTCAACCTTCACCGATTTCCACTTTGAAGTGCGGAAGTCTCCAATTATTGTTTCGCCTGTAAATGAACCTAGAACCTCCGTGTAAGTAATAGGCTATAATTCTTAAACTGTAACTACAACACGTAGGATACTTTGATAGTTTAAATAATATTATATTTAAAGAAAAACATTATTGTAAAAACTTCTACACATTTGTTTTGAAAAAAAAATTATACTATAAATACATAACAAAACCCTAAAAATCGGTGTACGTGGTGCTAATAATGTTGTTAAACATGATACAATTTCCAATAAACATTAACCTGTGAAATCCAAATGCATAAAATTTAAAAATGGAATTTGTTGATTTATTAATGTATACGTATATGTATTATGTATACGACATATATTCAGTACAAGATAGGTCACACATATGTTCAAATTATATCGTACATATGGCCAACCCAGTTACTAACAAGAATCAATTCCATATAATGTAAAATAGTATCTGATAGTCTGCAAATACACTTGGTAATAGCGCGTAAGGAATATACTTAATTACGTTTAATCTATATTGCAGTTTATTCAAGCAGAAACATACACTGGGAAAGTCGGAAAACTTTTGATCGATTCCTTAGATACCAACGATCATTAGTTAGATTCCCACAAAGTATAATTTAGTTTTAATTATATCGTCTCATATCCACGTAATTCGTAAAGATTTAGCATTTTCAACAAAATTGCTAAAGCTTTATATTCATCGCTATTTATAGTTCTATTTTTGAAGTAAAAATTGCTTCAGTTTAATATACTGATAATGGGGCAACCCATATGAGATATGATTTTGAACAAAAAATAGTGCAATCATTTTATTACAATATTCATAATCTAATATTTTATATAAACTTTATTTTAGTAAGTTCTACTTTATAGTACACAATATAATTAAACATATTTAGTACTCTTATTAGACAAATTGATCGATTCACTCAGCTTATACTTGTGTATATTTTAACAGGCTTACAAGTTGATGAGTTTGGAGAAAAGCGCATACAAGAAAAAAACATCTTTTCTATTACTCTCATCTAAGATACGGTCTCATTAATGATTTATGATCATAAGTGTATTCGAATATGAATGTGTATAACACAGATAAGAGACAACATACATGAAATTTCACGTTTACCGTTTACGCTCGCATATACCAACAAATTTCCAACATTTTTGCAGCTAACTCGTATCGAAGTCTTAACTCGGTAGGAAACTTAACCATCCACTTTATTAACAAACTTGGTAAGTACATCTTTTAGTAATTAGAGTGGATTATGTCCAGGCGAGCGATTCTGCGCTCGACTCGATAAAAGCTATCGATGCATGATATAACTTTTGTGCAGCGTTAAAAGTGAACGATTTTCCGGTAACTCGATTATTATTGAGATTATCCGGTTCATCATCGCGTCAATTAAATGTTTAGTTTTTAACCGAATAGGTAGGAAATGCCTTCTATAATACGTTCATTGTCGTACTAAAAATATATTTTCCCGCGTGAGCCTATAGATCTTAGCCTTGTAAATAGTCCCCGAAGTATAAGAAATATAATGCAGTATTTGCAACTGTTATTCCAAAATACTACAGCTTCACAAATTATCGTTGTTTAGTAAGATAATACATATTATATTCTACCGCTATAAGTATCATTCTACCGCTTTAAGTAAATGTAACAAAAATTTATTCATTTTTAACAAGTTTGAAGTATATAATAACGTTATCATATATATCTCAAGATGTATTTACAAGTATCTAAACATATCCTAAACCAAGTTTCATCATTACACAAGCATTATACAGTCGGTAAATACGTAAAAATCACACTATATTGTGTCGGCAGCGGGCTCAGTACGAGAACTCAACAAACACGAGTGGAGTGGACAGGACCGAACGTTTTCCACTATATTTCACACTTTATTATGCAGAATACGTATCCGAGAATCGATTTAGATGTATCTTTTAAAAGAGACCTTAAGCTGTGATTACTATGGGAAATTTTCATATTTAAAAAAAAACATTTATGTCCAAATGTCGTTCTTTAAACGTAGTGGGACTCCGCTATGAGTATTAATTTCAAATCAGTTAATGATTTAAAAAAGCATTAAGTATGACATTAAAATGTCATTAGCTTTTAATTTGATCTTTGGTTTTATTATGTAACCGATTATTTTAATAAAAGATTCTAAGGTACTTATTACAAAAGCAAGTAGGAGATTTCATAGTTTATTATTTTGTTTATTTTATTATCGGCTTTAATATAAGAGGCGCTCTCTTTAACCGACCAAAGAAAAGAAGAAATTTTTAGCGAAAAGTAAGAAAATACTCGATTTTAAGGTGTTAATATATATACACTTATATCGACATTTAACCCTATCACTAACAGCATGAACATTTAACACATTTCAGCAAGTCACAAAATTCACGCTACAAAAAATTTAGGGGAAGTTAACAAGCGTGTAGTATCGAATACTCTGAATATTTGGAATAACTTTCTACCTCTTGAACTTTACAGCAAGTTTTATTAGGATACTTGTTAAATTTCCTATAACTTCGGTTCACTTGATTTAATAAGATGAATTGGGTTATAAGGGTTGTTATGAACGAGCAAATGTCCACGTACCAATTAAATAATTAGTTGCTTTAATATTTTGTTTAATACTTCCTGTGAGAGCCGTAGCCTAGTGTTTCAGTGTGTGACAGAAACACACATTGAAATCCCAAACTTGTAACGGCGGATTATTTGTGTGATCAATCAAAACATTAAACATCACAGAGTAACAAATACCTTTTTTATTTACAAAATGTGTATTGTGTATACTTTTATATTAATATTATAATATAAATCTACAAACTTCAAGTGTTATCCAAACACTGCTACAAAAAAAATCCCTATAGCTCTGGCCATATTTCCCAACATGAATCTATAATTAAATAATAATCAGTATTTTTAAATAAAATCATACGTATATATAATACCCCTACAATTCTTCCCCTCGTGTACAGTCCAATTCTAAGGAAACGCATTTTTCATTCAGGCTTGCTAGAATTGATTCCGACAAGTTTTCGACAAGCAATTGAGGAATAATTAAAACGTGCTTTTGAGAATCTGTTCGAGTTTCTATTAATTGTTTCTATTTATTTTACTGTTCCAATTAATTATGATGCTGTTTATTTTCGAAAGTATAAAGTTTGTATACGTTTGATTCGACTTTGCGACTGTACGTCTAAAATCATTAATTAATGATAAGAGATGTTTGCGAAACCATTTTAAAACTTTAATTAAATAACAAATTTGACAGCACAATTCTAACAAATAAACAGTATACGCCTTTAAAAACTCAAAGACAACATAAAATAAATTAATATTTGCGTTTATAAATGCAACGCCAATAAAAGAAGTAATTCAAAGACACAAAAGTGTAAAGTTCTTGGGCAGTAATGTAAAAAGCTCTTTCGAAGTCGCCCTGGTCATTTGTCGAGGCGTGGCGCAATCAATTAGGGCGCACCTAGTCACACTATATGTTTGTGCCCTCTCATTACTTACCGCCCGTGTATCGACGTGCGTATGTCGTATTTCATCCAATATCGACGACAATTATTTATAAACTTTACTATTATTACGATTTTCTTATCACATAGCAGTTCTATTTTGATTTTAATTACGCGTAATTACACGTAAAACTATTCTATAAGTCACGATATATCTAGTAAATATAACATTCATTACTCAAGTAGTTTTACATTAGTTGCATATAAACAGTAACATAGATATTAGATAATCTTGTCAAGAATACGCATGATAACGCACTAATATCGAACATACTAAAAGTAGGTAATTTATCATTTAAAACCTTAGCAAACACGAAATTATATAAGTACGAAAAAGTGTATTTATTTTTAAATTAACAAGTTATTTTCGTATACACAAAGTTGCTTTTACGTCATAGAAATGAATTCTTTGAACCTTTATTATAAAAGTGTAATTCAAGTATAACTTGTTTGCGAAACAAAACATCGCTTACCGCTAACAAACAATACGGCTCTAATTTAATACGAAGCCTGACGAATGTATTGTTCACTAAATTCTTTTTGAATAATTGTCCTCACTGAAACTAAATCGTATAAAGTTTGTTTGAAAATATATGTACAATTGCGTGCAACTTTGTTGTATGTGTTTTATAAAAAAAGAAATAACTTAATAATAGAAATTTATCTTTTATATAACTGTGCCCCTTATGTAGTCCATCATAAATATGGATAAACTTCTAGTTTCAATTATTTTTACGTTTATGATGATATTAATTAATTAATATTAGTATTATTTTATTACCTTTCTTTTTATTGTATTTTTTTGTACTGTGAATTTTCTGTTAATACTTCGTAGGTAATGGTACCACTATTGCCATTATACACTTGTAGTAACCTGTTTTTACTCTGCTTTTGTTTTTAAAAAATGTAAGCTCTAATTTCTCTAGAGAATAACAGATTTTAATTCAAGCACAGCTATATTAAGCCTATAATTGCTTCAATGGACAATGGAACTAACTCAAAGAATCAACTGTTGTCTCTACGTGACCGGCCCCTGCGTGAGAGGATTAAACGCCTCCTACGTTCTGCGAGCCTGGTACTTGCATTGCGTAATCCTGTGTATGGACTGTTTAATTGATTGTTGACGGTGCAAACTTATTTTTGAAGTTATATATTTTTAGGCGCGTTATGAAAAATTGATGAGAGTGAAATTTTACGATGAGCGCGCACCGTGACACAAAATTAACAGAATGAAGTTGCCCACGGAAGATGCCACGGCATTGGACATAATTTAAAAACAACATTCGAATAATAATAGAATTTATGTTACACTTAATGTAAGAGAATAATAATAAATATTTATTTATTTAATTTTTCAAATGAATTTTATTGACTATAATGTACGTACATAAGTACACGCACCCTTTTTTGTTGATAAATTTCCAGTTTAGCGTATTTTTGGCCTAGTAGGTGCAGCGTGCGACTCTGATCCCGGAGGTCGTAGGTTCGATCTCCAGCTGTGCACCAAGGAACTTTCTTTTTTCGCACTTGCTTGTACGGTGAAGGAAACGACCCAAAAAGTCGACGTCTGATCACTTACGTGCCTCAAAAACAAATGATCACAGAACAGTTACAGAAATCTGAAGCCCAGAAAAAGGTTGTGCGCCACTCGTTTTCTAGTTAGTACGTAATTTGGTACCTTTGTATAGAATATTGCCTTGGGCAAATTTCGGCAAGATACTCGTGTATAAAGGGTACATATGAGGAACTCGTCCCACTACAGGCTATCCGACCGAGAGAGCGAAACCTTTTTAAAAACAAATAACCTCCTAACACGGCTGCTTTAAAAGACCCTCGGGATACCTTTCACTGAGGTGGTTTTTAAAAATACTTTACGGCCAACATGACCAAAGATATTGTAGAAAAAATTATATTGATTTTAAAGATAAAAAAATGAAGACATATTTAGTTTAGGATTCGTTAAGTTACCTTTCTTCGATTAATTTGAATTCATTTGCTGAATTATTTATGCAAAACAATATTTCAATATCAATCATAAAATATTCAGAAGAGCAAGATAAAAATATACAATTTATAAATGAACCCGTGAACCCTTCTGTAATTACTAACTTAAATGTAAATCACTTGCTCTGAAAAAATTCTTCGTTGAATTTCAAAATAAACATAATTCGTTTCTTTGAAAGAACAAAAAAGTGAAAAAGTTGAAAAGGTATTTTTTGCTGTCTTGAACTTGTATAATTACAATTGTTAGAGTAGTGAGGAAGGCCCAACATTTTAATGTATTTTTTTTAAATTACCGTAACGTTGGGATATGTTGACTAGAGCGTGCGCCTCTCAACCCTATGGTTGTCTATTTGAATAACGGCTATCCAATGAGTTTTTGCACAGTAAACACTCTCTCGTACGTTGAACGTACAGCGTGAGGAAACTGGCATTCCTAACACCCAAAAATTTACGGCGTATGTCCGGCACTCAAGGCTGCTTAAAAATCATCACAAAACAGATACTTCATTATGATTATTATGATTAAAACTTAAAAGTATAAGGAAACAAACCTGAGGATCAGGAAAGAGTGGCGGAGAGTTTATTGCCAGTTCTTCTCTACCGTTTTACGCCCTTGATTTGAGAACTGCCGACAATGTAAAATTAGAAGCATTTAATGTATATTCCTTTTGACGTTCATAAGTATTCATTGTGTTACCTACATGAATAAACGATATTTGATTGCATTTGATTAGATCGCTAATAAGTGATTTGTTCCAGGCACATACAACCATTTCTGTACTTTAGGACTTTCAAATAATATGAATAAGTGGACTTTTTATATTTTATAGAAATTCTTTTCACACAGCTGTACATAATTAATACACATATTCGGCCATGAGTCAAGCGACAGAGTTATATATATTTAAATCTTCATAGATGTAACATATTTTCTCGATAGTCGCTTGTTAAAGACGGAATTAATAGTACCGGGTATTATAAGGGTCAGATCAAAAAGACTACAGATGATCGTAAGTTATTACATTAAGCGCTACAAATATTTTACAACTACTTTACGTTAACAATGTTTAACATAAAGGTTCTATTCCCGGCCGAAAAATAAATGATTTTGTAATCTTAATATATATATAAATTACATGTCACGTTGTTTGTCCGCTATGGACGCCTAAACTACTGAACCGATTTAAATCAAATTTGCACACCGTGTGCGGTTTGATCTAACTTAAAAGATAAAATAGCTTACATCTCAATTTATACCCGAAATATTTTATTATTTTATGTTATTTAATATTTTAAATGAATAATCAGCGTTTTTATTACTAGTGAGTTACGCTGTATAGAATGAATAAATCTGTGTGTTTTGAGTTTTTACGGAGTGTCGAAATGGAAGACTATAAATATTGATATTCCATTATGAAGCCGCCATATAATAAAATAATACATATCGTTATGTACGTAGCCTTACCGAGGGATCTGTGCAGAACGCACTCAAATCCGGACTGTTCTCTTGCTCCATGCAAATCTTCTTATGAACTCGTAAGTTTGAGCTCAATTATGGACTACTATTGGAATCTGAGGATTCCATGGTATTATGCGGTATTAATACTGGTATGCTCAGACATAGGTCCTTCGAGCCAGTATTTATGAGTTATTATTAATGTTTCAAAATATTGTATTTTAGATTATATTAGGTGATAACATAGTTACTTTAAACAGTTTTTTTTTCAGCTTCATGATCACGCAAACAACATATGTTGTATCTTAGTACCTTAACATTAAAGTAATGCTTTAAACAATTATAAAAATCACTCAATTCTCATAATAAATAAAATCCAAACAATAACGACTGTTAATAAACTCCGTAAAATTTGAATCAGTAACTAACCTTAACATATTTTGAATGATTTTCTTATTCTTATAAAATCACAAACATGTTTTGTTAAATTCGTCATTGTCAATATGTCACGAGATTGACAAGAACAAAAAAAAAGCTATATATTTGAAGCTTTACGTATAAAACTCAATTTCAATTTTTTTATGAACAGGGGGCAAACGGGCGTCTCACCTGATATTAAGTGATTTTTTCTTATACACTACTATAAGACGATTTGAAAATTACGAATGAAACAAAATATTTCATAACAATTTATGTAAGTTATTTAATACTTCTAGAGTTGCTTTTTTCAGCAGAAAATATATTTTCTTAAGAGGTATGTACTACGTGAACAGAGTAGCTGAACCTGGTCAATACATCTAACGATCGGTCGCGAGCGTCGCATTTCCAGCTAAGTGCAAAGAAAATGAATTGGGATTCAAGTTACAAGCGAATGCAAGATCATATAAAAGTGTTTATTGCATTTGGATTAAAATTAAAAAAAACTCTCATCTTGAAATATTACATTACACTAAAACAGGCACATAAACTTAAATTAAGACGGTCGCGTACGATCACGTAAATGATATTAGGTGCAAAATGTATAAAAAACGTACACTTAAGGGTTGGTAAACTGATATATGAAAACCATGCACTACTAGTCTATAATGAAGGTTTTAATTGGAATTAATGTTGTTTTATTAGTTTTGATTTAGTAAATTCGCGAATATATAAACATTTATGTTTTGAAGTAGGCATACAACCTATACTTAATGATAAAAAAAATAATCGAAGAAAAAAAGAGGGTTACGGAGATAAAAGTGATCATTAATATACATTATATTATATATTATTATTTAAAAGGTTGATTTAAACATTCACGGGGTACAGCCGCTTATCGAAAATGCTGTAGTGACATCATATTCACTCATTCATGTTTATTAGTCTAGATCTAACCAGTAGTACACGTACAGTAGCGCTCGTAATAAATTAAATATATTTATTTGCTGAATTTTTATTAACAGTAAGACAAAGGTCAATAAAGTCAATGTTAGTACATTGACTTTATCCATCCTACAAAGCTCTTACAGTGTCATCTTGAGAAAATAATAACATATTGTTTATGATAAAAAAGTAAAGGGTTTTCTGCAAAATTAAGAAAATCTTAAAGCTTATAAATTGGACCAACCCCTTAATTGGTTTCATTTTGTAGTGAACAGGTTCAGTCCACGGTGACATGTCGGACTTCGCTCTCCTAATACGATAGGTTCGTAAAAACTCGCAAATTTCATATTAAAGTTAGCAGCAATTAAACTTTACTGAAATAACTTAACAAACGACCTCTTTTGCTCCATAATCTAAATTCATTTTAACATTAAAGTAGATATCGCTGCTTTGCATGAATACCCGCACAAACCAAAATTTTGAAAATACTGGTTTATAACACAGCCAAATGCAAAATAGTCCTTATTTTATGGTCAGTAAGACTCACGTTCATAACGACAAAACCGGCGTTGTGGCGCGTAAAAATGTCGTTATGTTATTGGTTGATTTATCACGCCAAATTTCTGCAACAGTCGACGATCGCCAATTGCTATTATTGTTTTCGCGTGACCACGTTAAAACTTTCCGGGATAATAACACATTTCTAAATAATCGTGTGTTTAAAGTGTAAAGTTTAGTAATATTTTCTGCAATATTGATTCATTTTGAGTTGATTGATTATTCAAGACAAAATTGTGTCAATTTTCGATAAATTTTTTTGTTGAAAAGTGCTGCATTTAGTGTTACAACATTCTTCACGAAAGAGTAAGTAAGACAATAATACTTATTAAGTTTTATTTGTTTATTCAAGATAGAAATAACAAAATCTTTTAACATATTTACGAAATAGGTTATTATTGCTTAGAAATAAAGCTCAATAACTTATAACCGAAAGCAAGTTAAGTTACTTTTAACGATATAACACAATTATAACGTGTTTTTATTGTTTTTTTGCTGCCTCCTGGCTCATCGCATAGGGCCTTATATAACCGTGATGTCCCGGGTTCGAATCCTGGGTCGAGCAGTAAACGTTATTTCTAATTTAGAAAAGTCTAAAGAGCAATTCGGGGTTAGAAATTGTGCCCGATGAACAGCAAAAGGCTCGCCCCTATAACGTATCCATGAAACCTAAAAACATATCTGGCGAAATGCGGGTGAATTTATGACCTCTGCCGACACCTTCTGGTTTAGTTGTGTTGTGGTGTGGACGTGTGGTGTGTGATGACGTGGCATGGCATGGTAGGTATGGTGTGGTTCGTTATTTTATGAATTGTTCTTTTTATTTACAGTGCCGAATCCCCGTACCCTACAAATAATCCGGAACCTCAAACAAGATAATGAAGATATTATACACCTTCAACCCAAGACTTCAACATCCATACAATTCACTAAAAAGGAACAGTTCATTCAGTCTCCCAATAAAAATGTATCTAATGTTAGTGAAGATTTTTGCTCAGATGATAGTGTGAATGATCCTGATTATGTAGATATCGATACATCCTGTTCTACAAAGAGGTCTCTTTTGAGAAATGAACGCCAAGTTTTTAAAAATTTCATCAGTGAAATAGATTTGAATGAAAAACAATATGACAATTTCAGTAACGATGTTTCCACCAAAAACCAAACAAGTTCACCAATACCTATGCCGATAGCCCCTAGCTTCTTGGTAGCCGATAGCTTCTTTGGTACTTAGTTCTAATACCAATTCTACACAATATATTGATTGTACCAATTCAAATAAAGGACGAAAACGAAAATCTACACCCAATAACTGGTTGCGTAACAAGGCAAAAATCCTGAGAAACTGGTAAGTCCTATATATCCAATTCTAAAAAAGGAAAACCCGTTGTGCCCGCAAAGTCTCTAAAAACACCATGTAATGATAAATGCAAACAAAAGTGTACTCAAAATATTACAAAATCACAACGTAAAGAAATTTTTGCATGCTTTTGGGGCATGGGAGATCTGCAAAGGCAACGAGATTTTATTTTTCGCCATCTTTCCGTCATTGAACCTCGATATTCATACAAGATGCATAACAGTAACCGGGGGGAAAACAATGCTTTTTATTTGACCGTTTATAATGAGAGAATTCGAGTGTGTAAAGTATTTTTTAAAGCTACCCTGATGCCTCTATCCGAACTGTTCTTCAAAAGAACAAGAATTCATGTGGCATGTTAGATTTGGATAATCGTGGTAAACACAGCCAACATGTTCATTTAGATCCAGCTATTAAAGAAGGTATTATTGGACACATCAACTCAATCACAAAGATTAATAGTCACTACTGCCGTGCAGACACAAAAAGACTTTATATTGATGGCGGCAAAACTGTAGCAGACTTACATAGGGATTACGAACTCGACTGTCAGTCAAAAAATTTACCAAGCGCCAATTACCTTATGTATTACAGGATCATTAACAAAGAATTCAATATTGCCTTTTTCCAAGCGAAAAAAGATCAGTGTGAGGATTGTACATCATATAGTAATGACACAGAAAACGATAAGGTAGAGCTGAAGGAAAAGTTTGATAGGCATTTAACAGAGAAAGATTTGTCAAGGCAAAATAAAGAAGATGACAAACAAATTACTCCTGATAATTGTATTGTATTAGTTTATGATCTTCAGGCTGCAATGCCCTGTCCTAGAGGAGATGCATCAAACTTTTATTACGTATCGTAATAATTTCGAAAAAATACGTATAATTTGACAATATGCGATATCAAATCTAAAGACACTGCATGTTATGTCTGGCATGAAGGTGAAGCTAAACGTGGTGCTACAGAAATAGGATCTTGTTTGCTCAAATACATACAGAATTTAAAGCTTAAAGCTGAAGAACTAGATTCAAAATTAGATATAATATTTTATTCCGACAATTGCTGCGGACAGCAAAAGAACCAGTACATAATAGCTCTTTATGTATATCTAATGATATGTATATACAGTTTATCATCTCGATTTTATTAATTCAATAACCCACAAATACCTAAGAAAAGGGCACACTCAAAATGAGGGTGATAATGTCCACTCCCTCATTGAAAAAGGAGTTGGTAAAGCTCTGAAGTCTGGACCCATATATACACCTGACCAGTATGTGCACATTATAAGAAATGCTAACAAAACTGGCAAAGCTTATCAAGTAAATGAATTGGAACACGAAGATTTTTTTGATATAAAAGCGCTGGCTGCATCGATAGGCAATAATTTTTCTAAGAATATGGACAAAGAAACGTTAAAGCTAGGAGATGTCAGAATTTTGAAGGTGGAATCGAATGATTTTAATTACTGTTTTTCCTATAAAACATCGTACGAGGACACATCATTTTAATGTGCATACTGGTAGGTATCTGGGTTATAATCATACTGCAAGCTATAGCAAAATGTGGACTTATGTTATATATTTTGTATGACAGCATTTTCTTCTAAAAATACTTTTCCACAGGTTTGTTTAATCTCTGAATTTCATGTTAATTAGCATAATGCACTAATATAATAAACAGAAATGTGTTATTCTACAGTAAAATTTGTTTCGATGGCTTCAACATAAAACTAATAAATTGATTTGTGTTTGAAGATACTTTTCTTTAATATTATCTTAATCGTTATTGTGTTACTATTACAGATATTTCTGAATAACTTGTAGATCATATTACCAGTTATACTATTATAAAAGTAAAATTGAGAACTACTCAAGTATATTATTTTGATTTATGTTCCTATTCATGATAATATGCCAAAACTCATTTTGTAACAAGTCGAATAAAGCATAGTTTTTAATTATTAATTAAGGTTTTAGCAGGGCAAAACCTATATATTAAGATTTTAATTAAACCTTGATTAATGCCCTTTCGATTTATACATTATATTCTTCTATTGATTAAATACATGAAAAGTTATGACAGTAAAAATTTTGTTTAATTTTCAAATCGCTACCCTGTAAAATTGTGTGTTTTTGGATTATGCGGTTATTCATGCAAAGCAGCGATATTTAAAAATGTTATTATTTATTTATTTTTATTAATATTTTCCAACTTCGATTTTGTTCAGGCGCTTATTAAAGATTTAAGTTGGCACCTAGTAGATAGTAGACCCCAGAGCTGGCACTTTCCTGGCTCAATGAATAAGTATCGCAATACAGCGAGGAAATGCTGCCAGCATTAAAGATACACTGGCACATTTTAATAATAATTATTATTATTACTTTGTAGGTTAAGAAAATTGTAAATACAGTAAATATTGCTTAACTCTCATCGATAACATCAACTACAATTAATATCAAAGATCAAAATAGTAACGTACAATAATTCAATTATATCCGTTTGTACGATAAAAGTGGTTAGAACGCCTTCAAAGTTGCCATAGGAACGGAAACTAAGATTAATTTGCAGCACAAATATTTAGCGTGTGAACCATAGTAGTTGTAGAGTTCTGATTCCCAACAGATTCGCCAGTCTGCTAGTGACAAATCCGTTAAACCTCTTATAATATCTGCTGAAACCGAATCAAACCTCAAACCATGTTCTAACAGTGCCAGCGTTGCTATGGAAACTATTTTGAGCGCTAGGATTACTCGCATAAAGACAATTCAATTAAATTTTAGCTGGATAACCGATGAACCCTTGAAAACGTAAATTGTGTATTATTTGTGCAAAACTCTGTGCAGAATACAATTACAAGGTCTTCAGCAAAGCCAATTATCTTAAGCCTATATTTATGTTATTAGAATGATAGTAACTGTGCATAGTAGTCTACAATCTTTTTTATTACTTAATCAATATCTATTTGTATACAAGTAAAGCATTCAATAATAAAATCTATCACAACAAAGAAAACGATAAAAAAAGGTTAATGATTATTTAATAACATGTTTGATCTAATTATCTCTATAAAAACACTATAAGTAAATAGAAAATGTTAAAGTGCAAATCTCACAGGCGTCACTGGCATAACATTCAAGGCAAAAATTGCAATAGCAAAAACAGACAGCATTCGTTCCTGTCGCTATAATAAGTTGCCCCATCTTTCACCGTAGCGCGCTATTTTTATAGTAAAAAACGCTTGCAAATTCTGCTATCACAATTTAGCTTGGTGCTGGGACTTTAATTTTAAGGATACATAAATGATAATTGGAGTGTTACTCTAGTGTGCAATGTTCAACTCAGGTCGTTCCTTCGAACTTCGGTTGTGCACCAAACCTTTTTGTTTTTTAACTTAACAAATTTAGCTTGAGCTTTGAGAATAAAAACCTTGCAATGTCATATCGTCAATATAAAGCAAACTACTTGCCTATTAAACGAATTATAATAGTACTGATCATATTTAAAAATCAATACGAACCAGTAATAGTGTACATGAAAACGATGGGCGATTTGGAAATGCTCAAATTGGAACACAAATTAATGGGGAAATAAATACTGTAGAACTGTGTAAATACTTACTGTGTAAATATTTCTTTATAAAAGGTAATATTAGTAACAGAGTTGGAAAAAATAATAGTTAAAACGAAATACAGTAACACAAAGCTATAACTACCAAGAAACGGATACCTCAATTTAATTATAACAATTTATTAAGCTTTCGTTTAATTGGATGCTTTTAAGGTGACTTATGAAAAAGAATGTAAAATGTTTCCCGTCGAAACAACAACTTTCATCAAAATAGAGGCTTTTAAAATTAATTACTTTTTATGTAATTACTTTTTCTAGTCTTTGATCTTTCGCTCTAACTTGCGTTGTTATAATTAAGATCTTTCATTAGTAAAAGGCGGGTCTCGAGATTATTATTTGTAAATGTAATGAATCTATACTATTAAGATTAAATAAATCGAATGTTAAAATTGTGAATGTATTTATTGAAATGGTGCGTTCTTTATTTAAAATAACATTGACTTGATGAAATCTAAAGTATCTCTTGTAGTTTACCTTTTAATATTAATCAATGGAGAAGTAGTAACAAGAAGCATCTAATGTAATTGACGTCACGGGCAACAACGGATGCTCTATTTTTATATATATCCGTTTTTGTATAAACTTCTTAAATTTAAAAGTATATATATATAGTTCATCAAATAAACATAATGCTTACAAATTCGCTGTATTCATTATAGCATCAATAACGCCCATCTCATTCATGTCAAATATCCATAAAATTATACATCAAGACGACACTTTGTCACCAAATAAAATATAGTAGATGTCGTCTTGAAAAATAAATTCCCTTTCCAAATAACGAGCACATTTCGTAAATTTTATATTTACGTCACAGCCTAGACACAGCGTATTTTATGACCGAGGGCAATTTTGTGTAGACTTACACATGTGTTGAGTGACAATTTTATTAAAATGGCCGCGGAGGTGGATTAAACTAGATTTATCGCCATTTTAACTTATAAATATATGCATAATTTAATTACTACCGTAATCTCGTACCCGTTTTGTATGTGCGTTAAATAGTTATACTTAATAATATTTAAGGATTCGATGATTATATTTTCGGTGTGACCACAACAGGCAAATCTTTTATCCTGCTTGTAATATTCGTCCTAAACAATTATTAAACATGTCAAGTAATGTACATAAAACTGTTGACAATTGTGTGGATATTCAGTGTCAAGTTTTGTTCCACAGAATAAATTATTTGTATTAATTTTTAATAAATAATACGCGTCACATGGAAATTTTTACATAAATTTCTTGGTCTATCATATATTAATATAATATTGATATTTTTTTTAATAGCAATATTTGAAATCAATACATAATCTAATTTAGAAACCTGAATGAACTAATTCAAAAGCAATATTAAACTTTTTGAATACTTCGAATTTTATTTGACTAATCGCCTGAACGGAGCTTATAATTTTAAAATTCATAAAGTGTTTCGAGATTAATATCTGACCCTTTACAGGGCTTGGGTTTACTTACCAATAGCGTCGAGGGTAAAACAAATATTTTTCAAAGGCCTCCAAATTTCAGAATCTAATTAACCTACGAAGTTTTTGACTCGATACTTCTTTAAACAAACAATTTAACTTTACCATGAATACGACATAATTACGCTTTTCATGCTCTAATTTGATTAATGACGGAAATTTAGGGGTTTTCTAGATATAGGTAGATATTTTTTGTATTCATCATTCGTAAATTCAACGTATACATTTCTTTATGCGAGGATATGAATTTGTGTATGAAACAGCGTTATGTATTAACTAAATTGTAAGCCCATAGGCAAGTAAGTATTAAGCCTTATGTCCCTTTTAATTGACAATAGAAATGTGAAACTTCACCTAACCTAAACACAGGAGCTTGTTAAGCAAAAAAAATAACCCTCAAACTGCGGCTTGTATAATGGAATTCTATTTTTATAAGCGTAATAGATCTGGACTATAAAAATCAGTGTGCATAAATATAGGCCAAGGCCCAGAAAAGCATTATAGTGTGTGTGTGTGAACGGATGCGTATTCAACACATATGTATGAATAAACTGCATTCGGTAACTTAATAGTCCTGAACTTGGTAAAGTAATCTGGAAATGTTTACGATTTTTTTTATGATAATCTTGTACAGAATATTCCCGCCAAAAGCCTGCCAATATCGAATACTCGTTAGGGGCCCATATCGATCAGCTTGTTAAAACTTTGCAGATAGAAAAACTTATAAGGGCCGAATAGTAAAGAGTACTGACACGATCAAAGAGAGATTTGAAGTATATGTATATTGTAAGATATTTATCATGTCAAATTATAAATGAGTTAGAAGCTTTTAAAAATCACAGTGACCTTTGTTACGGTGTCACGGTGTAAGCAATAAAAATATACTTAAACCTTCCTTATAAATAATTCTAGATATTGGTGAAGACCGCATTAAATTCCACGCAGTTGTTTATGAGTTTATCGCTAAGAGACAGATAGACGCGGTGGACCTATTTTTATATGCCGTGGACTCTTTGTTAGTATCAATTTTAATTAAATAACTGATTTATTTATTTATTTATTTATTATCACTTCGTTGCATATACATTAATATAGTACAATTGACATAATTAAATAAAAGGAGAGCAACTGGCGGCCTTATCGCTTTCAAGCGATCTACATTTACATGTTACATCAGTTATTAGGCTTTATCGATTTCTACAACTTTTCTCCAGAACACAATCATATCTTAACGATGAGTCATTAAGCCACCGTTCGAAAGAAATGGTTTCGTACGACTGTTTTTGCACTTTGCAAATCTACCACGAAAAATTCTTTAATTTATTCGCGTTAATATATAGTTTAGGGCGTTAATAAATAAAGTGTCTATCTATTGATAAAATATTTTTGGAATCGATTGAGTAACCTCAGATAGTACCCTATTTATAATATTAGTATAAATAACAATTGCTTATTCCTAGAACTATAACTCTTCTATGTTATGCGTGTTATATTAACATGATTCAGTTAGTTAGTAATTTTATTTTTTATTTTTTAGACAAAATTTTTAATTTCTATTTTTTTATGATACAGCATTAAAAAATACATACAACCTCTAATTTTCACCCCTCTACGATCAACCCATATTTTTTATTATAAATGATATACATGGCAAAACGACGTTTGCCGGATCAGCTAGTTGTGATATAAATTCATAAAACAAAACAGTTCATTCTAATACAACCCATATAATATAAAGACTCGTTAATAATCTAACGTAAAAGTAATGATATTTTGATAAGCTGTAAAAATATCCCACCAAAAGTACTGCTAATTATTCTTTATTTTTCCAAGAGTCTAATAACTTCGAAGAGTGGGATGATAAACGCAGTCATTAAATTTTCGGTGCCATAAGCACATCTGAAAGAAACGTAAAATAAAAATCTTTTCACTTTCACCTCAAGTACTCAAACCTTTCGGCGCCCACATTGAATTGACGCCGAAATTTTCCCTTCTTTAGGCTATAAAAGCCCCGCCACCTTAGAACCCCGTGAGCGTCTGTACTCAACTTTTTTCCTATAAAATGAATTTATGTCGTGTAAAAATTATTAATTTTTTTGCTTTTGATATAATAATCGATTAATTAGTGTAATAAATTTGTTATATTAAGTAATTTTTTTTGCAGCCTCGACTATTTTTCCTACCTTTTCGATTTTGGGTAAAAATGTCTGGCGTAATATTTATTTTTTTAAAGACAATTCACACCAATTGACCTAGTCCCATGCTAAGCTGGTGAAACTTGTGTTATGGGTACTAGGCAACGGATATACATATACAGTCAAAACCGTTTATAACGACATCGTTTACAACGACCTATCGGTTATTACAACCAGATTGTATGGTCCCGTCCGAATCCCTATTAAACTATTCAGTAAACAAACCGCTTATAACAACATCGGATACAGCGACGAAATTTTATCGATATTCATCGGCTATAACGACCAACCGCTTCTTTTCTCAGCAAAACAAAACAATACAAACGATTTTAAATCTTATTTATAAGCATTGAATGAATATTTAGGCATATTATTACCTACGCACTTTCTCCCAACGAACAGTTTCACCCAACAACGATTTCCGAGGCTCTTAAAAAAATTTGTTGCCTTTAACGAACAGTTTGATACTGGTGATACTCATACCTTGAGGAGTATGAAACGTAAAATGCAAAAAATATTTGAGACTGGGCTAAAAAAAACAGACCAAAATGACTGATTACTTTTGTACCTAATTATTTCGTAATAAAAATTTTTGTTTCTTTTTTGACTCGTTTACATATTATAATATTAACATACCATATTATAGCCCATACCTACCTATTCTAGATCGATAACTATGATAATATAACTATGTACAATGTACATACATATGTACTGTACTTGTGTATATGACATTGCTTTTAACGACTATCGGATATAACGTCGGCAACTATACGGTCCCTTCAATGTCGTTATAACCGGTTTTGACTGTATATTATATATAGATAGACATATAACACAACAACAAATGCTCATCACGTTGATGTTCGTCTCAGCCGGGGATCGAACCCGGGACCCATGGATTCGCAGTCAGGGGTACTAACCACTAGACATCATATAAATCGGTATCACTAATAAATATAGGACCTCCAAGCCATGGGTATCACGAATTGGAAGCCTTTTTGCTTTCATAGATCAGATTCTTGCTCGACCAGGTCAAGATCGATAATGATGATCGAATATTACTAAATTATGGTAAGCTAATTAGACTGCTGCACTGATGAAGCAGTGTTGGCCTAGTGGCTTCAGCGTATGACTCTCATACCTGAGGTCGTAGGTTCAATCCCCGGCTGTGCACAAATCGACTTTCTTTCTATGTACGCATTTAACAATTGCTTTAACGGTGAGGAAACCGACATGTCTTAGACCCAAAAAGTCGACGGCGTGTGTCACGCACAGGAGGCTGATCATCTACTTGCCTATTAGATTTAAAAATAATTATGAAACAGATCAGAAATCTGAAGCCATGACCTAAAAAGAAGTTGTAGCGCCACTGTTTTTTTTTAATTAGACTGCAAAAAAATCTCATCATAATACCATATAGGTTATATATACATTATACAGCAAGACGTTGAACAGGGAATTGTAAAAGACAGGACCTAATACTTTGAATGGTAATTTTTGCCGACCGCGCCATGTTTTTTTCATTGAGGAAATGTTTTTACAAACTAGCTAAGTTCCGAATTCATTTACTTGGGCTGTGTTTTTCTAATCCCTTCCTAACCTCACGAATAATTTTGCACGAAAGTTTTACTTGCTAACTTTGTCAGACGAAGTTTTTTAAGAAAAAAATAAAGGTTATTTTTTTCAAAAGGCAGGAGTCAAATGTTGAAGGAAAACATTGCTCACTTAATAAGGCTTTAAACAGCCAGCCATTCATAAAAATGCATTCAATAGAGAATCAAGTTTTTAACAATTGAAACCAGTATTGAAGCCGCGCGCTCGTCATTATAATGATATACTTATGTAAAAAAACAATGAAATTTAATGAATGAATTAAAGCCTACTTGAAAATACATAAGTTTCATTCAAACCCATCTTAAAACTAGCAAAAACATATCAAAAGTAAAAGGAAGTTAATTTTCAAAGTCAGTGAGACGAATGGAAACACGATGTCCTAGAGGTTGATATTTTATTCATTACATGATCAAAACCACTCGTGTGTGGAGCCTGTGCGGTCACCAGACGTAGCCTGTGACGTAAGACGTAGGTATTTAGATCATTCAAGATATTTTACACTCGTGGAAGAATAATCCGGCTATCATAGAATATCCTGCGATTGCATCCACCGGCGTTTTTCTAAGTAACACTTGCTCATACGGTAAAGGTAAACAGCGAGAGGAAACGGACATATCAGGTACTAAGATAGGTGCAAAAATTAATGTCTCATATCCGATTAAAAAGCACTTATATCATTTAAATTATGATTACATTTTATGAAACGAGAGTTCCTAATAAATTTCTGAAATTTGACCGTCTATGCCCTTAAATGGAGGACAGAGTTAATTTATAAAGTTAGTTATTTAACGCTCATATAACGTCAGCAAGTATTTAGCCTCCCATTCACCTGCCTACTCCGAGGCTCGACCCCTTTGGAATGCATCCAACTCCCGCCCACAGCCAGCCTTCGCTAAAATTAAATACTAATTTATCATTTCACATTGTATGAATATTCCAATTCTATATCTATGGCAATTGATTTGATAAACCTTACCTGAAAGGGCTGGTTGGTTTTATTATAAAATTAATACGATCAAAACACTACCCCGCTTCAACTTTAAGCAAAGTATTATATATATCTCTAATATATAAAATCCTCGTGTCACAGTTTTCGTTGCCATACTCCTCCGAAACGGCTTGACCGATTTTGATGAAATTTTTTGTGCTTATCCGGTATGTATGAGAATCGGCCAACATCTATTTTTCATCCCCCTAAATGTTAGGGGTAGTCCACCCCTATTTATTTTTTAGACAAAATTTTTAATTTCTATTTTTTTATGATACAGCAATAAAAAATACATACAACCCCTAACTTTCACCCCTCTACGATCAACCCCTATTGATAAAATGATATACATGGCAAAACGACGTTTGCCAGGTCAGCTAGTAATTTAAAAAAACCTACCTGAGCTATTCACGATAACCTATTTCACCTCAAAACAGCCTTGCTATAACTTATTATAAACTATATGCCTTGAAATGGCGAAGATTAAAAAGTTATTTGTACTAAGATAGGCTCTTCACGAAGTAATAAGGGCACGTCATCAAATCCCTAATAAGAAATCCTTAACAGGCAATGACAAGCATCCTATATTATTCGGTGCTGTTTGTTATTCAGTGCAGGTTCGACAGATGGTCGCAGGTGACGTGGTACGTGCTTCGAGAATCTTGATTCAGGACATTAAGATATGCATTTTAATCTCAAATATGTCTACGTCTATCAGTGTGGGCGACTAATAGAATACAATGTAAACAATACGTTTTCCTAATGTTTAAGTAATCCGTGACTTATACTGACATATTGTATGTGCTTTAGAGTAAACCAGAGCACTATGCTCTAGAGTCTAGTACTATGACATGTTAATTGTATAGAGTATGGACCTCTGAACTCTATTTTCTACTGAACACCATAAAACATATTTATAAAAACCGATAAGATCTATGTTAACCATTTGAAAATTGATAAAAAATATTCTTGAGACACAAAACTTAAGATCACGTTAAAATATATCAAAGTCGACAATTACGGAAAAATATTAAAATAATAAAAATCGGAATAGCGAGCAAAAATATGTCATTAAGCACATTTCCCATTCAACAAACTGTGACGTGCCAAAACTGCCAAGTACTGCTAATTTGTTCGTGATAAGTCTGAAGTAAATACTACAATAACAGCTGCTATTTACAAACACGCCAACATTTTTATTCCGCAATGCTAGACAATGATTTAAGGTTCGAACTTTTAGTCTTATCTGTTACCTTGCGTTATCTTATTGCGTGTTTCCTAAATAATTAATGCAATATAGGGCATCGATTGTGAGGTGACGGAGCGCGCGGGGCGGGGCCTGAAGAGCGGGGGTGCGCGCGACTCACGCAGGCGATTGGCTGTGGAGACTGCGTGAGTGCGTACCCTCTCCCCGCGTGCGTATTCCTTTCGCGCGGCATTCAGTCAACGTCCAACCGCCGCCGTGTAAGCATTGCACTGCTCCGTAATACTTACGTACGCACGCGATTATTCCGTCGTCACGGCTTTATCGGTTTCTTTTGAATTGAGACTAAATTATCTGTCCATATGGTTCATCTCGTAGATATATTTCGTTCGGCGAACGTTGAATATCCGCCGCCGATTATTGTAAGTAATGTTTGTTTACGTTTGATAAGTTTTGTTTTGTACTTTTTTATTGTTTTTATACTTTTTATTTATTTTTTGTTTACAGAAAATGGTGTATTTAAACTATGTAAAATAATTGCATAGTGGTGGATTAATTTAAGATACTTAATCAAGTTTATGACTTTATCAATTGTTTACTTGTACAAGTTGGACTTTGAAATACAATCGTTTGTTTATAATTAGGGACGTTATTGTTATTTAATATTTATTTTTGGCTTTCTTTTGTAATTTAAAATTCTTAGAATCACTGACTAGTTAATCGTTCTCATTTGTATAATTTTATGAGTTTGTAATAGATTTTATTTAATAAATTGTTTTCCTTATTCAAGTCTTTTATTTTGTGTTCACATTACATAATTTGTGAGACTTTTAATAAGCAAGTCTTTGAAACAAAACTGTACCTCCCTAATTTCGTTTCGTAAAATAATTAAGAACAATGTACGCGAGTACGTCTTGACATCTTCTGTCGTAACTGTGAATTTAATGACAGGGCAATGTTCCAATAAAGTATTTTCATGTTAGAAAGTAATGAAATTGAGTTTTTAATACAGTTGCTCAAAAAGTGGCGTATTGCAGGGACGTATAGCGTTCGGGATGTGGGCTATTACACACTCGTGCTTTTTCTTTACCTTTTCCGAACTAGTGCGTTTTCTTTCCCAACTGTCAAATTAATGTCTATTAAAAAGAAAAAACAAACCACGAAGTTTTTACTAAAAAAAAATCCTAGAAGTTTTTATGACTCATGCAAATATTTCAAAAAAGAAGCTAATAATTTGTTTCAATATCAGATTTAATAATTTGTTTCATTATCAGATTTAATGATTTGATTCAATGAGTTAGGTTAGGTTTCATTTCATTTTATCTTATTAAATTTCATATCAATAAAAAAATTCTACTGAAGACTTGGCTGTATGGGCAGCCCCTTTTCCCTTTGCCTACCCAGAACGGGTGAAGAAAAAAAAATCTCTGCTTATATTATTTTACAGTTGGCTTATAACTTTTTTAAGAAATAAATGATTAGTTAGTTGAGTTTATTGTGTTTTTAATATTTTATTAAATTGTTAAATTTTTTCGCAACTGTATTAAAAATAGTCGTTCAGTACACGTGCGGAACCATCATTGCAACTTGTTCCGACTGTCAACCCTCACCTTCGGCTGCGCCTCGGCTCGGGTAGACATTTGTCGGAACTCTTTGCAATGACAGGCTTTCCGCACTCGTAATGAAATATACTATTACGTACTAATTTATTTTAACAATCCTTTCAAAATGTATTTTAATCTTTGTATATGCTGTCTTGATTCATTTATTTAATATAAGCAATTTTAAGTTACTTATAATGGTCTGAATTAAATGATTTTTATTTTATTTTAAGGTGCTAAAGCTTACTGATCAAGTATGATACTTGATTATCTTTTTAATTAAAACAGTCTAATTAAATACATATGTACAACAACAATTTTAGAACCAAAACTGTAGGGATTACTAAAGTCAATCGTAATTATTTTTAATATCTCAAGCGTCTATAGATAGATTGGTCTTTGTCAAAGACTTATTCTAGTGTTTTCATAATAATAATTATTATTAAATACTACAGTAGAGTTTATCATATAATATAACTTAGATGGATAAAGAACACGTTTCATAGTTACTGAACTCAAAATCGTATATAACCTAGATGTTTGTAATATTTATTACAATAAAACTCAAAATATAGTGCTAGTACAAAATATTGCTTCCATAGCATCTTGCTTATATTTTTGCCAAAAGAACGAAATAAACTTCCTAAAACAGGGTTTTTAAGGCGCCATATATTTTAACAACTTATTACCTTATATGTACGTAATGTGTTTCAGATGCCAAACTGTTGGGTCAGTCGTAAGCACAACATAAAAAGTTTTATCATGCCCTAACCAGCAGTTGTCGAAGTTTCAAAGAATCCCTTCCACGGCCCATTTACTTGGTAGCCCCGAGTTCATTTTTTGTTAGGGCTTGATAGACAAACTTACACGGTTAGCAGGGAGCCTAATTTGTTTTATGTTTTGTACTCGGGCTGTGGTAACTGTAATGATGTACGAAGATGTTTTTGTTTATCTTAGTGAGTCTATCTTTTACGAAATATAATTCTGAGATAAGTAGTAAGTGATAAATTATGATGAGAATAAATTGATTTTATCGATAGATACCAAAGTATACTACTAGGAAACGTTTTCGTCTATGATTCAGCGGATAGATCTTACATAAATTAGTAATAAATAGAATATATAATCGGTAAATATATAATCTTTCTCTATAATCCTGAAGTAATGCAATTTTGCAGTAATATTTAAATTATTTCGTAAAGTTCAAGATATTTTACATTTTAAAAGGAATTAATATTTTAACAAGATAAAACAATCAGCCGTATTATAAACTTAAAATGACCAAGTGAACAATGGAATAACCTTAAAGTGAACAAGTGAAATTAGCTCATAATATTAAATTAATAAAGTTTACGTCGTAACTTTGGAAATTCGAAACAAATTATTGGGTTTTGTTTCGAAGTAAAACCGATCATAAATTAGGAATCCACGAACGATCGCGGGATAAGATTGAATAAAAGCAAATTCGTATTAGAGTTAATCATTCACACACTATTATAAAACATATAAATATCGCCTTTTCCCATTGCATTGTGTGAAGCTTAATCTATAAGCCTAGGTTTTATAGTGTTGAATCACATGCATGTTATTTTCCTTTGAACTGCTATACATATTTTTGGAGATTTTTTGAATAAGGAACAACGTATAATAGAAAAATATATTACATTGTTTATATGTACTAAATTTTTAACACCATTTTAATTAACGATGTTGCAAATTCACAAAAATTTGCCTCCCTAATTATTAACCTGATTGTAATTATAATTAAAATCCTCCTCATCCCATCCTTTACAAACCCGTACTAAATGAATTCCAAATTTTTGATAATAAAATTTATCATAAAGCCTAACTCGTGTTGACCTTAAAAAACTTTGTGAGCTTATCCCTAAAGGGAATTAAGTGAAGGTAATGGAGCCTCGAGATTTTTACAAGGAGGGAGTATTATTTAATAAATATGCGAAGTTTCGTAGTCAGATAATGCGATTATACCTTTGAGATATTTCCTTAAATCAAAAAATTTTCGACGTTTACGATGTTCCATCAATGAGAGTCCGTGCTTTTTGCGAGAACCACCGTAACTCATATAATACTCATAATATCTATAACTAACTGTCCTGCCGATCTTTATGCGTGATACTTTATTATATTTACTACTCTCGGTCTTTGTGACAAAGCTAATATATGGTATGGTATGGTTTGGGGACTCGTTTTCCGCACTTAGACGCTCACTAGGTCCGTTGTACGTGAGCCCTGGCTACCTAAGCCAGCCTAACTCCTTCCAGAAGCACAGAAGCTTCCTGGGCACTTCGCAGGCTTCACGGAGTGACCTCACTGTTCCGAGGATTTCTGTACGTTGTTTAGCCACAGCCTCGCATTCCAGGACTACGTGGGTGACTGTTTCCTCTGCGTTGAAACAGCCTCTGCACATGGGGCTGTCTGTCGCGCCTAGGACATAAAGGTGTTTATTAAGGAGGCAATGGCCCGTGATTGTCCCTATCATTATTTTGAGGTTATTTCTGGTTAGATTTAAAAGTTGTTTAGTCATTCTTGTGTTAGCCACTGGTAGAACCATTTTGGATTGCCTGCAGTCCACACTTGATGACCAACGTTGGTGCTGGAGTTCCTCAGATCTCTGGCGAATCCATGTTCGCACTTGCGAGAAGGGCAAGGGTAGGAGCGGATACGGGCCCAAAGCTAATATATAAAGATTTGTTCCGACATTAAAACTATTATTTGTTACAATCTGTTAACCTTGTGTCTAAGCGTGTCATAGTCAACCTTAAGGTTTACGTTTGAACCCCGGCTGTGCACTTTTTTTTTCTTTCCATGTACGCAAATATTACTTACATATACGGTAAAGGAAAACATCGATGGTGAATCGTAGTATCTCAGAGAAATGTAGGCGCCGTGGAATATTTTCAACACATATTTGTTCTTAAAGATTACGTAGTATTATCAAAAACATCAATATTTTGACTATATTAAAAGTATAAGGCATAATATTTTATAATATAGCACATATTAAGCATTAAATTTAAGGTAATACTGGTTATTAGTTACTGTCGGCCATGCCAAAATACATCTCGCAAACAAGTTATTTGGCCTATGCGTAATCTACTCTTCTCTTTCATTATGAGTGTATAGAAACCTTATATTTGAATAAAACGCAAATCTTTAACTATAAAGACACATTTTATATTAATATTCTTAAGAGTGAGAGAGAGAGAGACCTTTTAGTAACTTAATTTAGTTAAGTTCGTAGCTCAAATTTCGTCTCACCGATGCACTCTTTCGTGTGAGTATAAGATAACAGCATACTTGTTTAACATGAATTTATTTAATGTCTTTTAAAAATTTCATGAAAATCAATACTTTTCACAATTGGTGGCATCCCCTTAGCTAAAATAGTGTGTCCTTAGAATCGTGTACTTCATTGTCCAAGTAACAAAATTTCAAACATTTCCTTAGTAAATTTTTATTCTTTAGCCACTGTCAAATGTCAAAATTGACAAGGAGAAATTGTTACGTATAATGTTTTCGTAATAATGTCATGATACAAATCTGACATATTTGTTTAGTTGGGGCGTCTGAATTAATGTTTGGGTTATGATGTTATTATGATGGTTTCAAATAATAAATGTAGCAAGTGATTATTTATAAAAGATTAGGTTATGTCTTGAATCTTTTTTCTATTTATTCTGGTTTTGTTGACGTTATTTATAGCTTATAGAAATATTTTTTTAAACTGTATGTAATTACATTTCAATTGAGTTTCGTATAAATTGTTACGTTCGTCTGACTCAAATAATTACGTATACATATTGACATAGCAAAACATTGCGTAAATGAAAATACAGAAAGCGAATATGCATTTATTAAAAATCAAACAGTTATATCTTACGTTACGGTAATTTGAAATATCATACATCAATTTATTTAAAGTACATTCATTAAATGCGTGTAATACAAAATGGCACGGTATAATCACTCAGTAATCAACTTGTACGAACACGATATCGACAAGCGTTCGGATTATCGCACAATATTCGCTAATTGGAAACTCCGATACATTAGTTTTGAAGCGATGACAAAATATATCTGTTGTTTATGCTCCAACTTGTGCAAACTTCATTATTGAGATCTGCTTTGATTTGGACTAGATATATTGAAATTAGTTTCCAAAAGATTGTAAAAAAAATTAGTTGTCTATTAAAAATGCTTTCTTCATTGGACATTTTATTGAAATCGAACTGGAAACCTAATGTCACTTAGCAGCTTAGCTAATGATAATATAAATAATCATAATTCATTGTAAAATAAATATCATATTATATTAATATATATGTATATGATATTTATTTATCTATACAGAGGATATTTTATATAAGGGTAATCTATACCGTGACAACGAATTATGTTAAGTGACATTAGGTTGCCAGTTCGATTTGAATAAAATGTCCAATGAAGAAAGCATTTTTAATAGACAACTAATTTTTTTTACAATCTTTTGGAAACTAATTTCATTATCTAATGATAATATAAATAATCATAATTCATAGATTTACAATCATCTATCTATCGTTATTTTGTGCAAAAAATCAAATGAAAGTCCTCTGTATACAACATATGTGATAATATAATATGTATATTTACAGTCATTAAAATAACATATCCATCGTTGAAACGACAGAAGCTCAATAAAAATATAGGTCACTAGTCTGACAATAGGTACCCACCCTAATGAAATTGAAAAAATAAATCACCTATAAAACTCTAATTCATTCATTTACTTTTATGACCACCACAGTACTAATACATTCAGTAAATTAAACACGCAACTATCACTTTTATTACCAAGTTTTATTGTTTAAACTCACCTGCAAAGTGTGTCTGTCAAACGCTAATACAATAGAGATAACGTCATATCTTTTCAGTTTTTATTTCTTTTTTACGAGGTCATTAAGTATCGTAGAAATAGCATTAGAATAGAAAAGTGTATTTGAGTCTTACACTCGATAGCTTCCAAATCAATTATTCAAATAGTAAAGACAAGGGAAGTAATATAAAATAAACATTTTTCTCCTTTAGGTGGACATCAACAAGAACAATTACTCTCGACGGCTAATATCTCAGAAGCTATTAAATAAAAATATTATTTTCCGAGCATGCTGCTCCCTCGTAATCCCTGAAGAAGCCTTCGCTTCTTTCAGTTTCACGTACAGCCTTATGGGAAATGGTTTTTGGGAATTGTTTTCGTCGACTATACAAAATGTACTCTCATTTATATTGTGTCATAATCCAAATTAGTTTAGGTTATTTATATTTTCTAATATTGTATTATGTTAACTATAACTTAATGATTATGATATTAAACTGTTTATATTCAACAATAAGATTTAAAATTAATAAACGTTTCATATGGTTATGTTTTCTTGAAGGATACTTAGGTTAAAAAACATGTGAAAAGTTAAATAACCATGACTATTTCTTGTAACAATAGTTCACCAAAACACTATATTTGGGATTTATCTCATTTATTTAAAACAAATTCGTTTATTTTGAAAAGTCATGAGAAAATTAAAACAAAACAATGCTATCATCGAATAAAACTAAGCGCTAACATTCGTAGCAGGCGACAGGGTGACAAGTTCAATTTCGTAGCGATGTAGCACCCGCCGCGTAGCACTCGTAGCGTGACATCGCAAAATCGTAGCAGCTTGCGCTTTTCTATTCGTCTTGATAATGTAACTGACATTTTATTGTTTTCTTGAATATTTACTTTGAATTCTAAATATAACATCCCATTTATAGGAAACACGTATTAAAATTCAATTTAAAAAATGATAAAATTATTAAATCTTAACTCTTAACTGATAATAACGAAAATAAGTATTAGATAATTTACCAGAATGGAAAGCTTCGGTCCTCTAATGAATACTTTTCTAACCTATATACCTATGTTATTATAATTATATGCTTTCTTGGTGTAATATGTTAGGCAGGCTTTAAAGCTATAAGCCTAATTACATAATATATATATCACGAAGCCAGTAAAGATACATGCATGCAGGTTACGCTATAAAATTATTTTATAACTGACATGTGCTCTAAACAGGGACCTGTTTCTCAGAACTTAACTCAATAATATCTAGGTGTTCTTTGATCTACGGCATACCTATCGTGCCTGCGCCACGCCCCGTCATCTGTCCCTCTCACTCGTAGCAGCAAAGTTGAGAAAGTACGAGTAATTTCATTCTACGTTCACGGAAAGCTAGTTTACCGGGTACAGGAGGTTATATTTCTAAAAAGTTTTACAGAAATTGTTCAGGTAACAAGACCTAGAAGGATCTAAAAATGCATATTGTGTGTTCTTACTTGTTCAGAACTGATATTTAGATGTTACAAAAAACAGACAAGATAATATAGTCATAACTATTGAAATCACCAAAGCTTTCAAAAATAAATAAATTGACTGTATCAAAAATAAAGTGATTTAATATGCACTTATTCAATTTCCTATATCGTATTAATTGTTGTGAAAATTAACATATATTACGATAAAGGAATACAAATATATATGCATAAAAACTATAATCTGAAATGTGCGGTAATCTAATTCATAAAACTCAAAAAACAAAAAATATCATTTAAAATTAATTGAACAGTCATAAAAACTTGCTAGCTGCAATAATATAACGAATTGCATGAATATTCAAAACTTCGTTCATTTCCAAACTATTCAGTGCATGACGGATGTTTATTCAATTTGAGTGTTAGTTTCTAATTTTCAATTGTTTCATATTAGCATCAAATCACATCAATCGAATAAGTATTTGATTGATAACACTAAGCGTTCTATTGTTTCGATAGTAAATATATTACGAGTAGAAATGATAAAGTTTACACATTTTCCAAGAATCTCTTTCGTTACATTTTTTATAAATTGAATTGAAATATTTATATTTCGTTCAATTTTTTTTATTATAACTTAATATGTGACAAAAATTACTCAATACCATTATTATTGTATGATTTCTCTCCTAGTTACATCTACTAATAGAAGATAATTCAGTAGTGGACTGATGGATTAATGAAACTCTCCAGTACTATGTAGGTATTAAGAGAATGTTATAACTACGTTTAAGCTAAAATACCAATAACACAACAGCATGTAAGAATGCGAAGTGTTAATCGATAATAATAATTAACAAATATTCGATCCGCATCGAAGCCTCTCAATGAGCCCGCTTTAATTATGCAGGCTCGTTAGAATGTGTTTTAGAATTACTATGCGTAAATTAACCCCTATTGGGATTCAGTGTGGTGAAACGTTTGACGCGCTCAGAAAATTTTACAATAATCAAACTAGCTAGGCTCTTATTTAACACTTCAGTCGCTGCAATGTAATGGTCGATTAAACCGCAATTTGAATTTAATTATTGCTAATCAGTTGGTGATAAATAAACTAAATAATTTAAATCATGCTTATTTACATCTGCCTCTTTGAATCTTGAATTGTATTATTGAAGTTTAGTACTCAACTAACTCCCATAAGGACGCTGAAAAACAGATTTTTGCGCGCAGTTATAAAACAGAATTACGTAATTAGTCAAATGGTTATGTTTTTCTATTTTTGTTTCAGATGAATCGAGCAATACAGGTCAAACCAGCAGATAGTGAAAATAGAGGAGGTAAAATCTTATTTATATTTTAAAAAGTAAGGTAATTTTTACTATATTATAATATTTTAGTCCACATTTAAAAATATATTTAATCATAACATTTTTTTAGTTTTCTAATACACATCAATTTACGCTCGCAAATAAACTTTCTTTAATATTGTATGAAGTAGATATATCAAGAAATGAAGGGAAAGAAAACTTAAAGGAAATACTTTAAGTTGAAAAGCAGTAATGGGACACGTCTGCACCCTCGACTCAGAAGCGTAGCGACCTCACTCAGCCACAACTCTTATCTGACTAAAAATCTAATAGAAAATTATTGGGGTCTTGAGGACCGAACGTGACCGGTGACTGGTTAAATATTGATATTTCCGAATTGAAGCGAGTTATTATTTCAAACGTCAATGCTCAGGTGTTAGGTAAATATTGATGTAACCACAAAACCTTCATCACCAAGACATTGACAATTGGTAACCAAAGCATAATTTCATAAATAACACCATTATAAGAAGGTATAATAGATTATGTAAAATATTCATAATAATAAAGGCATGATGAGCTTGAACTTGAAAATAAATTTTACTATCTGAAATTAGTTTGACTTGAAATACAAGTTCACTCATAATTTTGTTAATAGAACGACCCACAATACGATGAAAGATGATATCTATCAGCCGCAAATATTTCGGGGCCAAAGTGACCCCTTAGCAGGGATAGGTTAATAATTTAGTTGGCTATCGTCAAATACAACCCAGACTTAACCCCTAAGGAAATTATAGAAACTTAAACATGGGACAACTCAGTGACGAGACAAATATTAATTTCGTAATATTATGATTTTTATGAAAGAATTAGTCTTAAAATTAGGTCATCAGTTTGAATATCAATACTAAATTATATGCTTGATGAAGGCACATCAAACCCATAACTACGTATAAAATAGAATTTAAAAATTGTGTCAAAAGAATTCTCTTTTTTAACAAATATTTCAATACTTCAAAATATTTATAAATTTTCAAAAAGTTCAATACGGATACAACTTATAAATTCACCAGAGAACTGCGAGTGAAAAAATCCGTTAAAACAATTCTTTCGTCGGCTTTTTCACCCTGCGTTCAACCAACACTAGTAAATGAAGTAGTGAACCACTAAAACTTTCAAGGGTATACACTCATTAGTGTTGAGGGGAAAAAACGTGAACTGAACGCAACAGGTTCCATTCAGCCGTAGTCGTTTTAATAACGGTAAATGTACGTAATTTATGTTGCGTGACTGCTACGATTATTACAACATTTTGTCAAATTGGTACGGAAGGTAAGGGTTACATTTCGTCTTATCTGTATTTAATTGCTGTGTTTTCGCTATCTTTAAATTCAAACTTATTTTCACTATAACGTTTATTAGTTTTATGAACAATGTAATTTGGTTTCTGCTTCAACAACTTGATGATTGTAGATGAACTAGTACAACTATGGGACATGTAAAAATACTACACAATGTTACAATATAACCTATTGTATCCAATAGTTTTCTATATTTAAAAAATGTAAAATCAATCATTTAAAACCGCTGTCATACATAACACCGCTAATAAAATGTCCTCACCGAATAATCAATAAATTCATATCATCGACACACACGAACGTCACTAGTTATAGCTTTTGATGAGTCGAATTTAATTATTGGGCAGCCTTCACTGGCTTCGGCGGTAAAATTCCACCTAAAATTCTATATGTAGATTTTATGAAAAACCAAAAGGCGTGTTTTCGGTTTGTCGTTTTATTTCGTTTCGTGCGATCGATTCTTATTCTTTCATATTCGGTATTACACGTATCGGTCGAGCATTTTGCTTTTTTAGCCATACGAGCCATACTAATATGAAAATATTGCGTCTGCAAACCGTAAATATGATTAAATTTTAATATCCTTGCGTCTGGAATGATCTAAAATTATCGTGCATAGCTTTTATTAAAGTATTTCATGTAGTAATTCTAAAATTGAGGGATGGGAAGAATCATACAGTTTATATGTTATATGTTAAGGCTTTTAGACAGCAAAAGAAGATTTTTTTAATATCAAATTAATAAAATTATAGTGCATCTATTGCATTTATATTTTGAAATAAAATTACTTACAAAATGTCTAAACAAAAAATATTTTTTTAGAAATGAACACATAAAGATTTCTTTTGCATGATTAAACACAGCTGCGATGAAATAGTTCTTTTATCTCTGGTTTTCTATAAATTACCAAGTGAATACTTTACAGAGGATAAAGAATAAAGCTGAAATTACACGCCCCGAGACATAGATAAGTGAGGGCTAGAAAATGAACCAAGAAAGGCATCGGGGTTACAGATGTTATGACAGCGACAATTTGTCGCATTTTTTTATTTAAGTTATAAGGATGTTACATATCCTTAACAAGTTTTTGAAAAATTAAATGTAAGAAAATGGTTAGATTTCAGTCTGTATATATATATTTCAGCTAGCAGAAAATGAATTTGAGTAGTGTTATTATATTTTTAGAAAAAACAAAAAAATATGGTAGGTAATCGAATTAAATTTTAAAATAATAAGGGATTTCAAAATTAAACTCATAATGTTGTTTTATATCTCCTAAATTTAATTAAACATTGATAAATTGCTTACACAACAACATTGCACGACGGTAACACGATTACAATGTTGACATGTCGTTTTTCGTGAGGAAAAACAAAACTGAGATATGTATCGCGACATAATTTAATTACTTCATAACCGGTGTGGTAATTGAGGTGTTCACGCGAACTCAACGATTTTGGAAAGAGTTTTTGTTTATATTTTAGAACAGATTTTTTTATCAATTTGCTTTTAAAGGAAATTCATATTTAATACCTTATAAATTAAAGCGATAGAGTCTACATTTTAAAAACTTATGTTACCAACCTCATTTGAAAATAGAATTCAAAAACAGATCTATGTAAATATCTAAAACCACAGTGCAATTCCCGAGCAAATCTAAACATATGCTTGGCTGAGGGTCGTGAAAACATTGCTGCACCAACCGCGGAGCGTTAATATGGAAACCATAATATCTTCAGAGCGAACGACGGAATTTGCACAATATTATTGCAAACTAAAATGTGCTGTACTTAAAGCACTGAAATGAATTATAAATTTGAAATAATAATAGACAGTGTAAAGAACTATTTGATATTTGTATTCCTAACATAGGGATGAGTAAAATTAATTTTATTTCTTATTAAATCGAGCAACTCCTAAATCATATATATAAAATCAATTAATAATTCAATAGTAAATTTTAATAGGGTTGAGTATGATACTATTATATAAAATATTATTATAAATAAAAAAGGGTGTGTGTACTTATGTACGCGCGTAAGAAGTTATACTTCTTTGGCATTATTAAAAATAGTTTTTGATTGCATGCAAATAATTAATTACAATTAAATAATCAAAGACTGGAAAAGGAGTCATTATAGTCAATAAAGTTCAGTTTACATTTGAAAAATTAAATAAATAAATATTTATTATTTCTCTTACATTAAGTGTAACATAAATTATATTATTATTCGAATGTTGTTTTTAATTAATGTCCAATGTTAATTTTGTGTCTCGGTGCGCGCTCATCGTAAAATTTCACTCCCATAAATTTTTCATAACGCGCCTAAAGAAGTATTAGTTTTAGTTCAGGATAGTGCTGTAGTATTAAAGCGAAGTTCAACAAAGTTATTTAATACAGTAGCCAATACTAGGTTCAATTCTATGATTGTGTCGGAAGCGGACCGGTTGTCACCAAGTTTGCGAAATTGACTAAATATCTGACAATCCTACAACTTGCAAGTACCGGTGCTTTGCGGGGAATAGTAATTTATTAATATGGTGACTCTTTTTGTTCGCAGTCTACTATTTAATAAAGTTTTTAGAATTTTTCTATTTGATTTTTGAAAAAATCTCATAAAAGGTTAAGATATACATTATATAGTTTTAATAATGTTTGGTACGGAAGGCAGAGAAGGTTGATCGCCTATTTATAAAATACACGCAAAATTACGCTTCCTCATTTGAGGGTTTCAGAAATTGATGTACATAAATTTATTTTGTCGACTCGGTAACGCACTTTCTTGCAGCCAAACCAAATTTTTAAAAATAGTAGTATATGTTATCGGTATATAATCTAATTAAGTACATTGGTATAAATTATATGAAAACTTAATAATTTCCTTCTTAACTTAACTTAAACACATATAACTCTTATAGGTTATAGAGCCTTTTGCTAATTCCCAGTGTACAAAGCGAATCTAATAACAGGAATTCAAAGGAAAAAATCTCAATTTCATGCAATTCATAAAGCGTTGTTTTTCACAAAAAGAAAAATTCAGATCTAAAGTCTTTGAGCAAAATTGCAATTCCACAAACGTAGTGTACATCATTAAAATACTAAGAAAGTAGAATGTTCGGGAGATGTTCACCAAGACGAGAATTGAATAAAATGTTCTTATATTACGCTAGTGTTCGTGACCTAATCGCATTGGCGGGGCTAGGCTGGCTAATGGATGCATCCCATCTGCACTAGTTAGCAGATACGGTACGTAGTACTATACGTAGTTACATACTAAATACCCGATACTTTGCAATTATCAGCCTTTTACATACGACTTGGTCAGTTCATCGATTCAATTAAGGTAAATATAAATATAAAACGGTTTTAAGAAAAGTATTTTGGGTAATAATAAATTTATTTTCATCCTATTTTACTTCACTATATAGATAGCTGTAAATTTTAAAATAATTATAACTTGGGTAACCAAGTTAAAAGCTTACAATTATAATGTTAATTATTACATAGTACATACATATAATTTAATAAATAAATATATATCCAAATGACCTTTAATCGAATAAACACATAATATCTCTAAAAATTAACCCGTTAATCACTTTCAAGGCGTTTACTGAAGCGAACTTATACGGAAAATTGGGTCCAGATCAATCATTTTGATGAAACCAAATTATTTACTTTGACGATTGGAAAATATTTGCCCACCCTCCGTTGGTTTTTGAATTAATGAAAGGGATTTTTCGAATCGAATACACGAGATTTAATTGCGAACAGTTTTGAGGGCTTAAAATCCGGATATATCGTTATTTACAAGATAAAGTAATTTTTAATAAGTGAAAGGATTTAAACAATTTTTTTGTATCCCATTTCAGTTTTTGCTTACTTAGTTTAAAATAATATGTCTTTATACCTGTATCACTTAAACTTCTACATCGCGTCTCTCTGGCTATCTATACTATCTATCGGCAAGTCGGTTTGTAACGGTAACGCTTCTGCTTCTCTTGTGGATTCTAATCACTACATCAGCTCGTCAATCGGAATTTGACTCTTAGTAAAAAAGAAATGACGCCTGTATTTTATTTGCATAGTACCTTAAAACAAAAATACATGAAGACTTCTAGTCCTATGCGGTCTGTGTCGACCTCATCTGAAAGATTTTTATTTAAAAGGCCACAGATACGAAATATATACAACTTATAGTTTACCTATATACTTTTTTCTATTAACTAGCTTCTACTTATTCTGAGCATTAGACAGAATAATACATATTTAAAATACTATTAAAAATAGGCGCATTCAATTTATCTTAAGACCTAAATTAATATCAGTCATATTTCTATAATTTTAAATAAAAGTTCTTAATGTTTCTTATTATCAGACTTTTAATCATGACGTTTTTTCTATAATACCCAAATATAAATGAAAGTCCAAGTATTTAAAATGTGACCACGTAAATTCTACCCTCCAACCATAAATGTGATTTGTAATTGGTATATAATGACGTCCGTCACGCGATGAATTGTCATTACAGTATCATTTATTTTGTCGCTTCATTACTTATTAGTGTTGTAATGAATTGGGGGAATGTTCCTTAATATTCAAAGAAATAATTTATGGGCAAGTTAAACGATAATCGATATTTTATGAATAACACAAACTTATTGCAGAACAAAGCTAAATTTAACCATTTGATACATTTTCTCACTAAGTGATTTGTATACGTTTTGGTATACATCTAAGAAAAGAACATAGACTACTTAGAATTCTTCAAAAGTAGTATTTACATCTAAAATATAAAATAAGAATTAAGATAAATAAAACCATGAATCTACATAAGTAAGTTTTTAAAATAATTCAAATAAAAAAAGTAATTTTAATATTTGTACTATTAACATAACCTTTGCTAATAAACAGAAAATGTTTAATACAATACATTAAATAAAACTAACGGAGTGTATAATCATGTATAAATTTACTGAAATAACATGTTCACACTTCCATGAATACTTACGTTTAATTAAACAAGCAACAATAAAAATGTTAAACAATTGTATAAATGGCGCAATCTTTTGACGTGTTTGTCATACACACGCGCCACAAAAGGTCCGAAAAATGGCAACACTGGGTGTGGGCTGCCATGTTCCTTTGTTTTATTTATTATCTGTGGGCCTGTCGGACTGACCGCGGGCGACAAGCTGATAAATCGACTTTCTAAACACTAAAGATGACCGTGCTACAGTTGCGACGTGAATGCATTATAAAATGGTTTTAATTCGGGTATCTTCGGACAAACCTAAGAACGTTCTGTGTAAAAACTACACTTATTATTTCAGTGACTCTTAACTCAAACTTTCTGTGGCGATGTGTTTCCTATAGAAACTAGTAGAAAATACCCAATCAATAACCAACCTCATATCTATTGCTACATATGTCGTACATACTCATAGAGTAGGTACCGCAACCAATGTTGATTCAATTTTATAATATTTATTATTACAATTATTGATCTAACAACGGGAAATCGCTAATTAGGTTATTTTACTAAAAATAAAAAATTAAATACAAATAATGATACCTTAGAAATTCACCAAAGAGATTTAATTCATATGTTTCTGACTAAACTTAAAGCTAAAGTTTATATTTATTATCAAATTATTTTCAGCTGTGCTCATTACAATAAAATTGTCATAACTAAAGAAGATTCTAAAACAATTTTGTTTACAGACACTCAAGTGCTCAAATCTCTAAGTTGAACTTGATGAATAATTACAGTTGCGAAAGCCTAAATGTTTTGTGACCTGTTTATTAATTGCTTTAATATTGATAATTAACATTTCGCAGGCTTAAACCTAAGTAGCAAAATTAAATTATTGCCATATTATAAAAGTCAAAATACTTTATCATTTACTCTATTCAAAGATTTATTTGTGTAACGAAATATTAACAGTAAAGACGATTATAAGGGCGAGTTTCAATTAAATTTATCATTGCTAATCTGAAGGTGACACCTATTATACTAAAAAGAAAGTAATTATATAAGATTCAGTCACCTCAATTTTAAACAACTGTCGTTAATATATAGATATAATAGATAGGATTAAATGCTTGCTAAAACAAAACAAACACCCAACCTCTTAAAACACACTAACACAAATAAATCTGAAATGACAAAACAGAAAGATAACGTATCTAAAACTTCCGGCGTCCATCTAAGAACTATAAATTTGGTATGGCTCTTTTTCTTATAGAAACTTCGAGTCGTAAATATTTTAAAGTAACTCTGCGAAGTGACATCGACTGTTGACGCTTCTAGAACTTCTGAGGTGACCATTGCGACAAACCAAACTGGAAATACAAAAGTTGGTCTACGCCATATTTGTTTTTCGAACAATGCGCTTTAAAAATACGCTGTCAAACATCTTTTTTAGATTTATTTTGTTTTTTCACTTTTCAGCCAGTTTATAACAACTACAGCTGCGTGTTTTGATAAATATAATTTTCATTTTCTGTTTCCATGGGAGATGTTAGTTCATATTTATAAATTTGATTATAAAGGTTCATAGATAACATGATAATACATACCGGAAATATAATCTATTGGTAATTTTGGGTTTGATAGTATTTATATTCACTACACTTAATTTAGTAAAAAAAACATTTTGTTTTTTTGAATTAATGATTTAGAACCGGGGGGAAATCTTTTACTCTTTATACGTGTCATGATTTAAAAAAAACAATTATATAAAAGATATCTATGTATCTACATTTTTCGATATAAAAATTCCTTTAAGATGTTTATACGAAGTTTTTTCATAGGCAGTCCTAATTATAATGTTATTTCCGGACCAAATGGGACCCTTACATGGGTACTCTTAAACAGCTTAGTGAGGGAACGTTAGCTGCCTAATTCAATTTACTTGCTCTTAATACTGAGATCGGTTTTTGGAAAAGCTTTTCTTATGGACCATTCTATATAAAATAATTTAATACTTTTCATTTAATTATGTTCACAAATTTATTTCATACATAGCAACCTCAAGTTATTTCATAATTTTTCATGATATATATTTAATCTATGTAGGTGAAAAGTTTATAGGCCTGTCTTAGTATATTTTTTCTTTTATTAAAAGCCTAATTACATATATGATTTACCATAATATTAATATATATAAATTACGTGTTACGTTGTTTGTCCGCTATGAACTCCTAAACTACCGAACCGATATCAATCAAATTTGCACACCGTGTGCAGTTTGATCTAACTTAAAAGATAGGATAGCTAACATCTCAATTTATACCCGCAATATTATTTTATTGCAAAATATTTGTTTATTATTTGATAGTCACAATTCTAACAGATTGCGGTGTGGTGAAAGTACCAACGTTTCACATAAGCTACAATTTAATGGCATAACCACCAAAAAAGCATGGTGGTCCCCATCACTGGTGTTTTTCTACCGTTTCCCTTGAATAGTTTACTACTATGTAATAACAAAAACCGGTCTGCTAGTAGCTTATATATGTAAATACTAAAAAGGCACAGATACCAATATGTCGTCTCACCTATCAAAGCAGCCAATAACATCAATAGATTTTCTTACACAACTTCTTCTGTGTTATGTATAGGGGATAGAAAATGTGCACTAAGACTCAATAAATAATGTGATAATGAGTCCGCATCACGGTATCTCGTGAATTATTCCCACATCTCACGGAACAATTCGCGTTACGTTTTTCTGTATCCCTTTATGTCTTGATATTGAGAACCATTTTAATAAAAGTTATTACACTTTTATTCTTGTGAGATTAAAGTTGTATCTATTAACTCATAGTCTGAGATCTATTAATTTATAAATGTATTCATTATATAGGTAAAAAATGCATTAATGTTATTTTAAGACAACATTTCATTAACGACAGCGCTATCCTTTGCTTTCGAATTTAAAAAGTTCTCGCTGTCGAATTACAACAAAATCCTATCATATTTATCATACTATGTTTTACGGTACAAAATTATCTAATTAACTAATTTGATCTTTTATTACAAAACATACAATAAGTTTTCATGGTTATGTAAGCGAGGCAACACTCATATACATTATGCAACTGCAAATAAAGATATTTCAATTCCGAATTTTAGTGTATGCAAAGTCTTAAAATCTCAGATAATCGATAATACCCAGCACTAGGCCATTAAAACGATCGTTAAACCAGCATCAAGTTACAATGTGACGTCACCGAACGCATAACGTTCGAGATTTATCGGCACCATTAACAAGGAAATAATAATTCCACACTTTATCGTCTATAAAAGCGATTTGATATCTCGTTTGATAAATTATTCAATTTTAACCGACAACGCTGACGGTGTAAACCTGGACAGGGATGAATTACTCTCATATGGAATATACTAATAGGTAGTTCTTGTAAGAAATCTGTGAATTGACATATCGTCCTACGTATATATCTATGGCTCTTGTATTTGTTTATTATTATTGGACATTGATTTGCGCCATTTACCCTCAAGAGATGATGCAAATTTTCTAGAAAAAATGTTATATTTAAAAAAATATGACATTTCTTGCATTTCTTTTTAAATTTACTTTTCTAACTATCTTACATATCGATATATTTTATAAGAGCCTTAAGACTTTACTAAGGTTTTGTTTTTAAGCTGTTTCAACAAAACGTAGCAGAAAATAAGGTAGGTTTTATAAAAAACATTGCAAAAGCCTTTCTTCAAGTTATCTTTAGAGAATCTAAAAATAAATACAAAACTCCAACCCTTTCGTAAAATTCAAGAGTACAGCAAAGAGAAAGTATAAGGCTGTCGGGCAACTTGATAAAGGTCACATATCATCTATTATTACATCGACTGAATACGCTATTCTGATACGCCGAGATCTCTTTAAGATATTTATTACTTAATGGCTTCTTGGTCACGCAATCGAACGAAACCTTTCCATATTTTATTTGATAAAATGCAACCTATGAAGTTAGAATTTCAGTCTTAGAAACAGGTTAATAATTATAAGTTTTTTCCAAGTATATGGTACAAAAATATTATGGTGGTACAACCTTAAGTTGGCAAATTTGTCTTAAAAGGAATCTTACATACGAGTAGATGTTACGTACATTATGAGTCATATCATTATAGTCAATTCTTATCTTATTTGTAGTGAAAAAATAGTACATTATTAAAATATATTATTACGTTATCAAATAAATATTAACTATAATGTTTCACGCAAAAAATCATTAATAGAATAATATTTTTTTCCAAAAGTAGTACATTAAATCGATTTTTAAAAACTATAGTAGAAAGATCTTTTAATATTTTTGGTAATTTAATATAAACCTTGATTGCCATACAAAAGGTGATTTTTCTCCAGATAAATTTTTGGCACAGCCAATTTCTCCCCATGTCTACTTCGGCAGATGTCTATTCCCGTATACTTAAAAATAATTATGTTTTTATGAACGAACACAAAAGAAACTACTGTATTATGAAATATCAAAAACGGCTGACAATGACATTTATATCCATGCTTTTTGCGCCTAAACTTCATTATGTTTTTGAAACATGATCGGTAAAAACATAGAAAAATTTTAGTGCTGAAAATCCATAAAAACGATTACACATAATCGAAAGCAACTTGTCCTAAAAGCACAAGCGGCCATCTAAGCTTCGTGATATAAAATGTTAAGCGCAGAGTTCAATATTAATATCTCCCGGGCAAAGTTACCGCAACCGGGGCCATTATGTCCGGGATAGCCTCATTGATTGTTTAATGTCATCGATACCCGGCGATTCCTATCGGTCCCTCAGTTTAATTACTTTATTTGTTACTGGAATGACTCTGCCCCGGGACTTTCAATTATAAGAAGATTCTTAGCTAGCGATTAATGTATAGAAATAGGTCTAACTTGAAGTATGGAATATTAATTTTGAATCGTCGTATATCAAATCCTAAATTTATTATCTAAGATGTTGATGCTAGAAATCCTATTCATTTTGCAATAAATATAACATATTAAATTAGATTAAATTTTGATAAAAAGGGAATTTCTTTTGTAAACGTGTATATGTATTCCTCGAAACCTCGAAATGGAGCAATATGTCAAAAGGGCCCGGATGCATTTCATTTGGCCAGGACATGAGTGCCTTCAAAGGAAAGACATTCTTCAAACGAGACTATGACTTTGTATGAATAAAAGGTATGCTTTCAGTCAAGTTACCTAGCCTTTAAATTTCAACAGAATTTAGTCAAAAGATATTAGTAATATTGTAAAGTATTGTATTGTATTCTAAAGATTTAGAATCTAAAAAGATACAATGTGTGGTGTGTTTATAAAATTTTTTGTATAAAATTGTAGCATACACATGTATTATATTTTTATCGACATTTTACATGGATATCATAATATCGTCACTCGCACAGAACTACAGAAAACTGATCTTGCGGGATTCGCGCAAATGTGTGCGTGTACGCAGGTAACCGGTGGTACGTGAGCTTAATATATATGTTTTATATATTAAGTGAATTAAATTAATTCCCTTTAAAATGGTGGTTAATTTATTTACCTCATAAAATCAAATTTAGGATTTATATTATTTTATCGCCTTTATACTTTGAACGTAGTTAATTTATCAATGAGGGTAAATTCTCGTAGTCAATTATTATGAAACAATAGCGAATAGCAATAATTACTCTCCTCTTGAAGACCAATAAAACAACTCTCGCGGGTGTAAGTAGGTATTGTACCATTGTTCCTAGCCAATAACTTAAACTTCGAGACATTTACAATGCAGTTTTGTTTAATTCCCCCGTGATACGACAAAGGCTTGGCTTTCTAGTAAAAATTCTTGCTATTAAAGAAAACCTTTATTTGTCTGTATTTAGCTAAAGAATTTTTAATTCTGAGGTTTTATCGAAAGTATAATTACTATTAAATATTTAAAAACACACTTTACTGTATTAAAACTTGACAAGAAGATGATTTTAGGGTTTAAAATTATAATTTATCAAATGTTTCAAGTAAAGCGTTTTTTTCTTTTAAATGTGTAAAATCTATATAATAATAATAGTCTAAAAATTGGCAACCTAAAATCCAAAGAATGTGTAAAATTACCGCGTCCTCATTCAGAATTTGTAACATTAATTCCCTAGGGTTTTAGAAAATGATTCTCAAAGTAAACTTAAAATTCCTTTCCTAAATACTTCTTAAAAACTATAAAATTTTGTCCACTGCAATACTAAAACATTGCAAAAAGAACAGTTCGGTGACGCCAGCCCTGCGATTCTGTAACTCACTTTTCGAACTCACACAGCGGTTTCGGATCGGCGGTCGCTCTCAAATCAGTCGTAAAGCAGTCATTTTATGATTTGCCAAATCATAAAATGAATGAATTCTGAAAAGGTGGAAGCTTGTAGTTTATTGATTATCAGAATGCCAAATAATAAAATGACTGCTTCACGACTAATTTCAGAGCGACCGCCGATGCGAAAACCGCTGTGTGAGTTCGAAAAGTGAGTTACAGAATCGCAGGGCAGATTACAAAATGACCGGCGGACCTGAGAATAAACTGTTATAGTTGGGACAATTTTGCATTCATTCGTCATTAAGACGAGTTGGATCCTCTCATCCCAGGACCGCTGTCTGGTTTGATTAATTTTCGTCCCTCATTGGTTAGTGGAGACAGGAAGTTGGTAAGTAGGTCAAGGATTTGCAAAATGTTTTGTTAATATTAAAACTGAACTGAAATATTGAACAACAATATATTTATTACGTTATATAAGTTATATTAAAACGTTTTTTCTTATATATTTGAAAGCATATTATAGTTGGGAGTAAATGGACTGCAGTTAGAAATGTCGCTAATTAATATAAATATATGTGTCTGAAGGCTCTGGTTCAAAGATTGAACATAATAGAACTTATTCTAGAACTAAGTCTGTACTTAAAACAATAAATGCTTGTCCAATCTACATAGAAGGCATCTAAATATCAATAACATATTGTATCAATTTTATATCATCAACGTCTAAACATTTTTATAAATGTTCCTATTTATCGCCTGTTTTAATTGAACACGTAAATCACAGTCATATTAAGACAAAAAAATCATACGTTATGTTTTGAAACGACAATGGCTGAACAGGAAGCTGGTGTGATAAAAGTTTTTATTGTAAACAATTAAAAGTTGTCGGATTGTTCGCGATACAGAATGGTATCATAATTTACTTTTAGAAACGGGTTTTGCGAGTTACAATTTTGGATCTGTTATACAGCGGACAAAGTAGGAGGTATTATAAGGATTATAAACGAAGTAAGTAAGGTGCTGTAAGTGATGATTAGATTTAGACCATTGCGTTCAGAGCTACTAGAAACAAATACAGTTTATGGCTAATGTAAGTTTGACATTCTTCACGGGTCATTAGTTCAGCGTTTATAAGTTAACATTTAAGATAAATACTTTACTCATTATACTTTGAATTTATACTTCTTTAGGCGCTTTATGAAAAATTGATGAGAGTGAAATTTTACGATGCGCGCGCACCGTGACACAAAATTAACAGAATGATGATGCCTACGGAAGATGCTACAGCATTGGACATAATTTAAAAACAACATTCGAATAATAATAGAATTTATGTTACACTTAATGTAAGAGAATAATAATAAATATTTATTTATTTAATTTTTTCAAATGTAAACTGAACTTTATTGACGATAATGACTCCTTTTCCAGTCTTTGATTATTTAATTGTAATTAATTACATATTTGCATGCAATCAAAAACTATTTTTAATAATGCCAAAGAAATATAACTTCTTACGCGCGTACATAAGTACACACACCCTTTTTTATGACAACAATATAATGTATTATTATGACTAGTAATTTTAGTTCATGCATTCTTACAATATCTTGTGTCTGTTTAGGAATTAATAAGAAAATGATGCGTTATTAAATAGAAAATAATTAACTATAAGAATTAAAAATACCGCGCACACCTGTCCACTTGATATCAAAAAACGCTATAATCTAATGGACCAATATACTTTAATGATCCTAAACTCAAATTTTTAATTACGGTCACTGTCATAAAACGTGTTTTAGGGCTTATCGTGACGTTTATAAGGTCTAATGGTGGAGATACGATCTGTTTTAGCATTATGACGTTTGCCGTTCGTGAAGGTTTAAGTAATCTGATAAGATACTGAATAGCGATTTTGAACGTTAATAATTTAGTTATTTTTTTAAAATTCTCTTCTACTAAATAGACTGCTCTTACAGATAATGAAAGATTTTTGTAGTATTATTTCTACTCTGAATTTTATTTTAGTTATTAAATCTAATCCTAATCCTTGGGATTGATTTGCTCCAGTTCAAACAATTTGTGTGACTCAATACTTGGCGATTAAAAAGAGTGGTGGAAAGTTTCTTGCCAGTTCTTCTTACTCTACGCCCTTGATTTGCGAACTGGTAGTAAATGTAAATTTACAATTAATTTAACTTCTTTATGACGATTCACAAGTGAACTTGTTTACCTATATGAATAAAGATATTTGAGTTTGAGTTAAGCTACGGTCGTTTTAATAAGGAATTATTAGGATTCTAATAAGTTACAAAAGTGTTTGAAATGGTAAGGCCCGGGCCATATAGCGCTTGGACATAATCCGATAGACCCGAAGGCTACTTGAATAGAGGACTCAATATAAGTAAGTAACATTTCTAGTTATAAAGCAACTTACGTTCGTATTATATTTGTCATATCTAGTAATAGGTGATCCGTTCCGATCAAGAGCTTTTCTATTACGAAGTATTTTAAATTATTTCTAACTTTGTTTGTTTGTTAAAGTTTGTTCAAAGTATGGAAAAGTAATCAATTCTATAGCGGTAGATCACGAGTCATAGAAACTGGTTTAATATTGAAAATCACACATGGTCACTGTAGTATACTAACGAAGGCTGACAATGACAAGCGTCCGACGCACTACTGGATTAATCCGATGCATTAATTAAACGGTGCACAGCACGTGTAGATGCAATTTAACCTGTCTACGTTAAAAGGTTTTGTTTACCTTAATTAAATATTTTTCGACTTAATTGACAGGCCTCAACTGGATTTGTTGGGACTGTAGTGAGCTTTACATTAATGATTCAGGCCATTAAATAAAACAAAATGAGATAGAGGTCCTTGCATTTATAAGTTTTATTATAATTTAAACGTGGGATATTTAAAAAAATTTTGGATTGTCTTCAGTCCATATGTCTGTTTTATTAGATACTAGCTGACCCGGCGAACTTTGTTCCGCCTTAATGGCAATAAATAAGCAGATTGTGTTTTTTTTATTGGAATAAATACAAAAAATAAATAAATACCTACATCAATCATTCATTATTATTTCTGTATTTTAGTAGATAGGTTGCTCTTCACTTAAGTACCCAAACAAATAAACAACGCAAATGGTCTTCCGAGCCGTGAACATGCCACGTACAATTGACCATGGGAAAAACATGAATGTTCTAGATTTAAACCACAAACTTTTAAGGATTGGCCTTGTGATTTGTTGATAAAAAGTAATAATAGTAAGTAAGTTGATAAAAGTATCTTATGTCCGTGGCTCTAAGCTATCTCCCTGCCAATTTTCAGCCAAATCTGTTTTGCCGTTCTTGAGTTATAAGTGGTGTAACTAACACGACTTTCTTTTATATATATAGATTACATAAAAAAAATATATTTCAAAAATATTTAAAAATTATAATCTACTTAAACTACATACGACCCTTATAACTTCTAATGTTTGTACAAATTACACACGAAATGTACGATATATATTGAGCGTGTATTTGAGACTAACAACAATTTCGACCACATTCGTAACTTAACCATTACACAGGGTGGTTTAATATAGATTTTAACGAAGCCGACCCTTGTTACTGAAACAAGATAATATCTTTAGACTGATGTCGGCACCAATAACCCCGCCAAATA